>PVNU02003892.1:310000-1700200 GCA_003013855.2 Liriodendron chinense | reverse complement strand
CAACTATTTGTCCACTTACTTAAAAACTTATCACAAAATAAATTAATTTATTAAATATAAAAAAATTCCACCAAGCACAATAATCGCTTAACTACTGATTGAACTTCAATAGCTTACGTAAAGTATATTATCCATTAAACTCTTCAGACATAACTATGATTTTAGTTTTGTTTCAATTGATTGATGTTTTAAAACACCCAAGGTTACATATCCATCATTACAATTAAATATAGTTTATAGAACAAACATAAAACAAATATAATAATTATTTTACGATGCAAATCTTGATTAATGCATGAATGAATAAATGTATATCAAATTGGGGATGCACATCTAGCTGACAAAATGAGTAAAACCCACAATGCAAAAGAGCTCCACACGACCTAAAATTCAACAAGGGAATTCCAATGTCACTTGGAAATCACAATGCTAATGAGCTTAGCAAGGGAATTCCAATGCCACTTGGAAATCACAATGCAAATGAACTCAGTAAGATGAATACTAGAAAATCATAAGTAAATCATAAGTGAAGTCCAATGTCACTCGAAAATTCATACGAAAAACTCCAAAAGATGAGTACTAGAAAATCATAAGTGAAGTCCAACGTCACTGAAAAATCATTAGTAAACTTTTGACACATAAATCAGCAAGTAAACTTTAACTTCACTCAGAAATCAAATGCCTTGAATGCATGTTTAGCTAATCTTTTATTATTTTGGTTTAAGAATAACCAATTATAAAAATCCCTCTTATGCTTAGCGGCCTTTTAAATCACCATACCATGATCAAGTAATAATCATTAAAAATACAAATATGTTCATAGACACAAAACAAAGGGCTCGTCATCCGTACCACCTAGGCACTAAAACAAGTCACAAAGGACGCTGAATGATCGTTTCAGGTCTTAGAACGGTGGCTGCACAAGAACGTATGGATTGATCTGTAAACAGAGAAGATAAGGTAGCTTTAATGGCAGAATCAGAACCATGGTGTTTTTCGTCCAACCACTTCTTGTGGACAGTTCAGATACATCCCAGGAAGCACATTGTTGATCGTCTTCTTGCGATTCTCTTGAGTCGTTAGATCTTCTAGATCATGCTTGAATGGTCAGGATTTGATTCTGAAAAATGGTTTCTAAAGCTTCTCTGTAACAACGTGATTCAGAGACGATTTCAGGCAGTTGCAATCTTTTTCCTTCTTTCCCATTTTTCTGGTACATCATACTCTTGCATCATCACCATTATCATTCAAGGCGATGCCAATCGGCTCACCAGATCACCTAACACTATCTTTTAAACCTTGGTTGATAATTGAAGACAAAGTGGGTTGCATTGTAAACAGGTCCAGACACTACACAATGAGCTAAGATGTGAGTAGAGGCAAAGGCGAGCTGTTTGATGGTGACTTCTTTCTTAGAGTAGGGCAACAAAAAGCTACTTCAATGATGGAAAGAGCCGGAAACTCAACAAGGTCGCCTTTAAAAGTGAAAACCCATATTATACAGGCAACCCAAGTCCCCAACTGTTGAAGTCGCCTTTGGAAGCGGAGGGCGGTAACCAAAGTGTCATGACATGTTATTGATATTGATTGAGTTGGGAGGGACTTTCTCTAACTTGATCCATCCAGAAATCTAAGATGGGCCCACAAATGTTTTCATCCCATGGACTCTGATAATTTGGGACTGTACCTACTCACTGAGCCTTTAGGTAGGTGCACAGATAGGTCTGGCTCAGTTCTAGATCCAACACATAGGTCATCATGCTCAACCTAAATAAGGCTGAACTCAGCCTGGCCAGCCTGGCCCAGGTGCAACCAAGCATTATTGAAGATCGTGGTCTCTTTTTCTACATACAGAGGTAGATAAGCAACTTATTTGAAATAAGTTTATTTTATGATCGATTATAAGTAACTTTTTTATTTTATTTAAGTTACGTAATCACTTCAGTTTAATTAGTAGAAATCAAGATAAGCAAATTGAGGCATAAGTAGCATAAGTAACTTACGATCCAAACGCTTCCTTACACTTTTAATATGTTTAAACGACCATAGTAAAACAGGTTATATGAATGGTTATTCACTGTTGAAGAAGGAAATTATCTATTCTAGACTCGATTGGATTTTAAAAAAATATATATATATATCTTGAATGAGGCATTCAAATCGAAGAATGAATCGAAAAAGAAATCATTATGAGTACTACCTCCTATTTTTTTATAGAGAGAATAAATCTTTTTATCCAAGCTTAGGGTGATAATGGGTCAGCTTAGTTCAAGTTGAGGGAAGATCTGACCTTGACCCATTTAGTAATCAGCTCTAGGTTTCAGGTCTAGACCCAAATGCTAATATATGAGTCGGGTCTAAGTTAGGCTCAAGAGAAAATAGCTCAGTTAAGTTGGGTCCGAGGCCTGGTCTAGAATAAGAGGATCCGACCGGGACTCATCATGGGCTAGGTTTGGCTTTGGTCAGGGTCAGGTTTGCCAAAACACCAATTTCCCATTTTAATATAGACTTCCTGTTAAGCACCTTACCAACTGCTCTCATCAAGGTAAGTTTTCAGGTCCATTCCCGGTGTAGCAAGAAAATCCTACCAACAGTTGACATTCAATGTGCTGCTAGGATCATCTGACTAGTGATATTTGGGAAGTAGGGCTTGTCGACAGTAGTGAATATAACGTTTGGCAATGGATGATTTTCATGAACCATTTTGCCGTATTGAATTCGTAATTTTCTAAAGAGTCCTGGTTTGGCCACTAGAAAAGTAGGTTTTGGAATATCCTCGTGTCATACATCATGTCCATATGGCACGTGATTAAGATCTAAGCTATTCGAAAATGAGGCCTATTATCTCTCTATGCCATGGCCCAAAATTCAGGTCTGTCCAGTCTCAGGCAGACCACGTCCCACTCGATTCTTTTCACATGCCATTCTTTTTGGGGGGAAACGAACGACTACTGTTTTGTGGAAAAGCTGAGAAGAAGAGGTCGGTTTCAAGGCTCTTTTTTTTTTGGTCGAATGGAGGAAAAGAGCTTCCACAAACACCACTTTCATTTCCACGCTTTCTACATTTCCAAGCGTAGGCTATCCATTTTCGAAGCTTTAAAGGCACACATTTCACATTCCTTGCTCAAATGATTATCTTAAAATATGAGGGTTGGAAATGAATTCAATTGTATTACACTTTGGGGTCCACATCTTAGTTTTGCTCCCATCTAAACGCCCCCTCTTTAGAAAACAAAGCTCCATTAGCTGATTCACCATCTGAGACAATTCACACACGAATGGCAATCTGCAAACAAGCCATTTACACAAGCAAAATTGCAAAGCAGACAACCAAAATACAAAGACATCGATAGACAGTGTGATAACCCGTCTCACTACATGTTTCAGTCCATTTTAAAAGCCAATATCAAATAAAAGTTCAAAAAAAAAAAAAGGAATATGATTGGGAAAGAAAACCATCAAGTTTAAATCCTTCTAGGCCTTTCCAGTTTCGAAATGGCCCTTCAAAATCTTTGGCTTCTGAATTCAATCGTGGTTGTTGTGCCGCTAGTTCCCGTTCTTGCACTTCTCCATGGACCTTGGGGCTGCATACAGAAAGGAACAGTCATTACTTTGCTTATTCCAACGGTTGAAATGAACCCAACAAGGTCCACAAATTGTTACAGGTTTGTGTACATTTATGCTGATATAAATATTATCCCTGTCAAAGCTAAGAAACCAGAATATAATAATTAGAAAGGATATATCAGGCTCCACTATTGGATGGTCCACAAGGATATTTTGGGAATAACAAAAAAAGGTTCCAACTTAAAACTTTTAATGATGAAGAACATTCTCATGATTTAAAGATAAACAGATCAGGCATTGAATGGCCCCATGAGCAATGGGTAATTTGGACCGACCAAAAACGATAACGACATGATATCTTGTCACGTTGGAAATAGGAAGGTCATTTTGGTCACTTTACCTAATGCATGCAGTGCTAGACTGACCCAAAAAAAAATTGGGTGGACCATCGAATATAATTCATGAGGCAAAGTTTTGGGAAATATAAAAAATATGTTACCAATACCATCATATCACATGCTAGTTTGTCTGGCACCATCATATACCTAGTCCGATTGCCTCTGAACCCTTCATGATCCTCAGCCTCTTGCAAGAGGCAGTGAACATACTGCAAGTTCAAACAAAACAAGTTGAGGAAGGTTATTCCAGCTGAAGATAATATCATAAACTAGCTAATGGATAAAATCAGATCAGAACTTGCCCAAAAGGAATCTCATATTGCAATTCCGAATAGCAGCATGTGTGATCCAACAATAAAAGAAAAAGAACAACCATGTTCCTCTTTAAAATCATCAAAGGAGCCCTTTTTTTAAACCTTATTAGTGATGGTGGAAAAATCAGAACAACTTGCTGGTACCAATAATCATGAGACTCCATTTCCATCAAAACTAGAACATATCCTTCTTAGTTTTCTCTAAAACACCAAAGCTACTCATATTTCTAGTAAAATTTCATTCAATTACTTCCTCACACAATGCTTCTTGATCAATGACCATGAACCGGAAGTTCATCCGTTTGAATCCTTCCATCAATTCTGTCTCCACCAATACCGGAAAAAAGACAAGTGTTTGATCAATGGGAATGGGAATCGGAACCTGATCACGCTTAGGGCCTGTTTGGTTGCAGAACCTAGATTCTAGAGAAAATCTAGATTCCACTGTTGGAATCCAAATTGCAGAAACTAGAGTGGAACCCAGGTTTCATCCGTAACTTGCTGTTTGGTTGAAAACAGTGCAATAGAGATTATGTTCCAACCGTTGCTTGTGGCATGGCCCACTTGGGCATCAGATCCGCCCGAGAACCTTACCCCTGGCCTATTGTAGTCCCATAAGACGGATGGCCAGGTTGGATGGCAAATAAACATTATAGTGGGCCCTCGACAGTTTTTAATGGTGGAAGTTCAATCAACACTGTTTTCTTCTGGTGTGGCCCACTTGAGATTTAGATCTGCCTCATTTTTTGTCCAATGCACTTAATTGAGATTTCAAAACTAATGGACGGTGGGGATATAAAACACATACAAAATAGATGTACAACACATACATGAAGGTGGTGACGCCTACTTCCGCCTCTCTTCCCTTCCGTAGAAACGGTTGCCCACACCGTTTCCACTAATCCCGGTTCCACTCAATTTAGGTTTCAAGACGGAATCCTATTTGGCTGGAACTTGCCACCAAACACACGAGTTAAAATCAGATTCTGCTGGAATCCAGATTTTAAGCTAGAAATGGGTTTCCACATGCCAACCAAACGGGCCCGCTTAGCTCAGATGCCTTTTTTTTTTTTTTTTTTTTACACACGCACCCACACCACAGTGGAATTTCACCGCAATGGGTAATCGCGACCTAATTTTGATACGGTTCCATAAACAAAACAATTTGAACTATGTAACAAAGATGGCCCGTAATCTGCTATGAGGATTTTTTACCTACATAAATTGAACACAGATATCTACATCACAGTTGGATCGATAAGTTATGGTCCAAGTAGTGTATAATTTTGAACACACCATATGCGTATGAACCCAACCCGTCCAAAAAGATTGGGCCCCATCATGAAGATCACCTAGCAGAAAGATCAGGCCAATCCAATCATCAGGTGGACCATGCATTTGGATTAGATTGGTGGTTGTCCAGTATTTTCTAAGATGTGACATGCATGATGAGTGGATCCGCCTGATTTTTGCATCAGGTGTTCTTCATGGTGCGGACAGGTTGGATGTGGTACCACCTGACACTTTGGCACTTATGTGCTACTGCATATGCATATGTGAGCACACATACTTATATCAAACGATGTATTGTTGTGTAACTATCAACACAAGTGAATAAGATACAGAAAAATGAATGTGCATGACAAGAAATTTGGTAGAAATATATGAATAGTATGTAAATACGGCTAAAATGTAAGAACAAAAGATGAGCAGTATTGTCTTCTTCTTTTTTCTAAATAAAATGTTTTGAAATGCATCACAATGCACCCTGAACATGGTGCTACTAAGCTTTTGACCATTCATGGATGCATAAACGGGAGTTTCGATTAGTAGTATGCATTAATTCATCAATGGAACTTTTTTTCCCTTGTTGAGTGCACTACTGCACTCCCCATAGTAGCAAGCGTATTGTGGATAATTCTTCATTTAATTCATTTTACAGTAAAAGGCTCCTCAACTATCGCAGAAATGCTAGAAATTCATATAGAGGGAGGGAATTGAACATTATACTTACTCCCATGGAACATCACCAACAAGCATCCAATCTCCATCCTTGTCTTCATAAGCGAGCACATACTCTGACCCATGAAGAAGATCCATCAATCGGCTCTCACTGAGCCCATCTCTACCAGGTACTCCATGAGAACCACACTGCCCTGAAACAGACAAGTAAACCCCATTCCTAATCAGAGGCCTAATATCAACTATCTGCTAGAAAATGTCCTGGACAACCCCTTTACAAGGCTCTCCCTCAATGCCAACTGTGCTTTCAAAAGTAGGGGGATCATATAATCTCTGGCCCAAGGATATGTATGTTAACCACGTCATAAGTCGGTACAAAATGCAGCTCAAGATTCAATAATTCTATACATTGATCTGATGGGCCCCGTCATGGATGGACCATCCAAGGGAACAACCCTAGCCTTTGATTGAATGCCTGCAAATGGCCACTTAAGAAATTGCAGCAATGGCCCAAGCAAAAAATGAAGAAACACCAAATAATAGATGGTTAGGTTCTCACCCATGAGATGTTTGAACAGGGATCCATCAGATCAATGGTCCCAATCACCAAATTATGGCCCCACTTGTACAAACTCGAGCCAAAGGACACCATGCATATCATCAGGTCCAGAATTATACAAGCCCTCATAAAAATAAGGGATGATTTTATTTCTTTTGTCAACGATCGATTTTATTGCATTTCCAGTATATCACATGATTTCTTTATCATGGACACGTCTTATGTAGCATAGAAGAGACAATTTGCAGATGAAGTATGAAAATTAGCGAGGAAGAAAACAAACAAACCATCCAAAAAAGATGATCTCACCAAGGGTAAAGCAGCTAAACATCTTCTCGAGTGCCGACGAGAGTTCCTTATAGTTTCCATAGGTTTTGAGATCAACTTTCCTAAGGTACGGAGCACCATCCATGCTAACCTTAACATACATACACCCACTTCCGGCATTACTGTCAGCATCCTCACTATCCTTTGTCAGGTTTGTAGCCATCGTGTTCTTCCGGAAAGATCGAATTGGGGGCCAACCAACAACCTGTGCCCTGTTTCAATGACTCAAGTTTAATTTTAAGACAAACAACCCAATAAGAACAGCATCCATCATTATAGCTTTGTAAAGATGGCTCTAGGAATCCTGTTTCACCAATTAATCCTAAGGCCCTATCCTCATTAAATGCACAAGCCTTCATATTTCTTCCTGAAACCTCAAGAAAAGTCCTGTTTTTTTTATTTATCAATCTTCTCCTCATCCTCTTCTCAGGCCTTTCAAACCCAATCGAAGTCACCTTGCACCTGCCCCAACACCCAATCAGGGCCTCTTCGGCTTACATAACACATGGTCAAAAGAGGAACAAGCTGGGACGTCCAACAGGAATTTACAAAATAATAATAATAATAATAAATAAATCAATCAACCAAGTTAAAATGGAAGGAATATGACAAAATTATAAGCCAAAAGGCACAGGGCTGATGGAACCCATCAAGCTAAGATCATAGCACAACACGATGCTCTACAGAGAACAACTGCGGCAGCCCACTATGTGGTGGCACTCGCTCTGGTCTCTTGCCCAGGTAGCTCTTTCCATCCCGAGACGGCATGGCAGCTGCACTCTGGTTGTCCAGGTAGCCCCCTCCAAGACCCAAACAGAGACCCTAACCAATAAACCAAAAGCCCCAGGGCTTATGAAATGCATCGAGCTAGGATCGTAACACCATGCTCTGCATCTCCGGCATCCACAGTGGCCTACTCTCTGGCCTCTTGTTCAGGTAGCCCTTTCCACCCTGAGATGGCATGGCGGCCGCACTCAGGTCTAGGTTGCCCTTCAACCGGTCACCCCCTTCGAGACTGGAACTCAGAGCGTGGCGTTAGACTCTGAACTGATTGTTAAGAACCTAACAATATATCTACAGCTGATCAGCTTTTCGGTTTCCACAATTTCATCCATTTTTATCTCCTTTTAGAAAAGCCAGAATTTAAAACCCACCAAAACAAGAAGAATTCGGTTGATTTTTCTCTCCTTTTTTTTTCCCTGAAAATTTACAATGAAAAAAGAAAACCATTTCTGCGGGGAAAAACCCACCAAAAAAATGAGCAATTTCGTCGATTTCCTCACTTCTGAAGAGCTGCTAAAAAACACCAAACACGAGCAATTCCACCATTTTTTTCATCCACATATCAAAGAGCTTCAATAATAACAAAAAAAACTACTTTTTCACAGAATACCCGCCAAAAAACAAAGACGTATTACGCCATTTCCTCTCTTCTTTACGTTTAAATGCTGGAAGAAGAATACAAAGAAAAAAAAAAAGAAAAAAAAAAAAAAGGAACTCACTTGGCAGCAGGCTCATTTGCGGAAGAAATCTGAGGTTTCTTCTCATGCAAGACGACAGCAGCTCCGGACTTCTGCGACGAGCCACCATCTTTCAACATGGGCGTCCGACCCAACTCTTCTGCCCCGGCATTCCCGCCTCTCGGAGAGAACAAAACACCCCCTTTTCCCAAATCAGCCTCAGAACCATTCGCCCCAGCAAAAACCCACATCCCATCTCCATCAATAGCATCCGAGAACCCTCTCTTCTTCAGTGAGCCAAGGGCGTACACGCTCTTATCCTGCACACCCTTTCTGTCAGGTGATACGGATCCAGGTAACCCAAGCCTCAGCTCTGTTTCCTTGAGGTTGAGAGCATTGCTGGATTTCTCAACCTCTTCAGCAGTGAGAGTGGAGGAAGATGAGGAAGAAGAAGAGGCATCTGAAAAGCCTATGTAATCATGTTCTAAAGGCAGAGACATTGAAGCTTGAGAGAGAGAGAGAGATTCTCAGAGGAATATCAGCAAGCATGTAAGATGCACGAAGAGAGAGATGATTATGAAGAGAAGCAGAGAAGAACAGAGATGGCTTTTTCTGATGGTAAGAAGAACCTTCCTCGCCCTTTCTGTAGCCTTTACTTATTGGTATTTTTACACAAAAACTCCTCACTAATTCGAATTTTACTAAATAATGCCACGTTGATTTTGGAGATGTGAAATTACCAAAATACCGTTTTAGAAAGCATTGAAGTATTGTATTAAATCCAAGGCGTTCAACGGATGCATCCCACCAAGATGATCATATTAACAGAAAATACGGTGGATCCAACCGTTGAGTGGTCCACATCATAAGAAATCATTTACCCCACCCAAAAACATCCAAATTCATTTGTAACCCATCAATAATTCGACAGGCCATAACTTTTTTGGGGAGTAATTATCATGTCCAGATGCATATGTTGGACGGTTTGGATGTCATACATAGATCAAGTGGGCCCTACAATTCTCGACTTCATTGATGAATGAAAAAACAAAATAAGGATATTTTGGTAATTTTACCTAGTAAGCACTTGTCGGATAATTCTCCACACGTAGGCATTATCTAGGGAGAGTCGGAATTGTCAAGGTATCTGTCGAGGAAAATTTTATTCGAGAGAGGGAGCATTTCTTGGCTTGATGGCATCCATTTTGTACAGAAAGACCTATTGAATAATGATCCGGACCGTTTATATAATGGGTCCTCGCCATGGATGGAGTACAACACAAAAAAATTTACAAATTGATCACTCCATCCTACACATCAATAAATACATCACAGCCGTTGATTTGTAGGCAACTGATGGAAGTGTTGAAATCGTCTATTGGAATAACCGATCCATTTTGAGTCTCTTCAGATCAATGGTCTGGATCCTTGAAAAGTGGGCCATATATCTGCAAACTAGCGCGTTGGACCCAACCCACAACGCAAGAGATTTCAACGGTTAGATTATGCGGTGGGTCCTACTTATGGTTAATAAAAAAATTTGGATCATTGATCTAACCAGATGAATGGTTCTGAAAACCCATGGTGAGCCCTGCGTATATAAGTGGACTTGGGACCTTCCATTTATGTGTTGTGGCCCATCGTAAGGATAAAAACAGAACCGAATCATATACCGAGCTGCGTGATGAATATCGCAGAGATTTTGGAAGCACTGTTACAATCCACGATTAGGGCAGGTCATGAGCCGAGTCAGCTCAAGAAACTCGGCCAGCTCGACTCGAAAAAACTCACTTCACCTTACCTTGAATCAATAAAGCAAGTCAAGTCAAACTTCATTTAGGAGCTTGAGTGAGAAATTGAGTCAAGTTCGACCACTCGACTCGAAACTCGACTTAGCTCGACCTTGACTCGACTCGTTTCATATAGATATTTGTTATAAAAAAAAACTTTAATCCTTTTATTTCTTGGTTCTCTTCCCCATACATTAAGGGTCCAAGCTTAGGACATATCAAACCCTCACACGTTGGGAGGTTTTTTAATCCTATTATTTTGTTGGGGTAAAAACATTTCTTGTTTAGCATACTTGATGGATTGAGTAATTTTAAGTACAAAACATGGTGAGCACGCAGTGGTTATATGTTTTACACGCTACACGAAACAGGTGCTATGGTGATACCACACACCATACACATCTACAAAATAAAAGCTATGGTAAGACCAAACACCATATGCAGCTATTGATTGCAATTTTACGAGGGAGGTGGTCCATCTTATCCATGAATCAGTTGGGCATCATCATAAAGATGGTCCACACAATAATCAGGGTAGTCCATCCTTGTGGTGAGCTATGCATGTACTGTGTTAATCTATGGTTCAGAAAATGTTACTAGTGGTCTGAATTGAAAGCGTGTGTGACCTAGCCAATGAAAAAAATCAATTAAAGCTAGGCCATTTAAATGGTGGGGTCCCACCTGTAAAAATACTATTCTACCCTAATATATGTATGACTTCTTGAACTTAATGGTTTTTACTTTTAATTTGTATTTTGTAGCAAAAAATATAATAAATTGAGGTGGGAGCAAGATCGACTCGACTCAAGGTAAGCTCGCCTTAACTCGATCCACTAGCTCACCTTGAAAGTTTTAGCAAACAAGGCAAGCTCCAATGATAAGCTCGAGGGTGAGCTCGAGCTCGAGCTTGAGGAGAGCACGGATGAGTCAAGCCAAGCTTGGCCCACCTCGACTCGACTCGATTCAATGTACAGCCCTATCCACGATAGATACACAGTGCAATATTAGCCCGTTATTTTAAAGTCTTAGATCTTTTCATTTTTTATGATGCCATTAATTCAAAATATTGGTAGAAATATAGAGAAAGTTTTGAAAAAATAATTAAAATTTATTACTTCTAATAACCAAAACGCAAATAGAGAAGACATTCCAAACTAAAGAAGTGAAATAATAATAATTATTTACATCCACATTTACTAAACAATATTTGTGAGATGTGTCATTTCGAAGGGTCGTATTTACTTACAATGTCTACGGGGCAAAACTTCATAAGCCCCACCATGATGTGTGTGTTATATCCATATTTCTTATTTGTTAACGTAAAAAATGATCAACAGATGTTGTGGACAAATGTATGGTGGATCTTTGTCCGATGAGGGGCCTCCTGATGAGTGGTGTAGTTCATGGGATTTGTAACCACAACAACACAGTAAGGGGTCGCCGGTCGTGCCGGCTGAGGACCCTCCGATGCTTAAGTCAATATAGGGATTGAAAGATAATCACTTCAGGATGTAGGTGATCACTAATAGCGTACCTTAGGTCGTAGAGATACCTCTATTTATAAGATCATCGGATAGTGTATATGAGCGTGATCCCGAATCTCTTAGGATTATTTAAATCTAGAGGATTATGCGGGATAATCCTTATCGTGTCTAGATCCTATGGGATCAGGTCATTATTCCATGCATCAATGTTCGGTATATTTGGTTCCATGGATATGCTGAGAAGTCGGGGTCTGCAATCTTAGCTGCTCAAATGAAATAGACTTCCACAGACAAGTACTGAAGTTAAAAGCTGAGATTATCGAGAGCCGAGGCCGAGCTCTACTCTATATTATTTGATATGCCAAGGAGGTGTCATTAGTAATATTATGTGGTCTATCCATTTTATGGCGTCACTCGTCATCGGAGACCGAACTTAAGACCTCGGTTCTTATTGGCCAATTGAAGAGTCTTTTTGTCTTGACAAATTCCAGTTCTTATGCATGCAATCAATTGGCTTGGGCCACATACCAACGATTGTACATCTCCTACATCACTATGTTTGGGATAGCTTGGATTTACCCATAACATTATTCATTTTCCTAAATCATTTTAGAACTGTGCAAAAAAAAATTAGGTAGATTTAAAGCTCAAGTGAATTACCACCAAAGCAAGTGGTGGGAGTAATGATGCCATCATTGAGCTCACTGTTTTTAGTGATGTGGTTCACTTGACGTTGGATCTACTTCATTTTTGGGCTCTTGTCTTAAAATGATTTGAGTAAATGAATGGACAACATAAATATAACACAAACATCATGGTAGGGCCTACATAAGTTTTGCTCCTGTGAGGTTAAACTTCTTGTGAAATTTGAAACCGCACTCACACCATAGTGGAATTTCACCACCTAATGTGATTTCACTACCTACAGGACTTGAACCCCAAACCTCATATTGAAACTCTCGGGAGTCTACCAACAAGACAAGGATTGGAACCCACGGAGTTCCCACACTTTGAAGCTAGGTGAGGCCACCGTGATATTTGTGAAAAACATTCTTAATTCATTGTTTCATTAACACATATTATGCTAAGAACATAAGAATGAAATAGATCCAAAACTCAAGTAGGCTACACAAATGAAAAGGAATAAGTGGAGAGGGAACACCCCACCCTTTGAAACATTCATAAGACCCCATGAAAGTTTTCAATGGAAGGCTGATACTTTGTGTCTTCAACTCATTGGGATGAAAATGATGGATGGTTTGGATGGCACATCAACCCCCCAAAAGGTTTTAACATTAAGCATTACTCCTTTATATAGGTTTTAATATTAAGCATTACTCCTTTAATATTTTTTTGGTGTGACCCACTTGAGTTTTTGATCTGTTCATGCCAGGCAAAAGTGTTAAACCAATGAACTCCAAATCTCTTTCGGCCAGGCAAATCCGCATCAACCGCTGCGCCTAGATCCAAAAATATAGCTTGACAATGATGTACACCGGAACAATGGCAACATAGAGACCACACCATGGAAGCTTCTAAATGAAATGCGGATTCACCACCATGCTATTTATATATCATCCAACTCATTGATTAGGTGAGCCCCACTGACATGAAGGTACACATCCAAAATCAAGCCATTCAAAAAATTATATGATCCATAACAAGTAAATATATACGTTTTAGGCGTATTTTATTGATCCACGTGGTGTGTCCCACCTGAGTTTTTCACAGAAATGTTTCTTCCTACCTACCGTTCCTATGATTATGCTCACCATATTGACGGTTTGGATTCGATATGAAGATGACTGGTAGGCCCCACAAAGGTCGAAGGTACGGTAATTACCCTGGGCTCGAACGCATGTTATTATCCTCCCGAATATATTAGACTATTTTCTGGACATGATATTATAGCCCCTCTTTTTTCTCATATAAACCTGTTTTCTGCTTGAGATCGTTCTCCGTGCTCCTTATTCTCCAGCGTTGGCTTTTCAAAAAGGAAAGGATGGGGTATTTTATTCGAAAAAGTGGGGGTGGAATGTCAGTTCCGCTTTTTGTCGCCACTTTCGAATTAACCCACCGACAGATTACTGGAAAGCTTCCGGCACTCTTTCACATGATGCTTTCTAGGTGGACTGCTCTTTGCAAGCTTTGCAGTGCACAAAACAAATGCGAGCAGCACACGTGGCTCTTTCGAGCACATGCTCAAGATCCAGTCCGTTCATCAGGAGAGCCCCACGATTATTGATTATAAAAAAAATTAATCTGGTTGTTTCATCTATTATGTGTGTTAAAAATGTAGAAAAAGATGGACAGCCGAATCCAATGGTCCTCATCTACCAATAATTCTGGACCACATGATGATGAACTGTCTTGATTTTTGGACGGTATTTCCTCTCAGATTACCTGATGAATTTCCAAATCTCTTTGCACGTGTGTCTCATCTGCAACTGTGGGGGCGTTTGTGCTTGGTACATCTGCATACGCCGTATTTTTGTTTTGGTGGTTTGATATTTCCAGCCGCGCGCAGACCGTACACATACACACGCAAGTACATTTTCAAATATGAAATAAATTTGTGATATCTGATCTTTCCATTAGGTTGGAAGTAATGCTTAAGTCCTTATCTTAAGAAATCAGATAATTTCACTAATCATGTGGGCCACAAGGTACAAAGTAAATCAACGGTTCAAATTTTTTTTTATAGCTGTTCGTTTGTTTTGATATGCTGGCCGCAACTGAACTGTGAAATGTCTTGTTGAGAAATCCGTCCATGCGGGAGAGATCGAAGACGATAGACACGAGCCAACTTAACACGTACATCGCGAGATCTGGGCCATGTACGGGGCCGAATTCAAATGCCTATGAGAAAATTCACACCGTCCATCAGTTTCACAAGCTAACAGCAAACTGGTCTTCAAAAATTAGCTAGTTCCAAAGCTCAAGTGGGCCACCCAACAGAAAACAGTGAAAATGGAAGCGAAGACCGTTAAAACCTTCTCGGAACCCACTATTTTGTTTATATTCCATCCAAACCGTTCATAGGGTTAATCTCATTGGATGATGAAAGCACAGATATTAGCTTTATTTTGTTGTCCTGGTGTGAGCTTGCGAAACTGATGGATGGATGGAGTATATCACGATGGGCCAACATGCATCTAGCATCCATGCCACTCTTTCCTTCGTGAATGTGACTCATGTGATAATGTATGAGATCTTCAAAAGCTATCCATAATATAAACATTAGAAACGGTATGGGATAGGGCTGTACATTGAGCCGAGTTTGGTTGATGTGGGCCAAGCTTGACTTGACCCATCTGTGCTCTCCTCGAGTTCGAGCTTGAGCTTGAGCTCACCCTCAAGCTTACCATTGGAGATTGCCTTGTTTGCTAAAACTTTTGAGGCGAGCTAGTGGATCGAGTCGAGCCGAGCTTGCCCCCACCTCAATATATTATATTTTTTTACTACAAAATACAAATTAAAAATCAACAACATTAAGCTCGAGAAGTCACACATATATTAGGGAGAAAATAATATTTCTACAAGTGGGACCCCACCATTAAAATGACATAGCTCTGATCGGTTTTTTCTTTGGCCAAGTCACACATGCATTGAATGCAAACCACTAGTAATATTTTGTGAACCGTAATTAACACAGTACATGCATAGCTCACCACGTGAATAGACTGCCCTAATTATTGTGTGGACCATCTTCATGATGAGGCCCAGCTGATTCATGGATCAGATGCACTACCTCCCTCGTAAAATTATAATCAATAGTTGCATATGGTGTTTGGTCTAACCATAGCCTCTGTTTTGCAGATATGTATGGTGTATGGTCTCACCGTAGCACCTGTGTTTGTGTAGCGTGTAAAACACACAACCACTGTATGTTCACCATGTTTTGCACTTGAAATCACTCAATCCATCATATATGCTCAATAAGGAATGTTCTTACTTGAACAAAATAGTAGGATTAAGAAACCCTCCAACGTGTGAGGGTTTACATGTCCTAAGCTTGGACCCCAATGTGTGTGTTGGAGAGGGAGGAGAGAGAACCAAGAAATATGAAGATTGGTTTTTTTTTTTTTTTTTATAACAAATATCTGTATGAAACGAGTCGAGCTTAAGCTTGAGCCGAGTCGAGTCGAGTTGAGTCGAGTGACCTAATGATCGAACTTGACTTAATTTCTGACTCGAGCTCCTAAATGAAGCTTGGCTTGACTTGCTCTATTGAGTTGAGTCGAGCGAAGGTGAGCTTTTTCAAGTCGAGTCGATCAAGTTTCTCAAGCTGGCTTGGCTCATGACCAGCCCTAGTATGGGAGGGCTTTATTGTGTATTTTTAGCGTATATTCTTAATTTTTTATTATTTACAAGGGGCGTTTTGACAATTTCAAGAATGCCTCTAAATTAATTAAATGTTAAGAAATCTATCTTAAGCGTTGTTTAATACAATTTAGATCATTTAACAAATTCATATTATTAAATGCTTAAATTAATTTTTACTAAAAATATGAGTCTTTTTTTAGCTCCCCTCTCTTCATTCATTACTTTCGACTAAAACATTCTTAAAATTATTTGAAAATTACGATCCAACATTTTATGTTTTCAACAGTGCGTTAAGTTTTTAGAGTCTTGTTTTAATCCATCAAATGGCAAATGATTGAAAATATCATCCATATATATATATATATATATATATAGAGAGAGAGAGAGAGAGAGAGAGAGAGGAATGTTCACATGTGCTTTTGTGCACCAGTTCTCACGAGAACTCGTGAGCACCTTTTGAGAACTAATCACACATGATGTGAGCCTAAAATTTGAATCGTCCACATGATGTAGTAATCCAAAAAAGCCTCCAAAGCCCAACTTTCAACCTAATTCAAAACTTTGGTGGATTGTAGCAGAGAGAGAAGGTCAAATCAAGGAAGTAAATTGTTTCCATTTGCCATAACCCACCAAAGTTCTAGATCAAGTTGAAAGTTGCGCTATAAGAGGTTTTTTGGGTGATGCATCATACGAACGGTTCAGATTTTAAGCTCACATCACCAGTGATGAGTTTTTAAAAAGTGGTAGCGAGTTCTCATGAGAGCTGTGAGAAGGTTAGCAATCCTCTTTCTATATATACTGAGATTCAGACTCGCTAAGAATATCATAACTACTATGTGTAACGTAAAAGTCGTGTTAAAAATATGTTTACATGGGTGATGGTTGGAATCTCTATGACTATTGATATTGGTAGGTATCTCGTTAACCTATCTTGATATTTAGAGCCTCCGCCGGTATTTTCATTTTCATGGAAGTATTTTTATTTTTTTATTATTTGTGAGAATATTCATAATTATACCTTTACATAAATGCTCTCCTTATGCTAACATACGCATGTATGTGTAGTATCCCTAGTTGTATTTTCCAAAACCAGTCCATGTCAGGCCATCATAGTTTCACATCGTTCATCAAAATTTTGTCCATTTCCCCTTTCAAAATGTGGATTCTAATTAAGGGTGAGGATTGTCCACCGGTTGGAGATTTTTGGGTCATGGTCCGTCCATTTTGTGGCACATCACATATAGAAACTTGGGACTGAAAACATGCAATTTATGGTATGCTATGGCCTAGTTTGTATAGGTGGGTCACGATCAGGTGACAGAGACATTTTGTCTGACAGGGTTAAATATTTCCCAATTTGGATGATCCTAACCATTAGGACTGGTTGCCTGCAAATCGACGGTTGTGGTAAAATAATGAAGGGGTCCACAGTCAAAGGAAATTTCTAAGAATTGCATACCTTGTATCTTCCAAACTGGGAATCTTTTGTGCATCCACCACCGTCCAAAGTACGATCCAAACCATATGCGAAAAATCATTCTACTGTACGTTCCAATGGGCCGCACCTTTGATGCATTCCCTCCGAACTCGGAATCGGCAGTGACCCTTCCGGTACTCGAGGTCTCGGTCCTGGTTGGTTCCATGGGCCCACCATGATAAATGTATTTTATCCATGCCGTCCATCCATTTTTTTAGATCATTCTAGCTTATAAGCAAAAAAAAATGATGCAGATCCAAATATCAGATGGACCACATCAAAAGAAGCAGTGGTGATTGAATGATCACCATTAAAAACTTCCTGGGGCCACAAAAGCTTTGGATGAAGCTGATATTTGCGCTTTTCTATGTGTGGCCTAAGCAGCATATTTTGCTACTCTACGGATTTGAATATTTAATTTTCTGTTATGATACCGTGTGAAATAAATGATGGTGGACCATTGTTGTACTTTTCTTCTCAACCGTCTATTTGCATGGCTGGGTTTATCCTAAGGAGATATTTGGGGAATGGGCACATCTAAGGTGGGTCCCGACAGACCTGATAAGGGTCCCATTTGCAGAAAGTGAAAGTCGACATGTCCTTGGGTGGGTATGAAAACAGCTATTGAGCTGTTCAGCAATAGTCGGTCCAGTCACGCACGTTGCTTTTGTGGGTTGTTAGGGGACATAGCGGCGTTCTGTTCTTTTCCGGGTTGACGGTAGGAGACGTTTCCGTACCGTACGGCGCCTGCAACAGCCGCTCGCCTCCCACTTTTCCACACGAGAGAAAAACTATGATACTCTGGCTGAATGCAGTGCTTCATACGCAGGCGCTATGAAATGGCACCACCGACACCTGGATAACTCACGCTAAACATTTCTAGATATTTACATGGTGTTAAAACAAAAATTACACTGAATTAGTTTTAAAATTTGCTGATTGGTGGATTATTTCAATCCCACTCTTTTTTATGTTGTGGTGTATTTAAGATTTCAAATTCAATTCATTTTTTTGGCAGATACAGAATTTCCTGTAATTTAGTCCATTTGTTTTAGTTTATATTTGACATGGATATAAATTCTTAGTGCCTAAGTATCATCCATCAACCTCTGGCAGTGTATCAAATAGTAATTAAAATTTTAAAATATGAAATTGACAAGAATTGTCAGCAACACCTGCTTTAGGCAGCCTAAAACACACAAGCTCATGGGGGCGACTATGCTGTATACATGAAATCTACCTTGTGTATCGGATGAGAAATGTTATTTGCACTGTAAATTAAAAAAGAATAAAAAAAAAAGCTTGTAAACAACTCATGTGGACCCCACTAAAGCAGCAATGTAAAAATTACTCCTAAAACTGTTAAGTTCATGTGGTTGGCTCACCGGTGTTTGGATCAGGCTGATTCTTCTTTATTATTTTCATCACCATGATTTACACCTGATCAATGGGTGTGAATGCCCTTGCGTGCATGAGCGGCGCAAATGGCCTTATTTTTTTTACTTTTTTTGTTTCCTTATGTTGATTTGAATGTAGAGGTTACTCAAATGTAAATATATATTTAACTTGGAATTGCTGCTAGCCAAATAAAGTTTTAGAATTCACAATCGCCTAAAAATCGTAATGGCTTAAGGGTCGAAAAATCGTAAAATTCTCAAACTCAAGTGAATCCTATGGTTAGTCTGATATCATAGATTCAAAGGGCCTTGGTTCCGAAAAAAAAAAAAAAAAAAGGAATTAGGTACTCTTCTCCACCCACATAATGTGCAATTTCTATTTTACAAGATTTTACGATTTTTTAAGAGATTCAACAGAGTTTCAATACTGTTACAACTAACGGTGCTTAGCGAAGTCTATAACTCTGAAAAGACAAAAGGGAAAATAAATGGCATATAGCCTTATTACACATAGTTTAAGATTCCAAGTAGGCAAAATAAAATAAAAAGAAATGGGCAAGTGAGAGTATAACAGATTAGAAGATAAAAAAGAGTATGTGCTTCTAATGTATGGACTGGAATACAAGTTGATCTGATATATGAGATGAAAAAGGGAAGGTATGATGCCATTTTTCAACAAAAATGAGTAGACACCCCACCCCAAGCCAACAAGTTGATTAAGATTGGACGACTAGGATAGATGGTGACCAACAACTCTAATATAATCCTTAACCCTAATCCAATCCCCAACCCTAATCCAATCCCCAAGCCTTAACTCAACCCTAACACTATGTTGAAAACCCTAAACCCTAACCCTAGAACCTGACTCAACCAAAACCTAACCTAATTACCCCAACCAACCCAATTCCTAAAACCCTAAAAACCCTTAATATAAGGCACGGATCAACTCTCTGGGTCGACTTTCTGAGTTAACTTTTTTAGTTGACTCTTTGAGTCAACTCTCTGATTTAACCCTCTGAGTGACATCACCCGGTCAGCCAAACCGCCCCCCATAACCCAGTCAATTCACCTAGTTACGCCCACACCTAAAACCAAAGTCCAAGCCAAAAATTGAGCCCAAACGAGGTAATGGAAGAGGTAGCAAGTTGACAAAACCAAGGAGGAAGCCTCCCATACGTGAGGGGAGCCCCCCTGCCAAAACTAAAGGCCAGCTAAGGGGCGCCACCCACATAGCACCTCCTCTCTCTCGGGGAGAGCCTTGTATAGGCAGCTATTTACTCTATTTTATCCCTCTGAAATATGTGAAAAGTTGCATTTACAACGTTGACCCCTCCCTTGGTCCTATTTACACTTTTACCAAGCCATCCAACCAATGAGATATCGCCACGTGGTGATCCCAAATCACAACCCTTGCAATCACTTTTAACCCTAATCCCGCCTAAAATTATGAAAATACCGAGGCTGGAGGCTATAAATAGCCCCCTCCCCTTCTCATTTCAACAACAACAAACTATAACCCACTAAGTGAGAGGGAGAGAGAGTCTCTTCACCCCTTTAGCCTTAACCTAACCACTCTCCACCAAGAAGAGTGAGACTAAGGAAGTGAGCCTAGTCCAGATTTAGTCTAATCCAGCCCCACTCTTAGCCTCTTGAGCCAACCAATTTTCAATCCAAACCGCTTGAGTCAACCCTTGCGACACTTCCATCCATCCAACAATCTAACCCTTAATCTATCTTGTCCAACCTTGCATCAACATTTGTGCAACATTTATTCCCTTCTTAACCCCCCTGCTTATCTCATTCATCCATAGTTTATATCATTTTGCATTAATACCATCTTGGGAAGTATGCTCTATAGCTTTTCAATTTGATCGGATTCTGCCCATCAGAAATCCCAGTTTGTATGCATCGGCACTATCTTACCCAATTGACTTGAGTGTATGGTTTAAGGACTATTGAGTTACTCAAATCTTGGCCATAAAAAAATTGAGTTGACTGGTCGATTCGTTAGTCTGGTATGTGAGTTAGGGACCAATTCTTCTTATCCCAAGACATTGTTGGGCAGTGATGGTTCATTAAACACGCAATCTTACACACATTGCATATCATCAAAACGCAAGAACCAGAACTAATCATCGGAATTCGTTTAATCCTATGAAGTAGAGAACGTACATCTGTATAAACTGAGTGGGTACCTAACACCTTCAACCATCTCTTTAATCGCGGTCCTTACCACAAATCTCTGAACATGGATCAATGAGTCATTCTTAAGATTAGAAATATTTGAATTCTTGCTCTTAAGCATTTCTACAGGGTCTAGCCGACTGTAGATTCGAGGTAACTAGCTAGTGGCAATTCCAGTCTTATTAAACTTGTTTCAAACACTCAGCAAGTGCAAGAAGCCCTCAAAAGGCAAACCCGTGGAAGCTGCGGTTCATCACCTTTGCGAATCTAGTGTCTACAAAAGGATAGTCAAATAAACATGATTCCAACCCTACTCTTTTAACTTTAATATTTTCTTCAGCTTTGAAAGATTCATACTTTTAGTTAGGTAGAGTAACGGCATAATCAGACGGAAAATCGAAGAAACTATGACATGTGTAGCTTTGAAGTAGGCAATGGCGTATCGAAAGATCCGATTGAACTTAGCATGGCCCACAATCGGCCCTAGAGGATTCTCCAGCAACTTCTCTGCCTTGTCACAGTCCTCTCCTCTCTTTGTTATTCTTCCTCAATGGCCAGCAACAGTGGCCTTTAAATATACTAAGCATGTCAAATAATGGCCTGATATTTTGCTAAGCAAGTTAAATAACAACCCCTTAAGGGCTTTTTTTTTTACCTCACAACTTTGCTTTGCGTTTCAGGTTTTTAGTAAAGTTGTTGCAATTGTAAAACACTTTATTCCACCGACCCTTTAAGGGTCGTTATCTCGAAGTGCTTTTTTACATGCCATAACTTTATGCCCTGTCGAGCCAACATCACACACATACAAGAGATTTTAACCTGTCTCAACCGAGGGCTTAGCATATTATTTGCCAACATGCCACGTGTGAGAGATCTTTGGCCATTTATTACCTAGTGTAGGCATCGTGCAAAAAACTTAAAAAAAAAAAAAATCAACTTGTTACACTCATTCGATATGTCATGCATGTGCATTGAATTCAAACTAGTAAACATTTTCTTAAACCTATTATTCTTCTTATTCAAGTTTGATATGCCCAATGAAGGGGCCCAATATTCCCTTTTGGACAAACATGATCAAATCAAGGGCTATCTATGGGTGGCCTCAATCTCCCAATTTTAGCCAATTTTGACTTTAGATTGCCACATTGATGCATATTGTTTTCTTTTTCTTTTGAATTTGGATCGTTTGCTCGGCTTTAATAGGGTTTTCCTGTTTGTCGAGCACCTGATTGGTCCAGCTCAGCACACATCAGCTTGTGTGTTGAGCTGGACCAATCAGGTGCTCAACAAACAGAAAAACCTTGTTAAAACCAAGCAGATGATCCAAATTCTTTTTCTTTCTTTTTTTTTACACACATAGCATAGGTACTCAATCTCATCACATGAATGATGAAACATATTCTAACACTTCAGGTGCATATAAAATGCCATCTTTTTTTTTTATTATTATTTTTGTTAGTCATGCAAGGTATCTACCCAGTTGGCTGCGCAACACACCCACACAGTTAGTCACACAATGCATCCATTGCCTCCTTAGCATTCCAACCTCTCCTTTTCTTCTTTTTCTTTTTACACACATAGCATAAGCACTTGAACCCATGACCACATTGATGAAATATAGTTTAACACTTCATGTGCATCTAAAATGTCATCTAGTAGAGAAACCAGCTAATAAGAGCCTAACAAAACCCCAACTTGGGTTAACTTAGTGGTCCACTTGGCAAAGTGGAAGTATGTCTTTGTTGGAAGATAAGGATTGCCCATGACTTCCGATATAATGAGATTTGATTGGACTATATGTCGCTGTCAAAGATTGAAGTGCTAGATTAGATTCGATTGGGCTATATGTCGCTGTCAAAGATTGTAGTCCGAACAGTATATTGGAAAGTTGTTGACGGGTTAAGTATTTTGAGCCGACCCAATCAAACCCCATCAATTAAAAGTATTGACTTTTTGGAGCTGTCGTGAACTTTGAAACTTTTAAGGTGGAGATGAAGTTAATTAGATAAATTAAAGAATTTTAATTACATTTAAATTTTATTAGTTAAAACAAAATAAATATTTTTTATTTTAAAATTTTAATTCGAGTAAGTATGCAACTGCCGGTTGTGTGAGTCCTCGACATTTGTGTGGGCCATTGTTAACTTCCTTTAACCGCCGTTTTTAACATGTGCGGCCCACGTTAGCCTTAACTCTAACCCAAACGTGATGAGCGGCTTGGATCTTATTCACATGTGTCATATTGCCGCGTGTGAGGTAGTCTCGAGAATGCAACCCTTAGCCCGTACTGCATTTATATCTGCTAGGGGCATCTAGGGAGCGAATTAGGTGCGGTCCCGGCCTCACCCAAGACAGTTCAGCCCTTGCCATGGGGACCACCTTGACTTATTTATTCATTATCCACACCGTTCATCAGTTTTTTCAGATCATTTTAGGGCTTGATCCCAAAAATGAAGAAGATCCAAATATCAGGTGGACCATACTATAGGAAGCAATGGTGATGAACGTCTTACCATATAAAAAGTTCCTAGGGCCCACTTTGAGGTTTCTATAATGTTTATTCGCCATCCAACCTGTTGATAAGTTCACATAAACCTGAATGAAGGGATAAAAAAAAATATCATAATCCAAAACTTTTGTGGCCCATTAATGGTCAATCAACACTATTTCTTAAGTTATAGTCCACCTGAAAATTAGATCTTCTTCATTTTTAGGTTGATGCCCTAAAATGATCTGAAAAAAATGGATGGACGGTGTGGATATAGAATAAATACATCAAGGTGGGCCCAATGGAAGGACCGCACCGTCTTGAGTGAGGCCGGGGCCGCACCTAATCCGTTCCCGGGCATCTAAGGACACCTTTACGTGGTGGTCAGAGGTGGGCCCTACTTGCCGCGCATACAGGCTACAATGAGCTACGTGGCACTGCACGGTAAGCTGCGCACCTCAATCGCTCTAATTTCATCGACAGCAATTTGAGAGAGATTCTCGTGTGTGATTTCCACGTTGCTCCCGATTCACACTGAGAAACGCCATGGCGGTTTGCGTGAGAAAAAGATTCAAGATGACATTATCATTACACGTGTAAATTAGGTCACATGTGTGAGATCAGGTCCAACCATCAGGTCGGGCCCACCTGAAACAAGGCTAAAAAAATCGGACGTGGTCAACTCACCTGGATGGTGGAAATCTTGTACATTGAATTGAATACAACGGTCCGTTTTTCTTTTTCCTACCTGGAACCAAGTGTGGCCCAGTTGGTGAGTGGACCCCACCTTCTAATTGGCCTGGATCTTGCACGTACATGATTATATGGCATGTGTGGTGAAATTCTCTCTCTTCAACCTATGCTCGCGTATATTTACTTAATACGCCGAACGTAGATGGTCCACTTGGCAATGATACCTGCAATACCCTCGGGTTTTTAGTTTGTATAAGTGGGGTCCAGGGATGAATGATCTAAACCATTCACCTGCTGGCCCCACCTTGGATGGACGGTATCTCTAAAGACCCTCGATCGCACAGTCCTAATCCTACAATTTGTGGCCCACAAATAGACGGTACGGTCTACATTCAACCTAAAAAAAGGCCCAGAACCGTGGCTAGGATCCTCCAATTTTAGATATATTTGTTGGGGCCGTCATCCAAGTTGGGTCCCATAAGACCACCGGTGGATCACTGAACA
The DNA here is from genome assembly GCA_003013855.2 of Liriodendron chinense. Lineage (NCBI taxonomy): Eukaryota > Viridiplantae > Streptophyta > Magnoliopsida > Magnoliales > Magnoliaceae > Liriodendron > Liriodendron chinense. The sequence continues at coordinate 1,675,270 of PVNU02003892.1, read as the reverse complement.
ATGTTCCTCGCTTGTGCCAAGTGAAAACCCGAGCACAGTCTACACGTCCTCGGTCGAGTATGCGTATCAAATCATACGGTACACAGCTGTTCATGCTCTGTTAGGGCACGCATTGATTAGAAATGAGACTGAGAACACAAAAAACCCAACTCAGTCAAAGAGGCAATGAGTAGGGGACGGGTCCCGTTGGATGTAATGGACAGCTGGGATTGAATACCTGGTGACAGCTGCATTTGTGGGGCCCATCAGATGCACCTTTACACCTATACCATCACAAATGAACACGCGTGCTTGCCTGTAATTAGGATTGGGACCCTGCAATGGAAAACGATGTTCATAAAAGCTGCTTTCTGGTAAACTCCCTTCCATTTCCCAATACGTTGTTTGGCAAAACATAATTTTCCATGAAAAAATTTCTGCCACGTGATAGGTGACACATGTGTAGTATTAAGATGACACGTGTCACATTCTCACATGTGGCACATTGGGCACACATGGTACAAAGGGTTGAACTCGCGGATTGCGATAGGAAGCTAGGTGGGGCTCACTATTATTTTTGTGAGAAATCCAGTCGGTCCATCTGTTTTGCAAGCTTATTTTAGAACATATGGCCAAAATTGAAGCAAATCCAAAACTCAAGTGGGGCACACGAGAGGGAAAATTGAGGAAAGAAATGCATATTGTTGAAATCTTATTGGGCTCCACCTTGATGTTTATATGCCATCCAAACTATTTATAAGGTCATTCTAAAACACAAAAACTTGGTATGATACAAAACTTTTGTGGTCATATGAATGTTTCAAGAGTGGTCACTAAATCCCCACTGTTCTCTCTCGTGGCCCACTTAAGTTCTGAATCCGCCTCATTTTTTTGTCACATGTCCTAAAATGAGCTCGTAGAACAGATGGGCGGAGTGGATTTCTCACAAACATCACTGTGATCCTCACCTAGAACTTCCTGAGAAAGCCTTTAGGAGGAAATCCGCATCCTTGGGCAATAGCACGTGGCACGTGTTGCACATTGGCACATGTGCGGTTTGAGCAAATTGAGTCATTGGGCACTTGAAAATGGGTGGTTGTACGTGTGGCACGTTGGCACATTTGGGGCACTTAAAAGATAGATGGTAGGACACGCGGTCCGCTTGAAAATGGTAGATGGCGCATATGGTAGATGGACCCCACTTAAATGGTGATGCCCTCATCTAAAAATCAAACTATAGGCCCAAGAAAGCGTGAGCAATGTCTATGTCAACGAACAAGCATGGCTCACTAAATTGGCTGGACGCCCCCTATTTTTGGGCCAGGCTATTAACCTGGTGATAGTTTGGACGCTGAAAACTTGAACCACACCAGGACCTGTGTGTGAGCCTGTCGTGTCGTATACATGCAACTCAAATTAAAACATCTAGATATGTCAGGAACACCAAATTGGATTTATTGAATAAATCCAAATTGCCGAGTAAACAGAGAAATGGCCATGGACTATTCCCATCCGCTGGTTAGAACATCAGTTTCAGTCATTAAAAATGCATACATAATAGGTTTCTATTTAATGGGGGCCTAAAAGCATGTGCTACAGTAAGAAGTCAGTCCAATCATCTCATCCATCCAAAATCTGAACTTCCATTCAAACATCCATTGATATTTCAGAATATCGGCAACACATGAAATATCCAAACAAATCGTTAACAACTAAAAAAGAAGCTAAAGATTGTGGTCTCGTTATTATCATGTTGCGATAATGATAATATTGTGATATTATCAATGCTATCATCAACAAATTGAGTGATGCATACAACCACGCACCCATAAAAAATATGAAATGGGAATTTTTTAAATATATAGATTTTTGGTGATATTATCGAAATACTGCAAATATATTGACGATACAAGTGACACTTGGAATTTACATAGTAAAAAATATTGGCGATACACCGAAGGGATCAATGTATTGACAATACAAATGACGCCTGGAATTTACACAATTGAAAATATTGACGATATCGATACATTAGCAATATTTATATGACCCATCTAAAGTGTGGTCCACAATTTGTACGGCTGAATTTGAGAACTACTTAGACAGGTGAGGATTTAATTTCAACCACATTTTGGGTAGATGTTCTCAGAATTTGGTAGGCAGTGTAAACTGCGAGTTTTGTAGGATGTTGTAGGAAGTGACTCCGGTAAGGAAGTAAATTGCGGCAGTGGACACACTCCCATCTAAAGCCAATGAAAAAGCACCATGTGCACACATGGAGGCTTAGGATCCAAACACGGATTAGGTGTGGCCTGAATGTGGGGCCCACTCGATGTATGTGTTGCATATCCACAACGCCCATCAGTTTTGCCAGCTCATGAAGGAGATTCAAATATCAGGCGGACCACACAGTAGAAATTGAATTCCCACCACCAAAAACTTCTTGGGGGCCACGGAAGAGCTGGTATTTGTGTTTTCCCTTCATCCAGGTCCATGGTTATCAACAGGTTGGGTAGCAAATAAACATTAAGGTGGACCCTAGAAGCTTTTAATGTGTTGGGGGGGTGTTCAGTAACGACTGTTTCCTGTGGTTTGGTCCTCCTGAGATTTGTATGATTTGTATCTGATTCATATTTGGGGACTCATCCTAAAATGAGCTGGCAAAACTGATTGACAGTATGGACATACAACACATGCATCAAGGTGGGCCCCACAGTCAGGGCCACACCCACTTGACTAAAACCTGGTCGCACCTAATTCAGAGAGATCTTTACTTTTTCACTGTGGGTCCCATACATGAAGCGCATATGGTTGGCGCCAAATAAAGTGCATCCAGTGCCCTGCTGGATGCAATCTGCGTCCCTCCGGTTGTCCCAGGATTCAGAGTATCAGAACTTGATTGATGGAAACATCAAGCCTTCTGTAAGCCAGTCTGTGGAAAGCTACTGTACGTAGTTGACAGCAGGAAACCGTCCGGCAGATATTGGCTTCCGACCTATGTATGGTGAGAAATGTCGCATTGTGTCAGAACCCTTCCTTCATAGTAATTTTTGCAAGGGAGCTGCTGCATCTTCTTTCCTTGGCAGCTCAGAGAATTCCCTTGTTGATGGGGAAGCAAAAAGGGTGGCATCCATCTCAAGGTTGGTGCACCCATTCAATATCATTTGGTAAACCCTATCAACTGTAAATTAGATCATATTTCTCAGTGTACCAGTCAATCCAAACCAAGTAGTGCCTGTACTGATGGTCAGATGATGCTGCTGTGCTTCTGGCCATTCAATCTGGGGGCAGACTGCTATGTTTCAGTCTCGCACAATTTTAAAAATTGAAGCAACTAATCCTCCTCACATGCGCAACCGATGTAAAGGCTATGCAGACCATCCAACTCGTGGTTCTCATTGGGGATGGTGCATCTCTCTAAAAATTACACTGGTTCACCATTCCTAACCATCCAATTAATGAGTACGGAATGGATTAGTTTTGGGTCAAAACAATTGAGTGGTCCTACTCAGGAAGGGAAAAGAATCATATGGTTGATATTATCTTCTCAGTGCAAATTTTCAGTTGTGCTCCATCCACAGTAGGGTCAGCGATTTGGACAGTACACCGTGCAACCTATCAATGTTGAAGAGTGCCCTAGCCCTTAAATCTCTAGTCTCTTTTCAGGAATTTCCCCTACATGGTGAAGTGGGCATGATGACTTCCAAATAGCCTGATTGTTAAGTAATAGCTCATCAAAGAGGCAGTCCACCAACTGGACAGACCAGTTCTGTTGCTGGAGTGCACCCAATAAAGGTCAAGGGCTGATTGAATTTACCACCAAGGCAACTTCACATTCAGGTTGAGAGCCAAAACATTGAAAAGGTGGGCAGACTTGTTGCCAAATAAGAATAAAAACAAAATTACAAGTTGGGAGAAACACTCCCAAATCTATAGATAAAAGGGAAGGGAAAAAACTGTGCTACTTGATGTAGGAAACATGACTTCAGTCAGAAAAAGGAGGGGAAAAGGGGAGAGAGAAAAGAGATGGACTTATCTCCATTTTTCCCTCAGTTCCTTTTTCTCGGACAAGATCCACGTTACAAAGATGGCCGCGATGAGGGCGACGATTGTGATGAGCAGCAGCGCATAACTGAAATCTTCTGTTAGAGAATCATAGGTTCGTGATGGTGCTATCCTGGTGAAGAAGAGATCGACTCCATATGCAAAGACCAAGCCGGTTGACTCAAGCTTGGCTGGAATTGTTACTATGCCTCGCAGCCGTTCCACTTGAAGTGAGTGTGTCACATACGACTGCAAACATGAATCTTATCAGCATATAAACACACCATAATCAAGCAGAGAGTATATGACAAAGATTAGAGGAACAATAGGGTCCTGATTATCAACAAACTGATGAGCACACATACAGTTTGCTGACATTTGCTAAGCCGGAGGAATCTGTACAAAACCTACAACTTTTGGTGATCAAAACCATCAATAGTAGTTCCCACATTGGATGGGGCATGCCTTGGAAACTTTTGTATTGAAAGATCCCAGCCCTTGGATCAATGGCCTAACAGTTATAAAGGTTAAGTAGACAATATAGGAATGGTCTGACATTCAACCAAAAAATCCAACTATCAAAAGGTTGGCAGCTTCAAGTCAGAATGATTTGGGGAATAACCTATCTAAGGCAGGAATGATGGTCCCACATGTAATGAGTTTGTACATTTTCTGATAAGCAGGACCCTATAATTACTAGGATGCATGTTTCATAGATGTTCAATGCAGTTTCATCCTCACTAAACTTATGCTGAGCATGACTGTGCACCTGGTGGGCCACTGCGTGGAGAGCTACAGGTCCAAAATCACAGTGATTTCACAACTCTGACATCCAGTTGTGAGTTTTGCCCTTCGAATGTGAACCTTTGCTCCGTTTTGAGCAAACAGTTCATGTTTCATTCCACTGGTCAGATGGCTGCCTATTTTTATCTCCTTGCCCTTTGGATATCGCAGAACCGTGTGGTGTCCCACCCGATCAATGGTCCTGATCACCATACTCAATTGCCACATGTACAATAGAGATGTCTACTTGTGCACATCATGTAACTCCATAATGCTTGCAAGTCACAACAGCAATATACATCTAATAGACAGTATTGTCAAGTTTAGAGGTTCTGATATATGGTTGACCTTGAATGAGCACTTCTCTTTTGTTTTTGTGGGCAGGTGGGTTGTGATCAATCCCACATGTTCAAACATGTGAACCATGTGTTCTATCTACTTGAGAAGGAGGCTCAACGCCCGTCTTATTATTTATGCCATAATCATCGAACTAAAGTTGTTATTCAGTTCATCCAACATAATTTCTGACATCACAACTGTTTAACATATTAGTAATTTAGTGGTAGATGCTTGTGCAAAAAACAGCAACACCAATAACTGTATCCGGTCACAGTCAATTTGGACCATTTGACAATGCAGAACATCTGAGAAAATGGTGATGTGACTGAAGGCAGAAGGGTCGTGCAGCAGAACATCAAAACAAAGGAATTCATCAGCTTTTCCATCATAATTTATAACATGGCAATGTTTGATACATTATTAGTATTGTAGCAGCATGAGCATGATGCAAAAACGAACTGTTGATAATTGCATCTGGACATAGTCGATTCAGATCATTCAACCATGCAGAACATTCGTGAAGGTTGCTGCAACTCGGAGCAGTGGGTTTGCATATCAGTTTTTTAATGGGTTAGGTGAATTTTGTCGATGACAAAAAAGGTAATAGATTACCATACCACTAAATCAGTGACAAGCATCAGAGATGCTTACAATGCATAACTAACACCATATGCGTTGATACTCACAAGATTGAAAAAGGCATCAATGGTTTCGAATAAAGCAAGGAGTAATTAATCACCAGCTATGATGAAGATTATCCTACCTTACCTTCTCTTCAGGTGAGAAGCTTAAGGTTGATCTCCTGACCTATGTTATAGTAAATGTAGATTTGACTGAGAACTAAATGATATTCTTTTCTGGTAACATTACTGCAGTGACACTGAATCACTGATCTTTAAAAAAAGACCAGATGCAGATATGGGAACATGACTAACCTCTCACCATGGTCTGGAGGATGAAATCTGCCATGGGTAGTTCCATCACCTTCCAGAAACAAGTGAAACTGGTGGGATTCTCAAACCAAGTATCTAGGCGCCTTGGGAGTACTGAAAAAGCAGTTGTGCAGTTATCTCCAAAACTATCCATATATTGGCTAGTTTCAGGGAAATGTTTACAGTTTCAAAAAGGTAGAGGACGTATCTCTTTTATGTTAAAGACTAGGAACATGTTATTATTATTATAATTTTCTTTATCTATGAAACATGACAAATTGCAAAGAAAAAAAAAATCTCAGCTCCAAATTGGCTAAAAACAGTAAAGATTTTGAATTTTAGAAACAGCCCCCTTGTGTCCATGCACCCAACATCTTTTATTCCTGAATGGTTCCAAGTACCCAATATTTTAGCTTGTATGGAAATCTCCCTATCCACATCAGACACTGAGCATGTCCAAGTAGGGATAATTTTCAACAACTTGTTACAAGATCAAGGTTCCTGAAATTTGTCTTTCCGATCAGAGACAGCAATAAAGAAAAAAAACAGAACAAGAGATTTTAGCTGCAAAAACCTTGTCTTTACTAAAGCAGATGGCAATTGTTAACGGCAACAAATATGGGAAAATCGAAATGCACCTGAGGAATTATAGGCAATGAATCTGTTAGCGGTATAATTCCCTCTTCTTTCTCTGATTGCGTGGGATTGACAGAACGACGAGGGTCCAGATAACGCTTATCAAGTGCTAACACCTGTAGAATGATTCCTTCCATCAGTTAACTTATGCACACACAAACACAGATGAAGAACCATAGTAAGTACCTCTTACAATCTGATCAAATCCATTACAACCCCAACAGCAGTGCTAAATAAAAGGATCACTCTTAAATGGAACCCGAACCTCAACTTACCTGATCACCAATGGTGCCAATAAGAAGCTGCTTAGAAGTAATGCCCTTGGCTGTTGATGTCACTGCCATTGTTCTCACAGAATGCGTAAAAAAATAGGTCTGTGATTTCACGAAAACCTCCGGTCGAGAATATGAAGAAATGGGTGAAGTAAGATTATGTTTTCCAAGTACAAGTTTCCAGACATCTTTGTTATCCTGTTGATGATGATGAAAAAAATTGGTTTAGTATCACAATATGCAGAAACTCCGATCAATAAGAAAGGGATATAAAGGAAAGTAAACCTTGAATGTCTGTCACTTTTGATTGCTTACTCATCAGCGACTAACTTTTCATACTTTTGGACAAATGGGTCCAAAATATGAACCTATCATCAGGCAGGCCACCTTGGATGGCACCTATCAACAAATTAACACTGACTGGACAATCCCAAATCTTGGATCGGGAAACAAGGGACAATCAAAGGAACTTCATTTACCCTTTTCTTATAACCATCTATTTTGTTTCTCCAAAAGCACTTGTATAGAATGGTAAGGATTGTCGATCACTGTGATTTTTGGGGCATGCCCCATCCAAGGTATAGCTTATTTGAAGCAAGTGACTAATGGGTTATACATAAAAGAACATGGCAAATACCATAGCCTAGCCCTAAAAGAAATATGTTTAAAGGTTCTCACCGCCCGTGACTGATCATAGATCTCAATGACTGACATCTGGTATCTGTGTGCTCTGACATTGAAGTAGTGGTAGACAACCCAGTTCTCACTGAAAACCTTCAGGGATAATATTGCAAAGGAAAATTCAAGTTTTTTCCTCATAAAAGTTTCAGTTGTAATTGCAGATGAAAATGAATGAAAGCTATAAAAAAAAAATGCAAGATGATACCACTTACAGCATGGATGGGACCCTGTGCACCAGGGTGGGTCACACGGTGCAGTATGCGGCCAGTGACAGTATCAATAAGATATGCAACTAACAAAGCTTCCTCTGGGGTAGCTGATCCAATTTCACCCGCGGCTTTAGGTGCAACAGTAGCCACAAAGAGCATATTTTTCGATATGTATTTATACATCACATCTTGATCTGCTACTACCTTGGCCTGTGTATGGACCACCTAGAAAAGAGAGGGTGTTGAGCAGACTTCACAATCCCTATAAATAACACTAAAGTGCTGATTACGCATTTAATAAACATTGAATAGGTTAGTAACAAAGGGTTGCATGTTTGACTTTGGTCATGTTCCTGTATTGTAGATAATGAACAATATAAAAGAACGATCCTGTAGAGAGTATCATTGGATTCCATGTTCCTCCAGTGTATACATTTCTACGAAATGAGGGACCCACATAACTCCAACATGCACATTTGAAAGAATAAGTACCAATATAAAAATTCAGTGGTATTGTTTGATAAATAGAGTGAAATCTTGAATGAAAAAAGATGACCAGGAAAAAAAAAAGGCAACGAAAGTTTGACTGCACTAGGAAGAAAGAATGACTAGCATGACGAGTTAAAAGAAGCGGACGCGGATTGCGTCCTACCCCTGCCCGTCTCCAGCTGGGAACAGGCAGGAGCTCCGAGTGGCCACCGTGATGTATGGATTTTATCCGCACTGTCCATCCATTTCTCCATGCCATTTTATGGAACGGGAGCAAAATTTAGTTAAATCCAAGGCTCAAGTGGACAACACCACAGGAAGCAGTGGTGGTAATGACTCTCACCGTTGAAACTTACCTAGGGCCCACCGTGATGTTTATTTTCCATCCAACCTATTCATAAAGTTACATAGACCTGGATGAAGGGAAATGACAAATATCAGTTCAATCCAAAACTCCTGTGTCACCCAAAATGTTTTCAATAATGAAAATTTAATCCCAATTGTGTGGTCCACCTGTGTCTTGGATCTGCCTCATTTTTGGTCCCATATCCTGAAATGATATGGAGAAATGGATGGACGGTGTGGATAAAATCCATGCATCACGGTGGCAGCTCAGAGCTCCTTTCCGTTCCCAGCTAGAGATGGAAGGGGGTAGGACATAATCCTCATTCAAAAGAAGCAGGTCTTTGAAGAAGATCCACTGGATAGACCTGATGAAATTCGACTGTACTGTGAAGGATAAGGACCAGTATAATACTCTTCCTAATCATCCATGGCACTCTGTGTCTTCAACCCTTTCACTTCAAGGAGATATAGGATGTTCTTCTTCTTTTTTCCTTTTTGAAGGGTGGTGATTTGTAGGATTACCCATATAACAAAGTAAAGATACAATTTCCCCCCTTTTTTCAGAGAAAAAAAAAATACATTTCATTTTGTATTGACTGCATTAGAAGGAGAAGAACATGGGGAAAACTGTGAATTGCAATTCTCAAGAAGCAACATGTGTTAGTTTCTTTATCGACGACAAGTAATTTGTATAATGCAACACAACATGGGGAAACCTTCAAGGATAAAAAATTTAGAAAGACAAACCTCATTCAACTTCCTTGTTGCAGTGGTAGCGATCTTCTCAGACTCTGAAGGGAACACAACAGACCAAATCTCCCTGGTGTTGAAGCAGTATTTATCAGTCACTTCGAGGTCGCAATTGCCACCTAATGTATGACCCCTGATAATGTCTCTCTCCGTGTCAATATAATACCAATATATATTTGGAAGCTCACGTTGAAAAATATTGATAGAATCAGGAGAACTTGGATACAGATGTGCACGTTTGTCAAAATCTATGAGAAGATGAAGCCGCTGCTCTGTTGAATCAGTAAAAGGCAGTGGAACAACTTGTGCTATGGAATGAGTAAGCCTCAAAGAGTTAAGCTCCTTCCCAGTGTAAGCATCAACAAAAGAAAGAACACCAGGTGCATCAGAACTAAGACCACATTTACCAACTACAAGAACAGATGGGTTCGCATCCATTGCATGATGATGGGGAACCTGCCATTGATATATATTTAATGCAGACGGAAATCGACAACCTTCTGAATTGCGAAGGGAAGAAAGTAAAAGAGACCACACAACCCGACCATCTCCAGTGTGCAGTGCCAAAATCTTCCCAGCTCTAGTGAGTACTATGAGCAGCTTCCGAAAACCATTATGATCTCGAGTCATCTTACTTTTCTCAGAGCTGTGTAACCTCATTCCTTGTATAACTGCCATGTCTTCCAGACTTGCAAGCATTAGAGTTCCTTTAAGTTTCAGTATATGCCCCTTCTCATAACAAGACACAATGGTAAAAATACATCAGCAGTGTAATTGACTGAAGAGGTAGATCTAGTTCAACACAATGATTGGCGGAATATAACAAAACAAAATCAGTTGTCTGGCAGGCAGAGAATAATCACAGGACTTCCACAGCATCCTCTAGTGCCAGGATGCCTATTCTTTGACAAGATGAAAATAGCCACAATTCTCAAGGATTTTGGTTCTCCTTCCAAGAATGTGCTCCCGAACAACAAAAGCAATGGAAAACATTACAGAGAGATAAATAAAACTTAACAATATCTTGACGTGTGTTTGCTTATTAAACTATCCAACTTTTGCGTATAATGAAGGAATTACCCCTCAAGAGGAGGCTGCTAGGCTCTTCCTTTTTGCAATTATAGAAAAAAATAGAATATGAACAGATATATTGATTGTTTCCTGAAAAAGAGGTCACAAGGTGTGAACTCTAAATGCAAAGGCCATTGGTCAAACTCAATGGCCCAGAGATACGATTGCGGCTTAATGCCCTTGATTTCAGTTCAATCACGGTGACATGCTTTCAATCTTCCCATCAAATTGTTTTGCTCATCTAATCATCATTATCATCATTGTCTAAGCCTAATCCCAATTCCCAACTAATCATCAAATTCTTTTGCTCGTGTAATAAGAAAATAATTTTTTGAACTAATTATCTTTAGATCAGTACATTGATAATTCCTATAAACTTCTGCTGCACTCATTCCTAATCATGGCATCTTGCGGACTTCCATGAAAACCAGAGGTACATGGAATGTTCACCAACCACTAGGATATCACAATTTACCAAGATTCGACCAACGAATGTTCAATATTTAAATTCCTCTATCACCTTTTCATGCTTTAAGCCATTCCAAAAATAATAAAAAAATTATACCTTGAGCCATTCAAAGAGGTTGTGTTCCACCTTGGCAACTGATACACCTTCCTTCTCCACAGGTAGTTCTGATGTTGTCATATCTACAATAGAGGCGAGCCCATCCTCCCTGCACCACACAGTCTCACCCTGCTGTAACAACAACAGCGAGTGATCTTCCATAACAATCAAGGCCCTAAATCCATGAGATCTGTCTGTTCGAACATAATTGTTTATGAAAATCTTCTGCGGAAAACCCCTTTGCCGGTCCATCTTAGTACTTTCCCTAAGGAATTCACCCTTCAAATCATCATCAAGCTTCACCGTAAGATGAATCTTGCTTCCTTCATGATGCACTACTGCGAAAGCTTGTTGGCCCTCTGAGAGTGAAAGGGAATCACTAACAGCAGCTGGATCATTAAATATCTGTATCATCTCTAGCTCGCTTCCACTTCTCACTCTTATCAATGCTATGCGTGAATTAACTTTTAAAGCAAACACCCCATTAAATTTTAAAGGCAAAAAAGACGCCATCCCAGAAAAATCTGGAACAATATCTGAAATATATGTCTTGTGGAAGCTGGTTTCTCCATTCTCAAAGCTAATCGAAACTATCATCGACCTGGTGGCATCCAATGCCACTAACATGCCATCCGAAACAAACGATGCTCCACCAGAAAAGACACCTGGAAAGGCTGTGCTGCTATGCTTTATTATGTCCCCACTTTTAGCACTAAGTTGATATATATCAAACTGTGTGGAGCCAGAGAATCCTACAGCATATATGACATCACTGTCAACAGGCTGAAAAATTCTCTGGATCTCTAAGCTGCAAGAATAGTAGACAAAAGTTGTCAAGATTAGAGAATCTCTTGGGAAAGGAGAATAACAAAGAGGTGCAAACAACATCAAAGCTATGACAATTGGCAACTTATACTTGGAAAAAAAAAACTATAGCAACTTTCAAAAAGGAAGAACAAAGCCAACTTATTAGCCTTTGAATTTCTAACCCCAACCTTTCATCAGCAAAATCCTTCCTCCAAAGAACTTCACCATCAAAGCTTGAAACTGCATGGAGCCACCCTCTACCAAAAACAAGAATTATGTTGTCCTTCTCAACTTTAGTTCTTGACTGCAAGGTGGAGATTTGATTGGTATTATATTATAAAATTATGCCAGGTATATTATATAGGACTAAGTTAAGAACAATGGACCAAAATAAGAGAGAGAAAAGAAACAACGACATAAAATCAGCAGCAACAGAAATATTGTCTACTAACCGGAATAGATAACAAAGACTTCGAGGACTTTGAACCTTGAAGGAACGATTCCCACACCATTTGCCCATCAGGAAGGTTCCACGCTCTTAAAATGCTACCCTCCGATGAAAGGGTCACAACATCTGAAAGAAGTAATGATTGATTCAGGCATTCAATGACCTAATATATGTTGAATTTAGGTTCCTCGACAAGTTAGCAAGTCCACATCGCTCATGCCCTCCAGTAATTGCAGAAAGCAGAAACTTAGATCAGATAATGCCGCACCAACATCCAGGTAAGGGAGAAGAGTTGGATGTCAGGTGAGCAGGCAAACGAAAAACTTCTACCAAGCAATCATCCGAGTTCATATGATTGGCGAAAAAGGACTCAAAAAGTCAGCCCCGGGAAGATGGAATATGACTAGAAAAATGATAATGATTGGTGAAGCCAGATTCAAAAAGCCCACCCTAAATCAGGATTCATGTGATCGGTGAAACAGGATTCAAAAGCCTACCCCAGATAGCTGAGTCCATACGATTGGCAAAACAGCACCCAAAAAGCCTACCTCAAGTAGCTGGGATAAGGCTACAAAGGTGATGATAATGATGATTGGCAAAGCAAGATTCAAAAAGCCTACCCTAAACCAGAATTCATGTCACCGGCTAAACAGGATTCAGGAAACATTACAAAAAATAGCTGGTGCAAGGCTCTCTCTCTCTTTTTCTTTTTTCTGCTTTTGAAGAGTAAGAAAGGAGGTGATGATGATAATGAAATAAGCTCTACCGATAAAATGTAGTAAAGAACTAAGAAAACCAGCACTATTACTTCAAAAAAAAAAAAAAACTTTTTTTCCTTTTTCCTTTTTTTTTTTTTGTAGGAACAAACACTCCCAGTTCATGGTAAAGGACTAATGTCAGGCCACACTACTAGTTCATAGAAAAGGACTGATGTCAGGCCAGTCATAAAACTTTTGCCAAGCAATCATCAAGGTTCATATGATTGGCCGAAGTAGAAATCAAAAGTCTTACCCCAAATAACTGGCACAAGGTTATGACAATCATAATAATGATGATGATAAATAAGGTTTACTTTTAGGGGCCGTTTGCAAGGATAACTTGGTAACTTAGAAGTTTATACGATTGTGACAATCATAATAATGATGATGATAAATAAAGTCTACTTTTAGGGGCTGTTTGCAAGGATAACTTGGTGACTTAGAAGTTTATACGATTGTCCATTCGCTAACCGTATTTGGTGAACCCATGGAAAGTGGAAAAGTTTTTAACTTGGTTAAAATATTAAAACGAGAAAAATAGTTATTTCTGACTGGTTAAAACTTTCATCACTTCTTCCCTTCCATCAACCTTAACTTCAGAACATGTTTCCAAAAAAAGTTCAAAATTGTTCTAGATTGTCATATGCTTACTGAGCTGAGTTCAAATTTTGTAATGGAACAAAATTTGTTCAGAATCCTTTTTTCTTGTATTTTTTTATCATGTTCCATAATGAGACATATGAAGGTACATATCTCATTATGGAACATCAACACCATCATCATCTATGCCTTATCAAAACTAATTGGGATTGGCTCTACACAAATCCTTTTCCACCATTCCGCCCTATCAAGGGCCATAACTTCAGTAAGACCATAGAGTAACCCAAATTAGTTTGGTATAAGGCTTAGATGATGATGGCGATGATGTTCCATAATGAGATAAACCTTGATATTCTGTACAGATGTGTCCCATAAAAAAATTACTATAAGACTACATAATAGAAGCAAACCAACACCTATCTGCCTTTTACCAAATTAGGATTCAGGACACTTAAAAAAGCTTCGGAAATTGAGGACGCTATTATACAATAAAGATACTTACATTTTCCAATGGCTACGTCAATTTCATCCAAAGCATCTTTGTCTCCGAGAACACGTCTCCAAACTGCATTCAACCAAAACCAAAAAACCATTCAGTAAATCAATTAATTTGACATACGCAAGTACTCAATACCATAAGCTTTTCTATCTCTAACACATATGGAGACTGAGAGTAAGTCTGTATGTACAATTATTTGAAGAACGTGGCCACCAAAAGACAGCGTTATGCAGCATACGTGTCATGACCAAGGTTTAAAGAATCGTCCGAAACCATTAAGTATTGGTTTTGATGCACAACAATACAGACAAGTCACAACAAGGGCCTCCCAATTCACTAATTATAATCCAATGTTTGAGGAAGATCTGTGTTTAGAAATAATTGTTGACAAATTTCAAAACATTTTATGGGATTTTAGAACTGCTTTTGATAAAAAGAATTCTATGTATCATCCACTATGAGGGATTGTTTGTTAATCGAGAAAGAAGAAAAGAAAAATAGACATTTGCCTGCAGTTGAAAACATAGAGACATTTTGTTTCCTTTTAAAATCACGAGTTTACGCCCATTCCTATCTATTGGCTTTCTCCCTATGCCAAAGGCGAAGACATTTGAAGGACTTATTCTACGAGGAAAAGTTGGGTTATTTCAAATTTGCAAAGGAAATAACTGTGGAAGCTGATGAAGCACGTTTGAATGATCAAGGCACATTGACTAAGATGAACTCATTTCTTGAAGATGCATTTAATTCATCATGTGAAGGAATCATAGGTAAAATCTCTAGATGTCGATGCTGGATACACAGCATCAAAGTGCACTGAAATAAAACTTGTGTAAATGCGTTCTGGAATAAAACTTGTGTTAGGAGGAAAAGCATGGACTACGACAACAGCGATATTCAGATCAATGACAACGACAACCTCAACAACGACAGTAGGTATTCAGAACGATGATGGCGATATCCAAGACACAACTGAAGGGGGTTCTAGCGATAACAACGGAAATAAAAAACAGTTCAATGAGGAAAGAACGAATGATTGACAGAAGGTTCAACGGAGAGGGAACGACCAACCGAAGAAGGGCAGAAATCGAGTGGATGTATCGAACTACCTGACCTTGTTCGTGAAGGGATTTCCAGAAGGATGGCTCCCGATCCACTTCTCCAAAGTCTTCGGCCGAGCGGGAGCTGTAATGGATGTTGTTTTGCCCAGAAACAAACTGAACAGGGCCTCTTGGGGCTTCGCTTTCATGAGGATGAGCTAGGAAAATGAACTGAGTCGAGCGGTGCAGCAACTCCATGGTGAAAGTTTCATAGGCGTAAAGCTTCTCGTTCAACGAGCAAGATTTGGATCGGAACAAAAGCATAGGAAGATGGAGAGTTCTAAGAAGGAGAAATTGTCGCGCGACGAGGGAAGAAGGAACAATCGACGCATTCCAAAAGGTCTGGTAGATAAACCTCCTCATATTGCAAAAAGCTTATCCTATAAGGAGGTCTTGATGGGCCAGAATGCGTCGGCTCAGTCAGGGACCGGGAACGAAGACGGTAGGGGATCTGCGTGTATCAGGTTGGGAAAAGGAGTGATGATGGACATGGTAGGCGAGGAGAAGGTGGTGCGCGTAAACCAGGAGGTCATCGATCACTCCTGTGAGTCTCTTCAAAACACAGTTGTAGCGATAACTAAACAAGGAGCTTCTGTGCACCAAGTCAGGAGATGGCTAGACGATTGCTGTAGACTGAAGTCGGAATTGTACATCATCAAAGCAATTGGATATAACGAATTGTGGATTAGACTAAGTCTGGGGATGAATCGAGCTTTGCTCGTGATGGCAGGGCGTCCTACACAAAGACAGTCCAGTGCTAAGAATTGAGACATGGAGAAAGTTTTCGTTATTTGGGAAAGAAGACATTTGGGTTCTGATATGGGGAATTTGGCTAGAAATGTGGACAAATGATTTCTTCTTAGCTGTGGCAGCGTGTCTGGGTGAGCTCGTGGAAATAGACCCTAAGACGAAGCTAGGGGAAGAGAAGGGAGTGGTTAGAGCTCGGATAAGGAAGACGAAGGGTGACATACTTCCGACCCACATCTCTGCATTTGTTGGGGAAAGAAGGTTGTCTCTGCCAATACAAAAGGAGCAGAACTCTGCCTCTCCCAGATGGGGAGATCTTTGGAGAGTGAGAGAGCCGAAGTCTGGAGAGGCTAGCCGAGGGGGAGACTGTGATTGTGGAAGGAGCACATTCTAGGTATTTCGCAGGAGCACCAATACCGGGTCTCAACGCGCATCCGATAGCTATTGAACGAACCAAGGGTGGTGGCGGAGAAGCTAATAGAATCAAGACACGCCCCTCCCCCTATCCTGCGGGACATGGTGGCGATGTGTGCTCGTGCCCGGAGGAAGTTTTTAAATCCGGATCGGATCCCGAGCTCAATCCAAACCTAACAGATGGAGGCTTGTTGAAGGAGCTGAGCCAGGGGATTGACATGTGTCCTCAGAACCGCGGCTTCAACACGAGCTAGAAAATGGTAGCGATGTTTCGCAAGGGCCCGACACGTCAACACAGATCAAAACGGTTCGGTCTTCTACCTCGCATGAGATTGGTATGGTGGCACGTGATTCCAGTCTATCGGTTAGTCCCGTGAGTACACTTACTCCTCTTTAAGGAAGATTGCAAGCAGTCAAGACATCTGAATGATAGCGGCGCAGTTTCTTTACGGGTTCCGAGGCAGAAGCGTTTGTTTCTCTACAGTTTGGTTCCGTGACGTTGTTGCGCTCCTCGTGGAGGCAGGATTTCAAGCAAAGTCTCGTTCCTTCCACAGACCTGGTAAGACGAGAGGAGGAGGAGGAGGCTCAAGGTATGTCAATTCAGTCTAAGGAAGAAGCTCCGTCGAGCGGAGGTAATCGGGATCCATCAAGCGAGTTGGTTGAGTCAGAAAGCTTCTAGGAAGCACTAGATGTGACCCCTCTGTGTGTTGAGAAGTGTGGACAGGATCATTCTCATGATTAGTTTTATCATGTTCCTCGGGTGCAGACAGCAAGTTTAATGGCAGAACAAAAGAGATGGGCCAAAGATGTTATGGAAAGAGTTGGAGGGATGGTTGGGATGTCTTACAGGGTTTCGAACAAGGACGTCCAATCTTTCTTTCAGTTCGTGCAGGACATGGTGTATCAATATCTACAAGAAGCCAATCAACTCAGAGCCAAGAAAAACCCCAAAGGTTGGAGGAAGCTTTTAAGCCTAGAATGTTCTATGAACTACGAGTCGGCGACCAGAAACTCAGGAGGAAAGAGGGCGAGATCAAGGAAAGGTGTTGATCCGTGTTAATTCTATCTTGAAACGTCCGAGGTCTGGGGGATTTGTCCAAAAGGGCCCAGCTCAAGGTCTCTAGAAAATTGAAGGCGAATGTTATCACGCTTCAAGAAACCAAGGTCCAGAATTTCGACAAAGGTACAGTGGACTCTTTGTGGGGGTTGAAATCTAAGGATTGGGTTGCTTTTGGGTGTTGCAGGGTCTTCTGGGGGAATATGTGTTATCTGGAATTCTACTCAGCTCAAAAAAATTGATCAACTGGTTAGATCTTTTTCTGTCTCGGTTTTTTTTTGCGAAGCGACCACGGAATTTCGATGGCTCTTCACCTCAGTTTATGGCCCTTGTCGCCCTCAGCTTTGGAAGGAATTTTTTGGAGGAATTGGACAACATCAGAAGCTTATAGGCAACCCCCTAGTGTATTGGTGGAGATTTTAACGTAGTCTGATTTCCGCACAAAAAGTCAGGGGGAAGGAAGATTTCGAAAAGTATGGCTTCATTGGGGGGTGCTCGTTTTACTTCGTCTAATGGCCAAGAAGTCCCAGTGATGATGTGTCTCGACAAGTTCTTAGTTTCGTCTTCTTGGTTGGACAGATTTCCTCTAGTTAATCAGAAGGGGCAGCCGAAAATCATTTCTGATCACCGGCCCATTGTGCTGGAAATTGGGGAAGAAGATTGGGGTCCTAAACCTTTCCGTTTTGAATTGGCTTGGTTGGACGTTGGGGGCTTTTAGGATCATATTGCAGAATGGTGGGAGTCCTTTACGGTTGAAGGATTTGATGGATTCCAGCTCGCCAAAAAACTGAAAATGCTGAAAGAAATAATAAAAACTAGCAAAACCTGAGGTCCTAACTAAGAGAGACGAGAAGTTCAAATTAATAGCAAAGGACATTCATGATTTAGACTTGAAAGAGGAGGCCGTTGGTCTATTGGAAGAGGACATAAAGAAGAGGGAGGGACTAGCTCAGAAATACGCAGATAAGGCAAGGGAAGAAGAAATCAAATGGCGACAAAGATCTAGTGCGGTATGGTTGAAGGAAGGGGACAAAAATACTCATTTTTTCCACACTATGGCTAGTGCAAGGCCCAGTGTAACAGGATTTCTAGCCTCAATATAGGCGGGATCCAATCTTCCAAGTAGGAAATTTGTGACACTGTTGTTTCTTACTATAAGCAGTTGCTATCTGGAGTCGATTGGGGGAGACCGAAATTAGATGGTCTTAATTTTCTTCAGCTATCCAGGTCAAGATGCCACCTTCTTGGAGAATCCGATCTCGGAGGAAGAAGTCAATGAGGCAGTTGGTTCGATGGGTGGAGATAAATCTCCCGGGCCGACGGGTTTCCTATTGCTTTTTTTCAAAAATTATGGAACATTGTGGGGAAGGATGTCACAGAATTTGTGGTGAAATTCTCGGAGAATGGTTGCTTAGCATCTGAGTTTGGGGCGACCTTTATTGCCCTCATTCCTAAAAAAGAAGGTGCGGAGGAATTGAAGGACTACAGACCAATTAGTCTTATCGAGAGCCCATACAAAATATTGGTCAAGGTTTTGGCGTCCGGGTTTAAGGAGTGTCTCTAAAGTGATATCGGAAAATCAAGGAGCTTTTTTGACGGAAAGATAAATCACTAATACTTTCTTACTAGCCAATGAATGCGTCGACTCTGATTTCAGGGAGTGGGAAAAAGGCCTCATTTGCAAGCTAGATATTGAGAAGCAAGGTGTCCCGTAGCGGTATCGGTGGGCGTAACGGTGCCCACCGTTATCGATACGGATACAAGCCGTATCAGCCGATACACCCCCTGTAACGGTTTCAATTTTTTTTTTTTTTTGCCAAAAAAATCTTTAAAATATGGATTAAATCCAAAAAATTCCAAACATCCCAAATATGCATTCATTTATAATTTTGAACATGTTTATGGTGGTGAAGCGGTCTACTCTTTGGTGAAAAGGTTGTATCGGGCTGTCTGATGAATTTATGAAGCTGATAACCTGGAATTAACTGCAAAACTTATAAATTCACATTTCTAACTGTCTAATACCAATAATATGTATATTAGAATAACTATAATATCAAAGTATTTCATTTTCACATGTGCTATTATTTTTTATAATTTACTTTATATTATTTACATACCTAAGGAGCGATGAGTGAGGAATGAGGACTGAGGACTTGCAAAAAAATAATGTATAAGGCTTCTCTTATCTTGAATCTATGACTCGTCCTGCCAATTGAACATTCTAAAGTAGAAAAAAAAATTGTAGTACCTAATATACTCCCCTGTAAGCATGTTGATTAAAGATTACTTGACTTGGTTGTCACTTGTCAGGAGAGTTATTTTAAACACAAGTTCAACAACATAAAGTGTGTGTTTTCTTGGTAAACGTGTGACCGTGTGGGTAATGGAAAAGACTCACCAGACCGAACTCACCACCAAAATGAAAACCTGCTTTGTTGTGGTTGCTCAACCTCCACATTCTCGTCATTATCATCGGGTTGTTGCAGTCTTATTGTTGCATATCCATAATATTCAGTACCGAAGGGAAAGACCAGGTCAACGAAACTCGATGATGACTGATCCTGAATAGGCAAAGATTCTACCCCTGAGTAAGGATATCCACTAGTGCCCGTCGAATAGCCGTGCCCATACTTGTACTCGTATTCAGGCTATTGAGATTGAGATGAATAACTTGGATTTGGTTCATATGGTAGATGTGGAACAACGTCAGGAGGACTACTCCAACATGAAAGTGGCGGAACAGGTTCCCTATAATCACATTGGCTGTAAGAATACCCATAATTCCTCGGATCATAGCCATACGCATGCTGATGTTCCAGATCTGTTGGTGTCGATCGCGGTGCAGGACCTGCAGGTGCACTACTAGAGCTAGGCTCCTCCTGTTAGTTGTATCGTGACTCAGTACACTCATAAGTTCGACCCTCGACCCCGCTTGCTTCGTCGAAGCTCATCAGCCTCGCGATCCGTAAACGGCCGTATGGTATCAGTGGCCCTGGTGGGTTGAGCATAGCCAAAAGTGGAACCAGCATTAGGTGCATCATCATCATCATCATCATCTGTTTCAGTATCGCTAGAGCTCGCACTCTTCTGCTGAGTTTGCATGAAATCCCACCCCCTTTCTGGGTCCAACACAAATGCATGACTCTCTTGCTGCACCTTACGTATTTCTTGGTCTTCAACTTCTATTTCTTCACTATCCTCTTCTATTTCTTTTTCCCTTACTTCCAACAAAGGTAGAAGTGGGTCTTCCTCATCATAAATATTGTCCAAGTTTATTGGACAATAATCCACATCACCGGCATTATTGGCGTTAAGCCTCCTTGAATGCATGCACATTCTTAGCCTCATGTTGTAATGCATAAAGACAAGTCTATCTAACGTCCTAGTCTGCAATCTATTTCTATTCTTCATATGAATAAGTACAAAACAACTCCAATTTCTTTCGCAACTAGAGGAAGACGTTGTCTGGCTCAAAATCATTACTGCAATTTTTTGGAGAGCCAGTGTAATCTCTCCGAAATTTATCCACCATTCAGCAGCTTGCAACCTAGATACTGCATGTTGTGCAAGAGCATCTACAAAGCTACCCTGGCGACTTCCATATATCCAATTCATTCAAAGCCCTTATTTGTGCATCTAAGTCAGGCTCTAATCTCTTTATCACATTCTTTAATTCAATACGAACCTCATCATCCACAACAAATGATTGGGCATATCTATACCTAGGATTTAGGTAAAAACCTGCTGCATGAATATCGTGGTGGAGCTGCTTTGTCCATCTTTTGTCGATCAAATTCTAGTAAGATTGCCAGTTTGAACAATCACGTTGAATTGCCAACTTCGCTATATTCATGGCATCATAGAGGAAGCCCATCGTAGGTGCTTCATCGGTTTCAACAAGACGAAATACCCTTATTAGTGGTTCCATCACCTTCAAAATTTTCTTAACCCTCTTCCAATATTTGTTGTCTCTTATAGTGTTTACAACATCAACTGGTGTCCATGATGTCTTCTTCCCATATTTTGTGTTGAGCCATTGTTGGGAAGCAAACATTTCACTCAACTCTCCCCTATGCTGATACAAACTCTCTAGAGCTATAAAGTTTGTTGCAAATCTAGTCGCCACTGGCCTAAGCAACTCTCATCCCTTCGTGAACTTCCTCATTATTGCAACTAGGTGATTATGGTTATAAACAAATGTTGTCACTTCTTTTGCTTTTTCAACCATTCCTTTGACATTCTTTTTCTTTCCAATATCTTCCAATATAAGATCAATACAATGTGCAGCACACAGTGACCAAAATAGATGTGGTCTCTTTAAGCATCAACAAATTTCATGCAGACTTATATGTTGCTTCATTATCTGTCACAATCTGCACCACATTCTCCTCCCCAATTTCATCTACTACTTTATCCATCAAACTAAAAATATATTTAGCATTTTTTATTTCATCTAAGGCATCAATTGACTTGTGGTACACTATTCCCAAGTGGCAATACACCATGAAGTTGATAATGCTGCGT
The DNA here is from genome assembly GCA_003013855.2 of Liriodendron chinense. NCBI lineage: Eukaryota > Viridiplantae > Streptophyta > Magnoliopsida > Magnoliales > Magnoliaceae > Liriodendron > Liriodendron chinense. The sequence goes on along the minus strand of PVNU02003892.1, from coordinate 1,653,218 downwards.
CTTGTTGGGCCAGTTCAACCATCACACATGATCGTGCATCCTCCGGCTTGCCATATGGGTTTAAAGGTATTTACGTATGCCTTTGTATCCGCATACTCTGTGTCTGTCCATTTTCCCCTAATCTCCTTGGTTGTGAGAGCTTTAATTCATTCGCCTGCTTTTGCTGCTGCATCAATTACCACCTGCCAATATGGAGAATTTGCCGCATTAGGAGGTATGTCGGCATGTATAAATAACTTTGTTGCTGCCTTACCCAGTTTCTCAACAAAAGTTCTACTCCACATTTGTTTTATCTTCTTTTGTTTACTTGATTCTTTCCTAAAGAGGATCGGATCAACAAAGAGTCTCCTAAGCACATCTTCTTCTTCCACATCTACATCTATAGGATTACGAGCTGCATGTGAAGATGTGTCCCGCCGGTTGTTAAACATACGCCTTAATCCACCAAACATACCCCCTCCAACCCCAGTTGTACTTCCCGTTGGGGCTGCAGTTGTACTCCCCTGGCCACTCGCACTTGAACCAAACATGCGTCGACATTCTTCCTCTTCACGAGCATAGTGCACGCTTTCTCTCCTAGCTATAGTCATTTCTCGATCGGAATTTTCCCCAGAATCAATGATATCTTCGCCACGAACGCCCATATATTCTGGACCAAACACCTCTTGTCGGGCCGCATCCAGGATTTCATCTTTCTTTTTCTGCCCAACAACTCGTTTCCCCTTCGACTCATCTAAATCGGCTTGCATCAGTGTCATTATCTCTTTGGGAACTCTGGTGCATCCTACAACTTAACTCTTTCGATGTGCCAAATGTTGTTTAAGTCACGTAATTCCACCACTTATTACTCTATCACAATAGTTGTATTTTATTTAGTGCCTTCCACCATCTACCCTCTGATAATGTTCCCATCCAATATCCTCATTTGCAGTTCCACTTCCAGTTCCAGACATTTTTTTAATTAGAGATGGCTTATGTCACTTAGATACAGAGTCTAAGAGTAAATTACTTAGATTTTGAAACTTATAAATGTAATTGTAAATATTAAATACAGCTAATTAAATCAAGTACTAACTACTAAATTCAAATACTAAACCCTACAGGCTATAACAATACAACTACGAAGCTCTAAAACGGCAAAACCTGTCGAAAAAATAAAAATATAAACATACATTAATCATTAATCTGTAAATATAATCAAATGAAAAACATAGCAAATCATGTGCATAATCTATAAAATGCACATGATTGTATTCTACTATAAGTAACACATGTTATCCAACCTTTAAACCAGAAATTGTTTTTCAACAAAATGATTTTTCCCTAATTTTTAAAGTAAATATAATCAAATGAAAAACATAGCAAATCATGTGCATAATCTATAAAATGCACATGATTGTATTCTACTATAAGTAACACATGTTATCCAACCTTTAAACCAGAAATTGTTTTTCAACAAAATGATTTTTCCCTAATTTTTAAAATTATTATGAAATTAATCCGAAATTAAAAAAATACAAAAAAAAATAGCAAATTATGTGCATAATCTGTAAAATGTACATGATTGTGTTCTACTACAAGTAACACATGTTATCCAACCTTTAAACCAAAAATTGTTTTTGAAAAAAATGATTTTCCCTAATTTTTAAAATTAATCCGAAATTAAAAAAATACAAAAAAAATAGCAAATTATGTGCATAATCTGTAAAATGCACCTGATTCTGTTCTACTATAAGTAACACATGTTATCCAACCTTTAAACTAAAAAAAAAAAATTAAATGATTTTCCCTAATTTTTAAAATTATTCCGAAATTAATCTTAAATTTAAAAAAATACAAAAAAAAAAAAGAAAATCATGTGCATAATCTGAAAAATGCACATGATTATGTTCTATTATAAGTAACACATGTTATCCAACCTGTAAACCATAAATTTTTTTTGAAAAAAATGATTTTCCCTAATTTTTAAAATTATTCTGAAATTAATCCAAAATTTAAAAAATACAAAAAAAAAGCAAATCATGTGCATAATCTGTAAAATGCACATGATTATGTTCTATTATACGTAACACATGTTATCCAACCTTTAAACTAGAAATTTTTTTGAAAAAAATGATTTTCCCTAATTTTTAAAATTATTCCGAAATTAAAAAAATACAAAAAAATAGCAAATCATGTGCATAATCTATAAAATGCACATGATAAGTAACACATGTTATCCAACCTTTAAACCAGAAATTTTTTTTTGAAAAAAATGATGTTCCCTAATTTTTAAAACTAATCTGAAATTAAAAAAATACAAAAAAATAGCAAATCATGTGCATAATCTGTAAAATGCACATGATTGTGTTCTACTATAAGTAAATACATGTTATCCAACCATTAAACCAAAAAAAAAAACATGATTTTTACTAATTTTTAATATTTTCCAAAAATAGTCGAAAATTAAAAAAATATAAAAAAATATATAAAATTAGTTGCATAATCTTGAAATACACATTTTAATATTTTACAATGGCTAGAACATCATATCAAGGTGAAAAAAAAAAGCGATTAGAGGAAGAAAAAGATATAAATACCTATTTTCAGATTTCTTCGAAAAATGGCCCATGGAGCTTCAAGTCATCCAAATGGTAGAAATTGGTCGTTTTAATTCTCCAAAATAGACTAAGAGTGGTCGGTTTTAGCAAAAAAATAGAATAAGAAAGAAATGAGAGAAGAAAAGTGTGGAAAAAAAAAAACATCAGATTTAAAGAAGAAAAAACTAGCCGTTTTTTTACCGTTACGAGGGCCGTAACGGCCGTCATGAGGCGTAACGGCCGTTACGGCTCAAAATTTTGGGGGTCACCGTTTTGGACCCCGTATCGCGTAACGTCCTAGGTCATTTCCGATACATATCGACCGATACGGCCAATACGTATCCGTTTTGGGATACCTTGTTGAAAAGGCTTACGACCACATGGATTGGAATTTTTTTTACTAGATGCTTGGTAAGATGAGTTGCGGTGATAAGTGGAGGAAGTGGATCAAAGTGTGTGTGCAATCGGCCTCCTTTTCTGCGTTGGTTAACAGTTCTCCTAAAGGTTATTTCAAAAGCTCCCGCAGCCTCCGGCAAGAGGGCCCTTTTATCGCCTTACCTCTTTGTGGTGGTGGTAGAGGTTCTCAGCTTGATGTTAAAAAGGGGCGAGGAGAATAGTCTTTCTTCGAGTTGTCAAATTCAGAATTTCTCGGGCACTATATCTCACCTCCAATATGCTAATGACATGATTCTCTTCTGCAAGCCGAAGGTAGAAAGGTTTCAAACTTGAAGAAGATTTTAGTGTGTTTCAAGGCAGTTTTGGGGTTAAAGATAAATGCAGCAAAGTCGGAGATGCTCGGTACGCATCTTAACAAGGAAGAGTTGTCTCGTGTGGCTCTTGCTTTTGAGTGTCAGACTGGGGTCTCTTCCGACTTCTTATTTGGGGCTTGCCCCTCTATGTAGGGAAACCGGCTAAGTATGCTTGGGACAAGGTTATTGAAAGGATTGATAGGAAACTATCAACGTGGAAACGGAGATACATGTCGTTGGGGGCCCACACCACTTTGTTAAAGTCGGTTTTTGCTAATATGCCTTTGTATTTTATATCGTTATTCAAGTAACCAAAATTGGTTTTGGACAAGCTCACGAAGATAAGAATGGGCTTTTTTTGGCGCAAAGATAGCAAAGGGAGGAAGTTCCACCTCCTAAGATGGGAGGAGGTTTGTGAGCCAATTCAAGAGGGGGTGCAGGGATTAAATCTTTACACATTATGAACTCGGCTCTGTGATGTAGAGGAGGTAGCTGAGCTCGATATGATGAAGATGGACCAAAAAGGACCTAGGGAAGACCCCCAAAGCAGGAGCCACAGGAGCCAAAGGAGCCAAGACTCGGCAAATTCAAAGTCTGACGACCGGTTGTCCACTCTCAAGACTGGCCACGACCGGATCATCAAACCGGTCGAATATTCGTGCAGAGACAGTCCAACTCTCTGGACAATCCGAAGCCATAGACGACCGGTCACGACTGGTCCCCAGACAGGTTGAATATTAGCTGGAAAAACACCCAATTCGCTGGAATGTTTTGGGCCATCCACGATCGGTCGTGGCTCCCTGCCGACTAGCCATGCGACGCGCAAACAGACCCACGAACTTTCTAATTTGAAGACAATTTTCTCCGTTTTCGGCTTGATTTTCTTTCTTAGTTTAATTAGGACTCCTCGGTTGTGTAAGTTAGGTTTAGAGAATTTATTTAAACTCGCTTTAATTCGTTTTTGACATTATTCATTTTTTTTAATACAATTCTCTTTGAGTTTCTACTCTGTTTGCTCGTGTTCTTCGAGTGCCCCTTAAGAAATCAAGGAAGATCAATTGAGGATTCTCGATAGGTCCGTGGATTCAGATTAGTTATCCCACGAGAGAGACGGTGACCTGATCTCGTTCATCTTACGGTTATGCCACTCTGCTTGGGAAGTGGATATGGAGATTTGGGGTGGAAGAAGATAGGCTTTGCGGAACCGTGATAGTAGCGAAATATGGGCTGCAGAGTGGAGGATGGTTTGCTAAAACATCTTTCTCTTATAGAGCTTTGAGCATTTAGAAGGCTATAATGGGATTGCATCATCTGGTGAGCAAAGGTATTTATTTCAAGGTTGGGTCAGGTGCCAGAGTCAGATTTTGGGCGGATACTTGGTGTGGCAATCAGTCGTTCCAAAGTCGATTCCCCACCCTTGCCAAACAGGTGTTCGTGGTGGACTGCTACTCCGAGGTAGGGGGGATAATTATTTGGTGCCCCTCATGGCGCAGAAATGTGTGAGATTCCGAGGTGGAAGAATTCATTTCTCTTTTGAAGATGCTGGAATCAGTGGTTCCCAATCCTCTCCTCGAAGACAACATGGCATGGTCGGGAAGCAAATCGGGTCTTTTCTCGGTAAAAGCCCTTTTTAGGCTTATGTCCGAGAATCCCTCGCATAGTCTCCCGGATCATCCCTTTCACTTTTGGTTTTATGGAGCTCCCCCAAGAGTTGTTGATTTTGTTTGGTTGATGGGGCGGAAAAGAATTTTAACCATAGACAATCTTCAGAGAAGATCACTCATTTTGCCTAACATTTGTCTTATGTGTATGTGAGACGAGGAATCGATCGACCATCATTTTATTCATTGCCCTTTTGCTTTTGCAATCTGGAACTTCTTCCTTTCTTATCTAAGCTTGGCATGGGTTATGCCTAAGTCGGTGGAGGAGCTTATTTGGGCTTGGCATGGTGGGGGTGGGGGTGGGGGTAAGGTGCGAAAAGCTGAGTGGCGGTTGATTGTAATGGCAATATTTTGGGTCATTTGGGGGGCTAGGAATGGGTGCTTGCTTCCGAAACATTTTAGAAGGGGAGAACGAAGTAATATGTAAAATCAAAAGACTAGTGTCGGATTGGGCAGTGTATGTTAGAGAAGCTTCTGCTTCTTCCTCCTTTTGAGTTTTTAGCTTTTGGGCTTGTATTCTCTCACTTCGGCATTTCTTAATAAATTTATTATTACTTCTCAAAAAAAAAAAAAATGTATCATCCACTATGCATCGGGTATTGGTATGATGATTTTAACCTTTGGTCACGAAATATGCCATATAATACAGGATAACTAAATGCAACCAGAAGTTGTCGATTGGGACAGATCAACATACTGATTCCCCCACTGCGGAGATCAAGAGAAGCAATAACATTCTCCTCTGTAGACACCACTACACGCCTTCTCCCAGGCTTTTGTGCATGAAACACAGCATGCTTTACTTTTCCTATGTATTGCCTATGCCTGCAACAAAAAAAATCACTGAAACCATTAGTACAGGAGAATTTGTTATCGCCAGAGATGATTAATTCTGATAACATCTGTGTCGCTATAACTCAGCCGATTTGAGCTTAAACTAGCATACAGGCCAATCTATTTTCTATAAACAAAGAAGCAAGGAAAATAAAGCCTTAAATTTTTTTCAATGATATAAAAGGTAAAGCTTACAGATATTACTTGTAAGCTTCTTTTTTTCTTCACTTTTTATAAGTCAAAGAAATAGAAGCATTTTCAAACATTACTTCCCTGAGCAATTGAAAATCATCGGCAACCCTGAAAATACCACTAGTCCAGATAGAGAAATAAGTAGGTAAGTTGGGTTCAAGAGTCATCACGAGCATGCAACGTTTTAATGGTGTACAATTCCAACAGACTCTATCTCAATTTTGGTTATTGTGATGGAAGATGTGAATCAGGTGTTGGGCCTTTTTTCTTAAAGATGACTGAAGTAGAGAGGCGAAAAAGATTAAAAAAAAAAAAAATCTTCTGCATTTTCCTCTCTTTCTTTAATAGATAAAGGTTGCTTGTTAGTTGTTAGAAGCCAAACGCAGTCTCCACCATACATTTGGCGATGTGTGTACAGTGATCCCGATTCCTGACCCTAGATATGGTAGGCCACCATAGAGATGGAGACATGGCCCCATAATTAGTATGCTTGAATCCTGACCGTCTGATCGTTGTGAGCTTTTCCTATCGAGCATTGGCATTGCTCATCTTTTGCCCAACTTTTCGTTACTGACCGCTTTCAGCCACTGATTGGGTAGATAGCATATTCCAATTGCCTTGATTTCTGCACTAGCTAATAAAGCCAATCCACACGATGATCACTCATCATAGGGTGCCACACATGCAAGCGAAAATGTTCTGATGCGAACTTCAGAGTACTACACGGAGCAAACATCATAGTAGAATTCGTCAAAACAAAATCATCTGTGTCGATAACCTCAATTGTCCACAGCTTGAGTATCGTTATTACACTGGTGAGCTCAATTCCTCCCGTTGCATGCTAAATCATATAAATTCTCAACGGAATTCGTAAAATAAATTTTTTTTTAATCAAAATTTGAGAAAAAATTCTAAGATATTCGAACTAGAAATCGAAGCATGGAAAACCAGATGAACGCAGTAACGATCAAAACTTAGTTGTATAGAAGGACAGATGGCAGTGGTGAGCTTGAATTGAAAACCTGATATAATAGATAATCAAAACACACTGAAATTCAACGAAGAGGATGATAGTGGGAGAGTGAGAGAGAATTCGCACCAATCCATGAGTCCTACTTGATCTTCGTAGAGAGAAAGGCTAGGGTTTGAGAAGAACGCAAGGAAGAGAAGCGTTGCTAGAAAAACCCTAATCGCCATGGCCATGGCGATTTCCCCCTCTGCGACTGGAGAGGAAGGCGACAGATCTGGGAGAGGGAGCGGAGAGAGAGTTGTGCTACTTAGGGCCGGCTTTGGGAGTTTCTTTCGCGTCCGTCGCGACTCAGAATCCAGCGTCTGTCGCCGCACCTTCGGGTCGGGCGCGGATTTCCTGCGAAAGCCTTGCGCTGGAAGTTCCTGCGCTGGGAACCAAGGTGGGGCCTACAGTGATTTTTTTTTATAAATCCACCCCGTCCATCCGTTTTGGGAGCTCATTTTAGAACATAAAAACATCAATGAACCGGATCCAAGAATCAAGTGGGCTGCAAATCGTGGTGATTGAACGTCCATAGTTGAAATATTTGTGGAGCCACAGGAGTTTCGAATCATGGATAATATTTGTGTTTCCAGTTCATCCCAGTAGTAGTGACGTTATGAACAGTATGGATGTCATATAAACATCACTGTGGACCCCAGGGAGGTTTCAACGGTAGTAATTTCCCTACCCACCTTTTCCTTTATTGAGGCCCACTTGAGTCTTGGATCCGGATTCATTTTTGTTCTCATGTCTTAAAATGAGCTCCCAAAACGGATGGACGGGGTGGATTTATCAAAACAAAATCACTGTGGGCCCCACCTTGGTTCCCAGCGCAGGAACTTCCTGCGCAAGGCTTTCACAGGAAATCCGCGCCCCTTGGGGTCCATGTCCTGAGTATTTATACGATCGGAACCGTCTATGTTTTGGTCTCTACCTGTCATCACGCCGATCGGATGATCGTGGCCATGGAACAATTTAGAACTGAGGAAAGGAAAAGTTTCAATGGGTCACATTCAGCTACAAGAATCAAAGGTTAAGATTACCAATGAAGCGTGATTGGGCAAATAGCTTGGCAAGCGTTGTGGGGCATGCTTAATCCAACATAGGAAACTTTTACATAAGGATATTCCTCTATTTCGAGCTTATATCGTAGTATGAATTGTTGCAACTGACGAAGAAGGTAAATGCAACATACAATATTCCATAAAAGCTTATTCCTTAATATTATTTAAGGCCTATTTAATTTTCTCACTTATTGTGAAGTGCAATATAAATGCATCATGATATCTATCTACACAATCAGTGAATGCACATAAGGATAGTGTGGATTTGCCTCATTGTTGGGCTAGTGTCATAAAATAGGTATGGCAAAATTGATGGACGGTGGGGATAAAACCCCATACATCACAGTGGCCCTTGTCTATTCCTAACTAGGAAGGCAGGAGTAGCACCCAATAGTACCCCTAAAAAGGTATAGGCAAAGAAGGTTTTGAGTAAGTGGAGATTAAAGGCACGACTTCAGTGTATCCCTCAATCTATTATTGGTCCCTAGTGGCTAGCGCACCTGATGTAGCGGAGTATAATAAAATATAATTTCATCATAAAATTCATTTTAAGACTTTATGTTTACAATAACATCAATTTCTATAATATAACAATATATAAACAGTAGAGATTATGCTTTCATATAACCTGCATAAAGAAAATATCTTCGATGCCGATTTATTAATGCATATCTCACAAACTAAGGAGTCTCTCCATGATCTATCTCAGTACTAAATAATCAAGGTATCCAAATATCTAATCTTCTGATTGGTATTAAAGAAGAAGTATACCATCCATAAAAGTGGACTATACGCGAGGATAATAATCTACTCCCCCCCCCCCAACATTCTCTCTTTTTCCTAAGACATCTCATGAAGTGGGGATGTCTAAGTCTATCTCTTACTTCTCCTCTAAGATAGGATTATATAAATAAGAAGGTTAGGATTTTAGGGATGCACCTAGTATCATGCTTCCACATCTTATAGACTTTGGTGTAACCTACTGTGAATGAATCCTACCAATTCGCTTCATCCATGCATAAACTCATCGTTCAATCCCCACACTATCACAGTGTATTCATTAATGATTATATTCCATGCCAATCAAAACTGGATCATCATATCTAAGCCGTCAGGTTATCATTAAGTACAATCAAAGCAGTTTTAGCAATTAAAACAAGGATGATTAAAAATCGTTAAGAAAAAATTATTAAAACATTCAGAGCATTGGCCTTAACTAAAAAACCATTTTATAAAATCCTTAATTTATTCATATAAGAGCTATAAACATATTTCTAAGCAAATCAATGAATCTCTTGTTGGCCTGTACAAGAATCAACCATTCATGATTAAAAAAAAAATTGTACAATTATATCCACTTTATTGGCCCATACATGTAACTCGTAAGGAGAGCCAAGGCTTATCAGCAAGGACTATAACCCTTGCGCATTATCAAGTTTATAGATCAAACCATATTTCATACATCATCAAGTTTTGATGTCACGATCACAGTTCAAGTTAATAGACCTTCATACTGTTAACCTTAGCACAATCCACTAATGTTAATGACCAAAAGTCTAAACTTAGATCATTTATTTATGGTACAGCCACACTCTTGTGTAAGATAGGGGCAAGGCATAAACTAACACTAGGTAGGCTCATGATGATAGAGATTATCCATCCTAACCCTAGCTAGCCCCCCTCACATAAGATGACCATATATCTTATGAATTGATGTTTACAAGCATGTTCCTAAACACCCCTTGATAATTATGGTCCAATAAAGTACTGAGATCCATGAACCACAAGTCTCTCGGGTCAATAACTATCACATCTAATCAAATGTTCCCGATGACTACCAGGGAAATCATTATTCAACAAACTTAATGAACATAAGATAGAGACTAAATCTACCTATAGCATACCACGTGTCCCATCTAAGAACTATAGTCATCAAGATCAATGGTTGAGATCCGCCCAATAACATCCACGTGGCTAGTAGATTAGGGCACAAATGGTTTTATAGGAGTTTGATTCCAATATAAGGCCCACTGTGAAGTATGTGCCTTACATCCACACTGTCCATCCACTTTGACATGTAATTTTAGGGCATTATCTAAAAATGAAGTGATCCAAATCTCAAGTCAACTACACCGCATGAAAATGTGGTGATTGACCATTAAAAAATTCTCACGGGCCACAAAAGTTTTGGATCAAGCTTATATCTGTGTGGATCCCTTCATCCAGGTTTTTGTGACCTTATCAATAGGTTGGATGGCCAATAAACATTCCGATGACCCTAAGAAACTTTTAATGGTGGGAATTCAAACACCGTTGTTTCCTTTGATGTGGTCCGCTTGAGATTTGGATCTTCTTCGATTTTTGGATCATGCCCTAAAATGATTTTTTAAAATAGGATGAACGCATGAATGTAAGGAACATACATCAAGGTGGGGCCATAGTGAGGGATCCACCTTTACATGGCATGCATGTGCAAGATCTGGCTCGTGTGCCAGGTGGGGCTCAACACAAAGATGCCCTATTGTAAAGACTACACACGTACACTCATCAGGTGGTCCACATGTATGCGCTTGAATTGAAAGCCATGGTGAAGTTGATGCCATTGGATGAATGTTCCACATCACTTAACCATGGCCCCACGTGCATGTAACTGACCTAAATTCGGTCTATATCCAATCAATGGCTCCCAGATTGAATGCAAGGTTTGATGACACAAAACAATTCCAGTCATTGATTTGAATACTCGATCAATAAGACCCGACTTAGATAATACACACCTCCGAGAAAATCGCCTTGATCAGAAATCCTATCCATCTAATGTGCAACAAAGTGGATGGTCCATATCAATGACAATCAAACATCGATCAGGATTGTCCATCCTATGGGCCGCGACTTTATGCGCATGCTCTCCATAGTCACTGTGGTGGAGCAACCATAACCACATGATTGATGGCTTTAAGACGGTCTTCTAAGGGCTCTGAAGGGCCCACTGTGCTGCATATGTTTTATCCAAGCCATCCATCCATTTTAGCAGATCATTCTTAGAGCATAAAACCAAAATTAGGTAGATTGAAGACTCAAGTGGACCACACCACATGAAGCAACGGGGATTGAAAGCCCACCGTTGAAATCTTCTTGGGGGTCGACAGAAGTTTAAGATCAAGCTGATATTTATGTTTTCCCTTCATACAGGTCTATGTGACCTCATGATCAGGTTGGGTGGCAAATAAACATCATGGTAGGCCCTAAGAAGTTTTCAACGGTAGGAGTTTATTCGCCACTGTTTCCTGTGTTGCGGTCCACTTAACCCATAAATCTGCCTCACTTTCTAGTCCATAGCCTAAAATGATCTATCAAAATAGATGTACAGCATGGATGGAACATATACATCACAGTGAGCCCCACAAAGCCCCTAACATGACCGTCCATCCGTAAGCCCAGCATGAAGTAGGCCAGGTCTGCCCTAAATGCCTCTCTTTGGCTCTGTATAATGTACTGTGCCTTGGGCTAAGGTGCCATTTGGTAAACTAAAAATAAGTTATGAAAATTAATTTAAGTGTAGAAAACTTAAAAGTGCTTAGTTTTAGTAATTATAAGTACTAAAAAATCTGTTTGGTAATTTATGTAAAAAAAGTCTTAATGTCCGAAAATAAGCAATTTTTTTTTACAAAAACTTGTTTGGTAAAACTTAATCACAAACGTCTGAAGATTGGAAATTTGTCATATTTACCCATGTTGTCCTAATTCATACTTTTTGTTGAATATGAATGGTAACCTATTATTATCATTCCTCCAAATTTGTTACGTCAACACTACATACATGTGTGCTATGTTATAGACGGGCTCATATTCCTAGTGACAGCATGCACCCACTTTGGCACTAGTCGTGTAAGAAAAGATATGTGGGACCCACTGTGATGCACATGTTTTATCTAGTCTACCCATCCATTTTTCGAACTAATATTAGGGTATGAGCTAAAAAATGAGGCAGATCCAAATCTCAGGTGGACCACACCACATGAAATAGTGTTGATGGAATGCCACCATTAAAAACTTCTTAAGACCCTTTGTAGTGTTCATTTTACATGCAACCTATTAATTAGGTCATGTAATCCTGGGCAAAGAGAAAACACAAGTATATGCTTCATCCAAACTTTTGTAGCCCTAAAAAAGTTTTTAATGGTGGGCATTCAAGCACTACTGGATCCTATGGTATGGTCCACCTGAAATTTGGATCTAAGTTCATTTTAGAGACCATACCCTAGAATGATTCAGAAAAATTGATGGACAACTTAGATATGCAATACATATATCAAGGTGGGCCTACGGTGAGGGCAACACCCACTAACATGTTATCTTGTAACTACGGCTACTCCCTTTTTACTCAGGAATGCGCGCCATACCTAGTTGGTATCATGTTAGCGGGGCAAAGTTTTGTGGGCTAACTGTGATGTATGTGCTATATCTACGTCGTCCATCTATTTTTTCAGGCCATTCTAGGGCATGAATCCAAAAATGAAGTAACTTCAAATCTCAAGTGGACCACACCACAGGAAACAGTGGTGATTGAATACCCACCATTAAAAGCTTCTTAGGGTCCTATGTAATATTTATTTGTCATCCAACTTGTCGATTAGGTCACATGGACCTAGGTGAAGGGAAAACACAAATATTAACTTCATCGAAAATTTTTATGGCCCTCAACAAGTTTTTAATGGTGAAAGATTAATCACCATTGTTTCCTATGGTGTGGTTCACTTGAGATTTTGATTTGCTTCATTTTTTGGATCATGTCTTAGAATGATCTAGAAACACTAATGGACGAGTTGATATATATCACATGCATCTAAGTGGGCTCCCATAATTGGGGCAACACCAACTAACGTCTAGCCAGGTAATGCCTCATCGCTCCATTTTACTAGGATTATATTACGTAAAACATGTTATATCCATCATACCTACTTAACTTGGCATAATTCTATGAGCCCCACCATGATGTGTGTGTGATATCTGCACCTATCCATCCATTTTGTCAGGTCATTTTAGGATATGAAACTAAAAATGATGTAGATCCAAAGTTCAAATGGTCCACGCTACGAAAAATAGTGGTAATGGAACATCTACCATTTAAAACTTCTTAGGCCCACAAAAGTTTTGGATCAAACTAATATTTATGTTTTTTCCTTTTTCTAGGTCCATGTGACCTTATGAAGAGGTTGGATGTAAAATAAACATCACGGTGAGCCCTAAGAAGGTTTTAACGATGGGTGTCAGTTGTCCCCATTATTTTTTGGTGTGGCCCACTTGATCTTTGGATCTGCCTCATTTTTTGGCTCATGCCCTAGAGTGATCTAGAAAAATGGATGAATAGTGTGGATATAATGCATATATCATGGTAGGGCTTATAGAACTTTACGATGTCACGTTGCAAAAAACTTGGAAGTAAAAGGATAATAACGTCTTTTCAAAATATTGACAGGGATAATTTTGTCTGTCATCCTTAAAAACTTTAAAGCAAAATCACTTACCACATTTAGCGAGAAGTAATAAGCCAAAAGCCTATGACTGAAAAAAATTCACTGATTTTAAGTGATTTTTAACATTAAGTGCTTAAGCTTTTGTTTTTACCAAACGGTCTAAATTCTCAAAATCACTAAAAATTCTCATTTTCAGTGATAAGTGGTGTAATTAAGTTTTACCAAATAGCACTTAAGTGAATTTTCTGTAAGTTATGCCCTTATGGTTGCAGAAGTAGGTTCATATTTTCATTAGATGTTTATATAATGGCACCCAGCTGGAAGACGCTAGGCATTTCAACAGCCGGTCAAGGTTTGAATGCCGAGGAGACACACTAACTCCACTAGGTGGGTGAGTGCATCATGTGCATAACCGTGTGATGCCTTGCATGACTAACAAAAAAAACCGTGACATTCTAGAACAATCTTGAGATCCAAAGATCATAGCCTTCAAATATTTTGCCTAATATGAGCCTGACTTTTTTTAGCATCCCATCATAATTCTGATCTACCCCACAAGAAAAGTTTGGATGGGCACACATTTGATGGGCCACCACACAAACATCATACCAAATTAACAAATACTAACCATCCTATCAATGGCAACTAACAACAACGGTCAAGATCGCGTATAATAAAAAAAAGTCCAATCAACAATTCTATCCATCTATTTGGTAGAAACCTTCATGGATTGCTCATAATTCTAAAGAATTACTTTTGTTAGGCAGTTACAACCATCCGATCCATGGCCAGAAAAAGGATGACCATAGAAAATATGGTCAGTGCCATTTTTACAAATTATAGAGCTCTCGGATTACTGGAGCATTTTTCATGATAAAAGAGATGAAAAACAGTAATAAAATGATAAGCAAAACATAAACCGTCAACAGCAGGATTCGAACCTGCGCAGGCATAGCCCAACAGATTTCGAGTCTGTCTCCTTAACCACTCGGACATATTGACTACTATGCAATCTGTGGACAAATATAAATATTTTAACGAATAATATCTGTCCAATGCAATGCAAGGAATCCTCTGCTTTTGATGAATGCCCAACAAACAACGGTTCAGATTTTCCAAAGTACTAAATGATAAAAGACCTGAAATTTTCTAATATGAAGCTTTTTAAGAATAACGGCACGAAGCCCATCGAAATAAACGGTTTGGACCATTGAAACACCTGGGATAATATTGCAGCTGACCACTTGCTACCCCCACAGGCATAAGAAGGTATGCCATCTTCATGCGCAGGTGGAAAATAGGGATAACCCCTAAGCCATTGATAGGATGTGACTAGTCTGTGATCTCTTAGACTCAGTTAAACTGATCCAATTACACCCACACCTTTGGGACAGTGGTAGACTGGGTGAAGGTAACCTAAAGTGTGACTAACATTAAAGTGTGACTAACATTAAGTGTGACTAACAGTATAGGTGTGTGTCCTAACAGTGGGATGTGTGTACTAACCCTAAAAAAAAAAAAAAAGTTTAAACTGATCCATGTTCCACACCACAAATCAGTAATCCAAATAGGTCTAACTAGACCTGATGACAACCAGTCAACCTTAGGCAAGCCGTGCTTTAGACCGAATAAATCAATCCAAGTCACCGAGTAAAAGAAGCCATATCCATTTTGTGTACATTTCATCTTTTATTATTATTACGGCTAAGATTAAGATGCATCCTGAGCTGTGTTGATTTAGCAAACCTTCAAGACTTCACATATTATATTGCTTTCATGGTGTAATTATACGGAGTGTTGCACTCATCAACCTGCATCTAATCTTAGGTTACACTGCATTTTATACAAGTTCAGTGGGAGTTCTAAAAAGTGAAGGATTCTTAAAAATGCAGTATGTATGAATTATGAGACAGTTAATGTTGGGTTTAACCAAAATAAGCAGATAAACATGTGCCATTCATGAGAGATGACTCCTGCATGGTGAGCCCCTCAGAAGCAACATGCATTTTTATCTGATATTATATATACATTTGGATTTTACCACAAAATTTCTAAGAATTTCTCAATTTATCAAACAATGTTTTTTCCTATTAACTGTTTAGATGTATCACAACCAATATAGAGAGATGCTCTCCTACACACCTTTTTAGGCGCGAACTCATGTGCACCTTTGTACACGTCATGGGCACAAAAATCAAATGGTCCATGTGATGCGGCACCCCATAAAACCCCCAAGGCCTAAATTTTGGCTTGATAAAAACTGCTGGTGGGCCACAACAAAGGGAACTTTGGCCTCCTAGAGTTTTGGATCAAACTAAAAGTTAGAAGTTGCAAGTTTCATGAGGTGCCGCATCACATGGACCGTTCAGCATGGGTGCAAAGGAGTGCACAAGTGGATATATATATATATATATATATATATACACTTATTTACTTAACTATGGGATCTAGTGGACTTTTATTGGATGGTTTACAAACATGCATCACTAATTAGGAGTCCAGTATGAGTTATGACTATAACTTGGTGGTAGTGGTTTTCAAAATTTTGCTAATTTAATTAACTTAAATTATCAAGCGATTTATAGTAAATATTATTAGGGATAGGGACGCCATCAACGGAAGCGGAAGCTGAACAATACCACAGTAAAACATATGATCAAACGAGAAACACAATGAAATCAATCCACACAAACATTCCACCACAAGAGACAATTCGATTTTACATGGAAAAACCCTTCAACGAGTAAAAAACCACTGCACAAATCAATCCATTATGATTAACAGAAGATTATAGAGATTGACCATCTACAAGTAAGGAAAAACTGAGAAAATCCAAGCTCTCTCCCTCTCAAAACACTCTCTCGAATTACTCCTAATCCTAGATTCATGCCATATATATAGCAAATAAGCCGGAATTAGAAACATCTTACGCACAACCGCGTAATGCGTAAGAAAACGCGTGCACAATCGACCGGTCGAACCTAACACAAAACAGTCCAGAGAAAAATCACATATCTGTCTCATCTTAGACCTGTCACCCTGACCGGTCTAAGCCCCCTGCACACCTGTCGCTAAACAGGTCTAGGGTGAGAGAAAATAGTTCAGCGCCTTATATGCATCTGGGCCATAACGTGCAAACCGATCGCCCAACCGATCTAAGCACCCAAACCATGCACCATTTGAAGGCTCTCCAACAATTCTCACTGAGGCTTCAAACATCAAATCAAAACCATCCTCGCTTCATCATCTTATCTTCATCATAGCTCCACCGCTTCTTATGCATCCATCAAATCTAACCTTGCACTTTCACGCCATTTTTCGTTCTTTCTATGAAGCCCTTGGGCACTTGCCACATACAAGCAATCAGTGGATCTCGCTATTGATCCCGCAACTCCACCGTGAATTGTGCTCCCGATCAACTTGTGAAGATTATCATACCTCCGTGCTTTCATACACATGAGTGCCCCCTTCAACACTTCACAACAACGATCATGGCCGATGAACACACACCCTTCACCTCAAGTGCACTAAGAGAAATCACATTTATCTTCGTCTTGGGGACATGCTTCACATCTTATAGGACTCGTTTAATCCCATCGAATATCCTGATGCGCACAGTACCAATGTCCCACCACCTTATGAGCGTAGCCATCGCCCACAAACATCGATCCACCATCATACTCCTTGTATGTCGTGAATGAACTTCGGTCAAGACAAACGTGACATGAAGCTCCCGAATCTAGGATCCACTCACTACTGTAAGATCCCTTGCCAGATATAGTCAAAACTTTACAAAGATCACCACTGCCCTCTATGGTATTGGCTCCCTCTTCAGAAGAATTTTCATACTTCTCTTGCTTTAACTTGAGATTCTGACAATCCCCTCTTATGTGGCTTTCCTGACCACAACTCCAGCACTTCACCTTGGCTTTTCCTCTGCCCTTGGCCTTAGATCCTGATTTCGAATATCCCCTACTATGCTCAGAACTTCTTCCCCTCATAAACAGTGCCTTTGAGGAAGAGCGAGAACCCATGCCACCGCTCTTCTTTCTCATCGCCTTCGACTGGAGGGCTGAGATAACGGTCTTAACGTTGATGGTCTTCCTCTCTATGCATATAGAGTCACTGAATGACTCATATGAATCTGAAAGAGAATTCAATAGGATGCATGCTTGATACTCATCCTTTATCGGTTCATCTATCTCCACCAACTTGCAAACCAGCCTATTGAAAGTGCTTAAGTAGTCCTCCACATCCATCCCTTCAGCCACCCTCAAGGTGAACAACTACATCAACAGGTACATGCGATTCTCTAAAGACTTCTTGGCATAAGCTTTCTTTAACTTCGCCATCGTATCAGTCGCAGTCTTCTCCTTCGTGATGTGATAGAGGACATCATCCATAAGGCATAACAGGATCGAGGTTCTAGCCTTCTTGTTTAGCTTCGTCCACTCATCATCTTTCATAGCCTCACGTCACTTTCCAAAAGCTTCATCAAGCTCTTGCTGAACTAAAACGGATTCAACTTTTATCTTTTATAGTTTGAAGTTATTTTTGTCAAATAACTTCTCTACCTCGAATCTTGTACTTGATCCCATCTTCTCGTATCAGATCTGAATTCTACTCCACCCCAACCTGTCTCTGATACCACTTGTTGGAGATATGGACGCCGGCAACGGAAGTGGAAGCCGAACAATACCACAGTAAAATATACGATCAAACGAGAAACACAATGAAACCAATCCACACAAGCATTTAACCAAAAGAGACAATTTAATTTTACGTAGAAAAACCCCTTAACGAGTAAAAAGCCATGACACAAAAGTGATCTACTATGATTAACAGGAGATTATAGAGATTGACAACCACCAAACAAGGAAAAACCAAGAAAACCCAGGCTCTTTCCCTCTCAAAATACTCTCCCCTCTTTCAAACACACTTTGGAAACCTTGGACACCTTACGATTACTCCTAATCCTGGATTCATGTCATATATATAGCAAGCAAGCCGGAATTAAAAATATCTTACATACAACCGCGTAATGTGTAAGAAAACACGTGCATAGTCAACCAATTGCCCGACCGATTGGACCTGACACAAAACAGTTCAGAGAAAAATCACACATCTGGCTCACCTTAGACTTGTTACCCAACCAGTCTAAGCCCCCTGCAGACCTGTCGTCAGATAGGTCTAAGGTGAGAGAAAACAATCCAGTGCCTTCTGTACATCTAGGCCATAATGCGAAGGTCGGCCGCCCGACTAGTCTAAGCACCCAAACCATGCACCATTTGAAGGCTCTTCAACAAATATCTTAAATTTTTTATCCTATGCGAGATTTTTTCGATAATGTCCATAGAAAAATCTCAAAATTTAAAAATCTCCCTTAAATTTTTTGGCTGAGAAATTGCTGAGAATAAGATGAGATCCAGCAGCTCAATGGCTTGGATCATAGAACCGCAGGCCACAAGTGCATACTTAAAGAAATGATCCTGTATGAGGCTGTATGTTGGCCAACATACGATGCTTTTATCTTGGCTGATGCCCTTTGTGTGTGTGTATTTTCAGTATGCACATACATTTTTCTATTTTCCACCTCCGCGTCACTTTTCTAAATTATCTGATCCATCAAAAGGGTGGAAATTACTATGAAGATCACCTGAAGAAAAAATTGAAACAATTCATTGATTAGGTGGGTCACGCATTCATCAAGTCTAACCCTCATTTGAAATTAATTTCAAAGATTTGGCCTGTCTCATGAATGGACTGTCATGGTTTCCATCTCATGCAATCTTTATAATGAGGTGTGACCTGTTTCATGGTCAAATTTCTCATCAAACACCACCTGTACTGACTCATTGCCCAATAGCACGGTGAGTAAACTCTGTAGGGTCCACTATGATGTATGTGTTTTATCCATGCCCTCGTTCAATTTTTTCAGCTCACTGTAGGGCATGAACCCAAAATTGAAGCATATTCAAAACTGAAGTTCGCCACACCATGGGAAACAATTGAAATTAAATGCCCATCATTGAGAATTTATCGCCTCAACAGGTCTTGGATCAATCTGATATTTGTGTCTTCCCTTCATCTATGCATGTGTGACATTATCGACAGGTTGTATGACAAACAAACATCATTGTAGGCACTAAGAAGGATTCAATAACAAAGGCCATTATCCCCATCGTTTTCTGTGGCGTAGTCCATTTGAGCTTTGGATATGCTTTAGAAAGATCGATGGACGGTGTGGATGATAACATGCATTACTGTGGGCCACACATAATCTACCCACCAAGCTATTTTAGCCTTTGCATTTGGGTCATCTTATAACGTATGAAGCCGTTCATACAGAATGTCTCACATGGTAATGGTGGAAAGACTACAAATAAAAGCTAAGAGTTGGATTATTTGGACAGTTCGAATCCAAACCCAGATGTGGGCCAATAGTTCAAGGATGGATGAACGGTTCTCTGGTCCACAATCAATTCAATCCACTCATACGGTGGGCCACACGGCCAGGATCTTGCACGTGCCATTGGCACGCATGCTAGCGATCCACCTCTTCAATCTCTCATCCTGTAAGGGTCGAGTATCACATAAAACCCCTCCAGTGTACGCATCCATCTTCCACTTGAGATTGGGCGCTTCTCTTCTGCAACTCGACCTTCCAAGAGCAATCCTTCAAAGCAGAAAGAGCGTCCCGTCTCTCTCTGCATTTTTTTTTTTAATAACCAAGAAAGCCTCTGAGAAAATCCTAAAAAATGGCGACGAACCAACCCAACCTAGAGTGCCGGATGTACGAAGCGAAGTACCCAGAGGTGGACGTGGCGGTGATGATACAGGTGAAGAACATAGCTGACATGGGAGCCTACGTTTCGCTTCTGGAGTACAACAATATCGAGGGCATGATCCTCTTCTCCGAGCTGTCCCGGCGTCGAATCCGCAGCGTTAGCAGCCTCATCAAGGTGGGCCGTCAGGAGCCCGTCATGGTCCTCCGCGTTGATAAGGAGAAGGGATACATCGACCTCAGCAAGCGCCGCGTCTCTGAGGAGGACATCCAGGGCTGTGAGGAGCGCTACAACAAGAGCAAGCTCGTTCACTCCATCATGCGCCACGTCGCTGAGACCATGCAGCTCGATCTCGAGGTATGCCTCATGATCCTGCCCACTGTTTATTCGGCGGGCCCAGCTTGTATGGTGTATGTATCGCATTACTGGCATCTGTACGTTTTTGTAGTGTCAAGATAGTATGAGGAATTGTTCATTTACACCTCAACTGAAGGTGAGTTGCAGTATGGTGCCTGATCAGGGAAGGTGGGCCCTGCGGATTGTGAGAAATCAGGTAGAACTGGAAAAGAATTTTTATGGGAAGTTTGAAATTACGCGCAAGAATTTTTGGAGATGAACATAGAACAAAGGGGGATAGCTGTGTTGGATCGCTCCACATGGGGTACGATGTCATTGCACCACTAGAGAGAAGTTTCTGTCACAAGAAATTCAAAAAAGAATCCAGTTTCTATTTCAATTTCACAAAATCTGTTTTCCACACAAGAATTGTGCTCCTTTTTATAGGAGGAAGTAGAAAGGGACTCCGTGTTAGTGTCAAACACTTCTAGTTGGTGCTAACGCCTCATCTCTAACTATCCCAATCATGCTCAAACTGTATTCAACTTGTACCTTTCTGGGAAATAGGGAAAACAGCTAGTTAGAGACTTAAAACAACATTAGAAGTCTGAAAATACCATGCTAAAATTACCGAAGTGTTATTCACTCATCAAAAGTAGCATTCTATGAAAGAGATATGATGCTGGGCTTGTTCGAAGTTATGGTTAAAGTAGGAGTTTATTAGAGACAGTCTTGTTTAGTTCTATACCTCAATTCGATATGGTCTTGCCTTCAAACTGCTATTAGTTAAGATAGTGTGGTTCGAGCAAGGTTAAGTTCATGTAATAGGGCAAGTTTCGTTGTGCATAAGTACGAGCACAAGTGTAAACTTGATTGCAATCGTGGGCACCAAGCCTTGACAAGTGGTATTAGAAGGGGGCGATTTTGGAGGATAATTTCACGTAGAAGGCTTGGGTGTGCGATTTGATACTCTCAGAGTAGTTGAAACATGCATTGTACAAGAATGCTCGATATATGAGTGGAGAGGAAGGTTGGGGATTCAACGTCTATGTTTTCGAGGAGACACAAACAAGTTATGAAAGCAGTGTATGGAATTGTATTTGCTTGTACATGAATTATGGGTGATGATGTGAGGGTGCCTAAACATCCTGTAGAGAAAGTGGAACACCAAGGCCGAGAAAGCATTGCATGTGTTGAAGCAATCGGTATGGCATTATTTACTTTATGCTTAAGTATTGTCTTTTATGGTAGAGGTAGTGTAACTATAAGTAGTGTTCGAAATAAGGTATCGTGTTATGTATCACATCCTTGGGATGCAGATATGCATCCATTATTGCACGGGATATATGTTTGTATCGGGTAATTTATCTCACTTTTTGGGAAACATGGGGCAACATTGGGGAAATGGTTATTTTTTCAATGAAACTTTAGGGATTGTTAAAAAAAGACCTTAATACACACTTTTAAATCATAACATCTCAAAAAAGAAGTGAACATAATAGGTTTCCTTTGTATAGGGTCCTAAGCCTTGCGCTGTCTAACTGAACTAATGCAACCATATTCAAATTAAATGCATAACATTTAGAATGTATGTGATTATCATTTCGTCTAACACTCTTAAATACTTTGAAATTAGTTTCCATTGACAACTAGTTGAAGGGAAATTTTGAAAAAAATTAATATTTATTAACACTCTTAAATACTTTGAAATTAGTTTCCATTGACAACTGGTTGAAGGGAAATTTCGAAAAAAAATTAATATTTTATTATTTTAATTAGAAATGATTTTTACTTTCAAAAAAGTGACAAGACTTAACAAATCAGCAGATCAGCCCTCATGCATGCCTAATTTCATGTTTGGAATGCAATATTGTAAGTAATTTGGGAGAAATTGGGGAAATTTCGTATTTTCCCCAAATCGTATTTCTTACACTCAAATTTCAAAATTAAAATGTATGTGATGATCGTTTCATCAAATACTCGTAAATACTTCGAAATTAGTCTCAACTCTCAATTTATAGCTGGTTGAAGGGAACTTTCGTTAAAAAAAAACATGGAGAACATGAAGAACCAATGGATATCGAAATCAAAGCTCCAACTCCATGATTTTTCATGCAAACATGACGAACCAATGGATTTGTAACCATTCGACACTGATTTAACATAATTTCAACAAAAAAAGGGATCGAAAATTGAAAATGCTCACCGGATCGAACATGTGAGATATATCGACATTATTTGTGTGTTTCGTGTTGCACAGGTGGGATGCAAGATATGTCGTGGGATATATCGGCCAATATCATCGATATTTAAAACATTGACTACAAGCAACATATCAAGTAAAAAAGTGTTTTTTTTAAAAATGTTTTGTCCCCTTTCTCTTTGTCATCTTCTCCTTTTTCCTCTTCTTATGCTGTAGAATCATAAATTGAAGAGAGAAGAAGAAAAGAGAAAGTTGGGAGAAGAGAGGGAAAAGAGTTAGGGCTAGACGTTTCCGCTTTTCCCCTTTATCTTAATGGTAAAACCAAATAGTACAAAAAATACCCTCGTTAATGATCTTCATATTCCAAACAAATCCTAATCCAATATAAATGCTAAATATAAACAATAAAGAAGCTAGGTGGGCATACAGTGGGCGTGGGGCAACCCACATCCACATTCATTATGTGGGTTATATAGTTGTATGGCCAACATCCTCATGCGTCAACACTCTTCCTCAAACTGGATCATAGCTATTTTTTATGTCAAGCTTAGACTTACTATGAGGAATGGCCTTGGTGAACACATCAACAAGTTGATCCTGAGACTAAACATATGGTGTAGTGATTTCACCAATGGGGGACCTTCTCACGTGGAAAGTGATAATCGACTTCAATATGTTTAGTTCTTTCATGATAGATCGTATTATTTGCAATGTGGATGCTATTTGATTATCACAAAATTAACTACATTGGTAAATTCACCGCAAATCCCATTTCTTGCAATGATACCAAAGTGACTACTGAGGCCGCTTGAATGAAGCTCACGTATAACAAGCTCTCGCAAGGAACTTTTAGGAAGACACAACCTCATATCATAGAATAAGTACCCATCACGCAAGCTAAATCTTGGGCAATCGGTGCCTGCGCCAGAAATGAGTGTTGAAAATACCTTCCCAAAATCATCATCTACGGCATAGTCCCGTTTAAGTTCTTCAAACCTAACAACAAAAACTGATAAGGTAGACAATGTGTGGTTTTTAGCGACGTGCGTCAGCTACCTTATTTTTAATGTCGACGTGATGTTTTAGGTTGAATTTGAACTCTTGAATATAATCACTCCATTTAGCATGTCTAGCACCCAACTTCTTCTGGGAATTCAAATAATGTAATGCCTCATGGTCTGAATAGAGCACAAACTCTTGATGAATGAGGTAATGACACCAATGCTTCAAAGCTTATTCAATAGCATAAAACTCAACATCGTATGTAGAATACTTCTTTCGTGCCTCGTTAAGTTTTTTTTTACTGAAAAAGGCCATCGGATGTCCTTCCTAGCTAAGGACACCTCCTATGCCTATGTGGGATGCATCACAGGTAACTTCGAACACCTTTTTGAAATCAGGAAGTCTAAGAACCAGAGCTTCTGTCATTTTTTGCTTGATTTCTTGAAATGCCTTTGTTGCTGCTTCAATCCATTCAAATGTATTGGCCTTCATACATTCAGTAATGGGCGCCATGATGGAATGATGGAACTAAAGCTAAAACGTCGCGAACCTGTGAACCTCATGAATGTTTATGGGAGTAGGCCATTCAACAATGGCCATTATTTTTTTAGAATCAACCTTCATGCCTTCTGCTGAAATGACGAACCCCAAGAAAACCACGCTAGAACTCATGAAGGTACACTTCTTCAAATTGATTTAGAGTTTCTTGTGGCATAATACTCTCATCACTTGGCGAAGATGGTCCAAATGATCTTCTTGTGATAGATGAGGATATTGTTGAAGTATACGACAACAAACTTGCAAATGAATGGCCGTAAAATTTGCGTCATCACCCTCATAAACGTACTAGGTGTGTTTGTCAAGCCGAAAGGCATGACTTGTCATTCGGACAATCCATCATTTGTCTTGAAAGCAGTTTTCTAGTCATCTTTAGGGCGAATTCCCATCCAGTGGTAGCCTCTTCGTAAATCAATGTTAAAAAACGATTGTAGCATTCACCAACATGTCTACCATGTCATCTAGGCGTAGAATGGGAAAGCGGTACTTTACTGTTATTTTGTTGATGGCACGATTGTCAGCACACATTTGCCAGTTGCCATCCTTCTTTGTTGTCAATAACGCTGGCACGACACACAGGCTGAGGCTATCATGAATGAAACCCTTTGTTAGCAATTCCTTCACCTGTCGACGAAGCTCTGCATGCTTTGTTGGGTTCATTCGGTATGTTGAAAGATTTGGTAATGGTGCTCCAGGTACCAAGTCAATCGCATGCTAAATGTCCCGCATGGGTGGAAGCTCACTTGGTAGTTCATTTTTTTAAAGGTAATGAAAATTTATTAGAAAACTCGCAACAACGGGAAAGAATACAAGCCCGACAAGAAAAAACCACTCAAACGGGGGAACCAGATGTCTCACCTTTACAAAAACCACCCACTCAGAGACAAGACGGTCGATCTTTTGAATGATCTCATTCACCTCCACACTGACGTTCTGAAAACATCGAGCATTCCTCGCTCACTAAATCGTCTAGAGGATTGCCATGATGAGAAGCCGCCAAACCACTTTTCTTTTTTTACCAACTCCACCATGCCATGCCCACAAAAGATCCTCCACATGCTTGGGCATAACCCAACCAACACTATTCGAGGAAAGGAAGAATTCCCACACCTTAGAAGCGAATGGGCTGTGAATGAAGAGGTGATCAATTGATTCTTCATTGGACATGCACACGAGGCAGATATTTGGAATGACCATCCCTCACTTGGTAGTTCATTAGGGCCCAAATCCTGAAATTGGGATAGAATGTCCTTAATCTCAGGTGGTTGAACAACAACATTACCAGCTGGATCGATCTTGCATCCTACCAGTGCATACATGATTCCTCGTTCATGACTCTCCTCCACGAATCGGGCCATACTCAACACTGTAATGCATCCCGAACTTCTTTTGCAGTATCCAAAATCAGTATATTCGCACTAATGGAAGGTTCCATACTATTCCACTACCATGTCATAATATGAACATTCTCCTGCATCCATTGATCATATATGTAGCACTTTCATTAGGCTTTTCAATGGCAAATATTTTAATTTGCCCTTGGCAGCTAAAAACACTTGGATGGATTTGGATCATTGAAGATAGTTCATTTCATTTGATTTAATAGAGGGTTATTTGGACCCCTAAAAAACAGGGTGGATTGATGAATTTAGTTCTCTAATCACTTTTCTCTCTCATCTAGGACAAGGGACTAGAATATATACCGTAAGCTTATATGAACATGGGTTGACCTTTTGTGACCAACAAACACACAATTTGTACACTTCATACGGTATACACACCACACTTGAAGAGAATAACCAGCCCACGTGTCTACACGTTCCAACCAATCACGAGGGTTGATTATCACAAGCACGGGATCCAACGATGGCAATTAGCCACACGTCCATATGTCCCACACACGAGATGTGATGATCACAGAAACTTCATCCCCTTATGCGCAGACCATTATGAAGGCCCAACACAACAAAAAGAAAAGAAACCCTAGGTTTCTTAAAAGATTTTCATCATAAGAGGGATGAGAGAGACCAAAAAATAAAAGAAGATAAAAGAATTATAGGATGGAAGGGAGTGAGATCGTTTAGATCAGCAAAAAGGATGCTCTGATACCTTGTAGAGTCACAGATTAAAGAGAGGAACAGAGGAGAAAGTTGGGAGAAGAGAGGAAAAAGAGTTAGGGTTAAACGTCCCCACTCTTCCCCTTAGATTAATAATAGAACCAAAAAGTACAAAAATACCCTCACTAATAATGTTCATATTTTAAACAAATCCTAATCCAATGTCAACACTAATATAAAAGAGAAAGGAGTTAGGTGGGCAGTACAATGGGACAGCCCACATCTAATTCCATTAGGTGTGCATGGCCCACATCTTCGTGCGTTAACATATACATATACAATAAAGGCTATGTCTGCCACTATTAGTGGTAAGGCGGTGTTTGCATATGCACACAAGTGTGTAATGCGAACATGGGTTAGAAACGCAACAGGGGGCTGGTTGCATCGACAGGCCAGACTGTATGGAAACAAGGTACAGTCAACAATCTGATTCGATGTACATATGTGGCCCACAGCCCATTTGATTAGCAATTGGCCTGATTTTGTGCTAGATCATCTTCATGGTGTGGCCAACCTTTTGGTGAGCTTGGATGTCGTGCACACATGACATGTTGGCACTTGTGCCGAAGGTGGGCAGTAAGTTACTGTCCTATGAGGTGTATTTGAAATTTTGAACATCCTCATTTTCTATGTTTTATATGTATGCACTGTGATCTATGTGGGGATGAAGTACTGAGCATCCTAAAGATGTGTTCATGTTATGATGTGTTTGGATGCACAAGTGATTGAAATGCGAACATTCATAGTGCATTTGGACCTTAGATGCAGGATCCTTTTAACTAGTGCTGCTCCCGCTAAAAATTCCCACTTCGGAATCTCACTCCCACTCCTGATTCCTCTTCCTACTTATTTTTACTTGTTTGCATTTTGAAAGAGATGCTTCCCCTCTCCTGCACCCTAATTTGTTGATGCTTCGCTTCACGCTTCATGCAACTATAGACTTTGGATGCCCCTGTCAGATTAAATTGCAATTATTAGTCTAATAAAGTGAAAACAACTAAATTGTACTTGTCAGCATTTAGATTGAGAGTCTAGGGTCCAGTTTGCAATTGTACTACTTCCAACTTTGACTAAAATTCAATTGTGATTTTGAAGTCTACTTCCTCACGAATACTGGGGAACTTCATTATTCTGTTATTTCTTCTTTGGTTAAACTGAATGTTCGCAATTCAATATATTTTTGCATCTAAATGCATCCTCATTATAATCAAGATGAAGTGATAAAGACCATTGATGTTTCTGAGTATTCATAACAAGGGTGCGGCCCCCGAGTCACAGCTAAGTATCTTTCAAGTCCAACTTGAAGTAACATGCTAGCAATTGGGGGCCTAGCCTCAATATGGATGCTAGGGCAAGAAATCAGAACTAGGTTATTTCCACTTTATTAAATAATTATTGCAATCCAATTCGACGGTGCATCCTACCACACCTTGTTAAGTGTGTATGGACATGCCCCAATGAGCATGGCTTATCTTCTGGAAGAACAGGTGTTTTTCCCTTCCCAAACGCATTTGTGTCGGAGTGGAAAATGGGACAGCATATGTGGGATACTATTTTTTCCGCCTTTTCTGCCCCAGGTCTATAGTTGGAACAGCTCCATATATTGCTTTGTGTGGAAAACCTTCCCATCTTCTGGACATTTTCAGGATATTCTAGCGTTGCCTTTGTGTTTAGCATTTTTAACACCTATCTTTGGACTTTGGCTTTAACTTGGACTTTCAGAAAGGATTTGCCTGTTTGGGCTTGAGTCTAAATTGATGGCAACATGTAATCATCTTTAGATAGGTTTGAGTTTGTTACAAGAGAGTACTTTTGAGGCAAGTTGGGATTTGTATAATGCCTTTATGCGCTTTGTTAATTGTCCTCTTCCGATGACAAATCATTATATAACCAATCTCATGATCCCTTTTTGTTCCCTTACTGGGAGGTGTTGGACTGGTTTCTTTCTTTGAAAGAAAAGGCTGCATTTTGGCATTTGGTTCATGGGTCATGGCCATTTTATGTTGCATTGGAAAGAGAGCTCCTTTTGCATCCACCCAAGTATCATTTTGAAATTCTTTTAAGAGTAGAAATCCCAAAAAAATCATGAATTATTTTTTGTGGCCAGAGCCAAATTGCAGCCTAAATGAACTAATGATGATTTGTGTACATATTCTTTTTAGTGAGGTTTTAAAGCTTGCTTTTGGACTGCAGTGTTCCCAGGGTCAAAACCATTGCGAGTCATTCGGCTTCGGCCGAAACCAACAACCGCCTAAGGTGGCTTGTCCAAATCTGTGTAAGTTTCTGGGTGGAGATGGGTTGGAGGGCAGTTAACAAGTGAACTTGGATTAGTTAACTTGGTCTGGTCAAGTTTTAAAAGCTTGTTTTTCAGTAGTTACTATGTCAACTGAGCATCACATCCATTCTCTTCTGTATGCATTGTGCTGAAACATAATGGGTGTCCTGTTGAAATTGTCCACTTTTATTCTCTTCATGGGCTATCTTTTAACATGCATGTTTCGTGACAGGATCTATATATCCATGTTGGCTGGCCTTTATACAGAAAATATGGACATGCTTTTGAGGTGACACCGCTGACCATATCTTACAGTGATTTTATATCTCATTCATGTTGCAATGGAACTTACTCTTTCTTACATGAGCAGGCATTCAAGTTGATTGTGACAGACCCTGATTCAGTTCTAAACTCTCTTACTCGTGAAGTTAAGGAAGTTGGTCCTGATGGACAGGAGGTATTGCTGTATCCAGTTTTGATGCTGCTAGTTACATTTGATTCCGAGCGTTTCCTTCAGTATGTTGCTGTCCTCTCATTTTCATGTCTTACAGGTGACTAAGGTGGTACCTCCTATGTCAGAAGAGGTCAAAGATGCTTTGATTAAAAACATTAGGAGGCGAATGACCCCACAGCCACTGAAGATACGTGCAGATGTTGAAATTAAATGTTTTCAGCTTGATGGGGTTCTTCATATCAAGGTTTTTCTTGCCATGATGTATGGTTTCTTCATTAAGAGTGAAACTATTCATCCCAAAGTTTTACCAACTTAATTGGGTCTATGATTTTGCAGGGAGCAATGAGGAAAGCTGAAGCCACTGGCAATAATGATTGTCCAGTGAAAATTAAATTGGTTGCTCCTCCTCTTTATGTTCTGACTACTCAGACTCTTGACAAGGTTGGTTAGAAACTTTACGGTATGCTAGAGCTGTCCTATTGCTCAGGTTTCACTTGTTTTAAAAAATGAATCATAGTGCAATTTGTATTTTTAGAGAGATGATTATCTGATGTAGCGAGGTGTCCCCCTAGTCAAGGCAGGACAAGGGTCAGGAGAAGAGCCCAAGAGTGGGCCCAAAAGAATCCAAGACTAGACCGAAAGAAAAGTTGTCAGAAGTAGGGAAGACTTAGGAAAATGACCCTGACGACCGGTCGTCTGACAGGCCGAATTTCCAATCCAGGAAAGCTGAGCTCTTTGGACTGTTTTGAGCTCTCGCCGACCGGTCGCCCCCCAATTCCGACTGGTCGTGGTCCATAACCGACCGGCCGGCAAACGCACAGATGCGCGCGCGAACTTTCTTATTTTAAACAATTTTATTCCGTTTTAGTTTGATTTGCTTTCCTATTGCAACTAGGACACCTAGGTTACGATTCTAGGGTTTAGTTTTACTATAAACACTTGTTTATTTCGTTTTTAGGGAATTAATTCTATATTTTTAATAGAATTTCTGAGTTTATCTCTGTTTTGGCTTATGGATTCGAAGAAAAGGTCTCGTGGATTCGAGATATCCCCTCGTGGATTCGAGGAAGATTGGTCAAGGAGTCCTGATAGTTCCGAAATTCGGCATAGTTATCCCTGTGAGAGAGACGGTGCTCGATCTCACCTGCCCCAGCTGCGCCAAGTTGGTATCAGAGCAAGGTTCTTCCTCAGTGATGGCTTCTAGTGCAAGCAACGACAACAACCCTGTCGATGGTGATTCCCGAGGAACAACCCCTGACATCAAGAGAGTTTATGGAGTTTCGACGAGAGCACCTTCAAGCCATGCAAGGGCTGCAAGCTTTCGATCGCCTTGCCACAAATCTCACACCACATTAACCTCCTAATGATGTCCATCCCCCTGCGATAGTTGTACCACGCAACAACATAGTTCATCGAGCATCACTGGTAGCCAACCGTCGGCCTATTGTAGAAAAAGATGTTAGATCCAGCGATGATGAGGTTGAAGACTTGGTGTTCTGACACCCCGCCACTAGGGATGTGCGTGTTGATCGCGCCGACAGAGGGTTTAGAGGTAAGGGTGAACTGCTCGAGTTTAATGGAGCACTTGGTATCGAGGATTTCCTTGATTAGTTAGCCAAAGTTGAGAGATACTTCAACTACATGGGTGTTCCCGATGATTTGCATGTGAAACTTGTTGCATACAAGTTAAAATCGGGTGTTTCGGCATGGTGGAAACAATTGCAGAATACGCGCATCTGTCAGAACAAACTTCTTATCCGTTCATGGCCTCGGATGAAGCGTTCGTTGAAATCCCTATTTTTGCCCTGTGATTATGAGCAAGTATTATTTCATTAGTATCAAAATTGCACGCAGGGAAATCGATCCGTCATTGAGTATTTGTTTGAATTTGATCGCCTCATGACTCACAATGAGTTGTTTAAAACAAAGGCCCAGAAAACCGCAAAGTTCATCGGCGGTTTAAGGCCCACAATCCAGGACCAAGTTCAGTTACGGTTGGTGTGGACTGTGGAGGAAGCATATCAGGTTGCTACTCGTGTAGAGACACAATCAACAAGGGTCCCTACATGTCCCAATCCTTCTAACATCCCCACAAATAACCCCGCTTAAGACCCATCCATGTCCAAGGGAAAAGAGCCTGTGGTTGATCGCCCTTAGCCCCACGCGGGTTGACAAGTTATGCCAGGGAGTGGTCCTGCGAGGCCACAACGTTCAGCTGTGCCGGGCCTCAGTAAAATTCCAAATCCCTACGGCCAGCCAAGGCCTGATCATTGTTTCAGACATGGACAACTAGGCCACCTATCAAACGTGTGTCTTCAACGGCCCGTGGCTAATGTTGTCATCCCCGCAAAAGACACAAGCTGAATTGGAGATACTGTTGTTGCTGAGCAAGTTGAAGAAGAGGATGAATGTACTGAATGGCTTTCAGGTGATTAAGGCTTGTCTTTGGTTGTACAGGGTAATGCACATGAGACACATGCCCATCCCCAATGCCACAACCTTTTCCGCATAAGGTGCACCGTGGATGGGAAAGTTTGTGATGTGATTATTGACGGTGGTAATTGCGAGAACATCGTATCCCAAGCGATGGTAGAAAAGTTGAAGATCAAGAGCACACCGCATCCTTCGCCCTACGGCCTATGATATAGGGTGGATTTGTAAAGGAAGCACGATGAAGGTTAAGGAACAATGCCTTGTCTCCTTTTTGATCGGCAAGGCCTACAAAGACCAAGTATGTTGTGACGTCATTGACATGGATGCCTGTCACATGATACTAGGGCGCCCATGGCAATATGATCGGGATGCCGTACATTATGGCCGTAACAATGTTATCTCCTTCACTAAAGACGGGAGGAAAATCATCCTCGCTCCAGCAACCCTGAGTGAAGGCCCCCAAGTAATCAAGGGAGAGAGACAATCTCTCCTTGTCCGCAACAAAGCAACAGAACCTCATGGGAGAAAGCAAAACTCGAGGTCGAGTTTCTTTCAAGAGGGGGCGATTGATTTAGCGAGGTGTCCCCCTAGTCAAGGCAGGACAAGGGTCAGGAGAAGAGCCCAAGAGTGGGCCCAGAAGAATCCAAGACCAGATCGAAAGAAGAGTTCGAGGAATTGGGGAAGACTCAGGAAAATGACCCCTGACGATCAGTCGCCCGACCGGCCGAATTTCCAATCTAGGAGAGCTGAGCTCTCGCCGACTGGTCGCCCCTCAACTCCGACCGGTCGTGGTCCATGACACATGCGCACACGAACTTTCTTATTTTGAACAGTTTTATTCCGTTTTAGTTTGATTTGCTTTCCTATTGCAACTAGGACACCTAGGTTACGATTCTAGGTTTTAGTTTTACTATAAATACTTGTTTATTTCGTTTTTAGGGAATTAATTCCATATTTTTAATAAAATTTCTAAGTTTATCTCTGTTTTGGCTCGTGAATTCGAGTTGTTCTTCATGGATTTGAAGAAAAGGTCTCGTGGATTTGAGATATCCCCTTGTCGAGGAAGATCGGTTGAGGAGTTCCGATAGTTCCGAAATTCGGAATAGTTATCCCCATGAGAGAGACAGTGCTTGATCTCACCCGCCCCGGCTGCGCCATTATCCATCGCAATAGTATTTTTACTACCGAGCAGAAAAGCTCCATTTCCTAATTCATTATGGACAATGATGTGGTAGCTCTTGCATGGGCGAAGGATGAACATAATTGTTCTAGGACACATTTTTCTCACATCCTTTTAATTGTTCATTGGCGATGGAATAGTAGTTTCCTTTTGACCTTGTTGTTGTAGACTCTAATGAGGTGGAGGTGTGTGCTCTTTGGTTTGGGTTGAAGCAGCTGTTTAGACGAAATTCTCCACCTTATTCTGTAGAAGGTGATTCCGCGAATGCTATTAGGTAGGCTGGTTCTTCAAACAACTACCTGTGGCACCTTGGTTGATGGATTGAAGGTATTAGAGAACTGAAAGAACCACCTCGGTATCTGGTTTTCATGTAAAAAGAGAGGCATATGCTGTTGCCGATGATTTAGCTATGAAAGGAGCAAGATGCTTTATCTTGTAATGGGGGACTTGATCCCCATTTTTAATGTTCTCTTTTTCTCTCATTTCTTTTTAATAAAATTATCTACCAAGAAAAAAAAATTTGAAAAACCATTTTGTTGAATGGTGGAATCTTTACAAAAAGTAATGGTATTACAAGTGATGCTGGCATGCTGCTAATATTTTGTAACATACTGAATACTGATACTCAAATCCTCAAAAGCAGTACGTCAATTGTCCAATCCTTGCACTTCTAGATGATTCATCATCATCATCGTCATCGTCATCATCATCATGAAGAGGTGTCAGGTCTCAAGGTCAATGTAGTGAAAAAGTGAAACGCTAGGCATCAAGTCATCTAAGGAGGAAGTTTCTGCTTTTGCTGATGTATTCGGATGTGGTGTGGGATCCTTCCCATCTACCTATCTAGGCCTTCCGCTATGCTTAGGTAACCAGCAAATCATTTGTGGAGTAAGGTGGTGGAAAGGTTTGAAAGGAAACTGTCTAGGTGGAAAAGTTTGATATCTAATCGATAGGAGGGGCATATCACTCTTATCAAAGTGGCTCTAACCTTCCCCCATACTTTATATCCTTTTTTGAGTGCCCCAAATCAGTTCTAGATGAACTTAGTGTAGTTATAAGCGGTCGCATAAGCGATTATGCGATCGCATATGCTCCAATTCTCTAATCTCTTTCATAATTTTTCTTAGCTTTACTATTTTCACTTGAAGTGGAAGGCAAGAATCAAGGATTCAAGATCAAGAAAGCAAGACAAGAAGAAGAATCACTCTACTATTCACTCTCTCTCTTTCTCTCTTCTCTATTCTCTTATTCTAATTTTTAAATTTCTAATCTCTATTCTAAGTTCTAAGTTGTGTGATCTATTCTTGATTTCTTTCATTAGAACTCAAGACTTAAGACTCAACTCAAGAGACTCAACAGCTCAAGAGTCCAGTCAAGTGGCAAGAGCACTCAAGAGTCAAGACAACCAACAAAGTCTTTTATTTTGTTTCATTATAATTTCTAAATTGTAAATTTGTAATTGTAGTTTCTAGTTTGTAGTTTCTAATTCTAGGTTCTAGTTTCAAGTTTTTAGTTTCTAATTTCATTTTTCAAGTTTTTAGTTTCTAGTTTCAAGTTTTTACTCTTTAGTTTATAGTTTCTTGTTTGTTTCTACTTTCTAGTTTCTAATTCTAGATTCTAGTTTCAAGTTTTTAGTTTCTAGTTTCACTTTTCAAGTTTTTAGTTTATAGTTTCTTGTTTGTTTAATTGTTTCAAGTTTGTAGATGTGTAGTTTGAGTTTCTTGTTTGTTTATAGTTTCTAGGTTCTTGTTTGTTTTGATTTTTTTAGTTTATACTCATTTACAAATTACAATATCAAGCATCAAGGATTCAAGATAGTAGTGTGTGATCATTTACATCAATATTTTAGATTCAAGACTTCAAGACTTCAAAACTTTCAAGACTTCAAGACTTTCAAGTAATCAAGTTTCAAGTTCAAGACTTCAAGACTCTCTCTCTCTCTCTCTCTCTCTCTCTCTCTCTCTCTCTCTCTCTCTCTAGTCTTCTTTTATAATTGTAACTCCTCTCTCTCTCTAGTCTTCTTTTATAATTGTAACTCCTATCTCTCTCGTCTTCTTTTATAATTGTAACTCCACAACCATACTAGTGACACTCTCCCTCTTTCTCTCTTTTAGTATTTTTGCTATTTATTTTATTTAGTAACTAGTATCTAATTTTATTCATTGTAGCTTCACTAATCAGATTTGGACAGATATTCTATCGCGTTTTGAAGTGTTGTGGGCCTTACCCTCAAATGCGGCCGATCTTCTAAGGGCCTGGCATGGAGTTAAATTGGGTAAACAGAGGACCAGTCTTTGGAGAATGTCCCTTCTTGTTGTTTGGTGGTCGGTTTGGGTGGAAAGAAATAACAAATGGTTTTGAGACGAAAGTCACTCGGCATAGTTGGTATCTCAAAGGGCCAGATCGCTATCATAGAGTGGGCTTCCAATGCAAATGGTTTTAAGCATTGTAGTTTGATGTTTCTGGGTGTGTAGTGGCATCGCTATCTCAGTGGTTGCTGCTTCTCTTTTGTATTTTTTTTTTCTCTTTTCTTCTAATAAAGTTTTGTTATCTTTCAAAAAAAAAAAAAATGTAATTTGAAAGTTACTACTTAGTACTTACTATACTAAAACTTAGTAGTACGAACTACTTAGTTTAGTACTTACGACTTGAAGACTAATAGTCTAATACACAACACTTAGTTACTTACTCATACACACTCTCCTCTACCCTACTACATAGTGTCATCATGTCTTCTTTCCAATCTTCTACTTTGAAGTCGAAGTTAAATGACCCGGGTTGGAAGTATGGGCATTATCGAAGTGCTGGTGAAAAGTCCCAAGTAATGTGTGATCTATGTAGATTCATAAATTCCGGTGGTATTGGCTGTCATAAACAACACCTTGTGCATGTATCGAGAGCAAATGTAAGAGCGTGCCCCAATGTTACTCCAGAGATCCATAGGGAAATCATGGAGTACATTGACAAGCATGCTCGGAAAAGACATGACACAATGGCTATACAAGAAAAATTTATGGAGAGAGAAGCTTATGAAGACATCGATATAATAGATTTGGATGAATTTACACCACCTACATCCACATGGCGATCTAGATCGGCCATTAAAAGAGCTCGTGGGCATGGGCCTGTGGATAGGTGTAGTGTTGGAGTGTTAAAAGTCTCTTTGATGTAGGATGAATGAGGTGAAATAAAAATATGCACTAACTAGGCAATCAACAAATAAATTCAAACAAATCCACACTATAAAATAAGAAATTCATATTAACAACTAGATGATCCTAGGTTAATCACATGAACGATGCACGGAAATATGAAATATCTCAAGAGTGGCCTCTTGGAAGTGAGGACTTCTAATCTAGCATAGGTAATGTCACATCCACATGAAGAAATAAAGTGACAATAAAATTCAGATTTAGGAAAAAGGGGTTTGTTCAAAATCAGATATTCCTAAGGGGTTTTGGGATTTAGGAATTGGGATTTGGGAGTTAAAGATTTAGGAATTTAGGGAGTTCTGAGAATTAGGGTTATAGTGTTAGGCTAGGGTTAGCAAAGAGGGTAGGAGAGGAGATAGTGAAGAGGAAGATGAAGAAAAAAAGGGAAGAGGGGACCGTCCGTATGGACACACGTACGGACATGCATGTGGGGTATTGGGGTTGAGCTTTGATGAGTTTAATGGAAAGGGAGAAGGAAGAATGAAATGACCCTAGGGTTTAGGGGATTTGTAAGAGAAGGAAGAAGGAGAAAGGAGAAAGGAGTTGCGTACTTGGAACGAAGAAGAAGAGAAGATGTCTTAGGAGGAGTCCACCACCAAGTTAAGTTTTTAACCCTTCCACAATTGGATTGGAAGAGAGGGTTTCCTCACAAACCTTAAAGAAGAATGAAGAAAGGACTTCTCAAGAGAGAACAATCTTTCAAGCTTTTTTTTTTTTTTTTTGCTCAAAAAACTAAGTCAAGGTTGGACATCCCCCCTTCTAGCTTTTATAGTTAAACTTTAAAAAAATTACAAATATGCCCAAACTTAATGTTTCATGGGCCAAACTCAAATAAAATATCTAAAGTAAATAAAAGTGATACAAACCATTCATCATGTCCTAAAAACGACATAAAATGAAATAAAATAAAAATAAGGGTCCATGCGGCCCATATATGGAAGATCTGACAGTCCCATGCCCAATCAAGATGGTCTAACGGTCAGATGGACCCAAAACTAAAATCATATGTCTAAAAACTCCCAAGCAACCTACATGCATAATCTCAAAGTGGGGTCTTCTTGATGCACGTCCAATGCATGTGGGGTCTTTAAAATGGCCCTGCGGGCCCCGTCTGGAAGTTGTTGTCCATCCATAAAGAAAATTGTGCTGATGCAGGTAGTCACCTCCACCTCTAGTAATCTAAAGTAGGTCTCATGATGTCCTCATCAACTCTCCCAGGCTGAGAAGAATTCACCACTGGTGAAATAAAGTTGTGGTAGTGCTCAAGGAGGTCGGGATCAATGCACTGGAACTCTGCCTTTGTAATCCAAGTGTTATTTGACTCTGGCCTGTTCTTCCACTTCACAAGGTCTTCTGATATCCTCTATGGGGAGTAGAAACTGCTTGGTGATCCAGAACATCCCCGATCTCTTCTTTCTGTCCAGGTAATGATGGAAGAGAAGGCAATGGGTGGGAAGTAGGGTCTAGCAAAGGCCGTGGGCTGGGGTCGGGGTCAGGTGCACTAGCATTTGGGGTAGGAGAAAGGTTTGCAGGAGGGCTAGAAGATGGAGGTGTGGGTCCATCACAAGGCACAAGGTCCTCCACGTTGAATGTGACGCTAATGCCCATGTTAGATGGAAGATCCACCACATACGCATTATGGCCCACTCTTGCCAAAATTTTATATGGGCTTGCATTGCGGGCATGCGATTTCCTCACTGTTTCTTGTGGGAATTATTCAGGCCTAATGCGGACCATGACGTAGTCGCCCACATGAAATTCCTTAAACCTATGATGTGAATGTGCAGAGAGTTTATAATGTTGATTATTGGCATTAATGCGCCTCTTGACCTCACTATGCAAGTCATGAATATGGCGTGCAAATGCTTCTGCAGACTAAGATAGCCTACATGAAACGGACATGGGAATGAGAGCTATAGGCGTTCTAGGCTTGTACCAAAGTACTATCTCGAATGGACTTATTCCTGTGGACCTATTGATTGAATTATTGTATGCAAATTTGGCCACGGGCAAAACCGCATCCCAGGCCCTAATATGGTCTCCCACCAGACATCTTAGCAGATTCCCTAAACTCCGATTGACAACTTCCGTCTGACCATTAGTCTGTGGATGGTATGTCGAAGAGAACTGCAACTTTGTTCCCATCATGTGCCATTGACTTTTTCAAAAATAACTCATAAAACGCACATCTCTACCTGACACGATGGACTTTGGCAAGCCATGCAGATGAACTACCTCCCTAAAGAAAATCTTGGCCGTCTTAGTAACATCATACATTTTAGAACAAGGGAGGAAGTGGATCATTTTCGAAAAACGATCCACAACCACAAAGATAGAATCGTGCTTTTTTATTGTCTTGGGTAGCCAAAGCACGAAATCCATGCTGATATCAACCCATGGGGCATGGGGGACTGGAAAAGGAGTATATAAACCGGTGTTCTACTTCCTCTGCTTTACCAGCTGACAAGTCCTACATTGCCCTACAATGTTAGCCACGTCTCGCTTGAGAGTTGGCCAATGAAACGCTCCTCCATAAGGGCAATAGTCTTGTCACGCCCAAAATGACCAGCGATCCCTCCAGCATGAAGCTCCCAAACAAGAAAGTCACGAAGGGACGTACGGGGTATACACAATCTATAGCCTCTAAATAAAAAGTCATCGACTAAGATGAACTCACTACTACCCCTCGACTGACCATCTAACAACGATGCATACACCTCTCCAAAATCCGGGCAACTAGGATAATCTTCTTTTAATCGCTCAAACCAAGTGACTTCGACGCTCATGGAATGGAGTAACGCAATCCTACGACTCAACGCATCGGCAAGTTTATTCTCAACCCCAACCTTGTGCTTCAACACAAAAGTGTACTCTTGAAGAAATTGGACCCACTTGGCATGCCTTGGGTTCAACTTCTTTTGGGAGTTAAGATAGCGCAAAGCCTCATGGTCAAAGAATAGGACAAACTCTTGCGGTAATAAATAATGTCGCCAATGGTGTAAAGATTGAACTACCGCATAGAATTCCTTGTGATAGGTAGACTACTTTTCTTTCGCTTCATTCAACTAATTATTTATTTAAATTGTTAGATAGTGTAGTTAAAGAGGTAGGAGAGGAGTATGTTGTCCAAGTTATCGCGGACAACGTAGCTAATTATGCAGCTGCTGGTTGCCAACTTATGGAGAAGAGATGGCGTTTATTTGGATACTATGCATGTCACATTGTGTCGGTTTAATATTAGAAGATCTATGTGGGTTATATCTTAAAAAGGTAAAGTAATTACTAGGGCTAGGGGAATTTCAGTTTTTATGTACAAGCATGCCCTTCTTTTCTTCTCCATCACAAGAGAATTCACCTTAGGTGCAACTTGCTTCATCCAACTATGACCTGATTTGCAACAACTTTCTTAACACTACAAATATTCAATTCAAAGAAAGTTGACCGAATGGAATAATGGACCATGGTCAAAGAAGTAAGAAGGCAAGTTAGTCCAACAAACCATTCTTTCCCAAGCATTTTGGACTCAAGTGGTAAAGGTCTTAAAATCATCAGAACCCTTAGTAAGTGGACGGTGATGAAAAGCCACCCATGGGCTATATCAATGATGCGATGGAGAGGGCTAGAAACAAAATAATGGAACACTTCAACTATAAAGAATGTGATTATCAGCCAATCTTAAATATTATAGATGCTAGATGTGGTAGCCAAATGTCATCCCCTTTGTATTCAGCTGCCTACATCCTTAATTTGACGGTATTCTTTGTGTTCGCCGATCGGGCTGCGGTAGCCGCGTTCCATATGGTCGGATTCCTTGACGCTTTACAAAAAATGGTTATAGACAAAGACGAACATGATGAAATTTCTAAGGAGTTGGACTTCTACCTGAAGGATGCAGGGAATTGGTCAAGAGAGATTGTTATTAGGCATAAAAGTATGAAATTGCTAAGTATGCAATTCTATGAAGTTTTACAACTTACAATGTAAGAGGTCTAAGCGAGAAAATGTTTAACTTAAACTTATTTGCATAGCTCATTAGTGGTCTATATATGGAGATAACACGAATAGGAGAGATTCGACACTACATAAGTTGGCCATGAGAATTCTTGGCCTCACATGTTCTTCGAGCAGTTGCAAGCGCGACTGTAGTACATTCGAGTTGGTAAGTTCTACAGCTTAAAGTTCTATAATTCACTTCAAGTTTCAAATTTCACCACTAAATTGCTAATACACATTCTAAATGTCATGCAAATGTACATGAAAAAAAAGAAATCGCCTTGAACAAAAGAAACTCAACGACCTCGTCTTTGTCCAGTATAACCAGAAGTTGCGGGAAAGATTCCAGGCTAGGCGAGAAAAGCCCGGATTCTATGATCCTATCAGCCAAGATGATTTGGAGGCAGATAGTGAGTGGCTTGTGGAGACAAGCGAGTCCCTTACATGTGCTCAAGTCGAAGACGTAGTTTATGGGTCGGCACCTGGCGAAGGTTCTCAACGACGGAGAAGAGGTGTTGGAGGGGCGAGCAATGGCATGAAGCTTGGAAAAGACGATGATATTAGGATTGGAGAAGTATAAGAAGAAGATGCTCGACCATTAGACGTGGATGAGCAACTTGTGTGGATAAATGATGAAGAAACATAAGAAGATGAAATGTACGTTGAAGAAGGAGATGACTCTGACGATGACGACGACGACGGTGGTGGTGATGTGCCCAATGGGAGGGGGAACAATGTATATAGTAGTCGGTAGATTAGTAGTTTGTACTTTGTAGATTTTGTTTATCAATAAAAGTATTAATTTTTTATTAATAAGCTGTTGAGTTGTTAATTTTTAGTTTTTTACGTAATTACATCTTATGGTAATGGTTTAATTTAGTTATTTATAGCTTAAATAGTATAGTAAGTAATATTATACAAATTAATTTGAAAATTGATGGGAGTAGTTAAGTCTTTATTTTTTATTTATTTTTTATTATTATTATTATTATTTTTTTTTGGGGGGGGGGGGGGGGGGGTTGTACGATCACTTATGCGATTAGGGTGGACCGCATACAATTGCTTATGTAATTTGACAACATCGGATAATCTGGAGAAGTTGGGACATGACTTCTTATGGAGAGGACTTAAGGAAAAGCTTAAATTCCACTTGCTCAAAAGGGAAAAGGTGTGCAAATCTTTTCCAAATGGTGGTATAGGTAGAGTGTTGGAATCCGTGAATATGGCATTACGATTTGGATCCGAAGAAGGTAAGCTATGGAGAGAGGTTATTACATTAAATTACAACGTCTAAGCGGGGGGATGAGAGGTAAAGTAATCTTCGTATTATCGGGCATCTGGGATATTAAGGGCCATAAGTGCAGTAGCTCCAATGTTCAAGGCTAGAGTATCCTTTTCTCTTGGCAATGGATCACGCATCCGTTTTTGGGAGGATTGATGGTGTGGGGATATGCCTTTAGAAGCGGAATTTCCTTTGCAAATTTGGCCCCTATGAAGAACATATTAGTGGCTAGTTGCTTCTCCATTGTTGGAGGAAGAGGTGTTTGGTACCCTCCATGCCGTAGGGCCTTGTCTGATCAGGAGGCGTCAGATTTTGCCATTTTGTTGGAGCGGCTTCAGTCCTTCACAACATTCATCCTACACTGACTTTAGATGAGTCCTTGTTTTGGAATGCTTCACTATCTAGGAAGTTCTCAATGCGGTTCTTCTATAAGATGCTTTGGGTTCCATTGGATTTGAGAAGAGATATATTCTTTCATGCCCCCCAAGGTGGCATCCTTTGCTTGGTTGGTTGGAAGAAAGAGGATTCTAACCATGGACAACTTGCAGAAAATGGCTAAGATCCTCCCCTAATATTTGCCTTATGTGTATGAACGATGCACAATCAATCAATCATCTCTTCATCCATTGTTCTTTTCTGAGGCAAGTGTGGCATGTGGTTTTTGCATCTTTTGAAATGGATTGGATATTCCCAAAGTCGGTAGAAGATCTATTTTGGGCTTGGCATGGTTCTCCCTAAAGAAAAGTTAGACATTTGACGCCTAGTATTACTAGCTGCTTTATGGAATATTTGGGGGGAACACAATAGGTGATGTTTGTGAACAAACAAGGCTCATGGGAAGTTCTATGGAAGTCCAAGAGAGGTGCTTTAGAAGGGGCAGCTGGGATTAAAAATGTAAATGTTTTTGTAGTTGTGCCCATGCTTGGGTTGTAATTTTCGGTTGTAGTCTTTGCTGATTTTAATTTTCTTACCAGCTTTTCAATAAAACAAATCTATTAAAAAAAAAATCATCATCATAATCATCCAAGCCTTATCCCAACTAATTGGGGCTGCACAAATCCTGTTCCACTGTTTCACTCTCTCTATAAAGGACCATATTCTCAGTTAATACATAAGTCATCAACTCTTTTCTTAGTAGCTCTATGTCCTTCTAGGCCCCTTTCTAAGCCTGCAACTTAAAAATGCAAAGATCAGGATGTCATTTAATGAAAAAGAACCCCCATCCGAATCTAGTTAAATGCTTATAATGTACAAATGGAGATCTTCAGAAAATATTATAAGAAACAGAATTAATGTGATTCAAACCCATTTGGTCTGTAAAGGATGAAGGGATTACTTTTTTAGGTTGAGGGTTGCTAGCCTTCTAGTCCTTTCTTTCACCCGTAGTCATTGTTTCTTTTTCTTTTCTTTTCTTTCTTTACTCCCCCCCTTCTTAATTTAAATGGTATCACCTTCAGTCATCTTTCCCTCAAAGGGGAAAGCGACCTTTTAACCCTTTAAGAGTGATAGTTGCCACCTCTTATGGGGGTGCCTAGGTTGCTTTTACCTTGGCATGACACTGCACAAAAGATGGCTGGGCGGTTGGCAGGGAAACTCTGTGACCACTCCTTATGTTAGAAGAAATGTCATCAAATAGGAGATTTGGTTGTCCCTTCTTTAATTAAGATGATTGGAAGAGTTCTTCCCATTTGGATGAACCTTGCTCCAGAAGGGGAGAACATAGGTGTTCTTCACCAATATGGGTTTTGCATGACTGATTGATGTCTAGGCTGAAGCGTAGGCCTCAAACATGTACTATAGCTTTCTTTTTTGTCGCCAT
The DNA here is from genome assembly GCA_003013855.2 of Liriodendron chinense. Classification (NCBI taxonomy): domain Eukaryota; kingdom Viridiplantae; phylum Streptophyta; class Magnoliopsida; order Magnoliales; family Magnoliaceae; genus Liriodendron; species Liriodendron chinense. The sequence continues at coordinate 1,610,001 of PVNU02003892.1, read as the reverse complement.
TACTACCAACACCATCATGGTAGACTTTCATGAAGATCAATTTACTGAGTGGGTATGGTTTGCCACCATGGAGAACAGCTAATAATTATTACTATATCTTTGATATGTTTCTATGGTTGATGCTCATATCATGTTTCCACATATGTCAGCTTTCATCATGTTGTTTGTGCAATTCATCATCATTGTAGCCTTATCCCAGCTATTGGGGGTCGGTTTCCTTTGTGCAATTCACTTATTAAATATACTCCCTTGGGACATAATTGATAAAACATACCAATAGATTGCTTATCTATGACGTTGTCGTCATCATCATTATCATAGTCTTGGCTTGTCTGTTTGGTTGGATTATCTTGATTTGTTTGACAAAGTTTGATTATTGGCTGACCTGGCATCAATCCCCCTTTACCCTGGCTTGGGAATGGTTGGCCTGTCACTACCATGTGGAATTACAATGCTTAAACTAATGTCTATCATATCATTTGGATTCCTCTAATATCTTATTTTGTAATTCTTCTCTGATCTCTAGAATCTTGTATGCTTTGGAGAACTAGCCTCTCAGATGTTATCTATGAGAGGGCAACTCAGATGTTCTCTGTAAGAGGGCAACATGCTTATTGTTGATGTGTTAGCTAAGGGATGGAACTTCTAGACCTCTTTTGATTACTGGATTCATTTATTCATTATCTTAATGAATTGTGTTTCCTTTCCTGTATCTGTTTCCCAGTTATAAATATATCCCTTTGAACATAAGACCTTCTAACCATTTACTTATCTATGGTGTCACCATCATCATCATCTTTATCATAGACTTGTACCAGCTATTCGGGGTCGGTTTCTCATGATTTGCTTGGTGAAGGTTTTACCAATGGCTGTCCACCTAACATCAACTCTCCTTTGCCTGGGCTTGGGACCAGCTGGAGTGTCACTAGTAGGTGGAGTTGCAATTCTTATCTGTAGTGTCTATCGTATTATTGGATTCCTCTGGTGTCTTATATTGTAATTCTTCATTATCTCTAGATACCTCGCATACTCTAGAGAAGTAACCTATCAGTATTCATGCAAGTGGCCAACGCAATCACTACTGTTTTAGCTGATGGACGGGTTTCCTTTTTTGTATGTTGCCAATAAAAGAAAATTGCTATATTTTGGTTGTGGATCAATTTTATTGTTTCCGGACGTCTATCGTTCTTCAAAATTTGCCATTTTTTTCCATTTTGGCAGGAACAAGGCATATCGGTTTTAAATGATGCAATTAAAGCTTGCACGGAAGAGATAGACCGGCACAAGGGGAAACTTGTAGTGAAGGAGGCACCTAGAGCTGTGAGTTACATTCTTATTGATAAATCTCTATGCGAACTTAAAGCTTCAGGCTGCTTTTGGATGCACTACTGAACTGAGTTGCAATAATTAGGTTGTGTTTGGAAAGATCTGAAATTGATTTTCGGTGCTGTTTCCACCATCCCTAATTGAAGTTGAGGGTTGCAAACATGTGAGAAAGACAATGTGCAACGGGCAGTTCACCTGATGTTTTTTTTTTCTTTCTGGCAAACCAGTTTGAAATCACCATTGAGCTCTGTTCTTGTGTGATAAGAGCTGAATGGGAGTTGAGCCAAGTAGGCTGATGCAACAAGAGTTGAAAGAAGTTAATCACTGGAACCTGAAGTTTTATGTGTCAGATCTAGAGCAATGGATAATGATAAAAGAAAGGATAATGTCTTGGGCTTGCTCCATACAAGCCTAAGGCATCACACCCTAAGTCATTACAATAGTTGAAAAATATTTCATGTCACAGTAAACACGAGAGAAGTTTCTTTATTTAAAATAACCATCATAATTATTCATAAAATAGTCTTTTTATCTTTATATACTTTTCTCAAAGCAAAGGAAACCAAAATATAGCACTCTTTTAATAGGCAAGTATGGGCTTGTTGAACCTGAGCTAAGACCTCAATGTTGAAACGCACTTTGTCTACCACTGAGGCATGGATTGGATCCAAAGCCTGATATAACACTAATCATCTATTACTTCTAATCCTAAGCACATATTAAATAAGATATTAAAAATGACCGGAATAATCCTTAACCCATCACAACCATACATGCCTTCCTGAAATGAGCCCTCACTCCAATGATATCAGGAGGCAGAATCCCCTGTTTGTAATGAAGAGCAAACTTCCCTGTTTGCACTGAGCTTGTACATATGAAGCCTTTTTAGGCTTATTCAAGCCGTTGATCTGACAACTCCCATCATGGATATATCATGCCAAAAAGATCTCCTAATTGGAAGGTCCTAGCCAGTAGCCAGGTCTTTTCTCCATCAAATGTGGCTTGTTGGTGCATTTCTTCTTAACTACGTATTTACATCCCAACAGCGGAAAGGTTGGAAAGGTTAAAGTTGAAAATTGATGAGATTTTTTGGGCATGGTCCTTCCATAAGGGCCATCGGATTAATAGCTTGGATAAACTAACCATGGGCACCAAATGCACAAACTTGGTGCACAACAGGGAAGTTTCCTATTCGTTACGAGCAGGGAACTCAACCTCTGATATCAAAATTGCAAAATCTTGGGCTCATTTAAAAGCTGAGTCGATTGACTTTCAAATGGGACCAGTTTTGTACCATCCAAACATCATTTGATACCCCAAAAGTGGCTCAGACAATAAGTGATGGAGTTATAGAAATACTAAGGAAAACTTGGTGTACATGTTAAGATTCACCATAACAATTAATCAAATAATAAACCCTATGGACTTATGGGACCTACTGGCTGATTGGACCACTGATTGGTTTTGGATATTACATCAGGACCATTGAAGTGGTCCTTATCTCGAGTTGTGACCGTTCACCGTTGGATGGAGGTGATGTATCAACCAGCTTGTGTGGCTAATGCAGGGGCATTTTCACACCAGGCTTGAGTGGGGCGACCCGTGCAAAGCGGGAGCACACTCGAGGTGGGGCAGACCATGCGAAGTGGCTGCATCGATTCGTGCGAAATGGGGCAGCTCACGAAGGAGGGCTCGACCGGGGCTTGACTTAGCCTGGGCTATGAGATAAAAGGATATTCCGTGCCTCCCCCATCAACTCTGGAGCTTTTGGCAAGTTGATTGGATGTCCTGCGTCAAATTGGTATCAAAGCAGGAGGTCTCGTGTTTGAGACTCCTTACTGGGGGCGATTAATGCAGGGGCATTTTCACACCGGGCTCGAGTGGGGCGGCCCGTGCGAAGCGGGAGCACACTCGGGGTGGGGTAGACCTTGCGAAGCGGGGCGGCTCACAAAGGCCTATGTGCATATTTCAATTCTCATGTATGGCCCTGGAAATCAACAATTCCCAAACATACCTTAGTTTATTGAAGACCTAACCAAATTGTAATCACATCCCTTGGGATGAAAATTGGATCAATAATGAAAAAATCGTAGGCTATATACAATTTGTTTTGGTGGCCAGATCCTCCACGAATGTTTGTAGAAAAAGCTTTTCCTACCACTCTTATTTGTACACATTTAAAGGTTACTAACATGCATGTAGAAGTTGCTGACATGCCTGGATCACCTATGTGTAATTGTTATTCAACTGTCTATGTTGGGTCTCTTTGGTGTATGCCAATCCAACCCGTACATCAAGTGAGTTCCACCATGACATTGGGATGGCGCAAAAATCAGGTCTGTACAATCATTAGGTGGGACACACTGTAGAAAACAATGGACATGCACTGAAAACTTCCATATTCGTATGTTGGTCCATGTGATGGTTGTATTGGCCTTATTTTTTGGGCTGTCCCACTTTCTTGGTGGGACAACTCTTTTGGATGGGTTGGATTTTGTACACAAACCACATTGGGCACCACAAGTAGAGTTGTAGAATAAACGTTTTTCTACAAATGTTGTAGGGGATATATGGCCTTTTTTTATTGCAGTTTTTAGCTTGCTTTTCATGAAGATCGCAAGGGGTTGGTTTTTCTCTTTTGCATTTTTTAAGTGAATCCAAACACAAACTAAAATGCCGTTCGTTTATTCCGTTTTCTTTTTCCCCCTTGAAAGAGGTCTTTATTCTTGTTCCCATGCACATTCATGGCCGCACCCTTCACTTGTTAACACCTTTTTTTATTGGTGTAGGTGAGTGAAAAGGATGATAAGCTACTCGCTGATCACATGTTAAAACTGAATTCAGCAGCTGAGGATGCTGACAATGATGAAGGCTCTGAAGAGGAGGAAGATACAGGGATGGGTGAAATTGATTTGGACAATGCAGCCATTGGGATCACAGAGTAAAAAAAAGAGAAAGAAAAAAATTCCGGCAAGTAGAAACGGCTTTACACTTTTGACCATGTTTGAGATTAGCTGTATAGAACTGGTGAATGAGTACATCTTATTGAGCATTTTTCAGATGTAGTGTTCCATTTTGCAGATTTTGCTTCACATAGACGGCCATGTTTGCCCGAGTTCATTTGGATGATATTTCATTCCTTAAAGCTTGTACTTTTTATTTTTATTTGCAGTTCTTTAACATCAGAAATAGTGAAGTACAAATGAAGCACTGAAAATTGCGAAGGTAGACTTAAACAGGGTATTTAGGCATTTGGTCATTTGAAATTGTGTCACATGGCCGTGACTGTCCCACAATGGGACCGATTGTGACTTCAGTTCATATGTTGGTGCTTAAGACCATGCATTCTGCCAACGGCAGTTCTAGCCATCTGAATCTGGTGGCATTCTTGTGTAACTGTGAAACTGACTGAAACGAATGTTCTGTGGCGAGAAACTATGGTGTCTTGATGTGTCGGGATGGGAGTGTCCTTATGCACTAGTACATGCAAGTGGGACGATGGTTAGGTGATCCAGACCGTTGATCTGATTGGTACCATTGTGGAAGGCGCATGCCCCAAATCTCTCAGGTTGGAAGATTCTTAATCCTTTGGTCAGTGGCAGGCAAATAGAAGGATCTTATATTCTGAAAGATCATTTATGGCATCTGTTAATCGGTGGGCCCATCAGATCAACAGTTTGTTGCCTAACCATGGGCCCCACTTGTACGAACTAGGCCCATCATCAAGACCTGATATATTCTCTTCATTGGATCGACACTCGTGCTGCCGTCGCTGAGAAAGGTTTGAATATGTGGTGCTCTAGCAAACAGTATGTATGCCTATTGTTTTGGAGATGGTCTTTACTGTTCTCTCCCTTTTGCTGCTTTTTCTCTCCCAAGCCATTCCAGAATAGTTTCTTCTCTCTTTCTTGGTAAGAAAGAAAAGCTACTCTCAGGAATCTCAATATTTCCAAAGCTATCAAGATGTTCTGTATTTTATTGTAGACTGATGTGAAGACAAAAATAAAAAAATCTCCGGAGTTTTTGATATTGGATTATCAAGCTTTTATTGAAATCTACGTGTTCGTCCATATGGGTATTTCTGTAGTTTCATTCATTTGCCGAGTCTTGCTCCTCCCCTACTAAAATTGCCTTCATTTGCCCCTAATGCAGGGGCACTTTGGTAATTTGCTGATGGAATGAGTGCAGCCTACTCCATTTTCATTCAGCAAAACCAGGCCATCTCTCCTACTTTCCTGTATTTTCTCCCCATTGCTTGTGACAATGGTACCCAACTTGGACCTTCTCCTCCTTGCTTTGATGCATGCTTCAATCATCTCTTGCATCCTTCTTGTCTGCATTTCATTTCTCTTGATTTGCCTTGTGCTTGCCTCAGTTCTCACCCTCTTCTCCATCATCTTCATTGATGGTTACTACATTACCTCTCCGCTCTCATGGGTAATCCATACACTACATGCCAATGTAGAGTTGGGTTTTGTTTTTATTCTACACGTGCTGCTGAATCTAGCCGTTGATGCTGTATTGGCTCTAATGCCTCGGTTTGAATTGGTGGTTTCGGAAGTAAAGGCACGGTCTCGGTTTGTCTTGGATTACCTTCAAGGACTTTGAAGCTCAAGACTCGGTCACCGGAGCTGTACTACATAAACCTGAGTTGGGAGATTGGTTTTATTATCCATTTTGGCTACATGGGTCAGCGTCATTGGATCGGTGGGTCAATTTGGATGATTCAGATGACAGCAACTTGCTCCGGGATGGGCCAAACCCATCATGAGCCATTGGTGGATTCTACTAAGTGTATTTTGACTTTCTTTAATGTTAAGGCTGTGTTTGGATGCACAAGCGAATTGAATTGCGAACATTCAGTTTTTGTGTCCAACTTGGAAGTGATGAAATTGCAATTTGGAGCACAAACAAGCAATCTGAATGCTAAGGAAACTACAATTTGTTTGCTTCCACTTGTATTGGACTGATAATTATGATTCAATTCTATAGTGCATCCAAACGCACCCAAAAGTGGAAGAAATGTTATCATGTAGTTGTAAAATTATATGTGAAGTTATTCTAGTAGTCTTTTAATGAAGGCCTTTGATGAATGGTACTAAAACTGGAAAACACTATGGGGCAGTGAATGCCAAGTCGTTGGCTGGAATGAATGGACGGTCCAGATTGATGACTGGACTATCTAACTGTACCGTAATTTTGTGGTAGGTCTATTTGTAGATGATCATTGATAGCAAATGAGTTTCGGACGGCTCATGGACGACTGTTTTCTCTCTTAAGATTCTCTTGGGCTGGGTTAGATAAGGATCAAGGCCCATCACACACTTGGATGGTGGAATGTCGGGTCCACCTTGATTGCATCCATTCGGTCTCCTGAACGTCAGGCAGGTTAGTAGAGATCAAACCCCTTATTTTACAACGTTTGGGCGAGTGCTTCTACAGTACGTCAGGGTGGGACCCATGTTTCTGTGATCTAAACCGTTGATCAGACGGACCTTAGCCTGGATGGCCCGTGCAAGAAAATCACTCAGATTGGAAGAGCTGCCTTTCTTCAGTTGAATCTGAAGCATTGCCGTATTTTCTTTCTTAGCAATCCATTTGTTGGGCCCCTATTGAAGGGATAGGATTTTCCGTATGGTGCATTTTGGTGCATGGAGATCCAGTGGGTCCATTATATCAATGGTGCAAGATCACTCGATTGACCCCGGTAGGAGATCACATTGCAAAATGAGAAAAAGCAAAAAAGAAAAACGCGTTCTCAAGAGTTAAAAAATTAGAATGGCTTGCTTGAGCCGTTGAAATTCATGTCCACCTCTCCCTAGCATCTCGTGGTACACGTCGATGATGGTAGGGTAGTTGGGACCATACATCTCACGTGTACTATGTTGATGACATACGTACGTGCCACGAGATTCTCGTTGGATTATTTTAGAAAGGATCCAACTGTGTTCAGTTGTGGGGCCAAGAACAAACGTAGATCTCATCCTTCCATAGGTGGGTCCCAATGTATCTGCGGTCCAAATGAAAATAGTCAAGAATCCCTTAATCAGAGGTTGAGATCATTTAACCAATCTGATTTTGGGATGATTAACTGTCTACAGTTTTTTCTCGCAATTGAGACGGTTCAACTTGAGTTAGTATGTGTGAAATGTACCATTTATGAGTACCTGAGTATCAACCATCTCACTTTCCAGACTACCAACTAACGTCCCGGCTTTCCCGCTGCAGACTTCAACCGCTGATATATCTTTCTCGGGGCAATATTTGATAATCTGGATGCGTATGATACTTGATACGCAAGCGCCTAGAAGTGGTACACGTGTCATATACTAACTAAAATGAAACAGACTAGATTGTGAAACCCACTGTCGCTAAGTTGGAATCCAATATCAGACTGTTTGAACATTCCTAACCTCTTATTAATGGACACTTGTTTGTGTGGTTGAGACCGTTGGATATTTTCATTTCTAACCGTCTAATAAATGTCCACCAATCTAATAACTACGTAATCAAATTAACGTAATTTTTTGTTAACGATATGTATTAACCGTTAAACATATTTTGCACTGTTTAATTAATTATATGACATACATGCAAGTTTTAAGTAATATCTAAGTGCCTGCGTATCATCTATCACTACTGCCAGAGTATGAATGATTTCCTCATCAGACGTGCCAGAGGTTTGGTAAGCCGACGCGTGTGGAGCCATCATACATTCGCAATCATACGTCTCTGCGAGATCCAAGATTTCCAACAGGTGGGCCACACTAGTCAGACCTTCAACGAATGGCAGGATGCAGGTTGGCTGGTGAAGCTGGTGTCAATGCTCTGTGGGTCCCACCATGATGTATGGGTTTTATCCACGCAGTCCATCTATTTTTAAAGCCCATTATAAGGCATGAGACAAAAAATAATGCAGATACGAAGGTCAAGAGGACCATATCACAATCAACAGTAGGGATTGCACATCCACCGTAGGAAAATTTTTGGGGGCGATGGAGGTTTTAAATCAAGCTGATATTTGCGTTTTCCATTCATCCGTCTCTTTATAACCTTATAGGTTGGATGACAAATAAACATCACTATGGCCATTATTCTCTTTACTGTTTTCTTACGGTGTAGTCCACTTGATTTTCGTATCTGGCTCATTTTTTTAATCCCATGCTTGAAATGGGCTGGGAAAATGGATGGTCTGACGTGCAGGGATTTTTTACGTGAATCGCGGCACGGTTGCCAAAGTGTCCGATATCTGAGCCAATAATTAGGTGGGCCAAACCGTTGAAATAATCGTGCTCATCAGTTAGTTAGATCAATGTGCTCATCATTTGGGCCACACTTGTACGAGAAAAATGGATAGCTAGAATGAAAATCACGAACGGTTTTTACCCAACATACAAACGTGGCCCACCTGATGAAAGGAACAGAAAATATTTTGAACAGAAGATGTTAGCATAGATCCCCACCTGGCATATGTCTAGGATAATGCACACGTTTCCAAATTTAGCACGTGTGCCGCGACTTACCTATTCAAACTTTCCTCGCGCAAATCGCTTTTAGCATTTCCTTCTCCTTCGAGGCTTCAGCTTCCTGAGTCGGATGCCGACGCACGCAACTTCCGCTTCCCAAGACTGCGTTTTGGGAATTTACTGAAATGTCCCTTTACATTTCAACTTCACCATAAAACCCTCTATTTAGTACTGAAATGCCTCCATGACGTGGGACGGTATCCTCAAGCTATGTGTTCGTGCAGGTGGGCCCACGTTCGGGTGATCCAGACAATTGAAACGATGGACCCACTATTTTATTTTTTAACGTCCATTTTCAGGCTGAAAAATTGAATAAGATGGATTTATTAAGAGAGAACTTTGCGAGATGTCAATATATGCGTTAGATTAGTAGTTTAGATGGTCAAAATCATGGGGACCACCTGGCTTGTCTTGCACTTTGTACTTAGTCTGGCCCATGGGAAGTGCATTGGGTTGTGTGTTGACATCAGCAGGGTCTGTGGGTCCCACTATCATGTATGTATTATATCTATAAGGTCCATTCATTTTGCAAGATCATTATAGGGCATAATCTAAAAATGAGGCAAATTTAAAGCTTAAGTGAACCACACCACAGAAAACAGCGGGGATTGTACGCCTACCATTGAAAACCTATCAGGGTGTTTAAAAAATAAAATAAAGTTGCATGTGCACACTGAAAATATGAGGCATATATTACACTTGGGGTACATTGAAATGTGAGAAAAATACATGCCATGCATGTGAGGTGTTTGAAAATGTACAATGACAACTTATGGCGCATTGTCCTATGTGAGACATGTGGGCTGCAAGATAATCCTTCACCATTATCATAATAAAGATAAGCTAGTCTTTAAAGTCTCTTTTGGGTACCACCAAATATAATACTTTTTCTACCTACAACTACAACAGTGATAAGTAACTTATTTGAGATAAGCTAGTCTCAAGTAAAAAATTTATAAACTATGAATAAGCTTAGACAACTTATTATGATTTTCTCTAGTTTTATGTAAATGAGCAATAAACAAACTATGAATAAAATGCTTATAAGTGATTAAACTACAATTGCTACTAAATGACCCTTATAGTTTAAACTTAAGATGGTCTTTACCCCGCTTCACACAACCCATTTGTCAACCTCTGCGGATGGAACCATCACCATTACCTAATATACTATTTAATGGATGAAAATGAAAGAATTTATAATCCCAATTAATTGTAAATAGACGACAATTAATTGCCATTGTAATTCACATACTATTTGCAATACGGATGTTGACAAGTGGCTTTTTTGAACGCCACACCAAGAAGGGGTGTGAATTTTATGTAGGGCCCATTGTGATGTATGTGGCTTATCCACATTGTCCATCCATTCTGTTAGCTAATTATAGGGCATGATCACAAACTTGTAGCAAATCTAAAGCTCAAGTAGATTACACAAGAAACAATGAGAATTGAATGCCTATCATTAAAAACTTCTCGAGGGCCCCTAGAAGTTTTGTATCAAGATGATATGTATGCTTTTCCCTTATTTGTATCTGTATGACCTTATAAACATATTAGACAACAAATAAACAATCTTGTAGACCTTAGGAAAAAAAAAACCTTTTGACAGAGGTTCCTATGGTATTAGCCACTTGACCTTTGGATCTATCTCATTTTTGGTCCATGCCCTAAAATGTTATGATAAATGAATGGACAAGTGTAGATATGTTTCATGCATCATGGTGGGTCCACAAATTGAAGTCAACCCTTTTCGAGATGGAAATACCCACAAACTTTCAAACAACATAAAACAGTCATAATAAGTTATTTACTAATTTATATGTATGTTTTCTCCTTATTTGTGTTGGTATGACCTTATGAACATGTTAGATAACAAATAAACAATCTTGTAGACCCTAGGGAAAAAAAAACCTTTCAACGATGGACGTTTTACGATTAGTCTTTCCTGTGGTATGGGCCACTTGACCTTTGGATCTATCTCATTTTTTAATTCATGCCCTAAAATGTTATGATAAATGGATGAACAATGTGGATATGTTACATGCATCATGGTGGGGTCTACAAATTGAAGTCAACCCTTTTCAAGATGGAAATACCCACAAACTTTCAAACACAAGAAAACTATCATAATAAGTTATTTACTAATTTATAGGGCAAACTAAAAATCAAACCTCTTAAATTCATTTAAGACTTAAGCAAGACTCACATGGGAGAATCATATGGTCATTGGTTTTCCTTTTTGAAACTATGTACCTTTTCATTTTTTTTTCTAATTAGTCAAGTGCCCTTATACCTTAAAAAAACATACCATTGCCTTGTGAAGAGTTTAGTGTGCTATTGCTTTAGCTTTATCTATGTCAATGTGATATTTTTGTGTGGGTTTTATACAAGAATGATTGAATTATTTTGATAAATACATTCAACCAACTCAAATACATTAACGTCTTAGAAGATTTCGCAATGCATCACCATGTGATATATGCTATTCATTTGTAAGTTCCATCAGATGTGACCGTTGTATGTTAAAATCTCATCAAGAAAAGATATATGTGGTTGAGATCGTTCATATGTTCTATGATTCACATCTTTGCATAGTGCCCTGAGTTTTTGTCATGAGAAGTGGGCCCATGGTCGTGTGATCGAGAACCGTAGACTTTTGTTGGCCAATAATCTCCCACCTTGCAAATTGGAGCTACAAATACTTTTTCAGTTGAATATGGAATGTTGTTTTATTTATCTTGTAGCTAGAGCATATAACCACAAATGGAAGGTTATACTATTTTTGTTTAATCTTAAACACCACATTACCACTCACCACCACATGGGCACTCGGTCTCATGATCTTAGTGTTGAAACAAAGCCACAGAGCCAGACCCTTATACTAGTCTTGTCAATAAGATTTTTGGGTTTAAATCCACCATGTTGACATGAAACACAAACCAAAGGTATGCCAAACCATGGACTCTACTTATACACAGGTGCTTCCAATTATGACAAGTTGGACCACTAGTTTGGTGATTTAAGCGATTGGTGTTTTATATTCAAGGGTTAAAATTATCTTCCACATGAGTATCAAACCATTGATTTTGCTGTCCGGATACAAAAGGTTAAAATGAGAAATACAACAGGAGTTCATGTTAAACTGCAAAGGTGTTTTATTATTTGTTGTTGGTGTTGTTGTTCAGTCTAGACACGTAGCTACACATGCTATGAACGACCTGAATTCAGGTCAAGCTGTTAGCGTTGGGCATGTCAGTTCTATTTGACTCAAATTAATTGAATGCTTGTGACCCCAGGTGCCAAGCTAACCTGATCAAATCTGTGAAGATTGACCTGACTATTCAACTATCAATTGTTATATCAATCATGTGATTTTAGAAGGGGAGAATTAGTCCTTTTGAATAAGATCTTTTTACCTTAGGAACAAATTTTTTCTTACAATAGTGACAACATATCAAAATTTTCAATTAAACAAAAATGATTGAATATAATTAAAAATAAGGTTAGATTGTCAATATTATTAATTGAAAAGTTAAAGTAGTACTATTAGTGATCAAACCAAAATGTTGACAACCCTAAATGTAAAGTTGTGATGTAGTTTTAACTCAGTGAAACCGAGATCAATCGACATGGAATTATGTTAAGAACACACTAAGAATTAAACTAAAACTATGAATTTGAAGGATTAGATTACTCCAACGAATTGAAAAAAATTAAAACAATAATACTAAAACACTAAGGATCCAAGAATCCATTTCTAGTAATCACAATGTTAAGTTCATCAATTCAAGTTGATAACTCAATTGGAATCAAAGTCTTATTCTATCCAATTGGAAGATTAATTTGGTTAAATCACAATTTCAAACCATCAAGGATATGAACTTCAATTGATCAGTTCTATATCGAAAAACAAGTACTTAACTTGTGGAGATTGCAAATCATTTATCGTATTAAAAAATCATGATGAATTTAAGAATTCTACAAATTAATACTTTAATAAACTAAAGTAATTAATCTTAGAAAATCGAAAGCATCCCATAATCACAATCACAAGGAATCTAAGATTACTCTAAAACTATCACTTTTATTCAAACTAACCAACTAAAAATTATGAATCAAATCAAACTACACATTGAAATAAGCTAGAAGCTTCATCTCTTAGTCTTAGCTAAGAGATTAGCCCAACATGGCTATCTCTAAAACAAAAGAAAAATAAACTAAAACGGAAGAATGGAGAAGAAGAATGACGTTGTCGAAGCTCTGCCTCCACTCTCTCTCTCTCTCTCTCTCTCTCTCTCTCTCTCTCTCTCTCCCTAAACCTTAAAATGATTATTGGGACATGTAGAGCACTCCCTTAAATAGCAAAGATCAAACCGACTTTGGTACTTCCAGAAAAGTCTACTAATTTTCGTCAAAATGTGCAAAATCGCGCTTTTAGGTTCATCCTTGCTCGGTCCACGGAAGTTTCCTTGGTGCGATTGAACCTCTCTGTCCAGTGGCCTTCAGTGCACCAAACAGGTCAGTCCAGCAAGTTTCCTCTCTCTCTCTCTCCTAGACTGGACCTCCTTGTCTAATAAGGCGATGACCACACTCTTGTGAAATTAGCTGTAATTAGCCATGTATAGAAATACACTAATTAGGTTTCCTTGTATATACATGTGTATTCTTTATTTAAACCCGATTTAGGTTGAAGTAATAATATAGAAAAACAAGCAATTGGAATTTTCCAATTATAGACACTATCATGGTATCAGAGCCATACATATGGGCCATTGATCATTGAGTCATCTGCCATTCTTGCTGATCGAAATCCCGCTGCACCCTGCCGTATTCTCATTAGCCATCCAAACTCCATTCTCGTAAGTCCCATTCAAACCCTACAGATTTTGCAATCTAGAATCTGTTCTCTTTTCCTACATCCGCTATTCGCTACCACTATCCATCTTCAGAAAACCATCTCCAACTATTATCTTCTTCTCTAGTGAATCATCAACATTGTGCAACCCCTGTACGCAGCACTCAGCTCCAACCCTTCAGCACTCAGCTCCACAAACCTTCAGCTTCAGTCACGAGGGCAGGCCCTCCCCGTCAAAACCCAATCCAGCAGCTCATCTTCTTCGACCCCAAACCCCTGTCGCGCTTCCAATATGCTCTCTTCCACATCGTCTTGCTGACGATCCATATTTGCAGATCAGCGTCTCCAGTCATCGTCTCTGGTGATCTGAGCCTCCGGTCATCGTCTTTGGTGATCATCTACAAACAAACCCTAGTTGTAGCCTATTTGCAACCTTTCTCACTGATCCTGAAAGCCAGAAACTCAACTCTACCAAGTCCGGGATCCATCCCATCTTATCTACAACTGCATGTCACACATCGGTATATTTTTCACCCTTCATCTCTAAGGTTATTTTCCTATGGCATCAATGAATCCCTCCGATAAGATTGAGACCATCCATGTTAAGTTGGATGGAATTTTTTTTTCCTTGTGGCAATTTCATTTCAAGCATTTTCTAGTAAATATGGGATGGTTTTGTGCGAATCCAGCTGATGAAAAAGAACTCATAACCTGGACCACAAATAATTCCAAGGTGGTTGCGTGGATCCTTAACAGTGTTGAGAGCAACATTGCGATTAACCTCACATCATTCGAGACAACCTAAAAAATATGGGCTTACTTGAAAATGTGTAATCAGCAATCAAATCATGCTCGTAGATATCAAGTAGAGTACGAGCTGTCAAAATTGGAACAAGGATCTCTGAGTGTCTAAGACTTTTATTCTAAGCTTACGTCCCTGTGGCATGAGACAGTGAAGACACTTCGAGAAACAAGTAAATTGATGCAATTCCTATATAAACTCCGTCTGGAGTTTGGGCCAACTTGGGCCGCACTGATGAACCGGCTTCAACTTCTATCTCTTGAGGAGGCTTTATCGAATTTGATGGCAAAAGAGACACGTTTGAAAACCCTTACTTCCATGAGAGATATTATTCCTGGTGTTGCCCTCATTACTTGCAATTTTACGGGAAAGTCATGTGACATGTCAAAAGTTAAGTATTATAATTGTGGTGAATTTGGTCATGTGGCTACTCATTGTACCAACAAGAAAAGGCCTCTGAAAACATTTAATCAAAGTACTCTGTTTTGTTGATATTGCAAACAAGAAGGACATAACATAGCAAACTGCCTGATTTGACCTCCTCTACCCCCTCAGTACCAGCGACGTGAACGTGCATTTGTGGCTTCTCCTTCTGAGAAGACCGATTCTTCTTCCTTGGTATCACCCTCATCGGTGCAGCCAAATCTTCTTTCTCCATAACAAATTCAACAGATTCTCCAGGCTATAGGTTCCTCAAGTTCTATAGGTAATATTGACTTTAACAAGAACCTAGTATATTGATTCAGGGGCTTCCAATCACATGACTGGTGACCTTTCTTGTTTAACTAATTGTGTTCCATATAGGGGCGTGGGTTCCATCTCTACTGCGGATGGAAACCAATTATGTATATCATATATTGGTTTCTTTAAAGTCTCACCCTCATCATCTCGTAATTTCTTCATTCAAAAAGTATTTTATATCCCCAAGTTGTCCGCTAACTTAGTTTTTGTTGCCCAACTCGTTGAGAATAATTGTTTGGTCTAGTTTTCTCGATTTGGTTGTTTCATACATGATCTGGAAACAGGGAGGCTGATTGGGAAGGGCCATAAGAGAGGGTGGTTATTCATCCTGGAGTTTGATCCTGTTGTTCTCTCATTCAAATGTTTTTTTCTTTCATCCTTTAATGACATTTCTTTTGCTGGTAAGTGTTGAAAATTATGACATAGTCGTTTAAGCCATCCTAATTCCAAGAACTTGTTATCATTGTTTAAGTCTAGTTTGTTGAATGATGATATAAATATTAGTCTTGCTTCTATTGATATGACTCATGTTAATTATATATTTTGTAAATCTACTGCATTACCGTTTTCATTGAGCAACTCTCGCACTACCACCCTGTTTGATCTTGTTCATATTGATGTCTAACGTCCATCTCCAATTATAGCTCTTGGTGGTTCTGTGTATTATATTATCTTTGTGGATAACTTATCAAGATACACATAGATATATTTCATGAAACATAAGTTAGAAGCATTTTCTTGCTACAAGAAATTTTTAACATATGTCAAGACTCATTTTTTGAAGAAAGTTAAGATTCTACGATCAGATTCTGGTGATGAGTATATCTCTTCAGAATTTCAGAACTTTCTTAGTTTGAATTGTTCTATACATCAATGGTCTTGCCCACACACACCGAAGCAGAATGGCATAACAAAACACGAAAATAATCACATAACTGAGATGGCTACCACATTGTTGAACTATGCAAATATTCCTAAATTTTTATGGATTGAAGCAAAATGAACAGCGGTATATCTGATCAATCGATTACTTTCAATTGTCTTGACAAATAAAAAGTCGCCTTCATTCCTCCTTTATGGTAAAGATCTTGATTATCGGCGTTTTAGGGTGTTTGGTTACATTGCTTTCGTCCATCTTCTAAAGTAAGAACGGGTTAAACTTAACCCTCGAGCAACCAAATGTGTATTTGTTGGTGAAAATCAGAAGGGGTACCATTGTTATGATCCATGTGCTCATCGTGTCTGGGTGTATCGATCGTCATGTTACTTTCTTTGAACACTTACTGTATTATAAAGCTTTCCATGAATCTCAATCTATTTCTATTGTGTCCTTCTTCGATTTCTCAAATGACCTCTTTTGATGAAAATCACTCTATCCCTGTTTCTTCTTCTCCCCCTTTGCAGGTTTATCAATGCCGAGTGCGACCTACAACTCTTGGGCCCTCTCCAACAACAATACCTTATTCAGATCCGATTCCTTCTCTTCCTGTTGAGTTAGTGAGTATTCATTCTTTCACTTGTTGGAGGCGTCGACAAACCCCCTGATATGCATTGTTCTGTCATTCTCAACAGCTCGAGCTTTTAGCATAAAGTAACGTGGTATCAAAACAAGATGTCCGATGTTCAAGTCCCAGGGTAAAATTCGATATTATAGGGCATTTGGTGTTATATATGCCCAGAGTATCACGTGCAAGGTCAGTATACCACTAATATACCGTCCACATGTGATGGGAGGTGTTAGAGGCATCGACAAACCCCTTGATATACATTGTTCTGTCGTTCCCTAGCAGCTCGAGCTTTTAACGTAACCGGTCAGTAACACCACTAACATTCTATTACGTTGTTCTAGCCATCTTTCTGTTCCTCCTAGATCGTTTAAATATCCTCGCCTCTCATCATTCCTTGTTTTCTATATTAGATTCTTCAGTTGTTCCTATGTCTTATTCTCAGGCATTTGCACAACAATGTTGGTTAAAGGCTATGGATGACAAAATTCAGGCTCTCGAAGAAAATGGTACTTGGACTCTGGTGTCTTTACCCAAGGAGAAGCAAATTATCGGCCACAAATGGGTATATACCACGAAATTGAAATCAGATGGGAGCTTGGATCGATGTAAAGCTCATCTCGTGGCCTAAGGGTACAAACAAGAGTATGGTGTGGATTATGATAAAATTTTCACTCTCGTTGTTAAAATGAAAACGGTTTGGTCTTTAATTGCTATCTCTTCTTTCAAAGGTTCGCAACTTAGTCAGTTTGATGTTCAGAATGCCTTCCTCCATGGGGATCTTAAAGAGGAGGTCTACATAAAATGAGCACCTAATTATAAATCAAAGGATCCTCGGCTAGTTTGCAAGTTATCTAAGGCTTTGTATAAGCTCAAGCAAGCCCCACGGGCATAGTTTGAAAAGTTCCATGGAGTGTTAACCTAGGCTAGCTATTCCCAAAGTCCATATGACTCGTCACTGTTTATTCTCAAGACTGGATCAAGTCTTGTTGCCTTATTGGTCTATGTTGATGATATTCTCATAATAGGCAGTGATGTGTAAGGCATTACCAATCTCAAATTGTTACTCCACACCTCATTTCATATGAAGGATTTAGGGTCATTAACATATTTTTTGGACCTTCAAATATCTCATAAATCTCAAGGATATCTCCTTAGTCAACGAAAGTATACTTGTGATTTGATCAAGAAAGTAAAGCTTACAGATACCAAGTTTTATGAAACTCATCTAGAATTAAATGTCAAGTATGGGAAAGATGATGGAGATCCTCTCTCAGATGTTATGACTTATTGGCAGTTGGTGGGGAGCTTAGTTTATCTCATTATGACTCGTCCTAATATCTTACATGCTGTTCACGTTGTTAGCCAGTTTGTTGCAGTACCTTGTACATTACATATGACGGCAGTTCATCGCATTATTCAATATCTTCGAAGTACTCTCGATCGGATGCTTCTCTTTCCATCTTCAAATGATCTGCAGTTATTTACTTATTCTGATGCCGACTGGGTCGAATGTCCCACTTCACAAATATCTACTACTGGCTATTTTATTTTCTTGGGACCATCATTGGTTAGTTGGAAGTGTAAGAAGTAAACCACGGTATCTCGGTTCAGCACAAAAGCGGAATACCATGCAATGGTAGAGGCTTGTAGTGAAATTACTTAGTTCGGGGATTGTTAACAGATCTTTGGATTCATTTGTCTTCGCCAACTCCATTATATGCCGACAACCTGAGTGCTATTCAGTTGGCTTCTAATCCGATATTTCACGAGCGCACTAAATACATTAAAGTTGACTGCCATTTTGTGCGAGATAAGTATACGAATGGATCATTTATCTCTCTTATGTGACATCAGGGTTACAACTTGTTGATTTCTTTAACAAATTCAAGACTTCATCCCCACATAAGTTTCTCAGTGGCAAACTAATGTCGGTTCGTTCTCCCACATCAGTTTGAGGGGAGTGTGATATTAGCTGTAATTAGCCATTTATAGAAATATACTAATTATGTTTCCTTGTATATACATGTGTATTCTTTATTTAAACCTGATTTGGGTTGAAGTAGTAATATAGAAAAACAAGCATTTTGAATTTCTCCAATTTCAGACACTATCATCCTTATCCAACAAATAACAGTCCGTCCGAGTTCAAGCACATCTTCCACTCCGACCGACCATCACCATTGCCGAGCAGCCACTGTTGTGAGTTGTGACTCAAAGTAGGCTCGAAAGCCTGCGCTCGATGTAGTCTCAAAAGATCGAGCTCGAATTTATGCTCGAAAGCTCGAGCTCGGTTTAGCTCGAACTAGCTTAAACTCGGCTTGAAAGCTCGAACAAATTAAATGGAGCTGACCATTCTAACTCGAGGACCAAATTGAGGTGAGCTCGAGCGTAGGTAATCCGCACGTCGAGCCAAGCTGGGCCCATCTCAATTTGGTTAAGCTCATGTATGCTCTACTTTAAATAAATATTTATATATATTTTTTATTTTTAGGGATAGAGTAATACTCCCATATAATCCATAGCGGAGAAGAGCTATATGCGTACAGTAGGAAAAGTGTTTAGCATTCAATTGACGCCTGATATAGTTGTTGGAGTAACCTTCAAACTGTGCATGGTTTGGGTGCTCAGACCAGTCGGGAGACCGGTCTGACGGTTTGGCCCAGATACACAGCGAGGCCGCTGGACAAATTCCATGTGCCTTAGAATGATCGGGCGACCGGTCTACAGGGGGCTCCGACCGGTCGGTGGTGTGGCTGGACGCAACGAATCTGGAAGTCTCCTATTGCAAGTTGGTCTCTTGCGCGATTTTGCACAAGAGATTTCTAATTTCGATTTTATACCTATTTAAGGGGTGTAATGTAAGATTAGGAGTTTTGCCATTAGAGCCATGTTTCCTAGATGGATTGAGAGGGTTCTAGGGTAAGAGAAAGAATTTGGGGAAAGCTTGAGATTCTTTGGGATGAATAAAAGGACTGTACTTGTCCATTTCATGTGAGAATAAGCTTTGGGTAGCTTAGGGATTTCTCTTGTGGGCGTTTTTGTTTCTTCATTCTCTGTAAACTTCTGTTAATCATGGTATATCACTTTGTGCTGTGGTTTTTTACCCGTTGAGGGCTTTTTCACGTAAAATCAAATTGTCTCTTGTGGTTGAATGCTTGTGTGGTTTTGATTACATTGTGTTTCTCGTTTGATCGTATATTTTGTTGTGTGTGTTGTTCGTTTTTGCTTTTGTTGCAGGCATCCCTGTTCCCAACAGTAGTCCACTTTCATATGGAGGAGTTTCAGTCCATTGCTTACTTTTAAAGAATAAAATCCCAATTTGACTGGTAAAGTGTTTAGTATTCAAAGCATGACCTTAGTTTCTTTCATGCCTAAGGAAGTTAAATGGGGCCCATCGTGTTGTTTGTGAGAAATCTGCCCTGTTCATCCGTTTCTCAGCCTCATTTAAGGACATGCAATAAAAAATGATTAGGTAGGCCACATGTGAGGAAAGAGGAAGGAAAGAAATGCCTACGGTTGAAACCTTCCTGACGTCACCTTGATGTTTATATGCAATCCAAACTGTTTATAAGGTCATTCCAACTAAGATGAATTCAAAACAACAAAATACTTAACCTGATACAGAACTTTCGTGGCCATATGAATGTTTCAACAGTGGTCATTCAATCCTGCTATTTCCTCTCGTGTGGCCTACTTGAGTTTTGGATCCATCTCATTTTTTTGTTGCATGTCCTAAAATGAGCTCGCAAAACGAGTGAACAAAGTGAATTTATCACACTGGACACACTTTAACTTTCCTGTGCACGAAATCCGCATCCAGATGGAAGCGGATTGCATGTAGTGTGGTTGTGTACTTCCCTCACCAGGACTTACTCAGACGAACGGTCCTGTGAGGGCCTCTGTAGGGCCCACCATGATATAAGTGTTTTATCCAATCCGTCTTTCCATTTTGAAGGGCTATTTTAGGGCTTGATACTAGAAACGAGTTAGATCGAAGGTTTGAGTGGACCACACCATGGGAAGCATTAGTGACAATTACCCCACCATTGAAACCTTCCTAGGGAGTAGGGCCCACTGTGATTATTATTTGACATCCAACCTATTCATAAGGTCACATGGACATAGATGAAAGGGAAATATAAATATCAGCTTGATCCAAAACTTCGTCTCTTTAATCTGCCTCATTTTTAGCTCATGTTCTAAAATGATTTTTTTCAAAATGGAAAAACGGCATAGATAAAACACATACATTAAGATGGGCCCCATGGGGCCCCTGACAGACCATCCATTTCTAGCTAGGTTCTAGCGGTAGACTACCCAATGCACGTCCGATTGTAGGGTGTGCCACACTACCGATTGCGGTGATGTGTTACCGGCATCAAGTTCTGTGGGCTCATAATAGTGTGTTATATCTAAACCGTTCATCCATTTTGCGAGATTATTTTAATGTTTGAGCTCAAAATTTTGGCAGATCCAAAGTTTAAATAGACCATACCTCATAAAGCAAGGGGGGTAATGATGACCGCCGTTGGAACCTTCCTAGGGCGACCATGATGTTTATTTGTAATCCAACCTGTTGAAAAGGTCACACAGACCTTGATCAAGGGAAGAAACAAATATCAGTTTGGAATCAAAACTTATGTGGCCCCAAGAAGTTTCAATGGTAGGCATTCAATCCACACTACCTTCTGTGGTGTGGTCCACCTGAACTTTAGATTGGTCTCATTTTTTAGTTTATGTCCTAAAATGATCTCTTCAAACGGATGTGCTGGTTTAAATATAACATATAAATCATGATGGAGCCCACGTGATTTGGTGAAGGTGGAAGCGAATTGGCCGGTGTACCCTACACAAGCGCTGGTGTAGGTAAGTTGAGCAGTATACGAACCGAGCTAACTCGAAAAGCTCACTCAGCTCGGCTCGAAAAAGCTCGGTTCGGCTCTATTTAGAAGGTGGATCAAGCCAAGCCAAGCTGAGTATGTGGGCTCGTTGGAAATTCGAGCCAAGCCCGAGCATGACTTGAGCTCGGCTCGTAGAAGGCTCGGTATATTTTTTACTTAAAAGTTATATATATAATAAAATACTTTTTTTTCCACACCCTTTCGCCCTAATTCTTTTCTTCCAGCGTCATTTCGCACTCGCCTGCCCACCTCTAAAAATCTCAAAAACAAAACCCCCTCTCCTCCGGCTGAATTCACCTCACCCGGCCTGACCAGTTACCCCCTCTGGCTATCGGCCTCACCTCCTTCCTCTTCAGCTCTCCCTCATCTCTGATTTCTCTCCCCCATCGCCGAGCCTCACCTCCTCCCTCTTCAGCTCTCCCTTACCTCTGAATTTGTGAGTTGTAGCTTGAAATAGGCTTGAAAAAGCTCAGCTTGAAAGCTTGAAGCTCGAACAGGCTCGATTTCGGCTCGAAAGCTCGTCCAAACTAAGCCAAGCCCACCACCTGGGCTCGAAGGCCAAGCCAAGCCAAGCTCGAGTCCCGGTCGCCCGCTAACCAAACCAAGTTAAACTGGACAAAGCTCGGTTCGGCTCGGCTCGTGTACACCTCTATGGGTAAGTCGGGCGCGAGTCATTCCTCGAACTCTGTGAACATACCAATTATTCAAACAAAATTAAGGTTGTATGAGCCACGCAATGGTGTATTTAAGATATCTACACTGTCCATCCATTTGACGATATCATTTTAGGGCATGATCCAAAAACTGAGTTATATACAACTCTCAAGTGGACCACACCACAAAAGGAAGTGGGGACAATGATTCTCACTGTTAAAACATTCCTAGAGCCCACTATGATGTTTATTTTCCATCCAAATTGTTCATAAGTCTCTTGAATCAGGATGAAAGGAAAAAACAAATATCAGATTGATCCAGAACTTCTGTGACCCTCGAGAAGGTTTCAATGGTAGATATTCAATCTCCCATTGCATTTTGCAGTGTGGTCCAGTTGATCTTTGGATCTTTTTTATTTTTGAGTTTATCCCTTATAACAACGTCACCAAATGAACGGATGATTTGGATATAACACAAACCTCATGGTGGGCCCCACAGAAATTGGTGACGGTAATACACGAGCTCGCTCGCTGGTTTGCGGTACACTAGCCAATCCGCTTCCCAAGAGGGCGGTCATCCGTGCACATATAGTTCCTCTAGCTACGGTTTGCAGGGAAACATTACTCTTTCGAGAGCAAATTAGGTGTTACTAGGGAGCAGCTCAGTGGGTGTTACCCCTGCCGTGTGGCCCATGTGGGTGATGTTTTGTATATCGATGCTGTACATCTGTTTCTACAACCCATTTGAGGACGGGATACAAAAAATTATGAAGGTCCAAATCTCAGGTGGACCATAACTCCGGAAAGAGTGTTTATTGAGTGCCCCATTATTAAAAATTCTAAAGAGCCCATCTAAGGTATTAGTAATGTTTATTTTCAATCCAAACTGTTGATGATGTCATATATATATATATATATATATATATATATATATATATATCAGCTTGATCCAAAACTTTTGTGATCTACGAAATTTTTTTAATAGTCATTCATCACTATCAACCTGATCCAAAACTTTTGTGGCCCACAAAAATCTTTTAATAGTCATTCATCATTGTTTCTAGTGGTATGATCCACCTGAGATATAGATCTTCTTAGGGTTTGGTATCATGTCCTAAAATGAGATGAAAAAACAGATGGACGATGTGGATATGTAAAAAAACATATCAAGATGGACCTCACACGGTTAGAGTAACACCCACTAAGTTGTTCCCTAGGTAATAGCTAATCCGCTCTTCCTTTGGGGATGTCGATTAGCTACTTACAGTCAGTGTTTGAATTATCTCTAATATTATCGAAATATCTCAAATATTATCTCTATTTCTAGCTCAAAGATACCGATAACACTGGTAGCGATACCGATAACACTGGTACCAATACCAACAACACTAATAGTATAAAAAATTATAGGTATCAGCTTTGTATCACTAAATATTGCCAATGTATCGATATCGTCAATATTTTCAATTGTGTAAATTTCAGGTGTTGTTTATATTGTCAATGCATTGATACGTCGATGTATCGCCAATATTTTTTACTGTGTAAATTTCAAGTGCCGTTTGTATTGTCAATGTATCTGCAATATTTCAATAATATCGCCAATGTATCGATACACTAAAACTCTGTAAATTAAAAAATTTCCATTTCATATTTTTTATGGGCACATATTTGTATGCAACGTTAATTTGTTGACAATAATATTGATAATATCACGATATTATCATTATCGTAAAACGGCAATAATAAGACCACAATCTTTAGTTTCTTTTTCAGTTGTTTACAATTTGTTTGGAAATATCATACGTTGCCGATATTCTGAAATATCAATGGATGTTTGAATGGAAGGTTAGATATTAGATGGATAAATGGGATGGATGAAATGGTTGGACTGATTTCTTATAGCAGAACATGCTTTTAGGCCCTCATTAAATAGAAACCTATTATATATTCATTATTTTTACAATTTTTTAATTCCTAAATATACAAATATATGTATTTTATCATCTTATGAAGTTTTATTGAAAAGTTTCACCATTTTTTTCATTTTTCCCGCATTTTCGGTTATCAGCGATATTATTGGCAATATTGATATTATTTCTGTATCTTCGGGCTGTGAAACTTGTAGCGATATCGAAACTTCGAACACTGCTTACAGGTTGAGTAGCAGACTCGCTACTAAAGTGATGTCACCATATTTTGTGGAGCCCACTATGATGTATGTAGTGTATCTATACCGTCCATCCATTTGGAGAGATCATTTTAGGTCACAACCCAAAGAATGAGACATCTAAATTTCGAGTGCACCCCACCACAGGAAACAGTGGGAGAGTGACGACCACAGTCGAAACCTTCCTAGGGTCCACCATGGTGTTTTTTGAGATCCAACCATAAGTTAACACAGACATGATCGAGGGGAAAACATAAATATGATTGAAAACTTATGTGGCTCCTAGAAGTTTTTAATGGCATGCGTTCAATCTACACTGTTTTCTGTGGTGGGGTCTACTTCAGCTTTGAATTTGACTTATTTTTTGCATCTTGTCCAAAAATATCTCTCCAAATGGATGGACGGTGTGGATACAACACATACATCATGATGGGCCCACGAAACATGGCGACGTCACTTCATAGCGAGTAAGGCTACTCAACCTTTCAGTAGCTAATCCGCGTCCTCTCTCGGGATGAGTAAAAAAATGTCTTCCGGCATTTTAAATAGTACGATAGTATCGCAACATCGTTTTTAGTATTTTTATCGCGATATTATGCCAATCTTTTTAAAATATCGGCGATGCCTGAACTCAACTTCCTACCCTAGTTCCCGCCCCCATAGAATCACAAAATGACGAAAACGCCCTTTATCCTGAACATGACCAAATTACCCCTCGCCCATCGATTAAAGAACCGCTGGTTCTTTTACCGCTAAAATTCGCTGCTTTTTTCTTCATTCTGTGTCATTTCCTTTGTTCGAGACGAAGGCGGGCGTCGAAAGATATGGAGAAAGAAACCCTAGCTTCTTCTTCTTCTTCCTCGAATCATCCCGACCTTCCGCCAGAAGACGCTTGGATCGATTCCCATAGAAGATTATCCCCTCAATGGCAATCATTGCAGCAATCTTCTCAGGTACTCTCCTTCGTTTCCCAAAATTTGTTCTTCTAATTTCCCTCTTTTTCGTGAATCTTTCATCCCGGAATCATGCTTTGTTTTTTTAATACATTGGTTTATATATTTTACTGAGATTTGATGCTGAAAGCTCGTTTTTTCAAATTCCAAAAGGACTTCTTGTTTCTTTTTTACTTTTTTGCTTTATAGATTCTAGCTTGCAATCTGCGTATTTTCCTTTTTGAACTTCGTTTTTTTTTTTTACTTTAGGATTTTCATGTGTGTAATCCCTTATACGGTTTGTACTTTTAGGGTTTTCTTGTTAGGGATGTATGTGTACTTCTCTATTTTCTTTTTATTTTTAATTTTTGGAATTCATCAGTTGGTTTTAAGCTCTGTTTGGAAGCATTGTTGAATTGAATTGCAATTATAGCATTAGGAAGTGAGAATGGCCAAATTGCAATTACTTTCACTAGCATTCATGTTGAGGGACTTCCAACTTACAATTATGTTGCTTTCAAGCTGGACCTGAAATGAATGTAACTGCAATTGGTGGGTTACTTCCATTATTGTGTTTGGATGCACCAGTGAATTGAATTGTGAACATTCCATTTAAACGAGAGGAACCAACAGATTTGTAGTATGGTGTTTGCAAGCATCCTTAATGAAGAAGAGCCCTCAAATTGCAGTCAGGTTCCTTTCAAGTCCAGCTTGAAAGTAATGAAATTGCAATCTGCAGATGCACGCACCCAAATGCCTACTTCAATATAATGTAAGGAGGGTAGGTAACTGCAATTTGGCCATTTATGCTTCACCATGCGCCTGTTTGGACGGACCATCAAAACAAGGTTTTGGATTGAAACCTTGGTCTTGTGGCTCGTTTTGCTTGTCACCTGCAAACTGCCTTTTCAAACCCACCTGAAGATTTAGTTGAGGAATCAATGTCTCCCCCGAAACCATTCTGATTGGTTTTTGATGAAATGATGGCACGGAAATTGCTGGAAAAGGGCTTCTGTGGAAAAGCCGTTTGTGACAGTTGCATCCAAAGGGGCCCTAGATTCATTATTGCAACTCAACTGGAGTGTGAGTACTGAGCTATTCACCCTTCATAGCATGGTCATTTCCTCTCTATTAATTATTACAATGGCATTCAACGGGACATCCAATCAGTGCACAGTCTTGCAAATGAACACTTCTTTTTTAATTTTAATATTTTTGGCTGGGGTTTTCCAAACAGGCTTCAATCTCGATTTCAATATCTAGGGTCAATCAGTTCGATGCAGCAAGGTTGGATGTTGAAATGTCGGCTATGTTGAAAGAACAGTTAGTTAAAGTCTTCTCTTTAATGAAGGTATTACTACTTGATTTTAGTTGTATCGATTTCATTTTGTCGGAGGTATTGTTGGGCAGCTGTCTGTTGGCATGTCATTTACTATTTTTCTCTCTTCTTGGGATTAGCCAGGATTCTTATTTCAGTATGAACCGGAGCTCGACGCTTTTCTTGAGTTTCTGATTTGGAGGTTTTCAATATGGGTAGATAAGCCGACTCCAGGAAATGCACTCATGAATCTGAGGTATAGAGATGAGCGCGCTGCGATAATGAGAGGAAAAGAAGGTTTGCTTGCTCTTGCCTGTCTCTGCTCTCTTGATGGAAGCTGCTGAGATCTCAAAGTCCGTAGTTGTGTGGTTAAGATCTTATGCTTTATGTTTCAAATCTTATTGTAGTTCATGATTGGAATTCGAAGACATGAACCCTACCATTCATGATTGGAATTCTAATAACAATTGTACATGTATCATTTGTTTTTCTTTTAAAATCATACATGAATCATACAATACACCCAAAAAATTGAATATAACAGTTTCTTGGTTATTTTTGGTTTTAGATTCTGCTTTATTTTATGGATTGTTAAAATGGACTTCCAGTTTAGTTATATAGTTCATTGCTACATATTAGAAACTGGCCAGATCTTATGTTTCCATATTTTAAGCGTTTTATGCTTTTGTTATTTTTCTTAAAGATTAAAGCTTTTATATGCGAGTTGGGGTCTGATCTTGCCCTTTTTGATTTGACAGTCTGATTCAGTTTTCTGAGAATGCTAATCCTACTCACCCAACTAACACGTTGTCCCTTTGTAGGCTTCTACTGGTGGCATGGTACAGATCTCTGTTTCTCATCAGGTGGACTGTTGGATTTGAACATTGAATGTGGACTGTTGGTCATTGTTTTTTTAGCTGTCCATTTCTCAAATTCGGCAGTTAGGATCGTCCAATTGGCCTGATTTTTCTGCTAGGGCACATCCATGGATTGAGATCAGTCCTATGAGTGGCTTGTATCTTGTACACGTGTGCCATGTGTACAAGGAAGAGGCTGAAATGTTGGGCAAGTAGGATTGGCATTCCTCTTTCAAAGTATTGTTTAATAGTTATCTGGACAATTGCATTCTATTATTACCTTTTATTCCCCTAATCATACATGGTAATAATGATGGTGAGCAATTTTTATTCCGTGGGAGTTTTGTCGGATTACTCATGCCATTTGTAACTAGGGAAATGGCTATAGAGGGCGTGTGATGTTGGGCAGACAAATCTGATAAGATGGTTAAAAGAGTGAAACGATTGGACTGTGGGCCCCACAAGTCCAACTGGAAGCCATCATTAGCTTTATACTAGTGGGTATGGCATGTGTAACGCAAAGAGAGAAAGAGGCTGTGGCTACATGCAGAGAGAGAGAGAGGAGAGAGGTTGCAAGCTACACACGAGAGGGCGATTGTGGGCTACACACAGGAAAGGGGGAGCAAGGGTGCTGGCTACTCACATGAAAAAAAGGCACCCCACCGACTATTGGCACAGAACGGGTGAAATAAGAGTCATTGTTTATAAGCGCACACACTTAGAAAATTCCCTTAATAGCCCCAACCTAGGTTAGAAATCCCTTCTAATGTCTTGTTACCTCTCGAAGTTCATGACTCTCCTAGAACTAATTGCATGGGTTTCCTACTTGTGTTACATATGGAAGACAGATATAAACCATATAACCTTGTTTTGGAGACTCTATACAAACATTGGTTTTTCCAGACCACACAACTGTAGAAGGGTTTTTTTTTTTTTTTGAGCGATCAACTGTAGAAGGGGTTCTATATGGTTGAATTATAAACATTGCCAATATGGTTTTACTATTGGCTTCTTTGACTTGAGGTAGGACTTTGCACTTTGTGTATACCATATAAGGCCATGCGCATGGATTATTAGAGATAAATCTTGATGAGAATTTTGAACTCATAAAGTTGGTTGTTCTTGTTTCCCATGATGTAATATAAAATTCTACAAGAGTGATCATTTTATAATCCCTTTAGTTTGACTCGTTGGGGCCTTTTGTGGAGAGATTTCCCACAGTTACCTTTATCTTCTGTTATTTTCCTAATTTCTTGTTGATTTTTGGATCAATTGGAGAAATATTGGAGCATCTAAGATGAAATTCATCATCTAAAATCCATATGTATTCGGATTTGGGAATTTAATGCTTAGATTTGGGCTATAGGGGGTTTTCTTCACTTGCTCGGTACATGCTAAGTGATGGTTGGAAGAAGCAGAGATTTATTCCTTGTGGCACATCATTAAAAGAGAAAGGAAAAGGAGAACACTTTAGCAGCTTGTTCTTCTCGCTGTTCATTGGATGGTTTGATAGGAATGCAACAAGCACATATTCAGAGATAAATCTAGCTCTTTGGAGCACGGGTTTTTGAGGGGGAACTGGCTTGTGGTGGAGTGGCTAGAGACATTGATGCCTTAACTACCTCCTATTGAGGCCTTCCAAGATAGTTGGGGTGATAGTTTCTTTTGATTGGATGATTCCTCATCATCTTTCTTGTATTTTCTTACTTTGAGTTTTAATAAAATTTGGTTATCCTTAAAAAGAAGCTAGGATTTGGGTTGGGTGGGGGTTAAGGTTTGGATAGAAGAGTTACATGTGAGAGTTTTTGGAGACAGATTAGGGTTGTGATAAGATGTTTGGTATGAGATAGGGTTGAAGTGTGGTAGAAAGTTTAAGAATAGGGTTGTTGTTGGGTGAGGGGGTGTATTGGAGATGAGAATCGATGTTTAAAGATAGATTTAGAGTTTGAAAATAGGGGTTAAGGGGCACAAATGGGTAATTGAACAGTTGGGTTTAGGGTTTAACTTTGTGTTGGTCTTTGGGCCCTTGAAAGACAATTCCTACAGTTCCTTTTGCTCAAATGACTGTTGAAGCATACACTTCCTATGCTTAGTGTTTTCAGTATCTTGCAATATTACCGATATATCATGATATATCTGTTATCCTAGTTGGGCGATAAGAAACCCAGCTTTAATAACCATTTTTTATGGTACCATGTAATATATTGCATGATATTGTGATATATCATGGATATTGCAATATTGTGCAACATATCGACACTCCCCCTTTAATGCCTTGTTTTTTTAAGAGATTGTGATATACCGATATCAAGTGTGATGTCGAAAGGAATAAAAGGAATCCAACACTTTTGTTTGGAAAATCCTAAAAAATTCACAAAAACCGATTTTTTTGCAAAAAAAAAAAAAAAAAAAAAAAACCCTTCTTTGTACATTTTAAGGTGATTTCGACTAGTACACTCTAGTTTGTTGGAAGAAAATCTTTGAAATCACGATCGAAAGCTTCCTGGGGCCGGATTCTAAAAGGTGCGTGGTTTTTAGTTTTAATTCATTTTTGTTCATGTTTATATATTTGTAAAGTGCCAAATGGTAAGAAATCCATGATTCTTCATGTTTTGCATGAAAAGTTATGGATTTGAAGCTTTGATTTCGAGATTTGGGGGAGATTGGCCGAGTTGCGAAAAATTGGGGGAAAATAAAAATTTCTCCAAAATTTCACAAATTGGTTGCAATTTTAGTGTCCAAACACGAAATCAAACATATATAACTAAATCTACACATTCTTGGCAATTTGAGGATTTTTTAGAAAAATTAAAATTTTAATTAAAAAAATGTTAAAAAATATTTTTTTTGAAATCCACAGGTGTATTTCTAATTTTCTACTTCTTTTGCTTTTAAATGTATTGCTTATGTTTCCATACTTGTCTTCTTACATTTATAAAATTTACGAATTGACTTTGAATATAGTTGCATTAGTTTAGTCAGACAATGCATAGGTTAGGACCCTATATAAAGGAAACCTATTATGTGCATTGTTTTTTTTTTTGACCTTTTGATTTCTAAGTGTATTGGTGTCTTTTTTAATAATCCCTGAAGTTTCATTGAAAAATTCGACTAATTTCCCAATGTTTCCCCATGTTTCCCAACAACAGTGATAAATTATGCTATACAATCGATATATGCTATGCGATAATCTATATGTATCCGTATCCCAAGGGTGCAATACATTATGCGAGAACGATACGAAAAACATTGCCTATGCCAATCTATTAATCACTTGACCTAAGGGCGAGACACAAAGACTTGAGTTATCTCCTAGGGAGGGCCTCTGATGCATTTGAAGTAAGTCCTAAAAAGGGGCAATACCTATGTGTTATTGGATATTTTGAAAGAGAAACTATGTCTTTCCATTGTCATCTAAACCCAATAAGGAATTCATAGGGTAGTCTCTTTTTGAAAACTAGTCACCAAGGAAGATCATTGCCAATAACTGACTTGGTTAATCACACCAGTGTATCATCTTTGTGTTAGAAGATGTTTCTGAAAATTGTCTTTTGGGAAAATGGAGGGAGAACGGATGTCTGATGAGGATGGGGGTGTTGGGTAGAAGTAGGAAGGGAAGCAGATCTCTATGGATGGGAAGAAGGATTTGGCGCAACGGGCCCTATGCTTGTGTTCCCCACCCTCTTCGTGGAAATTTCTTGGAGGAGTGGACAAAGCTCTACTTTAAACGAGTATTTCGGAGGTTCAATGCAGTGTTTGACGCTGTGATTCCAAGAACGAAAGGCTCGGGAGAGATGAGGGGTTTTGCATTCGTCTAGGCGGAGTAGGTGGAGGCATTGACCATGATCAAGACGTTGAATGGCAGAAGATTTGAGGGCCTGGAGTTAGCAGTCCAACGAGCCAAATATGGGCCCAAATCTATCAATCATCACATAACGAGGAAGGTGGAGAAGAAGACTGGTAAAGTTCGGTCAGCGGAGGTGGTGAAGATGGGGGGTTTTTGGATTTGGGGAGAGGAGGGATAGTGAGGGTAGGGATGTCATTTGGGGATGTAATAGCCGGGGTGGAGTTAGGGAAAATGGGGAAGATATGGGGGTGGAGGGGGAGCATGGTAGGTAGAAAGTTCGATATGGGAGGGGACGGGGGAAGAGAGGTGGATTTGGAAGGAGGGGGATGGTGAGTCGATGGTGAGATTTCATACGGCTATCGTCTTGAGTGCTTGGGGGGACTTTTCAATGGAGTTTGGTAATTGAACTTAATGAAGGGGCTTCTATGGCGGAGGCGAAGAGGTGGTTGGTTGTGAAAAGAGGGGGGTTGATTATAAGTTGAAAGTTTGATTTGGGGAGGTAAGGGGGAAGAGAGGTGGGTTTGGAAGGAGGCGGGTGGTGAGCCTATGGTGAGATTTCATTCGACTATAGTCTTCAGTACCTGGAGGGCTCTTCAATGGAGTTTAGTGATGCGACTGGACAAGACTTCTTTTTTTTTGGGGGGGGGGGGGGGGGGGGTCAGAGAGTTCGTCGTCAGATTTGGGTGGCTCGATGTCTGCTACAATGGTGGAGAATGGTGACAAGTGTCATCCTGCGTCGCCAGGTGTGGGTTCTGCACATGTGGATTTTATTCCGGAGGTGGCTCGTGTGATGGACTCTTATGTTTGCTATACTAAGTACCATGGCTCATGTGATGGACTCTTATGTTTGTATACCAACTCGAGAGACCATTTGTTGTTTCCTGAGATGGGATTTGAAGAAAGGCTTGCTGAGTTGTTGGTTGGTCTTGGGAAGGTTTCAACTATCCATGTCATGACTTTGGAGGTTGCGGAAATTGGAGAGCCAATCACTGGGCATTGTGGAGGCTTGGAGAGCCCGTTGTCAGATTTGGGTGGCTTGATGTCTGCTACAGTGGTGGAGAATGGTGACACTTGTCATCCCGCGTTGCCAGATGTGGGTTTTGCACATGTGGATTTTATTCCGGAGGTGGCTTGTGTGATGGACTCTTATGTTCGTTGTACTAAATACCAACTCGAGAGACCATCTGTTGTTTCCTGTGATGGGATTTGAAGAAAGGCTTGCTGAGTTGTTGGTTGCTCTTGGGAATGTTTCAACTATCCACGTCATGCCTTTGGAGGTTGCGGAAATTGGAGAGCCAATTGCTGGTGAAGTGACGAATGCTATGGTAGTTGTTGGGCACGTAGGAGAGTTGGACGATACAATGTGTAATTAGTGTTTCTTCCAAAACGATGTTGGGGCGTCCTTGGTGGACAATACAGAGGTGATCAATTAGGCTTGGCAAAATTCCACATGACCCGCCAACCCGCACGAAAAAACCAGTGTTCGGGTCCAGCCTTATCGTGTCGGGTCAATAACAGGTTGGCCCGTTAAGACCCGTTAACATAATGGGTCGTGTCAGTGTTTCACCTGCGAAACCTGTTTAACCTGTTAGTGAGGGCATTTTGGTAATTATCTTTAGTGTGGTGAGAAATCCTTAAGAAACTAAGACAACCAATAAGACTCTCTCTCTCTCTCTCTCTCACACACACACACACACACACACACACACACATTTGGGTGTTTTCTTCATCTTTCTGCCCATGGCCCCACACGGCCACACCAAAATCTCTGTCGAATCGAGCCCCTTCTCCATCTCTCTACCCATGAAATCATGGCCCGTTTATTTAACGGGTTAAACGGGTCGGGTCACGGGTAACCCGTTCAATTAACGAATGGGTTTGGGTTTCTAGATTTCAACCTGTTAGTTAATAGTCCCAGTTTGGGTGAGCAAAATTTTAACACGGCACGAACATGGTTCAACACGACCCGTTGCTAGCCCTATGATCAATGGTGTTTTTGGTCAGAAGGAAATCCTCGATGTCATTTCATTCCGTTGCAGATAGTAGGTGTTGAAGAAGGGGAGATGGCTATTATGCATCAAAGTTTCCATTCTCATATTAGAGAAGCTGATAGAAGAATTCTTAATCACGTCACTATGGTGAAAGATAATTAGTGGGTTAGGGAAGCCCTAATGCATGTGGGTAGACAGATCGGAGTCACTTTCGGGTATAGAGATGGAGACTACTATGAGTTATTTCAATTCATGGAGTCTCGTGGAAGGCAGAAGCAACAATCTTCTTCTCCAAGGAGGACCCAACACTCTTTTAAGAGGAAATAGAGAATTGGTATATCTACAATCTCTTTTGTTGCTGAGGATCATCTTTTTTTTTTTTTGGGGGGGGGGGGGGGGGATGTAGGCAAGATCGTTGTCCAAATGAGGATCCTTTGTTGGAATGTGAGAGATCTGGGCTCAAAGGAAAAGATGGTCTATATTAGGGATGTTTATAAGAGAGCTAGGGTGCATGTTCTCTCTTTCCAAGAAGCAAAAATTCAATCCTTCGATAAATGAATGCTAGAGTTTGTTTGGGACTTTTAAGGAATGGGTAGCAATTGATTTGAATGGATTTGTAGATGGTATTGTTATGGCATGGGTTGCTATTTATGGAAGTGGAGGGAGGGGGGGATTCTCTCTATTAGTTGTGATGGCTGGGGTTTTGAATAGTTTATAGTGGATGTTCACTGCAATTTATGGGTTGAATGTGGCAGCTAGGAGGGAGGACTTTTGGGTCGAGCTTAGTTTGGTGAGGGGCAAAAGTGATTGCCCATGGTGTGTTGGGGGCATGGATATGAGTATCGGTATTGTATTGGTGTATCGTATTTGTATCGGCACGAGCTGATACGCGATACGGGGTCGTATCAGTCCGATACGAAAAAATTGACCCTTATCGGTCCGTACTCCGTATCTGGTGATATGGGGCGTATTGACACCAATATGGGGCCAGTAGGCCATAAAAGCCCAATTTTGATTTTTTTTTTTTTCTTCAAAACTTCACACATGCCTTCTCTCTGTTTTTTTTTCCCCCATTTTAACCATGGAAGAAGCTTAAACGCTTATTGTAGGTTAGATATAGACCTATTTTGGGATCAAAACAAGTGATTTGAATGGAATTCGATAAATCAAAGCAAAGTGGACCATTATGGGAAAAATCGAAAAGAAGGGAAAACCTTCACTCTCTTTTTTATATTTTCATCTTCTTTTTGTTGTATTTCAATGTAATGGGCCATTGTTCACCAAATCATGTTTGATTTGTGTTTAATTAGGGCCCATTTAGTTGACTTTCAACAAGTCAAATCAACAAACAACATTCTCATCGAAGAATGGTTTGATACATCATTGAATAATGGTCAAAATACAAAAAAGGACAGATTTTTGGACATCTCATTTTTTCCTATTTTTCTAATATTATTCCATATTATTTTGCTTTTAATTTTTTTTGACCGATATGGTCCTGGTATTGATATGCGACGCCATATCCATGGTGTGCTGTAAAGGCTGTTACGTAAAGGTAATAGTGGCAACTGTTACATGTTACAGGATTGTAAAGGTTGTTACGAAAAAAATGACCCATAAAGACTGTTACAGCCCTCGTAACGACTTGTTATGCCCTCTATAAAAGCCCGTAATGGTCCATTACGGGGCTGATACAGGTTCTTCGGATTTTTTTTTTTTTCAATTAAAAAAACCTTAATAGCCGTTACAGGGGTCGTAACAGCTGTTACAACTTGTATCGTAAAGGTAACAGTGACATCTGTTATGGCCACCATTACCGTTACGAAAAACAAAGAAAGCCAAACACAGGTTTATACAAAATCATAGGGCAATGTAGGACGTGTCAACTAGCAAAACAAAGGAAGCAAAACACAGGTTTATACACACCTCTGCCAGTGCCACACGCCCCATGGCAAGATGTTAGTATGGATTTCGTGCTTGGGCTTCCCAAGACGATCAGAAAGCACGATTCCGTCTTTGTGGTAGTGGACCTTTTTTTCTAAAATGGGCCACTTCATTCCGTGTTCGAAAACATCAGACGCCTCCAGCGTTGCAAAGCTTTTCTTTGGGGAGGTGGTCCATTTGCATGGTTTGCCGAAGATCAGTGTCCGATCGGGACGTTAGGTCCATGAGTTATTTTTGGAAGACACTTTGGCACATGATGGGCACGAGACTTCAGTTCTCTTCGGCATACCATCCTCAAACCGATGGCCAAACAGAAGTGGTAAATAAGAGCTTAGGAAATCTGTTGCGGTGCCTTGTGGGAGATGATACCAGGACGTGGGATTCAATTTTACCTGTAGCTGAATTTGCATACAATAGTTCAATAAATAGATCCATAGGCATGAGTCCTTTTAAGTTTGTGAATGGTTACAAGCTTAGGAAACCTATAGATCTCATTCCCATGTTAGTGTCCCATAGGCCTTCAGAGTCTGCAGATGCATTTGCACGTCGCATTGATGATTTGCATGTAGAAATTAGAAATCAGATTAATGCGAGCAATGAAAAGTACAAAATATCTGCTGATTCTCATCGTAGATTTAAAGAGTTCCAAGAGGGCGATGAAGTCATGATTCGGATGAGGCCCGAGCAGTTTCCGCAAAGGGCCATAAGGAAACTTCAAGCCCGCAGCGTAGGACCATATAAAATTGTGAAAAGATTGGGTCCCAATGCGTATGTGATAGATCTTCCACATAGTATGGGGATTAGTCCTACATTTAATGTGGAAGATCTAGTGCCATTCCAGGGCCCTCTTCCTCACCATCACTTGGGCCCAGATGTTGACACATACAGCCTGTCCCATGACCCCTGGACATTACTCGACATCTCTTCTTAGTCTTTACCACCTTTACCATCTGTATCTATGAGGCGAGACGAGATCGAGGATATCTTGGATGAGCATACAGTTTCCACGAGGCATGGGGGATTTCAGAAATTTCTCGTCAAGTGGAAGAAAAGGCCGATGTCAGACTGTACGTGGATCACAAAGGCAGACCTTCAGAGACTCGATTCGAAAATCCTGGAGCGGTACTGGAGTTTTGTTTCGCTAGAGGTGAATTCTTTTCAGCTCGAGAGAGTCGATGGGGACATCGGACCGTACAGAGTATACCAGAGGAGGAGGAGAGCGCCGGCTTTAGTTTCCCTGTGGATGGATGATGACTATATGGGCCCAGGGCGGGCCACACTGAGGATCTGAAGACCCCACGTGCATGGATCGTGCATCATGAACGCCCCATCCTGGGATGATGCACATGGGTTGCATTTACGGGGAGTTTGAAGATCCCACGATCATGAGGACATGACGATCGGACCGTTGGATCATCGCCACATCATGATCAGGCCGTCGATCCTGGCCCATCAATGTCATAGGACTCTAGTTAGCTTAGGATTTATTTTCTAGTGTTTTAGTACATTATTTTCAGATTTGGATGCTTAGATTTCATTTTATGTTATTATTTTGATATCAGGACGTGTTGGGAATGAAAAAGAACTGAAAGGGTAAATATGTAATTTTGGACCCCAAGGCCCTTTATAAGGCTTGGATGTCTAAACCCTAGGTATGTTGGGATGAAGTTTTGCTTTGGAGATTTCTCTCCCCCCTTCTCATGCGAATTGAGTTCTACTTTGGTGTGAATCCAAGTGGTGTGATGTCACCTCTATCTTCTCATTCTTCTTTCATCAGGGTAGTTTCTTCGTCTCTCATCTCAACTCTCATTCTTCTTCCCTTTCTTCTTCTCTCAAATCCTAAACCATCCATCCTACCATTAAAGCCAACCATAGGAGCAGCCCTACTTGAACCAACAACAACTAGTCCAAGGGGACCGTATGGCCAGCCGTACGTCCGTACGGCTATACAAACCCCTCCCTTCCTCCCATCTTATTCCCCCCTTCTTAATCCCTAAACCCTAGCAATCTAAACCTTTTTTTTTTTTACCATAACTCTAATCCTCTTCTCAAAACCCTAATTCCAGATTTACTAAAACCCTAGCCTTGCCAATACCGTAAAATCCCAATTTCCCAGGTTTCCTAGAAACCCTAACCTCTTAAACCCCAATCCCTTAACCCTAGGCTGACCTAGATCCTCCCAATTGAATATAAACTCAACCTATGCTAATGTGGGGATTCCATCTCCCATTGGGCCTTTAAATTTCACGATTTTTATGGTTATGTTGTGGGATGTAGTTTGCATGTGAATCTGAATTTCATCGCTCTCTTGTTAGTCTTTTCATTGTAGTAGAGTAGTATTATTTTGTGATTTTCCAGTTACTTTAATCCACTATTCTATGCTCTTTGCATCATATTAGTTGTTTATGTCATCCTGCATCAAATTTTGGTATCAGAGCTGGAGGTCTCGTGTTCGAGACTCTTCACCGGAGGTGATTAATGCAGGGGCATTTTCACACTGGGCTTGAGTGGGGTGGCCCGTGCAAAGCGGGAGCATACTCGGGGTGGGGCAGACCGTGGGAAGCGGCTGCACCGTGCGAAGTGGGGTGGCTCATGAAGGAGAGCTCGACCGGGGCCTGACCTAGCCTGGGCTATGAGATAAGAGGATATTCCGTGCCTCCCCCATCAGCTTTGGAGCTTTTGGTGAATTGGTCGGACGTCCCGCGTCGCTGGGGGGACTGGGGACCTATTTTGGCCCCGTAACGGATCATACGGGGCCGTTACGGGTCATATTTTTTTTTTTTTTTGCAACGGACGTTGCGATCTTATAATGCATAACGTTACCATCGTTACTGTTACATAAGGGCAATAATGTAACCGTTATGGAATACCTTGCTTCCATTGGCTAGTAAGGTCTGATTGAGGGCCGTGATGGATGATCAAATGGTCATGCATCAATTAGCCTCTTAAAAATGCATAAGAAAAAAGAACCTAATACTATTCCATTAATTCTCTTCGCTTGCCAGCCCAAGATGTCGACCTTGAAGGAGAATTCTCCAGGCTATATGCACATTTTTAATGGCACTAAATGGTTAGCCCTCCAGAATAGAGGGTCTGGTAGAAAAAAGAAAGTTCGTTATTTTTATCCAACTGGAGATTTTAACAACAAAAGAACGGCATGCTCCCAAAACCCACATGAATAGAACAATGATTTATCTTGTGTGGTTCAAATTTGATAAAAAGACAGAATTAAAAACATTTGGAATAAGAATAAAAAGTAAATAATATATTGTAAATGTGGTCTGTAAATATACTTTCTCATAAAAGCTTCAAATTTGACCTTTTGTTTCCTTACCCCTAATGGGTTCCTTGAAAATGATAAAAAAAAAGTTTGTTTGTATGTTAATTACTAAGCTCAACTGGCTTATCGAAAAGAAAGCTTAACTGAACCTATAATTAGAAAATCACTGATCATGTATGGAATGAAGTTTTTGTTGCTTCTCATTTTGGAAGAGTGCTTCTCTGTCTGTATTTAATCTGTAAATGAAGGAAGCTTGCTTAGGACGAGCAATACTTGCCTACATTTCAATTAACCATGAGCATCAACATGAACAAGTCTCTCTCTCTCTCTCAACCACAAAACAACTGGCCACGAGATGAAATGGGCTCTCTGTAAAAAGATGTTGAAGATGTTTTGATGTCAGGCCTTTGGAGGACTGGAAAACTATCAGGAGAATGAGCCAACGTGTGGAAGATAGAGGTTGAATTGCCTGCTCACTGGAGTTGAATTTTGATGGTCACTTGTGTGCAATTTGAGCTCACTCTGGTTGGGCAGTGTTCTTAGAAGGAACCATCTTAACGACTTTCTTCGAGCCATGTCGATAGGGAGATCATAATGAGGCAGATGCAGAAGCTCATCCGGAGGGTTGAGTTTCTGTTATCCAGCAACCTAATTACTTTAAGGAGGTTATACATGTTATCTCCTGGCTGCTTTAATTCTGAAGAAACTTATGAGCTTATTGACAGGCTAACGTTTTGTTTGCTCATATTCAGTGGAGGCCGTTGATGTCGCCGGATGATTTTGCTAGAGGAGTTGTCATATGCTCTAGGCCGTGTTGGGATAATGGTATTAAAATACGGCTACGTTACGGATGTAACGACCGTTATGTAACAGTAATGGTGGTGCTATAACAGACTGATATGGGCCCGTAACGACTGATACACAGCTGATGCATTTTTTCCTTTTAAAAAATGTCGGTTTTTACAAGGCATGTGATGGGCGTTATGCCCGTATCATAATGGCCATAAGGTTGGCCGTTACAGCCACTGTTAGTGTTATTGAATACCTTGGCTAGTTGGCTGGGATTTGGGAATGGTTTCCTTCTTGTTTGACGTTTTCTACTTTTAATAAAATAAGCATAAAAGAAAAACTGGCTATGAAGAATTGTCTATCCTCATGGCCTCTTGTGACTGTCGAGTAAAAGTCTGTTGCTCGATTAGCATGATGCCTACAAATTCATATTTGTAATGGTTTCTTTATTTCAATAAAGTCCAGTTGCTTGCTAATAAAAATTCATATATAGAGAGTAGTGGGTGTGGCATATGCAATGAACATGGAGAGAGGAGGGGAGAGAAAAAAGGGAAGACAGAATAGAGGGAAAGGGTGTGGCAACATGTAGAGAAAGATCATGCAGGCTAGATGCATAGAAAGAGGATCTGAGCTACATTTCAGAGAGAGAAAGAGAGAATGGCCTGAGGCTGGTTTCAATGGCGGGCATCCCATCCCATTCTTTCTAGTGTTGTAGTCCACTTGAATTTTAAATATGCCTTGTTTTTGGGCTCACATCCTAACATGACCTGTAGCAACCGATGGATGGAGTGGATGTCACACAGACATCATGGTTGGCCTAATAGAGATTTTGTTGCACACACTCCCTAAGCATTCCTGGTCAAGAGAGGTGGGTGCTGGCTATACACAAAGGGAAGAGGAAGTGCTGGCATGCTACTCACCATAAAAAAAAATCATCATCATCTAACCCTTATCCCTACAATTGGGGTTGGCTACATGAATCCTGTTTTGCCATTACACTACTAAAAAAAACAATTTAATGGACAAAAATGCCCCCCATTGAAGATGCAGATACATCTGATTTCTTTTTAACATTGAAAGTATACGACTCCCTCTGCGACTAAGTCCATGGGTAAACTTGTCCAAAGCTACTTGCCTTATATATGGTAGAGATAGCTACTAAGATGAATGTGATTTTTTAAACTGATTGATATGAATATGATCGTGTTCTTCATTTTTCAAAAATATGAATAATACCCTTAGAAAAAGAATATGGGTTGAGGGAGGACACCTATCCAAATTCTGACAGCGATACTAATGGCAGTTATGCTATATACCATGAAAGTGTTTGGTTATAACCATCAAACTGCATTTGATTCAGCTAAAAAGATCTCCAGACATGTCCAAATCAGTCTATGCCTTGTTTTGGAAATATGTTGAATTGCTTCCTTTTTTGGAACATCTGTTGATTGTTACTTGTATCATATTTGCTACTCAGTGAGAACGGGGCTAGAGGGACCTGGACTTACCATTCCTCAGAAGATTTGGTACTGCCTTGCGACAGTTGGTGGTCAGTATATATGGGCCCGTTTACAATCTTTCTCCGCTTTTCGTAGATGGGGTGATTCTGAGCAGGTACTTCCTCTTGGTCCATTCATCCAAATGTCAAGGTTTGAAAGGCAGATACTGATTTGTTATCACATATGCTTCAGAGGTCATTTGCACGTCGAGCCTGGGTTTTAATACAACGTGTGGAGGGCTTCTATAAAGCTGCATCCTTTAGTAACCTTCTTATATTTCTTTACACGGGAAGGTATCTTCTTTTTTCTTTTTCTTTTTCTTTTTCTTTTTTGGTGATTATACAGGAAGAATTTTTTTTAGTTATAAAATATTTATTTATATTATTAAATGTTGATTCTGGTGACTGGCACCAGGTGATTTTCATTGCGAATTCTATATCCTAGAATTGCAAAATTAGGATATACATATAATGTGCACTCTGCAGTCAGACTGTAGTGTCATCTTTCAGTCTGTAACTTACATAGAAGAGATAGACAAGTGCGTCCAGCAAGACTTGTTAAATTTTGGACAAATGCACAAACAACTCGTAAACTTACAAGGATACAGTTTCCCTAAGAAAAAGTTCTGATAAGATGAAGCTTCTCTGACAGTCTAATAGTTTTGACAGACTTTATTTTAGAAGTTGTCGCAGATGTGTGTCCAGCAAGACTTGTTAAATTTTGGAGAAATGCACAAACAACTCATAAACTTACAAGGATACAGTTTCCCTAAGAAAAAGCAAGACTTGCTAAATTTTGGAGAAATGCACAAACAACTCATAAACTTAGAAGGATAAAGTTTCCCGAAGAAAAAGTTCTGATAAGATGAAGCTTCTCTGACAGTCGAATAGTTTTCACAGACTTTATTTTAGAAGTTGTTGCTATCTACACATCTGTTAATATACTTGAACTGACACGTAGGTTTCTTATATCCTTAAAATAACTGGAGTACCCAAGTCGTATACTATGTTAAGAGTAGTATCAGAGAAAAACAAGGGTTCTCCCTTTCCTGAGGCTTGAAATCCAAATCTTCTGATCTTTCGAGCTCTAAAGTTGTTATGTAGAGTTAGTTTATAGTGAATGGTACCAATTGGACAAAAAATTCAACCTGTCACATTGTTTGGAATGTATTTAGGCTCTGTTTGGTTGGCATCTGGAAACCTGTTTTCAGCTTAAAATCTGGATTCCAGCAGAATCCAATTTCAACTGGTGTGTTTGGCGGCAAATTCCAGCCAAACAGGATTCCACCTGGAAACCTAAATTGGCTGGAATCGGGATTAGTAGAAACGGTGTAGGGGGCCGTTTCTACGGAAGGGAAAAGAGGCGGAAGTGAGCGTCACTAAGGTGGTGCCCACCTCGATGTATGCGTTTTTTATCCACGCGGTCCATCCGTTTTGAAAGCTCAATTAAGGGCTTTAGACCAAAAATGAGGCAGATCTATATCTCAAGTGGACCACACCATAGGAAAACAGTGTTGATTGAATGTTCACCATTTAAAACTTCCTAGGGCCCACTATAATGTTTATTTGTCATCCAACCCAGCCATCTGTCTTGCAGGACTACTATAGGCCAGGGGTCAAGTTCTCAGGCTGATCCGAAGCCCAAGTGGGCCATGCCACAAGCAATGGTTGGATTACATAGTTTTCAACCAAACAGCAAGTTCCAGATGGAATCTGAGTTTCCAATCCAGTTTCTGCAATTTTGGATTCCAAATCTGGAATCTGGATTCTGCAACCAGACAGGCCCTCAACATGATTTTACTTATGAGTAGTCAGTATCAGTAGTCACCAATCCTTTCTCTACCTATCTGCTACCACAAAATCCAATCCTTGCTGTACTGAAATTCCCATTCCTTCACTGTTTTAACCTAGGCTGAGCATTATGTCAGGTGCAATGATAGAAAGGTTTGGTGCACCAAAGCATTCAAAGATTTGAGTATCATATGGGCATTTGTTTCTAAGGAGCACCTGGTTCTGTTTGAGTATATGTCTTAGAAAATTTAAAAGGCAGTTGTGAGTATTTCTATAGTTAACTTAGTTGATAACTCACATGAAATGGGTGTGATGATATCTTGTCGTCTATCCATTCGTTCCTGGTGTAGCCTGTTGCTTTTTCTTTCTTAGCAAAATCTTCTTATCTTTCAAAAGATAAAAAAAAATGTACATACAATCACCTTCAATATAGAATGCTTTGTTTTGTCAACGGTTGTCCTCTTTGTTGCCATGCAGCGAAGACTGTTCATGTTTTTGTTCATGCTCTTTCACATGGAAAATTTTAAGTACTCTTCTTCAGCTATTTGAGGTGATACAGATTCTGCAATTTTCTCTGGTGAAGTTGTTTGAGACTTGGCCTGCTGAGCCCTTTTTGTCAGTGAGTTGCATTTTCTGGAGAGTTTGTACCA
The DNA here is from genome assembly GCA_003013855.2 of Liriodendron chinense. Taxonomy (NCBI): domain Eukaryota; kingdom Viridiplantae; phylum Streptophyta; class Magnoliopsida; order Magnoliales; family Magnoliaceae; genus Liriodendron; species Liriodendron chinense. The sequence goes on along the minus strand of PVNU02003892.1, from coordinate 1,566,622 downwards.
AGGAATTACAGGGGGAATTTTGGAGTGTATAGATCAAGGTTTAAATTATCATCCAAAACTGGTATGTATTGCCCAATACCTACCATTATTGCCAATACGGGGTGATATGTAATGGTATTGGTGGTGAAAGACACATTATGTTACACACCCATTTAAAACCTTGGTATAGATAAGGTTTTTTGGGACTGAAGATGCAATGCTGAACCATTAAGGGACCATATTCAAGAATATTTTTTTGGTCATTTCTTGTCTTAGCATACAAAAAGTGAACTCACCATTAAGAAAGTATTCAAAAGGAGAGACAAGGAAAACATCTTGAGAAATCCGAATTCAAGGCTGTAGTCTGGTAAATTTGACTAGATCATTGAGAGATAAAAACTCTCGCTTTTAGTTGAGTTTTGGTGAAAGTTCTCTTGGGAACTTGGTTTGGGATTGAAAGGTTTGATTTGAAATGAAAGGGTGAAGTTTTGTTGTGGCTGATTAGTGTTAATGACTCTAGCTAAGCAGCACAGTTAACTATTCATCATGGTATCCACTATCCACATCTTTTCCATCCTTATGCAAGGGCCATGATTCCAATTAATTGGGATCATTGTTCAAAGTATCCCCAATATTATCGAAATATCCCCGATATTATCTGTATCTCCAGCTCGGCGATACCAATAATGTTAGTAGTGATACTGATAACACTGTTAGTATAGAAATTCCAGGTATTGGCGATGTATTGGCAAGTATCGCCAATATTTTGGCGATGTATTGGCGATGTATTGGCAAGTATCCCCAATATTTTCGATTATGTAAATTCTAGGTGCCGCTTTATCTCGCTAACGTATCAATATCGCCAATATTTTCGACTGTGTAAATTCCAGGTGTCGTTTATATCACCATTCCATATTTCGATAATATCACCAATGTATCGATATCGCCAAAAATCTGTTTATTAAAAAAATTTCCTTTTCAATTTTTTTTTATGGGAGCATGGTTTTATGATGAAATGCATGTTTGTATGTGTGTATATGTATGCATGCATGGATGGATGGATGGCTTGTGGATGTATGCATGGTTGGATGAATGGCTTTGTGTGCGTGGACGCTTGCGTGGATGGGTGGATGGATGGATCATGCATGTGTGTTTGTATGTTTGTATGTGCTGGATGGCTCGATGGATTCACCATTCCCCAATGTTTCTCAGAGTCAACGATAAATGCTTTAAGGCCCCATTAAAGGGAAGCTTATTATTTGATTCCTAATTATACAAATATGCATCTTTTTTGTTATTATTTGATTTTTAAATATGCAAATATGTTTATTTTAGCATCACCTGAAGTTTCACTGAAAAAATCCACCGTATTCCCCATATTTCGCCAATGTTTCCTCGATGTTTCCATGCATTCCCAGGAATCAATGATATTATCGGTGATATCAATATTGTTTCCGTATCCCTGGCCAGCGAAACTTATAACGATACTGATACTTTGAACATTGATTGGGATAAGGCTTAGATGATGATGATGACGATGATGCAAGGGCCATGGTTGTTGGTACAAGACTCCATGAGATTTGATGGGTTGGCACTCCATTTCTTCATGTCAAGATTGGATAATGTTGCGCAGGAAACTTCTGAATCTTCATGCTTCTTTCAACCATATTATTAGTTGAGAATTCTATTCCAGTGTGATTGTAGTTATATACTAGTTGATTGCTGGATTAATAAATGCCTTTCTGCTTGTGTATGTTTGTCCTCTGCTTTAAATTTCCTATTATCAATAAATTTCTGGTTGTTATCATTCAAAAAAAAAAAAAAAAAAAAAAATCTGGTTTTTTCCCTTGTTTTCCTTTTCATCTTTAAAATTCGAATTATCAAAAAAGAAAAAAAAAAAAGAGAACTCGTTATTCAGTTGTCTCGTTTGTTCATCAGTATAGCTGATGTTGGTAATGCAGGTACCGGAGTCTTATTGAGAGAGCTCTTAGAGCAAGGCTTGTGTACGGAAGCCCCCATATGAACCGAGCTGTTAGTTTTGAATACATGAATCGTCAGTTGGTGTGGAATGAATTCTCGGTAAATCTTCATCCCCTCATTCTGAATTGTAGTGATCTAATGCACTTTGGTTTAGACTTTAGAGTTAGAAGTGGAATTTTTGGAGGTCCACTTTTGGTCTATGTGTGCGCATGTGCTTATTAGCATCTAACTGTTCTAACGTGATTGCCCCGTAAGGAAAATTGGCTGCCTCAAATATCATGCCGATCCAATGATCAAGTGGTCCTCACTCCTCAATGTGAATTTCAAGGTTTTTGGGTGCTCCATTATTTTATATCATGCAGCTACTTGATTGGATTGGCAAGATTCTTGGGCTATCCTATTTTCATGATGGGGCAACCCTGTTGGATGGATAGGGTGACATAATAGCAATGATGAGCCCCACAGGTAGCTATTTGCACCCACCCACATGCACACCCACACGCACCCCACACACGTACAAGCATGCACACACTCACATGCACGCACGCGCGTGCACACACTCATAAACCACAAGTGGAAAGGACATGCTCAAGTAGCTGGCACCCACAGATGGAGGGACCAAAAGTGGAAAGGACATGCTCGAGTAGCTGGCTGCTGGGTACTACGTAATAAACACAACCAACCACGTTGGCACCAAAAAAAAAAAAAGGTTGGCACCAAGGAATACAAATGTATCACCATTGGACCAAAAGTGGAATGTTCATGCTCCAGTTGTTGGTTGTAGGGACTTGCAGGGAGGCGGCTGATACATTTCCCACCAAACACCACTCACATGCCAATACAATCATGACCAACATTGTATTCGAGCCTAACTATTGTGCATTATCTAGAAAGAGAAATTTGCAATAATTCTCTAGCATGGCATGCTAGACAAGCTCCCTAGGTACAACGCATATGTACTACATCATCATCATTATCATCACTGTCACCAACAACGTCAGCACCACCACCATCATCACAGCCTTATCCCAGGTATTTGAGGTTGGCTTTACAAATCCCACTTCGCCAATCAATCCCCTTCTTCTTACTCAGCGAATGAGCTCTCATGACCTCAATCCATGTCCTTTAAGATCTTCCTCTCGTCCTTTTTTCAGGCCCTTCAATCCTAATCAATGTCCCTCCTTACCTGAGCCAATCTTCTTTTTTGCATTGCACATGGCTAATCATCTCAAGATAAAAATAAAAATAAAAAAATCATTTTTGCAACACTCAATCTCTGCTCATGTTGCATGTAACTGGCCAGCATTGCCCCATATTGATGTAGTATTATCGATTCTCGTAAAAAAGCCAGTTAATTGAATACAGACTTTATTTCGTTAATTTACACATTCAGTAAAAGCATTCTTCCAGCATTTTCACACGAACACTTGAACTGTTGAACATCTTGAAATGCGTGTGTTGTTGCAGCAAATATTATGATACTCATTGCCTTGTCCCAGCTCTTTGGGGTCAGATTTACAAGGCCTGTTTCACCAATGATTCTTATCTGAAGTTACATCCTCAGTATTTCTGACATCAAGGGGAATGTTAAAGATGTCCAACCATTTAACACAGATGATGTTACAAATGTCCTGGTTCCACGAAGGAATGATATGTCAAAAATTGGATAAAAGATTGGCTCCCATCTCTGTGGGTAGAAGGAGAGGTTTTGTTCATTGAACTGCAGCGAGTCCATCTCAATTGTAATGGGCTACTTCTGGTTATATAGCCGTCGCCCTTACTAACACTCCCTGTCACCAGCCCATACATTTCTCCAGGCATGCCAGTGTAACAAATTGCATTCTTAGTTTTGGGCTCCCTTCAATATTTGAAATGGTAAAGGCGCCCATCCATCTGATGAATGATGTGTTATGATAGGTCGTCTTAGAGATCCATGACAAACTTCCCTCTGTTGTGCCAATCAGAATAGAGTAAAAAAGATCCCTCTCTTGGTGAAAGCCTTTCAAGATTTTGAAAATTTGAGGAACTAAACTTGCCCAAACACTCAATTTCTTTTCCATGTTTACCTTTTGGATTCCACCTATCCAAACAGGCCATGAAGATCCTGTTATTGAAGCCTCAGATTAAGGAAATTAAGTCTGTATTGAATTAATTGGCATATTTTATGGGAGCTGATATGCAAACAACCCGTTTGGAGGCAACTGGCTGTCTATAAAATATAGAGCATGGCTGATGGAATCCTATGGACCATGGTCTACTATTCAAATTTGTGTTTTCATTTCATCCAATAGAAATCAATTCACAATTAAACTTGAACCCTATTCAATATTAAAGAGAAGTTTGAAATGAATTTATGATTGGCTTGAAAAAGAAAGGCATAAGCTTTAATGATGGTTACTGTTTTTAAATCTTGTTCTATTCAGTAATCTAAAGGGATACAAAAGGGAGTTGCACACAACAACTATGATTAATCTTTGATATTGGATGGGTCCCACTAAAATTCCATCTCATTACATCATTGAAATGCTTTGAAATGAAATCAATGGAGACTAAATTTAGTGCAATGTATAGAATGTGGTTGATTTGGCTGGATATTGTTTGCATTTTTTGCTGTAATAAAATATATAATTTTTTTTAAGATCCAGCTTCTCGATACTTCAGCCTGATGTGATTTCCGTAACCTCAGGCTTTGTGCTGTATGATGAACACCCGATGCCTTGATTATCAAGGTTATTAGAGAGTTTATTTTGAACATGCTGTTGCCGCTGATGTGCAGGAGATGTTGCTATTGCTTCTTCCTCTTCTCAACTCATCATTGATTAAGAAGTTTCTTCTTCCTTTCTCGAAAGATAAATCTTCTGGTTCTTCTGGTGACGAAAGTGCTTGCCCTGTTTGCCAGGCAAATCCGACTATTCCATTTGTTGCTCTCCCTTGCCAACATAGGTATATATACCTTCCGTGTTGGAGTTCTTTTTATAAATATTGACTATTGAAAGCATGTTTTAAATAAGCTACATTAGATAAGGGTATCAGAAATTCAGAAAATAGGATCAAAAGCCTAGTCCAGCCTGTGGTTTTTATGATCTTAATTGCACCAAAAAGGATGACTCTTCTTTTATTGAGAAGAAAACTATTATTGTTTTCTTTTCATGGGTATTTTCAAAAGATGCTACTTATGTTGTCGTTACATGCACCTCCCTCCTCATGGGACAACATGGCAAACATGTGTTGTGATCAGGAATGTTGACTCAGTAGGCCACTTCACGTGGGCCCAAAACAACTGTGATCAGACAACTCTGATTATGCTGTGGTGAGTTTAGCTGGATGGATGTGGACAATTGCTCCATTTCGAGCTAAATGTTCCTTTTGCAGGCATGGCCTGATGGACACCACCCTCCAGTCCCCTTTCTTTTGGGATGTCCTATCCACTTGGTGGCCCACCAGATCAACAATCCTGAGAACTGCATATGTTTGCCCCGTCTACTGAGGATGAATCTGCATAGGTGCGAGCTGCTGAAAGCACCTCTCTTCTAGAATTGAGTAAATTGGTGTTTGCCTTGCTAGCATCCCCTCAGCAAATGCCTGTTGGGCTACCCGGTTGATTGACAGTCCTACCATGAAGAAACCTGGTCCAGGGCACGACTTCACAATGATATTGAAACCAGGTCCACTTCTAGGAGCATCCCTCGGTGTGACTTTTAGGCTGTTGCCCATATAATGGGACGACACCATTGATTTTACAGCTCCAGTCCATTTGGGGTTGGGGGGGGGGGGGGGTGTTGGCGATTTGAGGTAGAAACAGTTTGGTAAAAGAACAGCTGTGCTGTTATTTCAAAATGGCATTATTTAGAAAGCTGTAATCACTTTTGACTGATATAGCTAGTCAACCCGAGTAGAGAAACGGTCCCTTGCTTGGATGTGTGGGTCCCTACCACACGTGAAGCAATTAATGTGCCCGTCAACCTTTTTTCTTAGCCGGCTTGCATGCAAGATTAGCATTTTTCTGTCATAAATCATGCAAGATTAGCATTTTTGGCACTGTTTATTTACGAAATTTTGTCATAAATCACTGACTGAAACTATTTAACTTGGTGCAGGTATTGTTACTACTGCCTCCAGACTCGGTGTGCTGCTGCCCCCACATTCCGGTGCATACGTTGCAATGAGGCAGTTATAGCCATGCAACGACACGGCTCTATTGACACTAAAGTTCCCAACAATTGATTTTGAAGGATACACGAATAGCGTGCATTTATACCATGTATAAAGTGCCTGGAAAACGGGGCGACACGGTTCGCAGCCATAGGCAACATTCAAATAGGGGTCTTCTACCGATTCGTTTTATCACAGGGTTTGTTTCTCAGTGTACCATCTCTCATTGAAATCTTCTTGATGCAGCCACTGAAAAGGCACAATATGTGAAATCTTTGTACTGTCCGCCACTTGGGAGGAGATTTTGAGTGTCACCTGACTTGCGAGGTGGAAATGGGTCTGGAATAGTCCTTACCCTACTGGCTGCTGGCCATGGCTAACAGAGGATATGCACCGTACATGTGGGGTATGGGTTTGTATGGTTGGGGTCCATCCTTCAACGAACCAGATCAATGGTCTTTTAGTGCCTGATGTACTCATTTAGGAAATTTCTAAGACGGTGGATGGATCATGTCTCACTTGTCTAAGCTTGAAACCAATGGTTGGGTGTGCCCCACTGTGGATGGATGAAGCCCCAAAAGATCTCCTCGTTGGGAGATCCAAGCCATCAACCTCGTGCTCCTATCCGGTTGAGGATCCCCTTTTGTAGTTGAGGCTAATTTTATGCCGTTGGTCTGTTGCACTGAGACTTTTGGGACATGGCCCATCCATAGTGATGGCCAAAAGACCAATGCCCTGGATGATTGAATCATGGGCCTCACTTGCCTTGTTGAGGATCCTATAATTCCTTGTTTCAGAGAAATGAGGGTCAGGGAACACCATCTTTGTTGGTTCGGGAGGCTTGCTGTGGTTGGTTATTGTTCTGGTTATTTTCAATTGATGCTCTTGGAAAACATGGCCATGCGACAGCCTCCACGTGTCTACATATCCATCTCCCAAAACCGTCGGATCTATTGCAAGGAATGATCACATTTGAACACGTGACGTTTGTGTGTACTCTCCGTGCGTAGAGTGCCATTCCTATTTTCACCGTACATCCTGATTGAAAGCTCAGGTGGGACACCATAGGGAGCAATGTGCAATCACTCCTAACTCCCATATGTTCACGTGTGGCCTAGAGTTTTGGAATGGGTTGAGCTTAGCTGTTTACCTTAATTCTGGTGGTCCGCACTTGATGGCGTGTTTGGATGACAAATACTGAAATACACAACAGGGTGGACCCACATTCCATATACAAGTTTCTATTGCCGGCGTTCCCTTCCTAACCGCCCTTAATTTGTTTCTTTCTTTTTGGTCCACCTGCGTTATGGATCAGGCTGGATTTTGGGGTCTAGGCCTAAAATGAGAGGTTGCATCTAGCGGACGGGTTGGATTACTTTCACGCATTATGGTCGGGCCCACATAGATCAATACTAACGTATGTGATCATTCCCGAATGGGACTCTATTATTAACGGAAGAACCAATTGTCCAACTTCAACAAACAAATGTCCATTAATCAGAGGTATGATGGTTCAATCAATCTGATTTTGGGGGCTGTGCACTATTTACATTTGGGCTCATGATCTAGTACGCCACGTGTGTCAGTGGCTATGAGCGTGGACATGGATTCTCACATGTTGCTGGCACATCAAGCAAGCTCTCAAAATTCTATCAGGAAAAGGAAACGGGGAATTGCACAAGAGGAAAATGCTCCCATGCCATCATGACGTTGATAGATGGGTGGTCTTCCGGTGCGTACTTACCATACATATATTACGTCCCATACTACCTCACCTTATTGTGGGCTCCACAATTCATGCTGCCTTGCCCAAAAATCACACTAATTTGATGATCCTAGTCATCTGGTGGCCTCCCAGATGGATGACTGGAAAGAAAAAAAGGATCGACGGTAGAAATTCAGCGGGCAAAATCCAAGGGTTAGAACTCTAAGTTCCATTGTATATTAAGAACCATGTGAGAGAGAGCTTAAGGTAGGTTAGTTGGTAGACCTCTTTCGGTGGTGTTTCCGTCTCTTCTTTCCTTTATTAAGGGCGTCATTACTTTCATCTATTATATAGATAGATAGCTTGGCTAGGCTCACACACTTGTGCATTAGAGCTCATGTACACGCCATTAATGTGCCGGCATGGGATGATAATCTGAGATCCAATCCATCCATAAGAACGGTACCACTATATTAATTCCATATCCCAAGAATCAGTTTGATCCACTGGTCAGGTGGGCCACAATTCGCAAAATAAATGCACAACTCCAAGAATGTTCTAATCCTTCCATCTGTTCACAATATTGGGGCCCACAAGTCGAGTCAACCAGATCTATATTTTGGAAAATACATGCAAGTTCTTACCAACCTGATGGATGGATTGGATCTTGCACCTACTCACCATGCTGGCACAAGTGTGGTGTGTACATTATTGCACACGCGGCCTACGCTTAGCAAAAAGCTCTATAGGTACATATCCACAAAGGTCCAAGGAAGTCAAACTCATTCAATGAATTTTTATTTTTTTAAATTTTTAAATGAATCCAACACATTCCATGTCTTAGTCATGAAATTTGAATTAGGGTAAATAAATAGGTTAGATTTGGATAGTGGTGCACTTAAGTCAACATGGTCCTCAAGCACAATCAAACAAAGTGTCCTATTGTACAAACCCCCTCCATCATTTCGTACACATCATGCTTTGTGTTTTGACAAGTAATATTTTAAAAATGAATTAAAAAAGAAAAAAAAAACTAACTAGGGTTGGCAAAGAAAAAAAGGCTTGTGAAGATCATTGAACTTGCAAAGTAAAAGTCTCTTTAGTCCTTTATATAATGTTAAAACCGTTGATTGGATCGCTTAAATTTAGTATTATTTTGTACGAAACTTTGGTTTTTGATAATCACTTGAAACAGAATTCAATTATTGAATTGGTGGTCGTTTGGCAACCTCCAGTTTTAAAGTTTATATTTTCCACGGAACAAATTCCTTGAGAAAGACATTCTTTTGGTCATGTGCTTGTTATTTTGTGAAATTCAGAATCTGTGTTTGGACTGGGTGGACTTTTTAGGTACCTTCAGGGTCTTTAGATCTAGGTTTTTAGTTTAGTTTGTAATAGTATTTACATGGTTGGGCCCATCTGATAGATGGTTTAGATTGCACACGCACACACATGTGTGGTGTGTTAATATGGGTTCTTTTACGAGCGTTGTTTGGAGTTTTGCTGTCTACTTAACTTCTAAAGGACTTGTATATGATACAGTGATGTGGCTCACAACTCTTAAGTGGGGTCCATTCAGTGGAGAATGGGTTTGTTGGTCTTATTGTGAACCATGTAGTTGCCGTTTCAGGTTGAAGCATTGAATGATTAGTGTTTAGAATTTGTTAAATCATAAGAGACTATATTATAAAAATTATAACTTTTGAATATATAGAATAAATGAAAGGCCTATAAAAATCTAGAGAGATTTTAATAAATATACATTTTAGCACATAAGAAAATATCATAAGTTAGTAATATCGGTAGAGATCTATATGTATATATTTTTAATGCTATTGTAATTTTCTTTCAAACCGACTAAAGCCAAAAATAAAAAAAGTTGTCAAGGAGATTTTTGGCGCACATTCATGTACAATTGGATGCAACAGATCAATGGTTTGGATTGGGTCCTTGTCCTTGCCGCAGTGGTAGACTCCTGTAAGTTTCAACATGAGTTCTAGGGTTTGAGTACCCATAGGTGATGTAATCCCACTGCAGCGTAAGTCCGGGTGTGTGCATAGGGGGTAGAAAATAAAAAAGATCAATGGTCTGGATTACTAAAGCATGGACCTCACTTGCCAGAACTAAAAACTCATATATACTCCACAAAGACAGTTCATAACTACAATTGACAGCTACAAGTGGCATCGAGCGTGGAAATTGGAAAAGGTGACGTCCCTTTCAAATCATGCCGTAAGTTGCAAGTAGAGTTCCTTACGTTTGAGAAATGCTATGTTCGTTGGGAATCACTTTTCCATTGCTAGAAGCAACGCCAAACAGGCCCTAATTCTATTGGTTGGGAAAGATTGAAGAAGCAATTCCAAGCATGGGTGGCAATGGGCCATGTGGCCTGCCTCCTCTGACTAGACTTCATATCTAGGCCGGTTGCCGGGCTAGGCCCAAGCCATCGATGAATGGGCTAACCCGGCCTAGTAGGGTAGGGAGACATGCACCATGTTGCCCCCGAGTGTGAAAGATCAGACCTGTCATGTACATGCTTGGGCCTAAAAGTCAAGCCATCTACTAAAAAAGTAAGCCATGGTGTAGAAAACAAATAGACAGTTAAGAAAAAGTTGGTCCATGCTTTATTGGCCGTCCACTTCTTTTTGTAACTTGTGGCCCAGCTAATTTGTAAAAGGGCATCTACACTATGGAATCTACCAGAGGGATGGCTAGGATCATGCACCATATGTGACTCACCTTGTATTCTTTGTTTTCCTTGAAGGGCCAGGGGCAGGGCCTTCTCTACCTGATTAGGGTCCACAGGGACTCAGTTCATGTTAGGGCGAGCTTCGAGCTTCGGTATCTCAGCTGGTAGTGGAACACTCTTATAAGGTGGCATTGCCCGGTATTGAGTCTTACCATGAGCATTCAGTGAACGCCCTGCCAAAAGAAATACATGCCAGCTACATGTCGAGCGAGCCAGTTTTTGCACATGCACTCTTCAATATTATCGATTGTTCTTGGTTAAATCATTGTTTTTGGGCAATTTTAATTCTCAAAATCACTTATCTAAGTTTTAATTACATTTTTAGGGACCATATTAATTGCTTATAAGAAATGATTACTTAAAAACACACATCTAAGCACAAGGAGTGTGTCGAGGCTTTATCTCTACATAAGAAGTGGCACTCGCTCCTAAATTCCTGCTGTCTGTATATTTTACCCTAATTACGGACAGGTGTACCTCAGACGTAACTCCTACACAAGAAGACTCTGGTGTAGGAAGGAAAGTCCAAAGGTCCGATGGGCCTCTACACAGAAACTCCCTAACTACATTACCGCCTGCAAGTAGGTGGACCGGTTGATATAGGCTCGACGCTATTCGGTGACGTTACCTATTTATTTTATACCTATTTTATATCAGATACTGGTACAATTTCTTAATTTGAGGATGACATAAATTAATGCTCGAAAGAAATAATGAAAAAAAAAGTTGAAGTAAGATAGTCATAATTGAATAAGAAAATTAACATTACTTAAAAAACACACCTTGCCCAAGCACCAGGTGTTTCAAGGATGTATTTCTGCTATCTCAAAATTAGGGCTCTGATTCAATGAGTGACCCCTCACATCATGTGAGTGAGATGTGAGTGAGGGGAACATGTGTTAGAGATCTATGCATGTGGAACGTGTAAGAGATTTGGGCTGAATTTGGACAATTGATCTTTTTTAGCCAACCAATTTTTCTCACATAAGTTGGACGTGCCTAATTAACAAGCAAATTGACATTATTTTTGGTCCATAGCATGTTCACAATGTGCCGTACGCAGGTATTTTGAACACATGTTCTGCCCATTTGGACTGTCACTGAATCACAACCTTCATGAAAATGACTCTCCCTCCTAATTATTTTTACAGGATGTAAAGGGATCACAACTTTCAATTGGCCTTAATTTTTGGTGATCCATACCATTTATATAATACTCCACATGACTGATGGTGGCTGCTGTAAATCTTCAATACTAGTTGATTACTTTTAATCAATGGAACAATAAAATTTGGGAATTGCAATATATAATGCATGTTTACTAAATATATTTCTTTTATATAAGTAATTCTTAATAAATAGTTTTATAGAATGATTCAATCAATTCGACACTCCTTAAAAGCAATACATGAGCGTTTATCATCTGTGTTTTTAAGTGAACTTGCTTCCTTATGCCGGTAAATCTTTGTACGTAACTTAAGTGTGGCCTAGTCTCTACTCTCAATCCAGACTCCAAAGCTACATGACTTTATACATTGACTCCGTGAGTTGGTGGGGACGGGAGGGTCACGAGTATGTTTGCGTGAATGTGCTGCACGCATGTGTAGAGAGAGAGAGAGAGAGAGAGAGAGAGAGGCACTTAAATAGTGTTTTTTTTATTATTATGTTTTTTTTTTTTTTTACGCCGGCTGCTTTTGGACACATGAAAAGTCTTTTGTTTTGGCTTGTTTTTTATGATCAACGTGGGTCAGCTCTTTTTGTTGGTCCACTTGATTGGTTGTTTAAAAATAAAAAGAGAGGCTGTGCTAAATAATAGTAAGGCCTGTTTCTTCTTGGGGTGCCCACCTAAATGATTGTACAACTTTTTTTTTTTTCCAAATCAACAAAGTTACAGGTGGTGTGGACCTCTCTCTCTCTCTCTCTCTCTCTCTCTCTCTATATATATATATATATATATATATATATATATATATATATATATATATCTCTCTCTCTCTCTCTCTCTATATATATATATATATATATATATATATATATATAGGGAAATGGTTCTATGAGGTCGACCTCATGGGAACTTCCCATGAGGTCGAGCTGTGTGGGCCCCACCGTGATGTGGATCGAACATCTACTCCATCGGTCATATGCACCATTCTGTGGTGGGCCAAGGTCTTAAAAATCAAGTCAATCCATGACTTAGGTGGGCCACACCACAGACAACAGTTGGGAGGGGTTATTCGCCCATTAAAACATTCATGATCTTTGATTGGGCCCACCGACATGTGGTTCACAAATCCAGACCATCTATTATGTGTGTTCCACTTGTACCAGGGATCATACCATGTTTCAGGCACGTCAAAAAGTCAGGTGGGCCCCACTAAGTGATTTTATATATTTTAGGCATTTCTGCCCAATGAGTTCTATCTGATTTGGGGATCCTATAACTCAAGGGGACCTCAATGCATGGAGTAGATGTTCATCTGGGGCCCACAGCTGACCTATGGGAGTTCCATAGTGCCTCATCATAATTATATATATATATATATTTATTATATATATTATATATAATATATATTAATATATATATATGGTGTTGTTGTGGTATGATGGTGAGAGACACTCATGAGCACTTTTTCATGGCTCATCGCACGTGATGTGAGCTCAAAATTTGAGCCGTTCATGTGATGCAGCACCCCAAAAAATCTCTACAGCCCATCTTTCAACTTGTTCTAGAACTTTGGTGGGCCATGAAAGAAGGAAACAGTTTGCTCCCTTGATTTGCCTCTTGCTTTCTGTTACGGCCCACCAAAGTTTTAGATTAGATTGAAAGATGGGCCCTAGGGGTTTTTTAGGGTGCTGTATCACATGGACGGCTCAAATTTTGAACTCACATCACGTGCGATGAGCTATGAAAAAGTTCTCATGAGTGTCTCTCACGAGAAGTGCCTACGTGAGCATTCCTCTCTCTCTCTATATATATATATATGTCATATTTAGAAGAGGATCCTAACCTTCCAAACATTGGCTACTATTTTATAGCTGATGGTTTTCCAATCCATGGATGATCTGGAATGGGGTATACATATTGATTATTGGAACTCTTGTTGCACATAACCAAACCATCCATTTTGTATGGCATTGATGATCAGATGGATAAACTCTTGTTGCACATAACCAAACCATCCATTTTGTATGGCATTGATGATCAGATGGATAAGTTCCTTTGGTTGGTGTGAGTTTTTAGTAATGGCCATGAAGATTGGACTGAACCTAATCAACGAGTGTGATCGCTTGCATGACTAGAAGAATTAGGGTGTTGCTTTAAGTGCTGTTGAGTGTTCATTGTCGATTAATTACATTCTCTACAAATCAACAAAACTAGTGAGTATGGCATACACAAACTCACATGTCAGAAAGTGAGGAAGTAGTAGTTTGTAAGATGTGGGAAAAAGTGGAGGAGAAATCCTTGCGAAAAGCTCTCTTTGCAGGGGGTTTGCTATAATACATCTCGAGGTATTGCTATTTTTACATTGGGACTGAAGTTCTTGATCTGAGATCAATTTTCAATGACCCAAAATATTTACGATGATGGGTCTTATTTTGGGTGGGGGCCGAATACCAGAAAAATAAGTCTCTCAAATTAGAATATTTCCACCCTTTGATCATTTAAATCTTTTTCATTGCTTTTTTTTTTTTTTGGGTTAGTACACACACCCCACTGTCAGTACACCCACCCCTACTGTTAGTCACACTGCAATGTTAGCCACCTCCACATGGGAGTTGATACCAAGAGTTCAGTGTTGAAAGGAGGTTATCTTCACTCAGTCTACCACTTGAGCTATGGATCCGGGTGTATTGAATATGGATCAACTTCTTTAAACATTCTTAGGCAGGCTACCTATAGGGTTTTCCGATCTTGAGTATTGTTTTTGCTTATCAGCCATTCGTATGAACGGTTCTCATCATTGAAAAATAGCCCAAAGATCCAAGGGCTACAATTTGAAAGTACAAAATAGCTAGCAACAAATTGGGATGTATTTATGAAGGGAGCGTAGGAATAGCCTCAGGATTTAAGTGAGCAGACTAATGGAGTCACTGAAAATTGGAGTGTTGGAATACACTATTGGAGTCACTGAAATTTTTAAAATTTGAATAATCTACTCATTTTACGGACAACACACATTGAGTTGGACCTGTCCTTTGGTTTCTCCATTTGTAGGGCCCTAATAAATGGGCCATCTTGGTTGTCACCTAAAGTGATCATTATGATGCGGCCCACCATTTGAACGTTAGGACATTAAACTAAGCCACACGTTGGCTAGAAGAACAAAATCTCTCTCTCTCTCTCTCTCTCTCTCTAGCCACACGTTGGCTAGAAGAAGAAATTCGTCCCTCATTGAGGAATGTCTCTACCAAATCAGTTGAGGAGGCAAAGAAAATAAGAAAAAGAAGGGCTTAGGTGAACATTTCTGGTAAGGTAATTATGCTTGCGAAGCAATAAAGCAATGGGATACTGTAAATATCTCCACTCTGATTTTTGATAATTGTAAATACCTCCCATCTTTTTTGGTAATTGATAGTACTTGCCTTTTGGTTTTAAGTATCATTGCAAATTACGACTTACGGCTGATTAGCACCTTTTTTCTTTGAGAAGTTGATTGTTTGACTTTTATCTTGGTAAATAGTTGTAGGTAAATCGGTCTACAACACAGTGCTCGTGTCTTCGGAAACTGTTTGACATGGTCACACTAGAAAGTGTGAAACCTTAAAAATCAGGTTGATTTAACCATTGGGTGGGCCATCATATAAATTTGGATGTTTTTAGTAGGGTCTGGCCCACCTTGTGATTGGATAAGCCTGAATTTTCGTGCATCTACTATTTACGGTGGAGGGATCCAGTGAAAGCCTTTCGCGAGTTCCTATGATGGGAAGCTAGGTGGGGCCTGATAAATCCACCCCGTCCACACTTTGTTTTAGGCCATTTTAGGATATGGGACAAAAAATGAGGCATATCCAAAACTCAAGTGGGCCGCATGATAGGAAACGGTGAGGATTGATATGTCTACACATTCGTAGGACCACAAGAGTTTCGGAATAGGCAAATATTTCTGTGTTTTTAGTTCATTGAGTAGGAATGACCTTATGAAAGGTATGGATGACATATAAACATCATGGTGGATCCCAGGGAGGTTGCAACGATAGGCATTTTCCTACCCACTGTCACCTGTCATGCAGCCCACTTGATATGCCTAATTTTTTGGTATGCCTAAATTTTTTTTGTCCTATTTCCTAAAATAATCTGGCAAAACAAAACAGATGGAAGGATGGATTTCTCAAGAATATCACAGGGAGCCCCACCTAGCTTCCCATCAGCCATTGCAGGAACTTCTTGCGAAAGCCTTTGGTAGGAAATCAGGGTCCCAAAATTAACTACTAAGACAGGTATTTTTCTCATTTGCTGCAAATTTCTCTAACATCTCTTGGTAGAGAGGAGGTATTTGCAATAACCCAAATTAGAGTGGAGTTGCTTACAATTGTCAAAACCAGTGGGGAGGTGCTGACAATTATCTCCTAAGGCAGTATGTGATATGCCTGACAAATTCGTGGTCTAAAGAGACTAAAATATTTAATTTCCATTTCTTTTCTTAGATTAGACAATGATCACATTATGAGAAGAGCTTTGGTCGGCCCACGTGCACTTGCTAGCCAGTGCCAATTTGTTCCACATATGTGAGATCCAAGCCATCCATTAGCTAGGTGGGCCCAGATATGTTGATGCCCTGGTGCAAACATCAGGTTTATCCCAAATATCTTCCGCAACACATTGTCATTGACCGTGGAGTATTCCGAATTATATTAAAGAAAACTATACCCTGCCTGTGTAGCTCACTTGATGGGAGGCTCTTCTTATTTTTTGACTCGATTTTTACATGTGGCACATGTTGGTACATATGCCTCTTTGGGTAGAGAAAAGGTACAAAAACATCTCCCATCTTAAATAGTAGTAGTTGAAATTGTGTGGGGTAGTCTAACATGACACCTAATACACTATGTATTGCTAAAGTTTGGTGGAGCTTAGAATCACGGATAAGTCTTAGAGGGAGGGTGAATAGGACCACTTAAAAATTTATGGCTAATTGAAACATTTATCAATTAAAACTTAATTAAGCAATTAACACTTAGGCTTACAAGATAAGTGAGTTTAATTACATAGACTACAAATCATTCAATATTAAGCAATTAGTTTATAAGAGATAGTGAGGTTGTATATGTTCATGTGTAAACCATACAATCCCTAGCATATATCTAATCATGCATTTATAATTTAACTAATTAAACTCATAAGCATAATTAGAAAGAGATGTTCAAAGACAATAATAAACATAACGATATATAGTGGTTCGATTTTCCTACTCCACTCCTGCCTAGTGTACTCTTCCCTTGAGTGTATCGAATTTTATTATTTAGGAGTTTCAATAGGTTCTTCCTAAATTTTACATTTGATTTTTCATTAGTTCACAAAAAACCTTGGTTCTACATAAGAACTGGCTTCCTCAAAAAATTAGATAATTTTCTATCGGCTAACCAACAACCACTACACATACAATCACATCGGAGGCCTATATAAGAACTTAGTTTAGGTCTTACATAAGAACCAAGGTTTAACACAAGAACTAATCAAGTTTGGTAATTAAGCTCTACACTCAATCCTACACAAGGAAGGAGTGTGAATGAATTTTACAAATTGATAACCTTACTTGTCGGATTGAACCCCTTTTAATGTGCTTTCTTGAGATGCTTGATTGATGCTCTCCCGTGCTTTAATCAGTTTCTCATTCTCCCCCAAACATTGATGCCGAATGCTTCAGCTCCTTTGATTGGCTATTATACATTTGATGGTCCTTTGAGGTGACCAAGGGAGTGAGAGTGAGGTTGAATCTTCTACAACTAATGGAAAGTATGTTGCAATTAGGGATTCAACTAGATAGGTCTCCTAGATGGTTTAGACAAGGTTTTACCTATAGGCTTGATGTCTAAACTTTAAAGAATGAGAGAGATCAAGTTCATCTTCATTTGATTTTGGAATGCTCTAACATGTGATGAATCACAAGGAAGATACTTTGAATCTCTTAGGATTAGAGCCTCTATGGATATGGAGTTGTAGCGACTTCCAATGCATTAAAAATTCATCAATTTTTCTAAAGAACCGAATGCTCATTTGATAGAACTCTAATAGTTATAAAATGTTTAGTTCAACGACTCTATCGATAGGATCAAACTACCATTTTATGGGATCGAAACGCTGCTCGATTGGATCGAACTCTTTTCAAATAATTCAATTTGATTGCCGAACAGGAAGTTCGATGACATTAATCAATCTTCGATAGGAACAAAGAATTATCCATAGAGTTCATGAGGTTGTTGATAGACTGTTCGATGGCATTGGCTATAGAGTTTGATAGGATCGAACTCCTATCAACGAACTTTCGATTTGATCGAAGTCCACTAGAAACTGCTATTTTGGGCAATATGATTTACAATACTTTGCATCTCTTATTAGCCTTACTTATCATATTCAAATGAGTCTTCTAAGGTTAGAGAAGATGACTAAGGGTTTACCTATTAAATTTAAATCATCTAAGACTAGGTTGTTTTGGTTATAAGGTAAGGGTCACCATGGCACCCCATTTAACTGATTTTTCATCATTGATGCTTCATATCTTTAGGTGTTTTCGGTCTTCAGCTTTCAAGGGCTCAACCGACTCATTAACACACAAATTCATATGACTGACAATAGGTGCACAAATCAATGCACTAATAAGGGTGACACTGTATGCAACATATGCAATATCCAAGCCACTCATCAGGTGGGACAAACCGTTTGGATTTCCTATGCTAAAATTAGGACAATCCAGTTGTGAGGTGGGCCACTCATGTCTGTCAAATATGGACTACAGTGCACATCCATCATACCTCACAAAAATGGGCAACTCATCCATGATGACATTACGAACCTACGATCCATTGTACAATGACAGTTCACAAAGATCGAAAAAAAAGATTAGTGAAATATGTGATAAACGGTCTAGATCCCAGTGAGACAATCATGCATCTCCAAACTAGTGATTTGTGAGAATACATTGGATTGTAGGTTAAAAAATATTAGGAAAGTTTACAAAAAAAACTAATAATATATTATAAAATTCATAGTCCAATGTTTTTTTTTTTTTTGATAGGGTGATACCACATTAATTTAAATTATCATTGAGAGTGGATTGGGTGAGGCTACGATCCGACGAGATTTGATTGGGCCACATAATGCTATTAGAGATGGAGCCACACAAAGCATGTTTTAAAGTGGAATGCAGATTGGGTACTTTCCTCGCCTATACCAAATAGGGATGGTGGGTGACATGGTGGGATTTGATTGACAAGTAGGCCATTATCAGATATGGGTCCCGATCAAATATGTACTCGTCTGAATAACTTTTAAACATTTTTTTTTTTTTTGCGTGAGCCCCATGTCTGATGTGGGCCTGTCATCTAATCAAATCCCTCCACATTGCTGCCTATCTCTATTGGGTGTGAGCAGGGTAGTAGTCAATTCGAATCCTTGAAAGTGGTTCAGCTAAGAGACTTGGATTGGGTTCTGCTCCTACTGGTACCGGCGTCGACATGGTGAGATTTGATTGGACAAAAGACCCATTTAAAACATAGGGGTACCTGCAGAGACATGAGCTGACATGGTGAGATTTGATTGGACTACAGACCCATTTCAAACATAGGGTCCACGGTGCAAGAAAAGGGGCTGCCACTCGGGTGGGCCCACTATGATATTTTTTTGAAATCCACCTCTACCGTAGGTGCGTCACCTCATGTTAGGCCAAGGCTAAACAATCAACCTAGTCCATGATTCAGGTGCACCACACGATTGGACAATGCTCACCTTTCAAACCATTTCCCTTGCCGTGGCAAAACTAAATCACAGATGGGCCTACTTTTGGGCCTAGGCCTAAAAGTTCGTGTGCGATCGAAGGGTTGGGTGGATTTTATATAATCATCAAAATGAGCCCGATAAAAATCAGGGGTGGACATCTCACTTCCAACTATTTCATTTGGTGTGGTCCACCTGAATAAGAGGCTAGAATAATTTTTTGGCCCTAAGACTAGCATGGGATTAGATGTCTAACGGGTCGGAGTGGATCATCTCACATACTCATGGCTGTGGCCGGTGGGATCCATCAAAATTTGCAGCGTCCCTCATCTTCCAAAAACTGACTATATGTTAGAAAAAAGAGAATGTCTCAGGTCCATTGGGTTGGACTATGAGTTACAGGTCCAACCAGCTTATAACGATCCAAGCTTTCATGTGCGTACAACATTCAACCCGTCCAATAGGTTGCATTCATTATGAACATCATCTTTTGGAAAGCTTAGCAGCATCACTGATTGACTATACCACACTTATGTCTTGTTATTTATTAATAGCTGAAAATTGTTTTATATGGTGTAGCCCAATTGACAAGTAGGTTAGGGCTAACTTTTGCACCAGATGATCCCTCAGAGAGTCCAACCCAGTGGAAGGGTTGGATTTTACATCCAATTAATAAGTTGAAAGTTATCATCAGGTGTACCATAACTTATGGTCCAACTAATTGGTCTTAAAACCTCATTATTTAAAAAAAAAGAAAGAAAAAGGGAATTATATAGGACGCCGACCTTTATATTTTATGAGCCACCATGATGTTTACATAAGATCCACTCTGACTATTAA
Source organism: Liriodendron chinense (assembly GCA_003013855.2). Classification (NCBI taxonomy): domain Eukaryota; kingdom Viridiplantae; phylum Streptophyta; class Magnoliopsida; order Magnoliales; family Magnoliaceae; genus Liriodendron; species Liriodendron chinense. Next base: position 1,546,285 of record PVNU02003892.1, on the reverse strand, counting down.
ATATGTAATCCACGTTAGGTTTAGGGGTAAAAAATTAGGTTGACTTGCGATTCCGGTGGGCTATACTAAATAGTTACCACATACACTTTTAATTTTTATAGGGTTTACCACGATGATTGTATAAAATCAATTCCAACCATTAGATGAGACACCAAAATTTAGTTCTAAGGCCTAACAACCAGGCTCATACCTGATTCAGGTGAGACACCCCAAGAGAAATAGTTTGGAAGGTGAGCATTGCCTTGTACAAATTTTTCAATCATGTGGTCCACCTGCACAATGGATGTGGCTGAGTTTTGGAACTTAGGCCTAACATGGGGTGACACATCTGATGGTCGGGGTGGATTTCACATAAACTTTACAATGAAGCCCACCCATTGTCCTAAATAAATCTAATGAAACTTACTCTAATGATAATTAGTTAAATAAGGTGGGTGGCTTATAGAAAACCTTGTTAAAAAGGTAGGTTTTCTTTTTATATTATAAAATTTTCAAAAAATTATATAACGGCAAAGGGTGACAGTAAATCATACTTGATACATGGGCACTCAAATATTATACACGTGGAATATATTAATTCAAACTAAGCTGACACCTAATTTGATTGGAGCACATGCTTCACGAGATACTAGATTATTGAAATAAAACCATAGGACGTTTTTCATTTTAACCGTGCAATAATATGTCCCACCAATTCGATTGTCAGCATAAACGGGACCCAAAAATTGGAAACGAAACTCACTTTCCATCCTTTGTCATGCAATTTTGTGGAAATTATGAACATATTATTTTTCACTTTCTATTTCTGTTAGAAAATAAGCTAAATTATTTCTCCACCTTTAGTATTGAGAAAAACATTTTTACACAGGATAAATAAAAATAAAAATGGAAATTTCAAAAGTTAAGCTCAAATTTGCCACCATCTATCTTCAATTGCTCCACATATGCTACATATATCAATGTGCCAAATGAGTCATTGCACATCTATGGTCATACCCTACATGTGTTACTATGCCATGTCTATGTCACTTGTGTTACCATTCATCTTCTCTTGTGTCTTATCGGATATAACGTCCCACATGTGCTAATGTGACACATGTGATACCATCCATATTTTATTGTTCTCCGCCTATGCTAATGTATCACATTTACCACCATTCATCTTCCCTTGCATGCCACATGTGCAAAGTACTCCACATGTGCTAATGTAACTACACATGCCACCTTTCATCTTTAATGGCTCTAAATATGCCACATGTCTCAATGATCCCAATGTGCACAACAAGTGATGTTATCTAGTTTCAAGTGTCTATGTCTCTAGTGCTACAAGTGTCATTGTACACCTTCAAACACCTCACATGTACCTTAATACCATAGTTCAACTTTAAACACTCTGCATGTGCAATATGCAATATCATCCACATGTGCCACGTGTGCTAATCTGGTACATGCCAGTGGCTACTTAAAGTTTTTCTCAAAAGTCTTGTTCTTTTGGTTTCTGCCAAACAAAAAGTGCGAAATTAGCTCATAAATTTCTAAAAACAGTTTGTTAAAAATAAATAAAGAAAACATTATTTCCTTTTCTAGAAGAAAATAATATTTTTTCAAAAAACACTATTTTCTTTCATGTATTTTCCATGAATTCAAATAGGCATTATGCTGATGTTTTATTTATTTATTCTTTATTTCTACGCACACAGCCTCACACCTACACACAGTACTCGAACTCATGATCTTTGTGTTGAAACTAGGGCTATTAACAGGCGGGCCTAGGGTAAGTCTCAACCCAGATTTTGAACTGGTTCAGGCCATGCTGCGATTATCAGCCTATTTAAAATTTCGATTTTCAAGCCCAAGCTCGGCCCATTGACACCCTTAGATAAACTCTTGTGAGACTGCCACTAAGTAATGAGTAAGGACTAAGAACATGCTCCAACACTTGATACATGCAAATATCACACGTGGCATACATTAACACAAACTAAACCCGCTAAATTGCAGAGGCTACTGTTTCCAAGTTACAACCCAAAATTAGATGGCTGCACAAGGACCCTTGCTTGTTGAAATACTACTGTTAGAGCTGTACATGAGTTGAGTCGAATCGAGCATCACCTTGCTCGGTGCTTGATTTGAACCCACCTACCCTTGCTCGTTACTTGGCCAAGTTGAGCAGGCCCCTATTCGATCAGCAGATTGTACGAGTTCGAGTTTTCAAGCCGAGTCTGAGTTTGATTCTATCGAGTTGAGTTCGAGTTTGTGTTTTCAAGTAAGGGTCACCTGGGGGGGGGGGGGAGGGGGAGATTACCGACGTTGACGAGTGGGCAGGGTTGAGAACAGGGTTAGCTGGCGACGAATGAGCATGGTGATTGAGAACAGTAGGTGGCCGGCATCGTGCGAGCAGAGTGAGGGTGGCCGGTGACGAGCGGGCAGAGTGAGGGTTGCCAGCGTGGAGTGGACCGCCGACCGTCAAGCTTAGAGAGGGGGAGGGTAGGTTAGGGTTAGGGTTTGAAAATTAGGGTGCTCAGGTGCGTAAAAGATAAAAAAATGTAAAAATGATTAAGGGTAAAAAAAAAAAAACTTATATATAGTACTGAGCCGAGTTGAGTCAAATCAAATCAAGCCAAGTTCGAGTCTATAAATGAGCCGAGCCAAATCAAGCATGCCCCGTTCAAAGCTCGCTCAAACACATTCAAGGAATATCAGAAATTTGACTCAGCTCAGCTCACACTCATTTTCGATTTGAGCCAAGTCAAGTATTTTCCGAGCGAGTCGAGCAAGTTTTTCGAACTTACTCAGCTCGTGTACAGGTATAACGAAGGTTATATAGATTTTATTTTATTACGTCCATTAAATTGCTTGTACAGATTTGAACGGTTTAATTTAGATTGCTCATACTCTGAGCACGTAATTTCTAAATAATGGATAAGTGCCTGCCTATCATCATTCATAGTATTCAGAATGTCAGAGCTTTATCTCATTTTTAAGTGCCTGCGTATCATCCACCGCACTCTGCCAGAGTATTAATGTGCGAGTCATGAATGACGTGAGCATGACGCTCAAAAAAATAAAAAATAAATTACAATATAATAAATAGTGATAAAATAGAAAAATAAAAAAAAGGAAAATGATTATTTTTTATTTTTTTTTGGGAGGGGGTGGGCCATTATGTTCCTGAGAGAAAACAAAAACACGGTAGTTGTTGAGAGTCAGTGTCAAGACGCCGAGCTTTTTCTAAGCGGAAGGGCGTGGGTCGGTTGGTTCCGTGGTGGGCCCCACACACCCCCCCCCCCCCCCTCCCCGCCCGCCCGCCCGCCCGCCCGCCGCTAGACTCCGAAAATACATCCCTCCTTTTTCAAAAGATGAATCATGTGATCCTCGACCCAATGATATTGCACAGTTTCCTTCGGATCTTTTTAGATTCGTACAGCTGGGCCCCACTCCTCGGTGATCAAGATCCATGCCTTCGGGTGAACAATCCTGACCTTTCATTTTGTCGACATAGAATAGACGGAAGATTAATGAGAAGTTAAATAAAAGCAACGGACCACATTCGTCCATCCACGATGGGGGGGCTTCGGACCAACTGTCAGGTTTTCAGTCGGTACAAGTGGGACCCATGGGTCAGCCCCAAAATTCTTTGTTATTGGAATAATCACACGAGTACGAACATAAGTTAAATTCCATACCTTAGAGCTTGTGGGACCCACCTGTGACGTGTATGTAGAATCCGAACCGTGCATCTAGTGCACTGCCTCCTACCAACCGCACATCCTAACAATCAAAACCTATCGAAAGCTCAGGTGGGACAAAGCACATGGAGTAATGTACAATCACGACTACAACCTATATATTACCTCTGGCCCACCTAAATCATCAAATGGCTTCGGCTTCCGCGTGTCAATTCATCCTGACGGGTAGCACCTGATGGATGTGGGTTGAATGACATATAAACAATACGGTGGACCCTACATTCCATCTGAAAGTTTCTATGGAGGGCTTTCTCCCTCCCCAATGTTCCCTATTTTTCCCTATTGTGTGGACCACCTGAGTTACATAATCAGGTTGAATTTTCGAATGTAAACTTAAATTTGGAAGGAGCATCTAATGGATGGATTGGATGGCATTCCCGTATGACGACGGGACCCACATAGCTCGAACAGATCGTATTTACCATGAGGGCGTCTTTGATGCGACTACGGAACCAACGATATGGGTGCGACCCTGACCGTAGGGCTAACCTCTATGTTTTGCCAGATTATTACGGGTATGATCCAAAAAAATGAAGCAATAAAAATATCAGGTGGACCACCGTTTCCGGTGGTTATTTACCATTAAAAAGATTTTATGGGCCTCAAGTTTTGGATCAAGCTGATATTTGTGTTTTCTTTTCATCGAGGTCCGTGTGATTTTATTAAGAGGTTGAATGATCAACAAACATTACAGTGGACCCTAGGAGGCTTTTAATGGTGGGAGTTCAATGACCCCTATTTTCTGTGGTGTGGTCCACCTGAAATTTGTATTTTGCTTAATTTTTTGGTACCATGCCCTAAAGTAATCTGGAAAAAAAAACTGATGGACGGCGTGGATACACAACATATATACATTGAGGTGGGCCCTACAGTCAGGGTCGCACCACATAGCTGGTTCTAGGTCGCAGCCAGGTACCATACATCTGAACGCAGGTGATCATTTATCAGTCAAGACCTTAGGTCTTTCATCAGTTGAACGTGCTTTTGCTGTACTTCTCCTCAGCCGTTTATTTTAAGGTCACCAATCACAGCCAAAGGATTGTAAATCCAGGAGATTTTTGAGGTAGCGTTCATCCACAATGGTCCCCATCAGATCAATGGTCTGGATAACTTAAAAATACTCTCCACCTGTACAGATACAAAACCTAGTATCAATGCATATCCTCGGGTCGAAGATCACAATCTCTTTATAACGGACGGTCACGGGCACCCTAGGGTAACAGGGTCAATCTCGTCTTTTGCTCTTTTCTCTTCTCCTTTCTCTTTCGCTTTCTTTTTCTTCCCTTGCTTTTACACGTGTGGGGACATGTGCGTCGCTGACTTGCCTGAGTTCGACTTCGTCTTCTAGCGCTTGGATTCGCACACCAAAAGCCGCCTGCTTTGCCGGGGAGCACGTGCTCACGTGAGCTAACGAGGCATGCTCACACGTGCGACATGGAACCCTTGAGCAAGATCCGGGCCATTCACATGTTTGGGGCACTGTTCAAACATGACCGACAATAGTGTCCGTTGGTTAATGTTGCTGACCGTTCCTTTTGTCTGGCATGTATGGCCAAGATTCTTCATGTCGGATGAATGGGCTAGATCTCAACCACGTGTTACACGTATACATTAACACATCTGATGCGGAGTACGTGATTTCATGAGGACGTGGGCCGTTCATTCCCAGAGAGTGTTTGCGTTGACGTGGGTCTTCCACTGCGGTCTTCTCGCAACGACAAGTAGCCGTTTTTCATGACCGTTGGTTTTGGGTTCGTGTCTCATGCTAACGAGTGGTGGTCAGCTTTCCGTGCGTCGCAGTCCTATTAATGACTCTAAGGGGCGTGGCTTCGGTGGTGGGATCCCTGACCATGGGGCCCACTGTGATGTATGTGTCTTATATCCAAGCCGTCCGTTCGTTTTGAAAACTCATTTTATTGCATGATCCAAAAAAATGAAGCAGATCCAAATGTCAAGTGGACCATAATACAGGAAACAGTGGTAATTGAGCATTAAAAACTTCTCTCTTGGGCCACACAAGTTATGGATCAAGCTGATATATGTGTGGTCTCTTCATCCGGGTCTTTGTGACCTTATCAACAGGTTGGATGGAAAGTAAACATTCCCGTGGCCCTCATGAAGTTTTTAATGGTGGTGATTCAATCACTACTGTTTGTCATTTTTGGGATCATGCCCTCAAATGAGCTTTCAAAATGGATGGACAGTGTGGATGTAAGGAAAATACATCACACTGGGCCCCACAATTAGGGATCCACCACCCTCCGTGGATCCGGGGATCCACCCAAACCACGACCTGACTCAAGACTCAGATGGTGGGCATGCAACTTGGCTTCAACCGTTCACACGGCATAGTTATATTGCAATCCAGATCGTCCAAATTGCTAACAGACTGTCGGTGGTGGGCCACTTGGTTTCAACCGCATACAAGGCGTAGTTTTACGACAATCCAAACCGTCCTAATCCTCGACTCAACCGTCTACCTAGCTTGGGGGTATTGTAATCCAAACCATCCAGACCGCCGACTCAACTGTGGACTGTCGACCACTTGGTTTCAACCGCACACATGCAGCATAGTAGGAGGTCAATCTAAACTAGAGCTGGACACTAACCGAATTTGATCGTTCGGATTGACTCGGATCCACCTGGTAATACTTTGTTCAAATAAAAAGTTTTCGTATTCAAACTTTGTTCAAACAGGCAAGGTTTGTTTGAAAAAAAATTCTAGTCAGTTTCAATCACAGCCTTGTTCGACTCGACTTGACTCGAATGCGAACTCAGAACTTGACTCGAACTCAAACTTGACTTCAACATTGACGGACTTGACTCATTCATTCGACTCTACTTGGTTATATATATATATATATATATATATATATATAGAGAGAGAGAGAGAGAGAGAGAGAGAGCAGGTTAGATGACAAATAATCATGACTGTGGGCCCTAAGAAGGTTTCGATGGTGGACATCATTCTCCTCACTTTTCTTATGGCGTGGTCCACTTGAGCTTTGTATCTATCTCATTTTTTGTTTAATGCCTCAAAATGAATTGTACAAATGGATGGATGGAGTGGATAAAACAAATATATCATGCATGGTGGGACTCACCGAGCTTTGACACCAGCTTGCTAGCTAGTGTTCATGTCACCAGCCAACTCATGTCTACGGATTGGGTAGTATGAGTCCGCCCCCACCAGGACCTATTTAGAGACGGACAGTTCTGTTAGTGCTCTATGGGGCCCATAGTGATATATTTGCTTATCCAAGCTGTCCATCCACTTTTTAAAGATCATTTATAGCATTATCCAAAAAATGAAGTGGATTAAAGGCTCGAGTGGACCACACCATAGGAAACAGTGGGAATGTTAACTATCTATGTTCTATTTTTTTATTTAGTTAGTTGAAAACTTTAAATCTTATGATTTATCATTTGTGAACAAATCGATATTCATAATAGAAAAAAATATTTTCAAGCAAAAAAAAAAATGAAATTGTTTGAGCTCACAAAAGTTGTCCAATATTCATACGATTGGAACATGTTTGAACATGGCTGGGTCAAACCAAACTGAGTTTGAATAGAGCCACCCCTGTTCTGTTAGAATGTTTGTTCAAACATTGTTTGAATACACCCACTCAAGCAGCAGAACGATCTGATCTAGTTCATGTTCGGCTTGGATTAGATTGGTGCCCACTTCTAATCCAAACCATTCAAATCACTGATTCAACTATGGATGGTGGCCACTTGGTTTCAACGGTAGATATGGCATAGTTGTACGGCAATAAAAAACGTCCCACTCAACTGTGGATTGTGGAGCCTCTCAAATCCATGGAAGGGCCTAACGATTCAACAGTTTGGATCATCAAACCATAAGCCCATGTATGGAATTATCAGCAAACCGTACATTGACGACTCTCAATGCATCTCCCACAATCAATGGCCATAGATTGTTGAACTAAACTAATTTTAATTCCTCTTAGTTACAGTTTGGGATTCAAAATGATCATTTATGAGAAGATAAAGCAGCATGGTTGCTTTGGCACCCAAATGATTTTGTACTCATCAAATCCTTTAGGGGCCCGTTTGCGTAATCTTGCCTGTGGCCCACCAAATATCGATCAAGATCAAAGCTGGTCTCCGACAAATATTCATCATAAAAACCGGAAAGGTTTCCATTTTTTCTGAGGTGTCCTAAATGCAAACCGGAACGGGTTGCATCCCCCCATTTGATTGACGGTACACACAAACGGGCCACTAAGCGACTCTCTAAACCATGTTGTACGTTCCTTGGTCCACTGTGGATCCACCTTCCATGTATTTGCAGCTTTGCCAATGAGAACAGAGGGCACGTTTGGAAGTCCTGGCAGATTGCAATCATTACAAATTGTAATCCTGGTGAATTGTAATCTTTGGAGGCCATGATCACTTTTCAGAGTGTGGGCCACTAGGGAGCCTTGTACCTATTTCGAAGGGTTGTGCTAACATGCACCCCGAGGGCTCCACAACTTATCATATACGTCTTGCTGATGAATATATGACTCGTTGGGTCCATGCGTTTGGTACCATCATGTTTCAACATACGAGTGCGTGCAGACTTCGTTAGTATTACAATAAGGGGTCTTTACTAACGTGCACCTTGGGTTTCAGGAAACCCATCGTATGCTATCATGGTTTTAAGACTCAACAACTCGTCTTGCTTGCTCAGACTCTTGACCTTGATTGATTCATTTTGCTTTGAAAACTGAAGTAATTAGTTATAATTATTGTTTTAAAGATAGATTTGTACTTCTCATAAGTATTTAATCCTTATGCATTGAATCTTAATAGCTCTGTCCTTGGGATATAACAATTCTTCATGATGGATGGTTTGGATACACTCACGATCAAAGTCATTTAAAGTCATAATTACCTTTATAATTTGTCCATTGAAATAAAGAATAGAGGAGAAGAGAATAGAGAGAGTAGAAAAGATATTACGGCTGTTGTAATTTTCATAATGGAAAAACAAAGAAATATAAGAGATACTAGTTTTATGCATATGTATAACGTCACCACAGATAATATAAAAATGAAAAGAAAAAAGAATTAAAAGACACTTAGGTCAAAGCCCCACCACGGCCTCAACCCAGCATGAGTGTGCGAAGATGTCCTTGAAGCATTCTTTTAATTTCCATTACAAATTTTTAAGAGAGAAACTTAATATAAAAATTTTCTCAACTTTCTTCCTTGAAAAAAAACATTTATAAAAATGAAACTGCATTAGTCTTTCAAATATATTTTTTTTAAAAATCAAAATTTCCCAACAATCTGGACCATTGATCTCTTGAGTTTCAAATATATATGCACAATACCTGATAAAACTCTTTGATAGGACAATATGAACCAGGATAGATTGTTGAGAAGAGAAACACAGGAAAACTCCACATTCAACTGATTTTTTTTTTTTTCAAGATGGGTCGCTGGGATTTTCAAGCCTAGTAGGTTTTTGTGTTGGATCAATTGTCTGGACTGTGATGAAACCTAATTAGCCCCACCTGTCATAATGTGCAAAGATGCCAATTCCACTCCTTGACCCATGCCTACAATAGTACCACACCTGAACAAAAACACCTAACTATATTACTAATACTGAGAAGTGGAAATGAACTTTAGGGACTGTTTGGGTAAACAAATCCAAAATCAGATTTTGGATTCTGACACCAATGGACCATGTGATGCCTGTGGCCCACCTCGCCAATTTCCTTGTCATTCTGAGGGAAATGGAATGCATTTCCAAAAGCAAAATTGGGTTTCATCTGCCCAAAACAGGCACTTAGATTTTATCATGTTTTTAGGATCACATCTAAATGCCAGTAAATCCAGTGAGAGAAGATGTTCCCATTCTCTCTATCCTTGTATTAAACAAAACACCTTCGTATTTTGTCACGGACCCACGTGTCCAAACATGCCTGTGACACTCACGTGCATCGCACGTGCATCCCACTATTATTATTATTATTATTATTTTTTTTTTTTTAAAAAAGCCAACATTTGGGTCATGAAAAATATTAGGGTTCCACCACAAGTCCTGCCAATGTAAAGAGTCTCCGCTTTTAATTATAGTAATCTAAATATGTATATATGGGAACTGATCCAGTGCACATGGAAGCATGAGAAGTACCGTGCCCCTGATGTCATTCCTCGCAAATGTGGATGAGATAAGAACCGTTCACTTTGTAGGCCTAATAGTCAATGGAAAATAGGCTAAAAAATCACACTCTTTGGCAAACCAAACCCTTTACCCAGTGGTGGACACGGTCAACGGCTCATATTCAGTATGAGAAAAATTCATTTATTAGATGGTCAAGATTGTCTGGCCAAGGAAACTTAATTTGCTTAATCTGATGAATAGAGGAGCCCACATGACGAATGGTTCAGATCATCGTACACATGTATCACATGATGCACAGGATCTGATCACACTATTAAATAATGACTGATTTGTATAGAGCATTTCTGAGTCTAGGGAAAGTGATAGTCTCCCCACCATCTTAGATGTTTGAAATGAGTGCTGGAAGAAATGGTTTTTTTATTGAATGGTGGAAACTGGAAAGTTCTTTTTACATCTAAAGACAAAGGAATGAGAGTATAATAGTAGAAATTAAAAAGCAATGGCGTAGGACCTTGGGATCAGTTATTTTAGTTGGCTTTGTGAAGGTAGAATTTTTTATTGTAGGTTGAAAATGATTGATAGACTTTTACAAGGTTTGCTAAAGCCCACACGCACCTCCTCAAGCAGGCCACATATGGTAAATCTGAGCCGTTCATCATGTATCTCACCTGTAGATTAACTGCCCCAGATATCAACTCGTTAGATAGGACACAAATGTAAGAAAATAAGACCCTTTATAAGAAGTTGTGGGTTAGTAGTCCTTGTCAGACTTTGGCCACAGCTTTTTCTTATGAATCCTGAGAACATGACGATGATGACCATTATGCTGATGATGCCAGTGGTCCATATTGATGGGCGGATCGGTTTGGTTCTTTTATGTTTTCGTTTCCTTATCTAAGGCCAATCTGCGTGGTGGGTCTATTAGATGCATGGCTCGGATGCTCTCTACACATGTACGGTAGTATGTAGAGGAGATAGTGTAGGCTTATCAAAACTGGAAAATGCTTTTGTATGGCAGCAATCCGCAAGATATGGTCATTTACTTGCTTCTCAAGGAGTTTCTTAATTTATATAATCTTGCCTGTAACAGTAATGCGTTTGCCCTAGCGCAAAATGGTGCAACTTTCTTTACTTAGCCAAAACCCATTTCCTTGAATGTGACTTGTGATTGCTAAAATGCTACTCCATATCTCAATGAAAGTGCATATAGATTTTCTAAAGGAATAACTTACCTAACAAAGGTGATAGATTTACAAATTCAAATAGCAAAATTTAAGGAAGGTTGAGTTTGGTTGCACCAAATATCATGAACTTTCACTAATTAATCAGACTAGTTTGATACAAATTTCATGAATTTTGGTAACCAAACACACCCTCAATATTTGAAATTTAACAGTGTGATGCTACAACATGAGGGTCATAACAAACATGAGAGAGAGAGAGAGAGGGAAAAAGTCATTTTTCGACGTGATTAGGGTTAATTTAGCTTTAACCAAGACTGCTTCAACAAGCGTGCATGCAAAGCCATCGAACAAGCCACTTGTAGCACTTCGTAAATCTGACATGTCATTTTCTCCCATATGCTTTAGTAAAGTCTATTCCTAGATACTATTATGTATTTTGTATGGATGCCGCTGCTGTGGCATTTCATCATTGCAAGTGATCTTACGACACCCAGCATCTACTGTTGCTTTCAATTCCTAAATCAGTTTTAAGAACAGCCTAATCTTTTCTCAGTGGGATACATTCATTTGGTTAGCTTAGTACATATAATCATGATTCCAAAACACGTCGACTAATCACCACAGAACTTAGAATTGCTATGGGTTTTAGCATTTAAAGATAAGAATAATTTGCCACTCATTGTAGGATTGGCTAGTGATCGATCGAGCTTTTGTCATTACTACTAATAAATCCTAGCAGGCAACCTTAATGAAATCTTCATAGCTTGTGGATGGAACCAGCGTACCTATGTCTAGGGTTTTAGAGATGTCCAAAGACCTCTTCACTCAAGTAAAAATCAATCAGACCAGTGAGCCAAATGTCGCATCGCTGAGGCACTGGTGTCTATATATAGCAAGTGGCGCACCTCAAAACATGGAAATTGAAAGATTGGAACTTTATCAAATTCAGGCCTTGACAAATCAATTTGGAATGAGATAAACATGGTAACCCTAATTTATGGAGCCGACAATAGCAAGATTCCGGCCATGGTTCGATATCAACATGTCATATGGTTGTCCACTCATTGTAGGATTGGCCAGTGATGGAGCTTTTGTCATTTGTACTAGTAAATCCTAGTAGTCATCCTTAATGAAATCTCCATAGCTTGTGGATGGCACCAGCATATATACCTATGCCTAGGGTTTTAAGATGGCCGAAGAACTCTTCACTCAAGTAAAATTCAATCAGACCAGTGAGCCAAATGTCTTGTCAATGAGTCATGGTGTATATATATAGCAAGCGGCACACCTCAAAACATGGAAATTGAAAGATTGGAACTTTATCGAATTCAGGTCTTGACAAATCAATTTGGAATTAGATAAACATGGTAACCCTAATTTACGGCTGAGCCGACAATAGCAAGATTCCAGCCATGATTCCATATCAACATGTCATAATATGGTTTTCCACTCATTGTAGGATTGGCTAGTGATGGAGCTTTTGTCGTTAGTACTAGTAAATCCTAGTAGTCATCCTTAGTGACCCAAATGTCGCATCAATGACTCACGGATTCTATAGCAAGTGGTGCACCTCAAAACATGGAAATTGAAAGATTGGAACTTATCGATTTTGGGTCTTGACAAATCTATTTGGAATTAGAAAAACATGGTAACCTTAATTTATGGAGCTGACAATAGCAGGATACGGGACATGGTTCGATACTAACATGTCATATGGTTGTCCACTAGAGTAGCACCATTCCTAGCACTCATGTCCATTAAAACTCAATGGACTATGTGATAGCTACTTATAAGATCCTTAGAGATTTCAAATGATAAAATATATATATATATATATATATATATATATATATATATATATATATATATATATATATTCTTAGCATTTTAGAGATTCTCAAGCATATGAATTTCGTGCACTTGACTAAAGAGAGAGTGAACAAGGTGAATGGAAGTCACGTAGACCTACACAAAGGTATGATCAAAGCTCATATAGACTTTTAATGAGATATCATACAACGCTTGGCTGAGAGTTTGTATGGTGACTTTCAGGTTTTTACTCGTCCAAGTATGGCCATGGTTCACTAAACCAATGTCCATTTGATAAGACCCAAACATAGACGGGTCCAAAAACCAAAAATTGTCAAGATTGGTCCTTTTCTTGGCTGATCGTGGACAGTTGCTGTTTTTTCTCTCTCTTAACCGTCTAATTACTGGCCACCAATAGATGGGTTAGAAATTTTCAATTGGGTAGGTTTCTGGTTAATGGGCTATCTACGGTGGGGTTCATTAGATAAACGGCTTGGATTGCTGAACCATGGGCCCCACTTGTGTATTATCCCTACAAAATGTTGTAGGGCACCAAGGACATTTTGTCCTTCGTTCAAATAGGGAGAAAGTGGCTATTTATAGCATGCTTTGTAGCTATGCTAGCTATGTCAAATCTGGTTTAGGGCGAGGGAGTCTTAAAAGTGTAAGAGAAATGCTAAAGTGATTCCCGTGCGTGGGAAGAGGTGGAACATGGAAGGCATGTCAATCTTCACACGTGTATGAGATCTGGGGCGTCCAGGGCTTAACATGATCAAACCCACATCCCCAAAACCAACCTTGTCCGCTCATCATGTGTAGTAAGTGGGGACGTTGAATACAGTCTGTTTGTTGGTGATTTTCTTTCAAAAAGTCCATTTTCCTCATTTAGGTGTGGCCCACCCTGGTAAGTGGGTTGGCATGATTTATGGATCAGCAGGGAGTGTTTGTATAGGGACCCACATAATATTTGCTCTGGATCTGACATACGTGTGCCACATTGGTACGTGTGCTTCAATTCACCTCTTTAGTGTCCTAAGGATGATAAAGATGAATAGAGAATATCTAGGGAATGGAAAGTGTATGCAAAGGAATCGTGTAAGCAACGCATGCATGGGGTGATCCAAAGCTGCTAATGGAAAATGGATGCTCTTTCGGTTGTACCTACACTTTCTACAGAGGTGTTTGCTAGTAGCAGTGCCGACAGTCCACATGCATATCCAGACATGGACGGCTCGGATGTCCTATATATGTGTCAGGTTGACACGTGCGTTAGCATGCAGAGGAGTGTGTGGAGCTAGCGTACATCACAATGCGACTTTGAGTTAAAAAACCATTTCATTAGAAATTATTATTGTTGAATTTCGTGCACTTATGTATGTGGAGTACTGATAAGGGTGATGGGCAGTGTCACACCAACGTCCGAACCTATGGTAATTACCATACGGTTGAGCTGTTTGGGGCCACCTGTGGTGTGTGTGTGTCTGTGTGTGTGTGTGGAATCCTAACCATGAATCTGGTGAGGTAGAGCCGACCCGTATGGACCAAAAATCATCCAGATCCAAAACTCAGGTGGGACACATCACAGGGAGAAACGTGCGATCACGATTATAACCTATACATATTCGTGTGGTGTGGCCTACCTAATTCTTGGAATGGCCTTAGTTTTGGTTAGTCCTGTCATCCTAGTGGGCTTCACCCGATGAATTGGTAGGATGGCTTCTACACAACATGATGGACCCTACATTCCATGTGGATATTTCTTTGGTGGGTGTCCACTCCCAATGTCCCCCATTGTTCCTTTGGTGTGACCCACCCATTGTATAAGGCTGATTTTTGGGATTTGAGTCTAACACAGGCGGCACCCACGTAATGGATGGGTTAGATGTCAGTCAAATATCATGATGGGCTCTATACAGCTCGCTCAAACTTATGTGATCATTCCCACGGAATGAACATGTTATCTCTCTCTCTCTCTCTCCTTTTCTTTCTCTCTCTTTAAAAACACACACCCACACCACACACACTCACACAACAGTAGCACTTGATTTCATGACCTTAGTATTGAAATGCAATCTATCTACCACTAAGTCATGAAGCTGGAGTCATCTCTCTCCATCCACAGTTAGCAAAATGTTCATGTTTAATTCAGTTTCGACCCTTAAAAGGAGGGTTAAAATCCATTAAAATTTGTTAAAATATTAGAGAATGAAAAGTTCATATTTAATACATTTTCAACTAAAAAATTAGAGTGAGAAAAACGGATACTATATGCATGCACATAAGTATTGCATATAAATAAGACTAAAATATAAAATGACAATTAAAATTAAAATACTTAAAATTCTATGAACATGAGTGATAATGTACCAAGGTATATATATATATATATATATATATATATATATATATATATATATATATATATATATATATATATATATATATATATATAAAATCTTTTTGAATTCATCAAATCCTTCTTTTACAAGTAAAAACATATAATTTGAATCCCTCAAAAGCTGTTTTGAATAAAATAAGTTGTTTTAAAAAAATATTTAATTTCTTCTGCTAGAAAAAAGTATTTTAGCTATCTTCTAAAATATATGGAGTTTTAAATGTTTAGTAAATTATAAATGTTTTTTTTTGTTGTTAAAAAAAAGAAAAAAAGAAAAGAGTTTTGCCAGTATGACTATCCCCTCTAATGTTCTAATTCCATGCATGCAAGTGCGGCCCATAGAAGTGGTTCATATCATTGATACGATGGGACCCAATATGTATAGGTATAGCAAAGAATCTTTTACATCAATAGGTAATAACCATTCAATCAGTGGCCCACAAATAGAAAGCTAAGAAAAAAACAGTAATGATCTAGAAAAAGGGCCAAAGATTGAGTTTCTAGGAACTTCCAATCCAGAAGGTTTTTGGGACCCACCCCCATGTACAATAGTGCCGATCAGATCAACGGTTTGAATTGAGCAAAGATTGGCCCCACATGTACGGAATAGGTGCATCGTGACACTTATCAAGTCCATATGATTTAAGGACCACGAGATCCCCATCAACTGACCTTGGATTTTGAAGTCTGCTGAGACATTTCTTTCCATCAATGTAACTGATTGAATTTCAGGTACAAAGAACAAAAGACACGGCTCTCTAAAAGCAATGAGAGGAAAGCAGCCAAAAGAAAAGAAAGTGGAAACAGACAGAAAATAAAGGGACCCGAGTCATCTGCAACACCTGTTGCATGCAGTGCGTGCAATACCTGAGCTCTGTGGGCCCACCATGTTGTGTATGTGAAATCCGTTCCGTCCATCAGGTTGAACACTCGGTGCTAGACAATTGGAGGAAAAAAATAAAATCAGCCCGATCACAGTTTTGATGGGCCATGCCACAGGGAAAAGTGGGGATGGAGACGAACCATGCATTTCTTGTAGGACCCATCGTATTTTCTATGTACCATCCAACCTTTTATTCTGGTGCGTTCCTTCAGGATGAAGGGAAATGACTAAAAGTAAGCTGATCCAAAACTCACGCAGGCAGCACCACATGAATTTGGAGCTTGATGGTACATTGTTTCCTATTGTGTGGCCCACCTTAGTTTTTAATAGGACTGAATGTTTGGATGCAGAATCAAAATGAAGGTGAGCACCTGATGGACGAAGTGGATATCACGAAAACAGCAAGGTGGGTCCCACAGTGCTTGGGTGTTGCACTCTCTGTGTACAACAATGCTGCAGAAGTTAAGAGGCTTCCGGGCCTCATCCCTCCACCAGCACATCCGATCCGTATATCAGGTGGACTATAGTTTTTTTTTTTTTTTTTTTGGTGGGGCCATAGTTTAGAACGTATGGCCAGAAACTCAGGTCACTCAATAGGCCACACATGTGCGAAAATAATGAACGGTCAAGGATCAAAGTGCCAAAAGAAGATGTAAACCGTGTAGTTCGGAGCTCAGATCTCACACGTGTCACATTGTAACGCATGCGACCGTGTGCATGTGTACGGCTCCAAACGCGTGTGGAATTACTAAACGTACATCTGTGGTGTACCTGAAGTTTTAGCAGCCTGATATTTTGGCCAGATGATCTACACCGTCCATCCCACTTGATATATACAGCCTCAGATGTCTCACATACGTGATCCATAGACACGTGTCTACATGTGTATGTCAATGCCGGGTAGCAAACCTCTTGTGTGTAGAGCATTCTAGAGCCAATAATAGGTGAAAAGGAAAATAGATGTCCTCATGCACCTTTACACAGCACACCTGCCAACCTATCGTGTGTGTGTGTGTGTGTGTGTATCATCTGAGCGTTGCATATATAATCAGGTGGGCCACCATGAAGATGACCTAGCACAAAGATAAGGTACAGGTTACTCATCAATTGGGAAACATGGGCACGTTGAATGGAGACCATTGGCAAGTTTTTGTTACATGTCCGTGGTTTAAGAATATTGGTTGGACCACCTAATGAGTTGACCAATCTAACTTTTGAACCATGACCTCCACACGACCTGCAAGGATGGGGTTCAACCATGTTACGTAAGGATGATCGAGATTGTGCATATGGTGGACCCCATCACAGATGGGCCATTGCCAAAAAAGCACTCGGATTGGAGGATCCAACCATCTGATTTGAGGACCTGAATGGGGAACCGCTGCTCATGTCTCTACTGTTCATTTGGTGGGGTTGCCGATCCTGTGTTTAGGATTTTACAGGTCAGTTTTTGCCTGTGAACCATCCAATGTAAGGCCCATCATAGAAACGGTTGGATAATGTCAAGATTCGTTTTAAATGATAAGTCCCCTTGAACAACCGATGTATCATAGGCATACATTGTATCAATCTAGACCATCCAAATCGTGCACCCCAACATGGATAGAGCATAGGCCAGAATATCACACAAGCGGACGGTCTCAACCATTTGATATTTCCATTTGAATTTGGAACTTCTTTTCAACTTACATCCAATCAGACAGGATCGTGCGATGTGTAAGATTTTCTGGCCATGCTCCATCAACGACTTTGGGACCACTCACTGGAACGGTGCCGAATGCGAAGTCGGATTGAGAGTGTAGAACACAGCATCGACGTGGGTATTGTATATTGAATATACGTCGAAAAACTTTGTGGGCCACACCATGATGTGTGTTTTTATCCACGCCATCCTTCCATTTTTTCATATCATTTTAGTGTATGCCCACAAAAACTGAGGCATATCCAAAGCTCAAGTAGACCGCATCATAGGAAACAGTGGAGATTGAACGCCTATCATTTGTTGCTCGCTATTCTTCAATCATGTGTGTGAAATGTGTGTGGGCATGCCAGAACTGATTGTGCAGCTTAATTCCAACCAAATAATAATGACCTCAGCCGAGTGTCAGAATAAGCAGATACACCATAATCAACTACATATGCCCAGAATCTTTGTAGATCAGCCATCTATTTAGTCATTCGCTTAGTTGTTTAAAGAGAATCAAACGATACTTGGAGGGTGGGGTTTGTCCTCCAAAGATGGGTTACACTTTTACCTTTTGAAAAAAGACTTTTCAATATGGAATAATATAAATTAAGTAGCAAACGTGAATACTTACAATTGGCCACTTGAAACAATCCATAGTTCACCTTTCGGGACTGAGTACGTCATTTAAACTAAATCCAGCATATAAGTGTAGATTTTGCTTACTAAATTCTAGCTATGAATTTTCTGTTATGGAACGTAATCCCAACATTCAAACTAGATAAATGCTATTCTAAAGGAAAACAAAGATTATTCTAAGAAACGCAAATAACGTGATAATAGAAAAATATGATAAATTAAGATACTTGATTTGGTTGGTGCTGGACCCTGAGCTTGGCCTTCCTCCTTGCTATTTATAATAATCTATTACGTAACCACTTAATTCTTTCAGCCGATTAATCTTCTGGGCTTTTCTTTTCGTTACTATATTTTGTAACTGATTTATTGACCTGTCCACGCCTGTTCGTATGCTTGGTGAACGGTTACGGTAACCGTCTGCACACTACCAACATTCTTGAGAGTTCCTCCTTTTCTGCTATTAACACTTGTCCTATAACTGCATGTGGGACTTACCCACTCCTCCATGTTAGACGGTTATAACAACCATCAGTTTTCTAAAGGCTTCCTCTTTCTTTCTCTTGTTGACATTTATGTTACTAGTTGTTGACAAACTGAGCTTGGATACAAGATGCAATTGACAACTATTCCAAGATATAGACCTCAATTGGCTGCTTTCCCTACTTCAATCGGCCATTGTCCCTAGTGTTATAAAACAACAATCGGCCGCTTCTCACTATGCTCTGCTGCATTCCTCAACTACAAAATTAATCGGCCGTTGCTCCATGATGTAGACCATGACATGTGTTTAGCTCTAAACTGCTGATAGGCCTCTATTAAAAACAGAGTACGAGACTATTAAAAACTTCTCTAAGGCCACAAAAGCTTTAGATAGAGCTGATATTTGTGTTTTCCCTTTGTCCATGTCACAGTGATCTTACGAACAGTTTGGACAGAAGATTTTAAATGTGAGCGTCATTTTCTCTACTTTTCTGTGGTGTAGTATGGCAAAATGAATGGTGGTGCTCACAGAGTTTTGCCACGTATACACTAGTGATGTCGTATACGTAGGGCTGTCAACGGGTCGGATACGGGCCGGATCAGTGATGATCCGAATCCGACCCGATTAAGAATATATCCGACCCGAATCCGACCCGAATCCGATTCGGATCACAAGTATATGATCCGAACCCGACCCGATTAAATTTTTCGAAATCCGTTTCCGATCCGATTATGATCCGACCCGATATCCGACCGGATATCCGAGAGAGGAGAGAGAGAAAGAGAGATTCTCATATAATTTTTATTTTATTTTATTTTATTTTATTTTATTTATTTATTTTTTTATCGGGTCGTATCATTAACGGGCCGGATCAAGGTTGATCCGAATCCGACCCGAATATTAAACGGATCATATTTGGATATCCGTATCCGACCCGATTATCCGATTATTGATCCGAATCCGATTAAATCGGATCGGATACGGATCGGATACGGATCTTGATCCGTGCCATTGACAGCCCTACGTATACGTAGTGATGTCGGTGCCGTGTTCTACGCTACGCAATCCGATTCCAACTAAAGCACCCTACAGTCAAGAGAGAGAGAGAGAGAGAGAGAGAGAGAGAGATGGGGAGAGAGATCCATCGGGAAGTAGGATCCAGCGTTTGTCGCCCACCACTAGGCCCACATGTTGAGATAGTCCGTTGATCTGAGCCGTCCATATTATCATCAATACAAGTAACCTCTTATACCATAACCACAGTTCACTGATGATCGGATTTTAGAGTTGAATGCGAGCCACTGAAAATTTTCTTTTGATTGTTTAAAGTACGTATACAGATAGTGATGATCACAACCATTCATTTATAATAAATTTCTTTGGGTGATCCATATACCATATAATCCATAACATGGACGGTTCCGATCATTGCATCATTCGGAATGTGGGACCCAGTGGGTGGCGACAAAGGACAACGAGAGAGAGAGAGAGAATGAACAGGAAGAAAAGACAAAAGAGGAGACGAGTTACTTCGTGGAAGGATGCAAAAGAAGGCAAAGGAAAAAAAGTGGATGAAAAGAGGTAGAGAGAGAAAAGCGATAAGGGGTGCGTGTAGGAAAAGACATGCGCCTCCGACAAAGATTTTAGCAGAGTACGGTTCCCGTTTGTTTATGTCCAAGGGAATGTGAGAAATATATATAAATCAACTCCGCCACCTGTCACTTGCGTACGTACGTTGGTACCGTGCCTACTGCCACGTGGTCTGAACTTTCGTTAAATCCAACCCGTTCATCAGGTATGCTGTCTCTCCTTCGCTCCATTCTCTAGAAATCATAACGAATCAAAGCTCATTTAGGCCACACAGGAGGAAAAGGTTTGGATGGAATGAACACCATTAGTCCTCCATAAGTCCAACCCTAGTGTCTGTATTTCATCCAGTCCATTCATCTGACTTAACTCATCACGATGAAAGCATTATCCAAAATTCAAGCTATTCAGAAAAACAGATGGGCCATAACATGTGAATTTAGAGGTTTTAGGTATGATTCCCGATCGGATGGCGTACCTGAGTATCAGATCAGCCTGATTTCTCGTTCAAGAAGGAAAATACAGGCGTTGTACCTGATGGACGGTCTGGATCTCATGCACGTGAAGTCTTTGTCCTCAGAGAAGCGGTAGGCACGCTTCCCGCTTTCCTAAATTCATTTCACTTGCGTCGGATGGAGATTTATGTTTCGCGGTTCAGCTGACACGTGGAGGCCATATGATAGATCAGGCCATTTATCCTGTGGCCCATGCTTCTTGAGTAAAACTGGGCTGTTAAGGAAATTGTCCTACTGTATATTCAGTGTACAAGTCTGACCTACCTGATGATGACTGGAACCTGTTGATCTTTTAGTCCAGAGAATGTCTATTCCGGGCCCAACCTATTCATGTATGCCACGTGAAACATTTCTGAGTGCCCGAGTATCAAGTATGGTAGTCTGCAGAGTATCAAATAAATCCCGAAAATGTTTAATGCCTTATTGAAAAGCGTGCCGTCCTCTTTCTCAAACGGCATGTGCAGTTTTGCACATCTCCGGCATTTTCTCCTTGGATGTCTCTGTGTGTGCATATACTGAGATGGCACGTGCGACTCACCTGCAGAGAAAGGAGGTAAGAGAGAGATCAGTTAGAGGGAAAGTTAAAAAAGGCATGGGTACTGCTGGGTTACTTTCACTATTGTTGGGTAAAGTACTTAATTAACCTACATGAAATCCACACCATACATCGCGTGAACCATACTTTCTTGAACTTGATTCCAAAATTTATACCCAATGACTGTAAATTTACATGATATGGCCTACCTAAGTTTGCAAATACTGTCATTTTTAAGTAGTTCTTTCAGCATTATGAGACATCAAATGAATGGATTGGGTGGCATCTATCACTAGTTTTATCTTATACCCAACGCGCATGACAATTAAGCTTGTGGAGCCCATCACGTTGTCTTAGAAGACATTTTCAACAATTTTCACTATGACTTCAATTTTCAATTGCTTCAAAGCTTCATTCTTCATCTCAATTTCATCTTTTTCATAGTTTCATTGCTTCTGGTGCTTCCATCGATAATTTTCTTGCACCTCTACATCACTTGCTCTTCTCATGTGGCTCTTGCGCACTTGCCACATACGAACAACCGTGGATTCCAATATTGATTTCGTAGCTCTACCGTGAGAAGTGCTCTCGATCACCGTGTAAAGATGACCTCACCTTCGTGCCTTCATCATCACGAGTGCACCTTTGTCACTTTAAAAACCCGATCGCAGCCGATGAACCTGCACCCTGTCACCTCGAGTGCACTAAGAGAGATCAAATTCTTTTTCAACCTAGGGACGTCTCTTACATTTTTCAAGACTCTTGATCCTATTGAATATCCTAATGCGCACCATGCCAATATCGACAACTTCGCAGGTGTGACCATTGCCTAAAAACATTAATCCACCATCATATGTATTGTATGTCATAAATGAACTCCAGTTAGGACACATGTGATACGATGCATCTGAATCCAAGAGCCACTCTCCATCAAGAGACCTCTTACCGGACACAGTCAATACATCGTTATTATTACAACCGTCCTCTGTGACTTCCATAGTATTAACCTTCTCCTTGGAAGAATCCTCAGACTTCTTTTGCCTTGATTGAAATATTGGCTTTTCGATTCATCTTCTTCTACTTTACTTCTTTCATAAACGCTGATCACTTTTCATGTTTTTCTTTCATGAAATCATTCTATACGTCGAATCTCATGTTTGACACCATTGAAACCTCGTCTCAAATTTCAATCTACCTCCCAATGTTCGCTCTGATACCACTTGTTAAGAAGGGAAGTGATCAACCCCGCAGCGAAAGTGAGAAACAATCAAATGAGATAAACCATTATGATCAAGCAAATTAACATGCACAAGACGTCAATTGAAAGTTTAAAGTGGAAAAGCCCCCCACGGGTAAAAAACCACAGCACAAATCGAAATTTTAATGTGCAAAAGCCCCTCATGGATAAAAAACTGCAGCACAAAGCGAATTCACTATGAATTAGAAGTTATAAGAGATTACAGAAGAATGACTTACCCAGATCTAAAGCCCCACAGAGAAATCCCGACACCCCCTAGTATCCAAGATTGAAGACATCCCCAACAATAATGGGATGGGATACCAACCATGGGTTTGTTTGTTGGGCCATCATGGTGTGTATCTTTCATTAGAACTATTAATCAGGTGTAATTCATCAAGATGAAATGAGTATAGAAAATCAGCCTTTTCCAATATTAGGTGGACCACTTGGATTGAACTAAAAGGTTTTAGGAGCCATTTTACATTGTTTTCATTTATATGGTCCATAAGAATTTTTACTGGGTTGGTCTATTCTATGTACCGTTAAAATGTGGGTTCTCACCTGATGGACTGAGTTAATTTGCATATAAAACATGGTGGGTTCCGTACATATTGGATGTTTTATGCCGTTAGTAAAACAATGTTGCAGACGGTACTAATCCACTTTATAAAGAGAGAGTTGGCTGCACAATGAATTTTTTTTTCCCAATAAAATATAAACCATTGAGTTAAGTGCCATTTTCAGGTGAAATCTTAACCACGCATTGAGCATGTATATTTTAAAAATTCCCTTCATTTAAAATACATTTTTACATCTCTGCTTTTGTATAAAATTATGCGTTGTAGAAAACTAATTGTGGGGCAAAAGTGTCCCCCTTACATATTTGGGTTTGGCTAACATCCCACCTTCACTGAGAATTAGCAACGTCACCAAACCTTTTAACTAGTATATAGGGTGGCCTATATGAACCATTCATTCATTCATACAACTAGGAGCAAGCTATGGTGCAAGAATCACGGTGATTAGATGATCCTTACACTTTGAATGAGGACAATTTGTTATAATGGTTCATTGTTTAGAAGCCATAAATTACATGTTTAGACTTATCGAATCAAAGTGTTACTGTAGAATATAAAAAATACAGAGTGAGATATATCTAATAGATGTCTCAAGATGTTGATTGTACTTTTTTTTGTCTCTAGTCAATCTTGACTGTCCATTTTCAAGAAATTGTTAGGAAGCATAGAATCATCCAATAGCATCATTTTTGCCTCATGACTTGAATGAACGGTTAAGATCAATAATAAGTCACCCTGTGTGCCATTCAAAAGGTTTGGAGACATTGCAATTGTTATGGCGATGCAATTACAAGCAAGAAATAATGCTAATTCCAAACATCCTAATATGGGCACGTGTGTGAGAGATCCGGCCATGTAACAATTGGGCGATAAGCAAACCCACGTGTGCACTTTGGGTAAAGGCCATTCATTGTAACCATCCATTTTTATAATACATGTGTGGCCCACCTGATGAGTAGAGTACAGTGGCATCATTGTCATATATGTTAAAGGTGCACCCATACGATACCTGTGATGGTACCCGGATTCTGTGGGGCCATGGAAACTATGCATCCGATCTACCCCGTCCATCGTGTTCTACCCCTCATGCTCACCATAGAAACTGAAAATGAGATCTATCTGAAAGTTAAATGTGCCGCAATGCAGGGACACTACAAGAAATTCTATTTTTACCGACGCACGATTTCGTCGGGAATCAGTAAAATTTCGTCGGGAAATCTTTTTCCCGACAAAATTTTTCGCGACTAACATCGTCGCAGAAAGGCCATCGGTAAAGGTTTTTACCGATGAAACAAATTTTCGTAGGTAATAATAAAACCATTACCGACGAAAAAATTCGTTGGGAAAACATATGAACATTTGTCGGAAATAAAAATGAGACGTCGGTAAAAAAAACTTTTACCGACGAAAACGTTCGTCGGTAAAGTCTTTACCGACGAAATATTTCGTCGGTAAAAGTTTTCCGTGTTTATCACCGACGAAATATTTCGTCGGCAAAACTTTTCCGGGTTTATCACCGACGAAATATTTCGTCGGTAATTTTTTTTATTTTTTTACCTACGAATAATTTCGTCGGTAATAGTATTTCCTGTCCCGGTTTCATTTGTTTTCAGAATTCAGGAAAATTCCTGATATACACCTGTAAAGAAACCTGTACATTTTTCTCCTATTCACATCCACATACATACGAATAAATAGAAACTACACCATCCATACACAAATAATCCATTCCACATCCACAAACAAACAATATTCATCAACACACAAATACATATAAGTTAAAAGTCGTATAGTAAAAAAATAATCAAGAAGATGAAGGCGGAGATGGCGGGGCATCGGCGCCAAGGCGTGCAGCGAGAGCCTGAAACATCTCCTGCATCCGTCGCTCATGCTCCTGTCGCTCCTGCCGTAACTCCTCGATCCTCCTCTCCTGCTCTTCCCGTCGCCTCTGCTCCTCCTCCTCCCGTCGCCTCTCCTCCTCCTCCCTACGCCTCTGCTCCTCTCTCTGCCTCTCCAGCTGCTCTCGAATCTCATCGACGACGACCCGTAGCTGCTGAACCTCTCTCTCTGCGATATCAGCTCGGCGTTGAGTGCTCTCACCAGCTACGAATCGGCTGGAGCCAGCTCTAGTTTGTGCCATGAGCTTGGCACCATGGCCAAGCCCACGCACATATCCAGAACGGGTGCCAAGCACCTCGCTCAGGATTTCTGGCTCACTCCGCTGACTATCATCGGGAGTGGGCTGACTGCGTATGGTGTCCATCGCCGCCTGTAATGAAAAGATATGAAATTTCATAAAAAATGACATGAATGACATTGTTATCAATCAATGCGCAATTAAATTTTACAAAGTAAAGATTTTTACCCAATGCTCACTGGCTCTATGATGAACCCAAGATCCCGTCGCCTGCCGACAGTGAGTCCCTCTGTAGAGGTCTACTGGTCCAGGCTCCTGGCCAATGGCGGAATCTCGCTGCGCAATCGAAAGGAAAAAAGACTTATAATAAATGCTAATCAAAATAATATATTAACTTAATAATCATCAATAATTTCTTACCATGTCGTAACGATGTCATATAAATGACTTTGAACCAGCTACGTGGTTCACTTGTAACTTTTCCCTGTTCGCAGAATTTATTCTACTCCTCTTCTGAACACATTATACAAAATACATTTCTATTAATTGTGAATTTAATTGCGAATTTAATTGTTACCGTAAGATATCGTACATGTAAATATTACCTGAAAAGCTTCCGACGAAAATCTCTCGCAGAGTATCCGCCAGTCGTCTGTAGTAACGTGTGGCGGTGCGGACAGTACGGCCTTATCGTGTGTCCTGCACCGCTTGTACCGCTGGTGCAACTCTCCGCGGTACTCCTTGAACCGCTCTCTAATCATGTCGTCGACGGCATGAGAAATGTAGGGAACATTCAAATCGAATTCAAATTTATCCTGCAGTTTCGTAAATAATAAATTAAGGCAATAAACTTATTAACAATAGGACTTAACCGTAAATGAACTTTCACAAAAGAAAATTTCAATTTACTAAACTTTACCTGAAGGCGCTGACGGATGAGCTGTCGCACATCATCTGTCACGTCAGTCCAACGGGGGGTGGTGGCGGGAATCAGAGATCGGCATAGGACACCGACCTCAGACGTAAACAGTCTGGCACTGTCCCCAACAGGTCTAAGGCAGTCCTGTGGGAACTCTACCGCCACCCTACCCTCACGCGTAAGTCGCTCTAAAACTAACCCACGCGTGGGTCCACGTCCTCGTCGGCTGGTAGAAGATGCTGCTGCGAAAAGATATATGTAAGTAACAATATAAACAGAAATCACTAAATAAATGTTTAGACTTACATGCAGTGCCCGGTGTATGCTGAACCGAAGGATCAGATGACTGTGATGCACCGTGCGACGTCGATGCTGTCTGTGTCGCATCACGGGTGGAAGGGGTAGATCCAATGCGCGAACGACCTGATCTCCCGCCTGGTGCCATGACTGAATATATCTGAAATACAAACTTATAAATTTAAACAATGTCAATGCAAGTTTATGAACATCATTGTAGAGTGAATTTGTGCTTATGCTTAGAGACATGATGAAAATATGATTAGACCATTACACTATAATGCAAGCAGAATATAATAAAACCATAAACAGAATATAAAAGTTGAAAAATCCATTACACATTGTCATTCTATATTAAATACATATATCTCATTGTAATACAAATCAACTTCGGATCAACTATCCGAAATACTCCCTGCGTAAGTTATCATATCCTGCAGATGTATATGTCAAGCTGTATGAAGCACTCGACATTATTACAGCCAACATGCCAGTCATAATAGGAGAAATCTGATCTCTCGGGACTCCATTCAGATGTGCAAGTGATAATGTCGCATCTTCCATACGAAGTTTTTCGCGGTTATATTCCTCAATCAGGTCCGAAATTTCTTTGAGATTGTATAATCTTTCATCTGAGTCATCGTCTTCCTCCCTACATTTCTCGACCAGACCGGGTATCTCTCTGGCCCTACCAGAAGAATATAGGGCCGGAAAGTCCATCCGCAACAGCTGATGAAGTATGCTGCGTGCTTCCGCTACGCTCCAGTTTGTGGAGGACATGATCAGAAAGTGACTTAACTGTAAATGTAGATTATAAACAAGTCAATTCAGGAAAAAAATCATGACTTATAAAATATATATACATGTAATAATCAAATTAATCGAATTGAAAATTACATGTAAATCTTGTATACATTTAATAATCGTCATCTGAATCATTATCGCTTAGGACTCTTTCTTCTTCACCATCACTATCGCTAATCAGAATTTCCTCTTCATCGTCTGCAACGTTGTCATCGATGAAAGCGCTATCATCTCTAACAATGTCATTTATGATTGAGGCATCAACATGATCAGGTGGTACATCATCTCTATTCAATTGCACCACATCAATATCAACATTTGGATCATTCCCTCTATCCCAAGATGGCATGTCTTCTTGGTATGCTTGTTCAACTGACGACGTTCTATTACTCCCTTCATCGTTATCTTCAACGTCTACTTCGGGAACGTCAAATATGTTCCTGGGCTTTATTTTCTGCACCACGTGCCAAGAGCCGCCTAACTTGGTGTCAACGAGGTAGAATACTTGTTCGGCTTGGCCGGCTATGATAAATGGGTCATCTTTAAACCACTTCTGAGATAAATTTACGCTCGTGAAGTAATTATCAGTCTGTATTCCCAACTTTTTATTTCCAATGTCCCACCAATCGCATTTAAATAAGTACACCCGCTTTCTCATACAATAACTCAGCTCAATAATATCTGTCAAAATGCCATAAAAATCAATTTCGACATCCTCATGTATTCCCTTCACAACCACGCCACTATTTTGTGTGGTCCTATATTTCTCACGCTCCTCAGTGTGGAACCGAATCCCGTTTCTAATACAACCTGTATATCTAGATACACGTCTATCAGGGCCACACGCCAGTGAGTAGAGCGCATCAGACGCATCCGCAGAGTTGCTAGCACGCAACATCTTCATCTATCATCACGTACAGAATATAAATGTACGTTTAGGCATTTAAAATTACGTGTAAATATTGTGCAATAAAACAATATTGTAAGTGTGGTGAGATAGAAGGTAAATTAATCTTACACGTTTTGCAAACCATTCTGGAAACAAATCCTGATGCATTCGATCATAATTTGTAGGGTATTGGGACTTCGTCTCCTCGATGTGTTCGCTATACACAATTGGTACGTTGTAAGCAAGAAATTTTGAGATTAAAACTGTCTGTAGATATACAATTATGTGCGAAGACTTACTCCAAGTACGACTCTATTTCTTCGCAGTTATGCAACACATACCACCGCGCCTTCGCTTGATCCCGAGGGTCCATATCCTGAAACGTCGGTGATCCTAAAGGACGGACGTTATGTGCGAATACAGATATGAGTCCTTATTCATGCTCCTGCCCTGCATCGGCATTCCGATCTTCTCGGTTGAATCTAGTCTCTATGTCACGAAGAAACATGGAGCAAAATGTCAGGCACTCATTATCAATGTACGCCTCAGCAATGGATCCCTCTGGACGTGCCTTATTCCTCACATATTGTTTTAATGTGTGAAGGTATCTGTACACAAAATCAATATGTTTAGGACATGAAAACATGGATATACGTAGTTTATGGAATGAATAAAAATTTATGATCATTGTTCTATCACCTTTCGATCGGATACATCCAACGATATTGTACTGGGCCTGCAAGCTTCGCTTCGTACGGTAAGTGAATCGCTAGGTGTACCATGACATCGAAAAACGCAGGTGGAAATATTCTTTCAAGTTTGCAAAGGATTACGACAATATCCTTCTCCAGTCGTTTAATAACCTCTACATTCAAAGATTTCGAACGCAAATCCTTAAAGAATATCCCCAACTCAATCAGCGTAGCACTGACATCCTTGTTAAAGAATCCACGAATCGCAACCGGTAGTAGACGTTGCAGAAGGACGTGACAGTCATGACTTTTCATTCCTGTTACCTTACGGTCCGTAATGTTTACGCGCCGAGAGATATTCGATGCATACCCATCGGAAAATTTCACCTTGTTCAACCATTCACATACACGTTTTTTCTCTAGTTTTGTCAATGTGTAGCAGGCTGCTGGTATAGTATATGCATTTCATGTGGTTGCAAGTGCAACTCTTTCCTTAAACCCATTGCTTGTAGATCCAATCGAGCCTTAAAACTGTCTTTTATTTTCTTCTCTATGTTCATCAATGTTCCAAAGACATTGTCACATATATTCTTCTCAATATGCATGACATCCAAGTTGTGTCGTAATTTCAGATGACTCCAATAAGGCAACTAAAAAAAAATGCTCTTCTTCCTCCAGTTGTACTCCAATACTGTACGTTTTCTCTTCTTCAAGTGCGGTGCCTTACCAAATCTAACTTCTTCAATGTTACTCAGTTGTTGTAACACATCTTCTGCAGATAATTCTTTCGGTGGTGGCCTATGATCTTGTTTGCCATCAAAGATTACCGTCTTCCTGTGCCAACTATGATCCCTCGGAAGAAAGCGACGATGGCCCATATAACACGTTTTCTTACCATGCTTCAATGACAATGAACAAGTCTCAGTACTACATGTAGGACAAGCCAACTTTCCCTTCGTGCTCCACCCAGACAAATTCCCATATGCAGGGAAGTCATTTATTGTCCACAAGACCGCTGCATGCAATCGAAACGTCTGTTCTGCAAAAGTGTCATACGTCTGGACACCTTGACTCCACAACTCGTTTAACTCATCTACTAACGGTCGGAGATACACATCAATGTCATTCCCCGGTGACTTGGGTCCAGGAATAAGCAAAGACATCATAAAAAATGATTCCTTCATACACAACTAAGGAGGTAAATTGTAGGGCATAAGTATCACTGGCCACATACTGTACGAGCTACTCATATTACCAAATGGATTAAAACCATCACTTGCGAGACCTAGCCGAACATTGCGAGAATCCTCTGCAAACCAGTCATATTGCTTATCAAAATGTTGCCAGGCTTCAGAGTCAGCGGGATGCCTCAATGTATTATCATCATGAACGCGTTTCTCCTTATGCCACCTCATATCTTCAGCCGTCTTGCTCGACGTAAACAATCTTTGTAATCTGGGTTTCAATGGAAAGTACCTTAACACCTTTTGTGGAATTTTCTTACGCTTAGCTTCGTCATATTTCCACCTAGACTCTCCACATTGTGGACACTCCTCAACATTTTCATGTTCTTTCCAATACAATACACAATCATTTATACATGCATGTATGAGGATGTAACCAAGGCCCAAGTCTCGCATTAAGGATTTTGCCTCGTAATGAGACTTAGGTAATGTCTCACCTTCAGGTAATACTTCTTTCAACAAGCTAAGTAATATGTCGAACGATTTGTTACTCCAACGATTTATTGTCTTTAAATGAAGTAACCTTGTAAGGAAATTCAACTTGGAGAAGTTCCGACACCCAGGATAGAGTGGACGTTGCGCATCCCTCAACAACTTACTAAACTTTTCTGATTCAGCATCACCCATAGGAGGAATATCCTGGCTAGTACGTGTCGCTGCAAAATCAGTATCTGCAATTGTTCCCCTTAACATATCCCCAATGATATCTTGCATATCGTCAACATCTTCATCCTCGTCATTAGGCACAATTGGGTCAGCAAGGACTTCAGTGGCCTCAACTCTTTGGTGGAAGTCTTCACCATGATGAATCCACCAAGTGTAACCCGGGTCAATCCCAACTATGAACAAATCATCTTCCACTTTATCCAATGTCTTGTGAATCATGTTCTTGCATTTTCGGCATGGACACCTAATTCTATTACTTGAATTAGGCATGGACACCTAATCATTTTCGGCATGGACACCTAATCATGTTCTTAGGTGAATGTATTTAGGAATAGGTGTAGGTTTAGTTTAGGTGATTTGAGATTAGGATTAGGTTTCGGCATAGGTTGAGATTTTCAGGTTCGGGATCGGGTTTCGGGTTTGGTTTTCGTGTTTGGGTCTAGGTTTAGGTTAGGTGAATGTATTTAGGAATAGGTGTAGGTTTAGTTTAGGTGATTTGAGATTAGGATTAGGTTTAGGGCATAGGTTGAGATTTTCGAGTTCGGGATCGGGTTTCGGGTTTGGTTTTCGTGTTTGGGTCTAGGTTTAGGTTAGGTGAATGTATTTAGGAATAGGTGTAGGTTTAGTTTAGGTGATTTGAGATTAGGATTAGGTTTCGACATAGGTTGAGATTTTCGGGTTCGGGATCGGGTTTCGGGTTTGGTTTTCGTGTTTGGGTCTAGGTTTAGGTTAGGTGAATGTATTTAGGAATAGGTGTAGGTTTAGTTTAGGTGATTTGAGATTAGGATTAGGTTTAGGGCATAGGTTGAGATTTTCGGATTCGGGATCGGGTTTCGGGTTTGGTTTTCGAGTTTGGGTTTAGGTTTAGGCTAGGTGAATGGATTTAGGAATAGGTGTAGGTTTAGGTTAGGTGATTTGAGATTAGGATTAGGTTTAGGGCATAGGTTGAGATTTTCGGGTTCGGGATCGGGTTTCGGGTTTGGTTTTCGAGTTTGGGTCTAGGTTTAGGGTAGGTGAATGGATTTAGGAATAGGTGTAGGTTTAGTTTAGGTGATTTGAGATTAGGATTAGGTTTAGGGCATAGGTTGAGATTTTCGGGTTCGGGATCGGGTTTCGGGTTTGGTTTTCATGTTTGGGTCTAGGTTTAGGGTATGTGAATGGATTTAGGAATAGGTGTAGGTTTAGTTTTGGTGACATGAGTTTAGGATTAGGTTTAGGGCATAAGTTGAGATTTTCGGGTTCGGAATCGGGTTTCGGGTTTGGTTTTCGAGTTTGGGTCTAGGTTTAGGCTAGGTGAATAGATTTAGGAATAGGTGTAGGTTTAGGTTAGGTGATTTGAGATTAGGATTAGGTTTAGGGCATAGGTTGAGATTTTCGGGTTCGAGATCGGGTTTCGGGTTTGGTTTTCGTGTTTGGGTCTAGGTTTAGGGTAGGTGAATGGATTTAGGAATAGGTGTAGGTTTAGTTTAGGTGACATGAGTTTAGGATTAGGTTAGGGCATAAGTTAAGATTTTCGGATTCGGGATCTGGTTTCGGGTTTGGTTTTCAAGTTTGGGTCTAGGTTTAGGGTAGGTGAATGGATTTAGGAATAGGTGTAGGTTTAGTTTAGGTGACATGAGTTTAGGATTAGGTTTCGGGTATAGGTATAGATTTTTGGGTTCGGGATCGGGTTTAGGGAAAGGTTCTCGTGTTTGGGTCAAGGTTTAGGTTAGGTGAAGGTATTTAGGAATTGGTGTAGGTTTAGGTTAGGTGATTTGAGATTAGGATTAGGTTTAGGGCATAGGTTGAGATTTTCGGGATCGGGTTTTGGGTTTGGTTTTCGTGTTTGGGTCTAGGTTTAAGGTATGTGAATGGATTTAGGAATAGGTGTAGGTTTAGTTTAGGTGACATGGGTTTTGGATTAGGTTTAGGGCATAAGTTAAGATTTTCAGGTTCGGGATCGGGTTTTGGGTTTGGTTTTCGAGTTTGGGTCTAGGTTTAGGGTAGGTGAATGGATTTAGGAATAGGTGTAGTTTTAGTTTAGGTGACATGAGTTTAGGGATCGGGTTTAGGAAAAGGTTCTCGGGTTCAAACCAAGGTTTAGGTTAGGAATTGGTGTAGGTTTAGGTTAGGTGATTTGAGATTAGGATTAGGTTTACGCATTGGTTTATAGTTTCGGGTTCGGGATCGGGTTTAGGGTTAGGTTTTCGAGTTTGGGTCTAGGTTTAGAGTTATGGCCCGTTTGGCACCATGGATTCTAGGAGAAAGGAGGAGAAAGGAGGAGAAACTGGTTGCTTTATTCTGTTTGGCACCATGGATTTGATGAGAAGTGGATTTGAGAGGAATCCAGGAGAACTCAAAAAGGCACTTTTAGCCCTTTTTCAAATCCCCCAAAAAAGGTGAGATTTAAAGAGAAATCCTTCCCAACGTGGGACCCACCGTAATGTGTCCCTAACTATGGGACCCAACCTGATGTATATTTTCCATCCAACTTGTTGATAAGGTCACAAAGACCTGGATGAAGGGACCATACAAATTTCAGTTTAATCCAAAACTTTGGTGCATCATAAAGGTTTCGCTCTCCATTTTTTCTTGTTTTATGGTCCACTTTAGATGTGGATTTGCTTTATTTTTTAGATCTTGGCATAAAATGATTTGTAAAAATAAATGAATGGCATGGATTTAAAAATCGAGGCTAATATGGTGGGCATACGGTGGGATTAAAATTTACACCGTCCATTCCTTCATGTTTGATTTCTCTCCGAATCTTGACTGCCAAACAGAAAATCTGGAATTGGTAAGAACTGGAATTGACTCCAATTCATATCATGGAATCCACTTCTCCTCAAATCCATGGTGCCAAACGGGCCATTAGATGAATTGAGTTTAGGTTTCGGTTTAGCCGTAGCTT
Organism: Liriodendron chinense; assembly: GCA_003013855.2. NCBI lineage: Eukaryota > Viridiplantae > Streptophyta > Magnoliopsida > Magnoliales > Magnoliaceae > Liriodendron > Liriodendron chinense. The sequence goes on along the minus strand of PVNU02003892.1, from coordinate 1,512,323 downwards.
ATAGGTTTTAGTTTTAGGTTTATGGTTTCGGGTTTAGGGTGTAGGTCTTGGAGACTCAAGCAACTCAAGGATAGCTCCGACGCACATCCGGGTCTGCTCCACACAAAGCGGGCCTGTCCAAATGGCCAGGCCACCCATATTGCTGTCCATAGGAAATGGACAGCTTTCTCATGGTCATAACAGCGGTTCCCACCTTCCAGGGACCCCCACTCAACACCCGGATAGCTCCGAAGCACATCCGGGTCTGCTCCATTAATTTCGAGCTAATACATAAACACGGGCCTGTCCAAATGGCCAGGCCACCCATATTGCTGTCCATAGGAAATGGACAGCTTCATCATGGTCATAACAACGGTTCCCACCTTCCAGGAACCCCCGCTCAACACCCGGATAGCTCCGACGCACATCCGGGTCTGCTCCATTAATTTCGAGCTAATACATAAACACGGGCCTGTCCAAATGGCCAGGCCACCCATATTGCTGTCCATAGGAAATGGACAGCTTCATTATCATGGTCATAACAGCGGTTCCCACCTTCCAGGGACCCCCGCTCAACACCCGGATAGCTCCGACGCACATCCGGGTCTGCTCCATTCATTTCGAGCTAATACATAAACACGGGCCTGTCCAAATGGCCAGGCCACCCATATTGCTATCTATAGGAACAGGACAGCTTCATCATCATGGTCTAAACCGCGGTTCCCACCTTCCAGGGACCCCCGCTCAACATCAACATCAATCAACTACTCTTAATCACAAGTATCATGTTCGTCATCTAATTTGCCACTAAATGATAATATAATAAAATCAGTCGCCCATCCAAGGATGGATAGATTGAAATGCTATCATTATTTCCATTTAAATGCCCAAGCCTAAATTTCGACAGCATCTCCCCCTATCTCTCCAGATATATTTATTTTACATTTCATTTCCACGTCAACTATCCACACATTGTGTGGATTAAATTGACAATGGAATTAAACATAAGAAACATATCCAAAGAGAATAGGAGAGTTACCGCATGAAACTAATGACAGAGCATGTAAATGACAAACAATGATAACATTCCAATCTATCCAACCTTGGACTGTCCAACAGGACAATTTGGCAGATTTCTATACCTCCAAAACGCACTTTATCTATGCTCGGCAATATAGAAATCTCCAAATGGGCTAACTGATTCTATTATACTACCATTTGTGGACAAAAATTAACTATTAATAAATCCATCCACAACATACACAAGCACATGAAAATGACAGAATCATCAACACCATGAATCAAGTCTAATCAAATACCTAATGACTATTTTCTGAACAAATAAGTATGTATGGGGCCCACCATGGGAATCGGATTGCGTCCGCATGATCGTGTAGAGTAAAGTCAGTTGGGCCCACCTAGAATGTATGTAATTTATCTATTCCATCCTTATGTTTTTCCACCTCATTTTATTGGTAAGCATACCAAAATTTAAGCATTTCCAAATCTCAAGTGGACCATGCCATGGGAAACAGTGGGAATAATGATTTCCACCATTCCCAGGCCCTACAGTGATCTTTATTTGTCATCCAACCTGTTCATAAGATCACATGGATATGGATGAAGGGAAAACACAAACATCAGCTTAATCCAAAACTTTCGTGTCCTCCAAGAATTTTTCAATTATAGACATTCAGTTCACACTTGTGGTGTGGTCCACTTTAGGTTTTGATATGCTTCATATTTGGGCACCATACCTAAAATTTCCTGCTATGATGGATGGATGGAGTGGATAAAATACGTCCGGCCCTCACAATGGACAGCGACGGTGGGCCCCACAGGCAGTGGAGGACGTGGCCCACAGCCAGTGGACAGCGACGTGGGCCCCACAGCCAGTGGACAGCGAGGGTGGGCCCCACAGCCAGTGGACAGTGACGTGGGCCCCACAGCCAGTGGACAGCGATGGTGGGCCCCCCACAGCCAGTGGACAGAGACGGTGGGCCCCACAATTAGGTATTTCATTTTTTTTTTAATTTATAAATCACAAATTTGAAAATTAAAATTTAAAATCCCTAATTAGGGATTCTAATTTCGAAATCCCTAATTAGGGATTTACTAAATCAGTGGGCCCCACCAAATAGTGGACAGCTAAGGCGGACCCCACATGCAATGGACGGTGGATAGCGACGGTGGGACCCACATGCAACAGCAACGGTGGAACCCACATGCATTGGACAGCGATGGTGGGACCCACATGCATTGGATTTTCGCAGTGGGCCCCACAATCAATAATGAAGAGAGAGAGAGAGAGAGAGGAAATGGAGGAAGAAGGAAGGGATAAATTCTTACCGGACGTGGCGGCGGCGTACGAAGGCAGCCGGCGGAGTGTGTTGGCGAGCGGTGGTGGGACGCCGGTGAGATCGCCGGCTAAGATGGGTGGATGGCTGAGATGGTGGGACGCCGGACGACGGACGGTGGTCGGTGGTCGGCGACGAGAGAGAAGGACGCTGAAGGCCGGAAGATCGAGAGGGAGGGAGAGAGAGAGAGAGCGAGAGAGAGAGAGTGAAAGGGAGAGAGGGAGATATGAGGGCCGATCGCGCTGAAGTAAAATTAAAAGACTTTTACCGACGAAATTTTTCGTCGGTAAAAGTCAGTTCGAAAACTTTTACCGGCGAAACTTTTCATCGGTAAAAGTCTTCTCACTCTTTGGCGGGAACTTGGTTTATTATTACCGATGACAAGAAACCGTCGGCAATAATGTCTTTTACCGACGAACAATTTCGTCGGTAAAAGTCATAGTTTTTTTTTTTAATTTTTAGCGGCGGCTTACTTCGTCGGCAATAAACTTTTTACCGACGAAATTCTTATTTTGTCGGTAAAAGTGTATGGTGGGAACCATTTGGGCGGTGGCGGGAGATTTTTATCGACAAGATTTTGATTTCGTCGGGAAAAGTGGTTTTTCCCAACGAAAATCATTTCGTCGGTAATACTTTCGTCGGTAAAAATCCCTTTTCTTGTAGTGGGAACCATGTAAAATCATGCCTGAGATCTCTAAATTCACATGGTGTGGCCTACCGGGGTTTTGAATTGGAATGATTGTTGATATGTCCCTTCATCCTAGTGGATCACGTCTAATGAATGGATGAGATGGCACCACAAACAGTGGGCATGGTTTTATGGTTGGGCCTCTCCTCCCAATTGTTCCTTTGGTGTGGCCCACCTGAGTTTCCGTTCGGGATGAGCAGAGTCATTAGAAAATCAATTTTGGGGTGTGGCTTTGTCGTGACTCATCACAAGTACAGACCTGCGCATAGTCCTTTTCTAACTTAGTTTCAAATTTTGTATATATGTTTGTTTTTAAAACTAGCTTTCTAAAGCCCTGCGTTGCAAAAGAAAATTGAAATATGATTTATATAATTTTCTCTAAATAGCTATTACTTACTATTTCACAAGTAGTGTGTGTGAGTAGTGAGCTTTATGGGGTTGTTTTTTGGTGCATAGTGGTGCACTTGGCATTTGCACATTGTGATGGGTTGGCCAATTGGTCCTCTATCATGACCTGACTTCTTTTTTTTTTTTTTCTATATTTACTTATTTGTTGGATCTCAAGCTTGATGAGGTAGATAAAAGGTCATCGAACTCTAAGTTCACTGGGTGGCTGAAAGGTCTCTTGATCCAAATGTTAGGATTCATGGAGCAGAGGTGTACTATTCATCTAGCCAGCACTTTTGTGGGTTGAGCTTCGTGCTGAGCTCACCGAGGGTTGCAGGAGGGGCAGCGCTCCCTTGCTTGGGGGTCCAGAGCGTGCCCTTGATCTAGAGGGTAATTTTGTAATTTTACATATTTTTTTTATGTAAACCTTAATTCATTTGGGGTAATATATGTTTTTTTGTGAGAGTGAGAGAGAGAGCTGTCATCGTATTGAAAGCTACTTCTTTGTTTTTTGTCTTTCAACATAGTGGATTGTTGTGAATTCGAGGATGTACCGAAAGAGAATCATGTAAATCTTTATATTGTGGTTTGCCTCTTTTTTCGCTTTCTTTTAATTTTGATATTACTATGCATGTGGTTGAGAAGGTATCTTTCTCCCAACACCAAAAGCACCTAAAAATCACTGCACTGGAATCGTGTTTTATTAATTGTATAGTTAATTAATAGCCTTCTAAAAAAAGATGAGATAAGCGCTTGAACCACTTCAACTTCCATTTTCTTCTTTTCTATTTGCTTTGGGGGCCTAAAGCTAAAGCCAAGTATTATGTCTTTACCGGGTAATGTAAGCCTAGAAGACTGAACCAAGTTAGGCTTAATTGAATCTCAAGGGTAGTGTGGCCAAATATTTAATGTAATTGGGTGACATCGACTATCTTTAAGAAAAACATAGTGGTATGTGCTTTATGCTACTCTTGACATCTTGTCACTGCAAGGATGTTTACCTATTTTATTTCCTCCATTGACTTCATGTAACTCATTACAGCTCGAACTCAATCAGTCATTGTGACTTTTTTGGTTTTGTTTTGTTTATTTTTTGGAAAAGTTTGCTATTGGTGTCAAGGGTGTCTGTTACCATTGTGTGGAATTCACTATAGATAACTATTTCAAACATTTATTATCACTTCAAATATTATTAATTAAGTATAAATATTGAGATGAGTCATGTAAGGACTCATTTAAGTCTTTTAAACATGACTGGGCAGGACATCCAACTATACACAAAACAAGGGTATCTTGAGGAATTTATTGTCAAGGTTTGCTAGCCCCAAATGTTGCCGCACATGTTAAGCTAACATCTGTTTAGGACATTTGAGCCGTGTATCGTGTACATAGAGATGGGGTGTTCCTCCTTAGGTTGTGAGGAGAGATCTGCAATTCAGGGGGGTCTTTGGGCGACCAAATATGGTGGGTCGGGCAATCGAAACTCAACCGGATTTCTCAATTTCTTGTTGGACTGTTTTGGACAGTGTCGAGCGACTGAAGTTGGGAGTTTGGCCAATCGAAACTCGAGGAATTTTTCTCTATAACTCTCTGGACAGATTTGGCCTGGTTCAGGCGATCGAACACACTTTGGTTGGTCGACCGACGGTCGCGAGACTGCTTTACGCAGTTTCTTATTTTGTTTTTAATTCTAGCTTAAGTGCTATATAAGCACATGTTAATGTATAATTAGGGTAGAACACGAATCTACACACATTCTAAAGCAAGAGAGAGAAAGAAGAAGAAGAGATTGAGAGAAAGAGAGAAAGAGAGAAAGATCGAAACTTAACAGATTTTTCTCTGTAACTCTCTAGACAGATTTGGCCTGGTTTTAGGCGATCGAACACACTTGGGTTGGTCGATCGACGGTCTTGAGATTGCTTTACGCAATTTCTTATTTTGTTTCTAATTCTAGCTTAAGTGCTATATAAGCACATGTTAATGCAGAATTAGGGTAGAACACGAATCTACACGCATTCCAGAGCAAGAGAGAGAAAGAAGAAGAGATTGAGAGAAAGAGAGGAAGACCGAAGAGAGAGAAGACCGGGTTTGTGAAGTTCATCTATGACGTTGGTTGTGTTCATAGCCTCTTCAAGGTCCTCAGTTTAGTGAGGTCTCTTTGTTTATCATTATCTTTGCTTGTAATCCGCCCTTGGGGTGAAGATATTAGATCCGAGCATGTTATGAGTTTGTGATCGCTGTGTAACTTACTTTACATAGTGGATTTATTGACTGGACGAGTTCCTGTGGTTTTAACCTCTATTCCTAAAGGGTTTCCACATGAAAGGTCTTTTGTGTCGTGTGTGGTGATTGGCTTCTCATTGTTGTCCATTCATATCCCATAATTCAGTTGATTGGGGATTATGAGATCCATCGTATTGTGCATCCTTCCCCAACACACAAATGATCTGGTTAAAAACTTAGGCTCTTGAACTACTAGGTAGGTAAAAACACCCCACCTGAGATAGTAAAACCTATTTTGCTTGATTTGAATCGGCCATTGAAACCAATTTCGAGATCACTCAAATCCTATCGTAGTCAATCTGGAAACTCTCTCCTATATCTTCTTAATTTCTAATTAGGACCAAACAGAAAAGGAGACTAATAGAAGTCTCATTTCTGCCTTCATCCATGGGCCAATTAGGAACGACCACACGCTAGACAATTGAGATGCCTCAAAATTCAAGTTTGGGTGTGGTGATGAGGATCTGATTCTCACCACCACTTGTTGAGATCGAATCCCAGTGATCCCATGCAAATGGGAGCTTAAGGGTTTAATCAAGTCAATGCATTTGTTGAGGGGAATCCAATTATCACCGATGGTAATCGATTCCCATCAACACCTCTATAAAAAGGGGAGCCTCATCCCCATTCTAAGGTAGAGAGATACAAAGATAATGTAGTGGAAAGGGAAGAGAGGCTAGAGTAGTAGAAGAAAAGTAAGAGAAAGGAAGAGAATAGATAGAGAGAAAAAGAGAGAAAAGGAAAAGGAGTGATCCAAGCCATCAAATCCCTCATCACATTAGTCTGGTCCTCACCAACGATTTATATTGAGTAGATTAGAAGTGAAACATGAGATATCTAATCATTTCTTTAACTAAGAGTATCGGGTCTCCTACTTCTTCCCTCATATTTTCTAGTGTATTGTAATTCATCTCATTTCTTAATTGTGACGTTTCAATTTTTTTTTTTTTAGTAATAAAGGTCTCATCAATCATGATTAATGTTGAGCACTTTGTTTCCATAATCATGCTTGCAAAAGAGTTTCTTTAGTTCGTATTTCTAAAATTAAATAATTTCTGAAATATTTATAAATCCCATAAGGTAAAGACCATTTGTATGATTGAATAAGGATGCCTAGCTTATTTTTTTTCTCTATGATTGAAGCTCTTATTAGAAATTAACCACAGTAAATCTATTATAGGAGACACTCAAGTTAGAGAATCTTATATTCCATAACTCATTATGAGCCTACAATGCCTACTTAACAATAGATCATTTTAATTTCATTGGCCAGTGGTGACTTCATGTCTAAATAATACCATTCATGAGTTAACATCACCCACAAAAGAAATCCTTTTAGCGTGAGGGAAAGCGCGCCGCCCACTGATATGATATGAGCATCCACATTAGGTCATGTCCTTTTATCTTTTACATGTGTGGGGCCCACTCGGCAGTAGAACAGCCTGAGGTTAGGGTAAAACGACCTACACGGCTGATCTCACCTGAATACACGGCTGTGATGTCCCACGCAGATGCTGGATTGGCACTCGTAGCTCCACGTGGGGCTACCAAACCTGTAATTCACTATGGTACTTGTACAACAGTAACAGTACAAAGATGCACGCGTCAATGGAAGGAGCGTATGCAAAGACGAACCTCTTTTCCGTACGAGCAGATGAACGGTAAATAGATATCCAGTACGAAATTCAAGTTATAAAATAAGAAGAAAATGGAAGAAATTCATCCCTTGTACTAAAAAGATGTTCTACTGAAAGAATACCTTTCTAGAGAGGTTTTTAGAAGTCCGAGCTTCGCTTAAGTGCACACGACGTGCGCAATACGGCTATGTACACCTGCCCACACATGTGCCAGCAGGACAGTACTTAGGTGCAAGATCGAATCCATCCATTGGTTGGTTCGATCTTTTACATGTTTTTCCAAAAGTATTTTTGGTCCACTTTGCATGTGGGCCCCAATATTGGAAACAGGTGGATGGGTGAGAATAGTTCACCATAGTTTTCAGAGCCGTACATGCATTTTCAAACTTTGGCCACCCTTTTTCATAGTCTAAGGCATCAATATAGTGCTGCCTTTCTAATAGATGGATTGGATCTTGGACCTATCATGGCATGTTGGCACATGTGTGGTGTGTATAACGAGCTTTATGACACGCGTGTGTGTGCTTAGAAAAAGCCACTTTCAGTTTTTAATTGGTTTTGCATTTTTATTCGAACACAATTTTATTTTTTATTTTATCTTTTCTCATTTATTTACCAGCAAGATCACACTTGTCTGTCGTGGACACTGACGTCTGCATCATCCTAAAACCGTACATATAGAGTACATGCGCTAGATCCTGACCATTCATCATGTCTTCATGATGGTGGATTGCTCATAACTCAGAAATCTTACTGATCTAGTAATCCTAGCCCAATATAAGAGCTTTTTCTTCTTCTAACAGGCTATAGATTGGACTGCTAGGATTTTTCCATCGTTCTAGTTTATGTGGCACCTGATGAACGGCCCAGATCTCATCCAAAAATTTCACATGTACAGTTTTGAGATGTGGGGAGCAGAGTTTAGAGTAAGGAAACGAAGAACATGGGACCCTGAGAATTTTGATTAGATTACATTTAGTTACCCAAAGCAGCCCACTAATCAAGTTATTCCATTCCTTCAATCATTTAAAAACATGAAAAGAGAAACAACACGACTCTCTACCCTAACCCTAACCCTAACCCTAACCCAATCTAGAACTGAGCCCTAAACCACTCCTTTTGCTCTGCAAACGCTGCCACTACCTTTTCTCCCCCCACTCTGTGATAAAGCAAAAGCAGGAGAGGAAAAAAAAAAAAAAAGCCAAAGAAGAAAAGGAAGAAAAAAACACGTATATTACTAAAGAAATAAAGAGGAGAGAGAGAGAGGAAACAAAACGCAAGAAAAGGCTCCAATCTCAGTTCATGTATCGGAATAGGAGCTGAGCTTCTTCAACCTCATCCAAAGAAAACCCAAAAGCACCAGCCTTCCAAAACCCTAGTTAGGGGAGAGAGAGAGAGAGAGAGAGTGAGTGAGTGAGTGAGATGAATAGAGGAGTTTTGCAGAGTTCGCCGGTGCAACAGATGATGGGTGGGAACTTAAACTGGTGGAGTATTAACAACATGAGGCCACCACCTCAACAGCCATCTCCTCTCTTGCCTCCTCTTTGTCCTCAGTACACACCTCCTGCTTCTTCGCTTCCTTTGGGATCATGGCATGAAACCCAAGAACTTCCAGAGTCTTGGAGTCAACTACTCATGTAAATACTACATACCCTCTCTCTCTCTCTCTCTCTCTCTCTCTCTCTCTCTCTCTCTCTCTCTCTCTCTCTACAGGTCTATCTATCCATCCCAAGTTTAGCTGGCTTCTTGCTTCTTCTTTTTTTCAAAAAGATTTCTCTGGATTTTGATAATTCTTTTTTTACCTAGAAAATAGATCTTTTCATGTGTTTTGATCCGAATTCATGGAGGCCAGTTGCTTAAAATTCTCTCTCTCTCTCTCTCTCTCTCTCTCTCTCTCTCTCTCTCTCTCTCTCTCTCCACAAACGCACACACAAAATATCAAAATATAAGCAAAAACCAGTATGGATTTTTTTTATCTCTCTTTCAAGATATACTTTAAATCTATATGATTCTCTCTCAGTTTTTTTTTTTTTTTTTTTTCTCTGGCTTTTTGGGTCATGAGATTTCTTTCTCTCTTTTTGCTAGTTTAGAAAGTGAAACTCTTTTGGGTTTTGATGTTTGTGTTTCAGGAGTGGATTGGTAGGTGAAGAAGAGAGGTTGAGTTTCAACCATCCGCAGGCCAAGAAGGTGGAGAATTGGGAGGATCAGGTGCTATTTCCATCATCAAGTCTTCCTATGATTGATGTGAAGCAAGAGAGCTCTGAAAGTGGTTACGCGTATGGGCATGGAAATGAAGAACTTCACGCAGTTAAGTCTCCTTGGGGGTCTCAAATTCTCCCACCTTCGTCTCCTAGGTCTTGTGTCACCACCAATATGTTGGATTTCTCTAACACCAAGGCGGAACTGAAGCATCAACAGCCGGATAATTCATCTGAGGTAAAGAATAGGTAGAGAGAGAGAGAGAGAGAGAGAGAGAGAGAGAGAGAGAGAGGGGGGGGCTAATCTTATTTTAAGGCCGTTAATTCCTTTATTATTTCTCTATTATTGAGGGAATAGCTCCAGCTCTAGAACTTCATGAGTTTGTATTGTCATTCTCATGAGAATTTTGTTTTGTTTGTTGAGAAAAGAATTAATGCTTCATGCATGTTATCTAATTTTAGAGATGGGTTCCTTTTGTTAGTAGTCTTAGATTTTTACATGGGTTCTTAAGTTTTCATCTTTGTTTTTCTTTATGAAGTGTAACAGCACAGCAAATGGTGCAGTATTTAAAAAGGCTAGAATTCAACCCCCAGCCCAGCCAACTTTCAAGGTCTCTCTCTCTCTCTCTCTCTCTCTCTCTCTCTCTCATTCATGGCCCTTTTCTAACTCTCCTTCTCATTGTAATATAATCAGAGACAGAAAGATAGACAAGTCAATAGAAATTCAAAGCCCTTCAGAACAGCTATTTAAGAGGTTTAAGCCTTTCTTTTCCTTCTTTTCAGGTGAGGAAGGAGAAATTAGGAGATAGAATAACAGCCCTTCATCAGCTAGTATCTCCATTTGGGAAGGTAAACCACACAATACCATTCCATATTGTACCACCTTCCACTGAAATTTCTACAATTCTTTCAGAAAACAGCAAAAGAGAACTCCCATACATGTGTGAAGGAGAGAATCAGGACTTTTTTCTTTTGTTTTTATTGAATAATATTTTCATAGATAAAGGTAGACTGAATAGGGGAAGGGCTCTTTTGCAGACTGACACAGCCTCTGTCTTGTTAGAAGCTATTGGATACATAAGATTCCTTCAGAGTCAAATTGAGGTGATGCTTCCTTCTTTTAATTTGGTAAAAAGAGGCACACGGATTCGAACAGGGCGCACGCACTTAAAGTTGCATTTCTCTTTTCTTCTTTTATCTTTCAAAATGTCTTTAGAGATTTAAGACCTTCACTTCTCTCGAAGTTAGCAAAAGTCCATGGAGTCTGAAAACTACTCCCTGTCTTTATTGCAGGCCCTGAGCTCTCCGTACTTGGCCACTGGATCTGGTAACATGAGGCAGCCTGTAAGTTTTAACTGTAACAAATCCCAGCCAATCCCAGCCCTCTATCTCTCTCTTACATGGGTGCATATGTGTGCATTTGTATGTGTGCACACACGCATAAAGGAATAGGCGTGCGTTCGTTGGTATATATATGCACACGTGTACGTGTGTACACACGTATTCATGTGTATTCTCTATACACTTCGTGATGCTTGTTGTGCCCTAGCATTGCTCATCTGATCCATTTATCAAATCGCTCAGATGGTGTGCTTCTCGTTTCGGGGGTAAAAAGTAAAAAGGAGGTGGGCCGCGTCTTAAAGACTAGTTTGGGTGAAAGTGGAGCTGGACCACACACATACATTGAGTCAGATCATCAGCTAGCTAACATCCATCGGATGTTGTAGACCGGCCAATGAGTGGACCATCTTTGTTTTCGTTGTACATAATTGTGGTGTGGCCCACCTTCTGTGATTGTGTATATGTTCTACACAACTTACAGGTTGGAAAGAAAGGAGGAGGTGCAAGTGGTTCATTCTCTCCGACCACAAGATTAAGTGGGACACATGGGATTTTTGGGCGTCATACATGGCTCCAAGTACATTTGGCAAACAAATGCTTGTATGTTTGCTCTTGGGTGACACTAGCAACCATGTCTGGGTGGACATATGGGTAACTTCATGTCGGCTGGAATCCTCTACAGCGCTTGTTGTAGGCAGTGGGTAAAACACCTCAGCTCGTAGAGCCAATCGTGTTGTGAACGTGGCATCCATTGTGTCCATCAGGTGTTCCATCTCTTGTTTATCATCAAAAACAAATCCCAATCCAAAATTCAGGTGGGCCACACCATTGGAAGCCATGTAAAACATTCTTTAAATCTCGAAGTTCAGTGCGGTGTGGCCTCTACCTCAGTTTTTGGATCAGTCTGATTTTTGACCTGATGAAGAACTTGGATACGATATACACACCATGATGGGCTCCATGCGCAAACCTATGGTTGGGATCCTCTCTCCATAGTTTCTTGTGGTGTGGTTTGCTTGAGTTGTTGAATAGGATGATTTTTTCGCCTCATGGCCTAGAGCTGAGCAGTGTATTTGATAGGATCGAGAGGATATCAGTCACACAACATGGTGGCTCCCCAGAGCTCAGGTGTTTCACCCGCTTTGTATAACAGCTGCTATAGATCCACCAGTCCGTTCATGTCATTCCTACCAAGGATTCAAACAAATCTGTTTGGGTTTCCCTACACGTGTGCACCCTTGTGATTGTGTATGCACATGTGTGGATTCCCATGTGAGTGTGTACATTGTACATGTAGGATTGCACCTCAAGGAGGCATTATATGATTCTCGGCCACGAGGTTGTGAAGTAGGTCCAGGTTTTGAGTTTGTTCCAGTATGGCCATGGTTAAGTAATCCAGAACCATTGATAAGTTGGGCCACTGTGGATGCCTATGCATTAAAAAAATCTCTGCAGTGGAAGATCAGACCTACACAATATTTGGCCCTTCTATTGATGAAATATGTTACGTTGCTGTATCTTCCTTTGCCATCTATTCAAAGTTGTGAAAATCTTTGATGCATGGACCATCTACAGTGGGACCCAAAAGACCAAAGATCTGGATCACTAAACCTCGGTCCCCACTTTTACAAACAGAAAACCCAACCTATATATTGCAAACCATTGGGCATAGCAATGTATGATACCTTTCCAAGAAATGGGCCACCCTAATGTGCACGTGTATATAACATGCAAGCTTGTATATGTGTGTTTGCACACGTGTAGACTGAGCATGTGTTGGAAACTAATGAAGCAAAAATCTTTTCAGGTTCAAGGGGAAAGGAATTGTATATTCCCAGAAGACCCGGGTCAGGTATGCTTTATCGGATCCAATGACTATCAGAATGACCATCATGAAAGATTGCACGATACCTGTATTTCAAAAGCTACCCTTTCATTAACATTCCCTTGACTAGCACATTGGCCCGGTTGGATGGTTCAGGCCCGATTCTGAAGTGGTCCAGGGGCCACTCAAAAGATTGATTTTGCCTGGCCAATTGCCAGCCCTACACACACAAAAGAAAGTAGAGTGGAACAAAGCTCAATGCTTTATCTATATCTTATCGCCGGTAATGGTTGTCCCGGCAACTAGTTTCCAGACCAGAGGATAACTTCGTGCGTTTAGAAGATATGAAAAGAGATTTTAAATGAAATCATGAGTGGTTTGAAAATTTGAAAATGGTGCGGAGGTTGAGATTTCACCTCTAAGGTTACTTTTGCAAATGAAAACCCAATAGGTGGAACTTTCATGAGAGCCACCCAGTCCATCAGATACCCTGCCCCATTCTAACCATTGAACCTAAAAATCATGGTCATCCAAAACTTAGGTACGCCACACCATAGGACAGAATTAGGAAAGAACACTCGACGTTTGTTTTTTTTTGCAGATGGTATCATAGTTTTTACCCATCCAATCCATTCATCTTATGTGCCTCATCATAGTAAAATAATTACCCAAAAATCATAATATTCCATGACTTAACCAGGCCACACCATCTAAGTTTAGAGATTTAGGTATAATTTTATAGTGTGTCCCCACCTGATAGTTAAATCATCCTAAATTTCAAACCAAGGCTACATAAAGTATGATTTACCTAATGGACGGTGTAGATTTTGTGTAATTTATGATGTCTACCCCACATTGGTGAAAGAAACCCCAGTGGGTACCTACCCAAGTTATCAGCGTGCCTGTGAGAGCCGTACACGTCCATACCCAAGTGCATGTGCCATGATGTGATTGAGTTTTTATACGATGAGCTAGATCTTATGTCAAAAAAAGTCGGGTCATTTCACGCTTTAGGTGGGCCATATAAGAAGAAATGAAGGGCTAGGAAAAAAAAATACATCATTTCACTCTCTTTCATGTCTGATTTTTTTTTTTTTTTGGAAGAAAATGCAAGCATTATTTCCCACCTCATGAAAACATCAGCCTTTCATAATTGCACGTGTGTCTGCATGTGGATGTGTATTTCTAAACGCATGTGGAATTTAAACCATCAAAATCAAAGACTGAGCCCTGCCCATCCAGTACACGGACCCATATAGATGTGTGCAGGATCCAAGTCTTCCATTTTGGTTCAAATCAATGGTCAGATCCTGTGCCATTTCACTCCTCTGGTGGGCCACAGTGTACAAAGTAAACTGACGGTTAAAACTATTTTCTGGCTGTGATCCATTTGTTTTGTACCTTGTGGCCCACCTAAGGTGTTGAAATGGCCTAATTTTAGGCCAGATCAGTTTAGCTCACACTATGGAAAGTTTCAATCAATGAATCGCGTGTTCTTTATTGGCACGTGTGCCTACGTGATTGGGCTGGTCTCCTACACTCGTGTGGATTAATTAGCAAGCTCTCAAAAGCATGATTAGAATACATTCGTTTATGAAAATGCTAATCCTTAATCTATCTTTTGCTTTGATTATATAGCTGTTGAATGATGCTTCCATGAAGAGAAGAGGAGCCCCTGAAAAGGTGCCTTTCTTCACCAATCCCATTTAAGTTGGTTATTAGTAGGTTTCTGATAAGATGTGGCTCCCATCATCACAGCGATCATGCATGGCCCGTTCCCACCATCCGATGGCCTTGCATGTAAGAGATGTGGGCCATTCATCTGGTAGTGTACATTATGATCAACATGCCATGTGCCAAAAATATGGGCAGTACACTTTTTTTTTTTTTTTTTCATGCAAGTGTGCTTTACTGCTTGATTAGTGGGCCTATATTATTTTTGGTCTTGAATGACCCATCCTATGAGAACCAGGCGTCCCATGGTAGCTGTGATGCCCGGGCCCACATTCTATCAAAACCCATTATTGTCAATTCAATAAACAGCAATGCACATTTGAGCCTGCCCCAGTGGGGGAATATATTGCAAAGGCAGCTTTGATACCGTGTCAATCGACCAATATCCCTGAAAGCTCGAACTGTTAGATGATGGTGTAACAATATATATCAAGGGACTTTAACAGCATGTGCATCCAAAATGGCAGCTGTTGATCAGACATTGCTGTGGCCTGAAGATCAGGTTAACCCTTCCATCAGCTGGACCAATGTGTATAGTGGAATGTGGACCATTGATCACATATTTGCACGCGTCTACCCCACCTAGTGGGCCAACTATGACAAACACACTTGCCACATTGGTAAATATGGGGAGCGCCAGGAAGTAGCCATCACATCCTTCATGCATGTCGTCGATCGATCGCATATTAATTCTTCAATAATGATCAAAATCGGACTATTGATCAAGTTTGTCGTTGTTCGGTTATGCCAGGATGGTCAAGATGAGCCGAAGAAGGACTTGAGGAGTAGGGGTCTGTGCCTTGTTCCTGTATCCTGCACTCTGCAAGTAGGGAGCGACAACGGTGCCGATTACTGGGCCCCAACGCTCGGCGGAGGGTTCCGATAAGCAGCATTGGCAGTAGGCGGCAGCACACCGGAGCTTCATGCAGTGATATAACATCATGAGCAGTCACTCTGCTAAAATTACAAGGCTGATTGCTCATGATGATATGCACTTTGGGTCCAAAAAAATAAGTGTGCTAAAAACTAGGTATTTTGGAGTCTATTAAGCTCCCTAATTTCAGATAAGCTTGTTTATCTAATCTTCTTTCTTTGATGATGATGTTATGCTACAATTATATATTGTATATGTGATCCTAGTATTATGGTAATCATCTTAAATGTTACATGGAGGGCCTAGATTCCTGCGGTGGCATGGTCGTGCCGTGATCTGCACCGTCCTGATTGTTGATGGATCATAGCCCAAAAATTACACTTAAAAGATGATTGTAATAATCTGATTTTGGGCTTGGAATTTGGACCACTAATTCTTTTACTTCTGACCATCCATTTGATAGCCATCGGTTAGAAGGTTAGGATTCTTGGTCAGTGTGGTTTTTAAGATACGCCTTACCCACACAGTGATTTGGGATGGTCTGGAGAGGCCCACATGGGTGCCACATGTGAGGAGGATGAGTTGCCACTATTTTAGAAATAGTGGTGAACTATCGAAGAAGACTAGCCCTTCATGGACCATGGACTGTGGTTATTATTTTTAGTTATGACTAACCCAAGTCCATGTTAGCCGGTGGAGCGAGCGAGTCGGGGCATACTTGTTTGGGTGACTCATGGCTTGGAACCAGATTGAATCGACTCGGACGAGTCGCATCAGACTCATCCAAGCTATTGATTATCCGTACTGTACGAATAGCCTCTTCAATCTCTCCTCGCGCGAGTTTGCCAAGCACTTGGCTTCTATAAAGTAAGCGCACACTCTCCGTGCACAGTGCAAACGTTCCTGCTGATTTGAACCGTTGATCTGGTGGGCGACCACACGGATGATCTGTAGATCAAACATTGAATAACTCCTAAAATCCAACGTTTTTGTACTAAGAAAAACGTACTCTCATCATACTCAGAATTAGGGCTGGTCATGCAGCTACGAGAAACTCGATTGACTCGACTTGAAAAAACTCACCTCGGCTCGACTCGACTCAATAGAACAAGTCAAGCCAAGCTTCATTTAGGAGCTCGAGTTAAAATTCGAGTCAAGTTCGACCTATTGAGTCACTCGACTCGAAACTCGACTTGATTCAAGCTCGATGAGGCTCGAGCTCAAGCTCAACTCATTTCATATAGATATTGTTTAAAAAAAACTTTAATCTTCTTATTTCTTGGTTCTCTCTCCCCCTCTCTCACACACACATTGGGGTCCAATCTTAAGATGTATAAAACCCTCACACGTTGGGGAGGTTTCTTAATCTTACTATTTTGTTCAGGTAAGAATATTTCTTGTTAAGCATATCCTGATGGATTGAGTAATTTCAAGTACGAAACATAGGTGAGCACACAGTGGTTATATGTTTAACACGCTACACAAACATAGGTGTTATGGTGAGACCATACACCCATATATATCTACAAAACATAGGGCTATGGTAATACCAAACACCATATGCAGCTATTGATTGCAATTTTACGAGGCAGGTGATGCATCTGATCCATGAATCAGTTGGGCCTCATCATGAAGATGGTCCACACAATAATTAGGGCAGTCCATTCATGTGGTGAGCTATGCATGTACTGTGTTTATTATGGTTAAGAAAATATTACTAGTGGTCTGCATTCAATGCGTGTGTGACCTGGCCAAAGAAAAAAATCGATCAAAGCTAGGTCATTTTAATGGTGGGGTCCCACCTGTAGAAATACTATTCTCCCCTAATATATGTGTGACTTCTTGAACTTAATGTTGTTTACTTTTAATTTGTATTAAAAAATATAATAAATTGAGGTGGAAGCAAGCTTAACTCAACTCGAGGTGAGCTCGCCTTGACTCGGTCGATTAGCACACCTTGACTCGATTCACTAGCTTGCCTCGAGCTCACCTCAAAAGTTTTAGCAAACAAGGCAAGCTTCAATGGTAAGCTCGAGGGTGAGCTCGAGCTCGAGCTCGAACTCGAGAAGAGCATAGACGAGTCAAGCTAAGCTTGGCCCACCTCGACTCGACTCGGCTCGATGTACAGCCCTGCTCAGAACCACAGGTGATGGCGTGGCACCCTGTGACAGTGTATTTTTTATTTTTTTATCTTAGAAAATTTACCAAAAGCCCCTGAGGACAAAAAGCTACTAATATATATTTCCATTTTTGTTAGTAGGGCTGTCAATTGATCAGGATAATCCATCTGGCTTCCAGGCCTGGCTCACTTCAGGTTGGGCTTGGGCTAGAATACTAGACCCAATGGCTTGGGTTGGGTCTAAAATTTAAGTGGTTTTGTTTAAGATCCTGCCAACCCAGCCCGGCCGGTTTAGGATTTGAAGGACATTTTTGTCAAAAGTATGTGGCTGGGCTCGGGCTGTGCATAACCATCATGGGTTGAGCTCAGGCATGTTTGTTTTGGCCCGTCATGAGCTGAGTCCATGGTCGGGCCTAGGTTTTACTTCTAGGCTGGGTTTGCCCATATCTTGGACCCTATTTGTCAAGAAAGCCACCAACCTTGAGTCGCTGGTCTTGAAGTTGATTTTAAATGCTTGTAATCACATTTGAGGCTGATATTAGCACCCTCTCTCTATTCTTTTAAATGCAATCATGATATGAGCCGCTCATAACATTGTCTCACCACTGTTAGATGATTTGAACCATTGGATGGTACTCAATTGCTCATGGGTGCCAAGTTGGCGCATGCATGCATGTGAGATCTGATCAGTGCTTGTAACACAGGAAGCCCCACCACTATCGGATGGTTTGGATTGATAAGTGGTCGGTGCTAGGTTCAAGTAACTCATAATGTGGGCCTCAACATTGTCAAGTGATACTCAACTCAAATTGCTTGGATTTTGCAAATATGGCCATGTAAGGCCTATAATCACGTTGACTTGGTGTTTGGGGAGATAGAGAGGGAGGAGGTAAAAGTAGAGGTGGGCAACGATATGGGCAAGCTGAGTTAACCCTAATTTGAGCTTGGCTCATTTTTGTGCTACCCTAGTTTGTGGATCGACTTGGTTGGATTTTGGGGTGACCCGTGTGGCTCGAGTTTGGTATGTTTCAGAAAAATCTGGTTTGGATCAAGATCAGTTTGGTTGAAAATTTCAAACTGGGTTGGGCCGATTTCAAATAGGTGGTAGCTCTTTTTTTTTTTCCTAAACAGAAAATAATTAAAAAAGTTAGAAATAACACAAAAATTACAAATGTATCTTACTACATGATGTTTAAAGTCCTCCAAAGGATTGCAACTTCAAAATAGACATGATGTTTAAGTTTTTATTTTTATATACCTAGTATTCTATGTGCTGGGTTGGAATAGGCCGGCATTGTGAGAGATTGGGTTCGGCCTATTTATTAAATGAGCCGCATTAAGGTGGTCTGTTACTTGCTCAAACTCTACTTCAAACCAGACCAAACTTCCGAGCTGGCCTGGTTTGTATCCAACTCTTGGTAAAAGTGGGGTTAGACAAAACATCTATTCATTTTAAGGTAAAAACATCATCTACAAATGATGGCTTCTTAAAATAAGCATTATTTTATGTCCAATAAAATAAATAAATGAAATTTTATAAAAGAAATACAAATTTAATATAGAATTTACATTTCAGTACTTTACCTTTTTCAAAATCGTTTTCAAAAAATAAATAAAAGAACTACAAATTTAAAATAGAAATTACATTTCAATACCTTTTTCAAAAAGGTTTTCAATAAGCTGTCCATTATCCATTAAGTTGAGCAATTACCATGAAAGTTCCGAGTTTCTCAACTGGAGTTAGGGTCAGACGTGTGAGAAAAGGGGTTTGTGGCTCGAGTGGGCCCCACCATGATGTTTATGTGAAATCCACCCTGTTAATAAGCGTGTCACCTCATGTTAAACCTACTAGGGGCGTCGAAAAATTAGTCCCACCAATGATTTAAGTGGACCACTTGATTGGAAACAGTGTACAAGCCAGCCTTTACACTCCAAACTATTTCTCTTCGTGTGGCCCACCTAAAGCACAGATGGGCTTGATGTTAGGGCCCCTTGACTAAATTTTGGTATGGAATCTAATTATTAGAGTACTAGGATTCATATAGTTATTGGAGTGAGCCTTATAAAAGTCAATGGTGGATATATGTCTCCTAACTATTTCCTTTCGTGTGGCCCACCTAAATTACAAGTCAGCATGATTTTTTGGGCTTGGGCTTATTATGAGATTACACATCTAATGTTCAAAGTGGATCTCACATATACAACACATCATGGTAGACCGTAAAAAAAAATCAAAGGAGGTGTCCCTTCTACAATTGTTTAAAAAACACATACTTAAAAGGGAATTTTAGGGACTCCCACCTTGGTTTTTTATGGTTAAAAACATTTATATTATCTTTAAAATCTTTGAAGGGCTGAATTTAATGGAAAAATCACCTGATGGACGCTTAAATCTCTTATACTGTAAATAGATTAAAAATCAATGGATTTTTTATTAGTTCATGTGAGTCTTAATAAACCTTAATGGATGCAAGACACTTTATTGGCCACACCCCAAAGCATAATCAAAACCTTGAAGCTTTACATGACCTCAGGCTTAAGAATTAGTTAGATTCAATGCATCTTTGAGTCAATGGTAGCCGAAGCATGCCGGATGAGTTTCTTTGTCTAGAAACTTGACCTTGATCCAACACTAGCAGCCTATATCTATTGACTTGTCATCAGCCTTCTCACAGAAGATGACCACATGTATTACCATAATGATGATAGCAATCATAGTTTTATCTTAAGAATGATAGAGTATTGAGATCCATGGACTGTAACTTTCCCTTGGTAACTTCTTCTTCATGTGTAGCCCTTGTGAAGAAATCGTTCAACGCTCTGTGGGGTCTACCATGTGATCAAGTGAGAACTATTGTTTGAAACATATATACAAAATATCAACCTAATAAATATATTCATATTGACCACAAAAATGGATAAAATTGCTCCCAAAACTATTAAATTTCACACGGTACTGTGGCACACTTAGTATGTTAACGAATTAATTTTTACATTGCGCTTCATCTTGATGAGTTTGTCCAATTAACATCACACCGTGACCCACACACAATCCTATGGATGGCATTCCATTCACACTATTCCATATGATGCGATCCATTTGAGTCATCGATCCAGTTGTTTTTTTTACCTCGAGACTAAATCTAGAGTGTAGATATGATGAAATGAGTGAATTTTACACTTAATACATAGGTAGGCCCCACAAACTTGGGTATTTTATGGCCCATGTAAAACATGTGAAGAGAACCCCAGTCTCTCTCTCATTTGAATTTCTCTCACCCTTTCTTTTGTCTCCCTCCTTGTGCTCCTCCACCGCATGCGTCATACCTCTAATATAAATAAAGTTGAAAGTAAGAAATTTTAATTAAAATAATTAGGTGTATAAACAATAATGTATACGCATAGTCAGATGTTCTATGCATATTCCAAATTCAGGGAAACGGTTTGGACAGTTTAATTTAAGTTGCATGTATGCCACTTAGGCCCGAAAAATCAGCCCTATCCATCATTCTGGAGGGTAACGGAACATGAACAAATGGAGACAGCACGATCACTGTTGGACTTGTGTGGGGTGCACCATGTAGTTTATTGGCCATGCGACCTGTTCATTGTCTACACCCCACCTAGATGTATGGATAGCCTGGAAGAAAAAAGCTCATTCCAGAACTCGGGTGGGCCACACCAAGCAATTTTGTGGTTTTGTACATTATTCAACATCGTTCCACATTGTGGGTCCCATCTAAGTTCTCTATCCGACTAATTTTTGGTACATCTCATTTTCTTGAGGTGGCGTGCCTGACATGGCTGTGATGTCGGACAGACATCAGGGTGGGCCCTGTGTGGGACCACATACCCACCGGGACCTAGCTAGAGGTGGATAGTCCTGTCAGGGGTTATGCGGGGCCAACATGATATATGATATGTGTTTTGTGTAAGCTGTCCATTCAATTTGAAAGAACACTTCAACGCACTGAGCACAAAAAAGAGGCAAATCAAAGGCTCGAGTGGACCACACTACAGGAAGCAGTGGTAGGTGATAATAATGACCCCACAGTTGAAGCCTTCCTAGCGCTCACCGTGATGTTTATTTCCCATCCAACCTGTTCATAAGGTCACGTAGTACTGGATAAAGGGAAAACATAAACATCGGGTTGATCCAAAACTTCCGTGGCCCTAAAGAGGTTTTCAGCGGTAGACTTTCAATTCTCCATTGTTTCCTGTAGTTTGGTCCACATGATCATTTGATCTGCCTCATTTTTGGGCTCATCATCTAAAATGATTTTTCAAAATGAATAAACGTGATAGATAAAATGCATATCACGATGGATCCCACAGAGCCCCTGATAGGACCGTTCGTCTCTAGCTAGGTACTGAGGTTAGGGCTCTCAATAGATCGAATTTGGATCCAGCTCCAAGTCGATATATCTGTAGACGGTGATATCCACATATCCGATTCATTTATAAATTGTTAGATCTGTTTCTGATAAAAAATCCATATAACTATCAGATTTGGATCAGATCTAGGTCGGCATCCACCCATTACAAATCTAAAAAAAAATTATATTATATAATATATTTAATTTAGTAGAAAAATGATGTAAATTCCACTATTTGCCTGTGTTATGGTCAACCTAAGAGTGGCCTCTCTCAATTTTGAGACATGGCCTACTATAATATCGAAAATGAATGGCCAGCATGAATATAACATATCCAATAACGTGACAATGAGTCGGATCTTATCGGATTCGGATCCAATTGGGATATGTTCCTGTGAATCCAAATCCGGTCTATTTTGAGATCTAAATCCGGTTCATTTAATTATAGCATGCATCGACCCAGTACAATTGGCCCCACCGAAACATTTCACTAGCCAGATGCGGGCACACGCTTGTGATGTGCTGGATTCACCACACGCGTTACATGGCACATGCTTACAAGATCCAGTCCATCCGTCATATAGAAAGAACTTTTAGCATGCATGGACCCAGAAATTTTGCACTCCAATTATCAATTACAGGGCATTTCTAATTTGAATATCCACCGTTGGTTATTTCATGTAACTGTCCATCTTTCTCACACCCGCGTGGCCCGGCCCCATCAGTTTACTGATCTGGAAATTTCAAACATTGAATTATCACCGTACGCCTTTGCTAATGAATGGCCTAGATATTGCACTTTAATGTGATGACGCCACGTGCACCGCGATTCACCAAGCCAATCCCACGCGAGCGAGTACACTCATCATCCCCACTACAAATCTAACACCAGATTCCCCTCAAACCACAAAACAAGCATGGCCACGTCTCCCTCACCCCCATCTCCTCCCTCCTCAGCCACCCAACCATCCATCACGAGCTCGAATCCCAACGCAACCAAATCCCATTCCTACAACTACTCTTTCTTCCTCTCTCTCTTACAAACCCATAGCAAAAACGCAAAACAGGTGAAATCAATCCACGCCCAAATCCTCAAAACAGGATTCGAACACAACATCAATCTCTCCACAAGGCTCCACGACTTCTACGCCTCGCAGCGGAGCTCAAGCGCTGCCCGAGCTGCCCGGACCCTTTTCACGTGCATAGAAAAGCCGGACGTGCTTTCATGGAACCTCCTGATCAAGGCCTGCTCCAAGAACGGGCAGTTCGGGCAGTGCATGGAGCTCTATGTGAGCATGCAACGGGCAGGGTTCGAGCCGGATGGGTTCACCCTCCCTTGCGTCCTGAACGCCTGCGCCGGGCTACCGTCGCTGCCCGCCGGGCAGGCGGTGCATACTCGAGCCGTGAAATCCGGGCATGAACGTAGTCTTTACGTGAATTCGGCATTGATTCATATGTACGCCCATTGCGGCAATGTCGATCATGCAAAGCAGGTGTTCGACGAAATGGGTGGCCGGGATTTGGTGTCGTGGAATTCAATCGTTAGTGGGTTCATGAAGGAGGATGCGTGTGAGGAGGCTCTGATGGTCTTTTCCCAGATGCGGTTCTCAGACGTCGAGCCGAACCGCACCACATTCTCAAGCGTAATTCCAGCTTGCGGCCGGCTCTCAGAGGTGCAGCTCGGGCGGGCCATTCATGGGCACGTGATTAAATCGGGTGAGGATGTGTGTGGAGATGTCTCGGTGAATTCATCTCTTGTGTTCATGTACTCCAAGTGCCATGACATGGACTCTGCAAGACGGGTCTTTGAGTCCATGCCCGAGCGGAATGTGATCTCTTGGAATTCTATTCTATCTGGTTATGTTCAAAACAATCAAGAGGGAAAAGCTTGGGAATTGTTTAAACAAATGCAAGTTGAAGGGATTGATGCAAATGAGATTACATTGACTACCATGATCATGGCCTCAAATGGCCTGATAGAGGGGAGAATGATGCATGGTTATGTAATGAAAATGGGATTGATGGAGGAAGAGATTGTAGGAGCTGCTCTCGTAGACATGTATGGAAATTTTGGGAGTTTGAGAGATGCTAGGAGTGTTTTTGATGAAATTCCAAGAACTGAAATGGGATCTTGGAATTCCATGATTTGGGGCTATGTGAGAAATGGGCACCCTAGAGAAGCTCTCAATATCTTCTCCTCGTTGCAGGAGATTGGACTGAAACCAAATTCAATCACACTAGTAGGAGTCTTGAGTGCCTGTGCAAATCTCGGATTACTGCAACAAGGGCGCGATGTCCATGATTACATCGTCGAGAGCAGGACCCAGGTGAATTTGATTGTAGGGACCGCATTGATTGACATGTACGCCAAGTGTGGGGCCGTGGAGATGGCTAGGGAGATTTTTGAGGGGATGAAGGAGAAGGATCTAGTGACATGGAGCTGTGATGATATCTGGCCATGGCTTGAATGGACAAGCTAAAGAAGCCATTGATCTGTTCCATCGAATGGTGGCCGATGGATTCCAGCCTGATAATGTTACCTTCACCTCGGTCCTATCTGCTTGTAGCCATGCTGGTCTGGTGCAAGAGGGGTGGGACTATTTCAATAAATTGACCCATGTTTACAACCTCACACCGAAGAGTGAGCAGTACGCTTGCATGGTCGATCTATTGGGGCGAGCAGGCCGTCTTCATGAGGCCCTTTCCTTCATTGAAGAGATGCCAATCGAACCCGGAGTCTCCGTGTGGGGTGCATTGTTGGGTGCGTGTCGAATTCACAAAAACACAGAACTAGGAGCTTATGCAGCGGAGAAGCTTTTTGAATTGGATCCAAAAGATGCTGGTTACTATGTGTTGCTTTCGAATATTTATACATTCGCAGGCCGACGGGAGGACGGGACCCGAGTGTGGGAACTGATGAAAACCAGAGGCCTCCAGAAGCCACCTGGTTGTAGCTGGGTCGGTCTGAACGGCAGGGTTCATGAATTCTACGTGGGCGACAGGTCGCACCCTCAAGCTGCTGCAATATATGAGAAATTGGAAGAGTTGGGGTGGAAAATGAAAGAACTTGGCTACGTCGCCGACACTAACTTGGTGCTACATGATGTGGAGGAAGAGGTGAAGGAAGATCGACTCAGTAGCCACAGTGAGAGGCTAGCCATCGCCTTTGGATTAATCAACATGGGGCCCGGTGAGCCGATCAGAGTGACCAAGAACTTGCGCGTATGTGCGGATTGTCACCACGTTACGAAGCTCATCTCGAAGATCACTGCACGGAAGATCGTCGTGAGAGATGCGCATCGGTTTCATCATTTTGAGGAAGGTGAGTGTTCTTGTGGGGATTATTGGTGATGAATTCCAGCCATTGGATCAATCATCTTTTCTGAGATTATCTCTAGTTCTGTAGTATTTGTGATTCATTTATTCAAAACTTGATCGTTTTTGTTGGTGTAAGTCTCTGAGTTGACACGGCAAAACGAGTTAGCTTGTTTCTTCTTTGTTATTTTCTTCTGGTGCGTTGCCTAGAGAACTTTCAAGTTTATTGGAGATCTGGCACAATGGTTGTGTGGTTGGTGAATCCTGACCATTGGAAGTACATGGGTGGCCACGTACAGATATCTTGGCACAGGATTAATGGTCGTTTCCATCTGAAATTGGACTGTTTTCATTGTCTGTTTGAAGGCCATAATACCAACGGTTGCGATGGCTGCCACGAGTGACCAAAATATTTCTGACCAGATTGACCGTCTCAAATAACTAGTGGGTAAAATAGGCCACCCTGTACATATGTTTTGCTAGCTCATTTTGAGAAAAAATTTGCTACACCCACGAGTTAGATGCTATAGATCTCTCAATGGGTCGGATCGGGATCGGATCCAGTTGGATCCGGCTCAAGTCCGAAAATCAACATATGAAAGGCGTTATCTATATTCGATCCATTTATAAATAACAAGATCTATTTTCAATCCAAAAGCCATATAACCATTGGATTTGCGTCGGATCTAAGTCCGAATCCACCCCATCACAAATGGTCAACCTGTGAAACATGGCCTAAAATAATCTAGAAAACGGATGGCTGGCATGGATATAACATATACAGTAAGGTGACAATTCAGATCTGGATTGAATTCAATTAGATCAGGCTCCTAGTATGAAAATCTATAGAAGGATTCGGTTCGAATTCGGATCTATTTCTATGAATCCAAATCCAGTCTATTTAATTAATTAGTACCTATTTTAATATCAAATTCCGCATTATATGGATTTGGAGTGAATCGATCTCGGATTTGACCCGCTCCATTGAGAGCCCTACTACGCTAGCTACACCAGGTGTAGGAATGACTCCACCATGATGTATGTGTTGTATCCACGCTGTCCATCCATTTGGCAAGATCATTTTAGGGCATGACACAAAAAATGAGGTAGATCGAAAGATCAAGTGGACCCAACAAAGAAAATAGTGGGGATTGAAGCCAACCATTAAAAAAATTATTGGGGGCCACTTGAGCTTCAAATCTGCCTTATTTTTAGTATCTTGCCCTAAAATGATCTCGCAAAATGAATTGACAGTGTGGATACAACACATACATCATGGTGGGGTCATTCCTACATCCCGGTGTAGCTAACTCATGGTTGTAGCAAAATTTTTCTCCTCCTTTTAGTGCATGAGCCCAAAAACTGGGATGACTCAGCACCATTGGGCTCAGGACTGTGGGGGCCACTGTGATGTATGTGTTCTATCCATGCTGCCCATCTATTTTGCCAGCTCATTTTAGGTCATGTGGCCAAATTGAATAATATCTAAAGCCCAAGTGGCTCACCCTAGAGTACATACTAGGAATTGAATGTCTAGTGTTGAAATTTTTTGGAAGATGCATAAGTTTTGAATCATGATATTTGTGTTTTTACTTCGTCCAAGCTTTTAAAGAGCTCCGAGACATGATCTCCCCCCATTGTTTCCTATGTCATAGCCCCCCCTTGAGCTTTGGATATGCTTCAACTTTAGATTCCTACCTTAAAATGAATTGCCAAACAGATAGATGGCATAGATAAAAGACGGGGCTGTAGAGTCCAAACACTACATAGGTGGTATTGGGGTCACCTGTGCAATCCCAATTTCTATCAATGGTATGTGCTGGACCTAACAAGACTAGCTCCCTCTTATACCAAGGGGCATAATTTGATTGGATAGCAGGCCGTGAGATGGCCTAATCAAGTAAATTACTCCATCAAATACCTTTTAAACATGCTTTGTGTAAGTCTCACAGAAGCGGATTTCGTCGTACGACTCCTGTTTGGACTTTTAAGTGTCTGACCAGATCTATGTGGGGGCCCTTCGTGATGTATCTGTTTATCAACGCCTGTCCATCCCTTTTCCAAGATCATGATAGGATATGGGCCCAAATATGAGGCTGCTCCAATGATCAAGTGTCCCACACCACATAGGACTGTGGATTAGCTACCGACAACTTCAATAAAAGTGACGTCACCTAAGTTCCGCTCACTATTTGGTGTGGCCCACTTGAGTGTTCGATCTACCTCATTTTTTAGCCCATACCCTAACATGATCTTGAAATATGGATGGACGGTGTTGATAAATAGATACATCACTGAAGGGCCCCCTCACATAGATCTGGTCAGACACTTAGAGGTCAAATCAGGAATCGGACGTAATGTGCTTCCAAGTCTCACTAGCATGTGTAAGGACTTGTTTGGTTGGCATATGGAAACTTGTTTCCAGCTAAAAATATGAATTCCAGTGAAATCCAATTTTAGTTGGTGTGTTTGGTGGCAAATTTCAACTAAACTGGATTCCATATAAAAGCTTAAATTGGATGGAAGTTGGGATTAGTGGAAACGGTGTAGGGGACTTTTTTTACGGAAGAGAAAAGAGGTGGAAGTGAGCATCATTCAATATTGACGATAATACCCCAGGTGGTGCCCACCTCAATGTATGTGTTTTATATCCATGCGGTCCATTCGTTTTGAGAGCTCAATTAAGGGCATTAGACAAAAAATAAGACAGATCAAAATGTCAAGTGGACCACACCACATGAAAGCAGTGTTGATTGAATGTCCACCATTAAAAACTTCCTAGGGCCCACTATAATGTTTATTTGCCATCCAACCCAGCCATCTGTCCTATGGGACTACTATAGCACAGGGGTCAAGCTCTTAGGCGGATCCGAAGGCCAAGTGGGCCATGCCGTAAGCAACAGTTGGATTACACATTTTTCAACAAAATATAATTTGGATCACACAGTTTTCAATCAAATATCAAGTTCCAGGTGGAATCTAGGTTTCCAATTCAATTTATGCAATTTTGGATTTCAACACTGGAATTTGGATTTTCTTTATAATCTAGATTCTGCAACCAAACAAGCTCTAAGTCTCACTCTGTCTAACAACCTGTCCTGTCCAATCAAATCCTGCCACATTTTCCAACAAGTTTTTACATCTCGAAAGTGAATTAGGTGTTACCTGAGGAACAACTTAGTGGGTGTTACCCCTATCATGCGGCCCACATGAGTGATATTTTGTATATCAACATCGTCCATCCGTTTCTCCGGCCCATTTAAGGATGGGTTCCAAATATTGTGCAGATCCAAATCTCAGGTGGACCATACCACTGTTTCTAGTGGTGACTTTGTGCCCACCATTAAAAGTTTCAAAGAGCCCAACGTAAGGTTCTAGTAATGGTTATTTGCAATCCAACATGTTAATAATGTCGAGAAGATCTAGATGAGGGAAAATATAAAGATCAGATTGATCCAAAACTTTTGTGACCCACAAACTCTTTTTGATGGTCATTCATCACCGTTTCTATTGGTATAGTTCACTTGAGGTTTGGATCTTCTTAGGGTTTAGCATCGCATCCTATAATTAGATGTAAAATTAGATGGACAAAATGGATATATAAAAAATACATCAAGATGGCCCACAGAGCTATTGTAACACCACTAAGCTGTTCTCCAAATAACAGCTAATCAGCTCTCCTGCATCCCCTTCGAACATTCCTTGCATGGCACTATCTTTATCTCCCAAATCATTCTACCTCCCATGCTGCTGAGCGACTAGGTGTTGGGCCATCGCGCAATCCATATCCGGGCCAGGTAGCGACGTAGCACACTCGGCCGCCTTGTAGTTCGGATATGGGTGTAGCTCCTAGCACTGGATTCGGAAGCGACCCTCAAGTTCGGAGGTCCATGTTGGTCAATGATGTAAAAGCTCCATGAGCCCCATCAATGATGCATGTGTTTTATCCGCACTGTCCGTCCATTTTACCTGTCCAGTTTAGGGTGCGAGCTAAAATAATGAGGATTATACAAATCTTTAGGTGGACCACACCCCATGAAAGAGTCATGATTGAACCCTTAGGACTTACAAAAGTTTTGGATCAAACTGATATTTATGTTTTCTCTTCATCCATGTCATTGCGGCCTAATCAAGAGGTTGGATGGCAAATAAACATTATAGTGGGTTAGAAAGTTTTAAAT
Organism: Liriodendron chinense; assembly: GCA_003013855.2. Classification (NCBI taxonomy): domain Eukaryota; kingdom Viridiplantae; phylum Streptophyta; class Magnoliopsida; order Magnoliales; family Magnoliaceae; genus Liriodendron; species Liriodendron chinense. The sequence goes on along the minus strand of PVNU02003892.1, from coordinate 1,483,029 downwards.
GGCGTGCGTTCAATCATAGCTGTCTTTTGTGGTACAGTGCACCTGAGATTTGGATCTACCTCATATTATAATGAGCGGAAATAAAATGAATAGATGCTATAGATAAAACACATACAACATCGTGGGGCTATAAAGCCACTTCCAACCAGCACCGAATTCCGTATTGGAGGGGTCTACCGAATACGAGTCTACTTCATGTCGGACCGCCCAAAAAGAGTGGGGCCACTGTAGATGGATTACCCAAAATCCTCGGTGAAAGTATCGTCCTGATTCTTTTGATGGGCGGGGATATAGTGGATTATAGAAGGGCGCAAATTACGTTTTACCCGGGGTAACAGCTTAGTGGGTGTTACCCTTATCGTAGGGCCCACCTTGATGATATGTTGTATATCCACTCCGTCCATTCGTTTTTCCACCACATTTTAGAATGCGATCACAAACATTAACAACATCCAAATCTCATGTGGACCACACCACAATAAACAGGGGTGATTGAACGCTTACCATAAAAAATTCCCGAGGCCCACTGTAAGCAGATATGTTATGTTCATTTACCATCCAACCCGTTGATAATGTCAACCAGAGCTGGATTAAGGAAAACTAAAAAGATTAGCTTGATCCAAAACTTTTGTGGGATACAAAAAGCGTTTGATGTTTATTCACCACTTGTTCCAATGGTGTGCTCCACTCAAGATTTGGATATTTTTATATTTTGAGATAAACTCCTTAAATTAGCTTAGAAAACTGATGGGCGGCATGAATATTAAACATATTTATCAGGGTGGGCCCCACATGGTAAAGGTAACACCCAGCTGTACCCAGATAACAGATCATCCGCTCTCATTATAAAATGCTCAAAGCGGAAAGAATGTCCCGTGACAGAGGTAATACTGCCCACATGGACAGTTTAGATCATTTTTAGATGTAATCACTTGGGCTATCATAAAATTATTTGAGCTTCAAGTGCGATGGACGGTGGGATTTTTGGGTTCATGACGGTCCCAGTTCATTGCCGCTCATCAATTGACACAAGGCTATATGGATGCAGCCGTTTGACGATCTAGATTCATGGATGCAGCCGTTTGGCGATCTGGATTCACCAACCGTATATCCATATATACAGTCTAGCGGTCAATGTGATTGACTTGAACTAGAATCATAGAACCTTATCCCTTTTACATCTTCACATCCACTCGATTGATGGTCCAACGATCAGATGTCTAATACATCTTGATAATATCCATCTTTCCATTGTGAGTGGCAACTAATTAACGACTCCGATCTACTTCTCCTGTCGACATGTATGCGGTGCACCGTAGAGGGCCACATTTTTAGGTACTCCCGCAACATACTCACCATTTCTTTCGTCGAAAGCATGCCCGCCAAACGAAGCCGAGCACATCCTATTTAATCCCAGCCACTTGTAAGCTTAAAGCTTGCTCAACTGACATTTCCCACCCCTTTTCTGACTGCAAAAGTCCAATCCCACCTAATTTTAGCAAAAAACCACCCCATCACCGTCGTTACCAAAGCTCCTCTTCTTACAGCTTCTCTCAATCTCTTCTCCGCAAGAGCTTTCAGATGGAAATCAGCGCCTCTCCTCTCAATCTGCGCTTGCAATCCCCACCTCTCGATTCACGATTTTCTCCAATCTCAGGCGGTTTGTCGTTCCGATCTCGTTTTTCTCCTTTGAAGCTAGGGTTTAGATCCAGGCACCGTATTTCAATGGCGGATTCGATGTCGATTGGTGAAAGCTACGGTCAGTTCTTCGGTGAAGGAGCGGCGGTTTTTGTCGACGGAGAGTGAGGTTTCTGTCAGACCTGTTTATAAGCCCACGCCTCCGGACCGGAATCTACGAACTCCTCACAGCGGGTGAATAGATTTGATTCTTTGTTTTTCTGTGATTAGAATCTTCTTGAATTCAATTCTGTTTGTTTTCTTTGTAAGTGCTTGTTCTGCATGTGTCAATGGATGGGGCTCACATGCATCAACAGTCGGATGGACTTTCAGTCTGTTTGGAAGTACTGTGAATGGTACATTTGCAAATACTTGTGGTGAACGGATGATCCTGACCATCCAGTTTAGTTTGAATGTGGACAGCGGGTTTTGTTTATGACTGCAATTGAATGTTTTCAATCTATTGGTCGTAATTCTTTGATGATGGCCGCATCCAAGTCTGTTCCTGCCTGTTGGACGGTCTTGATCATGGGACTGCAACTGCATGTGGACTCCCAATTACGATTGGTTTGTCAACCAGCATGAATGTGGACATCCGAGTAATGAACCTGGCCCAAAAATCTGGGCAGTCCATTTATCAGGCCAGTCACATGGGTGCTTCGTATGCAGACCGTTGACGATTTTTTTTTAAGCGGGCCACTGTACATGTATATGTGTGACTCACCTGATGAGTTGATTGGCCTGATAGTTGGGCAAGAAATGTAAAACATCCATATGCATGCACAGTGACTGTACATGTGGCATGCATGTGCATCGATCCAACCTGTCCATTTCACAGCTCCAACGTAGGTGGGCCAACACATGAATGACAGATTGTTTTGAAAATCCTACTATCTGATTAGTGGTGATTTGTTGTTGAATCAGGACTCTAGACCTTTTTCATTCTTGCATTTGATGGCCCCCGATCGGACCTTCTAGATTATCCTTTCATGGTTATTATTGGTTTGTAACCCATCCACAATGGGCCTCAGGATTTGGGTGGTTTGGATTAAGCTAAATGTATGCCAGTTTGTGCAATGTCCGTGTGCATGCGGATGGGATCATCACACTCCAGCAGTGTGTCAAATAGTTCGATTTTGGACCAGGCAATCACAAGGTGGGTACCACCTGCATGCATCAGAATGTCACACACTAGTGCTAGGTTGGCATGTGTGTTGGCACAAAGGTGTACGTGTGGTCTTAGGAATTAGTAAAGCTCTTTTTGCAGCATTTGCCATTTCTCTTAGTTTTGTTTCATGTATGTAATTTCATGCGCTGTACAAGATTATCCAACGTTATGACATGTATAAATTCACTAGACAAGAAAAGAGTTCAAATGGATTTTCATTGATTAAGGACTTGTTTCCCGAGACTCAGTTCTTGCTCCTACAATTCTTGAAGATTTTGCATGCACGGCGATGCACATGCAACAATGATCAGATGATCTAAACCATCTGCTAGGCGCTATTGTGGATGGACCATGATGCAAGTATTCATGCTGACCATCAATTGGTGTTGAATGTGGAGCGTAGTCCTTTCTTTCAGGTGTTCGTTTGAATGTCACTGATGAATGTCTAGAATCATCTTGTCTCATGAGATTTCGACTGTGACCTGTTCACAGTAGCGCCCACAGGACGGGCATTTCTGGTCATTGGACTGCCATTGCATGGGCCCCTATCCTAAGATCTTAACATGCTCCCATAGGATGAACTCACCTTTATATATGAGCAAATTACCTTTTATTAGAGGAATTAAGAGGCCGTTTGGATTTTTATTTTTTATTTTTAGGGATCAAGGAATTATATGATGGGTATGGTGGATCATACTCATTCACCTGTCCACGGCACGTGCATGCATGTAGTTCTATTAAGACAATCTCTTTCTGAACCTCACAATTGTGGGCTTGCCAAAAATCACACCAATCAAATGATCCAGATTTTTATTTTTTTCCTGTTGAATCCAGACAATTGATCCATTTGATGGCCATCAATCAAATGGTTAAAAATGGCAGTTCGATTCAACTTTTGGATTTCAACATTTCCACACTGGTGCCTACAATTTAGATGGTCTTCATTGATGTACATTCATGCCTTGTGCATTCTGTATGTGTGCATGAGCATGGTTGAACATACACTCAGGAGGATCATGTGACTCCTTTGCTTCTATGTAAATGATTTTGGCATGTTCTGATAGTGATTTGAGTAAGTAGGTATGGTGCCCATGATGGTGGCAGTGCAAAAACTGGATTCAAGCATACATAGGAATTTAGGTACTGATTTGGTGCTTCAATCTTCTACCTTAAGCTTTTTAACTTCACTAAATCAAGATGCAATTAACAATGTAGCAGCAAGGAGAAAAGAGAGAAGACTGAAAGATAAGGTAGGAAAGTAGGTAGTTAGACAGTCTCACCACAAGGAGAAGATAAAACTAGAGTCTCATCCTCAAGAGTTTTTCCAGAGTCTCACTTCTGAAATTCCAATCCCAGGAGTTAGTAAAGCCTCCTCATTCAATCAAATAATGCCCCCCCCATATATATATATATATATATATATATATATATATATATTTGTTCTGGACGGCATAGCCAAGACCTGTACATCTATGGAGCTTGAGTGAGAGTACACTATCAGCTAAAAGAAAATAGTGTACCGCCAGCTCACCTAATGAGCTGGGCGCCTCTTGTTTCATATGTATGGTCTATTTATAACCTCTACAACTGCACAAAAACGATCCAGTCCAATTAGGACACTACTAAACAAAGCAAATCTAATTAGACTACTGGCTGCACTATTAAATAAAGAAACTGCATTGAGGAATGTATACTCATCTACAGGCCCACTGGATGATCTAAATATATTTTGGCCTTCCGATTGCAGCTATGGAGCCCAAAAGGTGGTCAAAATTGCTGCTCAAGCCCCTAGACAGATTTGTAGGCTGTGGGGTCCACTCTGGCCCTATTTCGATGGTTGGATGTAGTCCTGAATCAGCACACGTTCCTTTTACTGATTTCTCAACCAGCCAAAACCTTTGGCATTTGTCTGATTTTGGACCTCTTTGGCTACTGACTTAGGTACCACTTTGATAGAAGTACACGAAGATTTTTTGAGGGTTGGTACTTCAAGGTCTCAATTCCAGATCAGAGGCAAAGCTTTTGCTTTATGTATTCGGTGGAGAATCCAGCATTTCCACAGAAACTGGGGACATTGGAAGAGGCACTGCATGGGCCTCGATTTACTGGAGTGGGGGCCCAAATTCTTGGTGCAGATGATAAGTATATTTGTCAATTTTCCGAAGAATCTAAGTACTTCTGGGGAAGTAAGTATACAATCCTATCATGCATTTCTTTGTCTTTTATTTCAGTTGAGGGAACCATTCTTGAGAACTTCAATGAATCTGCTAGTTGCTACTTGATGCTTTTAGTATCAGCACTGTTTAGTTATAAAGGCATTCTTTTTCTTTCTTCTTTTCCTTTTCCTTTTTCTTTTTCTTTTTGAGTGAAATACTTATTGTTAGAACATGCTGGATTCAACTGTTTACTTTGTGAGTGTGACATCTTTAAAATCTTCTAATCAATCACATTTTTGTGGGTTTTGTCTATTGAATGTTAACTTGTGGTTTCTGGCATATATTTTTGAAATGACATCATCATGAAAGTTATAATGCAAAGTTTTTCTTAAAGCAATGGAAATACTATTAAATAACAAAATTGGATTGCATATCCATCAAGACAATTTTTTTTGTTTTGTTTGAACATGTCCATCAAGACAATCGACGGGGGGATGGAAGGTGAGAAACAACTGAAGACAGCTTGATTATTTGAGGTGGTATCTTCATTTGTGATATTAATCAAGCTATGATGTATTATTATAGGATTGTTTAACATGTCTTGCCACATGCCAATCTGACCATACATATCTGAATGAGCGGTTGGGTTTGCTCATATGCTGGCTGTTTGAAATGTTAAAATCAACTCAGAAAATGCAGTGCTCTTGTGTGATTTAGTGCTTGTGTTTATAGATCCATCATATACTTCTCTGATTACCAATCTACTTTCATTGGATGGGTATTGCTCGTCTTGTATTTTACATGTATATTTTTCTACAGTATTGGACTAGATTATTGGATCAACTTTTTTTTTTGAAAGATGACAAAAATCTTATTAAAAAGCAAACAAAGCAAACTACAGAGAGACAAGGTGCCGAGGAGGTGACCCACTGCAACCTGAGAAAATCCAAGATATTTACTTGCCCTAAGAGAGACTCCATCTGATGACTTCCTCTCATTCCTGAAACATCTAGCATTCCTTTCTTCTCAAACAGCCCACCAAACTGCAAGCAAAGCCATTTTCCACAATGACTTTTTCTTCTTCCCAAGGCACATCCTGTGCCAGCGATACAAGAGACCATTAACCGATCTTGGGAACACCCAAAGGACTAGAAATTAGCCTAATACATCCTCCCAAATCAACCCCACAAAGGAGCAATGTATAAAGAGATGGTCCACCATCTCCTCATCATGCTCGCATAATAGGTGCACATTAGGAATCACCATAGCCCTTTTTCGAAGATTATCAATACTGAGAACTTTCTTCCTACCAACAAGCCATTTGGAGGGACATCATAATGCCAAACGAATTTGGTATGCCCTACATCCTCATGCCTACCCTCCCTCATGCACAAGGGAATAGAGGGACTTAACTGAAAAAGATCCTGAATTTTCAACCTTCCACATCATTTTATCTGGGTTGGAGTTGACCGGGTAGCAAAGATAAATACGATACATAAGAGACACAAATTCGTCGACTTCTTGTTGCGAAGAAACTGCCTACATGGGGGATCCCAATCTACTTCCTCACCAACACGAGAGAAGTAATGGCCACCTCCACGGATGGGTCCAGGGCTAACTGAAAAATTCTAGGGAAATCAGCCTTCAAAGGGGAGCTCCCAATCCAAACATCTTTCCAAAAGCGTATCTTTTTGCTATTCCCCAAAGTAAAGCCAACCCCTTCCAAAAAAGAAAAGAAAAAAAAGAATGAAAAAACTGGCTTCATGAGGAGATTTTTTCAATAAGGCCAATACTATATATCGAAGAATCTCTAGTCCACCATCCTCCTTCCGAGCACTCATATTTACTTTTGATAACTTCCATCCAAAGGGCCCCACTTTTTTCCTTGAATTTCCAAAGCCATTTCCCGAGCAAAGGCACATTCATGGCTTTGAGATCCTTTATACCTGCCCTACCATCTTCATAGGCCTTGCACCTCATCCCAATACACCAAGCGAAATTTCTTCTTATCCTCCGCCCCTTGCCACTAGAAATGACATTGAAATTGCTCAAGCTTTGCAAGCACCGGAGTCGAGCATTTAAAGAGTGACATGAAATAGAGAGGTTGGAGAGGGTCGCTTTTATAAGAGTAATGCGGCCGCCGAGCGAGAGATACCGACTTTTCCATCCGGCAAGCTTCCTCTCAAATCTCTCCACCACCTTTTCCCAAAGATGATAGTCAGTTTTCCAACATAGAGAGAGAACCATGTACATAGCCATAAGTGACCTTGTTGCACACCTAAAAACATCAGCGAAATGCTCCACTTCTGCCTCCATCTTAGCCCCTGCACATCTTATTTTTGGAGATGTACCTTAAGGCCTGAAACTGCTTCAAAGCACAAGGTGTTCCATAACGGTAACGGTGGCCTGTAACAGCCACTACCGTTACTGTTACGATACGGGCTGTAATGGCCATTACGGACCCCGTATCGGCCGATACGGCCTTTTTTTATTTTCTAAAAAAAACAGTTACATGACCTGTTACGGGACCGTTACAGGACTGTTACAGGGCCGTAATGGTCCGTTACGGCTTGTTTTTTCCGTAACGGCCGTTACGACTGTTACGACCCTGTAATGCATAACGGCCACCATTGTTTCCTTTACGTATCAGCCGATACGTAACCGTTTTGGGATATCTTGTCGAAGCACCGAATAATTGTTCTTAACTTATCCACCATAACAAGGTCTGCATTGCAAAGAACTAGAGTATCGTCTGCGAATTGGAGAGATATGGGAGTCCATCCCCCTCCACCTTGAACCTAGTAATCAAGCCCTCCTCTTGCCCCCTTAACTAGCATCCTCCTCAATGCCTCCGCCACTATGACGAATAGGAAGTGAGATAATGGGTCCCCTTGGCGAAAGTCCTTAGAGCTTTTGAAAAATCCTTTTGGGGAACTTTTTAGAAGAACCGAGAAGTGCATCGAACCAACTCACTTAAGAATCCAACTACGCCTTCTCTCCCCACAACCCATCCTCTACAACATGTAATTCAGGAGGCCCCAATCAACATGATCAGTAAGCCTTCTCAATATCATGCTTGCACACAATACCTTTGACTCCCCCTCTATATCTCTAATCGAGGCATTTGTGATCAAGGCATTTGTGAGTGATAAGAGCACTATACAAGATTTGCCGACCTGGGACAAAGGAACTCTGATTTTCTGAGATGATACTAACTATCACACTTCGCAAATAAGACGCAAGGACTTTAGCCAAAATCTTATAAGGCCCTCCAATAGGGCTAATCAACCTAAAAATCCTTTAATGACTCTGCATCAGAGATCTTGGAATGATTGCTATGAAGGAGGCACCCAGATTGCTTGAAAGCTGGACCCTATCAAAAGATTCAAGAAATTCATAACATCAGCTTTGACTACCTCCCAGAAAACTTGGAAGAAAGTCATTAGGAAGCCATCTAGCCCTGGAGATTTGTCTCTCCCCAATGAATCCACGGCCTTTTTCACCTCTTCCTCTGAGAAATGGGTCGATCGAATTAGCATCTTTAACTGTGAGGCGCTTGAAAGTCAAGTAATCCAATCTTGGTCTTCTCCACTCCTCTTCTGAAAGCAACTCCTTATTGGATCGACTTCATTTAATCTTTTGGTAACTGCGGCCTTCTGTCCTGTTTGTCATCTACTCGTCACAGAAGCAGGTTTGATATAACATTATTATGATTCCCTTTAACATTATATTAATGCAATGTGTGGTAGGCTAAAAGATTTGATCAACTACAATTACCATCGTCAATTTTAAAACAACTTTTTCCTCGGTTTAGTGCAGGTTCTTTCCATTCCTTCTTGTTATGTTCCATCTCGAGTTTCATGTATGTCAACATTTTATTATTTTTATATTTTGATATGCATCTATTTTAGGCTTGCAACTGGTTTGGTTTCTGTGGGCTCTAGCTTTTGTATTCTTTGAACTTTGAATGTTTAGTGCTCGTGCTTGTTAAATTCCTTCAGTTATTCTTTGTTTATGCATAGGTAGGCATGAGCTTATATTAGGGAATACCTTCAAAGAGGGGACAGGCTTCGCCCCTCCGAGAGGGGAAGTTCCTCCTCAGGTATATATCTTTCTTGTGAAGTTCAAATTCTAACTTATTTAGCATTTAAAATATGTAAATATTTGCATTTATTTACTATTTTCTGTTTTAAACCTTCAAGGACATTATGAACTCTGATTGTTGGAGCTGAAATCTTTTCAGTTCAATTTCTATTACTGCTTCCTTATTTAAAGTACGTCAAAACTTCTTCTCAATATTAAATAGTATATTAACATATTACCAGAAAGAAACAGGCAGGGCATTACTTGTTGCTTCATCTTTTATTCATTCAATTCTCACATACACAACTTCCTTGTGCTGGTTGGAATAACATGTTTTGTCCTGGGTATTTGTTGAGAGGATGCATCGATTGTAGAATGTCCATCTCTGTTCATGATCTTTCCAAGATAAGATTGCTGTAAAAGGTGTTCTGCATCTCCAGGCAAACAAGAGCATGACCTAGTGAAAATTAATTACATCTGACAGCAGAATAGTCATCGAATTGTATTAAGATTGGGAAAATTTTCCAATCTTGATTTGAACTTGGTTGCTGTACCTATTTTTTGCACACCCACATCATGGCCATCCCTCAATAGAAGTGATTACATCGATGCATTTGTTGAAGCGATGTTTTTGCTCATTTGTGCACAAACATGCAGCTCTTATATCAAATTGTAATTGATTATGTCAAACCTAATATCCAATTTCCTTGTGCACTTGTCTTCTGAAAATCGAACTCTGAATTCTTGTGACTAGACAGAGCTAAAATGGTAGTTAACCAGGGTGGGTTGTCTTGACATGTGCTGTCACCTCATTTTGCAAAAAGCTGGGAAAGGAATAATTGCAAAAACATTTTTTTTTTTTGTCTTTTTTGGAATAATTGCAAAACATGCACAGGTGAAGAGCTAGATACTTACAAGGTTCAACCAAAGCATGGGTATGACCTGCAACAGTCAGACCACCTATTTTGAGCAGGATACTTTCTTTTCTTTTTTTTCTTTAATTTTTTGAGTTGATATTTTCTTGGAATTTCAGCATCTAAAGTTTTGATTTTTGCCCTAGCTTCAACTGTTTCACCTTAGAGAAAAGAAGTAACATGTTAAACAGGTGAAGATAAAACAAAGATCAACCATTTCCAAAATTAATTAGCCAAAATTATCAAAAGACAACCTAAAGTTATTAGATTTGTACTCTTTGGTTATTCGGGAGATTTACTTGTAGACTTGAGGAATTGTAAACTTTAACTGAGTAAAGGACAAACCATAATCTGATAACAGAACGAACTAGGCCACTCCCGAAGGTGTAGAGCTTCCTAATAAAACTTTATATAAGAAGTTCTATTTACCAATAAGTTCTTTCTGTAGCTACACGATATAAACAATGTTTGTCACAAGCTTCAAAGCCATAGCGATCTTCAAAGCGATCGGTCCCTATGTCTTTGTTATAGCTATAGCGGCTATTATAGCGACTATTAGCTTTTACACCCCTTTTAACCTTTTTGCCACCTTAAAAAGTCATTTTGGAGTCCTCTACTATTTTATGTGTATAAACATATAAATACTTATTTTTTTAACGTCTTTCTTACGTATGTATTATCCAAAGATAAATTACTCCCGGATGTTCGTACACGACGACATTCTTTAGTCAGGTTGGTAGAGTAGGTAGGGTAGAATCCATCCAATATCTGACCTTCCATCCAAACATTCATTGATATTTCAGAATATCGGCAGCATATGATATTTTCAAACAAATCGTTAACAACTAAAAAAGAAACTAAAGATTGTGGTTTCGTTATTGTCATGTTGCGATAATGATAATATCGTGATATTATCAATATTATTGTCGACAAATTGAACGTTGCATACAACCATGCGCCCATAAAAATACGAAATGGAAATTTTTTAACATACAGATTTTTGGCGTATTGATGCATTGGCGATATTATCGAAATATTTGCAGATACATTAACGATACAAGCAACACTTGGAATTTACACAGTAAAAAATATTGGCAATACATCGGCAGTATCAATGCATTGACAATACAAACGACGCCTAAAATTTACACAACTGAAAATATTTACAATATCGATACATTGGTGATATTTAGTGATACATTGCCGATACCTAGAATTTTTATACTATTAGTGTTATCGGTATCGCTACCGGTGTTACAACCTTGATACTTCACCAGTTGACAATTGATTTGCATTTTTCGTCCCCTGAAACATTTCTACAGATGGTATTAAATAATTGGTCATTGCTGATTGGAATTACATTTTAATTAGAAAATAAATGACTTGAGCTATAAGTAAAGTCAGTTAATCTCAACTATTTTAAGATGCAAATACAATGTGAATTTGGTCAAGCAAGCATCATACTTGGTTACATCTTCTAGGCCCATTTTTTATGGATTCAATAATTACTGTTGTATCATATTGGCATCCTAAGTTATGATATTCTCAAGAAACCTTGACTCTTGTTTATTTTGTACAGGAATTCAATAACCGTGTGTTAGAAGGGTTCCAGGTCAGCCCAATTTGGCATCAAGGATTTATTCGTGATGATGGAAGGCATGCCATTTATTCATTACAGCAGGATCTAAATTTTTTAGTTTATATTTAGGAGTAAGTAGATAAGGTGGATATGGTTGCATTTTAAGTGGCATGATATTTGTTTGGATTATTTGCTGAAAATGGTCATTGAAATCTTCAACGAAATAAAATTGATTTTTTCTTACTTATGCTGCTAGGAAGTCTCTGCTTCCTTGATATTGGTGTTAGTGTGTTAAGTGGCTCTTTTAGCTCTTTTATTGTACGTGCATGTGCACCTTTTCTTCTTCTCCTGCAGTGTACTATATGTTTTATTCTAATAAAGTTTTGTGTGTGAGAGCATGTTGCTCCAACACAACATTCCCCCAAACTCTCTTCTTCTCTCTCACTTCTCACCTTTCTTCTCCTTATCCCAATCACCAAATCATCTTCTACTCTTGCTTAGGTGCTTTTGCTACAACCTCACTTCTCGTGTTTGTAGTTCATCAAAATCTGAATCTGTCCTTGTTTACAGCAAACCCTGCATTATGAAGTCTATTTGATGCAGACAATGGATTTATTCCTTGATTTGCAAGAAGTCAAACTTTCATCCTATTCAGGTGGTTGCTAAGCTTGATGAATCAGTTTATCAATCACTTCTGTCACTGTATCTCTGTTGTTTGCCGCAGTAGCAAGTAGCAGGATTCTTGCTGACTCACAGGCTTTCTGCTTGCACATAGTGCATGGCAAGATTGTTGTTTCTTGTGCAGCTGATATACTCATTTGACCTTGTGTCGTATTGCTTTGGCTCTCTTTGATAGTACTACACTACTACTGGTAGCTTCAAGAGTTTATGAAGCATATAAAGTGCCACTTGATTTCTAAGTGATAGGTTGATCTTGAATTGCTTCCATTTGTTGCCTTAGGCAACCATTGTTGGCATGTACTTGTACATGTGTGACCAATATGGCCTCAGAAACCTTTCTCCCACTTGTTACTTGACACCCCAAAACTATCGCACTGGATAAGCATTCCAGTTGGCATATGCGACTGAAATTTTCAATATTTGATGGTGGTTTCTCCAGTTTGTGGAACAGCAGAGTCCAAAATGTTGATGGCTATATGCAGCAACTAATGAAAGCATGAGAATCAACAGAGGAAGCAAAAGACCAAAAACATCCATGTAGAATGTTTGTTGAGAAATCCAATCTCGCCCAGCGATCCAGAGCCTAATGGTGCCTTCGTCATCCCTACGGTGATTCGTCGAGCGTGTACCATGCGCACATGCATTGCTTGTTTGTTCAGCATATCATCATCTTCCCACTAGCACTATTTCAAGGGATAACGGCATGTTTCTTATTAGAGAACTCAGGCTGCTTTATTGGGCGTGTACAATGAGTTTCATATAATATTGTGGCATTATTAGGGCTTCAACTCAGGTTTGGATTGACCTGAACCTGATTGACCCAACCCGACTTTGGATTGGGTTGGATAGGGTTGTCAAGGTCCTCGGGTTGGAAAACGCCCACCCGATCTGAAATCAAATTAGGTCGGGTTGAACAAAATATGGGTAAGGTTAGTTGGTTTCGGAATAATTACATGTTTTTTGGTCTGATTGTTGGGTCGAATATGGAGGAATTCAAGTTGGGTTCGGGTAAGGTCAAGTCGGGCTCGGATTGATCCTCAACCTGAGGCAAACCTGCTCAAGTTTCACAACTAGGCATTATTATTATTTATGCTCTGTTTCAGTTCTTCTGTCTGGTACAGGCCCTTCTTTTTTCTGTCTTATATAAATGCTCATTTGGGTCTGTAATAATATCAATTAGCCTTCAGGATCAATGCAATATTATTTTAAAAAGGTAGGAGCCCTTGAAAAAAATGTTAAACAGGAGATAGAAACTACCGAAGTGAATATCAAGAGGCGATGTATTCCTCTTTTCAACATGAAAACCAAGCAATGCATAGCACTCAAATACTTTATATTATCCCTCCGAGATTACAGTAGATTCAGGTGAATTTTTCCTTTTTGCAAGAAACATCTCCAAATGCTCTTATATCAAGGCCATTTTGAAGTTTCTTGAACTATTTCCACTTTGAATTTGACGAGATATCTCATATTTCCCTCTTAAGCCTACCCCACATGGCTGGGACAAGGAGAGAGTGGTTATGATGATTTTGTGTTTCCTTTTATTTGGAGATTTGCAGTACGTCGTTTTATTGGATTCGTTCTGTCATTTTTATTGAAATTTAGCAAATACTGGACTAATATGACTTGTATTTTTTGCTAATTCTTCACCTGATCTTGGGACAAAAATTTGTCTTGGGATCCCATTTTCATCAATTCATAAGTTGATTTGGTCCAATTCTATTCCGTCGATCACTCCCTTACAGGACAAATCTCTCATGGACATGGTCAAAAGATGTAGTCTTTTAATTGATTGACTTGTGTGATTGGGTAATAACTCTTCTGGGCCGTTTTTGCTGAGGGCTTACATAAATATGCGTAGTCCTTGAATTGAAAATCTGATTGGCAGCAGCTTGATGGCCTTTTTCGTGTAAAAGGAGTTATGAGGGATGAGATATGTATGCTATATTGTCTGAGAAGCTCCTTAATGTCCTTGGCATCATTTTAGTGTGAGAATTCTTTAGAACTGTGTTGAAATTTTCCATTACTAAATGGATGTTCTCTAAACCAGCTACTGAGTTGAATTGTATACAATACAACCAGATACAAGATAAGAGACTGATTGAAAAGATTATTGCCTTGTTCATAGGCAACACCGGCATGAAAAACCTAGTTTGGATTTGCAAAGGGTGAAATAGTATTGTTTCCCATGGTAGTGGATGCATTCACATGTGCCATACTGTACTTTTTTTCTTTTTTGGATTTTCTCTATTTTGCTACTATTGAAGTTGAAATTTTGAAAAGGGATAAAAAATTGATCAGCAGGTTAGCAAAAGTCGCCTTGATAAGAGTTAACTTCCCCAAATAGGTCGGGTGAACTTCCCCAATCTGCCCCAATTCCAGATTCTATTGTGTTTCAGCTCTGGATGCAGTTTAACAACATTTAAGATGGACAAGAGGGCCTGCAGATCATCCATTTCTTCGTCCTTTAGGTTCCCAGAGATCTCTATGGAATCTTTAACCGAAACGTGCCTAACCTGCACTAATCTATATGGGGTTGGGAATCTAACAGTGAGAGGGCTGGTGTCGATCCTTTCATCATCCCAAAAAAGTGTGGATTCACTATTGTTGACTGAGAATTTTAACTCTTTGAGAAGAGTCTTTCCCACTGTTTTGAAGGATCCCCCTCCAAAAGAAAGAGGAACAGAGAAAGGGGATTCCCTTGTCTTAGACCCCTCGAGCTGCCGAAGAAGCCGGCTGGAGAGCCATTAATCAAAATGGAAAAATGGGCCGAAGAGATGAATTCCGATGTCCATCCTCTTCAAGTGATCTTGAAACCCATTTTGGTAAGCAGATAATCCAGGAAGTCCCAATCAACTCTATCGAGCCATACCGTACATTGTTGCAGCTTCAATCACTTGGTGGACCTAATGACCTTTCATATTGTGATGTTTGGAATTTGGTATTGTTAGTTATCTTGTTGGGAGTTATAGAGTCCCCTATGTTCTGGTTTTGGAGAAAAGTGTCCTTCGTCACCAACCATTTTCGCGAAGGAGACATCACATGGCCTATTGTCCGTGTCAAATCTCCACTGTGTATTTTCTAGTTATTTTTGCTGCAATCTGCGTGAAAAATAAAAGTGTATCATTTACGAGAAGCTTTGGATGGCAAGGACCTGTTTTCGTATCACATCTACACCTTGCACAAAGAGGATGGTTCGGTAGAAGTACAATTATATGGTATGTGTCAAACACAGGTGTAACTCCTAGTTTATGGAGGTTAGGGTAGCATAGCCTATATGGGATCATACCAATGCTTAATGTGATTTAAGAAATATGATGAGTTCACACTTCACATATGTTGCTGGTGTTGTGTAGGTTGAAATTTTTTATGCTAAATGATTAGCTTTGTTTATTATGCGTTGGTTTGCATGGACATATCTTCCTTTTTGCTAAATGGCCTTATTCATAAATTATAGTTCATACTTGATCTGAACACATGCATTTGTTTGACCATTTGCTTTAAATGACAGGTCAGAAAACGCGAAAATTGTCAAGACTGCACGTTGGGAGTACAGTACAAGTCCTGTTTATGGTTGGGGAAATGTTGACTCGAAACAGAAATCCACGGCAGGGTGGCTTGCAGCTTTTCCCATATTTGAACCACATTGGCAAATATGTATGGCAGGTGGATTGTCAACAGGTATGAATTACTTTGGCTAATTTCACATTTAATAAATAATTCAGACTCTAATGGGGTTCGAGCCCGTAACTCAATGGTAGGCGCGCAGCATTTCTACATTGTGGTTTGGGTTTGAGTATTACCTATAAGAAAGAAGAAGAAGAAGATGAAGAAGAAGAAGAAGAAGAAAAGGAGCAGATTCTAATGACCAGTAAAAAATGCTCTCAACTTGATCAGTCCAGTGTCTAGATTGGAAGGTTGTTGTTTTGATATTAAGAAGTGCATTTACATGCAATGATTATTATGTGTCTTTTTTGCATTTACCTGCAATGATTATTAGGTGTCTTTTTTTTTTTTTTGACAAATACCCCAAACCTAAAATTGGAATGACAAATGAATCCCTTACTAACTTGTCATTGCAAAGAAGTGACAGGAGAAACGAACAAGTCAGTGATATGCATGATTAGGGAACTGATGGCTGCTTGAGAGAGTCATGACTTTTTCTTAATGGTCTTAAGGTGACAATGTTTGCAATCTTTCCACTGGATGGAATGTACATAGGCTTTTGTTGTCTAGTTTCGACCTTCTCTTTTAGAAAATGAAAAGAAAGATATCTACACACCTTGTACTTTTTTGGTAAACTGTGTTTTGAGCTAGATCCATATCACACTTTGATTACTATTAACAATGATAGCTGAAGAGAGAGGTTGTCAAAAACTGTTAGGCCTGTGTTTGGATGGAAATTAAATCTGGATCTTTTGGATTTCTGATTCAAAGGGGTTGGAGTCTGAAAAAGTTGGGCATTTGGTTTATGCAAAACATCCATTGCCGAAGGCAGAAACACATAAAAAAAAAAAAGGCACTGTTTCTGCAATCGGTTTTGTTCCTCTCCTGCTCAAAACGAAAAGGATATGGTGATCAATCCAAATTTTTTATTCGAGTCGCCATCATGCAAATAGGCTCTTCGGATGCATTTAATGCTCAATTGGACTGGGTGCAATTCATTCAATCCATTTTGTACAGGAAATGACCAAAGCAGCGCTGGCAGCATTTTAATTCACAATGACGACCAGACCCCTCATTATGGTCCTGTGTTTTCATGTTGGAGTTGAAGCAACACTAATTGCTGTTTGGGGGTTGGTCCCTCATTTAAAATGGAGGGGCTAACTTCGGTAGGGTCATTTCCTCTTAATTGAATTGAAAGGCTGCAGTTCAGTTCAGAATATCCAAACAATCTTAGTGTTTGTTTGTCTAATACAATTTCAATAATAAAATCTGAACAATCTTAGGGCATGTTTGGAACATGGATTTAGGTAGTATGGAATTGCATTTGGTCCAATGTAAACTCCATTCGTGGTTTGTAAACATCGAGAAGGATTGGATTAATCCAAGCATCATATAATCCAGTCTGAGCAGGAGATATGATGAGATTTCTGGTGGATTCAATATCCACTACATCTGTAGGCCCCTACATTGATGTTTTTGTTTCATCCACGCTGTCCATCCGTATGCGCCCTTTACACGTGACAATCGAGTTGCATATGCAAGCAGGTGACCGCATCAATTGTGAAATCTAGTCTATTGATTACAATTCCATGGTCCACCAAATGCAGGTTTCATTTAATACGGTGTTTTTCCTAAAGGAAGAATTTGATCCCAAATGTGGGATTGGAGTTGGACGGTCAAAATACCATGGTATTTCCAGACATATAATAGTTGTGCAATAATGGTGTTATGATGCAGGATAGCCTATTCTAATCATGTATGCATGTGAAACATATGAACGTAGTGGAATCATGTAAACAAATCACTTTAACATTAAGCAAATATCATCATAATTAAGAAATCCATAAGAGAACATCTAATAGAAGGAGCCATCATCACATACATGCTGTACCGGGTTCAAATTCATGCGTGGATTGGATCCAGCGAGGAATAGAACCCTCAATCTTGCATGTTTATGTCCAATCACTCAAGGGAATTTTCTAGTCTAGGAAATCAGATGATTTCTGGGTTAAGAAATCACAAAATCTGAAGAAACGGGTGTACGCTTGAACTCTCAAGTTGTAGGTTGATGGAGAAGGTGAAAGAAAGAAGTAGAAGAAGAAAGAAGAAAGAAGAAGGAAGATTTACCTTGTAGAAGAAGAAGAATCAGAGAAAAGAGGAAGAGAAGATGAGATGAGGGAGGAAGAGAGATCCACAAGAGGAGAGCAGAGGAGCCACCAAAAGGGTTTTTTTTTTTTTTTCTCATCAAAATAACATAATAATCAGAAAGGTTTAGGGCAACATCCTTATAAAATTGGAAATTAAGCATAATTACTAAAATACCCCTACTAAAAAAGGACATTCACGCAAAAAAAAAAAAAAAAAAAAAAAAAACCATGTGTACACGACTCAAAACTCAAATAAGTAAAAGTGCATGAGATAAACTCAAATCTAAGATGCCCGATGGGCTCCGATGATGGCGCGATGAAAGGTGGGCCACGATGAACCAACAGTATGATCACACTATTCTCACGATCCAACGGTTCAATCATCTCCTCCAAGCAACTTACACATGTCACGAACACATGTGTAAGATCTTTACCATGATCTAGGAACTTGGACTTGATCCAGGCTCATCATCAAACCATATGGAGACGGGCATCGCTCGTCTCCTATGCTGATACACTTGAAAGGGCCTGGTGTCCTCATCATGTTAATTCCATCTAATGCAATTCCATTACCATTTAATCTTGCGTTCCAATCGGGCCCTTAGTGTTTGCTTTTTCTAATTCAATTTTAATGGTAAATTCTTCTATGACGCTCTACTTCTGATCCATTTCCTGCTACATCATAATTCAAGATTTTTCCCTATGAAGTTGCGAGACTTGACATAGGTCTTACATGTTTTTAAGTACTCCCTTCGCATCAGTCGTGAAGGGTCTTTGTTTATGATGACAAACGTTAAGTCTATCATTTGCAGTGCCATTTATATTTCTGAGAATTCTTTTTGCTGCTTGCTTGTGCAATTCTTGTTGTATATGCATGAATTGGCAAACACGTTTACTTCATATACAATGCGAGGTGACTAGTTCTCTACGAACTTATGAAGCCTAGTGAAAGATAGGGATTGAATGGCTGTTAAATTGCTTTTTTTTTAAATTTTTATTTTAAATCTTGCGAGATTTTCAATGAAATCACCTTTGTCGGCAGTAGCTTCTTATTTCTTTCAAAGTTGTGAGACGGACTTATTTTTTCTCTTCCAAATTTGGTGATAAGATCAAGTACACACTTCTATTATGAAATATTGCTTCTCTAATGCTGTGAAGTCAAATTTTTCAGTCCCTGGAAATATGTAAGCGAGCCAAGATTTTTTCCCTTTATAAAAAAAGAAATGATCAAATATTTATTATTTTATCATTACACATCATATTTATTAGATACTTGGTGAATACAAACTTTAGAAGTTGATAGCAAGGTGGTTACGGAGACCTCAGATTGTGCTAAAAAAGCGATGAATACTGAAGAAGGTCCATGGTTGGAGGTTAGAAGTAAGAAGAAGAGGATGGCGATGTTGAAGAATGCTTCAAAGATGCTTCCGGAGTACCCGATGTTGTTTATCGAAGGTTTTCCAGAAGGCTGGCTTCCAATTAATTTTGGGAGGGTTTTCTCCAAAGCCGAAAAAGTAATGGAGGCAGTGATACCTCATCCTAGGAGCTCATCAGGCAATCGACAATTTGCATTTGTTAGGATCAGTCTAGAAAGTGAGGTGGAGAGAGCAGTTAAAATGTGTAATGGCAAAAGCTATGGAGGAAGAAAATTAATTGTGCAAAAGGCACGTTATGGTCCGAATGTCAAAAAACAGAAAAGGCATACGAAGCAAAGATCAAAGACAGAAGAATAGTGGCAATAATCCTGTCATCAAGTCAATTCAAGAAGGACATAATCGTATGTGGCTGTTGAAGATGGGTTTCGTCCACCTCTCACAGAAGATGCGGGCTAGAAGTTGCCACAGCTGTGGTCCTTTTGTGACATTCACTCAGGGGAAATCGAAGAAATCAGAGACTAGTGATGATGTATAGACGAAAGAGGGGTGGGTTTGGATAAAGAAGTAGAAAATGCGCTGGAAGTCAGAATCAATTCGAAACTATTGGAAAATTCATGGAATGAACTAAAGAACAGTTTTGTTTTATCTGTAAAACCAGGAATTTCAAAGGAGGTGGTGGAGGAATGGTTGATTCACAACTGTAGCATAGATGCTGAGGAATGGGTGATCGAATCCCTGAATGAACAAGAAACTTGGGTTTATCCTATGTCATAGACAAATACAGAGCAATTCTTCTTCGTGGTCAACTTATACAAAGATAATATGGCATGGAGCATTCAAAAGTGGGAAGACTGGTCGGTATTTGGCTATGAAGAGATCTGGTTTCAAATTTGGAATCTTCCATTGGACTTTTGGATGAATGAGGTGTTTCTGAAGATTGGGGAATGCATCAGGCCCGGTGGTGATGATAGACCCTTGATCAAAAGGCGGTGAGAATATACAATTTGCAAGGGTATTGATCAAGAGGAAGAAATTGGATCCATCACCGAAAGAGGTCACAATCAAGATGGGGAAGATCAGATTCATAGTAAAAATGGCGAGAGGAGATAGCTACAGTTGCAGAAGCAATAGTCTCGTTTGGAAGAACTTCGATGAAGGCGGATGGTTGATACGGCGAAGATGGAGTACTATTTCTGTACTCTCGCACCATACCAAAACAGAGAGAAGATGTCTGCAATGTAATAAATGCAAAGCTGCTACGCATGAAACCTGTTCAAATGGGATTGTGACATGGAACCAAAGAGAGAATAACTTTAAAGTCGACTCGAGTGTGTTTGAAGGCACGGAGCTCGAAAAGGGAAGAAATAAAGAGACGCCCTATCTCCATGTGACACGTGGTCCAAAAATAGCAATGTGGGCAGCTACAATGGACATGTGGATGGATGATGAGACGCTATCGGGTTCGAATTCGGGACCGGGTGATGTAGGACAACGTTTTCTACCCTAGGATGTATAAAATTTAGATTTAAAATAATACGAGCACGAGCTATTAAAATTCAGCAAAGACGCATGTAAATCAAACAATAAACAAATAAGAAACTATGTGAATCCTAGACCATTACATGCTCAGAAAGAGGAACTAATAAGATATTAATCAAAAGGCCCCATGGGAATTAAGAAATTCCATTATTAACATAGGGAAAGTCTAGTTAGTCAAAGGGAATGATGTGTATCTTGAAGGGATTAAAGGGATGTGGGGTTCTAAGGAACTTAGGGTTATGGTTTTAAGAAAAAGGGGGAGAAATTAGGGTTAGGGCTTTGAAATAGGGAAAATATGGAAATTAGGGTTAAAGGGTCTTGAGGGGTTTTGATCTAGAGAGGGTAAGAAGCAACAGGAAGCAAAAAAGAGAAGCAAAGGGGTGCCACATGACACTCTGTAGGAATAAGACATCGTTGCGAAACCGGAATAGAAGACTCATCAACCCATGATGCATTGTAGGGCTGTGGGTGTGACTCAGCTGTTAAGCCCAATTGACTCACGATGCTGGTAGAGACCACATTGGCACAGCTGCCAATGTCCACGATCACTTTACTAGTCTCTCTCCACACTTAACATAAGTATAAAAGTTCGTATTTCGGTGCCAATCATCAGTTTCCTTTGTGTGGGCAAAGGCGCACCTAAGAACTGCGAGTGTTGCGGCCTCCCCCTCATTAGACTCATCACTAGCACCGATTTCGGGCTCATATTCTTCTTCTTCACAATCACCCTGAGCTTCCGCGCCTTCCTCCTGCTCTCCAATCGTTAAGTGCCTTTGTTCGCTCTTTTGTTGCACACTCATGGGAGAAATGGCCGAATCCTTAATACTTGAAACACCGCCTAAGTTCGCCTCCCTGCAAACTGGTACTGGCCACTCCTTTACCTTTAACGTCCTTAGGGTTGGGTTGCGAACTGCTAGGAACTCTAGATTGACTGACCCCCAAAGTTAGACTTACCCCCCCTAAGGAGTAGTCTTAACATTGGAATCTCGAGAGTCAAACTGCCTTCAAGTTGCGGTTTAAGATACTACTCGATGTCCACTACCACTTGATACATGTGTTCAAGGGTGTAAACATCACGAGATGGTAGTTCCCAGCTGAATGTGCTCACGGAGGCCCGTTTTGAAGTGAGAGAGAGTGATCATTGGGTCCTTCTCAATATCGCATCGGACCATGTACTCTTCAAACTTCGCAATGTAATCTGATATGGGCATACCCCCTTGACGAAAGGATTGCCATTGATCCATCAATCTTTGGCGGTATGATGGGGGGAGGTACTTCTCCTTTAACATCTCCTTCATCTCTATCCAGTGTGCTACTAGGGGCACCTTCCAGACCTCTCAATTTTTCGCTCATTGTTGGTCCAAAATAATTTGGCCTAGCCCACCAGCTTCATCTTGGCAAATCTCACCCAACAGGCGTCAGACATGTCATACCACTCGAAGTAGTGGTCTATGTCTGCCATCCAATCAAGGAATGCCTTGGGGTCCAGGTGTCATCAAAACTTGGAGCCTCTACCTTCACACTTTTCATGACACGCTCATCTGGATCATAGCGGTCATGATACTCCCTCTCATAGAACTCCCTCTAGGGTGCTCGGAAATGAGCACCACCACGGCCGCCACCTCGGCCACAGCCGCCTCCTCGTCCTCCAACAACACCTCCTACATCAACTTGCACCGGGCCTCCCACTTGGGACTGGCCATCCTCCTCGGTGTTGGGGTTTGCTTGCAGAGAGGCCTCTAACTACTTTATACGGTTGTTTTGGGCTGCCAGTTGGTTCGTATTGGTTGCCGGTTGATTACTATTGGCTCTACCCTGCGCCTCTATGTTGGCTAGACTGGCGTTCATAGATTGAATGAGCTCAGCAAGTTGTTCTAGATTCATCGTGGGGTGAAGACCAAAACCATGCCCAGAACGCGTGGACATGCACTAGGATAACCTACCGGGATGACTCGACACGACCTTATATGAACCTAGATAGCTCTTTATGATCCTAGATGACTCTATATGACCAAAGAAGTAATCTGTCCTAAAATTCCAGCAATATAGCCAATGAAATAACTAATACCCAGAAAATTCAGCAATATAAATCGCTAAATAGTTAGTACCAGAAATTTCAGCGGTGTATAACTAAGGGTGCGTTTGGTAAAACTTAATTTCAGGACTTATCACTGAAAAATGCCATTTTCAATGATTTTGGTAATTCAGATTGTTTGGTAACTAAAAAAGTTTAAGTGCTTAATGGTAAATATCACTTAAAATTTGAGGATTTTTTTCAGCCACCGCAGCTTGACTTAAAACTTATCACTGAATGTGGTAAGTGATTTGCCTTCAAATTTTTTTTTATGAATTGTTATGAAAATATCCTTGCCAAGAAAATTTTTACTGTTTCAATGGGAGGTTCTCAAAAGTTTTGAGGGGCTTCAACAAGGTAGAAGAGAACGTTCGTCACAAAATTTATCGATGCGGTACATCGTACATCGAATGCGATGCATCGCATCGAATCGGAATTGCGATGCATCGAGTACTTTTATCGAGTTCAGTGTACACCGGATGCCATGTACTATTAAACGTATGCGATGTGCGATATATTTGATTCGATGTGCGATGCACGGAGTGCAATGTTCAATAAAAAGTAATGTTATAATTTTAGTTTATTATAAAAGCTACTAAACAATGTAAAAAGATAAAAGTTATAAATTACGAAGATCATTTTTATTATGTTCATTATCATAATTTAATCAAAACAACGAGAAAGAAATGGAAATATGAATTACTAATGGGAAAAAATAATGAAATTCAACGTAAACCAACGTGGTTTATAGTACTTTTAAACGATTTAAAGTAATAATTAGATAGATTAAACCACTTATATCAAGAGGTGAAAAATTCCTAAAGATCCGCAAGCTAAATCGTTCTCAATTTCCTCTTTCTTTCCATTAATTTTGAGGGGAGGTTTTTTTTTTTCTTTCTTTTTTTAAACCTTCTTAGGGCCCACTATGATGCTTATTTGTCATCCATACCATTCATAAGGTCACATAGACCTGGATGAAAGGAAAACAAAAATATTAGCTGCATTAAAGACTTTTATGTCCCCTAAGAAGTTGTAGAAGGTAGACATCCAATCCCATTGCTTTATGTAGTATGGTCCACTTAAGCTTTGGAATTGCCTCATTTTTGGGCTCACGTGCTAAAATAATTTCACCAAATGGATGGACGGTTTGGATAGAACACATACATTATGGTAAGGCCCACAAAACTTGATGTTGCCTCGCCAAACCAATGCGGATTGCCTAATGATGCTACCCGTAGCTAGGTGTTATTAGACAGTGCTATGTGGGACTGATCATGATGTATGTGCTTTATCCATGTAGTCCCATCCATTTTAGGTAAGTATTTTAAGGTGTGATAAAAAAAAAATGAGGCAGATTCAAGTCTCAGGTGGACCACACCACAGGAAAACAATGGTAATTGAACGTCAACCATTAAAAACTCTACGGATCATTGTAATGTTTATTTGCCATCCAACCTGTTGATTAGGTCACACGTACCTGGATGAAGGGAAAACACAACAATGAGCTTCATCCAAAACCGTTGTCCCCCAAGAAGTTTTTAATGGTGGGCGTTCAGTCACCATTGTTTCTGTAGCGTGGTCCACATGAGATCATGATCTACCTCACTTTTGGGTTCATGCCATAAAATAATCTTAAAAAATGAATAAATGGTGTGGATAAAGCACATACATCATGGTGGGGTCCACAGAGCACCGACCAAGCAATCCCCTTCCGTTGGAAGGGTTGCAAAGGCTGGGGAGTGGATTAGGTACTAGTACTACTACCCCACGGGCAAGAATTAGGTGTTACCCCGTGAACAACTTAGTGGGTGTTACCCTACCGTATGGCCCACATGGATGATATTTTGTATATCCACTCTGTCCATCCGTTTCTAAAGCCCATTTTAGGATGAGGTTCCAAAAATTATGCAGATCCAAATCTCAAGTGGACCATACCACTAGAAACAGTGTGATTGAGTGCCCCACCATTAAAACTTCCTATGTTCCATCTCCACTATTACACAGTTTAATCTTTCTTTTAATTTGATTTTATGCATGCCACATTACAATTTTTAAGTACCTGCACATCAAGTAGGCCAAGAGATTGTACAATGCCATTTGTACAAGTGGGTCAAGAGATTGTACATGTGTGGCCCACTAATTCGACGGGACATGATTTTTTTTCCAGCCAAAGCATTTCTTATTCAAGGTTATGAGTCAAAAATATATTAGGTGGGATCCTAGAGATGAATGGTCTAATATTGTCCTTTTGTGGGACATCGTGGTCCTATCAATTGAAGGGTTATAATTATTCTATCAAGAAAAGCATAACACATGGTCCATTAATTGAGGGGTCATGTTTGAAAGATATATGTGGATTGGGCATAGGTGTGCCAAATTTGTGGCAAGGCAATAACATGTTTTGTCTCATATTTTATAAATGATAGAAATTAAGGCAATAGGGGCAAATATGACAAATTGTCAATTTTCAGACATTTATGGTTTGGTTTTACCAAACAAGTTTTTGTGAAAAAAATACTTATTTTCATACATCAGGACTTTTTTCAGACAAATTACCAAACGAATTTTTCAGTACTTGTAAGTACTTAAATTCAACACTTTAAGTTTCCAGCACTTAAATTAAGTCTCAGATCTTATTTTTTAGTTCACCAAACAATTCCTAACTCTAAAATAGCCCAATATGATGAACTATGCTATGCAACGATGATAAACAGCTATACCCTAAGTATGAGATGAAACTACACTATGTTAACCTAGTCTCTGATACCAAAATTTGATGCAGGACAACGTTTTCTATCCTAGGATGTATGAAATTCAGATTTAAAATAATACGAGCATGAGCTTTAAAATTCAGCAAAGATTCATGTAAATCAAACAATAAACAAATAAGAAACTATGTGAATCCTAGGCTATTACATGCTCGAAAAGAGGAACTAATAAGATATTAATCAAAAGGCCCTATGGGAATTAAGAAATTCCACCATTATTAACAGAGGGAAAGTCTATTAGTCAAGGGGAATGATGTGTATCTAAAATGGATTAAAGGGATGTAGGGTTCTAAGGAACTTAGGGTTTTAAGAAAAAAAGGGGAGAACTTAGGGTTAGGGCTTTGAAATAGGAAAAATATGGAAATCAGGTTAAAGGGTCTTGAGGGGTTTCGATCTAGAGAGGGTAAGAAGCAACGAGAAGCAAAAAAGAGAAGCAAAGGAGTGCCACATGTGGCTGCTTGTGCGTGCGCATGCGCGCACTTGCGTGTGGATGCGTGCGTGCGTGGGTGGGTAGGGTGGGGTAGTAGGATGCAGGGTTTAGGTCTAGGTGAAGGATGAAGATGGGTATAGAATAGGGTTCGAAGAGAAAGAAGAAAAGATGAAGAAGAAGATAACAGATTAGGGTTTGGAGGAGAATACCTTGAGAGAAGAAAAGAGAAGATGATAGATTGTGGATTCACACCACGTAATAAACTTGATTTCACACTAAGAGGCTTCACACCTTTTGAAAATCTCAAGAGAACACTAAGAGTCCAACGGTCCGATCGTCGTATCTACGCAATCAAACGGTCCAGAAGTCTTCCTCTTGTAATTCACATGCATCTCCAAAGTGTAGGGTCTTCTCAAGGTGTCCCATAATGGTAACGGTGGCCGTAACGGCCACCACCGTTACCGTTACGATACGGGCCGTATCGGCCGATATGGCCCTTTTCTATTTTTTAAAAAAATCTGTTATAGGACCGTTACGGGGCTGATACGGGCCGTTTTTTCTGTAATGGCCGTTACGGCCATTTTAACCCCGTAACGTGTAACGGTCATGACCGTTTTCGTTACGTATCGGCCGATACATAACCGTTTTGGGATACCTGGGGTCTTCTAGATGCGCGAACATGCCATGTGAGGTCTTTAGAATGGATACTTGCCAAGCCACATGGAGATCGGGGCCCGCCTCCTCCTCTGGTATATACGTAGGTGTGTTTGTGCAATGGTGTCCCCATCACCGGGTTTAAAATGGGTGGTCGAACCCTATTCTTCCAAGCGTGACAGATGTGAATAGTTTATTTATTTCCACGTGTGTATAAACTTAATTTACCTCACGTGTATTACTTTTGAATTCTTTAATATAAAGGACCTGAATAGTTCAATAGCTATTTTTTTCCGAAGACTTGCAATGGGAGAAAAATGTGGAGACTGATTACCGACGAGAGCTTTCAAAACTGAAGAAGATCAAAATGTGTCGCTACAATCGGGAAAGTTGCTAGTGCCTATTTTTCCAGAAGAAATAAACTATGGGTCGTCGTAAACAGGGTTGAAGGTCGGAACAGAAGTACGGTTAATCGATGCTAGGATGCTGGACAGATCATCATCGATAGCCCAAGAAAAGAGAGATGACTCGAAAAAGAATCTACTATCAAACCCTGAAGTTTGTATGGCAGTGGTTTTAGAAGGACTTCACTAGTTCACGTCAGCGGGAGGAAAATATCAACTCTCAGGAAGTCTGCCTTGATATTGCGGAGGTAATAGAAGCAATTCCTTTAGCAATTCAAAATTAAACTTTAGAGGCTCAAAACATGGTGGAATGATCATAAGCAAATTCTACTTGTTTCCTCTTAAACTCAGAGTTGGAAGGTGTCAATGGCTCAAGGGATGAGGTGGATAAAGATGTTGCCTTTCATATAGCTCGATCGGTAGGTGTATCTTTTGAGGATAGACCTGTAGATTATGTGGAATTGAGAGGAAGTAAGCTCAGCATTCAGGTTTAGAGCAGCCAAAGAGTGGAAGACGAATCGAATCAAGGGTAGATAGTAAGGTTAGGGCTTTTGCCTAATATAGTGATTTGATCCTCTCCCAGGTTTGCAGCATGGGCAGATAAGGGGAAAATAAGTGCTCAATGAAGATTATTTGTTGGAATGTGAGAGGTTTGGGATACCTTAGAAGCGACGAAAAATTAGAGACTTTGCAAAAAATACAAAACGCAAATGGTGGCTTTTCAGGAGACCAAGATTCAACTAGTAGATCAGCGGTTAATTAATTCTGTGGAGTGGAAGAACAAAAGAATGGGTGACATTGGGTGCGGAAGGTTCAATAGGTGGAATTATCATTATTTGGAATTCAAACATATGGTCAAAGGAAGATAGTTGGACTGGGAATTCTTTAGTTTTAGTGCTATTTCACGATTTATCCTCAAGTTATCGGTGGGTATTCAGGTCTGTTTACAGGCCTGTCAACTTTGAGGAATAGATCATTTCTATGGGATGAACTGGATGCTTGTCAAAATAAATGGCACTTGCCATGGTGCGTGGGAGGTGATTTTAATGTTGTATGGTTTTCATATGAAAAATCAAATGGAGGCCTGGATAACTCATAGCATGAGGAATTTTTCAGAGTGAATTGTTAGGAATGAGATGGTGGATCTGCCGATGGGAGAAGTAAAATACACTTGGTCAAATGGTGAAATGGTCAAATCAATGCTATTAAATCAAAACTGGATCGGTTTCTTGTATCCTCATGTATTGAAAAATATCCTCAAGTATCAAAGAGCCTTGCCAAGACCAATGTTTTGATTACTGCCCAATTATTTGAAAAGTGGAAGAAGAGGATTGGGGTCCTCGTCCTTTTAGATTTGAGTTGGCATGGTTAAGAATTGAAGGTTTTGTGGAGAAAATTAAAGAATGCTAAGCTGTGCTTGAGGGGGAGGGGTACGCTGGTTTTCGCTTATTCTAGAAATTGAAATTGTTAAAAAAGAAAATCATGATGTGGAAAAAGGAGGTGTGGAAACTGCGAGAAGAGGAATTGGCAATGTTCAAGATATTTAGGCCCTTGATGTCAAAGATGAGGTTGAAGAGTTGTTAGAAGATGAGAGGTCATGGAGAGAGGTATACAACGTAAAATATAATGCAAGGTTATGAGAAGAGGAGATAAAGTGGAGATAATGCTCTCGAGTGGTTTTGTTTGGCGGAAAGAGGGAGATAAGAACACAAAATTCTTTCATGCTATGGCAAGTGCATGGGCCCAGGTTAACAAAATATCAAGTATATCAGTTGATGGGGAAAGAATTGAAGGTAAGGATAAAGTTTGCTTTGCAGTTGTTAGATTTTATAAAAATCCCGCTAAAAAAGGAAGAATGGAGGAGGCCCACTCTTGATGATCTTCCATTCGCATCCATATCTTTAGACTTGGTGGAAGCTTTAGAAAGATTAGTTTTAGAAGAACAAATTAAGAATGCAATATCTGAATTAGGGAGTGATAAGGCTCCTAGTCCCGGATGATTTTCCACTTGCTTTCTTTCAAATTTTCTGGGATACAGGTGAAGAATGATGTGATCAATTTTATTTGTGATTTTTTTGAATCAGGTCACTTTGCTACCGAGTTGGGGTGACATTTATTGCCTTAATTCCTAAGAAAGAATGGGCAGAATGTTTAAGGGATTATAGGCTAATTAGCCTTTTAGGGGGCCCATACAAGATTCTAGCTTTGAGGTTCATTTTCATTCTAAGTGAGGTGGTTTCAAGATCCCAAGGGGCTTTTGTTAAAGGTAGGCGGATGGCGGAAAGTATTCTTATAGCTCATGAATGTATTTAGTCTTATAAAAGGAAATGTTCGAAGGGTATTATCTGCAAGCTAGATATTGAAAAGGTGTATGATCATGTTCATTTAAGCTTTCTCGATTATATGCTATGGTGGCTAGGATGCGCGGTGAAATGGAGGCCTTGGATACAAGCGTGCATTCGTTCACCAACATATTCGGTATTTGATAAATGGTGCTCCCAATGGATATTTATTTTCTTCTAAAGGTTTACAATAGGGTGACTCATTATCCTCTTATTTATTTGTGGTGGTGGTGTAGGCATTAGGGAGGATGATTGAACAAGGGGCATCAACGGGATTAGTAGAGGGTTTTCGGGTGGATAATTTAGAATTTCAAATTTCTCATCTTTAGTATGCAGATGACATGCTATTTCTTTACGAGGCAGACGAAATGAAAATTGATTATCTTCGAACCATTATTACATGTTTTGAGGTGATCTCGGGTTTAAAGTTCAATGTAAGTAAAAGTGAAATCTTTGGGGTGGGTCTTTCTAAGGAGTCTGACACCTATGCAGCATGGTTCGGCTATAGAGCGGGCTCCTTCCCATCTTCATATTTGGGTCCTCCCCTATGTATTGGGAAGCCGACTAAGCATCTATGGGATAAAGTAATCGAAAGATTCGAGAGGAAATTATCTTCTTGGAGGGGGAGGCATCTTTCTTTGAGCGGGAAGTTAACACTAATTAAATCGGTCATGTTGAATCTTCCGATCTATTTCATGTCTATTTTTAGATGTCCAAAACTAGTTATAGGTAAGTTAGAAAAGATCAGACGGGATTTCCTATGGCAAGGGTCAGAAGAAAAGCATGAATTTCATTTTTTGAATTGGGATGAAATATGCAAATCATTATCTCAAGGAGGTGCATCGCTGCTTAAGTTGGGGGTGATGAACATGGCACTGTTGGGTAAATGACTACGGAGATTTGGGGTCGAGGAGGGCAGCTTATGGAGAGAGGTGTTGGGTAGAAAATACTGGTGTTGAAGAGGGGGTAGATGGACAAAAGCTTCATCATTGTATAGGGTCTCATCATCATGGAAGTCGTTGAACAAATTTAAGGACAAGGTTTCAGGAATGTGTGGGGTTTTCATTAGGGAATGGGAAGAAGATACGATTTTGGGAGGATATGTGGGCGGGAAACCAAAAATTGAATACTTTATTTCCTTATCTAGCTGAAATTGTTATAGATCCAAATATCTCGGTTGAGAGATGTTATTCCATTCTTGGCGACAAAGTTATTTGGGGTCCTTGTAGAAGAAATTTGATGGAGATTGAGGTGGAGTTGTTAAGGTTGTTGGATTATCTCTTGAATCGCCTCCCAACAGTCTTAGGGAAGACACTTTGGTGTGGCTCATTGGAAAATCCAGTAAGTTCTTGGTTAAGTCTTTATACACAAGTCTAGTTGGGGGTTATTCAGAGCAAGTTGAGTGTCACACAGTGCAGATATGGAGATATGGTGCTCCTTGCAAGGTGGTGGCATTTGCATGGTTGGTGGGTAGGAGGAAGGTTCTTACAATTGACAATCTTCGAAACATGGTATGGTTATCCCTAATGTATGTCCTCTTATGCTATAGCGATGAGGAGTTGGTTGATCACTTGTTTCATTCATTACCTCTTTGCATAAAAAATATGGTCCGGCTTTTATAATCTATTCGAAGTCTCATGGGTTATTCCAGGATCGATTAACCAATTTTTCTTGTCTTGGCATGGAGGAGGCAAGAGCAAGATCGGGAATCGAATATGGCTGTTATGTTTGCTTGCTAGGTTTACGGAGCATTTGGTTGGAAAGAAATGGTTGATGTTTTAAAAACAGGAGGGGTTGTTTTTTCTCTGTCTTTGATAGGGCAAAAATGAATGTAATTGAGTGGGCATATTCAACTAATGTGTTCCTGGCTGCGCAATTTCCAAATAGCTATTTAGAATTGTAGGTTGTATCTTTAGTTTAATTTCATCTTTTTATTCTTTCTTATTCTTTGACTTTTAGCCTTTTTAATAAGATTTATTACCTGCTCCAAAAAAAAATATCAACTTAACCCAAAAAGTATTGCCTCCATCTTGATGATTTTAAAATAATGTTTCCTCCAAAGTGTAAAATCTGTCATGTTTTAAGGTCAAAGTCATAAAATGCAAATTCCTAATGAGGCCTAAAAAGAAGAAAAAAAAAGTCTTTTAATGAATTTTTAATTATTCTACGAAGAATCAAAGAAACCTTTGAGTTTAAAATAACGTGGTGGAACCCATACAAACAAAAGCAAACTTTGATTTCAACATATGTAAGTATAGGTCTTTAAGTTGAAGTCAAAGCCTAACCGCTTTTACCACAATAAATATGGGTCAACATTACCACAACCATTCATAAGAAACATTCCAGGTAAGTTATAAATCAATTTTGTGTCTTGACTAGTTAAGATGTAAGAAGTCATAAGAAATAAGCTCCACAATCTAAGTTTGAAGTAGAGACCAATCTTCATTTTTAAGAAATCAATCCTTGTGGTTTGACACAACACTTAGTTTTTTATCAATCTTCATTTTGGAATAAATATAGATAATTAGGTGGTGAACATCATGGATGGATTGGATTTTATGTAAACATTACGGTGGGACCTGTACATGGATTTATATGGTGATCTTATAGTTTCAAGCGTTTGTATTGAATTTGTTTCGGAATCTTTGACAAGTGTGTATGCTTCAACAACTAAATTTAGTTAACTTCATTGCACGAGTGGGGAGCAGATTAGTTGTTGCCCTAGCCTCACCCAAGACAATGCGGCCCTTACTGTGGAGGCCACCTTGATGTATTTATTATATATCCACGCCGTCCATCAGTTTTTCCAAATCATTTTATGGCATAATCCCAAAAATGAATTAGATACAATTCTCAGGTGGACCATACCATTGGAAATAGTTGGTATTGACCATGAATGGCCCACAAAGGTTTTAGATTAGGTTGATATTTGTTTTTTGCTTCATCCAGGTTTATGTGACCTTATGAATAGGTTGGATGGTAAATAAACATTATAGAAACATTACAGTGGGCCCTAGGAAGTTCTTAATGGGAGAGCGTTCAATCACCACTGTTTCCTATTATATGGTCCACATGATATTTGGATCTTCTTTATTTTTGGGCTCATACCGTAAAGTAATTTGGAAAAACGGATGGACGGAATGGACATTAGAATACATACATCAAGGTGGGCATCACATAAAGGGACACACCGTCTTGGGTGAGGCCGGGCCGCCCGGCCTCACCCGATTAGCTCCCACACAAATGCAGGTTTAGTAGATCATGGATCCTCGGATTCACCGAGGTAGGTGGATCCTTGACTGTGGGGCCCACCTTCATATATGTGCCTTACATCTATTCCATCCATTCATTTTGAAAGCTTATTTTATGGCATGATCCCAAAGATGAAGCAAATCCAAATGTCAAATTAGTCACAACATAGGAAAACAGTGGTGATTGACCAATAAAAACTTATTGTGGGCCACAGAAGTTTTGGATCAAGTTGATATTTGTGTGCTCCCTTCATCCAGGTCTTTGTGACCTTATCAAAAGGTTTGATGGCAAATAAACATTTTGGTGGCACCAAGAAGCTTTTAATGGTGGGTATTCAATCGCCATTGTTTCCTATGGTGTGGTCCACCTAAGATTTGGATCAACTTCATTTTTGGGATAGTGCGCCCTAAAAGGAGCTTTCAAAACAAATGGATGGAGTGGAGATAATGCACATATATCAAGGTGGGCCCCGCAGTCAGGGATCCACCCACCTCGAATCGAAGCCCTGCCCTCACCACACAAACGTTAATTGCGTCCAACCACCTGTTGGACATAAAACTCTGTGGGCCTCCTGTGATGTCTGTACCACATCCACTCCATGCAATAGTTTCTCCAGCTCATGGTGTGGTGTGGTCCAAAAAATGAGGCAGATATAAGTCTTTGGCCAGGAATAACATGCAAAAAGTGGGATTGAACGCCTCTCAATGAAACATTATTGTGATCCACCAGTGATGTTTACATGCCATCCAACCCTTTCATAAGTTCTTTCCCTCTGGATAAATAAATAGAAAACATACATGCATCCTTATCTAAGATTTTTGAATCCCAAGTTTTTAACATCCATTGTTTCTTGTGGTGTGGTCCGCCTGAGTTTTGGATTTGCCTTATTTTTGAATTACAACCTGACATGAGTTGTAAAAACTGATGTATGGATTGGATGTCATATGAACATCATAGTAGGCTCCATAAAGTTTTATGCTGGATAGGCGCGATGCAATTCATGTCCTCATCGCACCTGTGAGGTCACTCTACCAAGAGGTTTTTATTACTCTGAGAGTATTAGGGATGACAATTCACGACCTCGCCTCCTTTTGTAAATCTCGCAGCTCAAAAACCACAGTTTGTCGAATAACCGTGGCGTTTGCTAAAGTTTACTCAAAAGCAGAAAAAGATATGGGAATTGACACAAACCCATTTTCCAAAATGGCAGACGCAAACGTTGTTGTTATGACTGATTTGGAAAAATTAAAACGGCCAAAATAGACGGATAATGGATCGATGCCAAAAAGACGACTTCCAGAGAAATGACCGAATAAAATGGACAAGTTGATTTCTAGAGACGCTTGGGGGGGGGGGGGGGGGGAGGACGAAAGTAAATCTCTCATGAAGAAAATCCGCCAAAAGATATGTTGCCAAGACGTGTTATTTGAACAATGCTGCCAAAGGAACTATGCAACTAATTGATGCACCACTCCAAGCAAACCACCAAGGCCTTGTGAAGAATCGTTAAGGCCAGCCCAGCCAAATACAAGAAAATTGGCCCGACCACCTAGGCCATATGGAGAATCATTGAGTTCACCAAGGCCGAACTTAAACACCTTGCCGTCTCACGGACCAATAAGAGACCAACCACGATCGTAAAAGCCAAACAGAAGAAATCAACAACCACAAGGGCATCCCCATCGACCACCCAAGGTGCCGAATACTTGATAATTTGACAATCGAAGTGATTAAGGGTTGAAGACGAACGACCGTTCAAATAATCACGCGAGAACGGTTGGGCCGACAAATATAATATGAGAACAATGAGGGACGACAATCCAATTTAACTTTCCTCAGTCGATTTAAGAATTGACGCAAACTCAAATGCGTCGCTGTCAAAGGCAACAAACCGCTCTCAGAGCTCAAGCAACAGAAGGTGGAAAAAAATCAAAAGAAAATTTAGCCAACGGTAGAATGATTCAAAATAAGATCAATCATTCTAAAGAAACAACTCAAGAAAAAATCAAGTGAATAAGAAACCAATCTAACAGAGTGCGTCAACAGTGTGATTGAAAAGAAAATCTCAGAATACGACCTTTTGAGTGAAGACGGTTCCCCTCACGTTCTCATTTTAGATTGAGGAATTGAGGTCCAGTTTGTGGTCAATTTTTTCACGGCCAATAAGTAGCTCAAAAAGCTACACAAAGCAGTCGTGGAAGTGATGAGGAGCTGCCACGTGGCGACCTATCTCAATTAAAACGAAGTTGGCCGCCAAAATAACAAAGTTTGTCTTCGAAATAAAGAAGTTAGTCATTAAAACGTAAGAACCAACAACCGATTACGTCAAAATCACCATGGCGGAATTAATGATTAGGACTTGACTACCAATTCAACCAGAATGGCCAAAGTAACATAGCCAAAATGTTTGACTTTACGACCTAATGGCCAATTTGATCAAAATGACCCATTTAACGGCCAAAATGTTTGATTTAATGACTGAAACAGCCGTCCTAAAGGCCAATTTTACTAGGGTGTCCTTTACAATGGGAATCTTAAGGGCAGCAGAAGAAACCGTCATCCCAACGGCCAATTTGACAAAGAACTCCCAAAACCTTCAATGTCTCTTCACATTCTTTGAATGCAAAAAGATGGGGCCCGATCTGGCATGGTTAGATCAAAAGGGCAAGAAAATGCCATATGGTAGCCATATACCACATGTGGTGAAGATGAACTTCAAAGCGAAGAGGCTAGAGGAGTGTTTATATTGGGAAGCATTAAATGCAAGAGTCCAAGAAAAGCAACTCTCTGACAAAAAACATTAAATGCAAGACTCCAACAAAGGTAACTCTATGATAAAGCAATATAGGCAATATCTTCATCTAACACATGGCAAGATCGGATTGGCCATAGATAAAGTAATGGCTTCGGAAATGTGCACAATCATGTGACTCGCTAGAGAGGGTATTCTCTAATAGCCTAAGAAAGTGTGTAGAGTCATGTAACTTGCTGGAGGCATTCTCCTTGAAATAGGATGTACAACAATGTTTTAAATAGCGAATAGCGCGTAGCGTAGCCTTCACCCCTCTGAAGCGTGAGGCTTAAGCTACATAGCGTGTAGCGTAAGCTACATACTACTAAGATTTTTAATCAAGGTTGCACTTGATTGCACCAAATTAGATGATTAATAATAAAATTTAACAAAATTCATATTTGGTGCAACCTAAAGTAATAGCAAGGGGTAATGATTAAATATAAAAGTGAAAAAAAAAAGCAACAAAACTTATTTAAAACTGCTTCTTATATTATTTTACTAAAAGCATTGAAAAGTTGAACGAATTTTCATTGAAATA
The DNA here is from genome assembly GCA_003013855.2 of Liriodendron chinense. Lineage (NCBI taxonomy): Eukaryota > Viridiplantae > Streptophyta > Magnoliopsida > Magnoliales > Magnoliaceae > Liriodendron > Liriodendron chinense. The sequence goes on along the minus strand of PVNU02003892.1, from coordinate 1,446,787 downwards.
GAAAAATGTAGCAAATCATTAAAAACATTATTTAATGTTATAGTGAAAAATGGCTTGTAATGTGAGCTATGTAGCGTAGTTTATGAAGCATGTAGCATATCCAAATTAATTATGTAGCATAGGCTACATGCAACTTAAGCTATTTTCATGAGCTACGTAGTGTTAAGGCTAAGCTACGCTACTGTAGCGTAAGCTACATGCTACATAGCGTAGCTATTTAAAACATTGATGTACAATTACGTTACTCATTGGGGACAACTCTCTCTCTCTCTCTCTCTCTCTCTCTCTCTCTCTCTCTCATACACATGGCCGAATTTGAAAGGCTACACTTACATGGAGGTTTAAGGAGATTTGCATGAGATCACATCGCCAACCATCATAATCTTTCACGCTGCCGAACACTGCGCAAGAAAATGTGTACATGGTAGCCATATACCACATGTGGTGAAGATGAACGTCAAAGCCAATAGGCTAGAGGAGTGTCTATATTGGGAAGCATTAAATGCAAGAGTTCAAGAAAAGCAACTCTTTGACAAAAACATTAAATGCAAGACTCCAATAAAGGCAACTCTATGGTAAAGCAATATAGGCAATATCTTCATCTAACATACGGCAGGATCGGATTGGCCATAAATGAAGTAATGGCTTGGGAAAATGTGTACAATCATGTGACTCGCTAGAGAAGGTATTCTCTAATGGCCTAACAAAGTGTACAGAGTCGCGTAGCTTGCTGGAGGCATTCTTCTTGAAATAGGATGTACAATTACGTTACTCGTTGGGGACAACTCTCTCTCTCTCTCTCTCTCTCTCTCTCTCTCTCTCTCATACATGTGGCCGAATTTGAAAGGCTACACTTACATGGAGGTTCAAGGAGATTTGCACGAGATCACATGGCTAGCCATCATAATCTTTCATGCTGCCGAACATTGCACAAGGCCATCGCCTCTCCAATTCTATAAAAATAGCATAAAATAAATAACTTTGGGCCCTCACTAATCTAAACACAACATCTCTTTTTAGCTCAACGCTGCCTATCAATCTCTCATCCCTCATAGATGCCGATGTTAGCATAGTTTAGCCTCTTCACATCTATCCAGCGCTATGCTGCAACTACTCTGAATCGATTAGCGTAGCTTAGTTTAGTTCTCCACTTTAGTCCAGCGCATTGCTGCAACAAGTTGGATTTAGTTTAGTTAAATATCCACAATCCCGTTATCTAATCCCCCAAATTTGAAGTCCTCTCTTAACAATTCCTCAGTCACATATTGCTGACTAGATCACGATTGTCTCACAACCATCCAGGTCTAGAAGACTGTCCAGTCCATGGCCGTCTCGCCCACTTAAACCATCGTTAATAATTTATTCCGTTTTTTTCTACTTTTGTTTGCTGATTGTATTGCATCCATATTTAGATTAATAAAATCGGCATTCAACCTTTAATTTCCTTTTTTCTTTATGTTATTTTTGTTAATGAACGCAACCAAGCTATCATTATCGTGATAAAAGTCCTTATCTTCAAGGCAAAAAGCACTCATCTGAAGGTCTTAACCCTCCCCTTCATAAATCACCTAATCTCATGGTGTACCATAAAGGCCGTTACGTAAAGGTAACGGTGGCAGCCATTACATGTTATGGGGTTGTAACGCTTGTAACAGCCATTATGGTAAAAATGACTAGTAACCGCTGTTAAGAGCCCGTTACGTCCCTTGTAAAGGCCGTAACAGCTCCATAATGGTATGTTACAGTGCAAATATAGGTTTTTCGAAAAAAAAATTTCAACGTTATGGGTCAGGTACAATTTTTTTTTTTTGGGTTTTTTTAATAAGAAAAGAGACCATAACATCCATTATGGGGGTCATACCAGTCGTTATGACCCGTATCGTAAAGGTAACAGTGGTGACCATTTACGGAATACTTGATGTCATTGTTGATTGGTTGCAGATTAATCGGGCTAATCTTCGCAGTTATGGTCCTAATCTGGCTATTTTGGCGCCTGGGGTCACAAGGTGTTTGGTTCGATTTAAGTTGAATATGACTTTGTTATACCCAGCACATACATATTCACACATGCATAATCGAAATTGGGTCATTCACTATACGTGTGGCCGCGTGTCCGAATTGAATACCAACACCGTTTTCTGACATGCTGGGTGGGACACGGTGTGCTAGTTGTGTTCAACAAGAAGCTAACATGGATAGGCAGTGATATCAAAGGCTTCAGAATACTTCGTTAGAGAGTGTTGTAGAATCCTTACACCATGCATAGGTTACTTTGCAACAAATTTCAGAGTAAAGAAGATCTCAAGCTGAAAATTCGAACAGGCTGATGGAAGTTCTCGTTGAGAGGATGCCTTTCCTTAAAAATCGGCATGGTAGTCAGAATCCTTGAGTAGATCTATAGATTGAAAGACCGGCTAACCTTCCACCAAGGGTTGACTGGATAGATCAACAAGGCTGACTTATGCCGCTGCGAGTGGTTATAAGCAGTGTTCGCAATATCGGTATCGTGTTATGTTTTGCACCCTTGGGATAAAGATACATATCGCGTATTGGTGGGAAATATCGGTTGTATCGCGGAATGTATCGCAACATTGGGAAACATGGGGAAACATTGGGAAATTGATTGAATTTTTCAATGAAACTTCAGGGATTGTTAAATGGACCTCAATACACATTTAAATCATAATACATATAAAAAAAAAGTCCACATAATGGAGTTCCTTTGTAAAAGGATCCTAAGCTATGCGTTATCTAATTGAACTGACGCAACTATTGTTTAAATTGATTCCATAAGATATACAAACGTAACAAGACATCAATGTAAACACAACCAATGCATTGACAAAGTAAAACAAGTAAGAGAGTTGAGAAATATACCTATGGATGATGCAACTGAGTGAGTATCCTCCAAATGCAGTTTTAACTATCCTAGTTCAATGCAATGCAAGCTACCCTATATGGGCTAGATGTATATAAGGACTCAATAAAATCTAGAAAAGAGCTAACTGGACTTAGCAAACTATGACCCCTACGCAGAGTCAGAACGCAGGTCGAGCTGACGTTTTTTTTTTAGGGAGGAGAAACCAGAAGAAAATCGAACAAAAAATCATTTTTTTTAACAAAATGGGGGACTCTTGTGCGTCTGACCTATATAGTTAAGTAGGAGAAAATTGAAAAAAAAAGGCCTCCCCAAGTTTTTTCTCTAAAAAACAAAAAAAAACTAAGTTTAGAAATGTTCTAGCGTCTCTGACCGATACCTGGACGATATCATCCAGGTGTCGACGATATTTGGAGCCCACTGTGCAAAAAGTAACGATATTTTGACGATATATCGTGCGATATCAATACATCATGCGGTATTATTGATATCGCACGATATATCGTGTGATATAAAGGAATTGGCCATTTTCTGTGTTATTACTGGGCCAATATTTATTGGCGCCTACCGATATCGATAATATCGGCCGATATTATCGATACTGCAATCATTGGTTATAAGGTGAAACGGCCAGAACAACTGGCCTAACGGCCAATGCGATCAATATGACCCCCACAACAGAAACCCCAGGGGGCAATACTATGCTAGCATCGAACTCGGGGTCAACCGTATGTGCCATTGGTACTATAGTAATACTATGTCAAAGCCAAATAGCTCGGGGGTAGCTGCCAGTGCTGCTAGCTTCTCCTTTTGTAAATCTCACGGCTCGAACACCACTGTTCGTTGAACAACTGTGACGATTGCTCAAGTCCCCTCAAAAGCAAAAGGAAGTGATGGGAGTTTACACAAACACATTTTCCAAAATGGTGGACGCGAACGTTGTTATAACCGGTTTGGAAAAATTGAAATGACCAAAATAGATGGACAATGGATTGACATCCAAAAGATAGCTTCCAGAAAATGACTTAATAAATTGGACATGTCGAATCTAGAGACGTTTTTTTTTTCGGGGGGGGGGGAAGATGTCACCAAGACATGTTATGTGAACCATGCTGTCAAAAGAATTGTGCGACTGACTAGCATACCGCTCCAAACACGCCAACCAGGCCGTATGAAGAATTGTTAAGGCCACCACAGTCAAATGCAAGAAAATTGCTACGGCTGCTTAGGCCGCATGAAGAATCATCAAGGTCACCACAACCAAACTTAGACACCTCGAGGTCTCACAGACCAATCATGGTTGCAAAGGCCAAAACAGCCGAAATCAACAACCAGAAGGGCATCCCCATCGACGACCCAAGGTGCCAAATACTTGGTAATTCAACAACTGAAGTGATCAAGGGCTGAAGACGAACGACCGTTCAAATAATATTGCGAGAACAGTTAGGCCAACAAATATAAAATGAGAACGGTGATGGACAACAGTCCATCCAAAATTTCCTCAGTGGATTTAGGAATTAACGTGAACTCAAAACCGTCGTTGGCAAAGGAAACAGGCTGGTCTCGGAGCTCAAGCAGTAGAAGGCAGAAAAAAATAAAAAGTAATTTCGGCCAACACTAGAACGGACCAAATCAAGACCAATCATGTTAAAGCGACAGCTGAAGAGAAAATCAAGTGAAGAAGAAACCAATCTAATAGAGTGCACCAATAGTATGATTGAAAAGAGAATCTCAGAGTGGTCTCTTTGTAGACCAATCTGAGAGGAAGAAAGGCCCTGATGCAGGACAACCCTAAATATGATGCATGCTCACGATCACAATTATCCAGCGGAAGTAAAAACAATAATAATAATGAAATCTAGCATTAATCATCAGAAACTAAGAAAACCAGAAAGGAAACATGTAATGAGATGGGCCATCATCACAACCATGGAGTATGGGATTCAATTAGTGCATAGGTTGGATCCGGCGAGGGATGGAACCTCCTGATCTTGCATGGCTATACCCAATCGATCCATGAGGATCACTAGTCCGAAGAACCAGGAGGTTTCTCGGATTAGGGATTCGAGAATTTGGGGATTTAGGGTTTGGATCAATTCTCAAGGTTTAGATCGTAGGGAATAATCAAAACAGAAGTCTAGAATGATAATGACAGAAGATAAAATACCTGGAAGAAGTTGGAGGGGCTCAAGAAGAAATCAGAAGAAGAAGATCAAGAGAAGAGAAGAATCACCATGAGAGAGAGAGGAGGCAGGAGGAAGCTCAAAGAGGCTTTCATTAATCAATATCAAAAGTTAATTTCGTGTTTAGGGCCTAGCCCACTTAAATAACCAAATAAAACAAGTAAAAGTACTAAACTACCCCTAAACTAAGCAAAAACGCGTAAATAAGCAAAACTGCGCAAAAGTTCGGGCGCTCGGGCGCCCGAAGACGTCCAAAAACGTCCAAAGAGTTTTGGGCGCTCGAAAGGCTAAGTTCGGGCGCCCGATCGGGCGCCAGAAGGCAGTGGTCGGGCGCCCGACGGGCGCCCGAAGTCTTCTGCTCTTCAGTCCTTTTCTTCATTCTTCCTACACACGTGTCCTCCCTGGATGGGGTCTTCTATGTGTGTGATCACGTGTGGAGGGTCCTCAGCTCCTCAATAGTCGCCTATCCACAAGGATGGTACTTGTGGATGGCGCTTTCTTCGTTGGTACACTTGAAATGGCCTTGTGTCCTCATCAACTCCCCTCGGGTGAGAAAAACTCGACTCCGACGAGTTAAAACTCTTGTGGCGCTCTAGTAAGTCCGGATCAACACACTGCACTTCCGCTTCAGTCAACCACGTAGATTCAGAAAGTGGTTTGTTCCTCCACTTGACAAGATACCTCTGGAATCCTCCATCTCTTGTAGATACTATCTTATCATCCAAGATCTCTTCAATTTCTTCTTTATGGACAATTGGGGGTGGTGGTGGAAGGGGTTGTGAAGCAAAATCAGAGTAGGGCCATGAATGAAATGATGGATCAATGGTAGGGTCAGGGGAACGGACTAGATCTTCTACATTGAAAGTCGGGTTAATGCCCATTTCAAATGGAAGGTCAATCCGATACGCATTGGACCCAATTTTCTGCACTATCTTGAATGGTCCAGCACTACGTGCTTGTAATTTCTTAGCGGAACCATGTGAGAACCGCTCTGGCCTTACCCTCACCATTACATAGTCTCCTTCTTGAAAATCTTGCAGTATACGATGAGAATCAGCTGAAATTTTATAATTATCATTACTCTTACTTATCCGCTGTCTAATATGCGTATGCAATTCATGGATATGTCGTGCAAATGCATCGGCTGATTCAGAAGATCTTTGGGTGACAGACATGGGTAAGAGATCTATTGGCATTCTAGGTTTATACCCACTAACAACTTCAAATGGACTCATCCATGTAGATTGATTTACTGACCTATTATAAGCAAATTCAGCAGTTGGTAAAATTAGGTCCCAAGTCTTAACATGATCACCCACTAGACAACGTAGAAGATTTCCAAGACCACGGTTTACCACTTCAATTTGACCGTCTGTTTGGGGGTGGTAAGCAGTAGAAAATTGCAAATGAGTTCCCATAATGTGCTACAGTGTCTTCCAAAAATAGCTAGTGAATCGAACATCACGATCAGACACTATGGTTTTAGGTAATCCATGGAGACGCATTACACCATCAAAAAAGATACGAGTAACATGAGACGCATCTGACGTTTTCGAACATGGGAGGAGATGTGCCATTTTAGAGAAACGGTCCACCACGACAAAAATGGAATCGTGCTTTTTGATTGTCTTGGGAAGTCCAAGCACGAAGTCCATACTAATGTCCTGCCACGGAGCACGTGGCACTGGCAATGGCGTATACAGCCCGGTATTTTGCTTTCTCTGCTTTGCCAGTTGACATGTACGATACTGCCCTAAAACTTTGGCTACGTCTCGCTTGAGACTTGGCCAATAGAAACGATCCTCCGCAAGGGCAATGGTCTTATCACGACCAAAATGGCCAGCTATCCCCCCTGAATGAAGCTCCCATATGAGGAATTCACGAAGGGACATACAGGGAATGCAAAGTCCGTCTCCCTTGAAAAGGAAGCCATTTTTAAGAACATATTCGCCCATACTACGCTGGTTACTAGAGAGCGATGCGTAAGTACCCCCAAAATCAGGACATGTGGGGTATTCATCTTTCAGTTGCTCAAACCCGACTACCTCTACACTCAAGGAGTTGAGCAACGCCACTCTTTTACTAAGGGCATCCGCTGGTTTGTTTTCAACCCCGGTTTTGTGTTTCAAAACAAACGAATATTCCTGAAGAAACGCTACCCACTTGGCATGCCTTGGGTTGAGTTTCTTCTGAGAATGCAAATATCTCAAAGCCTCATGGTCAGAAAACAAGACGAATTCCTGCGGTAGGAGATAGTGTCGCCAATGTCTCAGGGATTGCACTACCGCATAAAATTCTTTGTCGTAAGTGGAGTATTTTTGTTTTGCCTCATTCAGCTTCTCATTGAAATAGGCCACTGGGTGTCCTTCTTGATTCAACACTTCACCTATACCAACACCAGACGCATCACACGCTACTTCAAAGACTTTAGAAAAGTCAGGTAGGCGCATGACAGGAGCTTCTACCATTTTGATCTTAATTTCCTTAAAAGCCTTGCCTGCGGCTTTAGACCACACAAATTCTCCCTTTTTCATGCATTCTGTAATGGGAGCTATGATCGTGCTAAAACTCCTAATGAACCGACGATAGAAAGTTGCTAGGCCGTGAAAGCTTCGCGCCTCATGAATGTTCCTCGGTTCTGGCCACTCAACTATGGCCCTGACCTTTTCAGGGTCTGCACGCATCCCTTCAGATGACACTATGAATCCTAAGAACACAACTTGGCTAGACATGAATGCGCATTTCTTAAGGTTAGCGTACAACTTTTCTTTCCTAAGGACGCTACAAACCTTCTTTAAATTTCAAGGTGTGATTCCTTAGTGGTACTGTAAATAAGGATGTCATCAAAGTACACCACTAGGAACTTTTCCATGAACGGCCTCAAAGCTTGTGTCATCACCCGCACGAACGTACTGGGTGCATTAGTCAAACCGAAGGGCATGACCAACCACTCATACAACCCATCTTTTGTTTTAAACGCAGTTTTCCATTCATCCCCTGGGCGTATATGGATTTGGTGATATCCACTCTTGAGGTCTATCTTAGAGAATATGGTGGACCTGGCCATCATGTCAAGCATGTCATCAAGTCTAGGTATGGGGAACCTGTACTTGACAGTAATTTTGTTTATGGCACGGCTGTCCACACACATGCGCCACGTGCCATCTTTCTTTGGCGTCAATAATGCAGGCACAGTACACGGGCTCATACTCTCTTGGATGAAACCCCTTTGCAGAAGCTCATCAACTTGCCTCTTCAATTCTGCAGGGTTCATCCTGTAGTGAGGAAGGTTCGGTAGGGTAGACCCTGGGACAAGATCAATGGCATGCTGTATGTCCCTCATAGGTGGCAACTCATTCGGTAAGTCTTCAGGAAATACATCACTGTATTCCTTCAGGACCGAAGTCACCTCATGGGGCAACTCTAATGGAACCTCAGGTGTAATCTCTCTACCCACGAGGGCATACACCATAGAATCCTCCTTAGTCTCTTTTTCAAACTCTCTCGCATTGATTATACGTAGAGACTTAGGCTTGGATTTCCCCACTCCTTTAGGCTCACTTGCCTTCTCATCCTTTTTCTTCCCTAGTGTGCTCTCAGGTGGCATAGGGTTAAGTTTGATCTTTTTACCGTTATGCATGAAGGTACACGCATTGGAACGGCCAAAGATCGTAAAATCATTATCGAATAGCCACGGTCTACCTAGGATAACATGTCCCACATCCATAGGTAAAACATCACACCACAGGGATTCTTTGTATGACCCAAACTCGATGGGGACTAGACATTGATGGGTGACAGGTAGGGATGTCTTGTCAACCCAAGAAACTTTATATGGGTCTGGATGAGGTGTGGGTTTCAGTTTCAAGCGCTCTAAGGTGTTAGTGGAAATCACATTCTGACAACTTCCACTTTCCACTATCACCTTGCAATTCTTTTCACCACACTTGGCAATAGTGTAGAAGATAGTGCTTCGACGCCAGTCAGCACTACTACTAGACTGAGCTAGCACACGCCTGACTACTGCAAGCGTTGCTTCTCCATCTAACTCTTCATCATCAGTAAGTCCTCCTTCAGGGTGATACTCTTTAACTTCATAATCACCCTGGTCATCTCCACCCTCGCGGGACTCGCCTATAACTAAGGCTTTCCCACGGCTCTTCGTAGGACACTGATTAGCCATGTGGCCCAGATTGCCACACTCATAACACCTCACTTGGCTCATATTGCTAGGACCGGCACCAAGAACCCCTTTGCCCTTGTCCTCCTTAGGCCTAGGCGGAATGGTCGCCTGTGCCCTAGGTTGACTACCAACATTAGGTCTAGTCCCCTGGGAACTAGATCTAGCACTGGAGTCTCGGGACTCGAAACGATGGACTACAGGAGTCCTTAGATATTGCTCTAACTTTTGTACGACTTGATATGCTTCATCCAAGTCCGTCAAGGGCCGAGAAATAAGCTCACGCTGAAGATCCGCACGAAGGCCCGTCTTAAAACGCGAGAGCGTTACTAGAGGGTCTTCTTGGATATCACATCGCATCACATATTCTTCAAACTTAGCGATGTAATCAGCGGCAGACATTGACCCTTGGCGCAAGGATTGCCATTGGTCAAGGAGCTTCTGACGGTATGAGAGGGGAAGGTACTTCTCCTTCAATTTCTCTTTCATCTCATACCAGTGTGTGATAGGGGCTCTACCAACTCTTTCTATCCTACGTTCGGTGTTGGTTCAAAAGAGCTTGGCTTGACCCACAGGCTTCATCTTAGCAAAACGCATTTGACGGTTTTTTGACATGCCATACCACTCAAAGTAGTGGTCTATGTCAGCAACCCAATCAAGGAATGCCTTGGGGTCCAAGCGCCCATCAAAACTTGGGGCCTCGACTCTAACACTCTTCATCGCACGCTCATCTGGATCATAGCGGTCTTGATAATCATATGTGGCTCGTGCTTCTCGCACAACACTACGACCGTTACCACGATCTCTATCTTCACTACCTCCACGTATGGCAGTGCGTTCCTCTACAATTCCTCCCACTTGAGAGTGCGCATCATCCCCAACAGCGGGGTTTTCCCTTTGGGATGCCTCTAGTTGCTCGACCTTGGTCCTGGTAGTGGTGATTTGGTTCTCAAGACGGGCAAAATCACGCTTGTGACTTGACTCTAGGGCGGTTATCTTTTGTATCAATTGAGCAAGTTGCTCAGATAACTGCTCGTTACTCATGGTAGGCTGAAGTCCGAAACCTCTACCTCTTCTTGTGGGCATACAAATAAGACTTGAACCAAAACTCTACCCAACTAGACACTAGGTGTTTTGACTCACAAGATGAATGCGATGAATGCAAAACTAGTATAACTGACACAATTAAACTAAAACAGAAAACGACTCAAATCTGGAAAATTTCCAAATTAGGAAACTTTCCAAAATTGGAAAGTTTCTAAATCTGGAACTTTCCTAAAACAAACCTAAAAATCAAAACCCTAATTTGATAACTCGATCTAGACACAAACCATGCAAGCCTATTCTCTGATACCAAATTTGATGCAGGACAACCCTAAATATGATGCATGCTCATGATCACAATTATCCAACGGAAGTAAAAACAATAATAATAATGAAATCTAGCATTAATCATCAAAAACTAAGAAAACCAGAAAGGAAACATGCAATGGGACGGGCCATCATCACAACCATGGAGTATGGGATTCAATTAGTGCATAGGTTGGATCCGGCGAGGGATGGAACCTCCCGATCTTGCATGGCTATACCCAATCGATCCATGAGGATCACTAGTCCGAAGAACCAGGAGGTTTCTCGGATTAGGGATTCGAGAATTTGGGGATTTAGGGTTTGGATCAATTCTCAAGGTTTAGATCGTAGGGAATAATCAAAACAGAAGTCTAGAATGATAATGACAGAAGATAAAATACCTGGAAGAAGTTGGAGGGGCTCAAGAAGAAATCAGAAGAAGAAGATCAAAAGAAGAGAAGAATCACCATGAGAGAGAGAGGAGGCAGGAGGAAGCTCAAAGAGGCTTTCATTAATCAATATCAAAAGTTAATTTCGTGTTTAGGGCCTAGCCCACTTAAATAACCAGATAAAACAAGTAAAAGTACTAAACTACTCCTAAACTAAGCAAAAACGCGTAAATAAGCAAAACTGCGCAAAAGTTCGGGCGCTCGGTCGGGCGCCCGAAGACGTCCAAAAATGTCCAGAGAGTTTTGGGCGCTCGAGAGGCTAAGTTCGGGCGCCCGATCGGGCGCCCGGAGGCAATGGTCGGGCGCCCAAAGTCTTCAGCTCTTCAGTCCTTTTCTTCATTCTTCCTACACACGTGTCCTCCCTGGACGGGGTCATCTATGTGTGTGATCACGTGTGGAGGGTCCTCAGCTCCTCAATAGTCGCCTATCCACAAGGATGGTACTTGTGGATGGCGCTTTCTTCGTTGGTACACTTGAAATGGCCTTGTGTCCTCATCAGGCCCCCTCAGGTCTCTATGTAGACCAAAGAATTGAGGCACAATTTGTGGTTAATATTATCACGACCAACACAGCTAATAAGTGGCTTGAAAAGCTACGCAACACTGAGGTCAAGGTATCGAATCCCAACATGGGGGGTGGCTAACATTGGAGATTGACTAACAGTGTGGGTGTGTGTACTAACAGCGGGATGTGTGCGGCTTGAAAAGCTACGCAAAGTGATTGTGAAAGTGATGAGAAGCAGCCACATGGCAACCACTGTCTCAATTAAAACGAAGTTGGCTGTCAAAACAACGAAGTTGGCCATCAAAATAGCAAAGTTTGCTGTTAAAATGTAAGAACCAACGGCTAACTGATGGCCAACACACGACCAACCAACAACTGATTAGGTCAAAATCTCCATGGCTGAATTAATGGCCACAATGGCCAATTTTACTGCCAGAATGGCTGACCTGAGGGCCAATTCGGCTAGAATAGCCAAAGTAATGACTAGTGTAACGACCCGGAACTTTGCTGCGCATGCGTGCACATGTTTTTAAAAGATTTTTAAAGCCCCCACCAATTTAAATCATAAAGTCAAGGCCAAATAATTTTTTATTTTAAAGAAAATAAGTATAATTTGAATGCAAATTAGGATTTGAATCATAAATTGTAGGATTTGAATCATGTAGATTCATCTTAAAGGGGGATTCAAATAAATTTGCTTAAGATTTTACCTAAATGGTAAATCCTACAATTTTGACAACCTTGTGCTTATATTCGACAGGATGGTAATTATCCCCCATTCTCCCACTTTTGCAAAATATAGAGGTCACTTCTACGTCATAAAGCCTTTCCAAGATGACACAGAGTAGAAACTACCCAACCACGCTATAGGTGTTTGTTGCAGCTCCTTGAATTGTAAATAATCAAGATGATAGGGGATTGATGTAGCCATGAGACTATTCGATGGATGTGTTTCTTTTGCTAACTTCATATAGGGACTGGCAAGTGGAATGTTTACTTTGACTGCAACCATCTTAACAACTCTTGGTCTGTAATGCTCAACCTCATCAAACGTTACCGTTAAATTGTATATCCATTTGCCATTAACCACGTTCTTCCCTTTAGATCTAGGAGCTAGTCCTCATGTGCCATCCTTTGAAAAGCTTACTTGCCTTTTTTTACTTCTATTCTCATTTATGATCATTTATAGCTTTTCTTTTCTTTAGGATTTTTCCTACCTTCTGAAAATCAACTAATTCTCTATTGAGTTCTTAAAAGTTATAGGCATTGAACTTTTAATGGGTTGAGGATAATACAAATGGAACAAGATGTATTAGCTATGGCGTATCATGTATGAAGGCATATTTTATTGATTTATCTTTTAGCATCTGCCTTCTAATTTTTATGGTGCTTCTGGAATGGAATAAGATTGCCTACTTACCAGAACAGGAAATAGCCATTTTTTTTATTATTGATGTATGCTCTGCAATTTCTAACGCCTTTATGCAACTTTGATAGTCTGAATTGATGTAGCTTAATGATAATGCTGGGAAACATTAGACATCTTAGTTTTTCCTTTGTCATAACAAATAAATATGAATTCAGGAGAATCCAGATCCTTAACAGTTATTAGGTGTTCTATCACTAGGGTATTCCACATAACTGATTATCACACCCTTGTGCCTTGTTTAGAACTATCAGAAATCTGCTGGTAGCAGCATCCTGGATTTTTTCCCCCTGATCTCTTGTATCTGGCTTTTGACCTCACTACGAACTAATGCTAGTCGCAAGTGTTGAGCTTTTTCTTTGGGTCATTTCTTTATGAGAAGGAGATGCACTTTCCAATGAGTATTGCAAGGGAGTGATTATTGATGGGAACACCCTTTAAAAATATTTGCTTCTTGGAATGAGTGTGTACGCATTTCACTTTCACCTGTTGAACTAAGCCTTGTATTTTGAAATTAAAATACTTAACATTGTACATGTAGTCCATGATTTGTATGATGGAGAGTTTCCTATTGTATGTTACAGGTTGGATAGAGTGGGATGGAGAACGATTTGAATTTGAAAATGCACCATCTTATTCTGAAAAAAATTGGGGCGCAGCCTTCCCAAAAAAGTGGTTCTGGGTAGGTGTCTATTTGTTTGTTTGGCATTCTCTGCAGGTGTGTTGCATTTATCTCAAAATTTAGTATAGATTTTGACATATAAATCCACCCTCTTTTCATGCCATTTAAAGCATAATTTATTTCCAGATTTATTCATTCATCACGAACATTAATTATGTGATTACTACTCCTTAAACATCAACTAAGTACGTATATTCTATTTGAAGATTTGTGAATGATTTATTATTTATTTACCATACAAATGAAATTGTATGGATTTTCTGGAATTGAAGATGTCTTCACAAAGAAGATAAATCAATGATAGAAAAGGTTGATGGATAAAGGAATCAAATTCTTCTTGGTACCTCAAGTTTCTGAGGAAGAGAATTGATAATTTTCACACATCTTAAAAAAAAATCAGAAGAGAAACCATTTTTTCCTATCTTTTTTAGTCATTAGATTTCATTCATCGGATAAAAAAAAAATTAGATTACTGCAGCCTGACCCCAGTTAGTTGACCCCAATTAGTTGGGTAAGGCTTAGATGATGATGATGACTTCATTAACGTGTAGAGTTCATCAATCTAAAGATTTTCCAGAACTATATGTGCATAGGAATTAGTTTGAAACCTAACTTAATATCTGTCGGACCTGAGTTTTTTTTAATCTATATAAGATCATGAGCACAAAAACTTCGCCATTGATTCCAAATATTCATCTTTTACTATGCATTGAATCTCACTGTACTTTCCGAAATCATATTTTGTAAATGTTATGAACTTCTTAATGCTTTACATGTGTGGTAAATTTAGTGCTTCTAGAAGAACGTGCTTGTACATATGCACACTTCTGTCTAAATCGTTCTCCTTTATCTCAAGCTTTTTCCACATTCTAAGCTTACCGTCAAGAGTGAAGTTCTTGTTCTTGGTTTATTTGAATAATGCACATTTTTGTTGATTTTAGTTAAAAGGCTAAGATCAGTTAATTTTCCTTGCATCTACTGAGAGAATAAGCAGTTGGTAGCTTATTGCAGGTCCAGTGCAATGTGTTTCAAGGTGCAACAGGGGAAGTTGCTTTGACTTCAGGTGGTGGATTGAGGAAGCTATCTGGATTAACTGATAACTTTGAAGAGGTTGCAATGGTAAATCATCTATAGCAACTCTCTTACCTGATATTCTTCCAATTTCCATTTTCTTTCATGTTCATTTCTTGCCACATTAATGCCATTTTTGGACTCGGAACTCTCTAAGAGCATCATAAAAATACAATTCTGGTCAATCCAAGGATCTCAACAAAATGGACCTATCTACATTTACTTTCAGCAAGCAATACTGTGTTCAGTAGAGTTCCTTAGCCCGTGGATGTACTTTTCTTTAGGCTCACATTATTATTTTAAAGCATGCTCCCCTTTTTTTTTTGTTTTGTTTTGTTTTTTTTTTTTTGAAGGTTTATGTTTTCACCATGTCTTTTAAAACACAGCTTAATTGATTATATTTATTGAATTCTATGAAATAGAAGAAGCGGCAAATTTCTGTTAGAAAAATCTTTTGAATCATTGGTAACTATATATATATATATATATATATATATATATATATATATATATATATAGGAAAAACAAAAATCATCGGTAACTAATTATGTTGTGATCCAAATGAGGTGCATGAGATTTTTCTATAATTTTCAAATAATTGGAGTCTTTTGTGATTCTTTGGAAGAGATGCCATTTATCATCATCATCATCGTCATTATTTTGGACACTTACATCTCTGGATGCATTAAGTCGGGATGTACATACATGAGTTTTTTTTTAAAACACTCACTCACGCCACAGTGGGATTTGACCGAAATGGGTACTTGAACCCATGACCTCGTGTTGAAACTCTTGTGAGTCTACCACTGAGGCATGAGTAAGGACCACATACCAGTGTTTACTCTGATGTTCTCACAAGTCATGTTGACATTTGTTGGTGCAGATTGGAGTTCACCACAATGGAATTTTCTATGAATTTGTGCCATGGACTGGTGTTGTTAGTTGGGAAATTGCTCAATGGGGTTACTGGAATATGTCTGCGGAAAACGAAATGTATAAGGTGAATATTTATTACATTTGTTCTGTTATAGTTCAACATGGCTTCAAATCCTTGGAATCCAACATTGGGCATTCTTTCTTGAGAAAAATGTGTAGATGCATGATGCTACAAGCTCCCCGTGTCTAATTACCTCTCTGTATAGAAGTCATACTGGAAGTCCAGTTCTAGCCACCTTGACGAAAATGTCGGTCTAAAAACATTTCCGAGCCAGTCGTCTTGGTTTCGTGAAAAAAACCTGTAGTTGATCCTTGTCATGAACTGATCTACTAAACCGCTTGCTGATATGGTGGTGAATATTTAAATTTAATAACTGAAAACTCAGTACTATGCCAAGTTTGTTAGTTTGTCATGGGAGAGTTTGTTAGTTTGCTAGTTTGTCAGTCCTATGCCAAGTTTGTTAGTTTGTCATGGGGGAGTTTTATTGGTTTTTATAAAAAGCCATTGAATCAGTCTATTTGCAGATTCCTTCATAAGGTCACCTGGCTTATTAAGGGGTATATTTATTTATTTATCTCTTTTTTGCTCTAGACTTAATCCTAACATACCCCTATGGGTGTCAATATTCTTATCTTCAGAATATTCTCCCATCATTCAACCATAATGCAAAACATAATGAATTCCTACATTTTACTGTTCCTTGTCCTAGACCTGAATTGCAGATCCTTCTATCAATCGTTTTCATCCTCCCAAATTCCCAATTTTTTTTCTTTCTTTCTTTCTTTCTTTCTTTTTTTCTCTCTTTTTTCTTTTTTTTTCTTTTTTTCCTGCAATAATCCATTCCTTTTGCAGATTCCTTTCTTTCCAACAAGTTCCCAAAATTTTGAAACATAAGCCAAAGTCGAACTCAGTAATGATCACAAGGACCTTCGAAGAATTAACTCTTGTGAAGGAGACATCCAAATTTTGATTTGATTCTCCTCCACTTGGTGCATTCTTTGTTTATTTATTGTCAACTACACATGACAAGACCTTTTCCCACCAATTTCAAGTTTCTTCTTAGTTTCCAATACGAAATTGTGAATATCATTGAAAAGTAGCACCACTTTGGTTATTTTATGCTTTGTGAGAATGTTGTTTTTACCTTCATCTTAATAATAAAAACTCATGTTTTTTTGGAACTATTCCTTTTATTAATTGATCAACTCAATTTTATTGGGAAGGTGGAATTAGAGGCAACCACAAAGGAGCCGGGCACACCGCTACGGGCTCCAACAATGGAAGCTGGGCTTGCTTTCGCATGCAAGGATACATGTTATGGCAATCTTAGGTTACAGATATGGGAAAAAAGATATGATGGCAGCAAAGGCAAGGTTTGTTTTCTTTTCTTGCCACTTACCTCTTTACTGAAGACCCAAGAAATGTGAGCTTGTTTTTACTTGACACCAAAGTTTAAAAACTTGAATCTTACTAAGTCCATTGTTTAAAAAGATTAATTTCGAATTGGACATGATGAATCCAAACTTGGTTGATGCTCAATTGAGGTTTTGGAGTATAAACCATAGTTCAAAAACTCAACTTGGTTTGATGTCTAGCTAGGCCGTATCAACTCGAAGACTCGACTGAATCTTAGCAACTAAAAGCAAGATCGATTCTTTGGGATCTTTTTTAATCAACTTGACTTGACATTTTAATAATTGAATTTTTATTGTTTAATGCATTTAAAACTGTTGAAAACTGCTAAAATAGTTGAAATACCTCAACAATATACAACTGCATATGGTAGGGAAGTGGTACAAGTTGAACAAGCTAAAAGGGCAAGGGAAGGGCCCAAAAGGATGTGGATGTTGTAAGAAAAGACTTGATGACCTATGGTCTGACCGAAGGTCTGGTCCTTGATAGAGTGGAATGGCGGAATGGGATTCATGTAGCCGAACCCAATCGATTGAGATAAGGCTAAGATGATGATGATGATGATGACTGTGATCAAGTCATGCTGAGTCGTATCAAGTCGTCTGAGTGCTGGCTTGATGAGTCTTGTCAAAACCAGACCTAGTCATGCCACTCAGCGAGTGTCCATGAGACTCGGCTCGAAATCCTGCCAGGTCAAGTTGACTCTGTCGTGTTTCGAGTTGATTCACTGAGTTTTAGAACTATGGTGTAGACACTTGTTTATAAGTTCTTTTACTTTTTGCAAGTACTTGGACACCCCATTTTTTAGTATTTCTACTACTCATCGAAATTTTTGAGTGTGTACTTCAGCCTTTCGGGCTTCAGGAAAACAGAAACATCCCTTTGCTTTTGATCAGCTCCTGGCGAGTTTTCTGATCACTTAATTGAGTTGGTAAACCTTACTTGTTGCTACAGGACTGCCTCATCTTATGTTTAAAAAGGATGTTCCTGATTTTCTCTTTATTTATTTATTTTTATTTTTGAGAGAGATCTCTTTATCTTCTTTCTTATAGTTCAGTTTCTAATTTGTTTCTTCTAATGGAAGTTTGGTTGTTGAAACCTTATAAAACCTTGAATATGGTTGGAAAAAAGGAAAGATAAAACCTACTCCCTTTCTTATATCCTGTTGTTTTACCACCTTTCGCCCATCTAAATGTGAGGTCGGTACCGACAATGCTTGTTTGGATGCACTAGTGAATCAAATTGTGAAAATGAAGAGGAAGTAGGTAAAAATCATGCTTTTGAAGTCCAGCACTGAAGTAACACAACTTCAATTTGAGCCCTGACCCTGAATGTGGTGCCAGCATTTGGCATCTAAGATTTAAGTTGTTTTCAGTGTATCAGAATCATCATTGCAATTGAATTTGTTAGCGCATCCAAATGCACCCCAAAAACCATGGACTTCACAATATCTGAAGTAAGGTGTTTTTGTGCTTATTAGCTGGAATTCTTTGCCATGTCTTCCTACAGATTATTCTTGATGTGACCAGCGACATGGCTGCTGTAGAAGTTGGGGGCGGGCCATGGTTCAACGCCTGGAAAGGCACGAGCACTTCACCGGAGTTGGTAAGCCAGGCTCTCAGATTTCCTGTAGACGTGGAGGGGATTTTCAACTTGGCTCCAATTTTCAAACCCCCTGGCTTTTAGCCATCCAGTGACTCGGGGGTTCTATTTTCAAACTCATCGGAATTGTTCAATATGAGAGAACAGCATCCTTTGTTCTTTACAAGCAGTAATGTCATGGGATGATAATATGAGGTTTGCTCTGAATACATCCCATCGTATTTGGAATATGATATGTTGGGACTTTAGCCGTCAATTCTGCTTTATAGTCCAATGATCCAAACCATTTATCTGATGGGGCACACATTGTAAGTTGGATACCAATAAATAAAAGCTCCTAAGTTGGATCCAGAAACTAGTTCCCTGTTTGATCACCGACCCTGAAAAACATATGAGCATGCTAGCACATTTTACTAATATGCTTTTCAGTAGCTGTTCCTTGCTAGCTGCTAATTTCAACCCTTTGATAATTTGGCTCTTTAGCTTTGAATATGGATGGCATAATATCCTTTGTATAATTAAAGGATTAAAACATTCGTTCTGAGAGTTTTTCTTTTAGGTCATCCCTGTTCCGCATAAACGGCTCAGATCAATAGAAAGAACCCAAATCCAACCGCTAAAGTCCCGACTTAGCATATTTCGTTGGGATGTATTTGAGCAATACTGGCTATGGTGACTGGTGCTACCAGTGATACTAGCCATGCAAATGGCATGATGGGTGCTGTTTGTCAGGTGAGTTTTGTATGCCCTGGAGTCCAAAAATCAGGCTGGACTGGTAATCAGGTGGCTGGCTCATGTACATAGTCCATCTTTTAAAACTGTTGATACAATTGTTTGGGAAAATATCCCCACCTTATGTCCAGATCAATCAAATCTTTGGGGCCTGATATATATATATTGTGGGATACCTGATGAGTGGCCTGGATAAGTCCATAGATTGGGATGGCTGCATCACATTTCCATAGAAGTAAACTAAGATAAGGGGGCTTGGCAGCATGTACCAACATGGCACTTTTGTGCCTTATCCAAGCCCATCATCAAGTCTATGTCAGGATTCCCTGGCCTGAGAAATCATAAATTTCATCGTATCGGGCAGTGTGCGGTTGATGGAAATAAATTGATGGTATCAAAAAGTGAAACGGTACATCTTCAATACAAACAATGTGGCATAATGGATGAATAGGGGTAACCTGATTTTGGCCCAGGGCATGCTCGCATTGTGCCGTACTTGATGAATGGCTCAGATCTACTGCAGGCTATCCATGTTACGTTTGAAGAACTCGCCTGTGCATAAAACAGAATGCTGAGCGCCCTTAGCATTCCTCGTGTGTAGAAAATGAAACAGTACCGTTGAATATTGAAGTAATCAGTGGCAAAGATTTCAGGGGACTTTCGATGGGCCACAGGCCAAGAGCAGCTCTGATAGGAAAATCCTGACTGTACGTGCCCCATCAAATGGATGGTTGGAAGAGTGTTTAATGGTCCAAATTGAAGAGATGGACGCTTGTTACATTGATCGGACTATTTGAACTGTCCACGGGCATCAAAAGGATGGCTAAAAGGGGATATGTAGTGTTCAAAATTTAGGAGGTGATTGGATGGTTTAATCATCTCGTTTGTTGAAATTGTGGGCTTTGCCCCGTAATTTGGATGGTCTAGATTAAGTGCTTGTCATGTGGATGGGCACGTGTCATGAAAGTTAGACTGGGGTCGGTGCTGGTTCGTCCCACCTGATGACATGACGAGCCTGGTCTTTTGGTAGATCATCGCAGATGGCTGTGTGGGCTTAGTAAAATTGGACTAGTAATTGATAATTGGGATCTTTACCTCAATATTCCGCAGAAATTATGATGTTACCAAATATAGCTTTAAGAACCGAAAAGCTAGGGAAGTGTCTTTTGAATGGAAAATTGCTCTTTTTATTTTTTGGATACTTGTGGGGCCCCGCATGATATTTGTATGGTATCCAAACAGTCCATTAGATGTAATCTGCCATGATGTTCTGAACAACGAAAAATTGGATGGCTCTAAACATAATGCAAGCCACACGATTAAAAATAATATACACCACTAGAAAATATCAAAATTCATGTACAACCCATCTGTTTAAAACGAGCTACACCATTAAAAATAATATACACCACTTGAAAATATCAAAATTCATATACAGCCCATCTAGTGATTCGATCCATTATCATCGATGGGTTTAAAGTATCTTGATTCATAAAATAGTTATTTGGTAAATATGAGATTCGTGAGGCCTTAAAATTTGCTACTTTACTACTTTTTAAAGAAAAATAATACATAAAGGTACTTTGATAACCTCCACTTCTGCCAGGTATCTTGATTCATAAAATAATTATTTGGTAAATATGGGATTCGTGATGATTTTTCCGATAAAAATCTCTTGATAATTTCATCATAAACCTATTACATAGAACTACTCGGTACTTTTTCATCCTTTTTTTTTTTTTCCTAGCTAAATTACCTCCGTCCTTTAAAATAGAGAATTGATTATAGAGAACCTGCCAAAGGTATGACATGGCTCATATTTTATGCCTTAGCTATGTGTCTATAAACCAAGTTACATATGTAAATGCTTTACATGGTAAAGCATTTTACTAGGATTTCATTTACACATGTAAATACTTTCTGGTGTAAACTGTTTATTATGTTTGTATTTCTGATCTTCTTTCAAAGTCATTTTTACTTCTTTTGTTTTTTTTCCCACCGTTAAATACAAGTGAAAATCTATTTTTGTCAAAAAATTGTATATGATGTATTTGTACATTTTGCAGGCACCATTTATCAAAATCATGGCAAAGTAGCCCACCTATACACTCCTAACACGTAATCGGCCCCCTCCATAAATGAGACAGCAGCATCATTTATTTGTGTCCAAAAATTGGATATGATGTATTTGGACACAAATGGATTTTCACACCAAAAATTAGATGTGATGCATTTGTACATTTCGCAGGCATCATCCATCAAAATCATGGCAAATCAGCCCACCAGACACTCATAACACGACAATCCGTTCCCTCCATAAATTAGACAGCAAGATTATTTATTTGTGTCCAAATATTGGATATGATTTATTTGGACACAAATCGATTTTCACTATTAGTGAAAATCGATTTGTGTCAAAAAATTGGATGTGATGTATTTTTATGTATATTTCGCGAGCATCATCCATCAAAATCATGGCAAATCAGCCCTAGAGCTGGACACAAACCAAGCCAACTTGAAAGCTCGGCTCAGATGGGTTTGAAAAGGCTCGGCTGGGATTGGTTCGAATAGAAGTTTAAACCAAACCAAGCCTCAGAGTCAAGCTCATTTAAAAAAACAAACCAAGCTCAAACAAGAGCACTACCGGCTCGTCTTGGCATGATTCAACTTGGTTTGATTCAGCTCATAGATTGTATGCACGTTGTTTCCTGTGGTGTGATTCACTTGAGCTTTGGATGTGATTCAATTTTGAGATTTTAGGACGGCATGGATAATACATAATACATATACATGAATGCACATGGTTTCCTATGGTTTGGTTCACATGAGCTTTGGAAATTATTCAATTTTGGATCATGTCCTAAAACGATATGTAAAAACGGATGCATGACGTGGATAATACATATACATGGAGGATATTAAATTTTACATTATTTTTTAGTGTTGCTTTCTTTTGTATTAGTTTTTTTTTAATGTTATTTTATAGTGTTATCTTTGTATAAAAAAAAGTTCATATTATGTATATAGTTTATTTAACAAAAAAAAAAAAAAAGAATAAAAAAGAGCTGACCTTTGTTCAAACTTAGCTCGGCTTGGCTTGGATATTTAGACCAAACCAAACCAAGCTCAAGCTCGTATAATCTAGACCAAACCAAGCTCAAATAGTAAGGATAGGCTTGAAGGTCAGCTAGTGTAAAGCTCGAACAGGGTGTGTCACATAAACAAGCCAAACCAAACTTGGGTCAAACTTGATTTTGACTCGACTCATGTACATCTCTAATAGCCCACTAGACAGTCGTAACACGCAATCCGCTCCCTCCATAAATGAGACAATAGGATCATTTATTCATGTCCAAAATTTGGATATATGATGTATTTGGACATAAATGGATTTTTACCATTACATGCAAGTGAAAATCTATTTGTGTCCAAAACTTGGATATGATATTTGGGCACAAATAGACTTTTATTATTACATACAAGAGGAAATCTATTTCTGTCCAAAAATTGGATATGTATTTAGACATATCATATCCATTAATATCCATCTCCTTAGCTGAGTTGTCCTTAATCGTCGATCCATTAATCCTTTTTGTCATGTCATTCATTAACTGAAGTTTTGACTCCAATAGAACCATTTCTAAATTAACCGTCAATCCATCCATGGATCCATAAGTAATTTGACAGTGGATTTCTCAAGAGGCACTCATGTATTTTACAAGTCCACTCTTCTTCTTCGTAAGTAGAATCATTAAGAGGCACTCCTTAGTTTACATAAGTCAACTCTTATTCTTCATCATCTGATTATTTGAAAAATATCGAATCATAAATTGATTGACCACAAGCCCCTTCGGCAGTTGTGGGTCATTAGTTGTTGTGTATGTATTTGTGGTTCATAGGTCTCAGTCAATTGTTTAATTGACACTATTATGTCTTACATTGATCGTACGTTCTTTAATTAAAAAAAAAAAAAAAGAACTTAGAACATCAGGTTAGTCGCTACTTGATATCTCGAAGCATCATTTAAAGGATTGTCGTCGCCTAATCTTCTATTGGCAAGCCACCGATCTAAGAAAAGACATTGCTCTAATACTAATTGGCTTAGTAGGTCCATAATGAAAAGGATGAGGAAGATATTACTATCATCCCCTTTTATGATGAACTGTAAATTGATGAGGAATTTTAAATCCACAAGGTATAAAAGGAAAAAATATTATTAAGAAAATATGAATAAAATTTATTAGCAAAGTTATTTCATATGACTAAGAAATAAATTTGTAACTTTAGTAAATTTTTCTAAAATAATAAAATTACTAAAAATAATAAGCAACCTCTAAACTGACTCAAAACTCTTTCGTATGACTTAAACAAAGACTTTAAGTTATCACAAAACTCTTAAAACATTAAAAATACACGCAGTCCTGTTTGGTTTTTCAATTACAATGATAAATGGCTGTAAATGGGTGATGATTATTTACTTTTGTAATTGTGTGACAACTCACAAACATTGGACTAAAATGATGATTTTGTTCTATTATTTGTTTCGCTTAGAAATCACTATAAAAATGATAGTTTCATAATATGAAAATGTAATCATTACGATTTACTTTACTTATTTCATTTATGAGTGTATTTGACTATTAATTTAGGAATCATATTTCATATTTAAATAAACACCTGAAAATGATAATGATGGCTCATTTACTTTGCATTTCACAGGAAATTGTAAAACCAAACAGGCCCTAAAAAATAAAACTTGCAACTTATTAAAAACAGTAAATTTTGACTTAACACACAAAATTAATTCAAAAAATGACTTATGGCATTGGTTAAACATCGAGCTTGTTGATAACTTCTAAATGACATATTATATGCAAGAAATAAATAATGGATCGTAAAATTATTGTCGTAAAAAACTATAATGCACTTTAGACCCTAGGATTCACATTTTCTAGCTCAATTTATTTTAATCCTGATTGTGCATTATATTTTCCTTGACTTTGTCTTACATATCAACATTTCAATATATAAGAACAATCAATAAATATTTGGTGCAACCAAACACGTATTTAAAGAAAAAAATGAAGCAGTTCCCATTGAACTAATAAAATGACAAAGATTAATAAAATTTAAAGTTTACCAAAGAAGTCTTCCAGGAATTAAAGCACCTCACTAGTACTTTTTTAAGAAGTGATTAAGTTACAAAAGTACATCATATATTGTTTTTCCTTAAAAACTAATAACATCCAACTTATCAAACACATGCACCTAATCACATGAATAAAAAAAAAAATCTTTCTGATCAAATCACTAGATGAATTATATATGCATTTTTATGCTTTTAAGTAGTGTATATAATTTTTTTTTATGGTATGGCTCACCTTATGATTAGACAATTGGATTTTTTATTCTTCTAAACATTATGGTAGATTACATCTATTCGACAAGTTGGATACCATACAAGTATCACGTGGGCCTTATAATTCTCCACTTTACTACTTTCTAAAGAAAAAAAATATACAGTGGTCATTATGGTAATTTCAGCTATTGATCAAAAAGTACTTTCTTGCAATTTGCATTAGCAGACGCATTATTTGGTACAATACTAACTTGTGATGAATTTTACAGTAAAAAAATGAATGTTATTTAACTAGGATCTTCTAATGGAGTGAGTTTTTATTGTGGGTCCATCCTCCATGAGTGCTATCATATCAACATTTTCTCATCATTAAAAGATTGAAAACCTAAAAGTAAATTACAACCTCTTCGAAACATAGTGTAATATCTCATAAATAGGGCTATAAATGTGTCAAACACGAGTGGAATATTATAGTGTTTGTATTTGATATCCAACTTGAATATTGGATATGGATATAGAATCAAATATTACGGAAAGTAGTCATATATGAACATTAACTAAAGAAGACTATATGCATTATATAATAAGTGGATATTTCACTAATATTAATTTAAGAACTTTAAATGTAAGTAAAATACCTAGTAAAACTTAAAAAAAAAAAAAAAAAATACATTAAAAAAACATATTATCACTATAATGAATATCTAATAAACTTGTAAAAAAATAGTTCCCATCACATAATTACTCAATATAAGCTACAAATTCTAAAGTATTTAAATAAAAACCTACTTCACCAAAAAAAGAAGTCAATCATCAACAATCACCATTAACATTGTTATCAATGTAAATATCAATAAACACTATAGTATTTAATACATCACATATTAGTATCTTAGAACGGACTGGGGACTGGACTGTAAGGGGATGGGGTGGAAGGATTGAAAGAAATGTTTTATGGAGTTGTCAGGTTAAGATTTCAAAGTCTACGGTAGGCTAGACGTCATAGGATACAATGACCTAGTAGTTACGATGTATAGTTTTGATTTGAATAACCTCACATAATCTATATTCATAGATTCAAAGTAATGACCTCGTTTATAGGGTAAGAAAAGTGTGAGGCGCATATCCCCAGTTTTATATTGTATGATCTCTACTTTATGGGTTTTGATACTATTTAGGTCTCTTATATTATTGTTTAAATATAAATTAATTAAGCAAGAAATAAAAAAAACTTACAGAAGGGGGTATATGAGAAATGAAATATGGCAACATTATAAACAAAAAAAGATATATAAATAAAAGCAATAAATGAGCCGCTTAGATTAGCCAAATGCCTAGAGATATGAACGGAGAGAAGAACTTCAATACTCCTTTAAGGGAGAAGATGATTGGGGTTGTTAAATATCCGACTCTACTCTATAAAATTTTTATCGTAAGATAGTGGGACCTGATTAGAAACGTGAGCAAGAAAAGATGAACACTAGTATTTGATTAGAGAATATGACTAGAGTTCTTCGATTCGTGTCTACTCCTAAGACCTTCTCACTTGGAACCATGTGAGAAGGTAGTCTTAGAGATGAAAATATTTCATTTTTTTTATTTAGGGCATTCTCATTGAGTCTTTAAAGTTTTTTGGTTTAGTTAATGTTATTGTATTGGAATCAAGAAGAGTAAGGGGTATCTATAGTTGAAGGTGATGTCATTTTGATTATTTTAGAGTAAGGGGCAAAATGCCATATGGCTTGTAAGAATTGGCTCTTAGATACATGTCGTCTTTTTATTGAGTGGTCAAGAAGTAGACTTGGTAATTTGAGTGACGTTTATGAATAAAAATGTAAAGTGATTTTCTTTTAAGTGCATTTCATGATAAGGTCTGAAAATGACTTATAATAAGGAGAATGATAAGAAATTTAAAAGACTACAGAAATGACGTCATAACTTGAATGTCATCGAAATTAAATATCTAATATTTGCTTGTAATCTTGACATGAGAGGGATGTGGTGAGGTCGATCACCATCTTCCTCACTGGGATAACTACCTTGAATCCATAAGGCTTCCCTAAACTCCTTAATAGGGCTTCCTCGAATCCACAAGAAGAAAGAGACAAAAGTTTAAAATTTTATTGATAATATCAAAGATCACATTAAAAATGAATTTAACAATCTTATATAACTCTAAACAAATCCTAATTTATACTTACCAAAAATAATAAGTTTTTCTATATAGAAAGTTGCTAAAAATAGAAATCTCCTAATTAAAGAGTACTACCTGAGTGAAGTTTTTCTAAAACTCATTATTCAGAAAAAGTAGAAACTCTAAATAAATAAAACTCTAAAAAGAAGGAAAACACACTAAAAATAGTAGTTTCCCTTAAAATTCCAGTGTTTCTGTTTTAACCACACATTTTTTGGCGAAATAGGTGGGTCGGTTCACCACAAAATGTAATTTTAGTAGGAATCATATGTTGTGCATCTCGTAACTCCTTTTGGATAACTTTTTATGGCCAATTTATAGTTCACCTTCTTTTAGCCCACCCTATAACGAAAATTGTCGATTTTGTCAACTTTTTCTTGATCATTTTCTAGTCCATGTATGATAAGAATGTGGCCGATCCTCACCCTTCATCAGGGGGTCCTCTCCTGTAATCTTTGACCAAAACCTAATTGCTTAATTGATTGTTGATTGTGGAAACAGTATACAACTTCCAAGGATAGTGAATTTAGATTTATACTATTACTAGATGGCTAATTTGACCTCATTTAGGTGTTTGGATGGCTTGAATTACGCTCTTGATGAATTCGAATTGGATTGGGGGTGGTTTGGA
This sequence comes from Liriodendron chinense, assembly GCA_003013855.2. Taxonomy (NCBI): domain Eukaryota; kingdom Viridiplantae; phylum Streptophyta; class Magnoliopsida; order Magnoliales; family Magnoliaceae; genus Liriodendron; species Liriodendron chinense. The sequence goes on along the minus strand of PVNU02003892.1, from coordinate 1,419,196 downwards.
TGGACTTATATTGATTGATATGAACTTGGATAGGGGCATAGTTTAGGAATTGATTATTTTATTACCAGGCAGAGTGTCTACTAGTATTTAATGTTTTATTTAAAAATATTATTACATAAAAAATTTACAAAAATGCTATTAATTGCGTAAATAAATATGGATATCCTACCCAGTTAAAAGTTAGATAATTAGGTAAATTTTTTTGAATTGGATAAATATCGATCCTATATCCAAACTCAATTTTCTTAGATAAGATACGTTATGTAACAAGTAAATAACATTCATTGCTAATCCTACTCACAAAGAAGGTGAGATATACGATCCTCAAACAGCATATGATAAGTACATAAGCACTAAGAAATTATGGATGTAATACTATGTCATCTTAAGTTAAACTAAGTAAATTGTGGAACCTACTGTTGCGGAGTGACAATCCTAAAATCAATTGCTTGAACAATCTTGACTTCTTATTAGTGGATTATTGGATGTATTTTATTTTAACTATCCAATAAATTGTTAGGTTTGGAGTCTTGAAGACTACCTGGATTATATAAAAATAGAATAAGAGAAAGAGAAAACTTATTAGATTGTAACAATGAAGGCATGATTTTGAATCATTAGGCTTAAAGTTGAATTTACCCACTTCGGATCATATCCCAAGTGTAATAGGAGCCTTGAAAAATCAACCTCTAGGATACAATGACTATTATCTAGTAATGACGATGCACTTATTGTACACATGCCCGAACTACTCGCAGCCTTAACTAGAACCAACAAGAAAAACTTGAAAAACTAGGGAACCAAAGAGAACTTCTTCTTCTTTTTTTTTTTTGTAGATAGATAAATGGAGAGAAGTCTTTTTATAGACTTTAAATCACCTTTAAAGTATAAAGACACATTTTCAAAAGGGTTGTGACTATTTGGTTTAAACTTAATTGATACAACCTATAAGAAAAATTTTGACACCAATATTTTTTAAAAGCAATTCTAAAATACAACATAAATATCCACTATTCAGATAGTGAGATATAGTAAGGAAAGACTTAAACTCCTCACACGCAAGAGAGACATGTGGAGGAAGTCATCTCACACATGTGGGGACTTGAAGTCTTTCCTTATCAAGATAATTAAATGTGCATTGACACATCTATACTGAGAATTATACTCTGGACGTCTTAAGTTAGCCTACTAGCACATGCATTTTCAAATTAATTTCTAATTGCCTACATATCGTCTATCATACTCGACTAGAGTATCAAAGGATTTCTAAACAAGAAAATGTCATAAGACTACATTCAATTTATAGGTGGGATCCCCCTAATTAAAGGACTAGCCTGATTTGTGGGCCATGTCACCTAAAGGTGAGACCATTATATTCATGGGTTGGATGTTCTACATGCATAACTGTGTGTAGATGTACATTTTGGTCAAGGCTAGTTTGATAGTGAATAACTCCTTGTAATCAAAGAAAATTATGTGATCATTATATTTTTACCATAGCTCAATCAAATATGGGAATGACAGATCACATGCCAATGTATTAGTAGAAAAAGAAGTAATTTGTAATCATTGCTCTCTTTTCATGTGGTTATCATAAAAATCTTCAATCAAACAACCACATTTTAAACATAATGTGACATTTAAGTAATGGAAAAAGGTCATCATTATAATTTTCCCATGCATAAATTGAACAATGAAAAAGGCTATTATTGTAATGTAATTTATGTAAAGAGACAAATAAGGTAATTTATAATAATTACCGTCGTTTCAAGTGATAGATTGAGTTAAGATAATCTCATTTCAACACTGAGGTCTTGGTATCGATTCCCAAGTGGTATATATAGGAATTACTCACCATTAGCTAGTAAAAAATAAAATAAAAAACTGAAATTTCACCATTGCATGTTTAAGCGGATGGTCCACCAACCACTCGGATTCAATAGCATCCCCTCCAATACTAAGGTCGGTGTTGGAAAAGCTCTGTGGACTAAGCATACTGTATGTGATTTATCCATGTTGTCCATCCATTTTGCTAGCTCATTTTAGCGCATGAACACCATTAGAAACTTCTTGAGGCCACAATAGTTTTTGATAAGTTAATATTTGTGTTTTCCCTTCAGTTAGGTTTGGTCAACAGGTCAGATGGAAAATAACATTACAATGGGCCGTATGAAGTTTTTAATGGTGGCCATTCAATTAATATGGTTTCCTGTGGTGTGGTCCATCTGAGATATGGATCAGCCTCATTTTTAGGCTCATGCCATAAGATGAACTGGAAAACTGGATAGACGACATGGATAAGACACATACATCATGGTGGAGCTCACTGAGCTTTTTCAGCACCATATGGGTTTTGATGGAATGCGGGATGGCAGCTCCATGTGATGATTCCTTCCTACGAGTAGATTAAGTGTGCCCCAACATAGCCCCGCCCTAACCATGGGGCCCTCCTTGGTGTATGTGTAGTATATCCACATTGTTCATCCTTTTTTTGGACCATTTTAGGGCAGGAGACAAAAAATGAAGCAGATCCAAATCTCAGGTGGACCACACTACAAGAAACAGTGGTGATTGACCATTTAAAACTTCTTGTGTGCCACAAAAGTTTTGGATCAAGTTGATATTTGTTTTTTCCCTCCATCTAGGTACATGTGACCTTATCAACAGGTTGGGGCAAATAAACATTACTGTGGGCCCTATGAAGATTCTAATGGTTGACATTCAATCACGTGAGACTATTTTCTGCTCATTTTTTTTAGGTGAAGCCCTAAAATGAGCTGGCAAATCAGATGGAAGGTGTGGATATACTACATATACATCAAGATAGGCCTCATTGTCTAGGCCATACCTTACCCGACTCTCATTCATCCAAGCTTATGTAATGACCTTATCAATAGATCGGATGGTAAATAAACACTACAGAAATATTAAGGTGGGGTCGAAAAACTCCTATTGAGGCTGAGTAAAGAACTGAAGCTAGCAGCTCCCTGGAGTTCACTGGTGACGGTATCACGATAGGGCTTGTTTGGTCTACTGACATTAAATGGTATGTAATTGCATTAGATGGAATTAACATCATTATTCTATAATGATTGTATATTTGGAAATATTATGGTATTTGACATATTTGGAAATATTATGGTATTTTGACTATCCAATTCTCACGTTTGGGATCAAATTCTTTCTCTGAAAAGTAAAACTCCCGTTTTCATGGACCCTGGAATTGTAATCAATGGACCAGATTCATAATTGATGTCAATCATTTGTATGCATATACAACACGAATTTCATGTGTACAAAGCACATATGGATGGACGGGGTGAATAAAACACATGCATCAATATGAGACTCACATAATCCACCAAAAACCCTGCATGGAGCCAAATGCAGTTCCATCTCAGCTAATCCCAATCATTCACTTCATCTCGAAACATTGGATGAAATTTGCATGATTAAATTAATGAAATTCCATCTCTCCTAATCCCACCTAAGCCCACGGACCATACAGTCCCAACGGATGTTGGTCCATGGGGTCTACCTTCATATATGTGCGGTATATCCACGCGGTCTGTTAGTCTTTTCGTATCATTTCTGGGCATCGTTCCAAAAAATGAAGCCGAACAAAATCCCAAGTGGTGGCAGGGTCACATATGCAGGGTCTACCTTCACGTATTTGTTGTATGTCCATGCAGCTCAGTCTTTTCAGATCATTTCAGGGCATCATCCCAAAAAATGAAGCGGACCAAATCTCAAGCCGTGGCAGGGTCAAATATATGGGGTCCGTCATCATGTATGTGTTGTATATCCACACGGTCCATTAATCTTTTCAGATTATTTCAGGCATCATTCCAAAAAATGAAGCAGGCCCAAATCTCAAGTGATGGCAGGGTCACATATGTGGGGTCCACCTTCACGTATGTGTTGTATGGAAGCGGATTGGCTGGTGTACCGCACACCATCGAGAGCTCGCTGGTGTATTGACATCACCATGTTCTGTGAGCTCCACTATGAGGTTCTTGTTACATCCAAACCATCTGTCCATTTGGTGACATTGATATAAAGGTTGAACTCAAAAATAAGACAGATCCAAAGATCAAGTGGACCACACTGCAGAACACAGTGGGAGATTGAACGTCTACCATTGAAACCTTCTTGGTGGTCACAAAAGTTTTGGATCATTCTGATATTTGTTTTTACCGTTCATCTAAGTTTGTGTGACCTTACTAACAGTTTGGATGGAAAATAAACATCATGGTGGGCCCTAGGAATGTTTTAACGGTGAGAATCATTGTCCTCACTGCCTTTTGTTGTGTGGTCTACTTGAGATTTGGATATGACTCATTTTTTTTATTATGCCCTAAAATGAACTGGTAAAATGAGTGGACGGTGTTCATATATTTAATGCATCATTGTGGGGGCCGCAAAACCTTAATTGTCTTTGAATCATTCATACATTCACACAGCTGGAGGATCGTTGCTGGTGTAGGGTACACCAGCTAATCCACTTCCGCTTTACATATCAAGGCGGTCCATCAATCTTTTCATATCAATTTACGGCACCATCCCAAAAATGATGCAGACCCAACTCTCAAGTGGTTTCAAGTCACATATGTGGGGTCCACCTTCACACATGTGTTGTATATCCGTAAGACTTGTCAAATCATTTAAGCGCATCATCTCAAAAAGTGAAGCATATTCGAATCTCAAGTGGTGGCAGGGTCACAAGCAATCCCTGTGCTTGTGGGACCCACTTCTAGAGAGAGAAATGTGGATCGACGTGAAATTTGAGTAGAGCATACCGAAAAAGGTGACTTCAAAATTAGGCCCTTTAGTTGTGTTCTACACAGACACATTGTTAGTCATACGATGCACTTAGCAGTCAAACATGAGACCATTTGTTAAAACGCTAATGCGTCTTCCAGCCAGCATGAGTTGGGCTAGCAGGCGGAGACCTGCTGTCATGGCCTTTAGTGCTCATGGGATGTGTGTGGGCGTGAGTGTGTGAAAAAGAAAAGAGCAAATAATGGCCTACAAAATTAACTGAGGTGACCACAAAACAGTTCCTATGAGGGGACTAATCAAGATTCTAAACCATTCATCAAGAACGGCCAATACAAACTCAGAAACAAATATCAAAAGAAAGCAATGTTTGGACGGTTAGGATATCAGATATATGGCATGGGCTCATTTCTTAGTTTAGCATCATTTTGAAAATGGTGGATACTCTTCCTCCTTACATGGACTATCCAACTGGTGTGTCTCATTGTGGATAGAACGCATCTATAAAAGCACACTGATCAAGCAATCTTAACCATCTAATTTATGACTATCCAGTTGATGATTAAAAATAAAATAGTTAACGGTCCAGCTTCGAAGGGAGAAGTCAGGTGGTTATGAATATCTTCTCGGAGCAAGTGCGAGGGTGCGGATTCTTGTGAAAGCTAGGAACCTAGGTGGGCCCCAACGTGATGTTTGTGAGAAATCCACTCTGTCCATCCGTTTTGTGAGTTCATTTTAGGACGTGCGGCCAGAAATGATCCAGATCAATGACTCGAGTGGGCGGAAAGCGTGAGGATTGAACTTCCGACAGTTGAAATATTCGTATGGCCACAGAAGTTTTGAATCAAGCTAATATTTGTGTTTTCAGTTCATCCCAGTAGCAATGACATTATGAACGGTATAGATGGCATATAAACATCACTGTGGACCCAGGGAGGTTTCAACGGTACGAATTTCCCTACCAACCTTTTCCTTTGGTGCGGTCCACTTGAATCTTTGATCCGGGTCTTTCTTTTGTTGTTAAGTCCTAAAATGATCTCACAAAACGGATGGACGGCGTGGATTTCTCACAAACATTACGGTGGGCCCCAACTTCCTGCGAAATCTGCGTCCGCAATTTGAATGGTCTAATTGCCGTACAAGACGTGTCCCACCCATTTCGTGCCAAACTAAGGAGTCTACTATCATTACATCCAACCGTTCGTTTTCCTTTATCAACATTTTCTAGCCATCCGATGAATTTGATGCGGACCACTCAAATATCTGACTTATGACATCCGTGCAACTATGATTTATTGTGTATTCACGTGGTAGCCATCAGACTGTCAGTCCCAATCAAGGAGGACACGTGGACAACCTGTGATAGAACTAGACATGGACTTTTACAGATCAGTGAAAGTCGAAACTTGTGGGGCCATCTGGTATGTATATAACATCTAAGCCATCCATCGTATGCATCTGACAGTGATGATAACAAGAAAAAAAACATGGGGCTAATCGGATCATCAGATGGGCCACACTTGAGTTGGGATATTTTGAATGGTGTATATTATTTTTCACGGATTGGCTCACCTTATCATTGAATCTATCATATTTTTTGTTTGTCTGGTAGTAATAATGCTGGTGTGCATCTATTTGATGGGTTAGATTTCTGACGCATGCCACGTAAGCCCTATAATTCTCCACTATCAACTTTGTTGTAAGGAAAAATAGATAAAGCTGGTTATGTAATTTCTCTTTTGAAAAAAAGGAGTGTACCATGCACGTCATCCTCGAGTCACTATCCATTTATGTGTGTTGGACATCGACATCGTACAATCTTAGGTGAGCCATCCCATATGAAGCTACATAAAATCATATGTAAAACAACTGAAAACACTTAATGGGGCCCACTTGAATTTTGGAATGGTGTGGAATTTTGTGTGACCCCTCATCGAATTTGGACATACACAATGGATGGATTGGATTTCTAAACCACATCTTCATGAGCCCTATAAACAATCAAGAATGTTTCAATGGGTTGGCATCCACTCTCACCTATTATATGTGGTGTGCCCAAACTAAGTCATAGATTGACCTGAATTTTTAGTCTATGGCATACCATCGAAGGGTGCATCTGATTAATGGGATGGATGTCTGTCAAAGAACACTGTGGAACCCACAGAGATCATCCTTATAGGAACCTTCCCATAAGGTAGACCTCATAGTACCTTTTCTTTTACATTATGGCTAGGAGATATGGCAGATCCAAATCTCCAGGGCACAGGGAATAGTGGTCTGTCCACTAGGGCTGTAAATGGGTAAGCGGACCGATGGGCTACCCAGACCCGGGAGCGAATTAGATGTTACCCTGGTAACACCTTAGCTGGTGTTACCCTACCGTGTGGGGCCCATCGTGATGTATTTTTTATATATCTATACTGTCTATCTGTTTTCTCATATCATTTTAGGATATGATCCAAAACCTTAAGAAAATCCAAATCTCAGGTGGACCATACTACTAGAAGTAGTGGATAAATAACCATTAAAAATGTTTTGTGGGCCACAAAAGTTTTGGATCAATCTGATATTTATATTTTCCCTTCATCAAGACCTTATTGACATTATCAAGAGCTTGGATTGCAAATAAACATTACCAAAACCTTACTATGGGCTCTTTGGAATTTTTAATAGTGGGGCACTCAATGACACTATTTCTAGTGGTATGGTCCACTTGAGAATTAGATCTGCATCATTTTTGGAACCTTTTCTAAAATGGGCTGAATAAACGGATGGAGGAGAGTGGATATACAAAATATCATCCATGTGGCCCCCCCCCAAGCATTTAGACTCGATCTAAACCTAACCCGTTTGTTAAATGGTACGACCTGATCCAAACCTGACCCATTTGTTAAATGGTACGGGTCTGGGTCAATCCAAGAACAAACCCATTTGCTAAACGAATTTGGGTCTGGTTTTCTTTATATTAGGCCTGGCCCGACCCGACCCGATCCAAAACTGACCCATTTGTTAAATGGTACGGGTCTGGGTCAGTCCAAGAACAGACCCATTTGCTAAACGAATTTGGGTCTGGTTTTCTTTATATTAGGCCTGGCCCGACCCGACCCGACTCAAACCCATTTAGTAAGTGGGCGGGTTTGGTCTATGTTTCAAGGGACCCATCCAGCCCAGACCTGTCTAGACCCCATTTTAAGCCTTGTAAAAATGCTTGCATACTAGATCCAGATCTAAATCCATTAGACCCGACCCTTTTATAAATGGGTCTGATGGGTTGACTCGAACCCGACCTAGACCGCCCATTTAGTAAAAGGGTCTGGGTCCAAAATTTGAACCCAGACCCATTTAGTATATAGGCGGGTCTAGTTTTGGCTAAACCCGCCCCGAACCCGACCATTTATAGCCCTATCTGTGCCCTAAAACGAGCTGGAAAAGCTGATGGATGGCACGTGGATTGCGTCCTTCCTTAGTATGGAGGCAAAGCGTTCATACTAAGCTGTGGAGGGGCCCACCGTGATGCATTTGTTTATCCATGCCGTCCATCCATATTCTATGATCATTTTTAGCCGTGAGAGAGAGAACGAGCCAGATCCAACGCTCAGGTCGGCCACACCAAAGATGACCCCCGCATTTAACGCAACTTGCATTTAATGCAGCATTAAATGCAACCCAGCTCACTATTTGGTGTGGCCAACCTGAACGTTGGATCTGGCTCGTTCTCTCTCATGGCTTAAAATGATCATAGAATATCGATGGACGGCATGAATAAATAGATACATCACGGTGGGCCCCTTCATAGCTTAGTATGGACGCTTTGGCTCCATACTGGGGAATGATTGCGTCCTAAACATACAACACGAGCTCGGATTAGGCACTACCCCCACCAGGATGCAGTGAGAGACAAACAGGTACGTGGTAGGTCGGTATTGGTGTCGTACATGGCAGGTCGGTATTGGCGACCTACCACGTACCCGTTCGTCTCCCGCTGTGTCCTAGTGGGGGTAGTACCTAATCCGAGCTCATACAACACATACATTAAGGTGAGCCCCACGATAAGGGCAACACCCACTGATGTGTTGCCCAAGTGGTGTTGCTCTGGTCACACCTAATCCACTCTTAGGTGGGGGCAATGGTATGAAATTAACACTATTATTGTATAATGATTACGTGTTTGAAAATACCATGGTTTTTTCACTGTTCAATTCCAAGTTTGGGAACAAATTCTTTGCCTAAGAAACACACCCTATTAAGTGAAGTTAATTTGGACTACATTTCAATTGATATCGGTCACCTGTGCACGTATGGAACTTGAATGTCACGCAAGAAGGGCACATAAGGATGGATTGCGTGCATTAAACACATGCATCAATGTAGGCCTTACAGATGTAGTGGATTTCAAAATCCACCAGAAATCTGGCGGTATCTACTGTTAGCTCCGGATGATATAATACTCAGGTAGTGTGATTGATCATATGGAGGCACTAAAAATTACTTAAAATTTGCATAGCTATGATAAAAGCAAGTCAAATTAAACAGTTTATATGATGGGTCTTAGTCTAAGTGTGTCATGAAACAAAAATTAGGATTACATCTGACAACAATCGACCACCTTATTTCAACAAACAAGTGTTCGCAAATTAGAACTTATGTGTTGTTGAATGAAGTCTTCAATCTAGACAGTTTGGAAGTCATCGGTCGACCAATCAGCTATATTTGGTTGATCGAAACTACCCCGGATTGGTTAGTTGCTTGCTGGATGATTTTGACCGAACTCTTGGGCCAGTCAACTGACTAACAATCACGAGTTGTTTAGTGTAGTTTTGCACATTTTGTTTCTATTTCCAGTTTAATACTATATAAGTGGGTGTAATCGGGATTAGAGTTTAACACTTGGTTTTTAAATGTACTTAGAGGATTTTGGGAAAAGAAAAGCTAGAGTTTTCTCTTCGGGGTAATTTTATAAGTGTTCTCCTATCTTTTGCACATTTGTTTTTCATAGTGATTCACTTTGTGCCATGATTTTTTCCCACGAGGGTTATTCCAAGTAAATTTATTTATTTTTTGTGGTTGGATTTGCTTGGTGCAATTGAGATTACTTTGTTTGATTCTACTTTGAGTTGCTTTCGCGATCCCAACAAATTATATCAAAGAGATCGTTGGGAATCAGATTGAATCTAAGACAAGGTATCTATGGCCTTAAGCATGAAGTTCAACATCAAAAAGTTCAACGAGAAAAACAACTTCGAACTATGGAGGGTGAAGATAAGGCGCCTCTTAGTTCAACAAGGATTGGACAATGCACTCCTTGAGAAAAACGAGCGACCAGATACTATGAAGGAAGAAGAGTTGAACAAGATGAATCAGAAGGCTAATACCTCGATCTAGTTGTGTTTATTGGATGATGTCCTCTATAATGTTTTTAGAGAGAAGAGTGTTGTTGGAACATGGGCAAAGTTAGAGAGCCTTTATGCGAAGAAGTTTCTCCCAAGTCATTTGTACTTGAAGCGACAATTCTACAATCTGAGAATGGTGGAGGGGATTGATGTTAATGATCATAATAATCACTTCAAAAAACTAGTGTGCCAGTTAATGGATATGAAGAAAGTGTTCAAAGATGAAGACCCTGCCTTTATTCTTTTGAGTTCCCTACTAAATTTTTATTAGAATTTAGTAGACATTTTGTGACATAGTAGACACACCATTAAAGTCGACATCGTTATCTCAGCCCTTCAGTAGAGTATTTGAGAAAGAAGAATGGTGATGAGGGTACCTCTATGGAAGTTTTGGTTTCAAGGGGGAAAAATTCTGAACAAGAAAGGGGGACTTCGAGAATTATGTCTAAATCTAAGGGTAAAGGCAAGATGAAGTGTTGGAAGTGTGGAAAGATTAGACACATGAAGAAAGATTATAAATCACAACACAAGGAGAAATCAGATGCATCTTCAAGGGAGGTTAATACTGTGGAATCTACAAAGGACGAGAATGTCGATAGTTATGATGTTTTTATTGCATCCAGATATGGATTTCTCAGCAATATTGAATGGATCCTGAATTCAAGAGCATCATATCACATGTGTCCTGATCAAAGTGTTTTCACCACATACAACAAGTATGATGGTGGGTTTATATTCTTGGACGATGACTACACCTGCAAGATGATTGTTGTTTTAGTGCGCATTAGGATGTTCGATGGGATCGAATGCATCCTGACAATCGTGAGATATGTCCCTAGGTTGAAGAAAAGTTTGATATCTTTAGGAGCACTTGAGGCATTGGGATTCAAGTTCATTGCATTTGATCATGTTCTATGAGTTTTAAAAGTGGCATATAGTTATAAAGGCACAGAGGAGTGGAAATATTTATAGGTTGATCGAAAATACCGTATCGGGTGGAGCTGCAACAGTTGTAGCGGAGTCCACGCCTGCAAGTTTGTGGCATGCACGCCTAAGCAACATGAGGGAGCGAGGGATGAAGGTACTTTCTGTTCAAGGACTTATTCCTACTTTTAAAAGTGTAAATTTTCATATATGTGAACATGTATATATGGTAAACAATCTAAACTGTCATTTAAAATCGAGAAACATTATAGTAAAGGACCGCTTGATTATGTGCACTCAGATGTGTGGGGTCGTCGCCCGTTGTCTCTAAAGGAGGGTTGTCGTATTTTGTCACCTTTATCAATAACTTTTCTAGAAAAGTTTCGGTCTATTTTATGAAAAATAAGTCCAATGTTTTCACCACCTTCAAGTTGTGGAAGGCGATGGTGGAAAAGCAAACATGGTGAAAATTAAAAGTGTTAAAGATAGACAACGAAGGTGAGTTCACTTCTAAGAAATTTGATTGGTATTGCAAGGAATAAGAGATCGTAAGGCATAACACGGTGTAGTATATACCTGAGTAGAATGATGTGGCCGAAAGGATGAATCAGACTCTCTTGGAGAGAGCCTGAAGCATGTTGAATAATACTAGGTTGGGCAAGGAAATGTGGATCGAGGTCGTGAACATGACTTATTACTTGGTAAATCGATCACCATCTACGAAAATAGGTTGTAAAATTTAGAAGATGTGTAGAGTGGTAATGATGTAGACTACTTAGTACTGTGAGTATTTGGTTATGATGCTTACTCTTATGTACCGTCGATTGAGAGATATAAGTTAGACAAAAGGGCAAAGAAATATATATTTGTTGGTTATGGTGATGGTGTGTAGGGGTACATGAGGTTATATGACCGAGTCCCACGGAAGATAATGCTTAGCCTGGATGTCAGGTTTGATGAGGACTCATTATTCTGTAAGGATGAACACAAAAAACCATAAAAGTTAGTTGTAAACGTCAAAGTTGAAAACGGTAAGACATGGGCTGATGCTGAGATGCAAAAAGAGGTATAGGATCAGGTGGAGTAGTCACCCATAAGAAGGAACCCGCTAAGTGATCACAGGTTATCAGAGAAATATAGGAATGACTTGAACATTGCATTCGCCCTCATTACGGATGAGAGGGTTGCATCTACTCTTCAGGAGGTACTTGGTGATGTAGATGCCGAAAAGTGAAAGGCGGCAACGCATGATGAAATGGATTCCTAGGACAAGAATGAGACATGAGAGCTAGTGGAGCTTCCCGTTAGGCGTAAATCGATCTGATGTAAGTGGATCTTTAGGAAGAAATAAGATAGATACAAAGCAAAGTTGGTAGCGAAGGAGTATACACGGAAGGAGGGTATCGACTTCAGCGAGATTTTTGCACCCGTAGTGAAACAAGTATCTATCAGGTTCGTGTTGGCACTAGTTGCCCAATACAACCTTGAACTGGAGGAGTAGATTTACATGAAGCAACCAAAAGGGTTCAAGATAAGAGGGGCAGAGAAGAATGTTTGTATGCTAAGAAGGTTGTTGTATATCCTGAAACAGTTACCTAGGCAGTGATATAAGAAATTCGATTCTTTTAGGGTGAGTCTGCGGTTTACCAGAAGTGAGTATGATAATTGTGCCTACTTCAAGACAATGAGTGATGAAAAATTCATTATTTAGTATCGTATGTTGATGACATGCTTATCATCAGTCATAGCATGTTTGAGATTAACATACTGAAGACTTGGTTGTAAGGGACATTTGAGATGAAAGATTTGGGGGCCTGCAAAGAAGGGTTCTTGGTATTGACATACATAGAGGCGAGAAAAATGAGCAGGCTTTGGTTATCTCAAGCAAAATACATTAAGAAAGTATTGGTGAAGTATAGGATGGACAAGGTAAAACAGGTCGGTGTTCCCCATGCAGCTCATTTTAAACTTTCTTGTCCTAAAACGGATGAAGAAGAACAGGTTATGTCTGATCTTGTGCCTTATTCGATTGCGATTGGCAGCTTAATGTATGACATGATCTGTATGAGACTGGATATTTCACATGCAGTGGGTGTTGTTATTAGATACATGTTTAACCCCGGCAAACAACACTAGGAGGCAGTAAAATAGGCTACTTCATTATATTCAATGTACGTAATACTACGCATTGACATTTGAGAAATCAGGGGACAAGTTGGTACAATATGTGGATTCTGATTAAGGGAGAAGTGAGGACAGTAGAAGGTTGACTTTCGGGTACTTGTTTATGCTAGCGAGTGGAGCGATCAGTTAGATGTCGAAGCTTTGGTCTTTGGTGGCTCTTTTCACAACTGAAGCTGAGTATATGGCGGTGACAAAAGCATTCAAGGAAGCAGTTTGGTTATGAGAAATGATAAATTAATTGGAGCTTTAACATGAGGATGTACCAATTAATCGTGATAGCGCGAGAACTATCAATTTGGTGAAGAACTCAGTTTACCATTCTAGAACTAAACATATTAATGGGCGTCATCATTTTATCTGACAGATGATTGAGGAAGTTGATGTGACTCTTAAAAAGATCCATACAAGCATAAATCTTGCTGACATGCTTACAAAGGTGATCCATACAGAGAAGTTCAAGTTTTGTTTGACTTTTCTGGGTCTAGGAAAAGATGGAGTGAAGACGGAGTCTACATGGTAGCGATGGTGGAGCTATGATGGAGATAAATTAAAGAGGAGGGTGGAGCTTTGGAGCAGTGGAGCATGGGAGATTGAAGCCTTAGTGGAGATTGTTAAATGAAGTCTTCATTCTGGACAGTTTGGGGGTCATCGCTCGTTCGACTGACTATACTTGGTTGATCGAAACTGCCTCGGCTTGGTCAATTGCTCGTTGGACAATTTTGGCCGAGTTCGGTTGACCGAACTCTCAGGCTAGTCAACCGATGACCACGCACTGTTTAGTGTAATTTTGCACATTTTGATTCTATTTTCAGTTTAATGCTATATAAGCGGGTATAATCGAGATTAGGGTTTAACACTTGGGAGAAAAGAAGCCAGGGTTTTCTCTTTTGGGTGATTTTGTAAGTGTTCTCTATCTCTTGTACTTTCATTTTTCATAGTGATTCACTTTGTGCACTGGTTTTTTTCCACAAGGGTTTTTCCATGTAAATTCATTTGTCTTCTGTGGTTGGATTTGCTTGGTGTGATTGTAATTACTTTGTTTGATTCTACTTTGAGTTGCTTTTGCAGTCCCAACATATATGTTTAATAAATATGATTTGGATTATTGACTTGGAGTAAGTGGTTACAACATTAGTCGATTTAATTTTAATAAACCTATGCCACTTGTGCAATTTTTGGGTGCCTCCATATAGAACTTTATTCCTTCCATAATATCATTATTCATTTTTCATGTTTTCTAAATAATAACTCCCAAAATGCCCATAATAGGAAGCTAGGTGGGGCCTACTATGATGTTTGTGAGAAATCCACCTGGTTCATCTGTTTTACGGATCATGTCTTAACATGGCCCAAAAATGAGGTAGATATAAAACTCAAGTGGATTACATGACATGAAACAATGAGAATTGAATGCCCACCATTAAACACTCGTTGAGCCATAGAGTGGATCAAGCTAATATTTTGGTGTTTTCAGTTCATCCCAATAGGAATGACCTTATATACAATATGGATGATTATAAACATCATGGTGGAACCTAGATAGGTTTCAACGGTAGGTATTTTCCTACTCATTGTTTCCTGTCATGTGACCTACTTGAGTTTTGGATTTGCTCCATTTTTGGAATATCTCTTAAAATGATTTGACAAAACAGATGGACAAGTTAGATTTCTCATAAACATCATGTAGGCCTCACTTACCTTCTTGGTGTAGAAAGTTCTCAGGATGTGTCCCTATTTTCAGGAACCAACTAGCTCAAAAATAGTATCAGAACGACAATACATTTGAGTGGGGCACAGATTGGGTACTACCCCCACTAGGATCTTAGTATAGTAGTACATTCGAGTGGGGGCGTCCATTTGATACTACCCCACTAGAACCTAACTAGAGATGAACGGTCCTGCCAGGGGCTCTATGGGGCCACTATGATGTACATGTTTTATCCACACTGTTGATCCATTTTGACAAATCATTTTAGGGTATGAGCCAAAAAAGGAGGTAGATTAAAGGCTTGAGTGGACTACATAAAAGGAAGTAGTGGTGGCAATGAGGCCCATCATTGAAACCTTTAGGAGCACTAACATTATTATGAATGACTTAGATTTGTGGGGTCCACAGATATGTAATTTGTTCTAAAATTTGTGTGATGATATTAGACTTGATAGATCATACATGTACCAAATTTGAGGTCAATCCGATATGTCTAAGCCCTCTTATGTAATTCGAACCGGGTTTGTTGTTCAGTGTAGCGGTCAGTACTGACACCTTTTTGAATGGTACCAAATTTGTGGGATTCACAGATATAAAATTGATTCTAACTTTTTTGTGATGATATTATACTTGATAAGGTATGTATGTACCAAAGTTGGGGTCAATCTAATATGTCTAACTCCAATATTCCATTTATGTGATTCAAACTAAGTTTGTTGTGCAATGTTCAACACTAACATCCTTCTGAACCGCCCAAATTTGTTAGCTCCACAAATATGTAATTTATTCCAAATTTTATGTGATGATATTAGACTTGACAGAGCATGTACGTACCAAATTTGGGATCAATCTGATTTATTGAAATTCTATCATGTCAACTGTGCCATCGCTCTAGTCGCTTAGGTGTCGTCCATGCGTCAATGCGATGCACTATTAGTGCGCCATGACACGAAGAACTCGAGACTCATGTGTGCATATTTCTTGTGAGAAAAGTAACCTTAATGGGCCTTGGCCCATATCCATATGCGCTAGGATTCTAAGGAGTTAAAATTCAAATACAAGAATCCATTCAGAAAAATTCAAAAAAAAAAAGATTTCTACATTCATGTGAAGACAAAGTTTCTTATACTTCTTATACCCTATCATGGTCATGCTACATCACATCTACCCTACCTTGATGTTTATTTGCCATCCAATCTGTTCATAAAGTCACACAAACTTGGATGAAGGAAAAACATAAATATCAACTTCATCCAAAAATCTTATGGCCCCCAAAAGGTTTTCAATGGTAGTTGTTCAATCCCTGTTGTTTATTGTGGTGTAGCCTACTCTGGCTTTTGATTTGCCTCCTTCTTGGGGTCATGCCCTCAAAATATTTGTTAAAATGGATGGATAGCATGAATAAAACACATAATCAAGATGGGCCCCATAGAGCCCCTTCTAGGATCATCCGGCTCTAGCTAGGTCCTAGTGGGGTAGTACCTAGTCGGCACCATTCAAGTGGAGGCATGGACTGGGTACTACCCCCACCAGCACAAATTGGGTAAATCTCCCACCAAGACCTAGTCAGAGACGGCCAATCCTAAGAGGGGCTTTGTGGGGGCGTAGCATGATTTATATGTTTTATCCATGCCATCCATCCAATTTAAAAAATCATTTAAGGCATGAGTTTAAAAAGAGACATTGAAGATCAAGTGGACCACACCACACGAGGCAGTGCGATTTAAAACCCACAATTGAAAACTTCTTAGAAGCCATAAAAGTTAAACTTCATATCTATGTTTTACCTACAATTGAAAACTTCTTAGAAGCCATAAAGGTTTTGGATAAAGTTCATATCTATGTTTTCATGATCGGCTAAGGTTTGCAGGACATTATGAAGGTAAAACAACAATATCAGGTGAACTCGACTACACAAAATAATGTAACCGTTGAAAACTTCCTGTGGCCAAGAAAGGTTTTGGATCAAGCTGATTTTTTTTTCCTTACCTAAGTTTGTTTGACCTTATCAACTATTTGAATGGCAAGTAAAAATATTATGGTGAGCCTTGGGAAGTTTTTAATGGTGGAGGTTGAATGATCATTGTTTTCTATGATATGGACCACTTGAGATGGGTGCGGTTTGGGTGGATCTTCGGATTCATCGATGTTAGTGGATCCCTAACTGTGGGGCTCACTGTGATGTATGTGCCTTATATCCATGCCATCCATCCCTTTTGAAAACTTATTTTAGGACATGAACCCAAATATGAAGTATATCAAAATCTCAGGTGGACCATAATACAGGAAACAGTGGTAATCTACCATTAAAAATTTCTCATGGGCCACAAAAGTTTTGAATCAATGTGATATTTGTGTGGTCTCTTCATCCAGGTATTTGTGACCTTATCAATGGGTTGGATGGCAGATAAACATTCTGTTGGCACAATGAAGTTTTTAATGGTGGGGATTTAATCACGAACTATTTCCTGTAACATCGTCCACCTAAGATTTGGATCTGTTTATTTTTTGGATCATTTCCTAAAATGAGCTACCAAATTGGATGGACGGTGTGGATGTAAGGCAGATAGATTACAGTGAGCCCCACAGTTAGGGATTGATCTGCTACATCACATTGAGCCCAGTGACCACTAAAGTGTTATCCCCATCACACCAATCGGAAGCGGATTGCGTACTGAGTAACTCAGTACGTTATCCCCATCACACCCAATCAGAAGCGGATTGCGTACTGAGTAAACTCTGTGGGACCCACCGTGATCTATGTACTTTATCCACTCGGTCCATCAATTGTAACAGATAATTTTCGGTCTTGAGACAAAAAAATGAAGCATATAAACCTCTCAAGTGGGCCACATCAAAGGAAACAGTATGAATTATACGTCCATCGTTGAAAACTTCTTAGGCGCCACAGAAGTTTTGGGTCAAGTTCATATTTGTTTTTTCCCTTCATCCATGTCTTTGTGATCTTATGAACAGGTTGGATGACAAATAAACATCACTGTGGGCCCTAGGTAGGTTTCAACGGTAGATATCATTATTCCCACGGTTTCCTGTGTTATGGTCCACTTGAGCTTTGTATATGCTTCCATTTTGGGTTCAACCCCTAAAATGAGCTTTAAAAGCAGATGAACGGCGTCGATGGACCACATACATTCATGGTGGGCCCAACAGAGTTTACTCAGTAAGATAAGAGTGTCGTGAGTAACTCAGTACGCAATCCGATTTCCACCCAATCCGCTTTCTCTATTGCAGGATAATTTACATTACTGCCATTCTTTATTTTTCTGAGAATTGTGGGGCCCACATGGCATGCGTCTCCCATCCATGTCGCGAGGAACCGACGCTACCCGGCAGTGCTTTTTCAAAGAGAATTTACATCATTGCCCTTTGTCTTATATCTATTCAACAAAGTGGTAAATTGAGAATTGTGGGCCCACATGGCCTGTATCTCACATCCAACCCATCCAATAGATGCACACTGAAATTTTTAGTAGACGAACAAAAAATAAGGTGGATCCAATCATAAAGTGGGCCAATCTATAAAAATTAATATACACCCTTCAAAATATCCTAACTTAAGTGTAGCCCATCTAATGATCTGATGGGTCTGATATTTTTTTCATGTTATCACCATCGTCAAGTTCATACGTTGGATGGGTTGGATGTTATATAAATTCCAGGTGGAACCATTAGTCATGACTTTCACTAATTTTTTTTTAATAATAATATGAGGACAACTTTTGTAACTTCATCCTGAAAATCACCACCATAGAAATCTTATCTTAATCTACAGCGCACGTTGTCAACGTGTGCACTATGATTGGGACATTGCTACCACCTGAATGCGAGCGGATTAGGTGTTATCCGGATAACAGCTTAGTGGGTGTTACCCTTACCGTGGGGCCCACCTTAATGATTTTTTTATATCCATGCTGTCCATCCGTTTCTACAGCTCATTTTAGGGAGGTATTTCCAAACATTAAGCCGATCACCATCTCAGGTAGACCACACCACAAAAAACAGTAGTGATTGAGTGATTTACTGTTAAAAATTCCAAAGGCCCCATAGTAAAGTTTGCCGTCATGTTTATTTTCCATCCAACCCGTTTGTAATGTCAATAAAATACGGATGAAGGTCAAATACAAACATCAGATTGATCCAACACTTTTGTGGCCCATAAAAAGTTATTAATGGTTATTCATCACTGTTTCCAGTGTTATGGTTCACCTAAGATATGGATATTGTTTAGGTTTTAGATCGGGTTCTAAAATGAGATGTGAAAACAGATGGACGGCTTGGATTTACAAAAAAATACATCAAGGTAGGCAACACTCGGTTAGGGTAACACCCACTAAGCTGTTACCCGGGTAACAGCTAGTCCACTGCCCACGTGAATGCCATAGAATATAATTGCACGGACATGAAGATTCGGATCATTTGGGTGGTGACATCAAAGTCCTGAGGTGGATGGATAGAAAACGTTGTTTGAGAAAAAAGAACAGTCCATTTACGGTGGGAAAATAAGGAGCCAAATCATACATTTCAGAAAAGGATAAGAAATGTAAAATCAAACAGGCTTAAAAAGAACAGGCCGATTTAGTACTAGACTCCTTACTTTGCCACCATTTGAGACGTGAGGGTGACACTTCAACAACTCGCAGGAAATGTGTAAGGGCAATCCAAAGGGGTTTGGATAAGGTACTATGTCCACGAGGACGCACGAGGAGACGAGGGCGCGGATTTGCTGCGAAAGCCTTGCGCAGGAAGTTCCTTGGGCTGGGAACCAAGGTAGGGCTTACAGTGATTTTTTAATGAATCCACCCCGTTCATCCGTTTTGGGAGCTCATTTTAGGATATGAGAACAAAAATAAACCGGATCCAAGACTCAAGTGGGCCGAAAACGTGAGGATTAAACGTCCACAGTTGAAATATTTGTGGAGCCACAGGAGTTTTGAATCAGAATAATATTTGTGTTTCCAGTTCATCCCATTAGTAGTGACGTTATGAACGGTATGGATGTCATATAAACATCACTGTGAACCCCAGCGAGGTTTTAATTTACCTACCCACCTTTTCCTTTAGTGAGGCCCACTTGAGTCTTGGATCCGGTTCATTTTTGTCCTCACGTCCTAAAATGAGCTTCCAAAATGGATGAAGGCGGTTGGATTCATAAAAAAAATCACTATGGGCCCCACCTTGGTTCCCTGCGCCCAGGAGACGACATGTACTTGGCCATAGCCATTGGCCGATGCAGTGGGCTCCACATGTGGCAGGTTTGACAGCTCTGTGTCAGACGTGAGGGCGGGACATGGGTTGGCCAAGGACGGGACATGGGTTGGCCAATGACAACGCCCCATGTACTTATCTATCTCCTTGGACATCCTGGTGAGGGTAGTACTTAATTCAAGCCTAATCCAAACCATCCAAACCGCTTGCCCAGCAGTGGGGCTGAGAAGATAGTTATAACCACCTGATTTCCCCCCTCAGTCAGATAATTTGAATAATGTACATCAAAGCCGCATGTGAGGAGGGAACATGAGTCACCACCATTTTCAAAATGATGCTAAACTAGAAAATGAGTCCATGCCATTTATCTTATATCCTAGCCGTCCAAACACTGCTTTCTTTCATATTTGTTTCTGAGTCTGTGTGGGCCCATCTTGATGAACGGTTTGGAATCTGGATCACATCCCCTCAGTATTATAGGTATGGCCAGATACGGTTTCGTGATAGAATAAAATGCATATTACTTTGGTTAATGTCAGTCAAGGCCATTTTGTCTGTCTACTCGCGCCCGTAGTTCAATTGGATCAATCTTACTCTCTCTGGAAGTGGGTCCTGCGGGGAAGCCACTGCGTGGTGATCCAGCCACTGTGGCATACCGATTGTGGTGAGAGTTCACCGTGCTATAACGTGGGTGGATACTCTCTGGCGACCACTATAATGAATGTGTTTGAAGCATGTCGTCCATCCATTTTCCAAGCTCATTTTACGGCACGGGGGCGTCTACTTTCCACTATTACCAATGGTGTGATCCGCTTGAGCTTTGGATATGCTTCAACTTTGAGTTCATGCTGTAAAATAAGGTAAAAAATTGATGTAAGACAACAACCCCCAACGAAGGGCGTGAAGGTCCGGCTATTGCGGGAGCTTTCCTCTTGTATTTTTTCTTTTCACATCCATCGTAAGTCTGCTTAAGATGGAGGGAATGTATTGAGCTTTTGGGTGAGAACATGGCTTTACAGTCGAAGAATTCCCATAGACAGCACCAACTGTTGTTGCTGAGATTTCAACAACGAACGAGATGGGGTCAATGATTGATTTCACGAGATGTAGAGAGAGGTTGATCTCCCTCTGAAACCTGCAAGGATAAACAATGGCTAAGGGAAGGGCCGGGGATCGACTGATAGTCCTCCGATACTTAAGTTAGTCCAAACTTTTCTAATAAGTAATCTCTTTTGTGAGTAAGAGTTTTCATACCTTTTTGGTAAAGAGGATGTATCCATTTATAAAATTAGGTCCTGGAATTGCGTTTTAGAAGGAAACGTAATTCTTATGGAGAAGATCTCGGATCCATGAGATCCTCGGGCCGTTCCGTAGTTGCTGGAGACATTTATACACCAATTGATGATTCTTCGAATCCCTCTCCCATTATCTCGGCATAAGCCTAAGATCACGGGATTGTCATGATAAGACTCAGCTCGTCGCATGGCCAAGGTCGGTTCTTCGATGGAGTCTGGAAGTCGGTCTCCAGGTCAGATCGGATGATTCCGACATGTCTTCAGGTCAGTTAGGTCGGTTAGGTTGGTCAAGTCCGACCTAAGGTCAACTCGTATTTTACCTATAACAGAAGCTCCCCTACTCTCGAGTTTAGCTCGTCTGGCTCGAGAGTACCTTGCTGAAGAAGATAAGCTGACCTGATCATTTTTAATTCTTGGCAGCTGTACCGTCGTCATTTAAGCGGGCGGGAAAGCAGCATTTAATGTATCGTTTGAAATATTGAGACGCCATCATTCGCTTGTACGGCGCAGTAGCTCCTGCAGAGTACTGCTGAACGGGGAGTCACCATGTGTTGATGTAATGCGTTACTTTTTGTACGATCGAGTCAGAGATCGCCACGTGGAGCCTCTGCATTAAATGCGAAGAAGTCTTTCGATTATAAAACTCAGGACTTGGCAAAAATAAGAAATTTTCATCTCTCTAACTTCGAACTCTCCATTTCTCTAGATTTTTGGATTTCCCCTTCTTCCCTTTCTGATCCTTCTTCTCAAGCCAGTGTACCAGTACTTGTGGTACGCTCTTTCAACCCTTAGAAGATCTCATTTTCTTCTCAGCATCTTGTATTTTATCATGTCTGAAACCTCGTGCTCTGACACGATTCTCAAGGTGGGGTTCAGAGATTTTGAGTCAGACTTGCCTTCAATGGAACCCCAGGAGATGGAGCCTAAGGAATCCCATTCCAGGACAACAGATCCTGTGAATGATGAAGAATCTGAACTCCCGGAGTTGGTAGCTGGAAGTGCGACGGCTCATAAGGAACCTTTTGAGCTAGACAACATAGTCTCGCAGATTACCTAGGAAGAACTGGATGCTGCGAGGAAAACATATGAAATCCCAGACTCCATAGGATTTAGGGTTGCTGACCGAGCTGATAAGCCAAGCTGACCTCGTCAAGGTGAGACGATGATCTCTCTAATGCACCTAGAGGCTGGGCTGAGGTGGCCTCTGCATCCTTTTTGTACGCGAGGTCCTTAACATCCTAGATCTTTCCCCTGAGCCAACTGCAACCCAATGGCTAGAAATGTATGGTGGGATGTCACATCCTGTGGCAAAGGGTCGGGAATAAAGAACTTACCTCTAACGAACTGTTTTCAATGTATTGTCTCAAGTCTCTGGGAGGTTAGGGACTTTATTACTTCTCCTCTCACCTGGGTTAGGGTGGCTCGGTGGTGACCAACCTACCGTCTTCCACTAGAACCTGGAAAAGGAAGTGGTTCTTTGTGTCTGGGAGTTGAGAGTCTTGATCGGACGAGCTTCATCCTCTGAAGTACAGGGTTCGAACTGATTTTGCTCTACCAGGTCAAACTACACTCCGACCTACTTGAGCCTCTGACATTTTGGTCTTCGCTCTTAGTTTCTTTTTTATGTCTCCTAACGTACATTCCTTCGTGTGTGCAGCTTCAGCAAGACTTCCACAACTTGATAACTGTTGACTCTGTACGCGATTCAGGTCAGCTCGTTTAGAAGGTAATGATGTTGGCATTTCTTATTTTTTCTGTGTATCCAATTGCCTGACATATTTTTCTACATTTGTTGTGACAGGCATGGCCCCGAAAGCGGTCTCGAAGACTCGCAAGATTCTCGCTCGCGTCCTTGACTGCTGGCAAAGCTCGGTTGAGCTCCCGAGGAAGAGGGTGGCCACTGAGGCTCAGAGGCAACAACGGTTGCCCCAGTCCTTCGTATGTGGGTTTAAGCAGCCCTTGGGCTCGAGTTCTTCCCCAGTTAGGGTTGAGCCTTTGGCCACGAGGCCTCCAGCTGCTAATGTTCCGGTCGTTGATGTTCCGAACATTTCTAATTCGTGGGTGGAGCCGACTACAAACTGACCTGTAACCCACACCAGCTCGTCTAGCACCCCCACACAGTCCACTAAGGCAGGCTTTGCCCGACCTTCTCCTGGCGCTGGTCCATCTTGTCCTCCCCAACAACCTCAAACTTTTGCGGCTGCTCCTGCTCGAGGTGCTGAGCCGCGAGAGGACCAGGTCAACATACCTCTGATTATGGAGCAGTTTGCAACCTGGATCGATGGTGTTAACACGTATATGCGCATTAACAACAGCATCCCACAGGATCTGAATTCTCTGGCCATGTCGGATCCTGACCAGATGGTTGGGGTTACAATAGAGCAGCCTCAGAGTAAGCTATGTCTTGTTACTTCTCCTTCTCCTTTTAGTGCATCCGTGATTATTTCACTGACCGTTGCCATGTCTTTTTGAAGGACTCGGCTTTTCTGATCATGATTCGTCAGATGTTGGCTGAGCGGACTCATTAGATGCAAAAGGCTTTGGTCGCAGCATCTTCGTGGAAGACGAAGATTGAAGATGTGAAGGCTGAGCTGAAAAAGAGCCTATCCGAACTAAATGCAGCTTAATGCGAGTTGAAGACTGCTCGATCCGAGCTGAAGGTCGTTCGATCTGAGCTGGAGGTGTCCTAGGTGTAAGCCCAGTCTCTTGAAGAGGCCCTGAAGGAGTCTTCGGCCAAGGCTCAGTCAGACGAGAACAAGGCTGAATCTCTCGAGGCTACCCTGAAGACGGTTGAGGAGGGGAAAACGAATCTGGCCAAACTTCTGAAGGAGGTCCAACTCAAGTCTCTGAATGAGGTTAAAGGCTTGAAGGTTGAGCTGGAGAAGCTGAATGCAGTTTCTAAGGAGCTGCATAACCACGGCTTTTAAGACTGCAGGCACCTTATCCTTCAGCACTTTCCGGATCTCGACCTCACACCCGTGAATGATAATGATGACGAAGATGAACCCATCGGGGAGGGATCTGCTAAAGGGGCTGCTCCAACTAAAGCTCAGGTCGGGGATGCTAAAGCCGGCCCATCGGAGGTCGTAAAAGATTGAAAAATATTTTCTTTTTGTTCATGGATGTATACACACATTTTTTTTTTTGTATATGCCCTTCTGAGGCAAAAAATACTTTTTGGCCCTTCTGAGGCATTTATATTTTGGCCCTCACGAGGCTATTTACCTTCATCACTTATGCATTAATATATGTTTTTGTGATTACTATGGTGTTTGTTTCATTTCATACTTGATTGAAATTCGTCTAAGTAGCTCTAATGAACTGGTCGCATAGCTCATCGACCAAGCTATCATGCTTTCTGTCGTCTTGCGACCTTAAGCTCGTGCCAAGCTCCTGACCATTGGAGGTTTATACTTGTTTTGTGTAACGTGGTAAATCCGGCTTTAAGACCTAATGATCGAGCTCGGACTTCCTTTGCTAATCTTTAGTCCTCATATGACGTAGCAAGTCTGATCTCACGATCTTATGACTGAACTCAGATTACATTTGCCAAAGACTTTATGTGCGTCAAACTTAGCTCGTAAACATGTTTGACATTAAGAGTAAAGATCTGAAAATTTTTCATCTTTTTTAAAAAAGAGTTTAGTATACAAACTTTTACCTTATCCGAGAATCCGACCTGTTTACGGATAGTAGACTTTAAGGTGATCAGCGTTCCATGGATGAGGAAGAGTTCGGCCTTTCATATCATCGAGCCAGTAGGTGTTGGGAAGAAGTGAGCCAAGTATTTTGTATAGCCCTTCCCAATTGGGGCTAAATACACTGGCTTTCTCCTTAGCATCTTTTCTGACTTTTCGAAGGACGAGATCGCCTGCTCTGAACCATCGTTTTTTTATCCATGAATTGTAATATCGCTGAACTCTATTCTGATATGCCGCTACTCATACTTGGAAAGTTTCCCTTACTTCATCTAGTAGGTCGAGATTCATTCATAGCTTATCTTCATTTTGATCGGGCTGGTGACGACCAGTTCAGTTGGTGGACATGCCGACCTCCACTGGAATCACTGCCTCGGCTCCAAAAGCCAAGGAGAATGACGTTTCCCCTATAGTGGATCGAGCTGTGGTTCTGTAAGCCTATAGGACTTCTAGGAGTTCTTCCGCCCATGCTCCTTTTCTTTCACCGAGTTTTATTTTGAGGTGATTTTTAATGATCTTATTGACGGCTTCAACCTGGCCATTAGCTTACGGATGATGAGGAGATGAGTAAACATTTTTTATGCCTAAGTTTTGTAGAATTTTTGAATCTTGCATTGTCGAACTGACGTCCATTGTCAGTAAGTATGGTATTGGAAATCCCGAACCAGCACACGATCGACCTCCAGATGAAATCTGTAGTTTTTCTCTCTGTAATAGTAGCTAGTGGCTCCGCCTCGGCCCACTTTGTAAAGTAGTCGATGGCGACAATTGTATATTTCACTTGCCCCTTACCTGTTGGAAGAGGACCAATGATGTCGACCCCCCACTGGGCAAATTGCCATGGTTCGGACATGGGAATGAGCTCTTCATGTGGCAGATGAGGAATTGGGGCGAATCGCTGACATTTGTCGCACTTTTTTACAATCTTCCGGGCATCCTGCTAGATAGTAAGCCAGTAGTATCCTTGCCGAATTACTTTCTGTGCTAGTGCTATACTTCCAGAATGATTACCACAGCTGCCGAAATGAATTTCTCGTTTTATGTAATCGGCCTCCTCGGGTCCTACACAGCGTAAACGTGGGAGAGAAAACCTTTTTTTTGTAGAGGACTCCCTCGATCAACGTATAACGAGCAGATTTGTATCAGATTTTTTGCGCTTCTCTTTTATCTTCGGGCAGATCGCCTCGTTGCAGAAATCGGATGATGGGGTTCATCCAGCTCGGATTTGTAGATATTGGACATACCTCGATTATTTCGTCTTAAGATATTCTTTGTTGAGGGAGGAATTCAATGGGTATCATCCTACTAAGCTCGTCGTCTACCGAGGAAACTAATTTTGCTAGTGAGTCTGCATTAATATTTTGAGTTCTCAGGACCTGAATGATCTTGTAGTGATCGAAGCGAGATAGTAATTCTTGAGCTTTTGCTAGATATGCACACATCTTGTTCCCTTTCGCTTGATATTCTGTGGTCACTTGTCCGACCACCAACTGCGAATCACTGTGCACTTTCAATTCTCGAACTCCTATCTCAGAGGCAAGGCGAAGGCCGGCCAGGAAGGCTTCCTATTCAGCTTCATTATTAGAGGCTCGAAAGCCGAATCGAAGTGCATATTGGACTTTCCTCCGTCTGGTGAGGTTAAGATGAGAGCAGCTCCACAGCCTTGCGAATTGGATGACCCGTCGACGTGTAAGGACCATGCAGACGCTGTAGGATCATTTCCCGTAGAACTCTCTGGCAGTTTTTTTTGGACGTTGGTCTGACTCGCAGTCGTACTAGTCGTCCAGGGAGTTAGTTAATTCAACAATGAAGTCAGCGACCGCTTGACCTTTGATCGCAGCTTGAGGTCGGTATCGTATGTCAAATTTGCCTAGTTTGATGGCCCACCTGGTAAGATGACCTGAAAGTTCTAGTTTCTGCAACACTGGGCGCAGTGACTAATCAGTTAACACTGCTATTGGGTGTGCTTGAAAATAAGGCTGTAGTCACCTTGCTGATGTGACCAGAGCCAATGCTAATTTTCAACGCACGAGTACCGAGTTTCTGCATCAAAAAGAGCTTTACTGACATAGTAAACCAACTTCTGTGTTCCCTAATCTCGTAGATTAAGGCTGAGTTGACTGCCGCCGGAGAAATTGCCAGGTATAGAAGTAGTTCTTCACCTGGCAATGGTTTGGACAGCAAAGGAGGAGATCCGAGGTAGGCCTTGAGCTCAAGGAAGGCTTGCTCGCATTCTAGTGTCCAGGTCATTTCTTTGCACTTACAAAGTTGTTTAAAGAATGGGAGACATCGATCTGTAGCTTTGGAAACGAACCAATTAAGGGCTACGACCCGACCAGTAAGGCGTTGGACTTCTTTTACGGAGGTGGGCGAGCTCATGTCAATCAGAGCTCGGATCTTCTCTAGATTGGCCTCAATTCCACGTTGATTTACCATGAAACCAAAATCTTTTCCTCAGCCTATGCCGAAGGCGCATTTGCTAGGATTGAACTTCATCTGGTATTTTCTTAAAATCTCGAACATGGTGCGGAGGTGTTGAGCTTCCAATTTATACATATCCTAGCCCATTACATTGCATCTTATGCATGATTTGCATGTTAAAAGGTTTATTTAATACATGTTTTGTGGATGTAGGAATGAGAGAGGGATTACACCAAATTGATGTTCAAAAGACCACATTTATATGGATCCTTGATGATGATCCAAGGTGGGCTAAAGATGGAAGAAGAAAGAAGGAGAGAAGAGAGAGAAAGAATCAAAAGAAATAGAGGCTAGACCAGTCTAGACCGGTTGGCCAACAGGTCAGGCACCTTCTGGACTCTCTGGACCTCTGCTAGACCGGTCTAGACCGATCGGCCAGTCATCTCGACCGATCAAGAGCGGTCGGCCAACAGCTAGCCAGTGTATTTTAGCAGCTTTCCAGCAAGCTTGCTTAGCAAGCTCCGAAAATCATGCGCTGCGGGAGTCCTTACGCAATTCTGGAAGTTTCTAAGGTGGTAGAGCCTCTCTACTATAAAAGGACATTTATGGGTGGATCTAAAGACATCATAGAAGGCTAAGGAAGTCGTGGGAGGTGAAGGAGATCGCTGTGAAGCGTCTGCAACTCCTCCAAACTAGGCTTTTCTATGTTTTTAGTAGTTTTTCCTTTGAGCTTTAATTTAACCTATTAATGGTTGGCTAAACCTCTTAGCTAGGGCTAAGAGGTGAAGATTTTAGTTGTTTATAATGTCTAATTCGAATTAGTTTAAGTACTTTTTGATTTTATGAAGAACACTTCTAGTTCAAGTTTGAAATAAAGTTAGTATTTTTAGTTAATCTTCTATCTCTTGGGATTGCTCTTACATTGGATGTTTTGATTACTGAGATTGCTTAATGAGGGTGTTGATTGATAGGATTTTGGGTTGTAGAGATCCTAGATTCATCATGATATGTTGGATGCTAGGGGATCTTACAAACTAAGTTTCCTAAGAGCTTATTTAGAACTAAACTAGAAGGGGTTCTTATCTTTTGATTTAATCTAAGATATGTGTTTATGTATTGATTTTGGTTCAATAAAAGTTCAATTCATGCTTCTAAATCAAGTCTAGTGACAAGGCTTGAGGAAGAATCAAGAATGTGATCTTGCTTGTTTTGTGAAGGATTGGGTTGTGTGATTGAATACACCTAATGCCTTAGTTGATTATGAGAGGACTATATCAGTGGATGATCCATTTATATTAGATGCATTATGATGATTTGATTGCTTTATATTCCGATTGGATAGGGATGGTAACTCCGACTCCAATTGTGTTATTGGTTTGAATCGTTTGAATTGGCATTGTGAATAATTATTAGTAGATCCTTGGCACTGCTAGTGTTTATTTCCTTAATTTAGTTCTCAAGTAGATAGATTTATGTTCTTAATTACCATCCATCATTACAAATCTGAATTTAGCCCATCCTAGTTATAAAACTTAGAATTCTTACGACAATCCCTGAGGATCGACCTCGGTCTTACCGAGAATTATTACTACATCGTAACTTTGCACATAAGGCGAGCGAAAAGGAGGTCGCCTACGTGGTTTTCCGACTTCAAGCTTTTAATAAGCATGTCGTCCACGTAAACCTCCATGGTCTTACCAATCTGGTCTACAAACATTTTGTTAACCAGACGTTGATATGTCGCTCCGGCGTTTTTTAGCCCAAAAGGCATCACCTTGTAGCAGTACAGACCTCGATCTGTAACAAATGCTGTTTTCTATCTGTCAGGAGCGTACATCTTAATTTGATTATACCCGGAGTAGGCATCCATAAAGCTGAGCAGCTCGTACCCCGGCGTTGCATCGATGAGCTGATCTATTCTGGGTAGCGGAAAGCTGTCCTTCAAGCAAGCTTTGTTCAGGTTGGTGTAGTCGACACAAACTCTCCATTTTTCATTGGCTTTCTTCACTAAGACAACGTTGACAAGTCAGTCCGGATAGCGTTTCTCTTGGATAAATCCTGCCTGACATAGTTTCTGAACTTCCTCTTTGATCACAACTTATCTTTCTGTGTTAAAGGGACGCCATTTTTGGCGGACTGGCTTGAAGGTCGGGTTGACATTTAGCCGATGGACCATCACTTTAGGACTTATTCCAGGCATATCTTGATGGGACCATGCGAAAACTTCTGCATGCTCCTTCAGAAAAGTGGTCAGTCTTTTCTGTATGTCGCTTTCCAACTGAGATCTGATCTTCACAACGCGGGTCGGGTCATTGTCAATAAGTGGGATTTCGACCAACTTTTCGGCGGGAGATCTGCGCTCTTCTGTTTCTCCCCTTAGATCCAGAGGGGTCGTATGTGAGACAGTTGAAACCGAATTCTTGCTCTTCCCCCGTAGGGTTAGCTCATAGCATCGACGAGCTTCTTGTTGATCTCCTCTTACCACTCCGACTCCATCATCAGTTTCGAACTTTATAGCCAGGAGGTAGATAGAAATATCGGCTTTGAGAGCTCGAAGGATGGGTCGGCCAATGATCGCGTTGTACTCGTAAGGTGTGTCGACTACAAGGAAATCAACCATAATCTAATTAGGTTCCTCCCCCGCTGTGACCGGAAGAGTTATTTCTCCTTCTGGCATGACGCCGTCTTCTGTAAATCCAGTTAAAGCAGTTTTGACCGACCTTAACCTAGATCGGTCGATTTTCATTTTATCGAATGCTGTGACGTACAGGATGTCCGCTGAGCTTCCTATATCGACCATCATCCTGTGGAGTTTTTTGTTGGCGACCACCATTGAGACTATGAAGGAATCATCATACGGGTGTAAAACACCACGGGCGTCCTCCTCAGTGAAAGTTATTGTACATGAGGCAACCTTTGCAACCTTTAAAGGTCGGCTAGTTATGTTTACGGAGGACCCTAATGTTCTTCCCTATCGTACGTAAGCCTTTCGGGAGTTACTGGAGTCCCGGTGGTTGGCTCGCCAAAGATTATGTGAATTTCTTCCACAGGATCATTGTTGATCTGTTCGTCAGTCTGCTTTATAGCTCTCCGGTCTTCCTGACGCTGGGCAATGTAGTCTTTTAAGAATCCCCGCTAAATAAGGGTCTCTATTTGTCGTTTCAGGTTGAAACAGTTTGTTGTGTTATGACCGTGGTCTTTGTGATATAAGCAGTACTTTGATTTCAACCTCCTGTTGGGGTCGGTTTTTATCTTCGCAGGTCTTCTGAACGCGTGCTTGCATTTTTCCGTCAAATACACTTGCTCGATGGTCTTGTTGAGCGGCGTATACTTCTCAAATCATGGGTCAAGGCTTTGACTCCTTGGGTAGTATTGTTCCGATCTAGTGATCTCCAATCTGGGTTGTGCTTTTTCGAGCTGCTCCTTTCCTGACAATCTTTGTCTTCGGAGGACGATTTATGTGTGTTGACTAACTCCTCCGCGTTAATGTTTTTGGCAGCTCGATCTAAGAACTTTGCGACAGACCGGAGTGGTTCTTCACCAACAGACCAGAGGAATTTTTTATCGCGTAATCCTCCTATCATAATGTGGAGTAGTACGTCCTGAGAGAGATTTTCAACTTGTACGGCTTTGGCATTGAAACGTGTGAGGTAGTCTTTTAAAGACTCGTCCTCTTTTTGTTTGACTGTGGCGAGATGGGTTGAATGCTTCCTCGGGTCAGTACTCCCGATGAACTAAGTAGCGAAGGCCTTACTCAACTGGGCAAACGAGCTGATCGATCTCGGTTTCAGGTTTCGAAACCAAGTCCAAGCTGAGCTTGTCAATGACAAAGGGAAGGCTTTACACATGATGTATCCGCTGGCTTCGAGAAGTTCCATTCAGACCTTGAAATTTTCCAAATGCTCTGCTGGATCTGCTATTCCGAAGTATTGTTTGAGCTGAGGGATTTTAAATCCTTTAGGAAGCAGTTCCTCACGGATTTCTTCAGTGAACGGGGAGTCGACCAATGCATCCACTGCACTAGGTGCTCGGGCACGCTGTGCTCTCTAGATATCGCCTACCTGTTCACGGAGTTCTTTCAGCTCGGCCTCCAGTGGGTTTATATTGTCATCCACTCGGTCAGCTACACCGAAGTCGACTCGGGCGTGATCTAAGCGAGCTGATCTTCTTTCTTCGAGCTTATGGCGCAGGTCGCTTGCGGGTAAATCCATTGTTGATCGAGATTTTTCCTTCGTTGCTCGACTAACAACTTCATCTTCTTCAACACATTCTTGATCTAGAAAGGGTCGCTGAGAATGTTGTGGTTGTGGAGTTTGATGGGACCATTGGGATTGTTGATGTTGGGGACAAGATCGTTGAGGCTTGCCATGGTTTCTATAATTCGGAGCTGGCCGAACCAAGCCGGTTAAGAGAGCCTTAATTTCATCAAGTCTTTGATCGACGTATCCGAATCGTTCGTCTACGCCCCCCAGTCTTTCGGAGACACCTCTCACTTGTTCTTCGAAAGTGGACAATCTGACCTCGCGATTGTGAGATCTCTGTTATTCGCCTTACTGAACAAAGTGAGAGGACGTTCCGCCGATCTGGATGGTGGGCGTTCCGGGAATGAACCCCTCGTTGTCAGAATGGGGGGCTTCAGAAGATCCGGCTATTGCGGGAGCTTTCCCCTTGTATTTTCTTTTCCCAGCCATTGTAAGTTTGCTTAAGATGGAGGGAATGTATTGAGCTTTTGGGTGAGAACACGGCTTGACAGTCAAAGAATTCCCATAGACGGCGCCAACTGTTGTTGCTGAAATTTCAACAACGAACAAGGTGAGGTCGATGATTGATCTCATGAGATGTAGAGAGAGGTTGATCTCCCTCTAAAACCTGCAGGGATAAACAACGGCTCAGGGAGGGGCCAGGGACCGGCCGTTAGTCCTCCAATGCTTAAGTCAGTCCAAGCTTTTCTAATAAGTAATCTATTTTGTGAGTAAGAGTTTTCGTACCTTTTTGGTAAAGAGGAGGTATCCATTTATAGAATTAGGTCCCAGAGTTGTGTTTTATAAGGAAACATAATTCTTATGGAGAAGATCTTGGATCCCCGAGATCCCCGAGCCGTTCCGTAGTTGCTGGAGACATTTACGCACCAGTTGAAGATTCTCCGAATCCCTCTCCCATTATCTCGGCATAAGCCTAAGATCACGGGATTGTCATGATAAGACTCAGCTTGTCGCATGGCCGAGGTCGATCGGTTCTTGGACGGAATCTAGAAGTCGGTCTCCAGGTTAGATCGGATGATTTTGACCTATCTTCAGGTCAGTTGGGTCGGTTAGGTCCGACCTGAGGTCAACTCGTATTTTACCTATAACACAGGGAAATTGTGGATTCAAGGTAGTTATCCAATAATAAAGATGATGATCGACCTCACCATGTCCTTCCTGCGTAAAAAAAATGGATAGACGACATGGGTAAAACACATTCATCATAATGGGCCCCACAAAGTATCACACCACGCTAGAACTGGACGTCCATTATCCATCTTACAAGCTTATTTTAGGACATGCCACAACAAATGAGCATAATCCAAAATTCAAGTGAGCCGCATGAGAGGAAAAAGTGAGGAAAGCAATTCCTACTGTTGACACTTTCCCGAGCTACACCTTGATATTTATATGCCATCTAAACCGTTTACAAGGTCATTCAGTCAAAACAAAAAATATATCCTAATATGAAACTTTTGTGGCCATGTAAATGTTTCAGTGGTGGTCATTGAATTTCCACCGTTTCCTATCGAGCGGCCAACTTGAGTTTTGGATCCTGACCATTCTTGGTTTGCATGTCCTAAAATGAGCTCGCAAAACATATGACCGGGATGGATTTCTCACAAACATCATGGTGGCCCCCACCTTGCATCCTAGAGCAGGAACTTTGGGCCAAAGGCTTTAGCACTTGGCAGGAAATCCGCTTCCGAGCAACTCACCTAACACGGTGAATAAAGTCTGTGTAGCCCACCATGATGTATCATTATCCACACCGTCCACCGTTTTCTAACTTATTCTAGAGCATGAGCCCAAAATAAAAGCATATACAAAGTTCTAGTGGAGCACATAAAAAGCTGTGGACGGTTGAAACCTTCCTAGGGCCGATGGTGATTTTTATTTGTCATCTGACCTGTTCCTAAAATCTCACACATTGATGAAGTTGAAACACAAATATCAGCTTGATCCAAAACTTCTGTTGCCCCTGGAAGTTTTCAACAGCAGGCATTCAATTCCCACTGTTTCGTTTAGTGTGGTCACTTGAGCTTTGGATATGCTTTAATTTTGGGGCCATACCCTAAAATGAACTGAAAAAACGAATGAACGTTGGACATAAAACACATACATCATGGTGGGCCCCACAATATCCACTGCACACTGCACAATCCGGTCTGCCACCACCGACAGCCGCGGTGGCAGGACTCGTGGACGCAGGGCCATGCTAGATTTCCTCATGTGGCATGGAATGGGAGTATATTTCACCGACGGGAACAGGTATCATTTCTCACATACCAAATACAATCACCTCACACTTGATAAGATGGCAAATCTGTGAAAGATCCGGAACGTTCATCAGGTGGTTCCCTCAGGGTCTGTTTGGCGCATGGCACTAGAAGGGATGGAGTCATTTTAGGTGGGATTAACATCATTTATTGCACAATGATTACATGTCTGGTAATTCCATGGTATTTTCACGTCCAATCCCTGGGATCAAATTCTTACCATGGAAAAAACATTGGATTAAGAAAAATCCTGTTTGTTAGACCATGGAATTGCAATCAAGGGACCAAATTCACAACCATGTCAATCACTTACACATGTATATAACCATAGTGTATCTTATCATGTGAATCATACCCATGCACCTTGATCATGGTCTTTCTCACGAATGGTCTGGATCTTGCACAACGGTTGTGCGTGTGTACACTTGTGTTTGGTTCGTATGTGCTGCCCAGCATGAATATCATCTACCCCAAAATAAAGTTGGTCCAGTTAGTTATAAGGCAGCAATTAATTTTTTTTTTTTTTTTTTTTTCATATTAGACTATTTGCCAATTTGTAAACAGTCCATTTTCTACAATATGTATGGCCCACTAGACAAGTGAACCGGGTTAATTTGTAATCACACCAACACCCCCCATCCACCCACGCTAGATCCCTTGATCTCAGGGTTGAAACAGAGTCCCTCTATCAGTGAGCCATGGAGCCTGCATATGTATAGTATATCCATGCCATCCATCTGTTTTTCCAGCTTAGTTTAAGACAGCCCAAATATGAAGCATATATATACAATTCTCAAGTGGTCAGCTTCAGAAATCAGTGGGGATTGTATGTCTGCCACTAAGAACATCCTAAGGCTCATCCTAATGTTTATTTTGCCATCCAACTTATTGATGAGGTCACACACACCTCGATGAAGGGAAAAACTAATATCAGCTTGATCCAAAACTTTTGTGGCCAACAAGAAGTTTTTACTTGAGATTTGGATCTTTATTTTTTTATCTCATGCCCTAAAATGATCTAAGGAAAGCGGATGGATAGTGTGGATATACTACACATACATCAAGGTGAGACCATGCTTAGGTTTGCACTGTGTTGGGGAGGCCAAGACACACTTAATATGCTCCCTACATTCTTGATTATTATGAAGCATGTCTTGGGATGAGGATCATACGAATCTCCTCTTGCTTAAGGGCATGTCCCCTCTCACAACTAAATAAGCGTTTGCGGAACTCAAAAATATCAACCTCTTCCTGAGCTTTGATACTCTGGAGGGTGTGACGATGATATACGGGCACTTAGAAATTACATACATGGTCACATACAAGTACTTTAAGTAAATTATCCATTTTTTTTCACACACACCCACACCACATTGGCACTTGATCTTATAATTTCAGCATTGCCATTGAGCCATGGAGCTGGACCCAATAATTTATCCAAAGTATGGGTCCCAACATAGATGTATCTTGAACAAAAACTTAGCCACAATTGATTATCTGGCCAACTTGATGGATAGATGAAAATGAAAAATATCTAATGGTTCTTTTTCAACTGTCCACGAAGTACTAGGGCTGCACATTTATTCAATCAATTCGATTTTAAATGAAATTGAAATTGAATTGATTATAAATTTTCAAAATTGAAATTGAAATTGAAATTGAATTGATCATAAATTTTCAAAATTGAATTGATTTTAATTTTAAAATTTTGAATTGAAATTAAATTGACCCTAATTTTTTTGGAATTGATATATATTAAATTGATAATTTTTTTTAATTCAATTCGATTTAATTTTTCAAACATTGGAAATTGAAATCCTATAGGTTTTACAGGTTTGAATTTTATAGTACCTCAAATACTAATATTAATAGAAATATTTCTGAAAACACATGCATAATAACTAATCCATACATGGTTTTAGAGTAAAAATTTAATCCAACTTAATCATAATGTCCTAAAATGAGATGTAAAATTAAATGGACGGAATGTATATACAAAAAATACATAAAGGTAGGCCCCACATGGTAGGGGTAACACCCACTAAGCTGTTAGCAGCATAACACCTAATTCCCTCTTGAGTCTTGGCCTTGGGTAAACTTTAGATTGCTAGTACGCTTTTGTCATACTGAATAAACTCAGTTCAGCCTACTTTGAATGCATTTGGTTTATCCATCGTCCATTCATTTTGCATGCTTATTTTAGCCATTGAGCCCAAAATTGAAACATATCTAAAGCTTGAGTGGACCATGCCACATGAAACAGTGGGAATAATGATTTCCACTGTTGAAACCTTCCTAGGGCTCACAGTGACGTTTATTTGTCATCCAACCTATTCGTAAGATCAGGTAGACATGTATGAATGGAAAACACCAATATCAACTTGATTCAAAACTTCTGTGGCCTACAATAATTTTTCAATGGCAGAGGTTCGATTCACACTGCTTCTTGTGGTTTTAAAGCTTTTAATTTTTTTACAACTTGTATGGCCTACAATACTCCGATTCATCTTAGACTCTTGGGCGGGCGTTAATATGTAGAAGGGTGGTTTTAAAGCTCTATGAACCCCACAATGATGTATGTGTTTTATCTAAGCCGTCCATCCATTTTTTCATATAATTCTAAAAAATTAGCCCATAAATGAGACATCCAAATCTCAAGTGGACCACACCACAAGAAAATAGTGGGGGATTGACACTTATTATTGAAAACTTTCTAGGGCCTTAAAAGTTTGGTATTAAGCTGATATTTGTTTTTTCCCTTCCTCTAGGTTTATGTGACCTTATCAACAAGTTGGATGGCAAATAAACATTAATTACAATGGGCTCTAGGAAGAATTTAATGGTGGACATTCAATCCCCACTGTTTTGTTGTGGTGTGGTCAACCTGAGATACATATTTTTCTAATTTTTGGGATGTTGCCTTAAATTTTGATGTAAAAATGGATGGACGGCATAAATAAAACACATTATGATGCATCTATTTCATCCATGCGATCCATATATATATTTATATGATTCAATTCGATCAATCAATTCAATTCGATACAGATCGATTCAATTCGATCGATCAGAACCGAAAATTGAAATTAAATATTTTTTTTAAAAAAAATTGAATTGAATTGATCTTAGTGAATGATTTGATCCAATTCGATTCGATCAATAAATTGATCATAAATTGAATTGTGTGCAGCCCTAGGAAGTAAAGGTTGGGATTGCTTTACCAATCTGATTTTGGAGCTATCTTAGCACATTAGTTTTAACAATTTTCTTAAGTATTCTGAAAATGGGACGCTCGAAAAATGGCTGATCCAATCATCAAGAGGGCCATGTGAATTTGGAATTTGTTTGGCTGGGTATCCATTGCTTAATTTGTATTGTGTGGCCCATGGTTGGAATGACTAATTTTTTGTGTGTCCCCATTTTATGATGGGAAAATGGGAAATTTGCCCGATGGGTTCGATGCAATACAGTCATACACACCAAACCACGCAGATCCCACACAATTATTTTCACGATATTCTCATCTACAACAAATGAGAAAGCGTCTCATTGTAGTTGATCATGATTATTTTTACTAGAAGGCCAGATTAGCCATGATCAAAAGAAGAGCTGAAGTTAAGATCCAGTTGGTTCCAAGGGAAGCTAATGGTGTAGCTGATGGTCTCACGAGAATGGAAAGTATGTACTAGGCGAATTGTATCTTCTCAACTTACTTGAATTTACATGTGGAGATTAGAGGTATGTTGTTCTCAAATAAAATGGGGTTGGGAAATCTGCAGCTAGGAAGATGAGGGCCGTTTCGCCGACTGCCCAGCTGTGGAGGGGTGTGGGATAGATGGCCCAAGGTTTTTTAGTCTGGTCCATGTGGCGATCAGTGTAAGTATCTTGTTTTCTTACTGTGAGTAAAAAGA
Source organism: Liriodendron chinense (assembly GCA_003013855.2). Taxonomy (NCBI): domain Eukaryota; kingdom Viridiplantae; phylum Streptophyta; class Magnoliopsida; order Magnoliales; family Magnoliaceae; genus Liriodendron; species Liriodendron chinense. The sequence continues at coordinate 1,381,137 of PVNU02003892.1, read as the reverse complement.
AAATTTGAAAAAAAAAAAAAAATAGTCTTGATTATTTTTATGACTGCTGTCCTTGTTGTTGTTGTTGTTGTTATTGTGGTTGTCGTTCTCTCGTTGCCCCACCATGAAATGCTTATTTAATAAAAATATCGTCAAATAGATAAAAAGAATTTGCAAGAAATATTCAAAACCACATATTTTTGCACGTTTTCTTTTCCTTTATCTTCATGGTTTTCTATATAAGCGCACGTATGTGTCGTTTCGAACACACATCTTTCTCTCTCTCTCTCTCTCACAGTCACTCACTCACTCACTAGGGAAGAGAGAATGCCGGGCGTTTGGGCTATTCTCGTAGCTTTCTTAGCTTTCATGGTCCTAAGCGTACATGAAACAAATGGTGCAGTTCCAAGAAGGCTTCAAAACAAGATCAACTTCATAAATAGTAATGGCCCATATGTGGGGTTGGTGATACCCAACACCTTTGAGATGAACCCTCTCCTTGAATCTCCATCCTACATTCCTGATACAACCATCTCATACATTGATTTTTCTGGTAATATAAAAAAGACCCACATAAAAGAAAATTCTCTTTTCTTCTTCTTCTTCTTCTTCTTTTCTACTTTAAGGTTTTGAATATAGTGCTGATATTTCTATCTGGGTTTCTGAAGGGAGGCGATTTCGATTCGGTACTATTGAGGGCAAGAAGGTTATTTTGGTCATGACAGGGCTGGGCATGGTGTGTCTACAATTTCCAGTTTCAGACACTCTCTTAAGTTTTATTTTCTCTTGAATATTCTGAGATTTTTATTTAATCTTCTTTTCTTAAGGAAATATTAGAACAGAGAAGCTATCCAGCTTGGGTTGAAGACTCGGACCAACTCGTCTAGTCCTGAGTTGAGTTGGGGGCGACTCGTCCAAGTCAGGCTGAGTTGGGCTTATTTTCAGTGTTGACTTCTGGTGACGAACCAGATCAGGCTCCACCGAGTCCGAGTCGACTCAGACGAGCTGTATCTGACCTTGACAAGTCAGCAATCCAAGTTATTGTGACCCTTGTGCAACCAGGCCACTGATCAGGCTGTCCTTTAGGTCCAGCTGACGTTTCGTGGGCCATCATGTAAACAACACACTGTCAATAATGGATTTTAACAATATAATCCATAGGCTAGGAAATGGACGTACGGTGAAGATCATTAAAGGAAAATAGGTCCAATCTATAATATGAGCCATCGTTTTGTTTGTGCCCTTAATGGATTGTTTATGGTCCTAAAGAACTACTTTTATCAGAGAATCCGTGATATCACATCCATTGGTTGGAAAATAGACGGTCATTAAAAAAAGGGTTAAGTTGTAGGTGAATCGGATCATCATACCAGTGCAATTTTCACAATACAGCTCACAAATGAATGTTTTACTTAATAGACGGTCCTGATTGATCAACCACACTATCCAAGTGTCCCAGTGCATGCGACTGAGAGCACTACAACGGGATCATTCCTCATCAGGAACCTTTCACTAATATCTAAGTTAGTCTCAAGCAAGTAATCTGAACTACACGTTGCAAACATAAATAAGAGATCTGGAACCTTCATTTGTTGGGCCCTCCTGTCGACTGGGTTTCCAGTCGAGTCGAGTTTTCATCTTTTAAACTATGAGTTAGGCAATCCTAGCCTCATGATTGGGAGATCTTTGCCCAAAGAAAATGGACCTCAGACTATTATCTAGCTGTCCAATCTTAACCACTAAAAATAGTCCACTCAATGGCTGGATTTCACTTTCTATTTTTGGCATAATCATATTATAATTATGCGCTAATTTTCTTCCTTTTTCCTATTCTTTTTTGGTTATTAGATTAATGCAGGTATAACAACACAGCTGTTGCTAAGCTTGTTTAAGATAGAGGGAGTAGTGCACTATGGAATAGCTGGAAATGCAAACCCATCTCTCAATATTGGTGATGTAGCTATCCCTAAGTATTGGTCCCACACAGCTCTTTGGAATTGGCAGGTAACAGCCCATATCTCAATTTTTTTTTTCTTTGTATAAATCATGTATTTTATAAAATATTAGTAGCCCATGCTCTATACTGTATATATAATGTATCTGATATAGGTATGTACTACAATGTAGTAGTTAATCAGATAGTAAAGATCAATAAATTTCATCAAAGATGCACTGAATACAATAGATCGTATCTTATCATAATGCATTCAAATTTCCAGGAGAGATGATTTTCAAATTTTGAGGCTTTTCTTGGAATCTCTCTAAAATTAAAAAAAAAAAAAAAATTAAACATTAATACATAATTTTTAAATTTAAACTTCTAAGCATATAATGGATTATTTAAAATATTAAATAATTTTTACATTGGTATTGGAATCATTTCGTGACTAAATCCTAAAATAGTTAAATTGCCGAGATTTTTATATGTGTGTGTACATATACAGACATACATAGTGTATGGGAAAATGATAAAAATGTGTGCATTGATACAGGTAAATTAAGAATATCTAAGTCCTATCCAAACAACTGTTTATCCACCCATAGTTAATAGATGCCCCCACCCTTACTTTTGTAAGAGAATGAAACAAACTTGTACTACAGCATTCCCAAGAGTAGAAAAGAAATAGTGCATATCTATCAATCAAAGTGGGTGTAAATATCAATAGCCTGGGTAGGTTCCAGTGCAAACACAACTGTACGTTCATGTGTTTCTTACATTATCTTGTGTTCTGTGTATTGGACAGAGGTATGGAGACGGCCCTGAAAATGAACTAGCTCTTGAGGGGAATGGGGACTACACAAGGGAATTAGGGTACTTGAAGTTTTCAGACTACACCACAGTAAATGAAAGCAAGAAAAAGAGATCACTTGACAATTTGTTGAACAATGTGTGGTATCAACCAGAAGAAGTGTTCCCAGTAGACTGGGACCCCTGAAAGTAGAGAGCATGCCTTTTGGGTCCCTGTTGATAGCCACTACCTTGCAATTTCAAAGAAGTTAGAGGTCAGTAGAACTGCCTTAAATCTCTCTTTCTCTTTATTATGATTCTTTATAATTACATTTATTTATTTTTATTCATCATCAGAGATATGAACATCAGAAAAGAGATGCTGGATGATGGTGTCTTTAAACTTTTCCGTCCATGGCATGCATCCTTGTGGCGTATTTAAAAATATCAAGAATCAACGGTCTGTTTGGATGGATGTTCATATACACCCCCAACTTGATGGACTGGAATCCTCTGGCACCATCTTTTGCACTAGTGGGCCGCACAATTGGCGGCGAATCAGGACCATCCACTCATCAGGTCACTCACCATATATTTGGCCAGGTTTCAATGTTGTGTCCCACATGTTGAGTTGATCAGCCTAATCTTTTTACCAGGAGATCTTCACAGTGGGCTGAATTTTCTTCTTATTTTTGCTACAATGGAACCAAGATAGTGTCATGTGATGTTTGAATTTCAGCTCATGCAAACAGACGCCAATTACCTTTAATAACCTCGTCAGAGGTAGGGTCGGCAGTGAAATGGCAACCCCATTTCTCCGGGAAAAAATCTCAGCTTTTCACTGTATGGCCCACCAGTGCACACGGTGCTTTTTCATCACCCCTTTTTTTACTATGGAGTCTGAGCATAGTGTCGAACTGGATTGGGTCCAACCGAGTCTGAGTCAACTCGGATGAGTTGCACAGAAGGACTCGTCTGAGTGCTAGAAACCTCCACTGCTTGGTATGGAACCATTCAACTGGTGAACCCAGTTGTGGATAGCCCAAGGTTGAAACACATTGTCTATTGCATGGTCATGCCCATACAGTTAATGGACTTTTGCCACTGCCGGAACCTGGCCCACCTTCTATTGAGACGATCTAGTGCTTGATGAAGCATTTGAATAATGCAGGGTTTGAAGCTAGAAAGTTGCAGTAAACTCCACCACCTGTTTGTCGACCACCCCGAAGGTGTTAACTGTTCTCAGAGGAACGAGCGCAAATATTTACCTTGACAATGCCGCCTACCGGAGCTTCATATACAAGAAGTTCCGTGTCAGCCCAGTGGATATGGAGAGTGCTTCCGTCGCGCTCATATGTCTACAACAACGGGTCCCATACATTGCATTCAGGGCCCTTTCAGATCTTGCCGGAGGAGGGTCTGCACAGTCAAATGAGGCAGACACCTTCACTTCTCTCGCCGCCACGAATTCCGTTGCAGTTGTGATTGAGTTCATCAAGGAGCTGTTTGTTTCGTCGAGTACCTCAGTAATGTAATCGTAATTAAGTCGTCATTGTCATTTGCTTTACCTGTCTGGTGTTGTTAGAGGAAGCAGCTAGACTTCCTGTTATGGTGTTTGTTTGGCAATGCATGCCTTGGTAATAGTATAATATGAGCCCTTGTAGCTGTTTGATTAAACCCGGTGAACGTCTAATCACGTGGAAATACATTGCCATTGACGGATTAGGTATTACCCGAGCCTGAGCAGAGCTTGGGACAGGCTTGATGTGTCACGTACGTGTCACATCTGTATTGGTGGAGAACACATTGTTGTTAGAAGAGACATGTCACATTAGCAAGCCTGACACAATCATGTTAGGTCTGCTCTCCACCAGTATAGACATGACACATACCAGCCTATCCCGAGCTCTGCATAGGTAGAAGTAGTACCTAAACCAAGCTCGCCAATGTCACTCTGAGGATTGGGCCCAGACCTTTGGGTCCACCATGTTGGACACGATCCATTTCCATGCCTTCTGTACACGCGAGCATGTCATAATAGACTAAAACGATCGAATCAGTTGCAGGTATGCTATGGAACAAAACTTTTGGTTAATGGTCATTGAAGGGCCAGCTGTGAATAGTTGCCCTCCCTCAATCGTAACGTGCAATTCTCATTGTGACCTGTTAAAATAGTGCCCTGGTGCCATGGGCGAATGGGTACCAAAACCAAACATCTCAACAATAACGACCATCATCATGAATTTAGGAGGTCGAGGTAGAAGAAAAATGCTCATTAGTAGTACATTACAATTAAATAAACAACAACAAAAACTGTGATGGGGGGACTTGGTGAGGTCAATCACCGTCTTCCTCATGGGATAACTACTCTGAATTTATGGAACTTTCTGTTGAGGTTATCTTCAATCTTGGAATACTGACAGGGGTTATCGAGCACCCAATGAGTTCGAGTCAGGTACCCGAGGTCACCCGGATCAGTTTCTGGAATCTGAAAGTGCTGCTGATAAGGGGTTGTCGGGCGCTCGATGGGGTTTGGGTGGGCGCCCGATAATCAACTGGATTTACGCTGGAACTCTCTGAACAAACTTTTGTTCTACCGGGCGCTCGATAGTGTGCGAACTGTAATGTCGGTTGCATGGTTTTGCATGAGATTTGTTTCTAATTGGGGTTGTTTCCTATTTAAAGGGGTGTAATGCGGAACTAGGGTTGCCGCCAAAGGGATCGGGTATCCTAGAGTGATTGAGAGATTTCTAGGGCGAGAGAAAGAGATAAGGGAAAGCTTGAAGTTCTCTAGGGATGAGGGAAAGGATTGTGTTTATCCTTCTCATGTGAGGATTAACTTTGTAATTAGCTTAGGAATTCTCTAGTGGGCTATGATCCGGGTAAGGATTCTTCTGTAATTTCTTATAACTTCTGATTCATATATAATGGCTTGTTCACTTTGTGCCATGGTTTTTTACCTGTGAGGGGTTTTTCCATGTAAAATTCAGATTGCCTTCTCTTGGTGTATCGATTTACTTGTTATATTATGGTTTGCCTTGTGTGATTCACTTCCACTGCCACGTATTCCCAACAAATGGTATCAGAGTAAGAGGTAGATCAAAATCTGAGACGATGTTTCAATGGCATCAACCATAAGATTCGATAAAGAGAAGTATTCCATGAAAGAAAAACATGAAAAGCTCGGCATCTATGAAAGAAGTAGGGTGGAAGAAGATTGATAAAAAAAGTCAATATATCAATCAAGGCAATAGAAGTTTGGAGATTCTTCTAGAAAGGGGGCTAATACCGTGGAAGCCACAGAAGATGATTGTGATGATAACGATGTGTTGACTGTATCCTATGAGAGGTCTCTCAGTAGAGAGTGACTCTTAGATTCAGGTGCATTGTATCACATATAGGGCTGCACATTGATTCGATTAATTCGATTTTGGATGAAATTGAAATTGAATTGATCCTAAATTTTCGAAATTGAAATTGAATTAATCTTAATTTTGATATTTTGAATTGAAATTGAATTGACCCCATTTTTTTTTTTAATTAATATAAGATTGAATTGATGGATTTTTCGATTCAATTCGATTCAATTCGATTTTTCACACATTGTAAATTGAAAACCTATAGGCTGTAGGTTTGGTTTTATAGTATCTCAAATAGTAATATTAATAGAAATACTTCTGAAAATATATGGATAGTAACCAAACCATTTTAAATCATGAGTCCAAAAATAAAGAAGATCTAAATTTCAAGTGGAACATGCTATCGAAAACAGTGGTGATTGAATGTTATACCATTAAAAACTTCATATGGTCCATTGTAATGTTTACATAATGCTTATTTTTCTTCTAATGTGTTGATAAGTTACATAAATCTGGATGAAGTAAAAAAAAAAAAAAAAAAATCCAACTTGATCCAAAATTTAAGTGGCTCATTAATTGCCAATCACCACTGTTTCCTATGGTGTGGTCCACCTGAGAATTGTATCTACTTTAGGTTTGAAATCATGTCCTATAATGATATATAAAAATGGATGGGCGGATTGGATATAAAATTCATATACCAAGGTGGGCCCCACAATAAGGACTGCATCGTCTTGGGTGAGGCCAGGGCCGCACCTAATGCACTCACAAGTAGATAGCATGTCGTTCGATTGCAAGCGGAGGAATTTTTACCTACATAAAGATAGGTGGGCTTACAATAATGTTTGTGAGAAATCCACCCCGTCCATTTGTTTTGTCTGGTCATATTAGGATGTGAGCAAAAAAATGAGGTAAATTTAGAACTCAAGTGGGCCGAACGATAAGAAAAAGTAAGTAGGAAAATGCGTACTGTTGAAACCTTATTGGGGTCCACCGTTATTCTTATATGCCATCCATACCGTTCTCAAAGTCATTCCTACTGGGATGATCTGAAAATGCAAAAATATTATTTTGATCCAAAACTTTTGTAGCCCCATGAATGTTCAACAGTGGACTTTCAATCTTCACTGTTTCCTAGTCATGCAACCCACTTGAGTTTTAGATCTACCCCATTTTTTGTCTCATGCCCTAACATGTCATGGAAAAATGAATGGACGGTGTGGATGTCTCACAGCATGACGGTGGGCCCTAATTAGCTTCCTATCACATTAAGCATCTGCCATAACTTCTAGCATTTTGAAAATTTATCATCTAATTGCTCAAGTGAAGACACCATTCGACCTTATGTTAAGGTTGCATGCGCTCGAGCGCATTGTACCATTTCCTAATCAATTTAATTCGATACAGATCGATTCGATTCGATTTGTTCTATTCGATTCGATTCGATCGATAAATTGATCATAAATTGAATTGTATGCAGCCCTAATCACATGTGTCTTGACTCGAGCTCATTCATGACATACGATGAAGTGTGATAGTGGATCAGTGTTTTTGGGCAGTGACTACGCTTGTAAGGTGGTCGGTATTGGACATGGTGCGCATTAAGATGTTCGATAGGATCGAATGAGTCCTGAAAGATGTGAGGCATGCCCTTGGGTGAGGAAGAATTTATCTCTCTTGGTGCACTCGAGGTTATAGGGTGCAGGATCATTGGCTGCGATTGGGTTTGTAAAATGACAATGGGAGCACTCGTGGTGATGAAGGCATAGAGGTGTGACCATTTTTATAAGTTGACCAAGAGCACTTCTGTAATATACTGAACAAATTTTAGGGATATAAATTTTTTTCTAGAAAATTTAGATAAAATCTTACCATTGAGTGGATCATGTGACACTTGACAATAAATATAGGTCAATTTGTTTTACGAAATACCAATCTAAACCATGGATCATACATCCATATCATATAAAACGTAAACTTACAGTTGGATCGTCAGTTCAAATGCTATAAATGGTCCGATCGATGGACGAATGACTTAAATCCTCCAAATTGACTATCTTAGAGAATGATCCATTCAATGTGTAGTGATCATCTTATAAATCGTATTATAACATTCAGAATGGTATAAGTATGATAATTTTTTCCGAGTAGAACTTGAGATATGAGATCGGATATATCGATGACCATGATTTATCGAAGATATTAACCAATCTAGTAATCTGATTTGTGTAAAACTGCTTTTATATGATTCATCTTAAGTAGACCCATCTGATTTTATCATATCATATATATACTTAGATCTTGCTAATCATGCGCATATGTATAGTGCATCATCATGACCATCTATTATCTCATCTATCATACATAGTTGAACATTGCCACTATTTTTCCATGTACATGTACATCATGGTCTTTGATTTTGTACGGTTAGAATTGAATATTTCATAACCATGTGTAACATACAAGGTTGACACACACACAAACATGTATACACTCCCACCCATGAAATTAAGAGAGTACCTTTGATAGGTGTACCCTCGTAGCTATGAACGGTAATACATTATATCTCGTTATCCCAGTGTCTTTTGAGAGTGAAAATAATTTTAATTGGATGTGCTCTCTTCCAAGGAGGGGATGAATGTTTTATATGATGATGACCACCTTTGTGGGACCTACTTTGAGAGTGGCACGTGTATGTACTCTAAGCTACACTCTTAAATAAGATTTTCTCTTAAAATTCCTCTCGTAACCTTTTTCTTAAATCTCTTCCCTACTTCATGAGAGTTATATGCATTTACATGTGTTTAGCATGTGTTTTCTATGCATGTGTTTAATGCAAGAGGACTTTGCTTCCTCTATATAAAGCAATGCCAAGCTCTTCTCGTAAACACTTATACTTTAAACACACACACACACACAGAGAGAGAGAGAGAGAGAGAGAGAGAGAGAGAGAGAGAGAGAGAGTTTTGTGAGCTTATCTTCTTATCCAAACCATTTATCAAGTGAGTGCTCTAAGACTACATTTCTTAGATATTTTTTTTATCAAATCCAAGTGAACCCCACAAAGTATAAAACTAAGATGAACCATGAGCTGACCATTAGGCAGCATGAGTGAGCCCCACACGCCGTCACATAGGTAGTAATATGGTACCCCACACGCTATGCGGACATAATGAATGGTAAGGGTGGGCCCCAGTTTTTTATAAGATTTTATACATGTGGGTTTTTCCGTTTAGATTTGAATTTTTATTTACGTAATTATTTATTTATTGTTATCATGTTTAACAATATAAATAAATCAATTAGTTTAGAGATCTTATCATTAGATTTATGGTGGGCCAATATAGAAAAACTAACATCTCTCTAAAAAGGGCTCCACCTTAAAATCATGTTATGAGAAACATGACAAATGAGTTTTAGATGAAAGATCCATCGTGGCAAGTAATATAGCGGTGGGCCCCACCAACATTAAAGGCATCTTTAAGTGGGCATCATTACATTTATTCGAATGAACGATGGATCTTATTCTGCAAAGTATAGATATTTATCGAAAATCGTACAAATCTTTATCTTCATTTGTCAATCAAGATCCTTAGTCTAATCTTAGATCTAAACCACTAATGTTTAAATAAAAGATAAAAATAATGATATGAATTCTTAAATCAATGATCGGGTCCAATCCAACCGTTGATCAAGGGTCTAATAAACCAATTAAGGAATTTAATTAGGGGATAATAAGATCCACCCGACCCAGATCTAGATTGGATCATCTGATCAAGGATCAACTAGGGTCGTTGGACCAAAATTGTGAAAAATAAGGAAATGAACGGTCGATCGGATGGATCTTAACACCTAATTGTTATAAAGGTTGATCTTGACCTTAGACCCACTTGAATCATGATCTAAACCCATGATCCTTGAGATATGAGTAAGATTTGACCAGTGAATAGACACAGTTATTCACTTAAGGTCACAAGTGGGCTATCTTGAAACCAATGTGATCTAATGTTGATCTTGATCATCAGATCATAGATTGGTTCCATCCAAACCATAGAAAATGTGTCAAAACCCTTAGATTAGCAATTCAACTAGTCATAACGATCCATCAAGGGGTGAATTGATCAAAATGAAAGATTAAGTATATAGGAACCTAGATCCAACCGACCATATCTTAAATGAACGGTTGGATCGAAAGGATCTCGGGCCTATATGAAAAATAAAGCCAAAATGAACGGTTAAGATTGGTAGATCATGAATTAAATGTGAAACATGACTAAACCAAAGGTATGGATCGTTAGCTTGATGATCTAATTATTAAATCAACGGTCATAATTGTGTGCTAACAGATAATAATTGATTATATCATGAAATTAAGTATGAAAATAACCCTATTCACATAACATTTAAAAGGAAACCCAACAGAACAAAAATTGAGAACCCGTCAACTAGTCAGAGAGGATTGTATCTAAGGAGCCTAAGCAGAATAAAACTTTTGGTAAGTAATACTACACCAGGATGGTATTTTCAGCATGAATTTATTATGCATTCATGAATCTTATGATATAACTTGCTTATTTGATATATGTCATTATCTGAAATGTGATGTTGAAGTTGAACACCAGACAACTCGGGGATAGAAATCCCTTAAATTCTAGGGCAGAGTTCCCAACCGGAACCCGAATTGGTACCAATAGGGCCTCTTCCCAAGGCTATGGCCTAGTGCTGGAGAAGGAGTATAATCAGCTCTAGAATAGACTACTCATCGTTGAATGGGTGTTTGCAGGCCGAAAGCTGTGTGCAGCCATGATCGTAATGATTCTTAAGTATGGAGTTATTTATATGATAGATGGCATATTTGTTGTTATTTTGGTAAACATGATATGTATTGAATCATGCAAATTATTATTACTTACTGGGCTTCTAGCTCACGGTGTTGTATATGGAAACTATTCAGGAAAAAACATAATGGAGGCGTCTTTATGAATATGACTTCAACGGAATAACTGGTAGAGGAGTCAGAAGAAAAATAAGAGAAGTTAGTCTTTATCCTTATGAAGTTATTTATGTTTTGAATGATATAGTTCGGACATAGGCCTTAGGGCCATTTGATACTTTAAGACAATTAATAATTAGTTGCATGTTATTATGATGATTAAACTTTTTATTTTAGTGGGTGAATGTATTACGGTTTAATTTTAGCACAATATGATTGCTAATACCTCGAACTCGATATCCGAATTGATGGAATTTGGATATCCAAGGTTGGGGTGTTACAACTTTTCAAGGTGGATCTGTGGGATGGGCTTTGGAATCCACGATTGTTTGTATGTAGCAAGTACGCAAGGGCCACATGAGAAGAGTGACAAGGTGCTTGAAGTTGTAAGGATGGAGTCAGTGGAGGCATGAGAAGCGATGGAATTATAAAGGAGACAAAGTAAAATGAAGAATGAAGCTTTACAGCAGTGGAGTGCTTGAAGATCGAAGCCACGGTGGAGATTGTTGAGGTTATCTTCAATCTTGGAATACCGACAGGGTTTATCGGGCTCCCGACGGGTTCAAGTCGGGCGCCCATGGTCACCATGATCAGTTTCTGAAATCTAAAGTGTTGCTGACAAGGGGTTGTCGAGAGCCCAATAGGGTCTGGGCAAGCGTCCTTCTCATGTGAAGATTAACTTTGTTAGCTTGGGATTTCTCTTATGGGTTGTGATCCAGGAAATGATTCTTCTGTAATCTCTTATAACTTCTTATTCATAGTGGATTGTTCGCTTTATGTCGTGGTTTTTACCTGTGAGGGGTTTTTCCACGTGAAAATTGGATTACCTTTTTGTGTGTTAATTTGCTTGATCGTGGCCATTTGGGTTTGCCTTGTGTGATCCTCTTGCGCTGTCAATTTTTTTCGATTTATGCTGGAACCCTCTAGACAGATTTTTGTCTATTGGGCACCGATGATGTGTGAACTGTAGTATCGGTTGTGTGGTTTTGGCGGGATTTGTTTCCAATTCTAGTTATTTCCTATTTAAAGGGGTGTAATGTAGGATTAGGGTTATCATTAGAGAGATCGGGTATCTTAGAGGGATTGAGAGAGTTCTAGTGTGAGAAAAAGAACTAGGGGAAACCTTGAAGTTCTCTAGGATGAGGGAAAGAACTGTGTTTTTCTTTCTCATGTGAGGATTAACTTTGTTAGCCTAGGATTTCTCTTGTGGGCTGTGATCCGGGTAAGTATTCTTCTGTATTCTCTTGTAACTTTTGATTTACGGTGAATTGTTCGCTTTGTACTGTAGAGTTTTACCCGTGAGGGATTTTTTCTCGTAAAATTCAGATTGCCTTCTTGTGTGTGTTAATTTGCTTGATCATTATGATTATCTCGTGTGATATCTCTCGCTTCCGTTACGGGGCCGGTCGACGCTGGAAATTCCGCCAGGAGGACCAGAAACTCTCTGGATAATTTTAGTTCATCAGCGAGTGCCCGACCACCCTTTATCTGTCCCACAAAATTCATTTAGATTTCATGTTTTCTCACTAGACTATTTTTGAGGTCATTGGGTGCGCGACCATCCTTCATCGGGCGCCCAACCATGTGCGAACAGTTGTGTAAATTTGCACGGATTTTCAAATTTCTTTCCGAATTTGTTTAGTATTATCCTCAATTACGTACGATTCTAAGGTTTTAGGGTTCGTTTTATTTACAAATAGTTGTTTTCATTCATTGTTAAAGAAAAGAGATGGTGCATGTTATAGTGAGGAATCCCCTCGATCTTATTTCTCTTTGCAACGACAGTGTCAAAAATCCTATGGACGGTGATCCAGGGATTCATTATCTATCGGAAAGAATGAAAGGTTTTCATCGGGAGAGAAGAAAGACAATGTAAGGGTTGGAAGCTTCCCTCGACCATTTTGCACCGATTCTGCCACGTAATCATGTACAACGGAAGGTTGATCAAGCCACGTAAGAGTTGTTGGCTGGATTTGATCGTATAAATAAGAAGTTAGAACGATTTCTTATTCATAGTGGAATCCTGATTTCAAGTTTTGTTGGATTTCACAATCAAGTTGCTCGTAGAGTGCCTCCAGTAATGAGTTGCAAGGTTATCCCAAACCAATCACGCTCAACAGATCGATCCTATAAGAGGACGATATCTCTTCTTAACTTCAACGATTAGGATCTCATCGATGAGTAGCTCTCTGAAGTCGAGTATCTCTTCAAGTACATACAGATTCCTGACAAGGGAAAAGCTTCAATCGCGACATGCCATTTGACGGATGATGCTTGGGATTGGTGGGGACACATTCTTTATTATCAGAAGCAAGAGGGAAAACCACCAATTCGTTCATGGCCGCGGATGAAACAACGACTGTTGGAACGATTTAGATACGGCGATTGTGAAGATCAGGTATTCTCCCAACATCCCTACAACTTGCAGCAGGGATCCTATTATTTTGAGACAAGATCGCGATAGATCCCCAAATCCATTAATGGTGAACGAGTGGCCCATGTGGGAACGAAAAATCTACCCAACACTTTTGAAGTGGAAGGACAGTCTTTCGTACCTGCACAAAATATTGCCACAAAGTATGAGGGCGGTGTGGTGGTTCTGGATAGACATAATGCAACTACAGAAAAGATCTCTGACATATAGCTAGCCTGCCTGTATCTCAGAGGTTGTACAGAATTCTGAGAATGTGGAAAAACTCAACACCTTTGCTGCGACAATTGAAGTTGTTGGGCGCCCGACAACCCCTGTTGCTATTTAGGCCTAAATAGGCAACAAACTAGAATTAGAAATAATTTATGAAAAACCGCGTAAATTGGCCTAACAGTTTGTCGGTTGTCAGGCGCTCGAGGTCACTCGGGCTGATTTTTGAAATCTAAAAGTGTTGCTGACATGGGGTTGTCGGGTGCCCAAGGGGTCTAGACGGGCGCCTGATATACGATTGGATTTATTTTGGAACTCTCTGAACAGATTTTGGATCTGTCGAACGCCCGATGAGGTCGAGTCAGGAGCCCGACAACCGGCGAACTGTTAGGTCGGTTTACGTGGTTTTGCGTAAATTGTTTCTAATTCCGATTTGTTGCCTATTTAAAAGGATGTAATGTGGGATTAAGGTTGCCGCCAAAGGGGTCGAGTATCCTAGTAGGATTGAGAGAGTTCTAGGGTAAGAGAAAGAGCTAGGAGAAAGCTTGAAGTTCTCTAGGATGAGGAAAAGGGTTGTGTTTGTCCTTCTTATGTGAGGATTAACTTTGTTAGCTTGGGATTTCTCTTGTAGGCTGTGATCCAGGTAAGGATTCTTCTATAATCTCTTGTAACTTCTAATTCATAATGGATCGTTTACTTTATGTTGTGGTTTTTTACCCGTGAGGGGTTTTTCAACGTAAAAATCGGATTGTCTTCTTGTGTGTATTAATTTACTTAATTGTGGCCATTGTGGTTTGCCTTGTGTGATCCGCATTCGCTACCGATTTTTGCCGATTTATGCTGGAACTCTTTGGATAGATTTTTTTTTGTTGGGCGCTCGATGGTGCGCGAACTGTAATGTCGGTTGCGCAGTTTTGCAAGGAATTTTTTTCTAATTCCAATTGTTTCCTATTTAAAGGGGTGTAATGCGGGATTATGGTTGCTGCCAAAGGGGCTAGGTATTCTAGAGTGATTGAGAGAGTTTTAAGGTGAGAAAAAGAGCTAGGGAAAAGCTTGGAGTTCTCTGGGATGAGGGAAAGGACTGTGTTTGTCCTTCTCATGTCAGGATTAGCTTTGTAAGCATGGAATTTCTCTTCTGGGATGTGATCTGAGTAAGGATTCTTCTGAAATCTCTCGTAACTTCTGATTCATACTGGATTGTTCGCTTAATGTCGTGGTTTTTTTTTACCCGTGAGGGATTTTCCACGTAAAATCGGATTGCCTTCTTGTGTGTGATGATTTACTTAATCATTGTGACAATCTCGTGTGATATCTTTAGCTTCTGTTATGGGGCCGGTCGATTTTTTCCAAACACTTTTGGGACTCCTCAACTGGAATTCCTTGAATCCACCAGAAAATTTGAAATAATTCAAAATAAATTGATTAATAATATGAAAAGATGATTAACAATGAGTTTAAGAGGGCTTATATAGCCTAAAACAAAACTCTAAATCCTAATAAAGGAGTCATAATTGAAAAATGAAAAAATCGTGAAAAATAGCATAAGTTCGCATAAGACCGTTAGGCTTCGTCGGGCGATCGTCGAGAAATCGTCAGGCGACCAAAACTGTCCAAAATCGCCCAGAGACAGAGTCTGCAATCCTACTGAGTTTCGGACGACCGTCAAGAACTCGAAATTTACTGAATTTCTGCCACTTTTCCTTCATTTTTTTTCGGTCCATTTGTTATAGGAATGTGGCGGATCCTCGCCCTTCATTACGGGGTTCTTGTCTTACATCAGACCCTCCCACTTCAGGCGACCATTAGGAACCCAAAATCTGCCAAAATTTTGTCACTTTTCCTTGATCTTTTTTTGGTCCATTTGTGATAAGAATGTGGTCGATCCTCGCCCTTCATCAGGGGGTTCTTATCCTACATTAGACCCTCCACTTCAAATAAGCTCGTCCTTGAGTTTCTCTTCGGACTTGACCCACAACATGTCAGCAGCTTCGGGGGTCGGCGTTTATTATTCATTTTCGGCTTCTGCTCCACCTCGTATAAGAGATAAGGTTCATCAATTGTGTCACCTTTCCCTAGCTCAGCTTTTACTATGCCATCCTGTAATGCCTCGCAATCTTCTATTGCTGCTTCTATTCTCACCTCAATGGCTTTGGTTTGCTTTTCCAGATCAATTGCTTATGTTGGTGTCAGACATGTCCCGTCAATTACGGTGACTACTTCATGACATGATACTTTAGGCACCAAATCAACGAGCTCTACAATCTTTGCACCTTCATCTACTGAGTGTATAACGTACATACCATCAATGTTCTTTTACGGGTTCTCTTCTTCTATTATAATTACAATTTCTACTTCATGACATGATACTTCAGGCACCAAATCAGCGAGCTCTACAATCTTTCTACCTTCATTTGTTTAGTGTATAACGGACAGGACATCGATGTTCTTTTGCTGGTTCTCTTCTTCTTCTACAATTGCAATTTCTGCAGTCTTGCCTGCACTAACCTTTTCTTGGCCCAGTCCTTCAAGCACTACATCAATAAAGTCCCACAATATTTTGGGATTTTGAAGTTCATCTATAACCTTATCACTCATTGGAATATGGATTTCTTCAACATCACTCGGACCGATAATGTCTTGAATCTACTCTTTGGACTTCTGTTAAACTGATCCAACAACTTCGACGATGTTTGCAGACTTTTCCTCGTCCTTCACGACAGAGGTGTTGTTCTCATCCACCGTCTCCGAACTCTGAACAATCCCGAGATGCAAGTGGGCTGTAATTCAGAGATCTTATCTAAAGCTGCATTACATCTATCTAGAACCAACATATCATTCTCTGGTAGTGTTACGGAATTTCGTACAGATGCGAAAGACTGCCCCTCCACTTTAAAAGTTTTGGGTAGGTTTTTAATTTCCGCATAAACCGAACGCACGCCAAAGTAGACAAACGAAAAATAAGGTTTACCCAATCACAAAGTGGACCAATCTATAAAAATTAATATACACCATTCAAAATATCCTAACTTAAGTTTAGCCTATTTGATTATCTGATCAGCCTGATATTCTGTCTATGTTATCACCATCGTCAAGTTCATACGTTGGATGGGTTGGATCTTCTACAAATTCTAGGTGGGGCCGTAATCCTGACTTTCACTAAATTTTTTTAAAATAATAATATGAGGACAGGTTTTGTAATTTCATCCCTGAAAAATCACCACCGTAGAAATCTTATCTTAATCTACCACGAAAGTTGTCAACGTGTCCACTATGATTGGGACGGTCAGTCTGATGGCTACCACGTGAATCACGTGAATGCCATAGACTATATTTGCACGGACATGAAGATTTGGATCATTTGAGTGGTGACATCAAAGTCCTGAGGTGGATGGCTAGAAAACGTTGATTGAGAAAAAAGAACGGTCCCTTAGTTTGCCACCATTTAAGACATGAGGGTGACACTTCAACCACTCGCGCGGAAATGTTTAACGGCAATCCAGACCATCCAAATCGCTTGCCCAACAGTGGCACTGAGAAGATACCCATAACCACCTGATTTCCCCCCTATGAATCTGGATCATTGGATAGCTTGATCAGTGGGGTTTCATAGATTAGTTCCATCCATAATGGGACACATTATTTGGATGGTGTACATCAAAGCCGCATATGAGGAGGATGAGTCACCACTAGAGCTGGGCACAAACCAAGCTAACTCAAAAGCCCGGCTCGGATTGGTTTGAAAAAGCTCGGCCTAGATTAATTCCAATAGAAGTTCAAACCAAACCAAGCCCAGGAGCCAAGCTCATTTGAAAAAACAAACCAAGCTCAACCGAGAGCAGTGCCCGCTCGGCTCAGCTCAAAGCTCTGTTTGATTCGGCTCGATTTGGCTTATAGATTGTAAGCACACTTTTCCCTGTAGTGTGTGATCCAATTGAGCTTTGGATATGATTCTATTTTGGGATCATGTCTTAAAATGACACGTAAAAATGGATGGACAACATGGATAATACATATAAACGATGATGTGGATAATACATAATACATACACATGAATGCATATTGTTTCTTTGCACTTGTAAAATTATGCTTGTGTACTTGTTTGGAAAAAAAGATCTTACATGTTTGTTTTGAAGTTGCACTCTTCCTTGGGAGGATGTTAAACAAACAAACAAACATAAAATAGAGCCGCCGATTCGAACTCGACCTAGCCCGGTTCGAAATTTTCAACCAAGCCGATCTCGGCATGAACTAGATTTTTCTGAAGCAAACCAAACTTGGGCTGCATGGGTCGGCTCGAAGCCCAAACCGGGCCGATCTATAAACTGGGGTGGCATAAGTGTTAGTGCACTTTTCTGTGGCATACTAGTGCACCTTATTTGTCAATCACTTAGGTCAGTGAGTCTAGTGTCGGTTGAGCTTAATGAAGACAAAGAACAAATACTCAAGATGGACCAGCTGCATCAAAGAAGAAGAAACAGGTAAAAAAGATGCCTTGATGTGCCTTAACTTTAAACCTAACCAAAACCATAACCTCTAGATGACCGTGATCATTAGGATACCCTTAGTCATCTTAGATTGGCTTTAGGTGTCCCAAAAAATTACCTAAAAAATGGCCAAGAGATTGCATGAACTACTGTAAAAACAAGACAGAAATATGCATGTTTCATGCCTTAGACCTGTCGCCAGACCAGTCACCAGACTGGTCGGCAGTTGGCCCAAAATGGACAGCAAGCTTCCTTGTGAAAAAATAGTCTCTGGGCATAAAATGACCGGCGGCGACTGGTCAATTTGAGACAGTAGCTAATCATGTCCAGGCCATATATTACGACCGGACGGAAAAAGCCGTTTTATAGTCGTTTTTATAGCCGTTGGGGCTTTGTGTATTTAAAGGCTTGACTTATTTTTAGGGGCAAGTAGAAGGATTTTAAGAGGATTGAAGCCACCATTGTTGGAGATCATTTGAGGCTCATTCCTAACCATTGTAAGGCATCTTCCTTGTGGTTTTACACAACAATGGAGCATTCCAAGCTCATGAAGAAGATGACCTTCATCCCTTCTTGATCTCTAGAGCTTAGATCTTTCTTGATAGTAAAAACCTTATCCAAAGCTCTAAGATGAAATCATTGTAGGTGAGCAACTCTAGGCAACCCATTCCTATTAGTTATAGAGTTCTCAAACCTACCCTCCTATCACTTTGGGCATCTCAAAAGCATCACAAGCAAGGTGATTGATCAAGTGTAGTTGAGGCATTGGCAACGCAGCAGCAACACGAATGTGGGAGCTAGGGAAGCTAATTGAAGCACGGGAGAGCAGAGATCAAGCAACCCAAAGCGGCACTGAACAAGGGGCTCATTCAACAAGTAACGTTGTCATTTATTGAGAGTCTATCCACTCAATTCTCTGTGATAGTTGAGTGTAGAGTTTGTTTGTCAAACTCGATCTAAGGTCGTTTGTTGATTATTGGCACGTTTGTCGGGCCTAAAACATCTAGGGACATTTGTTGTTCCTTGGCACATTTGTCAGGCCTAAATTAGTATCCAAAAGGGAGCCTCTGACACAAGAGCGAACATGCGTCGGGTTGAGAGTTAGCCTATGTCCAAAACTCCGTTTGGGTTGAGAGTTAGCCCTTTGTCCAAAACTCCGATTATGGTTGAAAGGTGAACCGGTAAAACCTTCGTGTAAAGGTTGAGAGGTGAACCTCATTTAAAACCTCCGATGGTGAATGCTAGTGTGCTCAATGGGGTTGAGTACTTGAACCGGAAGTGGAGTAGACCCAAAGTCAAACCACTATACATGCTTGTGTTTGTGATTGATTTGAATACATTGTTATCTTAGCATTGTATATTTAATTGTTAATTATGAATGTTTGATAGGAATGTATGCTAGACATTAGATAGGCACATCTACACATAAGATGTACTTTCACTAGTTGTGTAGACTTGGTCTCACTGATCCATTCTCATAAGTCTACATAGGTTACATAGATTAGGAGCTTGATTTACTTAATCATTTAAGTATCTATGCATGCTTAAACTAGGTTGCTTATTGCTTAAACAAAATATTGGTCTTGTGATTGGACCCACTTAGGCTTGGAAGTCGAAGTGTTTCTTGCTAACTTAATTTAATTTGTTAAATTCTGTAAGCGTGCCCCCCCCCCCCCCCCCCCGGACTTAGCCATAATTCTAGTTGTTCTTTAAGCTTCCGCATTAATACGCCTTTTAACCAAAATGTATAATAATTCTAGTTGCTCTTTAAGCTTCCGCACTAATACGCCTTTAATCCAAAATGTGTAATTTCAACAAGAACAAGCCAAACAAAACTAGGGCCAACTCAGCCTGACATGAATCGTTACCCACCTCTAATCACCACCATTTTCAAAATGATGCTAAACTAAGAAATGAGGCCATGCCATTTATCTAATATCCTACCCATCCAAACACTGCTTTTTTTTATTTCTGAGTCTGTATGGGCCCATCTTTGATTTCACTCAATACAATAAGAGTGTCCTGAGTAACTCAAGATGCCATCCGATTTCGTGTTTTATCTGAATTTGAATCCTCTGTTGGCAGCAAAGCATGAAGTTCCTGTTTATTGCCATTTCATTGGTCCACCTAATCACATAGTTCCGCAACCATGTCACATCCTCAACCTAATCACACCTTTGTGTAACCTGATCACATAACCACTTGAGTTTTGGATATGCTTCAATTTTAGGTTCATGCTCTAAAATGGGCTGAAAAACTGGATGCACGCCATGGATAAAACGAGTCTGGATCCTCTGTTGGCAGCAAAGCAGGGAAACTTTGCTGGATGCCTGCTCATTAGTCGGCATCACACTGTATGATGTTAGTGATGTCAGTGTAATCAGTTCGCACTGAGGTGTGATCAGGCTGAGGATGTGACATGGTTGCAGACCTATGTGATTAGGTGGAAGAATGAAATGGCAGCAAACAGGAATTTCCTGCTCTGCTGCCAACAGAGGATTCAGATTCGGATAAAACACGAAATCGGATTCTCATAGACCCTCTTATTGTACTGAGTAGACTCAGTTGGGCACACGGGAAATGTATATAGTTTATCAACACTGTCCATCCGATTTTCAGATCATGTCAGGGATCCAAACCAAAATTGAAACATATCCAAAACTCAGGTGGACCATACCACACGAAACAGTGGGTATAATGATATCCACCTTTGAAACCTTTCTAGGGCCCGCAGTGATGTTTATTTGTCATCCAACCTGTTTACAAGATCACACAGACATTGATGAAGGGAAAAAACAAATATCAGCTTCATGCAAAACTTCCACGGCCCCAAGAATTTTTCAATGGTATAGGATCAATTCACATTGTTTCCTGTGGTGTGGTCAATGGAGTGGATGAAATACATAAATCACAGTGGACCCCTCAGGGTTATGCTTAGCGTACTGAGTTACTCAGGGGATGCGGATTGGCTAGTGACCCCAACACCAGCCTCGGTGCTGGTGTCAAAGCTGTGTGGGCCCCACCATGATGTATATAGTTTATCCACACTGTCCATTCATTTTTTTCACCTCATTTTAGGGCATGGGCCCAAAAATGAGGCAGATCCAAATCTCAGGTGGACCACACCACAGGAAAACAGTGTTGATTGATCGCCCACCCTTAAAAACTTCCCAGGGCTCACTGTGATGTTTATTTGCCATCCAACCTGTTATAAGGTCACACATACCTGGATGAAGTGAAAACACAAATATCAGCTTGATCCAAAACTTCTGTGGCCTCCAAGAAGTTTTCAACGGTGAGAATTCAATTCCCACTGTTTCCAGTGGTGTGGTTCACCTGAGATTTGGATCTGCCTCATGTTTGGGCCCATGCCCTAAAATGAGGTGGAAAAATGAATGGACAGGATGAAACACATACATCATGGTGGGGCCCACACAGCTTTGACACCAGCCCCGGGGCTGGTGTTGGGGTCACTAGCCAATCCGCGTCCTTACTCAGGACGAAATCCGCTTCAATAAAACACATTCATCATAGTGGGCCCCACAGAGTATCACAACAGGCTACAGTGTCTGTGACCCAACATCTAGCGCTGATTGTGTAGGGAGGAGCTGGACGTGGATTTCCTGCTAAAGCCTTTGTGGCCCACTGTGATGTTTGTGAGAAATCCACCCGGTCCATTTGTCGTACGAGCTCAATTTAAGACATGTGAAAAAAATGAGCAGATCAAAAACTTAAGTGGGCCACATGAGGGGAAAAAGTGAGGAAATAAATTCTTACCGTTGAAACTTTCCTGAGCTCCACCTTGATATTTATGTGCCATCTAAACCGTTTATAAGGTAATTCCCACTGGAATGAAGTGAAAACACCAAAACTTATCCTAATATAAAACTTTTATGGCCATGCAAATGTTTCAAACGGTGGCCACTGAATTTCCACTGTTTCCTTTCGTGCGGCCCACTTGAGTTTTGGATCCTGATCATTTTTAGCTTGCATGTCCTAAAATGAGCTTGCAAAAGGGATGAACTGAGTAGATTTCTCACAAACATCACGGTGGGCCCCACCTGGCATCCCGCAGCAGGAACTTCCCGGGAAAGGCTCTTTAGCACTTAGCAGGAGATCTGAGGAACTCACCTAACATCGTGAATAAGTCTGTAACGGCCATGATCTATCATTATCCACACCGCCCATCGTTTTCTAACTTATTTTAGAGCATGAGTCCAAAATACAAGCATGTACAAAGTACTAGTGGACCACAACAAAAAAAAACAATGGAAATAATGACATCGACTGTTGAAACCTTCCTGGGGCCACGGTGATTTTTATTTGTCATCCAACCTGCTCATAAGATAAAACACAAATATCAGCTTGATCCAATACTTCTGTTGCCCATAAGAAGTTTGCAACGCCGGCATTCAATTCCTACTGTTTTGTATAGTGTGGTCCACTTGAGCTTTAGATATGCTTTAATTTTGGAGTCATACCCTAAAATGAACTGAAAAAACGGATTGAATGTTGTAGATAAAACACATACATCATCGTAGACGCAGGGCCATATATGCTAGATTTCCTCATGTGGTATGGAACGGTGTTTAATTCAACAACGAGAACGGATATCATTTCTCACATGCCAAATACAAACATCTCACACAGACACCTTGATAAGATGGCAAATCTGTGAAAGATCCGGAACGATTCATCAGGTGGTCCCCTCAGTGAATGTATCTTATCATGTGAATCATACCCATCCACATTGGCTATCTACCCTCCACCTGTCCATATTTCGTTACTAGGGTGGTCCACCAAATGAATACGCCTTCCAGAATTTTAGGGCTAAGCATTGATCATGGTCTTTCTCACGAATGGTCTGGATCTTGCACTACGGTTGCACGTGTGTACAATTGTGTTTGGTTCGTGCAGATGCGCTGCTGCAAAAATAAATAAATAAATAAATCTTCCTCTTTGATAAATGGTGGAGGCGATTTGCACGAGGATATAGATAAGAGACGACACGCTGAACAAGTACCAACCTTGCAGGCATGGTTGTAATCCCAGCCGTTCATATGTGCTGCCCAGCATGAATATCATCTACCCCAAAATAAAGCTGGTCCAGTTAGTTATAAGGCAGCAATTAATTTTTATTTTTTTTCATATTAGACTATTTGCCAATTTGTAAACGGTCCATTTTCTACAATATGTATGGCCCACTGGACAAGCGGACTGGGTTAATTTGTAATCAGGGCCTGTGCAAATAACGCCACAACTGATGGTTATGTGCGGCCCTGACCATGGGCCCACCTTTCCCTTTTTTTTCTTTTTCTATTTTTCTTTTTAACACACACCGAAACCACCCACCCACCTTCGCTGCATGGGCATTCGATCCCATGATATAGACCATGGATTAGGTACCACTTGAGACTGTGCACGTGCCAACGTACTAGCCTGTTTTGGAGCTCTGCACAGGCTCAAGTAGTACCTAATCCTCCTAATCTCAGCATTGAAACAGAGTCTCTCATTCAGTGAGCCATGAGCCTACATATGTACAATATATCCAAGCCATCCATCTGTTTTTCCAGCACAGTTGAGGACATAGCCCAAATATGAAGCATATACAATTCTCAGGTGAACTGTGCTTAAAAAATCAGTGGTGATGGTACGTCTGCCACTAAAAACTTTCAAGGGCTCATCGTAATGTTTATTTGCCATCCAACTCGTTAACGAGGTCACACGACCTGCATGAAGGAAAACAATAAATATCAGCTTTAACCAAAACTTTTGTGCCAACAATAAGTTTTTAATGGTCAACCATCATTCTTTGTCATAGTATGGTCCACTTGAGATTTGGATCTACTTTATTCTTTATCTCATGCCCTAAAATGATACAGGGATACGGATGAACGACATGGATATACTACACATAATCTGCTCCCCTCTCGCAACTAAATAAAGCATTTGCGGAATTCAAAAATATCAACCTCCCTGAACTTAGATACTCTGGAGAGTGACGATGATACACACACTTAGAAATTACATACATAGTCACATACAAGTAATTTAAATAAATTATCCATTTTTTTTACACACACCCACACCAAATGGGCACTTGATCTTATGATCTCAGCATTGCCATTGAGCCATGGAGCTGGACCCAGTAAATTATCCAAATTATGGGTCCCAACTTAGATGTATCTTGAACAAAAAATTAGCCATAATTGATTATCTGGCCAACTTAATGGATGGATGAAAATGAAAAATATCTAACGGTTCTTTTTCAACAAACAACTGTCCACGAAGCAAAGGTTGGGATTGCTTTACCAATCTGATTTTGGGGCTATCTTAGCACATTGGTTTTAACAATTTTCTTTTAGTACTATTTTGAAAATGGGACACCTGAAAAACGGCTGATTCAATCATCAAGAGGGCCATGTGAATTTGGAATTTTTTTGGGTGGTTATCCATTAATTGCTTTATATTGTGTGGCACGTGGTTGGATTGACTGATTTTTTGTTTGTCCCATTTATGAAAGTTAAATAGGAAACTTGCCAGATGGGTTCGTTGCAATACAGCCATACACGCCAAACCATGCAGATCCCACACAACTATTTTGATAATATTCTTATCTACAACAGATCATGAGAAAGCGTCTCATCATCATCGTGATTACTTTTATTACTGTTATTGTTGTTGTTGTTGTTGTTGTTATTATTGTTCTTGTCGTTCTCTCATTGCCCCACCATCGAATACTTATTTAATAAAAGTATCGATAAATAGACAAAAACAGAAAATGAATTTGCAAGAAATATTCAAAACCACATCTTTTTGCACGTTTTCTTTTCCTTTTCCATCGTTGTTTTCTAAAGAAAGAGAATGCCGGGCGTTTGGGCTGGTGTCATAGCTTTCTTAGCTTTCATGTTCCTAAATGTACATGAAACAAATGGTGCAGCTCAAAGAAGGCTTAAAAAAAAGATCAACTTCATAAATAGTAATGGCCCATATGTGGGGTTGGTGATACCCAACACCTTTGAGATGAAACCCTCTCCTTGAATCTCCATCCTACGTTCCTAATACAACCATCTCATACATCGATTTTTCTAGTAATATAAAAAAGACCCACAGAAAAGAAAATTCTCTCATATCATCATGCCCCTCTTGTTCTTCTTTTTCTTCTTTTTAAAAAGTTTTGAATATAGTACTGATATTTCTATCTGGGTTTATGAAGGGTGATTTCAATTCGGTACTATTGAGGGCAAGAAGGTTATTTTGGTCATGACAGGGCTCGGCATGGTGTCGTTGGAGTTTTCCTCCTCAGCAAGAGGAGAGAAATAGGTGATTTTTTTGTCACCGGCCGGCCGGACAATATAGCTGGAAACACCAAAGTTACTAGACTGTTTTTGTCCAATCCGATCGGTCATCCCACCGGCTGGCCGGCTAGTCGGTAGATAGGTTAGACGTGTTTTTTATCACAACAACTCTCTGGACATATTTTGGTGCATCCAGCCGACCGATGGTGTGCGCGGACTACAACATGTAGTTTCCTAATAAGGCTTTAACACTTGCAAAAGGCTATAAAAGGGCCTCTAATCTGAAATTTAGTAAGCTAATTCGGAGTACTACATTGAGAGAGAAAAAGAGGAAGAGAAAGAGAGAGGAAGCTTGTTGGAAGAGGAGGCTTTGCTTATGAAGGTAATTCACGATGCAATCAACGTATCGACTCTTCATCATCCTTGTGCTCAGTGAGATCTCTCAGTTTCTAGTAATTTTACTATTTATCCATCCTTATATGGGTGAAGAAGGTTAAATCCAAGCAGGTTGTGCTTGAGCTGGAGGTTGTAAACGATTCTCTTGATAGTGGATCGTTTGTCTGAACGAGGTCCCGTGGTTTTTACCTTTTTAGTGTTTTCCGCGTAAAAATCTTTCACGTCGTGTGGTTGGTGATTTACTTTTGATTATTACATTATCATATCCAATAATTCAAGTAGTTTGGGGCGAGATCCTAAAGTTTTGTGAAATGCGCCCAACAGGTGTGTCTGGAATTTCCAGTTTCAAACACTCTTTAGGTTTTATTTTCTCTTGAATATTATGGGATTTTTATTTAATCTTCTTTTCTCAGGGAAATATTAGAACAGAGAAACTATCCAGCTTGGGTTGAAGACTCGGACCAACTCGTCTAGTCCTGACTTGAGTTGGGGGCGACTCGTCCAAGTCAGGCCGAGTCCGGCTTATTTTCAGTGTTGACTTGTGGTGAAGAATCAGATCAAGCTCCATCGAGTCCGAGTCGACTCACACGAGCCGTATCTGATGTTGACAAGTCAGCAATCCAAGTTATTGTGACCCTAGTTGCACCGGGCCACTGATCAGGTTGTCCTTTAGGTCCAGCCGATGTTTCGTGGGCCATCATGTAAACACCACACTCTCAATGATGGATTTTAACAATATGATTCATAGCATAGGAAATGGACGTACGGTGAAGATCGTTAAAGGAAAGAGGTCTAATCAATAATATGAGCCATCTATTTGTTTGTGCCCTTCATGGATTGTTTATGGTCCAAAAGAACTACTTTTATCAGAGAATCCTTGATATATCACATCCATGGGTTGGAAAATAGACGGTCATTAAAAAAAGGGGTCAACTTGTAGATGAATCGGATCATCATACCAGTGCAATTTTCACAATACAGCTCACAAATGAATGTTTTACCTAATAGACGGTCCTGATTGATCAACCACACTATCCAAGTGTCCCGGTGCAACTGAGAGCACTACAACGGGATCATTCCTCATCAGGAACTTTTCGCTAATATCTAAGTTAGTCTCAAGCAGGTAATCTGAACTACACGTTGCAAACATGAATAAGAGATCTGGAACCTTCATTTGTTGGGCCCTCCTGTCGACTGGGTTTCCAGTCGAGTCGAGTTTTCATGTTTTAAAATATGAGTTAGGCAATCCTAGCCTCACGATTGGGAGATTCTTTGCCCAAAGAAAATGGACCTCAGACTATTATCTAATTGTCCAATCTTAACCATTAAAAATAGTCCACTCAGTGGCTGGATTTCACATTTTATTTTTGGCATAATCATGTAATGCTTATTTTCTTCCTTTTCCCTGTTTTTTTTTTTTTTTTTTGGTTATTAGATCATTGCAGGTATAACAACACAGCTGTTGCTAAGCTTGTTTAAGATAGAGGGAGTAGTGCTCTATGAAATAGCTGGAAATGCAAACCCATCTCTCAACATTGGTGATGTAGCTGTCCCTAAGTATTGGTCCCACACAGCTCTATGGAATTGGCAGGTATATCTCAATTTTATTTTATTGTACTGTATAAATCATGTATTTTATAAAATATTAGTAGCCCATGCTCTATACTGTATATATACTGTATCTGATATAGGTATGTACTACAATGTAGTAGTTAGTCAGATAGTAAAGATCAGTACATTTCATCAAAGATGCACTGAATACCATAGATCATATCTATCGTAGTGCATTCAAATTTTCAGGAGAGATGATTTTCAAATTTTGAGGCTTTTCTTGGAATCTCTCTTAAAATAAAAATAAAAATATTTATTGTACATTAATACATAATTTTTAAATTTAATTTTCTAAGCATATAATGGATTAATTAAAATTTTAAATAATACTTACATTGGTACCGGAATAATTTCGTGACTAATTCCTAGAATAAGTACATTTACACACATACAAAGCGTACGGGAAAATGATAAAAATGCGTGCATTCATTCACGTAAATCAAGAACATCTAAGTCCTGTCCAAACAACTGTTTATGCACCCATAGTTGATAGATGCCCCTACCCTTTCTACTTTTGGAAGAGAATGAAACAAACTTGTACTACAGCATTCCCAAGAGTAGAAAAGAAAGAGTGCATCTATCAATCAAGGTGGGTGTAAATATCAATAGCCTGGGTAGGTTCCAGTGCAAACACAACTGTTCATGTGTTTCTTACATTATCCTTGTATTCTGTGTATTGGACAGAGGTATGGAAATGGCCCTGAAAATGAACTAGCTCTTGAGGGGAATGGGGACTACAGAAGGGAAATTGGGTACTCGGAAGTTTTCAGACTACACCACAGTAAATGAAAGCAAGACAGAGATCACTTGACAATTTGTTGAACAATGTGTGGTATCAACCAGAAGAAGTGTTCCCCAGTAGATGGGACCCCTGAAAGTAGAGAGCATGCCTTTTGGGTCCCTGTTGATAGTCACTACCTTGCAATTTCAAAGAAGTTCGAGGTCAGTAGAACTGCCTAAAATCTCTCTTTTTCTTTATTATGATTCTTTATAATTACATATATTTATTTCTTTTTAATCATCATCAGAGATATGAACATCAGAAAAGAGATGTTGGATGCTGGTGTCTTTAATTAATCTTTTTCGTCCATGGCATGCATCGTTGTAGTATGTTTAAAAATATCAAGAATCAATGGTCTGTTTGGAGGGATGTTCCTATACACCCCCAACTTGATGAACTGGAATCCTCTGGCACCATCCTTTGCACTAGTGGGCCACACAAAAGGCGACGAATCAGGACCATCCACTCGTCAGGTCACTCACCATATATTTGGCCAGATCATTGTTGGGCTGTTGGTTTCAACGTTGTGGCCCACATATTGAGTTGATCAGGCTAATCTATTTACCAGGAGATCTTCACAATGGGCTGAATTTTCTTCTTATTTTTGCTACAATGGAACCAAGATAGTGTCATGTGATATGTCTGAAATTCAGCTCATGCAAACAGACGCCAATTGCCTGTAATAACCTTGCAGAGGTATGGTCGGCAGTGAAATGGCTACCCTATTTCTCCGGAAGAAAAAAAAATCTCAGCTTTTCACTGTAAGGCCCACCAGTGCACATGGTGCTTTTTCATCACCCATCTTTTTTACTCTGGAGTCTGAGCCTAGTATCGAACTGAATTGGGTCCAACCGAGTCAGAGTCAACTCGGATGAGTTGCTCAGAAGGACTGTCTAAGTGTTAATTAGAAACCTCCACTGCTTGGTATGGAACCATTCAACTGGTGAACCCAGTTGTGGATAGCCCAGAGTTTAAACACATTGTCCATTGCATCGTCATGCCCATACAGTTAATGGACTTTTGCCACTGCCGGAACCCGGCTACCATCTGTTTGTTGAAAAAATGTTGTTTTGAAAAATATTTTAAAAGAAAAAAGACATTTGGTTTTTGTCCCATATCGGATGGGAGAAAAGTTTTTTACCTCTTTATAAGTTGGGTGTTGTGCACCTTACTTATTTATGGTGGAAGAGAGGGAGAATGGTGGCTTGCGTGTTCCAGTGCGAAGGGTTCGTTCTACCAGGAAATGAGAAGAAAGTCTGTAAACTAATTAAATCATTGTATGGACTAAAACAAGCACCTAAACAGTGGCATGAGAAGTTTGATTCTAAAATACTTTCTCATGGTTTCATGCATAATGTAGCAGACAAATGCATATATTCCAAAACAAGTAGTAACTATATAATTGATATTTGTTTATACGTTGATGACTTATTAATAATAAGTAACAAGATGGAAGGTGTAACTGAAACAAAGAAGTTTCTGTCTTCCGTATTTAAAATGAAGGATCTTGGACAAGTTGATACCATTCTAGGTATTAAAGTTAAAACTCATAGTGGGGGTTATGCGCTATGCCAATCTCATTATATTGAGAAAATAATAAACAAGTTTAAACACCTAAATATTAAAGAAGCGAAAACCCCATTCGATCCAAGTATCAAGTTAAATGAAAATACTGGAAGAACAGTTGCACAATTAGAGTATGCGAATGTTATAGGAAGTCTAATGTATGCAATGTAATGCACTAGACCAGACATCACATATGCTGTGAGTAAACTAAGTAGGTTTACTAGTAATCCCAGTGTAGAACACTGGAAGGCAATAGGAAGAGTACTTAGTTATTTAAAAGCAACCAAAGACTTAGGGTTATTTTACTCAGAATTTTCAGCTGTACTGGAAGGATATACCGATGTAAGTTGGATATCGAGTGCAGATGACAACAAATCCACTACTGGATGGGTTTTCACCTTAGGAGGTGCAGCTGTATCTTGGGGATCCAAGAAACAAACCTGCATAACTCACTCAACTATGGAGTCTGAGTTCATAGCCCTTGCTGCAACAGGTAAAGAGGCTGAGTGGCTTAGGGATCTTCTTTTAGAAATTTCATTCTATGCGAAGCCGATACCGGCTGTTTCACTACATTGCGATAGTGAAGCCACATTAGTTAGAGCCTACAGCGGCACGTATAATGGTTAATCCAGACATATAAGTCTGAGACATGGCTATGTAAGACAACTGATTCAAGATGGAATCATTGCAATATCTTATGTAAAGTCAAGTAATAACTTAGCTGATCCTTTCACTAAACCTCTAACGAGAGAGGTAGTAAGGACAACATCCAGAGTGATGGGGTTGAAACTCTTTTCAAAAGATTTCACCAGTGATGGAAACCCAACCTAAAATTAGAAAATCTCTATATAAGGGTTCAATGGGTACGTAAAAACAAGTCACTGATACGTGAAAAGTTTCAGCACTAAATTATATATATATATATATATATATATACCTCATCCAGGATTATAGTGCTGGCCGTTACAGAAAGAGGGTTGAGTCTCAGAAACTCTTAATGTAGTCCAGTCTTAAGGACAAGTGTCTGAAAGTAACGGAGACACTGGAAGGACTTCACCTATATGAACGTAGAGGTGGTGCCACCTCTCATGAGAATGAGAGTTTTCTCGGGATCGTTCATGAAACAGGATAAGCACAAGGCCATTAAATGTGCTAAGCAAGAATTGTGGGAACTCAAATAACACTTAGAAAGTATGTGTGTGGTATTTCCGGTCCTGTTATCTAAAAATAACTGGTTCAAAGCTGTGGCTACCAGAAATTTCGATGGGTCTTTGAAATATTTACACTAAGGAAGGATTCAAATCGAAAGATATCTTTCTTTATGCATATAATCTTTTATACTCTGGCAGACATCCATTTTTCTGCTTTAAAAATTATTTTTAAAAACAAGTGGGGGATTGTTGAAAAAATGTTGTTTTGAAAAATATTTTAAAAGAAAAAAGACGTTTGGTTTTTGTCCCATATCGGATGGGAGAAAAGTTTTTTACCTCTTTATAAGTAGGGTGTTGTGCACCTTACTTATTTATGGTGGAAGAGAGGGAGAATGGTGGCTTGCGTGTTCCAGTGCGAAGCACTGGAACACCGCGCACGCGCACGGGCACGGGCTCGGTCTCGGGCTCGGGCTCGGTCTCGAGCACGGGCTCGGTCTCGAGCACGGGCTCGGGCTCGGGCTAGGTGCGAGGGCGTGGGCACGTGAGGCAGTGTGGCTGTAGAGGCGCTAGTGGCGCACTTGGCACTTCGCACGTGCGCATCGTGTCGCAGATGGGTCGCGACCTCGCGGACCGGAGCGAGACTGGTGCGAGTCGCGGTGCGATAGAGGCTAGGTAATAGGTCAGGTGGCTGGGTTCGGAACAGAGGAGGTGCTGTGGGTGGGAGGTCTGACAGAGAGACCTCTCTGCTTTTTATAAAGAGCTGTAGGGCCAATTAGAGGGACTTGTGTAACTGCTCATGCAGTAACGGTCTAGACCATGCAATAACAGCTGCATGTGGCTAGCCCAACAGTCAGAAACGGCTAGCCATTGAGTCTAAACGGTCAGCATGCAGGTGCATAACTCCCACATGCACAACAGTCAGAAACTGCCATAAACGGCTAGTTTCTCACAACAGCCAGAAAACGGCTAGTGCCATTATGGCTCTGGACCAAAACTGCCAGCCACCCTTGCCTATATAAACCGGACAGGTCTGGTTCATTCTAACACAACAACAGCAATCACAACCAGCACTACTGAACCAGCACCCATCTGAGACTATTAGCCTCTCGGTTTGGTTGATTCAAACCAAACCACTTAGACCAGCGTAGTGGTCTACTGCTACAAGAAGAAGACCTCAATCTTGTTCTCTCTTTCTTTTCTTCATCTGCCAGAGTGTGTTACTGAGTTCCATAGTGGTTTCTTCATTTTTTGCTGAACGCAGAACCACATAAGGCTCGTCGTATCCTGGAAGCAATCCGCTTGCAACCTATCAGCAGACTCAAAAATAATTTGAGTATGGGCGAATTACGCTTTAAGGACAGCGTGATTTTCACGTGCTTCAGCCTGTCCTTATTCTCGGATTTTCCAATTTATTTATTATTTAAAAGATCAGAAATTTCTCAACAATCTTAAAGCGTAATTTTCTGATATGGAAACCGAAGGGGTATCATCAATCAAACTGATGAACCAGGATCTGATTCGTCTGGACCGGTTCGATGGAACCAATTTCACCAGATGGCAGGACAAGATAAAGTTCCTGCTTACGGCGTTGAAGATATTCTATATCTTAGACCCGAACTTGAAGCCGCTTCCTCCAGCTACTGATATAGACACGACTGAGCAGATTAACGCACGCATCAAGAGAGAAGAAGATAATCTACTGTGTCGAGGACACATTCTGAACACGCTATCTGATCGTCTGTATGATCAATACACCAGAACTGAATCTGCTAAAGAAATTTGGACCGCTCTCGAGTTCAAATTCAAGACCGAAGAAGAAGGTACGAACAAATATCTAATAGCTAGCTATTTCGACTACACCATAGTAGATAACAAATCGCTGTTAGCCCAAATCGAAGAACTACAGCTAATTGTTGGCAAAATTAGTGCCCTAAAAATTGATATCCCTGAAGCTTTCCAAGTCGGGGCTATTATCGCAAAATTGCCCCCGAGTTGGACAGAATACAGGAAGAAACATATCCGAATAGAGGAAGAATCCCGAAACCGTGAAAAGAAAAATGGAAACGGGAATTCCTCATCCAAGGTGCAAGCAGTAGAAAGTACCCAAAACAAGAATCCCGAGAAGAATGGTTCCCTGAAACCCAATAAAGGGAAATTCAAGAAATCACAGAAGAAGAACGGAAAGTTCAAAGGCCCTTGCTATGTCTGTGGGAAAACCGGGCATTATGCTCGAGTATGCCGTCTTCGAAAATCGAAGAATGAGGCAAGTGCAGTTGAAGAAGACATAGTTGCCATGATCACTGAGGTAAACATGATCCAAGGCAAAGTACCCGGTTGGTGGTATGATACAGCAGCCACAGTCCATGTAAGCTATGATAGATCAGCCTTTAAAACTTATGAGGACGTGACCGATGGTCAAGAGGTCCAAATGGGTAATGAAGTCCGATCAAAGGTCCTAGGTAAAGGAACTGTGGAACTACTCTTTACCTCTGGAAAGAAAGTGATCCTAACTAATGTACTGCATGTCCCTGACATGAGACGAAACTTAGTTTCTGGAGATCTTCTGGGAAAACCTGGCATACGGGTAGTGTTTGAGTCGGGAAAACTGATTCTATCCAAAAACGGGAATTTCGTTGGTAAGGGATATGCTTGTAATGGGATGATAAAATTTTCCTTGAATGAAAGTAACTCTTCTGCGTATATGATTGAATCTGTAGCATTGTGGCATGGTAGATTAGCACACATAGGTTATAGTACCTTAAAATTCATGTATAAGAATGGCTTAATCTCATACACAGATAGTCAAAATGACAAATGTGAAGTATGCATAAGGTCCAAATTTACAAAGAAACATTTTCCTAGTGTTGAGAGATCATCTCAAATATTGGACCTAATACATACTGATATCTGTGAGTTAAATGGCATTCTTACACGTGGAGGAAGAAGATACTTTATAACCTTCATTGATGATTGCTCCAGATATGTACAAGTATATCTTCTAAAGAACAAAGATGAAGCACTCAGCATGTTCAAGACATATAAAGCAAAAGTGGAAAATCAACTAAACAAGAAAATAAAAGTTCTTCGTAGCGACAGAGGAGGAGAGTATTTTTCAAATGAATTCTCTAACTTCTGTGAAGAACATGGCATAATAAACCAATGCACTGCGCCATACACACCACAACAAAATGGTATAGCTGAACGAAAAAATAGAACCTTAGTAGAAATGGTCAACTCAATGCTAATACAAGCAAAGTTGCCACTAGGACTTTGGGGAGAAGCACTTCTCGCAGCGTGCCACATCCTAAATAAGGTTCCTTCTAAGAAGTTTAACACTTCACCATATGAGGTATGGAAAGGTAGAAAACTTAATCTAGGATATCTTAAAGTGTGGGGGTGCCTCGCATATTGTAGAATGCCTGATCCCAAAAGAACTAAATTAGGATCCAGAGCTATTAAGTGCGCCTTTGTAGGGTATGCACAAAATAGCAAAGCATATAGACTCCTAGACTTAGAGTCTAATACCATCATAGAGTCTAGAGACGTTGAGTTCTTTGAAAACTCACTATCCTTAGAGTCAAAGGATAATGAAATCCAAACTCCAATAGAGAAACCTATGGTAGAAGCTCAACATGAAGTTGAAGCTCCAATAGAACCACGTAGGAGTCAAAGGGTAAGAGTAGAAAAGAATCTTGATCCTGAACAGATAGACTCTCAACGTATCTCTTTTCATCTCATAGAAGGAGATAGAGAGAATGTCATTAGAAAGATACCTATAGTTATGACTATAGAAGATGATCCAACAACCTATAGAGAAGCTGTAACTTCTAGAGATTCAGCTTTTTGGAAAGAAGCTATCAATGATGAGATGGACTCGATTATGTCAAACCAAACCTGGGAACTGGTGGATCTACCTCCAGCTTCTAAACCCATAGGGTGTAAGTGGGTATTTAGAAAGAAATATCACATTGATGGGACTATTCAAACCTTTAAAGCTAGACTAGTAGCTAAAGGATTTAGACAAAAAGAAGGAATAGATTATTTTGACACATACTCACCTGTGGCAAGAATAACATCTATTAGAATTATGTTTGCTTTAGCATCCATACATCAGCTGTATATACATCAGATGGATGTAAAGACTGCTTTCCTGAATGGAGACCTCGACGAGGAGGTATACATGGAACAACCTGAAGGGTTCGTTCTACCAGAAAATGAGAAGAAAGTCTGTAAACTAATTAAATCATTGTATGGACTAAAACAAGCACCTAAACAGTGGCATGAGAAGTTTGATTCTAAAATATTTTCTCATGGTTTCATGCATAATGTAGCAGACAAATGCATATATTCCAAAACAAGTAGTAACTATATAATTGTTATTTGTTTATACGTTGATGACTTATTAATAATAAGTAACAAGATGGAAGGTGTAACTGAAACAAAGAAGTTTCTGTCTTCCGTATTTAAAATGAAGGATCTTGGACAAGTTGATACCATTCTAGGTATTAAAGTTAAAACTCATAGTGGGGGTTATGCGCTATGCCAATCTCATTATATTGAGAAAATAATAAACAAGTTTAAACACCTAAATATTAAAGAAGCGAAAACCCCATTCGATCCAAGTATCAAGTTAAATGAAAATACTCGAAGAACAGTTGCACAATTAGAGTATGCGAGTATTATAGGAAGTCTAATATATGCAATGCAATGCATTAGACCAGACATCACATATGCTGTGAGTAAACTAAGTAGGTTTACTAGTAATCCCAGTGTAGAACACTGGAAGGCAATAGGAAGAGTACTTGGTTATTTAAAAGCAACCAAAGACTTAGGGTTATTTTACTCAGAATTTCCAGCTGTACTGGAAGGATATACCGATGCAAGTTGGATATCGAGTGCAGGTGACAACAAATCCATTACTGGATGGGTTTTCACCTTAGGAGGTGCAGCTGTATCTTGGGGATCCAAGAAACAAACCTGCATAACTCACTCAACTATGGAGTCTGAGTTCATAGCCCTTGCTGCAACAGGTAAAGAGGCTGAGTGGCTTAGGGATCTTCTTTTAGAAATTCCATTCTATGCGAAGCCGATACCGGCTGTTCGCTACATTGCAATAGTGAAGCCACATTAGCTAGAGCCTACAGTGGCACGTATAATGGGAAATCCAGATATATAAGTCTGAGACATGACTATGTAAGACAACTGATTCAAGATGGAATCATTACAATATCTTATGTAAAGTCAAGTAATAACTTAGCTGATCCTTTCACTAAACCTCTAACGAGAGAGGTAGTAAGGACAACATCCAGAGGGATGGGGTTGAAACTCTTTTCAAAAGATTTCACCAGTGATGGAAACCCAACCTAAAATTAGAAAATCTCTATATAAGGGTTCAATGGGTAAAAACAAGTCACTGATACGTAAAAAGTTTCAGCACTAAATTATATATATATATACCTCATCCAAGATTATAGTGCTGGTCGTTACAGAAAGAGGGTTGAGTCTCAGAAACTCTTAATGTAGTCTAGTCTTAAGGACAAGTGTCTGAAAGTAATGGAGACACTAGAAGGACTTCACCTATATGAACGTAGAGGTGGTGCCGCCTCTCATGAGAATGAGAGTTTTCTCGGGATCGTTCATGAAACAGGATAAGCACAAGGCCATTAAATGTGCTAAGCAAGAATTGTGGGAACTCAAATAACACTTAGAAAGTATGTGTGTGGTATTTCCGGTCCTGTTATCTAAAAATAACTGGTTTAAAGCTGCAGCTACCAGAAATTTCGATGGGTCTTTGAAATATTTACACTAAGGAAGGATTCAAATCGAAAGATATCTTTCTTTATGCATATAATCTTTTATACTCTGGCAGACATCCATTTTTCTGTTTTAAAAATTGTTTTTAAAAACAAGTGGGGGATTGTTGAAAAAATGTTGTTTTAAAAAATATTTTAAAAGAAAAAAGACGTTTGGTTTTTGTCCCATATCGGATGGGAGAAAAGTTTTTTACCTCTTTATAAGTAGGGTGTTGTGCACCTTACTTATTTATGGTGGAAGAGAGGGAGAATGGTGGCTTGCGTGTTCCACTGCGAAGCACTGGAACACCCCGCACGGGCACGGGCTCGGTCTCGAGCTCGGGCTCGGGCTCGGGCTCGGGCACGGGCACGGGCTCGGTCTCGGTCTTGGGCACGGGCACGGGCTCGGTCTCGGTCTCGGGCACGGGCACGGGCTCGGGCTCGGGCTCGGGCTAGGTGCGAGGGCGTGGGCACGTGAGGCAGTGTGGCTGTAGAGGCGCTAGTGGCGCACTTGGCACTTCTCACGTGCGCATCGTGTCACAGATGGGTCGCGACCTCGCAGACTGGTGCGAGTCGCGGTGCGACAGAGGCTAGGTAATAGGTCAGGTGGCTGGGTTCGGAACAGAGGAGGTGCTGTGGGTGGGAGGTCTGACAGAGAGACCTCTCTGCTTTTTATAAAGAGCTGTAGGGCCAATTAGAGGGACTTGTGTAACTGCTCATGCAGTAACGGTCCAGACCATGCAATAACAGCTGCATGTGGCTAGCCCAACAGTCAGAAACGGCTAGCCATTGAGTCTAAACGGTCAGCATGCAGGTGCATAACTCCCACATGCACAACAGTCAGAAACTGCCATAAACGGCTAGTTTCTCACAACAGCCAGAAAACGGCTAGTGCCATTATGGCTCTGGACAAAAACTGCCAGCCACTCTTGCCTATATAAACCGGACAGGTCTGGTTCATTCCAACACAACAACAGCAATCACAACCAGCACTACTGAACCAGCACCCATCTGAGACTATTAGCCTCTCGGTTTGGTTGATTCAAACCAAACCACTTAGACCAGCGTAGTGGTCTACTGCTACAAGAAGCAGAGCTCAATCTTGTTCTCTCTTTCTTTTCTTCATCTGCCAGAGTGTGTTACTGAGTTCCATAGTGGTTCTTCGTTTTTTGCTGAACGCAGAACCACATAAGGCTCATCGTATCCTGGAAGCAATCCGCCTGCAACCTATCAACAGACTCAAAAATAATTTGAGTAGGGGCGAATTACGCTTTAAAGACAGCGTGATTTTCACGTGCTTCAGCCTGTCCTTATTCTCGGATTTTCCAATTTATTTATTATTTAAAAGATCAGAAATTTCTCAACAATGTTGAGACGATCTAGTGCTTGATGAAGCATTTGAATAATGCAAGGTTTGAAGCTCGAAAGTTGCATAAACTCCACCACCTGTTTGTCGACCGCCCCAAAGGTGTTAACTGTTCTGAGAGGAACTAGCGCAAATATTTACCTCGACAATGCCGCGTACCGGAGCTTCATATACAAGAAGCTCATATTTCTACAACAACGGGTTCCATACATTGCATTCAGGGCCCTTTCAGATCTTGCCGGAGGAGGGTCCGCGGAGTCAAATGAGGGGGACACCTTCACTTCTCTCGCCGCCACGAATTCCGTTGCAGTTGTGATTGAGTTCATTAAGGAGCTGTTTGTTTCGTTCAAGTACGTTAGTAATGTAATCATAAATAGTTTGTCATTGCCATTTGCTTTACTTGTCTGATTGTTAGAGGAAGTAGCTAAACTTACTGTTATGGTGTTTGTTTGTCATTGTATGCTTTGGTAATAGTATAATATGAGCCCTTGTAGCTGTTTGATTAAACACCTACGTTACTGTGGACGCGGATTAGCTACTGACATCACTACTGAAGTGACGTCATCATATTTTGTGAGCCTCACCATGATGTATGTGTTGTATCCACACCATCCATTCATTTGGAGAGATAATTTTAAGGCACGACACAAAGAATGAGGCAGATAAAAAACTCAAGTGGACCCACCACAGAAAACAGTGGGGACAATGACATCCACTGTTGAAAACTTCTTAGGAGCCATGGAAGCTTTGGATCAAGCTTATATTTGTGTTTTCCCTTCCTCCATGTCTGTGTGAACTTATGAACAGGTTGGATCTCAAATAAATATCATGGTGGGCCTAGGAAGTTTTCTACAGTCGATGTCACTGTCCCCACAGTTTTCTATGGTGGGATCCACTTGAGCTTTGGATCTGACTAATTCTTTGAGTCATGCCTTAAAATTGTCGCTCGAAATGGATGGATGGTGTGAATACAACACATACATATGCTGGGTCCAAAGAACATGGGTTACAAGGAGCTTTTACAGCACCGACGTCCGTTTTTGAATGCTGACACCGAATGACAAAATATTCGCTGCCTAGCTCGTCCCTAGTGCCGGATTGGTTCTGATTTATTTCCAAAAAATAATATAAAAAAAAAAGAAAACGAATATTGATACTCTGGCAGCATATGAATCCCTATATGCAGGCACCCAGAAATTATACACGTGTCATGGATTTATTCTAAACAAACCGACTCCAAGTCAAAATCTAAAATTCGGATTTATTGAATATAGTAAAGGTACCATGCGCTGGACCTCATGGAGCTGTGTAGGCCCCGCTGTGATGTGTGATGGGAATCCACCCCATCAGTCAGATGCACCATTCCATGGTGTGTCATGGCCTAAAAATCATGTCAATCCATGACTTGGATGAACCACACCAATGACAATAGTCGAGAGTGGATATCCACCCATTGAAATCTTTATGATGGTTTATATGATCGATTGAGATGTGGTTGAGAAATCGAGACTATCCATTGCCCATGTTCCACTTAAACAAGAGGTCACACCAAGTTTCAATTATATCCAAAACTCATGTGAGCCCCAACAAGTGCTTTTAGAAGTTGTAGGCATGATTTTAGACTATTTCAGTGGGGATGGCCCACTTAAGTTCCAGATACAACTGATTTTTGGGATATCCCATAAACAATAGGGGACCACCAAATGCATGGTGTGGATGTCTGATATACATCACAATGGGGCCTACACAGCTTGACATCATAAGAACTTCACATGAGGTGAGTGCATAGTAACCTCCCTGTCCATCCGTTTTTTCAACTCATTTTATGGGTTGGTGCCAAAATTAAAGCATATCCAAAGCTCAAGTGGACCACACCACACACTTAATAGTGGGAATAATGATTTCCACCGTTGAAACCTTTTCAGGGCCCACACTGATGTTTATTTGTCATCCAACCTGTTCATAAGATCACACAGACATGAATGAAGGGAAAACACAAATATCAACTTCATCCAAAACTTCTGTGGCTCCCAAATAATTTTCAACAATAGATAATCAATTCACACTGTTTCTCGTGGTGTGGTCCACTTGAGCTTTAGATATGCTTCATTTTTGGGTTTATGCCTTAAAATTATCTTCTAAAATGGATGGACGGAGTGGATAAAATACATAAATCATTGTGGGCCGTACAGAGCTTACTCAGTACGCAATCCGCTTCGAAATGGAGGATATATCACCAACGCCCACCACCATACCCATCGTGTTCTTCTCCTTAGCTATATCTACTACACACGTTGTCAACGTGTGCTCTATGATTTGGACTGTCGGCCTGGTGGCCTGCACAGATATAGGTACTATGTTGAGTGGTGGCATCAAGGTCCTCAGATGGACGAGTAGAAAATGTTGAAGTGGGAAAAAGAACGGTCCGATTTAGTGATAGACTGCATAGTTTGGCACTATTTAGGAAATGGGTTTTACACATCAACAATTCACGGGCCATTGTTTAAAGGCAATCCAGACCATCCAAATCGATTTAGCCCACAGCTGGAGCATAACCGAAAACTTGCACAGAGAAGATAGTCATAGCCACTTGATTTTTTCCATCCGAATCTGGACCATTTATTATTTTACTTTTAATCATCCATTGGATGGCCACTAATTGGATTGTTAAGATTGCTTGATCAGTGTGTGGTCTTACAGGATACATAATTTGGATGGCCATTTTGTCTCCATCTACTCGAACACGTATTTCACGTGGGAGCGTATTGAGTAATCTCTGTGGGGCCAACCGTAATTTATGTATTTTATCCACTCGGTACATCTATTTTATAGATAATTGCAGGGTTGAATCCGAAAATAAATAAAGCACATACAAATATCATGTAGACCACACCACAGGAGACCGTGTGAATTGGACATCTACCGTTGAAATTTTCTTGGGGGCCACAGGAGTTTTGGATCAAACTTATATTTGTGTTTTCCCTTCATGCATGTCTTTGTGGTCTTATGAACAGGTTATATGACAAATAAACATCACTATGGGCCCTATAAAGGTTTCAACGGTGGAAATCATCATTCTCACTGTTTCCTGTGGTGTGGTCCACTTGAGCTTTGAATATGCTATAATTTTGGGTTCGACCCCTAATATGAAGTAAAACAATGGATGGACGGCGTGGATAAACCACGAACATTCACGGTGGGGCTGACAGAGTTTACTCAGTCAGTTACTCAGTACGCAATCCGATTTTAATTTTTAATATCCTCCGCAGTCGCGCGCACAAACACCCAAACCTCCTGCACACTCACAAATCACAATATCGCACGCAATCCGATTTCTTTTCACGTGGATCGATCGTAATGTATCTGAAAGTTGGTCCCACGGGAGCTGGATTGCGTGGTGACCCTGCCACCACCGGACGCGGATAGTGTGGTGAGGAGCTCACTACGCTATGGTGTGGTGTGGATACTTTGTGGGGCCATGTTTTATCCACACCGTCCATCCATTTTCCATATCATTTTAAGGGATGAGCCCAAAATTGAAGCATGTCCAAACCTCAAGTGGACCTCCCCTCAGAAAACAGTGGGGATGATGACGTCCATTAAAACCTTCCTAGGGCCCACATGTATGTTTATTTGTCATCCAACCTGTGCATAAGGTCACACAGACTAGATGAAGGGAAAACACAAATATCAACT
Organism: Liriodendron chinense; assembly: GCA_003013855.2. Classification (NCBI taxonomy): domain Eukaryota; kingdom Viridiplantae; phylum Streptophyta; class Magnoliopsida; order Magnoliales; family Magnoliaceae; genus Liriodendron; species Liriodendron chinense. The sequence continues at coordinate 1,339,296 of PVNU02003892.1, read as the reverse complement.
TGATCTAAAACTTTTGTGGTCCCCAAAAGGCTTCCATTGGTTTCCCACTATTTCCTGCGGTGTGGTACACTTGAGCTTTGAATATGCTTTGATTTTGGGATCATGCATTAAAATGAGCTGGAAAACGGACAGACGGTGTGGATAAAACACATACATCACTATAGACCTCAAAGTATTCACACCATGCTTTTGTTGGAATCGGGTGACTGAAATTCATGCGAGACAAGGTCATCGGGCGATCGAATGGATAGTCGGGCGACCGACCATGCCTGATTTGGCACAGTGAACTCTTTGGACATTTTTCTAGGGGTTTGGGCGATCGAACCACGGACGTCAGGCGCTCGACAGTGGGCTCGGGCACTCAACCAGACGACCGACTGTGGCAGTTGCTATTATATAGTTTACACGATCTTGAACGGTTTTACATAAGATATTTCTAATATGGGTTTGTTGCCTATAAGTGAGTGTAAACGAAAATTAGGGTATCCTAGATGCATGAGGGATTGAAAGGGTTCTAGGGTGAGAGAAAGAGCTTGGAGAGCTTGGGTTTCTCTTGTGAGCTTAGATTCGGGGTTTTTTTTTTCTTTATTCTCCTGTAACTTCTGATTCATAGTGGATTCGCTTTATGCCGTGGTTTTTTACCCGTGAGGGGTTTTTTCACGTAAAATCGGATTGCCTTTCTGTGTGTTGATTGTTGCTTGATCGTTGTTATTGTGATTATCTCGTTTGATTTCTCACTTCTTCCACTGCATGCCGATTTTTTCCCAACAAGTGGTATCAGAGCTAACGTTGGAAGGTGGACCGGAATCTAAGATGAGGTTTCAATGGGGTCTAGCATGAGATTCGACATAAAGAAATATTCCGAAAAAAAAAAAAATTTGAACTATGGAAGGTGAAGTTGGAAGACCTTCTAGTTCAACAAGGGGTCGAAGAAGTGCTTCTTGGGAAGCGATCGAAGACTGTGAAAGAAGAAGAGTAAAAGAAGGTAGATCAAAAGGGCAAAGTCTCAATCTAGTTGTTCCTAATGGATGAGGTCATGTACAACGTCATGAGGGAGAAGACTACAACTGATATGTGGGCAAAGTTGGAGAACAGTTACGGGAAGAAATCTCTGAAGAATCATCTGTATCTGATGATATAGTTATTCAATCTGAAGATGGTAAAGGGGACTGATGTTGAGAGCCACATTAGCACGTTCAACAGGCTTGTTTACAAGTTGTTGGATCTAGATGAACCGATGAAGGATGAATATCAAGCATGCATTTTGTTGAATTCGCTTCCTAAATCATATGAGTTATTCAATGACTCTTTGTACGCGGGTAAGGAAACCATTAACGTTGATACCATTATTTCAGTGTTGTAGGTGAAGGCGATGAAAAAGAAGAGCGATAACGTGGGGTTGTCCTCTGGCGAGGTACTGGTTGTTGGGGAATGAATTCTGAGCGGGGTAGGGGATCTTCATCATCGATATCTAAATTTAAGAGCAAAGGAAAAAGTAAGGTGGGGTGTTAGAACTACAGGAAAGAAAGGCACATGAAGAGAGATTGTCAAAATCCAAACCAAGACAAGAAAGGTCTGAAGATTCTTCTAAAAAGGCTAATATCGCAAAATCCAAGGATGATGAATGTGATGTTTGTAATGTATTGATTGTATCCGATAAGGGATCTCTTAGTGGAGAGTGGTTCTTGGATTCAGGTGCATCATATCACGTATGTCCTAACCAAAGTTCATTTATGACATATAGGAAGTATGATTGTGGATTGGTGTTTGTGGGCGATGGCAATGCCCACAAGGTGGTGAGTATTGGTTCGGTGTGTATTAGGATGTTCGACGAGTTTTAAAAGATGTGAGGCACGTCCCTAGGCTGAAAAAGATGTTGATCTCTCTTGGCACACTTGAGGCTACAGGGTGCAGGTTCATTGGCTGCTATCGGTATTGTAAAGTGACAAAGGGGGCACTCGTGATATGAAGGCACGAAGGTATAACAATCTTTACAAGTTAATCAGGAGCACTTTTCACAGTGGATCTATAGGATCGACAGCGGAATCTATGGTTACCCATATTTGGCAAGTGTGAAAGGGCCACATGAGAAGAGCGACAAGAGATGTGAAGGTGCAGGAATAGAGTCGGTGAAGGCACTAGAAATGGTGCAGCTATGATGGAGACGAAGTAGAGATGAAGATGAGGATGATCGAGTATGAAGAGGTGTAACATGAAGATTATCGTCAAGATGGAAATTGTTGAAATCAGGTGACTCAAATCTATGCTGGACAGGGCCATCATGCGATCGAGCCGATGGTCAGGCAACTGACCATGACAGATCTGACACAGTGAACTCTCTGGACATTTTTTTAGGGGTTCAGGTGACTGAACCATGAACGTCGGGCGATCGACAGTGGGCTCGAGCGCTCGATTGGGCGATCGACTGTGGCGATTGCTGTTATACAGTTTGGGTTCTAATTTGAGTTTGTTGCCTATATAAATGAGTGTAAGCAAGAATTAGAGTATCCTAGATATGTAAGAAAGGATTAATGAGATGATTCTAGGGTGAGAGAAAAAGCTAGGAGAGCTTGGGTTTCTCTTATGGGCTTAGATCCAGGTTTTCTTTCTTCATTCTCTTATAACTTCTAATTCACAGTGGATTCACTTTGTGCCGTGGTTTTTTACGACTGTGGGTCAATTTTTTCCCAATAACTTTTGCATTGTGAGATCTTCAATACACAATCTATATGGACGCTGTTTATTTGTTTTTACATCTCATTTTAGGACGTGATCTCAATTTTATTTTATTTTTGGGTTAGTGCACACACTCGATGTTAGTACACCCACCCGCCCCTATTAGTCACACCACAATGTTAGTCACCCCCCACTTGGGCCCCCACCTGGAAGTCGATACAAAGACCTCAATGTTGAAACGGGGTTATCTTCACTCATGCAGTCTACCAGTTGCGCTATGGATCAAGTGTGTGGATCCCAAATCTTAAGAATTTCCAAATCTCAGGTGGACCATACCATTAGAAGCCGTGATGAATGGCCAATATAAAAAATTTATGGGCCACAAAAGTTTTGAATCAACCTGATCTTTGTATTCTCCCTTCATCTAGGTCTTCTTAACATTATCAATAGCTTGGATTGAAAATAAACATTACTAAAACCTTATGATGGGTTCTTTGGAGTTTTTAATGGTGAGGCACTCAATCACTACTGTTTCCAGCAGTATGGTCCACCCGAGATTTGGATCTGCATAATTTTGGAACCCCATTCTAAAATGGTCTACGGAAACGGATGGACGGCGGGGATAAAAAAAAAATCGTCCACCCACTAAGCTGTTCCACGGGTGACACCTAATCCGCTCCCCAAAAAATCTTCCTCATTATAAAATACTATAGGCGATTTGCACGAGGATAGATTAAAGAGACGAAACGCTGAACATGCACCAACCTTACAAACATGGTTGTGATCTGAGCCATTCATCATGTGCAGCCCAGCATGAATATCATCTAGGCCTAAAATAAAGCTGGTCCAGTAATCAGGCAGCAACAAATATATATATATATATATATATATATATATATATATATATATATATATATATATATATATATATATATATATGAGTCACTCTCAAGTCCAACCGGTTGGACCACAATTTGCAGTCCACCCATTAGATTTCTTCCAACCGGTTAAGTGCTTGTGAAATCCAATCCTCCTATTAGGTTGGCCCCACCACGAGGATTCCGTAGTGCAAAAATCAGCCCTATCCAATCATTAAGTGAGCTACAATATAGAAAACAGTGTACAGCCATTGATTAATAGCAAAATACAAGTGTGGTACGCTGGGTTAGTGGATGCAGCTGATTTTTGTATGAATTGTTCCTTGTGGTGGGGCCAACTTATTAGGAGGATTGGAATTCAAAAGCACCTAACAGGTTGGAAGCAATCCACTGGGTGGACTGCAAATTGTGGTCCAACCGGTTGGACTTGAGAGTGCCTCTATATATATATATATATATATATATATATATATATATATATATATATATATATATATATATTAGCCTATTTGCGAATTTTGTAAACAGCCCATTTTCTCCAATATGCATGGCCCACAAGAAGACTGGACCGGCTTAATTTGTAATTTCGGCCTGTCCAATGAACGGCCCAACTGATGAAAGGCTTGGATCTAGCATACGAACATTAGTGTCCATTCCACTTCTCCCGATTCCCACGTTCTTGATTCTTGAGATCACGTGCATGTCCTGCATTTGCAGAACTCAAAATCATCAATCTCCCTAAACTTTGATAATCTGGTGAGTGTGATGTTAGGCTTGGACTCCTCAACTCTTCGCGCATGAAGATCGCGCTGGACACCAAAGCAGCGCTGCTGCTGTAGAGATTTTTGCTCATCCAATTGGTTGGCCGACCGGTCGGTAGAGGTGTCCAACCGGTCAGACGACCTGTCGGCAGTGTCCTAGTGCAACACAGATTTGCGCGGTTTCCTTGCGCAAGAGGTTTCTAAATCCTGTTTTTCTTCCTTTTTAAGGGGAATCACGAGATTAGATGTTGGCTAGGTTGCAAAGGGGATTGAGGGAGCTTCTAGGTGGAGAAAGAGCTTGGAGAATAGGGTTTTCTTCTTGGATAAGCTTGGGATTTCTCTTGTGGGCTTGGGTTTTGGGTCTTGGGTTCCATCTCTTGTAACTTCTGATATTATAGTGGATTGTTGTCGCTTTGTGCCGTGGTTTTTTACCCGTGAGGGATTTTTCCACGTTAAATTCAGATTGTCTATGTGTGGAGGATGATTGCATGCATTGTGATTGCATTGTGTGGCTTGTTTGATTGAATTTGTTGCTTGTGTTCAGATTTGCATCCGCTGTCCGGCCCTCCTATTCCAACAACTGGTATCAGAGCGATCGTTGGGGTGTAGCAAAAATTCGAATCTGAGACAAGAGCATGGCATCAGGCATGAGGTTCGACATAGAGAAGTATTCGGGCAAAAACAATTTTGAACTTTGGAAGATGAAGATGAAAGGCCTTCTAGTTCAGCAAGGATAGCAAGATGCGCTCCTTGGAGAGCGACCAGAAGCTATGAAAGAAGAAGAGTGGAAGAAGATCGATGAAAAGGCCAATGTCTCAATCCAATTGTGCGTAGCAGATGAGGTCCTGTATAATGTCATGAAAGAGAAAACTGCGGCTAAAACATGGGCGAAGTTAGAGAATATTTATGCAAAGAAATCTCTTGAAAATCGCATATACTTGAAGCTTCAGTTGTACAACTTGAGGATGACGGAGGGGGACCGATGTTGAAAGCCACATCGGTAATTTCAATAGGCTTATTTGCAAGTTGATGGATGTAGATAAGCCGATGAAGGACAAGGATCAAGCGTTTATCCTATTGAATTCTCTTCCATATTCATATGAGTCACTCAAGGACTCTTTGTGCACAGGTAAGGAGACTATTGGTGTAGAAACCGTTATCTCAGCCCTTCAGGCGAAGGCGATGAGAAGAAAAAGCGGCGGCGTGGGTCCCTCTACTGATGAGGCACTGGTTATGTTTGGGAGGAATTCTGAGCAGGGTGGAGGATCTCCTTCATCGAGATCTAAATCAAAAGGCAAGTGGAGGCACAAGATGAAATGCTAGAATTGTGGGGAAGAAGGACATATGAAAAGGGATTGTTCGAATCTTGAGAAAAGGCAAGAGAGATCTGGAGGTTCTTCTAGGGAAGGAACCAATACTATAGAGGACGGTGGTAACAGTTGTAATGTATTGACTGTATCCGGCATAGAGCCTCTTGGTGGAGAGTGGCTCTTAGATTCAGGGGCATCATGTCATGTATGTCCTGACCGAAGCTCATTCATGTCATACAAGGAGTATGATGGTGGATCGGTGTTTATGAGCGATGGCTACGCTCGCAATGTGGTAGGGATTGGTTCGGTGCGCATTAGGATGTTTGATGGAGTCGAACAGATCCTTGAAAGTGTGAAGCATGTCCCTGAAATGAAGAGGAATGTGATATCTCTTGGTGCATTCGAGGCGAAATGATGCAGGTTCATCGGCTGCGATAGATATTGTAAAGTGGTGAAGGGAGCACGCGTGATGATCAAGGCACGGAGGTGCAATAATCTTTACAAGGTGATCGAGAGCACTATTCATGGTGGAGCTGCGGGATTGGCAGCGGGATCCACGGTTGCTCAAGTATGGCAAGAGAAAAAGGGCCACATGGGAAGAGCAACAAAACGTATGAAGATGCAAGGATAGAGTCGATGGGGCATGAGAAGTGACGGGACTATAATAATGAGGAAGTAGAGGTGAAGATGGTGCGTGGCGAGGAGTTGCATGAAGAATTGAGTCGTGGTGGAGTTTGTTAAGCTTGGACGCCTCAACTCTTCACACATGAAGACCACCGACCGACCGGCCGGCCAGCCGGTCACGCTGGACACCAAAGCAGCGCTGCTGCTGTAGAGATTTTTGCTCATCCAACTGGTCGGTAGGGGTGTCCGACAGGTCAGCAGTGTCCTAGTGCAACACGGATTTGCGCGGTTTCCTTGCGCAAAAGGTTTCTAAATCCGGTTTTTCTTCCTTTTTAAGGGGGATCACGAGATTAGATGTTGGCTAGGTTGCAAAGGGGATTGAGGGAGCTTCTAGGTGAGAGAAAGAGCTTAGAGAAGAAGGTTTTCTTCTTGGGTAAGCTTGGTATCTCTTGTGGGCTTGGGTTTTGGGTCTTGGGTTCCATTTCTTGTAACTTCTGATATTATAGTGGATTGTTGTCGCTTTGTGCCGTGGTTTTTTACCCATGAGAGGTTTTTCCATGGTAAATTCGGATTGTCTATGTGTGGGTGATTGCATGCATTGTGATTGCATTGTGTGGCTTGTTTGATTGAATTTGTTGCTTGTGTTCGGCTTTGCTTCCGCTGCCGGCCCTCCTATTCCAACATATGACAATCGATACGCCGGCACTTAGAAATTACATAAATGGTGGCATACAAGTAATTTATGTTAACCATCCAAATTGTGGGTCCAATTTAGAGGTATTTCGAACAAAAAAATTTGAGCATTATTGGTTATCTCGCCAACGGATTCGTGATTATTTATTGGATGGATGAAAATGAGAAATATCCAACGGTCCTGTTTCAAAAAACAATTGTCCACAAAGTAGAGGTTGGATTGCATTGACTGTCTTAGAATTTTATCAATTTACTTTAATTTTCTACTTTGTGGCCTCTAATGGTTGGATTGACATGATCTTTGGCGTGTCCCATTTCCATGATCAGCAACTTTGCTAGATAGGTTGGATGCCAAACACACCGCATGGACTTACATCGCTAGTTTTACGAAATTATCATCTATAACAAGCTGCTTATGAGACCATCTCATTATGAGAACAAATGGCACACAACTTGTCGAAAATACAACTAGTTTGCATGTGGGGGCCCACCGTGATGTGTATGGCATTCAAACCATCCGTAGGAGTGGCCTACCAAGAAAATGGGAGTATGCGACACCCCAAAATTCGCTGTCCAGCCACCCACGGGCCACATGTGATTTATTTTTTTTTTTTATTACACACACCCGGCCTCACACTTACACACACCACATGGGTACTGGGACCCATGCACCTCAATGTTGAAACCCACAGGGTCTACCACTGAGCCATGATTAGAGACCCAGATGGTTCAATCAGCATTTTTATAATGGCACAACCTTGCTGGATGGGTCCAATGTCATAGACATACCACATGTATAGCATCCAACTTATCAGTTAGAGGAGCCACCATGAAATGGGGCTGCCCCGAAATCAGCTGATCCAATCATCAAGGGGGCCCAATCGAATTTTGAGTTTTTTTGTTGGTTTGATTTGAATTGTGTGGCCCGCATTGTTGGATTGGCCATTTTTTGGTGTCCCATTTTATGATGGGAAACTTGGTGGATGGGTTGGATGACATACTAGCATAGGCACAGTACAGCAATTTGGACGAAATTCTCATCTACAGCTGATGAGAAGGGGACAACTACCGCATGCTACTATTATCAATATTATAATATTCATGCTACTATTATTAATATTATCTTCATCACCATTGTTGTTGTTGCTGTTGTTATTATGATTTTATTCTCTCTTTACCCAACTATTAAAATGCTTGTTATATGAAAGCATCCTCCAAACAGATAAAGACAGAAAATAAATATTCAAAACCATATCGTTTTGCACGTTCCTTTTACTTTTTACATCATGGTTTTCTATATAAGTGTAGGTATGTAGCATTTCAAACACATATCTCTCTCTCTCTCTCTCTCTCTCTCTCTCTCTCTCTCTCTCTCATTCATTCATTCAAATCTTGCATCATGGCAGAGAGAATGCTGGGTTTCCAGGCTATTCTCTTAGTTTTCTTAGCATTCCTGGTCCTAAACTTACCTGAAACAAATGGCGCAGTTCCAAGAAAGCTTCAAAGAGAGATCAACTTAATAAATAGGAATGGTCCATACGTGGGGTTGGTGATACCCCAACACCTTTGAGATGGACCCTCTCCTTCAATCTCCATCCTTCATTCCTAATAAAACCATGTCATACATTGATTTTTCCGGTAAAATAAAAAAGACCCACGTAAAAGAAAATTCTCATATCTTTTTTTTTTCTTTTTTTATGATTTTGAATATAGTGCTCATATTTCTATTTGTGTTTCTGAAGGGAGGAGATTTCGGTTCGGTACTGTTGAAGGCAAGAAGGTTATATTGGTCATGACAGGGCTGGGCATGGTGTGTCTGCAGTTTCAAGTTTCAAACAGTGTCTTCGGTTTTGTTCTCTCTTGAATATACTGATATTTTATTTAATCATCTTTTCTTGAGGAAAATACTAGAACAGAGAAACTATCCAGCTTGGGTTGACGACTCGGCAACTCAGACTGACTCGTCCAGTCCTGAGTCGAGTTGGGATGCGACTCATCCAAGTCAGGCTGAGTTGGGCTTATTTTCAGTGTTGACTTGTGGTGCCAAACCAGATCAGACTCGATTCAGTCCGAGTCGACTCAGATAAGCCATATCTGACTTTGACAAGTCTGGATCCAGGTTATCGTTAACCCTAGTTCCACCGGGACACTGATCGGGCTATCCTATAGGTTCCCAGATGTTTCGTGGGCCATCATGTAAGCATCACACTGTCAGTGATGGATTTTAACCATATGATCCATACCCTAGAAAATGACCAGTGATGATCATTAAAGGAAAATAGGTCTAATCAACAATACGAGCCATCTATTTGTTTGTGCGCTTCGTGGATTGTTTATGGGTCCTAAAGAATCACTTTTATCAGGGAATCCTTACTATCAATTCCATGGGTTGGAAAATAAATGGTGTTACACACACACATCAGATCAGATTTTAGGGACACATCACCTATGATTAGTCCTCAAAAAATGCTCACAAGTTCTCGTGAGAGATGGTGCGCAGGTAAGCTAGCATTCCTCTCTCTCTCTCTCTCTCTCTCTCTCTCTCTCTCTCTCTCTCGTGAGAGATGGTGCGCAGGTAAGCTAGCATTCCTCTCTCTCTCTCTCTCTCTCTCTCTCTCTCTATATATATATATATATATAAGGTCAACTTGTTGATGAATCGGATCATCATATACCAGTCAAATGTAGCCCAAAATGAATGTTTTACCTGATAGAGGTCCTGATTGATCAAACACACTGTCCAAGTGTCCCAATGCAACTGATAGCACTACAACCGGATCATTCCTCATGAGTAACTTTTCATTACAAAATCACACTCTTATTCTTTTTTTCTTAGAATATTTTATATGTTAGTCTCAAGCAAATAATTCAAACTACATGTTGCAATTACATGTAAACGATATCTGGAGCCTTAGTTTGTTTGGGCCCTCCTATGGATGGACCACATGGCTGAATTTCACTTTCTATTTTTGGCATAATCATGTTAAGCTTATGTGCTAATTTTCTTCCTTTTTTCCTGTTCTGTTTTGTTTATTAGATTAATGCAGGTATAACAACACAGTTATTGCTAAGCTTGTTTAAGATAGAGGGAGTAGTGCACTATGGAATAGCTGGAAATGCAAACCCATCTCTCAACATTGGCGATGTAGCTATCCCTCAGTATTGGTCCCACACAGCTCTTTGGAATTGGCAGGAAACAGCCCATCTCTCTCTCTCTCTCTCTCTCTCTCTCTCTCTCCATAAACTGTATTCTATAAAATGTCAGTAGCCCATGTTCTATACTGTATCTGAAACGTATGTACTACAATGTAGTGGTTGCTCAGATAGTCAAGATTAATACATGTCAGCAATATGTATCGAATAGCATATATCATATCGATACAACTGCATCCAAATTTTCAGGAGAGAAGATTTTCAAATTTTGAGGTTTTTCTTGGAATCTCGCTTATATATATATATATATATATATATATATATATATATATATATATATATCTCGTAATTTTTAAATTTAAATTTCTAAGCATATAATGGATTATTTAAACTTTTAAAATAATTTTTTCATTGGTATTGGAATAATTTCGTGATAAAATTCTAAAATAGTTAAAACTCCCTAGATTTTGAAAATCTCGCAACTTTAGGTGTCCGATTGATTATTTATAAAAATATCTGGAGATTCTCAAAATCTTAACGATGTTTGTGATGTGTGTGTACATACACATATACACATTCACATATACATGTATACACATATGTATATGTGTATATATGTGTGTGTACATATACACGCATACATAGCATTTGGAAAAATGATGAAAATGTGTGTGCATATATATATACTTAAATCAAGAATATCAAGTCCTGTCCAAACAAACCTAGATCTAACAATGTCATCACAATAGCATGGGAGACTGTTTATGTGCCCATGGTTGATAGATGCGCCCGCCCTTTCTACTTTTGGTAAGAGAACAAAACAAACTTACACTAATGCATTACCAAAAGTATGCAGAAAAGAAAGAGTGCATCTATCAATCAAGGTGGGTGTAAATATCAATAGCCTGGGTAGGTTCCAGTGAAAAAACAACTGTTCATGTGTTTCTTACATTATCCTTGTATTCTCTGTATTGGACAGAGGTATGGAGATGGCCCTGAAAATGAACTAGCTCTTGAGGTGAATGGGGACTACACAAGGAAAATTGGGTACTTACAATTTTCAGATCACACCACAGGAAATGAGAAAAAGAACAAGGTTTCATTTGGGAATTTATTGAACAATGTGTGGTATCAACCAGAAGAAGTGTTCCCAGTAAATGGGACCCCTGAAAGTAGAGAGCATGCCTTTTGGGTCCCTGTTGATAGCCATTACTTGGCAATTTCAAAGAAGTTAGAGGTCAGTAGAACTGCCAAAAATCTCTCTTTTTTCTTCATTATGATTTCTTGTACTTTTATTTTTTTATTTTTTTCCATCATCTAAAGCAGTTTTTTTTTTTTTCCTTTTTGTTTCAAATAATACAATGGTAGCCCCTTTGGTGTATTATTATTATATTTTTTTTCCTCGGTAAAGAATGGTACTACTTTGGGGTCATGATTAGGGGTGGCAATGAGCCAGGTCTGCATAGGAACAAGCTAGAGGCCTGACCCAATACTTAAGACCCAAAGGCCCAAGCTTGACCCGATCTGTCACAACTCGACCAAAAAATTGATAAAATCCCTATTTGTCTCTTGAATTTTTCTAATCTATCCATTTATGTGTCCATAAATGGATAAATAAACATTGTAAAGGAATGAAACCAACAGTCCATATTCAAGATCAATGGTTGTGTAAGGATAAAAAAAGCAGCATGTATATAAAATGTTGGATTGGGCTAGGTGGGGTCGGAATAAAATGATATAAGCCCTAACTTAACCCAAAAATTGATCAGACCATGCATGCCAGACCAAAAAGCCAGGCCACGGGCCAAGCTAATAGGTCCAAGGCCAGGCCTAGTTGGGCAGGCTACTCGGCCCATTGCCACCCTAGCCATGACATCTTTTCGCATGTAAATATTCCCGTAGAATGATGCATGGTAAATGCTTTCTTTCCCATGCAAACATGATACTAGTTTATATCATCCAGCTCTCCGAATTGTGGGGCGCATAATAAAGACCATGTGGAATGGCATAAAGAATGTACCCCACTAATTAATGAATGGAGCATCCAGCTCCCCAGATGGTATGGCCCTTAATAAAGTGGAATGGCAGAACAGGAATCATGTAGCTGACCCCGATTAATTGGGATTAGGCTTAGATCGATGATGATGAGGATCATAAAGATCATATGGGGCAAAACCAAGATGGTCCATTCATTAAGCAGTCTACGCGTGGACATCAATGGGCACTTTTGAGACTTAGCCTTGGATGCTTACAAGTTGGTTAGTTGTTGTTTAGTGAGTAATTAGATAACTCAACCATCAGCTTAATCTACATATTTTTCCTAGAATATAAGTTACTTTTTTAGGGTTCTTGTACTAGCTTGAGTTGAGTTACCATCACATTAGGCCTGGCCTGAGGCTGTATCAAACCGAAATTTTGAACTACTCAGGCCAAGGCCCATTGCTAGCGTGTCAAAATAGTTGCCCTAAAAGCTTTTTTTTTTTTTTTTAAAGGTTAGTGGTATAGGATGGGATATCAATGTATATCAAAGGGCAATGGTAGAGAAGCGCTCACATCATAAATAGGCCGAGTGGAGGGACACTCACACCATAAACAGCCCAGGCTTGCCCCCGTGGAAGAATATGTTAATGGATATATATTTACAGCTCTTAGGATTTAAACACTTGACCATTCGCTCTAATACCATTTCAATGTATATCAAGGGACCTTAACACTTCCCTGCAGGTGCAAGGTGGTGCGGAACGAAAACATACTAGGCAAGGGTAGAGGGATACTCACACCATAAACAATGCCCCGTGGGAGAATATATTACGAGGCATATTTGTTGCCCCTAATATTTGAATACTTGACCTTTTGCTTTGATATATACCATTTCAAAATACCTAGTTGATCTAAAAGCTCAAGCCATTTGAGGATGGCATTTCAATGTATATCAAGGGACTTTAATATAGCGCTAGATAGAATAGTCTATAAGAAGGTTAGGCTATCCATACATACAAGTGCGGAGATAATTTTATTTCCAGTGAGTTTTCTCTCCCTTTTGTATGCACTCTTCACCGTCACCCATCTTTACCATCAATGCCAAGTCCTTCCTCTTCATAGCCTTGTCTAAATTTTTAGAGATAGCACATGTTTAAGTCTTCTTAGTCAATAATGGGTGTGGCCCACTTATTAGGTGATTTGTTCCAATTTTTGCTCCCATTGATCTTTGCAATATGTTCCACCCTTTTCACAAACGAAGTCACATGTTAATGGAAAATAAAAATATTATATGCTAAAATTCGCAGAAAATGTTTTAGGTGAACATTTTTCCTTTTCATATTCTAGGTTTGTTAGAGTTGTTCTTCAAAAACCAATGTAAGCCCAATCCCCAAGCATGTGGATGTGCTGATGATGATCTCAGCCGTAGATCATGATGACAAAGGGTCATAGGTGGACAGTTGTTATACCTTAGTTAATATGCAATGTAATCTTAAACATACATAAATATGGGTTAAATGGAGGACGGGAGGAGTGATTCTTCTAGTTATCCTAGGAAACTCAATGTTAATGTGATGAGAGGATATCACTTATAGATCATGATGACCAAGGGTCATAGGTGGACAAATGTTTATACCTTAGTTAATGTTAATGTCAGATTCTGTAACGAGATCCTCCGGCTTTGCTCCTTCACTCCATCAGGGATTTGCCACCAGACCTGAAGCAAGACAGCAAATAAGGGTGGCTGGGGCTCAGCCGTTAGCCCTCCGATGCTTAAGTTAGGCCACAATAAGAAGAGAAGCCAAGCAAAACGGAACCAAGATTGAATGAAGCGTGCGTACCTTTCTCCTCATGAAGTCACTCCCTTATATAGATCTGAGGCTAGCCAATTTTGTTACGTAAGATATCGAAATCCCGATGATATCGCGTACGATACTGAAATCTCGCTGATTTCGGAAGACAAGATCCTTATCCTTAAGATAGTATCTATCCTAATAACTCCTTCCGGCAATCACGTTTCTTGATAGCAATCTGAGATTCGGAATCACCAGAGAAGATAAGCCCAAAGACCAACCTATACAGGCTGTTGATCGACATGGCAATAGCGCTGATTGCTCATAGTTGGAGTCATAGCTACCGAAAAGGAAGGAGACGCCGAAAGGAAGAAGACCATCCGAACCAAAAGACTCAGGACTACTCTGATGTCGGGAGCTGCTCATGTCAGGGGTGCTCGCTTCCGTGAACTGCGAACCCTCTTGACGAACCCGAGCAGAGCTGCTCGCACCCTATAGATGCAACCCCTTCTGAGGAGCACGAGCCGAGCTGCTCGCATCAGGGATGCGCGACCCCTTCTGAGGAGCACGAGCCGAGCTGCTCGCATCAGGGATGCGCGACCCCTTCTGAGGAGCACGAGCCGAGCTGCTCGCATCCAGGAGACGCGATCCCTTTTCGCGAGTACGACCTGGACTCCTCGCATTCATATGGTCACGACCCTTCACTTCTTGTCAGATTGTATTAGCCTACAACAGAAGCCCCCCAAACCCTTGGTATTGAAGAACTATGCCAAGGGTTTGCTTGTGTTGACAGCTGGGTTCTGGGAGGCAATCGCGCATGATTCACTTATCGTGCTTCCGCATTTATGATGACCAGCTTTTGCGCAGCTTTTTCTGCCGCCAGAGATGAAGCGTCAGGTGCCACGTGTTTCCGTATTTAATGCTGGCGTCCGTTCGTCTGACGTGCCGGATGAGAATCTGCCGCGTGTCCAGCAAATCAAGCGGAATGATTGCGTATAAATATCGGACTTAGAGAAATTCCTTCATTTCCGAATTCCATTGCTGCAGAGTTTTCTTCTTCTTCTTCCTTCTCTATTCTGGAGTGAAAAACCTCTTTACGGAGGTACCCTTCTTTCTTTTCTCTCATTCGTTTCATCTTCCATCCCCTTTTTATAATGGCGGAAATCTCTGACGAAGAGATTGTTCCTCTGGGAGATGAAACCCCTGACTCCTCTGAATCCAATAACGCCAGAGTACCGGCTGGGAGGTATTCTGCCTCCGGTTACTCTTCCATCTTGACGGAGGAAAGACTCTCTAACCTTAGAGAGGTTTATAGGGTTCCAGACTCTGTTTTATTCAGACTGCCTGGGAGAGGGGAGACAGCCGATGCACCACCGCCTGGGTGTGTGGCTGTTTATGAATACTTCTTCAAAGTGGGCGTACGCCTTCCCCTCCACCCCTTTATTCGAAACTTCCTCCGTCTCTATAAGATTGCCCCGGGCCAACTTATAGTTAACGGCTGGCGGGTTCTTCTAAGTGCTTTCGTCCTTTGGAAGCAGGCGGGTAACGAGGAGTTAACCGCTGAGGAATTTTTGAGGTTATTCCAGCTGAAGAAGGCGCCAGCTAGCGAGGGTTGGTACTACCTCTGCTTCTGGCACCGGAATAACTTCATTTTGGGGAACCCTTCTTCCAACTGCCCGGGATGGAGAAAGAAGTGGTTCTATGCCTCCGGTAACTGGGAGTCCGAGATGGGATCCGACCCCAAAGGCCATAATGTTAATCGCCATTTTGGCGAAGGTGGGTTAAGTGCCTGTTTACTTGAAAGGAAACAATAGCCTTGCTGTATTGACGATTTAATGAACTTTCTTTTTTTTTTGCTCGCAGGAATTCCAATTGGTGTGAAGCCAAATCTGCGAGGAGGGCTCAACGAAAAACTTGTCAAAGTCTACAAGCTCCCTGCGGCTGCGCGCCACGTCAACACTGCACTAGAACTTCGTCATCTTTGCGCAGCGGGTCTCACCTTCCAAGAAGAGATGACGAATGTTGGCGATAAGAGAGGCGCACTGGGGGTACTTCCCCGGCTGAAGGGCACTGCCTCAAAGAGGCAAAAGAAAACTGCGGGGGGTCCTTCAAATGCGCCTACTCCCGCGGAGGGGCCTGTTCGCGGACCCCAAACCGCCTCTGGAGGAGTCGCGAGCACTTCTCGTACGACCGCGACCCCTCCGGTCAACGCGACCCCTCTCTCCACCGTACCCCCGCCAGCTGACCTTCCTCGTCCTCCAATCATCGAGGTAGCCGACAACTCACCGAAAGGTGATCGGAGAGGGGGAGGCCTCCCTCCAAAGGGGCCTTCAAGCGAGCCTACTACTGCTCGCGAGTTGTCGATGCCCGCCCCTGGCGTTGCGAGTGCTCGCGACTCGGGGCCCAAGGAGATGGTCGTAGCCCAGGCTTCGGGCTCGGGGACTTTTGTCATTCCTCCTCACTTGCATCCAATATGCGAGTTTATGTTTGACAAAATTTCCCCCAACTCCTTTGGGAGTCTCCCCGAACCAAGTCCTGAAACCCTCTCCACCGACATCGGGGTGAGATTGTTGCAGGTAACTTACACGATTCGTGTTTTTCGTCTCTGATAAGGTGGATTGCTTTATTTTACTTCCTTTCTCACACCCATGTATTTTGCTTTATATAGAGCTTGGATCTCACGCTTCGAGTCAGACGTGACATCGAAGCAGCTCGCCGCAGCGTGGAGGATGCGGAGAAGAAGAAGAAGATGATGGAAGTCGAGGTCCAAGGGAGGGACCGCTTGGTGAAGGCCTTGGAGGCTCAAATCTCCAAGTTGGACGAAGAGAAGAAGATTCTCCTGATCAAGATCCAATCCCTGACTGAGCGCTTTCAGTCAGTGGACCTCCAGCTCGCAAAGCTTCAAGAGATCCATACTAAGAGCGAGAAGGAGAAGGAGATTTTTCGCAAGGATAAGGTCCAGCTTGAAGAATGGCTCAAGGATGCTCGGACCAAGTTCGAGGAGGCTCGGACCCAGCTCGGGGAGGCCCAGAAGCGACTTAATCAGCTGAAGGATGACTCCATCCACTGGGAGGAAGAGCGAGTGGCTCTCGTTCAGATGGTATCTGATGAGGGTCCTCGCGCAGTTCAGGAGTTTCGTACTTCTCAACTTTATGACGAGGAGCGATATGATGCGTACATCGCTGGTCGCGATTTTGCGGTCAGGGTTATGCAGCTAATTGCTCCAACTTTTAACGTTGAGGAATTCGACAGAGTGGCATTCGAGGTTGCAGCTAAAGAACGGGCTGCTGCTGAGAACGAAGTCACCGGGGCAACAGATGCTGCTCCTGCTCCTGAAGCTGGTCCTGAAGCTGAGAGCCGCGAGCCTGCGCAAGAGGATGACCAACCCTGACCTCGGCAGCTTCCCATATTATGTATTTTTTTTTTTTTTTTTTTTTTTAAAAGAAGAGATCTGTAATTGTAAGGTCATTATTTTAATGAACACTTACTTTTTTAGTATTGTGTATTCTTCTCTTTCCTTCATTGTTGCTTTGTGTTGATCCCATTTGATTCATCAGGGAATGCGACCCACATGCGAGCACGAGCTTCGCTGCTCGCGATTTTAGAGTGCATGACCGCGAATTCGATCACGAGCCGCAGTGCTCGCGATTAGGGTGCATGACTGCGACCCTATTCAAGCACGCGCTATGCTGCTTCGCATTTTGGAAATGCGATCTCTTTCATCAGTTGCGAGCAACTAGCTCATAAAAAATAAAGACTCAATCCGGGGGTCGCGTGACCGTGTCCACGTTGAGATAGACTGATCTATCGATTGAGATTTCGATCCTACCAAGGGCAGAAGGTTGGTCAAGAGATGGTATACATTCTCTTCAGGGCTTGCTCAGGTCCATGTAAATGGAGAAGCAACCAACTAGTGACGACTTCAGTCCTACCAAGGGTAGGCAATTGGCCAAGAGGATGTGTAAGCATTCTCTTCAGGGCTATCCAGGTCCATGTAAATGGAAAAGCAACCAACTGATATCTTCTATTTTATTCATAAAATGTTGTAATGAACTACATCGAATCTAGGGATAGTATCGTAGCAAATGCTCCACGTGCCAAGGGCGACGTACGGGCTTCCCCAGCATGTCCTCAAGATAATAAGTACCAGGTCGCACAACCCTGATAACCCGATACGGGCCTTCCCAATTTGGATCTAATGAACGGGCAGGAACTCCAAGATTTTGCCTTAATACCAAATTCCCGGGTTGGAAGGATCTGGGCCGAACCCTAGCATTTCGATATCGAGCAATACGTTGTTGATACGCTGCCACTCGCACTTGAGAAGCATTTCTTCGCTCTTCCAGGAGATCAAGATGAAGTCGAAGGTTTTCGTGATTGCTCGCGGGATCGTACTGCTCGATCCGATATGAGGGGACTTGAATTTCCACCGGTACCACTGCGTCAACACCAAATGCTAAGGAGAAAGGAGTTTCACCTGTTGACGTACAAGCCGTGGTTCTATAGGCCCATAATACCTCTGGCAGAAGTTCTGGCCACACCCCTTTACATTCACCTAGCTTGGTCTTTAAATGGTGCTTTATTATTTTATTCACTGCCTCGACCTGCCCATTCGCCTGAGGATGATATGGAGAAGTGCGGAGATTACGTATTTTCCATTTGTCGCAAAATTCATCAAAGGCTGCGTTGTCGAACTGCGTTCCGTTATCGGTAATTATAGTATGAGGAAGCCCGAAACGACATATGATATTTCTCCATATAAACTTAGTAGTTTGTTTTTCAGTAATCTTGGCTAACGGTTCTGCCTCGGCCCATTTGGTGAAATAATCAACCGCCACGATCGCGAACCTATTCTGTCCTTTTCCCATAGGTAAGGGCCCGATGATATCGATCCCCCACTGGGAAAAAGGCCAAGGGCTATCAACTGGGGTCATCCGTTCAGACGGTACACGAGGTATGGGTAAATATCGTTGACACTTGTCGCATTTTTTAGAAAATTCGATGGCGTCTGCTTTCATCGTGGGCCAATAATATCCTTGCCTCATCGCTTTATATGCCAGGGATCGCCCCCTGGGATGATTACCACATGCCCCCTGGTGTATCTCATCTAGAACACGATGTGCTTCTTCTGGATGAAGACACCTTAGATATGGCAAGGAGAAGCTTTTTCGCAACAATATTCCATCTTGTAAGGTGTACCTAGCAGCTCGAAGCCGAATTTGTCTCGCAGCTTTCTTGTCTTCTGGTAGGTATCCATCTCTGAGGTAAAGGATGATAGGATCCATCCAGCATGGAGACGATTGTACCGATAGAACTTGCTCTAGAGTCACTTGGTCGATACTCAAGTTCTGACGATGCTCGATGAGGATCGAATGTGATAACTCCGATTCCGGCGCAGAAGCGAGTTTTGCCAAGGAATCGGCAAGTTGGTTCTGCTCGCGAGGGATATGAATTATTTTATAAGTCTTCAACTTAGCGAGCAGGATGAGGACACGAGACTTGTATAAGGCCATTCTTTCTTCTTTGGCTTCGAATTCACCAAGAACTTGATTGACAATGAGCTGGGAGTCGCTATGAATTATCAAATTCTGGACTGCGAGTAGAATGGCCAGTTCGAGGCCAACAATTAGGGCCTCATATTCTGCTTCATTATTGGAGATGCGAGATTCGAAACGCAGAGCATATTGAAAATGCGACCCGTCGGGAGCCGCTAAAATCAGGCCCGCTCCACTACCGGTGGCCCGTGACGACCCGTCCACGAAGAGCGACCACGGAGGCTGGTCGCTGGTCATGACATTATCTTCAGAAGAATACGTAAATTCGGCTATGAAGTCAGCCACGGCCTGGCCCTTGACTGCGGTCCTAGGACAGAATGAGATATCGTGCTCACTGATTTCGACCGCCCACTTAGTTAAGCGCCCGGAAGCCTCAGGTTTTTGAAGGACTTGTCGTAGTGGATGATTTGTTGGTACTAAAATAGCATGGGCTTGAAAGTAAGGTCGCAGCTTTCGAGCCGCCGTGACTAAGGCTAGGGCCAGTTTCTCCATATCAGAATACCTATTTTCTGCATCGACCATTGCTCGACTGATATAATAAACGGGCCTTTGCACCCCGGAATCTTCTCTTATTAAAGCGGCGCTAACAGCCGTGGAAGACACAGATAAATAAAGAATGAGTTGCTCATGAGCTACATGTTTAGATAAAATGGGAGGAGTGCTCATGTATTGCTTCAGTTGTTGGAAAGCTTCTTCACACTGAGGTGTCCACTTCCAATCAGATTTGGCCGTTGCACGAAGGAGTTTGAAGAAGGGCAAACACTTGTCAGATGCTCGCGAGATGAACCTATTCAATGATGCGATGCGACCTGCCAGAAGCTGAACGTCCTTCAGAGTAACAGGGGATTTCATCTCTATCAACGCTTTAATCTTTTCAGGATTTGCCTCAATTCCACGCTGGCCAACCATGAACCCAAGAAATTTTCCTGCAGACACTCCAAACGCGCATTTTTCTGAATTTAACTTCATTTGATACTTCCTCATCAGATCAAAAGCTTCTCGAAGATCTGAAATGTGGTTATCTTCAACGATGCTTTTCACGAGCATATCGTCGACATAAACTTCCATATTCCTACCGATTTGAGCAGCGAACATTTTGTTGACAAGACGTTGATAAGTGGCCCCTGCATTTTTAAGACCAAACGGCATTACCTGGTAGCAATATAGTCCCCGATCTGTGATGAAGGCAGTATGCTGGCTATCAGGTGGATGCATCATAATCTGGTTGTAACCAGAATAAGCATCCATAAAGCTGAGGAGAGCATGTCCAGCTGTCGAGTCGACCAACTGGTCGATCCGCGGTGTCGGAAAGCTATCTTTGGGGCACGCTTTGTTCAAATCTGAATAGTCGACACACATCCTCCATTTGCCATTAGCTTTCCGGACGAGAACTACGTTTGCGACCCACTCTGGGTAGTCAACTTCCTTTATGAAATTAGCCGCGAGTAGCTTTTCGACTTCAGTTTTGATTGCCATTTGTCTTTCTGCAGTAAAGGCACGTCGACGCTGATGTACGGGTTTATGCTTCGGGTCAATGTTGAGACGATGTGCGATGACATCAGGATCGATGCCTGGCATATCTTTATGAGACCAAGCAAACACATCCTTGTATTCGGTGAGGAAACTGATCAAATTTTCACGATGGACAGTGGTCAAGGAGGACCCGATGCACACGATCTTAGATGGATCGTCTTCGGTCAGGTGGATCGCCACTGTTTCCTCCCCTGGAGTTCCCGACTTCAGAGCATTTTCTCTCGGATCCAACGAGGTGGTCGAGGGAACACCAGGCGATCCTTGAGTTATTTCTAGGACGGGCGTCGCTTGAGCCTTCTTCCGATCTTGGAGGGCTATCTGGTAACAGGACCGTGCCTCCTGCTGACTTCCTCGTACGACCCCGATGCCATTTGGGGTTGGAAATTTAACACACAGATATGAAGGGTGCAAGGCCGCTCCAACCTTAGTCAAAGACGGCCGCCCCAAAATGGCGTTATATGCTGATTTTTGATCTACGACGAGGAAGTTTATGAAGACGGTGGTCTTCGCCGGACTCTCTCCAAAAGTAACTGGGAGATCGATGCTTCCTTCGGGTGTTACTACCTCTCCTCCAAAACCGACGAGGGGGGTCGACACTGGTTTGAGGAGGCTTCTGGAAAGTGCCATTTTGTTGAAAGCCTCCAGGTACAGAATGTCGGCTGAACTACCTGTATCCACCATAATCCGATGAGTCAGATAATTTGATACCTTCAATGTGACTACGATAGAATCTTCATGAGGGAAGTGGATTCCCGCTGCATCTTTGAGGGCGAAAGAAATTGGAGGATGGCTCGCTTTTGATGAGCTGGACGTCTGTTCCAGCCAATAAATTTGCTGGGGTTCTTTGGACGCCTTTCGAGCGTATGCCTTTCTTGAAGCTTGAGAGTCACCCCCACAAGCTGGTCCTCCGACGATAGTGCGAATTTCTCCAGTGGGCTCAGCGTCCTCTTGATCGGTTTGATGATGAGATGGTTCCTTCTGGCGAGATGAGGTCTTCGCCCTTTCTGGTGATCGATTTTTACGAGCAACATAATCTTGGAGATGGCCTTTTCGAATAAGGGCTTCGATATGGTCTCGTAGAGAGATACAGTCCTGGGTCCTATGCCCGTGATCTTTGTGAAAGTAACAGAACTTGCTCTTATCCCTCTTCTCGGGATCGGATTTGATCTTTGCGGGCCACTTCACATATGGCTTGTGTTTAATCTCCATTAGAACCTTTTCAGGGGACCGATCAAGAGGAGTGTAATTATGATATTTACCAGAGTAAGGCTTCCTGGGAGAACGATCGCGCTGATCACGACGGTATTTCTTATCTGTAGAAGAAGTTCCCTCTGGCTTGCGTTTCTTACTTTGTACTCCATGGCGTGTCAATGCGACTTCTTCCGCATTGATATATTTCTGAGCTTTGGCTTGGAATTCCGCCATAGTTTTCGGCGGGCTTTTATCTAAGGCAAACCTGAATTTCTCGCTTGTTATTCCAGCGATGAGGGCTGTGAGACCCTTTTCTTCAGTGTAACTCTCGGTTTGAACGGCTTCAGCAGTGAACCGTACTGTGAACTCATTTATTGTCTCCCCATGTTGCTGTTTCAGATTCATCAGATGGGAGGCCGGCTTCTTAATGCGAATACTTCCCATGAATTGAGAAAGAAATATTTCCGATAATTGAGAAAAGGAACTGATGGAACGAGGCTTTAACCCCCGAAACCACGTACGAGCCGCTTCTTTCAATGTAAGGGGAAAAGCCCTACACATGATTTCTGAACCATGTCCCTCCAACTCCATGAGGGACCTGTATGTTTCCAAATGTTCCAGAGGATCGCCAATGCCTGTATACGGAGCGATAACAGGCGCTCGATACTTTCTGGGCAACGGGGCTTCCATGACCTCGCTAGTGAAGGGAGATTCAGATTGGTGTATCGCCGCCGTAACGGCAGATGGTCGATTTGCCTGGTATCGCTGTTCCATGACATCAAAACGATCTTGGATTCTCTTGAGATCACCTTCCCACGGTAGGGTATAGCTAGATGTTTCGGCGATGGAGCCTTGCGGTTGAGGTTGTCGAGACGAACTGGAATGTATGGAATGTGGAGACAGTACAGGGGGATGGCCGCCAAGTGGCGGGGCCTGTGGTTCATCCATAGAATGTCTGGAGGCTACCGGTATGGGTTGTGGTGGTAATCCTCCGGAGGGTTTTTTTGCGGTTCAGGGAAGTGTTGATCTAGCCGACTTGACAGTGCCTGAACTCCGGCATTTAGGGTTAGGAGAGTGTTCCCGAGGAAACGCAAGACATCATCTTGATTTCCAGAGGCCTCCAATAATGGGTTCGTTGATGGCATATTTTGGGCTCCTTGAGGGATATCGGTCGGAACGGGTGGGAGGGCAGGTACGGATTCCGTCTCATCAGGTGGAGGTGGTGCCTGCCTCGAAGCTGAAGGATGAACCGCCTTTTTGGGAGGCATCAGTGAAGGATTTTAATCGGTGGTTAACACGATTGATTTTGACGATCAAGTCGTTTCCCACAGACGGCGCCAAACTGTTAATGTCAGATTCTGTAACGAGATCCTCCGGCTTTGCTCCTTCACTCCATCAGGGATTTGCCACCAGACCTGAAGCAAGACAGCAAATAAGGGTGGCTGGGGCTCAGCCGTTAGCCCTCCGATGCTTAAGTTAGGCCACAATAAGAAGAGAAGCCAAGCAAAACGGAACCAAGATTGAATGAAGCGTGCGTACCTTTCTCCTCATGAAGTCACTCCCTTATATAGATCTGAGGCTAGCCAATTTTGTTACGTAAGATATCGAAATCCCGATGATATCGCGTACGATACTGAAATCTCGCTGATTTCGGAAGACAAGATCCTTATCCTTAAGATAGTATCTATCCTAATAACTCCTTCCGGCAATCACGTTTCTTGATAGCAATCTGAGATTCGGAATCACCAGAGAAGATAAGCCCAAAGACCAACCTATACAGGCTGTTGATCGACATGGCAATAGCGCTGATTGCTCATAGTTGGAGTCATAGCTACCGAAAAGGAAGGAGACGCCGAAAGGAAGAAGACCATCCGAACCAAAAGACTCAGGACTACTCTGATGTCGGGAGCTGCTCATGTCAGGGGTGCTCGCTTCCGTGAACTGCGAACCCTCTTGACGAACCCGAGCAGAGCTGCTCGCACCCTATAGATGCAACCCCTTCTGAGGAGCACGAGCCGAGCTGCTCGCATCAGGGATGCGCGACCCCTTCTGAGGAGCACGAGCCGAGCTGCTCGCATCAGGGATGCGCGACCCCTTCTGAGGAGCACGAGCCGAGCTGCTCGCATCCAGGAGACGCGATCCCTTTTCGCGAGTACGACCTGGACTCCTCGCATTCATATGGTCACGACCCTTCACTTCTTGTCAGATTGTATTAGCCTACAACAGTTAATATGTAATGTCATCTTAAACACATATAAATATGAGTTAAATGGAGTGATTCTTCTAGTTATCCCTGAGAGTTCAATATTGGACGTGATTCTGGTGGGCCACATGAAAGGAAACAGCTGGAGGTGGGACATCCACCTCTGGTTTCTTAAAAGGCCCATCATGATGACTGTGAAATCCACTCCAACCATCAGCTGCCTTATGAAAAGTAATACTCAGGGCCTAAAATTTAGGGCCATCCATGATTTATGTGGGCCACACCAAATCATTTTGGATGGTGGTCGTCCTCTGCACACTATTTCCACTCATGTGACCCACCTGAGTCATGGATGTAGTTGATTTTTGGACCTTGGGCTTAACATGAGTTAAGGCATCTAATGGTCGGTGTGGATTTCACATACACATCATGGAGGGTCCCACCCACGCCTAGCCCAACTTTGGTCCCATGTTAAGGTCTCCTCCCGGTATATAATCAAAGAATTTTTTTGTAGACCCTAACAGTGGGGCTCACATTGATGTATGTATTGTATATCTATGCCATCTATCCAACTTTTTTAACTCAATTTAGGGCATGAGCCAAAAAAAAAAAAAAAAAACAACGAAGCATATACAAATTTCAGGTGGACCACAGGAAACAGTGGTCACTTAATGCCCACCATTAAAAACTTCCTAGGGTCCACCATAATGTTTATTTGTCATCCAACCTGTTGAGAACATCACACACACCCGGATGAATGGAAAATACAAATATCAGCTTGATCCAAAACTTTTGGGGCCCATAAAAAGTTTTTTAATGGTCATTCACCACTGTTTCTTGTGGTGTAGTCCACCTGAGATTTGGATTTGCTTCATTTTTGGGACCATGATATAAAATGATCCGGCAAAATGGATAAACAGCGTAGATATACAATTAGTGCATACATCAAGGTGGGTCCCCAACAGCTGAGTAGCATTGGAGAAAGGCGATGTTGGATTAGTTGTCTTCTTTTTTTTTCTTTTCTTTTTTTTTTTCCTTTTTTTTTTTTGTTTTTTTGCCCAATCATTGCACTATACTTAAAAAATATTCAGAATCAAGAGTCTGTTGGGAGGAATTTTCATATACACCCCTAACATGCCGGAGAAATCTTCTGACACCATCTTTTGTACCAATGAGCCCACGGTGTTGTTCTGTGACATTCAAACCATCCAGTGGATGTGCCCCCTCATTTTAGACCCTAGCGAGAGAAAAAAAAAAACCAATTTAGAACTCAGTGGACCTCACCATGGGTTTGTGTTTGGGGCCCACCTTTTTATGTATATTTCATCTAATCCGTTCATTATGTTCATCTCACCAGGATGAACGGACACACTCATCCACTTGATGAAGCATTTGAATTATGCAGGGTTTGAAGCTAGAGAATTGCGTAAACTCCACCAACTGTTTGTCGAAGGCCCCAAAGGTGGTAACAGTTCTCAGAGGGACGAGCGCAAGCATTTACCTCGACAATGCCGCCTACCGGAGCTTCCTATGCAATAAGTTCAAGGTCAGCCCAGTTGATATGGAGAGTGCTGCCGTTGCCCTCATATGTCTACAACAACGGGTCCCATACATTGCTATCAGGGCTCTGTCAGATCTTGCCGGAGGAGGGTCCGCAGAGTCGAACGAGGCGGCTACCTTTACTTCTCTTGCCTCTACGAATTCCATTAAGGTTGTGATTGAGTTCATTAAGAACTTGTGAGCTGATCTGGCTTAGTGTTTGTTGTGTGTTTTGGTTACCTGCGCTTTATTCCTTTTAATTGCAAGAATGAAAATGAGTCTCTCTCCCCTAAAATCAAAGATGTTAAAGTCCCTTGATAAACATTGATATGACATCCTCTAAAAGCTCTTTCGGGGCAATTAGTTGTTTGACATGGTATTAAAACAGAAAGATAAGGGTTCAAATTCCAGGTGTAGTAAATATGCTTCCGTAGTATATTCTCCCATAGGCCCCACCATAAGTATCATCTTGTGAAAAAATCAGCCCCAACACTGTAGAAATAATATTGAGCCATTGATAAATCATAAAATAGAGTATGGTCTACTCAATGAATGGATGTGGCCAATTAAAACACAAAATGGGATAACTTATTGGACGGGTCGAATTAGGCCTGACAATGGGTCGTGTTGAACTGACTTCATGTCGTGTTGTGTTCGTGCCATGTGAAAAATTTGCTCGCCCAAACCCGATCCGTTAGTTAATTAACGAGTCGAAATCTAGAAACCCAAACCCATTCGTTAATTTAACGGCTACCCGCAACTCAGCCCGTTCAACCCGTTAAATAAATGGACCGTGCCGCCATGGATAGAGAGACAGAGAAGAGGCTCGATTCAACAGAGATATTGGACCGTGGCCATGTGAGTTGTGGGCAGCAACACTATAGAAAACAATGCCCAGCCACTATTAGATAATAAATACAAGTGTGCTCTAAATGATGGGTGAATTTGAATGATGTTTGGATAAGGTGATCCCAATGATGTGGACAATATAGTGGATGGGTTGGATGTCACGCAAACATGATAAGTTGCGGTTACTTATGGGCCAACCATCTAACTCACGTGTGACCAAGATCTACCCCATCCAATAGGGTGGCCACACCATTAAGATCACCTAGCGTAAAAATCAGACCAATCTGCTAATCAAATGTCTATATGTGTACTTTGGATCAGATTAACGGTGGTTCATTGTTCTCTAAGTGTAGCCATATAATGAGTGGATTGGCCTCTTTTTGCATCAGGATCTTCTTGGTGGGCCCAACTTTTTCAACAGAAATGATGTTTGTGCACTCTTGACAAGTAGGCATATATGCGATGGTTGGACAGTAACTAAGAATTTGGATCGCCTGCTTGGCTTTAACAGGGTTTTCCTGTTTGTCGATGACCCGATTGGTCCAGCTCAGCACACGTCAGTGCTGAGTTGGACCAATCAGGTTGTGCTGAGCTGGACTAATCAGGTCGTCGGCAAACAGAAAACCCTGTTAAAACTGAGCAGATAATCCGGAATCAGTAAGTAACCGTCCAACTAGTGTTCCCCATCAGCCGATGGTCTTCTGGAGACAGAGCCAGAGTCCAGCCCGATCAATGAATGGGCTTATATTTCAGGCCTGATATGTCTCTCGGGCCCAGTATTCCAGCCCAAGCCCGTCCACAGTGGGGCCCATTTACGGTCTTGTCTCTAGTTCAAGAGCACAAAACCACATTATCGGGTTAGACATGTTACGGCCCTTGCTTTTGACAAAGCTACCCCTATCTGATTGTTGAAGAGGCATGAGTCATTGACAAATAACAAAATGTCAACAAAGCAAAAGGTGTATAAGTGTCAAAATATGGGGGTGTCATGTCATTTCCTTCAATTCATTTCAAAATAACAAAACAACCCTCAAAATACGGAAAATACGAAACGCTCCTGTGAGAGAAATCGCTTCACGTGTATGAGATCCACATCGTCCATCACCCCTTATTTGGATTTGTTCCCAAATATAGAGCTGATTCAACATTAAGGTGGGCCTCACCCTATAGGGTTATGTCTAAACATCTAGGTTCATGTGTTATGGCCCACTTTTGAGTTTTGGAATAGCATGGTTTTTTGGAATGATTTCGTCATGAGGAGGCAAATTAGACCAATGGATTGCAAAAAAAAAAAAATATAAACAGCAGTGTGGGTCCTACACAAAACCAATAGTGGGCGTCCTATGGTGGAGTCTACCTGACTTTTGGACGGTCGTGATTTCTGGGTTTTAGCCTGACCGAGAGGAAAGCTGATTGCTGCCTCTGATGGCAAGAAGCATGGCGCCCACCATGATGTATGTATTTTATCAGCTTATTCATCCTGTTTTGCCAAGCGTGAACCCAAATACGAAGCAGATCCAAAGCTCAAGTGGACCACACCATAGGATAGTGATGATTGAAACCCACCATTAAAAACTTCATCCTGGCCACAAAAGTTTTTGATCTAGCTGATATTTGTGTTTTTCATTCATCAAGGTTTTTGGTATGCCTGATGAAGGTTTCAACATTGGATATCCCTAGTTTCCTATGGTGCGGTCCACCTAAGCTTTGGATCTACTTGCTAAAAGTAGTTGATCGGGAATTTTTGAGGTTGATCATTAATTTTTCAGCATTGTTAGTTTTTTCTGCATCGCCTAATCCAACAAAAACTCTCATAACTCTCTCGTCACATGTCGGATCGCAGTGATTTTGGGCTTTTTAGAAAGATAGTTCAATAATCTTTCAATTCAAGCTGGAATCACCGTATTTAGTGACCTTTCTACCCTTCAAAAGTTCGGGTTAAAGTCATCAATCCTTAAATTTTCTAGCATCACACGGTTCATGAAAGTGCTCATAACTCCCTCATAAAAAATCATATTGGAATGATTTTAGCTCATCGGAAAGATAATTTTACTAGCTTTCAATGAGGACAATGATCATCTGATTTGGAAATCATTTGGCCTTTTAGAAGTGGATTGAAAATCTTCGATTGTAAATTTTTGAGGTTGATCAATTTTTAGCATCATATGATCTAACAAAATGCTCATGACTCCCTAGTTACATCTTGTATTTGGGTATTTTGGGCTCATTAGAAAGATTATTTAATAACCTTTCAATCAGGACTAGAATTATCACATTTAGAGACCATTTGAAATTTCAAAAGTTGATTAAATTCATCAATCTTGATTTATTTTTTTAAATCGCGCATTCTCACAAAAATGCTCATTACTTTCTTGTCAATGGTCTAATTGAGACAATTTTTCCTTAACTTTCAAACGGAACAAAAATCATCTAATTTGAAGATCATTTAACCTTTCAAAAGTGAGCTGAAAGTTGTCAATCATTAATTTTTTGGCACCGCGTGATTCAATGAAAATGCACGTAACTCCATTATTACTTGTTCAATTAGGGCTTTTTTTGCTAATTAAAAAGATAATTCAACAATCTTTAAATTAGTTTAGCATCATCGCATTCAAAAAACTGTTTGACCTTTCAAAATTAGGATCAAAGCTGTTAATTGTGAATTTTGGATAGGTCAATCTTGGGCTTGTCAGAAATTGATTTGCCTAAATTTCAAACAGGATAAGAATCATCTGATTTGAAAACCTTTTGACTTTTTAAAAGTAGGTTCAAAGTTATCGAACATCAATTTTCAATTTCAACCAGTAATTTTTTGGCATCGCATGATCTAATAAAAATACTCATAACTCTCTTGTTATATGTTAAATCAGGGCATTTTTTTGCTCATTAGATGGATAATTTGATGATCTTTTAATTCAAGCTAAAATTATTGCATTTAGAGATCATTTGCCCTTTCAAAAGTAGTATCCAAGTTGTCTATTGTGAATTTTGTTGATATCACGTTGTACTACTGAAAATACTGTAAATCCCTCAATAGAGGTTGAATTGTAACAACCTGTGGCTCATTGAAAAGATAATTTAACTTAGCTTTCAAACCGCATAAGAATCATTTGATTTGGAGACCACTTAACTTTTCAAAAATGAACTCAACATAATCATGTATTTTTCAACATCGTGTGATCTAAGGAAAATGCTCATAACTATTCCTTCATTATGTCTCCACTACCAGATATGTATCACCCAATGCGTGCAAGCATTCACCATTAACAATAAAGCTGAAATGGCCCGGTAGATGGTGATATCAGGCAGCATTGGAGGTAAACAATGTGATACCAGATACATGGATTTTAAACCTTGGTTCAAAATTCGAATGCATCTGATCATTTACCTAAAAATGCCCATAATTTCATTTTTACTTTTTTTTATACATTGCTAATCATCAACATGGGTACACAAAATTTCTCGATCTGAATAACATGGTTGCTAAGAACTTACTAAGAAGCTTCGTCTGAACTTGTTGTCTAGTGAAAATTAAATTCAATACTATATATAAGAAAAATTCAACTAATCCAGAGCATTTAATAAAATTGCTTCATTTGATACACATGGTCAGAATTTTTATTTATTTCTTTTTTTTAAGTGTGGTTTTCTTCTCTATTTAAGTGGGATTGAAGGGGTAGAGGCCTAAGATGTATTAAGGGCTTAGATGAAAAGAAGGATGGGTGCATTGAGGGTTCTTTTCTTGGTTTTAATGGTCTTGATGTGCTGCAATCTTGAAGGTTGTGAGGGTGCACTCACAAAGGCTGTGATCAAAATGCTAAATAAGGTGAACAGGGGTGGGCCATATGTCGGACTGGTGACCCCAAGTTCATCTGAGCTGTACACACTTCTTGGGTCATCAAGCTTCCGGCCCAGTGATGCCTTCAGATACGTAGACTACGCAGGTAAACTACTTGCCTTGAGATGAGCACATTACACATTGTAGAGGTTGAGGGTTTTCTTCATTGCATGTATGTTGATGTGGGTGTGACTGATCCGGGCCATTCATCAGCGGAGGCAAGAAAATCTGCCTGATCCACTCATTAAGTGGGCCACACGCATAACCTGGGCTGGTATCTTTCTCATCAACCAACTTCCACTAACTGGGCCCATTGATCGGGTCTAACCAATCAGGCCAATCCATCTAATGGTAATGGATTGGCCTGATTTTCATGCCAGGGAAAGTTCATGGCGGACCCTGCCGAATGAATGGCCAGGATATCACACATGTGTGGCACGGCACAAGTGTACCTTGAGGCCCCCTCTCTATTTCACTCGGATTGAGTCTCATTTATCAAGGCCCAATAATGACTTGCTTGAAGGGAATGATCGATGCATGGTACTTACCATATGCTCAAGTAGTATAGGGTCCACCTGTGATGTGCAAGTGCCATCCAACCCGTCAAATTATATGCAACCCCAAGGTTAGGCTTACATCCCAAAATAGAGCCTGATTGATAAATCAGGTGGGCCACACCAAAGGGAACAATGGGGGCTTTGAGGAGGGGATGCCCACCCATGAACCTATTGAATCTGGACCATACATACTCCACATCAAATACTAAATTTTCGATTTTGAATTTCCAAGGGAGGAGATTTCATATTGGAAGTATTGAGGGGAAGAAGGTGATAGCTGCCATGACAGGAAAAGGCATGGTAAGTGACATTTTCTTGTTCTCGTTCTAACAGGAACGCACACATGGTAAGTGACATTTTCTTGTGCTTGTTCTAACAGGAATGCACACACCCGTTCCAATGTGGTGTCAAAACATACGATCCTAAGACCAATCGAATGATCCTAACCGCTCATTTCGTTTATGATAAAGAAAAATCAAGGCCCTTTTTTCTGTTTTGTTCTGAGGATCCAGGATCATCAGATCGGTATCCTGTATTGGTCCATGAATAAATCAAGGCATGGCTCGCTAGATAAAAGGCCCAGATCTTGCAGATGAATGCACCCAATTTCTAATGCGGAATCAAAATACATGATCCTGAGACTAATCGGATGTTCCTAACCGCTTGTTTCAACGATGATAAAGAAAAATCAAGGCCCATCTTTTATGTTCTCTTCTGAGGATCCAGTATTATTGGTCCATGAACAATATATAAGGACTAGCCCACTAGATGAGCGGCCCAGATC
The DNA here is from genome assembly GCA_003013855.2 of Liriodendron chinense. NCBI lineage: Eukaryota > Viridiplantae > Streptophyta > Magnoliopsida > Magnoliales > Magnoliaceae > Liriodendron > Liriodendron chinense. The sequence continues at coordinate 1,307,379 of PVNU02003892.1, read as the reverse complement.
TTGTAGTGTGCAAAATATGTACAAAATGTTTGTCTGCAATTAGAATTCCTAATTAAAAGAAAACTGATATCTATTATTTCAGATGAATGCAGCTACTGTTGTACAGCTTTTGCTGACTTTGTTTGATGTGAGGGCGCTTCTTCACTATGGAATGGCAGGCAATGCAAACCCAGATCTCAATACAGGAGATGTGACCATCCCTGAATTTTGGGCCCACACAGGTCTATGGAATTGGCAAGTAAGCTAAATCCATACTAAAACCTTCTTCATTTGGTTTTGACCATGTTCAAAAATTGCATTTGACTCGATCTCAGTCTTTACCGAGTCGACTCAGCCAGACTCACCAGTTTTTTTTGCCTTTTTTAATAGAGGTATGGAGATGGGCCTGATGATGAACTTTCTCTAGGAACCCGATGGAGCATTTACAAGAGAAATAGGATCCCTGAACTTTGGAGATTATAATAACAAAACCGACGAGGAAGACACTTCTGAAAACATTTTGAATAGTGTCTGGTTTCAGCCCGAAGATATATTTCCCGTCGATGGAATTCCCGAGTCAAGTGAACAGAAGTTTTGGGTTGCTGTGGACCACCTTCTTTTCGATCTCTCAAAGAAACTAGAGGCAAGTGAATATATCCCTTCGATAAAAAATGAAACTCAACTGAGTTGACTCAGTTTGGCTAGGCTCCAACACTGAGTCAAACATTCAGAATATATCTGATGGAAAATAAATAAAAATCACCCAAGTTGTAGATCGGCACGTTGAAGCAAACCGACTTTGAAATTTTGAAATCAAATTCATAAGATCATGGAATTTATTTCAAATTTAGGAATTCTAATTCCAGACGTGCGTTTGTGGTGACCAAACAAAAGCGCCATGCACGTGAGCCATGTTTGTGAGATCTAGGCTGTTTATGAGGCCACCATGGTGAATATACCATGATCCAAAGATCAAATCTGCCCGTTTATCAGGTGGCAGCACATGGACGTTGAATATAGACCATATATATGTTCTTTTTTTTTTTCCATGTGTGACCTAAATTGACAAGTGGACCATTGGATGATAGAGCGCATCCACCATAAGGCCTGCCTGGTGAATAGCTTGGATCCTGCACCACATGTGCCAGATGATGATAGTAATGAAGATGCTTTCATTACAAGCATGGTGTGTGTTGTAACGGCTGTTACGGGACCGTAAAATCTGTTATGTAAATGTAACAGTGAGTTATGGAATCGTAAATGTCATAATAGACCTTATGGAAAAAAAAAAAAAAAAAAAAGATCTACAAAGACTGTTCCAACCTCTATAATGGCCTGTTATGCCACTTGTAAAAGCCGTAAAGGTTTTCAAGTTTTTTGGTTCAATAAAAAATAAAAATAAAAAGACCATAATGGCCTTTAAAACCCGCTATCATAAAGGTAATAGGGGTGGCCATTACTGTCACTGTTACTGTTACTGTTACATAATACCTTGCTTACAACAGAACCGTTGATGATACATTGGTGTGTCCCACTTGCAGGACATGAAATTAGACGGTTGCATACGAACCAACACTTGTTTACCCAACACACCAAAGGTGGTCACAGTCAAGAGAGGGAGTAGTGCAAACATCTATCTTGACAATGCTGCCTACCGTACTTTCTTGAACTCCAAATTCCATGTGAGCCCTGTTGACATGGAGAGTGCTGCAATTGCTTTGATCTCTCATCAACAAAAGATCCCCTTCATAGCCTTCAGAGCTCTATCTGATCTTGCTGGTGAGAGGTCCACATTTTCTAACGGTGGGGATGACTCCTTCGCTTCGCTTATAACCATGAATTGTATCAGTGTTGTGCTTCAGTTCATCAAGACCATGAATAGGCCAATGGTTGGTCTTATGTGAGACTCTTTATTATCTGTACTTCCTTTGGTGGGCCATCTTAATTCATCCCTATGTTTATCAAGATGTGAATAAACCCATGGTTTAGATCCATGTGAGAGTCCCTTGAGTGTATGTGTGCTTTTATCTCATGGGTCCCACTGATTTAAGCTCTTATCATGTACTGGAGTATGAAGCATGTCTTGGACTTTGTCTTTGCTATGTTTGTTATATCTACTGGTATGATATTCTATTTGTGGAAGTTTTCTTTTATTGGTTCATGAATAGGGCATGTCCACCCATGTTCTTTGATGGGTCAGCTTCAAGCCAACTCATTTGGCCTGTTTGGAACGTGGGATTACGTGAGATTAGGCAGTATGGAATTGGATTTGGTCCATGCAAATTCCAACTCATCTTTTGGAAAAGATAGGAAAGATCAAATTAATCCAAATATTATATCATCCACTCTCGGCAACAGGTACCGCAGGATTTCTAATAGATTTCGAAATCCACTACATTTGTAGGCCCCATGTTGATGCATGTGTTTTATTCACATAGGCCATCCATAAGTGCCCTTTACACGTGACAATTGAATTGGATATGGGCACAAGTGACCGACATTAGTTGTGAAATGTGGTCCATTAATTATAATTCTACGGTCCGCCAAACATAGTTTTACTTAATATATTGTTTTTCCAAAGGAAGAATATTTGATCCCTAACGTGGGATTGAACTATCAAAAGACTATTGTGTTAATTATTCCACTTAATACAATTCAATACCATTTAATATAGCGCCCAAACTAACTCAGGCCAATGATTCCGGATTACCATGTGTCCAACCCGACCTGCTTAAGGGCTTGTTTGGATGCACTTTCTCAGAGGGGGTTAACAAAAAGACAGGTTGCAATCCTGCTTTTTCGGTCCACTAGACAATAATTGACTTTTATTGAGTTAGAGATTTAGCAATTATTTTGTGATGGGCATTTGTAAAATGCATCCAAACACACAAGATCAATTGCGGTTTAGGTGGGGCCTGAAATTCATCAAGATGAAACCCAGCCAACCCGACTGTAATTGGGTGGTCATACTCGTCTGATCTGACCTGACATGGTCAGGTTGGATAGGATTCTACTGAGCCCCAGCCCTTTACTTAAATGGACCACATTTTCAAGCCTGAGCCCAACCGACTAGCCATTTAGTTTAACCTGAAACTGCCTCCAAAGTGGGTCCGGTCAGTTGACCAGCAGGCTGACCTAACCAATTACAACCCCTATTCATGATCTTCGGCTGAAAAAGATGCAGCCAAGATTAGCATTTGATGTAAACTGGATAGTGAAGATTATACTGATAGTTTACTGCAATGATTACAGTCCGATTACAGGTACAGGAACAATTTAAGTCCGCGTCCATCATGCTACTGGCATATGTGTAAGGCAATCCTGAGCGTCCAAACAGTGGGTTCATTGTGGACGGAGCATAGCCCAAATAATGTGTAAAGGGCCAACTGATGAAAGCCCTTGATACGTTGGATTCTATGTGTGATAGGATTGCTACTGCATCTTGGAGCCGTGTATCTGCAAATGCCAAATTCAAGCACCCTGTGGGTGCCAAAGTGGCGAACGCGTGTGAGATCCTCACCGTTCATCATGTGGACCCTGGTGGAAATGGTCTAGGCCAGAAGTGGTGCAGGTCCGCTTGCCAGGCGGGCACCACATTTTAGAAATAAATGGACAATTAAAAATGATAACCAATGGTCCACATTCAATGTACATGTGGCCCTCCTTAAAAGTGAACCCACCTGATTTTGCTTCAGACACATCCAATGTTGGGCCCACCTGATCTCACGGGCATGCCACTCCACATCCAATAGAAGTGAACTCCAAAATAGACTCATGTAACGGATCGATTTTATTGGGGCAGAGAAGAGGGGTAAAAAAAAACACTCAATGCGCTATGCTAACGATGTGTGGGGCCCACTGAGACGCCCCCAACTTCCTTTTTAGGGCTTTCAAACCTCTGGGCAGGGGCCACAGCAGGAGGCATGTAAAAAAAAGGGAGAGTTATTTGATACTCTGGCAGCGTATGAATCTTGATATGCAGGTACTAAAAAATTGTAAACGTGTCATACTAGCTCAAATTAGGCCGACTAAACTGTGGAAACCACTGAGGCTAATCTACAATCCAAAAATCAGATTGGGTGAGTAATGTTAACCTTTGATTCGTGGACACTTATTTGTTGAAATAGGACCTTTGGATATTTTTCTGTCCAATAGATGTCCACCATCACATCATCGGGAACAGTTGTGAAGGGAAGTTCTGCCATTAAAATTGTCCTAGACTGTGAAAGCGGTTACTATGGTGTTGGGAGCAACCACACGCAAAGTAATACCGGAATCAAAAGAAACTAGAAAAAAGATATAGATCTAGTTGTGGGCAACGATCCGGGCAGGGCTGAGTTAGCCCTAGTTTGGGTTCGATTTGTTTTGTGCCACCCTAGTTTGTGGATCGGCCTGAGTTGGGTTTTGGGCTGACCTATGCATCCCGAGTTTGGTCTACTCCAAAAAAATCTAGCTTAGGCCGGGATCAGTTTGGTTGAAAATTTAGAACCAAGCCGATGGAGTTCAAAAGAAATCAGAATGTTGGAATTAAAAAAAAAAAAACCCAGAAAAAAGATAAACCACAACTAAAAGTGGTGCATTTTCTTCCCACCAAGTGCTCAGTTAGTGCAAGTCGGACCTTCTTTATGCCTCTGTGAGTAGGTCTAGCGCAGTCCATTATATGTAGAGCTGTCCGTGAGCCATGTTCAGGGTAGGCAAGGTTTGAACAAGCCAGTCCCACAAAACTAAAACCTAGGCCTCGTCTAGCCCAGGCCTGTGACTAGCCAAATAAACAGGTTCAATCCCAGCCCGTGATGATTATGCATGGCTGGGTCCAAGTCAAGCCTCAGCTTGAGCTCAAGCACCCTCTTCTTTTTTTCTTTTTTCTTTTTTTGTATGATATTGACAAAAATACTTTAAAACCTTAAATGCTCAGGGTCCGGTTGGTTTTCATGCTGAGCCGACGGGCTCATATATGCAGCCTAAGCCCACCCCGATTAATAAATGGGCTTAATTTTAGACCAGGTCCGAACCTTGGTCTTGGTATTCCAACCCAAGCCCGGTCTGAAGTGGATCAAACTTGAAGCCCAACGTGCCAATCCAACCCATTGACAATCTTAATTATTTTAGGCTTCTATCCCATCATCTTCCACTTTATCATAAAATTGCTAGTCCTAGAATACATCCAGCCATTCCATATTGGGTTTTTACCCTTGATTGCAGCTTAGATGATGATCTCAACCATTCATGTTTTCATTACTAATATAGAAATAAAAAAACCTTGAAATGATGCTTCAGTGGTAATCCTAACCTTTGACTCCTAGATTTGTACTTTAAATTTTCAACGTTCCAAATTCATCTTTATACACAATCGTGAGTTCAAGAAACCTTCATTGAGATGGCCCCTATATATAATGTAAATGGTTCAAGTCATCGTTCAAGATGCAATCCAGGCTGAAAAACCCACCTTGTAAAGTGGTTGTTGCTATCAAAACCCTAGCTTTTGGATCTTGCTAATCTTCTATTGATTCAAACTGTTTATATTATGGGTCTCACTTTTTACAGTGAATACAAATTAATGAAGGGTTTGAAGGTTGATAACTTGACTAATTCTTTATGTCTAAATATGGACGGCCATAATAACCTTAGCATAATCCATTCCTTAAAATGTTCAATTCTAAAACTTGCTTCTTCTTTTTTTTTCTAAATCAAGGGAAGCACTATTGCATAAGCATGCAAATAACTAAAAGAAATACAAATCCAACAATATATATGAAGCAGAGGGTTTTGGTATTTATGAAGAAAATGACGAAAAAGATCAAAAGGGTAGGTGCACCCATGCACACCTTTGCACACGTGTCATGGGCCCAAAATCTGAATGGTCCACATGATGTAACACCCCATGACACCCCCCAGGGACCGACTTTCAACCTGATGAAAAACCCTGGTGGGTTACTGCAAAAGAGGCAAATGTTTCCTTTTTCCATGACCCACCAAAGTTTGGATTAGGGTAAATGTTGGGCCCTAGGGGTTTGATGGGGTGCTGCACTACGTGGGCCATTTAGATTTTGGGCTCATATCACGTGAGATGAATTCTCATGAGAACTGATGGGTAGGTGAACATGAGAGAGAGAGAGAGAGAGAGAGAGAGAGAGCTACTTCGTTCAAAAGGTAAGAGGAGGAGAGGGATTATTTCACATTCGAGCTAGCCCTAGTGTAAAAGACAGCTCATTTATTTTTCTAATTTCACTAACACTGCAACTGCAACTGTAATAAGGAAATTTTCCTAACTAACAATTTTATCATCTAACTCAACTAAAGTCAACATTATAACTAAGTATGATAATTAAATTAAGACTCATGAATGATTCTCAAAATGTTGTGGCGTATTTTACAAGTTAAGATGTTATTTTTCCTCCTCTTTAGGTTTTCCTTAATTTTTAATTAAATCAAATTTCTAATATGATGTGTTAACCAGATTCAATTCGTTTAGGTCAGACCACCCACTAATACAAGGTTTTAAGACATTGCGTCCAATGACCATGGATATCAATGGGCTAGGTTTGAGTTGAAGGTGTTGGAAATTCTTCTGTAAATTTAGTACACGGCGAAGAATAGAATAATAGAGAATGAGAAAGTCAGATCATCGGGTTTAAGGCTTGACTTGAATAGTCAATTTCTCAAGACAGATTTGCCGCCATTTTTCTAGAAATTTCAGCAAGTGCAAACGAAGGAAATCCATAAATTGTCTTCAGGATACAATGAACTCTCAATCCGAATTTTAACACAAAAATTTACACATTTAAGGGTTAAATAAATCTCTAGTTATAACACTAATATGCATTTAAAACGTTCAGAATAAAAACACAGCAAGATGTCAGATCTGAGAGTACTGAACAATAGATGGCTTAATCAGGAAAATGGATAAAATTATTAATCCTTCCGGATTATGATATCCAGGATATATAGCAATTGAAGGTCTTCAAGACATCCACACTCTTTCATATGCAAGAAATATTATGCCATGAAAGGACATGACCCTTTCTCTTGTGGTAGTTATTTCTGTCTCCTTTCAAATAAAAATGGTTATGCAACAGCCCAAAATTGTTGTTATGGGATCTAGATCCTAGTCAGCATAACTGCCGCCATATGTATGACATGTGGCACAAATGCCACACGTATAGAATGTCATAGTCACTCTTTTAATTAACATTCTGGTTAAATATTAAGTGTCAGACTCAGGTTCACTCTTTATTGTACCTAGTGTCAAAAATGTTAGGCTACTTGCGATGATGCATACGTGCAAAGTGCGCCTAATAAAGCGCCCAAGCAACCCATACTGTGCATGGACAGTGCTTTGCATCATCCTTGTAGAGATTCGAACCTTAGTTCGAGTAGCAAAACCCATTCCTCTTACCAACTGGTTATATAAACTTTTATAGAAAGTTTTAATAATAAGTATGTTTATTTAATTATTAAAAATAAATTTTTATTTTTGAAATTAATTTTTTTATTATAAAAAAAAACAATATAAGGGGTACCCAAAGTTAATGGTTGTTGCACCCACATCCATACCCACACCATTGCGGCCTAAATGAGCAGCCATACTATACTTATTTGGTGTTGGTATAGCCATTAGGGCCAACCCTATTCAAAAATTTAATTTTGTTGGGCCAAGGCCCTCACCAGTGGCAATCTTGCATAAACATGGATTGCGTCCTAACCCCGCACATCTCCATATTGGAATGGGTAGAGGTTATGAGGGGCCACCATGATGTATGGGTTTTATCCACACCATCTATCGACTTTTTCATATAGTTTTAGCAAATAAGCCCAAAAAATGAGATAGGTCCAAGGCTCAATTGGACTACAAGTGAGGATTGAACTCCTAATATTGAAAAGTTCTAGGGAGCTTCATAAGCTTTGGATTGAGCTGATATTCATGTTTTCCCTTCAACCATGTCAATTGGACCTTATGAGCAAGTTGGATGGCACTTAACCATCATGATGTGGCCCAAGAGGGTTTCCTATGGTGTGGTCCACTTGAGCCTCGGATCTGCCTCATTTTTGGGCCTATTCACTAAACCAATATGTAAAAGTCAATTGCCATTGTGGATAAAATTCATACATCATGGTGGCCCCTCCGAGGCCCTGCCTGTTCCAATATGAAGATGGAAGGGGTAGGACGCAATCGGCATTGTCTTGCACGCATGATGTCAACAGTTCAGGTCTTATAGCACTCATACTTGGTTAACTTGTTTCGGTGCATGCGACGTTCGGGTCTTAGATCTTAAAGACTTGGACCCGGGTCCATTAAAATGGGGCTGGGTTCGCCCGTTCTGGTACCGTTGACAACATTTTTGCACGGAATCCACGTGATAATTTTATGGAATTGGGAATCGAGTGCGGTAGCGGATTAGGGGTTACTCGGTAACCGTGTCGGGCCCACGTTGATGAAAGTTTTGTATATCCACTCTGTGTATCTCTTTTTCCATATCATTTTAAGATTACATCCCAAAACTTAAGCAGATCCAAATCTCAGGTGGATCACACAACTGAAAACAATAGTTAATCACCATTAAAATCTTTTTGTGGGCTATAGAAGTTTTGGATTAAGATTATCTTTATATTTTCCATTTTTTCCATTTCTTTTTTACATTATCAATAGGTTGGATGGAAAATAAACATTATTAAGGTGGGGCCCACATTAAGGTTAACAGCCACTAAGATGAAAATCGGATGGATGGCATGAATATACAACACATCTTTAAGGTGGGGTCCGCGTTAAGGATAACAACCACTAAGATGTCACCTATATGGGCGCGGATTAGGTGTTAACCTTAACAAGGGGCCTACCTTGATCATATGTTGTATATCCACTTCGTCCATCCGTTTTTAAAGATCATTTTAGGACATGTTCCCAAAAAAATAAGCATATAGAAATCTCAGGTGGACCACACCACAATAAATAGTGATGATTGAATTCTCACCATTAAAAACTTTCCAAAGCCCACTGTAAGCAGATCCGTAATGTTTATTTGTCATCTAACCCGTTGATAATACCTAATCGACTCCCATCGATTACTCTACGAGAATTCAACATACAAGTATGCACACGTACGCATACAATGCGTACGTACATATGTACGTATGCATGTATGAGTTTGGATCGAGCTCGGTATTACTCATACCCGCCCAAGCATTAATCGTGTTTAAAAATAAAACCCTAGGCTGCTAACGGAGGCGCGGCTTGGATCGATCCCGGGTCCACCGAGGTGGGTGGTATCCTTGACCGTGGGGCCAACCAATATGATGTGGCTTATTTCCACGCCGTAGATCCGTTTTGAAAACTCATTTCAAGGCATGATCCAAAAAATGAAGCGGATCCAAATCTAAGGTGGACCATAATACAATAAACCGCGGTAATCAACCGTTAAAAACTTGTCGTGGGCCACGAAACTTTTGGATCATGCTGATATTTGTGTGTTCTCTTCATCCTGGTCTTTGTGACCTTATCAACCAGTTGGATGATAAATAAATATTCCGATGGCCCCCATGAAATTTTTAATGGTGAGGATTCAATCATGACTGTTTTACGCGGTATGGTCCACCTAAGATTTGGATCTTCTTAATTTTTTGGATCATGCCCTAAAATGAACTGTCAAAATAGATGGACGGCGTGGATATAAGACACGTATATCAAAATGGCCCCATCCAAACCGCGCTTGCCGAACCGACCTGATTTGCCAGCCAAATGAGCACCTGAGGAGCGGCGAGATCTTTCACACGTTTCGCTCGTTGGCACGTGTGGGAGAGTAGGACAGCTCCTCTACTCTCTATCAAGAAACCCAACCTCACCTCTTCTCCTCCTCTTTCATCTATCCATCCCTCCCTCTGGAGAAAACGAGGGAGAAGAGAAGGAGAAAAAAAAAAAAACAAAAAACCCCATTTTCTCTACTTTCATTCATCAAACCACTCCCACTCCTACCTTTTGATTCCTTCATCGTACCCAATTCTCACAACCAAAAATTACAAAAATCCCCCTGAAATTCCATACACAAAAACCCCTTTCTTCCAAAACAAGAACAAAGAAGTACAACGAAAATGTCCGCTCGCACCATCTTTCAATCTGCTCAGGTTACGACCATCACATCTCCCCCACTCTTCCCTCCTCTCAAAATTCCCACTGGCATCTGTCTTCCGGAACGTTCCAGAAGGTTCCGTAAGGCTCGATCGGTCAGAGCGTCGTCCGGTCCTTTGGTAGAATCAGACCCTAGGGATGCCCTAGAGCGCTGCTTCAACGCCTCTCCCGACTCCGGCCCGGGCCCCGCATCGTCATTGCCGTCGGCTTCTGGTTCCACCATGTTTGCACCCGTCATGAAAGGAGGGAAGTATGGTGCTTATGGGGCGGTGACGCTCGAGAAGTCAAAGCTTGACCTGTCACAGAAGACGTCAAGGTTGAGCCCTGAGGTAGGACCCTAAGATTGAATTTTCATTTCTTCTGCTAGGTAACTGTAGGGTTTTACGTGAATAGGGGTTTGATTGATGTTTTGGTATGTTGGATTTGTTACTTGTGGGAGAAATGCAATTGTTAGTTGAGGGTGTGTTTGGATGCACTATTGAATTGGATTGCAATTATTAGCCTATGAAGTGGAAAAGACCAAATTGTGATTTCCTAGTGCAACTGGAAGCACTGGGAGGCCATTATATGGCAATCGATCCATCTGGCATCCCAAGATCAATGACAACACATGCAAGAGTATGAATATTTTCTCAAAAGAGAAAATAAAACTTTTATTCTCAAAATGGCATCATAAGGCGCTGTTTGGTAGATGCCTACAAGTAAGGTCATCTCATTTAGTTAACAGTGATTATGTACATTTTAGTTAACAGTGATTATGTATTGAGGTCTCTAATACATAATCACTGTTAACTAAATGAGATGAATTCATTATGTATTAGAGATCATTATCGCTGAACTAAAATAAGATGAACTCATTTTTAGGCGTCTACCAAACAGGGCCTAAGACTACACCAACAAGATTAAACGAAAAACGTCAAAGTTCCCAAGGACAAAACACATTCAGCTACCAAATAATGCAATCAGAAGCACTAGGACGCGATTAAATGGTAAAAGATCTATGGAAACACATGGCCTTCAATGCAACACATGAAAGAGAATTAATACTCTCAAAAGAGAGAAAAATAAAAATTCTATTCTCAAAACAGCATCATGAGACTACACTGTCAACACGACTCATTTAATTGCTGAGAAAGAAAACCCTAATACTAACAAAAAGACTGAAATACCCTCTTGCTTATTTTACTATGGCTGGGTATCTTGATCAGTACAAGGCATAAAGAAAGAAATAAAAAAAAAACCGGTATTTGAGCTATTATGTGGTGACCATGGGGTCCCACTTGTGTGCTCATGCGGGTCCACATGTGGGACATATGGAACCTACATGTGTGATTGAGTCAACCTACACGTGGTTGCATAATTTCCTTCCCTAGCATTTGTGTTGAGAGTCCAGGCTCCACATTACAATTATATTACTTTCAAGTTGGACTTGAAAGAAATATAACCACAATTTGTGGGCTGCACTAGGAGATGTTATTTCTCATCATTTTCTCTTGATTACGCTGAGTGCTCGTGATTCAATTCTATTGTCCAAATGCAGCTTGAGGGGTTTTGTGCCCCAAATTGAAATTATACTGCTTTTAGGTCTGATTGAAAGAATTGTAACTGCAATTTGAGGGCTACTTCCCCATTAGGGATAATGGGAAAGAGCACTAACTTTATCAGTTCATATCGAGTAAAGCGAATGTTCAAATTCAGTTCACTTGTTTGCCCAAATGTGACGAGCCTTTTCTTCTCGTTAATTTCTTTTAGTTTTTACTGTTTCTGGCCATGGCTTGATCCCATATTTACTAATTTGAAATATTTGATGATATGATGATTAGTGCAAATCAATGGGTTGTTTACCATACTGTTCCTCCCCTCCCCTTTCCCCCCACGTAGATTTATCTTCAATTGCAAAACTGATACGTGGGGCAATTAGAACACAACATATGATACCATGTACACACCCACTGTGGATGTGGCGCGCACGCACCTCATGACTATTGAAATTGTAGGCATCTCTTGGACAGAGATGCCTAATCACATAGGATGCTCGATCCAAAATATCTGTTTAGTATTCAGTTGCCAGCAAACGGACGATTGGTAAAGAAAAACTAGTGAAGTATTCACATTTAGCAAGCAAATGTCTATAGATGGATGGTAAGGGTTTGCCAATTCAGTGTGACTTTCATGTTGGGCCCATCCACAATTGTGCCGTAAATTGGATGGTTTGGTTTGAGGTACTTGCATGCAGTGAGTACCGAGTGGGTTTGTTGCTCTGAGATGCTGCACTTTGGCAAGTATGATAACTCTGCCTTCTGGCAACACACTAATCGGTCCCAAGCTTGACTGAAGGAGTGTTGATGTAAGGTAGGCAGCCATTCACTAAATGTTTGCCAAGCAATCTTGAATCTGACACCAAAAAGCTGGGATGTTGCTATGTTAATGATGATGATATGATATTATCTTCTATAGTTCTAAGTGACCGAAACCTTATTTTTTTGTTAACATGTTAATGGATCTCTAGCTGAGCAGATCTTGAAGGCACATAAGTGAAGGTGGTGCTGACTCAGATGTTCATCAGTTGTTCTTTTGAAGAATTGATACCATTCATATTGCCTCAGCCAAACTATTCCTTGTGTTTCTTGGTGTGCATTGGTTAAATGTGCTAATTCGTGCCATCTTCTAACTCTCTATCGTAGATCATACAGGACAAACGATCATATCTTTACTGGGTCTGATTATTAATAGAATGATGAGAGAGCTGTGGATCCCAACTCAAATTTAACACGGTCTTCATTAGCAACTTATCACCTTATCATGTCATCGTAGTAGTTTACCTTGGTTCTATTATTCAAAAGATCGTAGGACTGGTGAGGAAGTTTCCAATAGAATTAGAGCTGGGTGGATGAAGAGATGTGCTTCAGAAGTTCTTTATGATAGTTGCATGCCTAAGAAAATCGAAGGAAATTTTTTAAAGACAACTATTTAGCTGGTTATGCTATATGGTGCACTCTTAAAGACAACTATTTAACTAGCTATGCTATATGGGCATAATGTTGGGCAGTTAAAAGGCAACATGAGCAGATATTTGAGTTTTGTAGCGATGAGGATGTTGAGATGGATGTGTGGGAAGATAGGGAAGGATAGAGTTATGAACAAGGCCATCCCAAGTAGCCTTGAAGTAGTCACAATAAGAGATAAGGTGATGGAGAACTGATTCGGTCATGGGGAATGAAGATTGGAGATGAGTCGAGAAAGGGAACATTGATTAGAGTTGAAGGTCTAGAAAGAGAATGAGAGGAAGATATAAAAGGACATGGGTTGAAGTAGTGAAAGAGGGATATAAAACGGGTTCCCTCATCTAGGATATGGCCTTGGATAAAGATGATTGATAAAATAATATTCATAAGCACTGTTGTCAAAATTGTAACATTTACATCCTGTACATACTGATACGAATAGTAGCCCCAAATTGCAAATCTTCAATAATCATATGATTATTATACAAATCATATTGAATTGTATGAATAATATGATAATCAAAGACTGCGTAATGGGGTCCAAATTATATAAAAGTCTTTTTTTTTATTCATTTTTCTTATCCTTTTTACTCTTTTGCTTTCGAAACATGAAAAAGCCCCTCCCCTATTAAAATTTCTCATTTTTCATCTCTTTTGAGGGAGGGAGGGAGGACAGACATTTGGGGATTTTGATATTCAAAAACCCAAAATGAAGGAGTCAAATTTTTTTTTTTTTTTTTTTTTTTTCCCGAATGATAAATGAAGGAGTCAAAAGTATCTTTTTCATCGTTCAGCATAATGAAATGCTGCTTTTTCCAACATGATTAAGAAAGAACATAAATTATTGAATGGAAAGATCATAAATTATTCAAGGGTTCTTATTTGTTCTGAGGTAAATTTCTTGAAAGACAAAAATAAAAGAAAAACAGGAATCCTTTAACGCTATCACGATATGTTACTGTATACAAATTCCCAATTGCCAATATCATGATATGTATATGTTGCGTATTTGATGGAAAATGGATGATTTATGAGTTTTTAATTCCTTTATATATATTTTTAAAACTTTTTAAGAAAGTCAGAAAAATCCGACGATTTAGGTTATGATTTGTGATTCAATACAACTCAACCCCTATTACAATTTGCGACACTAGAACGGTTTTGAGAACATTGTTTATACGTTCTACCCCAAATAGCTGGGACAAGGCTATGACGATAATGAAGATGAATAACGACTATTCTAAATGAATGCTACTGCATGTTTAGGTCCAAAACTGTGTACTTTTGAGTTGCTGGAGACGATATGCATTCTTCTATTTCATGTTATTCACTTTTACCTGGATTGATATGCTTTGAGGAGTCGGCTGTTTTCATTATGGTGGCATATTGTTCTCTTTCAATGTCTATTTCCTAACTTCAACAAACAGATATTTGTGTTTTGTGTTGAAATATGAATGTTGCCCGCCTTAGCACTGGGAGTGATTGTTTACTTGCAAATGCTTGCATGTTACTTTTATATCAAGGGCCAAGAATGGAGATTCTTACTCCATTTTCTGTAATCAGTTTAATCTGGTTGTCCTAATTACAATTTATTAGGACCTCATTAGGTATTCTTACTCATAGTGTGTCTTATGGTTGGAGTTCAACTTAGCATTGCTGAAGTTTGCTCTCTTGTGCCAATTTTGTTGATGGCTGCATCGCTGCTGGTATTTTTCCGATGATACCTGGATGCTGAAATAGCCCTGGAGTACTTCTAGAGGATATGATTTGGACGTGAGTGTGGTATATAGTGCATGGATACAGCTGTAGCAGTAGCCTACTATTTTCGTAACTATTTAATAGATACTCTGTGGTATGATATTAATCCAACACACATATTATATCTTATATACGTATTATAGTGCAAATATACTATAAAGACACACACACACACACACACACACACAAAAATAATAATAAGAGATGATAAAAAGATGTATTTCATGTATCTTACTATGCTTGGAGCCTTGGACTATTATTAGCTCTTAACACTTAACAGTTATTCAAAAGTTCTCATCTTGAAAATAGTACGAATTATATTAGTTTTCCCATGTATTGGAAGGACACCCATACCCATGTCTGTATCCAAGTTCATTTGGAAACTTCCGAGTAGCTCCAGTGTTTTCATATCTGTTTCTGTTGTCCATATTCATATAAGTTTTTTGTAGTATTTAACATGCCCTTTATTAACAGATAATTCCTGGATGTTAATTAGGCACTCTTTGAAACTGGCAATTGTACTGTGAATCATTGCAACTCAATCTTGGTATTTTATAATCATTGTTGCTAGTCCCTTCTAAGGAGATCCACACAAGTCAATCGAAGAGGTGGCTAGTCATTAGGTTAGCTGTTGGCCCACTTTGAGCATGTCCCAACCCAAAATTTAATCAGGTTCACTCATCAGGTGGGCCATATGCACATTGAATGCAGACCATTGGTCATTTTTCTGCCTGTTCATTTTTCTCAGACACATGTTCTACCTTGTGGGTGGTTCAGCCTTTGGAATGGGCATGTTCTTGATGGACCCACCAGATGAATGGTCTAGATTTTGGGCTGGTATTTGTGCTCCAAAGATCCCTTTCAATTGCCTTCGCATCCATCACAACATTTCTCATTGTTGTTTGTATGGAGCTAAATATGGCATACTCTAAATGGAGTAAAGTATGCTAAGCTATGGCATTTTAACTTCAGAAAGCTTAGGTTTTTTTTTTGTTGCATTCATGAGCATTAATGAAATCAACTACAAGTTACTTCAATTAATTGATGAGTACTTGAAGCTATTGGACTTTGCTATTTTCACATTAGGTTATCTTATTTGCCTCCAAGTTACTCTTGATGCTTGGGCTATTGGCTTACCGTTTTCAAATACTGCAGACTGCAATTGGTGGAGGTGGTGGAGATATTGGAAAGAGAAATAGTCATGGTGGAGGTGATGGGGGTGATGATGATGGTGATGATGACGACTACTTTGGTGATTTTGAGGACGGAGATGAAGGGGATGAAGGTGGATTGTTTCGGAGGCGGCTTGTTCTTCAAGAGGTTGGCTAATCGTTTTTTTTTTTTTCTTTTTTCTTTTTCTCTCAATGAAAAATTGGCAATGTTTTTTAGTGGAAGTGTAATGTGCACTGACGATTTGTGGACTTGTTACCAGCTTTTCGATCGAAAATTTGTAGATGCAGTCCTGCAAGAGTGGTATAAGACCATGATGGATTTACCTGCTGGCCTCCGTCAAGCTTATGAAATGGTGAGGCCTTATTTGTATACTTTTATCTTGAATGAGGAAGTCATTTGGAAAAGAATCCTGATTCTAAAATTGGAACTCCAGGGTTTGGTGAGCTCAGCTCAAATGGTAAGATTCCTAGCCATCAATGCTAGGCCAACAACTGAAAGGCTTATTTCTCGAGCTCTTCCTCAATCCTTATCTAGAGCTTTCATCGGCAGGTAGAATTTTAGTTTCTCAAATTTGTCCAATTTATGATGATGTGTAAATGAATATATATGCATATCCAATGTAATGTTTGTCCAATAATATGGAGATTGGTATCTTATGAGCCACGACTGTTGCTGCGCTTTATGTATGTGTAACATAAGCATGCATCTTACTCATACTGTATAAAAGGTGCTGAATATGTTGCTTATAAGGAAAAAGAGGCGGTGATACTTCAGTTCACACCTTAAATGTCATTTTTAATGAGTTCATAAATATTCAAAAACTATTTTATTTTGGTATGGAAGTTGGAGGCCTTGATAAAAAGTTGTGGCAGAGAAGTTTCACACTGGCTGCCAACCTAATGTAACCATCCTCTTTTATGTGGGCTTGGGACCGCCAATGGGAGCACAAAACTCCCGCAAACTTGAGGACCTATGGTTTAATTGAGGATATGGTCCGTGATAGAGTTGAATTGTGAAACAGGATTCGTGTAGCTGACCCCAACTAGTTCAAATAAGGCTGAGATGATAATGATGATGGAGGTGGATTAGGGAGTTCTAAGTGTGTAATTATGTTTTTTTTTTTTTTTTTAACATCCCTTGAAGTTTCGTTGAAAAATTCGACCAATTTCCCAATGTTTCTCAAAAACATCGAAACATTACACAATACATCCGATATTTCCTTTGTGATGCCTGATATGTTTCCGTATCCCAAGGGCGTGATATGTCTGGTTTTACCTATACTGAGAACATTGGTTACACCAAGGTGACCCCTTATCCCCTCATTTTGTTTACAATTGTGGCTGAGAGCCTAAGTTTGTTGATGTCAAAAGGCTATGGAGTTGGGGCTTGTAAGCGAGTTCAAGGTTGTGAATTAGGAGTTCTTAATCTCCCATCTCCAATTTGCAGATAATATGCTTATCTTGTGCGAGGCTTTGTCTTTCCACCTATTCATGGCTAAAGGCGTGCTTCGATGCTTTGAAGCTGTATCGAGTTTGAGAGTGAATTGAGGAGAAGTGTTATTTTAGAGATCACGATTGATGAAGATGTTATCAACTCTTTAGCAAGGGTTTTGGGTTCCAAGGTGTCGAGACTTTTGATAAAGTACCTGAAACCCAGTGCTGATACTTTTTGGGACCCTGTTGTAGAGAGAGTGGAAAGAAGAAGGCTTGCTAAGTGGAAAATCTTATCCACCACTTCGTAGAATAACTCTGATAAAATCCGTGGTATCAAATATTCTGGTCTATTATCTCTCTTCATGATGCTGGCAAGTTCCACATTGTTAATTGGAAGGATCTTCAAAAGCTGATTAAAAAAAAAATGCGGGCTGGGTTCGGGGAAGTTGAGAGAAAGGAACTGGTCTCTCCTTGGGAAATGGTGGTGGAAGTTTGGGGAAGAATCAGAGGCCCTTTGGAGAGATGTGATTAGTTACAATATGGTTGCTCGGCTGTGTTGGGTTGGTTTTCAGGGAATTTGTGAAGGAATAGAGGTTCCAAGCTATGGAAAGCAATAGATTTGATTGGGAAAATCAATGTCCAGAGAATCTTTCCATTCTGGGCAAAGTGGGCCAGCTATTTGTGAAAGGGACAACGATTGTGGTGGGATGCAGATCCTGGATTCATTTTTGGAGGATGTGTGGATCAGTGAGGCTCTCTTGATGATTTCTTATGCTGCTTTATTTTCACTAGCCTAAATAAAGAGGCATGGTCAGTGAACTCTTTGAGTTGTATGAGGGTGTTATGGTATGGAATGTGCGCTTGAGGTGTACTGAATCAGAGGATTATGTTTCCCTTTCAGGAACTCTAGACACTGTTAATCTAGACCCCTGGACTAAAGATCACAAGATATAGAAGTGGAAATCAAAACGTACGTTCTTTTCTAAGTCTCTGATGGCAAAGTTGTGCAATAATGAGGGCACTCATCACCCTTGTCTTTTCATATGGAAGGTGCTTATCCCACCCAAAGTGCAGCTTTTCTTATGGGTCGCTTCAGTTAACAAAGTTATTATATTTGATAATTCAAAGGAGGAATATAGTGATTCTGAGATTGCACGTGTTGTGTAGGAATGCGAAAGAATCAGGGGACCACCTCTCTGTTTTTTTTTTTTTTTGTTTTTTTGCATTGCCCAGTGGCTCAATCAGTTTGGAATTACTT
This sequence comes from Liriodendron chinense, assembly GCA_003013855.2. Classification (NCBI taxonomy): domain Eukaryota; kingdom Viridiplantae; phylum Streptophyta; class Magnoliopsida; order Magnoliales; family Magnoliaceae; genus Liriodendron; species Liriodendron chinense. The sequence continues at coordinate 1,288,653 of PVNU02003892.1, read as the reverse complement.
TTGGAACCTGTTCAAAATCCATTGGGTGTATGAGGTTATCGCTGGTGGGAAGAATGGCCCATTTTCTAAGTTCGGAAACTCTATCTGGAAGTTAATCCCCTTTGCAGTTCTTTGGAGCGTTTGGAATGAAAATGGTGCTAGAATCTTGAAAGGCAAAGTATTGTCCTTGGGGGCCATCTCAAGATTGATCGTCTCTTTGGTGCAAGAATGGGCGTTGATGCTGTCTGATTTTGTTGTTCTCTCTCCAGCCTCACTGAGTGGGAGTCAGTCATTTTTGGCTGATGTAGCCCTTGGTGTGCTGCTCATGTAGCTTGTTGCTTCCTCTTGTTATTTCCCCCCTTTGTTCTCTTTTGTGCTCTGCTGCCTCTATTTTGGCTGGGTGATGAGAGGGTCCGTATTTCCATGGCGCGGCATGTCTTTTGTCTTCTTTCATTTTGCAATGAAATCAGTCACCCTTTTTAAAAGAAAAATGTTGACGATGATGAAAGTCAAGGCTAACACTTTGTGATTTCAAAACAATACAGAATGCATTAAGCATGACTCAGTGAGTGAGAAAACTTCGGAATTAAAACAAAAGCATATTATGATTCACAACAGAGTGAAAGGGAAGTTCGATGAAGTTCAAGCCTGTATGAAATGGTAGACACGGTGTGTTTTAACATTGAGGTCTCGGCTTTGAGTCCATCTTATCTATGGAAAACAGAAAAAAAAGAAAAAAAAAAAAAAAGGAAAAGAAGAAAGAGAAATTCGGTAAATCCCAATAAGACCAAAGCACTCTCGAGAAACCAGTTAGTGGTGTATCTTGCTTTCTGCATGAAATGGGAGGGGGCCTTGTCTGCAAGAACTAGTGGAGAAGTGGCAGTTCTTATAGAAGTCTATGCTTTTCATACCTGTTTCGTAACCAACGCCTATACTTTTACATAGGAAGCAATACAACATAACTGAGCATTTTTGTAAGTAGGATTTATTTATAACCTCTTGTACACTTAAAAGGACTAAGGGCAAGGACCTACTATCATTTCTTCTTACCTTATTCTGGTGCAACTTCCATTATGGTCACATGGACCCACTGCCCACCCATGATCAGTAACCCCATTGAATAGGAGTTCGCTGTAGATTGCACATGGCCCGAAAATCCCTGCTATGGTGTGATCAAAGGCATCAGATTAAGGGTTTGCAAGATAGGTGGTTAGAGCAAAATTGGTCTTGATGTCCATTACAAGCTCTTATTGAGATGGCTTTGATGATTTGATCATGGGTGAGTTTTGGATCATTTGCAATCCATGCTGCGTATTCCAGTGTTTCACCATGATATTGCTGGGCCACCTGATCCTCACAAGTAATTTCTACAGATTGTTGTGAACAACTCATATGGGATCATTGCTCAACCAATAAGGTCATTGATTCATCATTAATATTCAAGAGTTTTAGGAGTAGCTGTGCCAGAGAAAGTGCCAAAACAACTTCTGATGAGAGCTTCACAGCTGATTGTGTCAATTCAGTCTAAATTAAATTACTTGGGACCTTGTAGGTCATGCTTGGCTGCCACTAAATGAGGTTGTCTCATTTTAGTTAAACATCAAGTTTGGGTACAGTTTCCCTATGAAAAAAAAAGTTGGTCTCTAATACATAATTATAGTTAAATAAAATGAGATGAACTCAATTTTGAGGGGGAAATTAATATGATAGTTGTAAGATCAGTCATGCTTTATGGGGCAGAATGTTGAGCAGTTAGTAGGATGAACATAACTGAAATGTGGATGTTGAGATGCATGAACGGCAAGACAAGGAAGGATAATTAGACATGGATGCATTCGAGGGAACCTATGAGTAGCACCAATAGGTAACAAGATGAGGGGAAGTAGACTTAAGATGGTTTGGCCATGTCCAATGGAGACCAAGAATTTCCCTGGTTAGAGTGTGTTGGTTCAAGTTGAAGGCCCGAAAAGGATGTGGGAGGAGGTAGTAAGAAAAGACTTTGATGACCTATGGTTTAACTAATGATATGGTCCTTGATTGAGTGGAATGGTGGAACAAGATTTGTGTAGCTGACCTCAGTTAGTTGGGACAAGGCTTAGATGATAATAATGACCTAAACAGTCCCTTAATCTTTTCCTCATGATTACCTATGACTACACTAAGTCCTTTAAGTCCACAGATTAAAAAATTGGCATCCTTTTAGTTCTCTAGTCTCCCAGACAACACCTCAAGAATATAGATCAGGGTATCCCATAACGGTAAAGGTAGCTGTAACACTAACAGGCACCACATGACCGTTATGATACAGGCTGTAAAGGCCCTATGGGCTTCTTTTTTCTTTTTTGAAAAATGTCTGTTTTGGCCCTATGATGGGCCATTTTTCCTGTAATGGCCATTTCAGTCATTTCGGTCCCGTAACGAGTAAGGTTTACCACTGTTACAGTTACGTAACTGTTTCGGCATACCAATTACCATGATATAGTTGCACGAATCGTGAAGCGAAGTGGCAATAGATTCCAGTGCAGGAACAGGAGAGCATATATATGAAAATGTTAGCAAGTATAAACAGCTAGGTAGTGAGACCTGGAGTGTGATTCCCTAGTGGGGAGCAGCACTTTGTTAGAAGTTTCGTACATATGAGGGGAAAATCCTATTTACCTTAGTCTCATTCAAAGGCCATGACATGCATACCAAAATGGTTTGTTTCTGTTCTAATTTTTTCCCAAATGTATTCTGAATTTGGTCATCATCATCATCATCATCATCATCTTAGCCTTTCTGAACTAATTGGGGTCAGCTACATGAATCCTTTTCCGCCATTCCACTCTGTCAAGGGCCACAACTTCAGTTAGAACATAGGTTCAGAAGTCATATTTATAAATTGAATTTCATGTAGGTTGTGTGTGCAAGTGCCCACATGTGTGCATGTGTGGGAAACATAGTTATGTTGCGTGAACTTTTTGTGGTTCCAGATTTGGGCTTTCCTAAAGTTCACGATGTTTCCTTAGTTAAGTCCTGCAATATTGATTAAATTCTTCCACTATACCCATCTCTAGTTTAAATATCATTCTTAGTTTGTACATCAAATGAAGCCCAGTCAATGGGATTATGTGTAGGGATGTTACTCACAAGGAAATTGGGTGCGCTTGATAACTAAGATATTATTGATGGCGTTGGATACTTTTCAATATTTAAGCTGTTGTATAGAACCTCGTAACATCTAAATTAAAAACTGAAAAACTGAACCTGATCCATTGATAGCCTTGAATGTTTAGATTCTTTGATGCATGTGAATTCTGCAGAGTTCTAAATTTTCTTACATTAGAATTGAGTATTCGCTTATAAAACCAAAAGCTTTGTGGGGGCCACCATGATGTGTGTGCGGCATCCACTCCGTCCATCAGTTGAGCCAGCTCATTTGAAGATGTGAGCAAACTCAGATTGATAAAAAACTTTAAGCAGGCCAAATGACGGGAACGGTGGGAATGAGGATGTCCACCATTGAAACCTTCCTAGGCCCTAACGTGATGTTTATATGCAAACCAACCTGTTCATAAAGCGAGTAAAATCAGGATTAAGGGAAAACCCAAATATCAGCCTAATCCAAAACTTTGGTGGTCGCCAAGAATGTTTGAATGGTGTGCATCTCCATCCTCACTGTTCCCTGTTATGTGTACCACTTGAGTTGTGGATTGGCCAGGTTATTCGGCTCAAGTCCTAAAATGATCTGTTGCAAATGATGGATGAAATGAATGTCATGCATCCATCACGGTGGGCCCTACAGAGCTTTTTTTGATATTCTCGTAACGTGGTAGAGACACGTCATAAATAGGCGACAAATTGCTCGGGTGTATTGCTGTAGCAATAGCATTACTCATTTAGGATCCTTAATTTAATGAACAAGTCTGTCAATTGTGAGCAGAAAGATTCTGATCGAGATCAACACTTCAATGAAATCCTACTTGCATGTGCGTGCGCGTGCGCGTGTGCAGGAGGGAGGGTTGGGACATTCATGGGGGCATAGGACGTTTCATCTCTATTCTCAATGTAAAATGAAATCATAATCTTGTCAGCTATGTAGATGGTGCCAATTCAATAGGTGGAATTAAATGAAATCATAATCTTGTCATTTTCCATGCAGGATGCTTGCAGATCCATCATTCTTATATAAACTCCTTCTAGAACAGGCTGCTACGGTTGGTTGTTCTGTTTGGTGGGAGTTTAAGAATCGCAAAGAAAGGTATTTGCCGTTTTCATTTGAAAAGGAGAAAGGGAAAATTCCATTTAGATGTGGTACTTGAGGTTTGTGATGTTAATCCTATGTTTCAGGATAAAGCAGGAATGGGATTTAGCACTAATTAATGTGCTGACAGTATCAGCCTGCAATGCTGTTATTGTTTGGTCACTTGCTCCCTGTCGTTCATACGGGAATACATTTCGGTTTGACTTGCAAAATACCTTGCAGAAGCTTCCCAACAATATTTTTGAAAAGAGCTATCCTCTCCGAGAATTCGACTTGCAGAAAAGAATTCACTCATTCTTTTACAAGGCTGCAGAGCTTTGTATGATTGGATTAACTGCTGGAGCGGCCCAAGGTGCTTTGTCAAAAATTTCTGCCTCCAAGAAAGAGGGGAGGTACGCAACACATTACAGACACTTCACTTCCCTTTCGTCTTGTTCATTTTGATGCTATTCCGTTCAGTGAGTTGCACCAATATGCCGGAATAGATTTATACTTTGATCATCATTACATTTTCATGGCAGGGTATCAGTGACAATTCCAACCGTGAGTACCAATGCTCTTGGCTATGGGGCTTTCTTGGGACTTTATGCAAACCTGCGTTATCAGCTCTTGTGTGGCATTGATAGAGCAATCTTCAACCATTTTGATGTTCTTGGAGTGGTGATATTTTTTAGCACAGCATTGAGGTAAGATGTTCTCCTCCAGGAATTATTATTCATATAAAGTTTATTGTTTTAGCCATTCAGGTCCCAGCCCTTATTCGCAATTTTATATGCTTAAATATTTTCACAAGTTTTTATTATACTAACTATTCTGCAACGTGTGGCTATGTGAAGTTTGAAAGTATTGTCGAAACTTATGATACGCTGTAATTAGTCTGTGTTTTGTATATGCATGATACTTTTGTGAGTTTTCTAATTGGAACCTAGTGATAGGAGCTTTTTTATGAAGTTTTTAGTTGCAGGATTCTTTTACTCAGGTTCAGGCCCACTTCAAACTTCCACTTTGTACTTGCTTCCTCCTGTCTCCCCTGCTTCCTAGGATTTATGCTTGCTAACATGTTGAAATATGCTTCCCTGCTCCAGCACCTGAAATATTTAAAAAATACTTACTTTTTGTCATTTCGAAAGTTTTAGAACATGGACTGGACCTCCCGTTTCTGTCAGCAGTTCAGTCCAAACAAGTGCAATTGTTGGTCTGACCAGTTTGATTCCTGACAGGTATAAATAAATAAAAATGATTGGATATAAGCAACTAAACACCTGTAACGCAGTTATTGGTGTTTGGTTTATACAGGGTCGCTTGTAGGTTCGAACCCCACAACTCATTTAATATTACCCAGAAACAGTTGAACCAGCTGGTCCAACCAGACCAAATGCCCAGCCTGGACGTTTGGACTGGTTGGAGAGGATGGTTCAAAGGGCTTCTGAGTGACCTGGCCAGTTTCCATGGTTGCAGCCCAAATGAGCCCAACCATGTTTACCTAAATAGCCAAAACCCCTATGTTTTCTGTTCCAAATTGAGCAATCCCGATTGTGGGTGGTGCATTTGTGATCCAGATCGCTATTTTCACTGACTTGAAATTATGATTCTTTATTCTCAGTGTAGATTCAGTTATAGTATACATATATATTTAGAATGTAGTCCATGATACCTCGATTTATGCAATAGTATGCATATAGTATAATACTAAACGACACAAGGGGCTAAACCCTAAACCCTAAACCCTAAACCCTAAACCCTATAACACGATGGAAACCCTAACAAACAACGTGTTAACGATGCCAACACCAAGCTAGCTAACTAAACCCTAGTTCAGATGAACCTAGATGATGAAAGAAAACATAAATGGAATGGAAGAAGCAATTCTCGGCGGAAGAGATAACCTATATGGCTAATAAAAACATTCTAAAGCAGGGGGGTAAAATGAAATATTACAAAACAAAGCTTAAAATAAAACATCACACGTATATTGATAAACGACTCTCATTACAGAGACTGGAAAGACTTATATTACAAAACGCTAATGACTCTCACTAATCTTTCACTTTTACTATGCTCACTCTCTTCCAACTGATCTCACCAACTGATTTGATTACAACTGAGGGAGAGCCCTTTATTTATAGCCAAATATAAGCAAACTGTAGCTACGGACTTCACGACCGTTGGAATCCGCAAGTGAATAGACATCGGACTTGAAACATGTTGGAGTCCGGCGAGCTGAGCTGTTAGGCAACGTGGAGCTTCTAGTCGCTTTTAGCGGATCAGATCGAAGTAACTGCGGTAGCTAGGAATTTATTACAGTTTGTACGAACGAATACGTTGCGAGACACGTAATCTCTGCATGAGAAAGAAAAGTCGTTGTCGATGAATAGTAGATTATTATTGTGAATAGTAACACTATTCATGATAAGATTTTTCTTCATAAGGTGGCATTACTAGTAGCTTTTGTGGGACCCACTGGGACACGTGAGCATGTGGGGCCCGCGAACACTATTCACTGGCACTATTCATCGCTAGAGTCTTCAGAGGAGCTTGGACTTGTGGTCGCATCAATGGAGTCGAAATGAGTGATATAGTATGATGCAAAATGTTGAAGACTAGTGTCATAGTAGGCGGTGAATGGATATACCCATATGTCATGAGGGATATGTTGCCATGAAACATGATTGAGGTCACACATGTGCCTTTTAAAGAGCGTGAATTCTTCAAGGTGTGACTGCCATGATCGTGAGAGACTATAGGGCGCCATTGCCGGACCACGGCACGATCATGGGCGTAGGGAACGTAGTACGAATCACCATCTGGAACATGGATCAGATCTCTGGGATTTCTGAATTCAATTTCAACATAGTTAGAATGATGATCATCAAGAAGAGATCTCCATATGTGAAATGGCTGAAACCATTCAAAGAACTTGAGGAGGCCACGAACTTCTATGGTCAGGTGATTCAACTAGATAGTAGCATGAGCGAAGTATAGCTGCAACTAAGCTGCATCGAAAATCACAGTGATTGTCCATTGTTATGTGAGATACTAGAGAAAACACAAAGCTTCTGGAGGGACATATCGAAGGTTTCGAAAGGTGAGGGGAGTAAGATATGGATAGGTTGGGTGAGGAATTCTTTTGAAAACTGGGTTGCTCCGAAAAAGATGTATATTGAGGAAGGTTCGGATGTTTTCAAGGGTTTGATGCTTGAAGTGGAGATTTGAGATTATGTTACGAATCTCAATAGGAAGGGTATGGATTCTTTCGAGGGGAAAGAGAGGGAAGGCTGAGGTGATGAACCGGAAGTATGGGTTGTTCTTCTGGTAAGTGCATTCTGGACAAGAAATCAGCAAGGACATTGGTTCTGCCTTTCATCTTGTTCACTGTGAAGTTCCTTTAGGAAAACCAATTCGACCATCTCAACAACTGAGGTTGAGGCAATGTTTTGTTCTTGAAGTGGATCATGTTTGGGAAGGCTGACATGTCCATTTCAATGAGGAAGTGATGGCCAACGAGATGGAACTGGAACTTGGAGATACCATTCTTCACGGCCAGAATTTCCTTGTATGTGGAGTGGTAATGTTGTTCAGACTGTTTGAATTTGCCACTTTTGTATCCACATATCTGACTGGTTCCATTGACGTCCTGAAGGAGGACAGCACCCCACTGAGTATCACTTGCATCAGTCTGCAAGATACGGGTTCCTTCTTTGTGCGGGATTTGCAATGGAGGGAGCTGAGGAACAATACTTTTCAAGGCCTGTACAGCGGCAGTGTGATCCTTCGACCAAGGAGGAGCATCTTTCTTGAGAAGTTGAGAGAGCAAACTTCTGTAGCAGCTGACGTGAGGAATGAAATCAGAGACATAGTTAACTATGCCTAAGAATTGCTGGATTTGCTTTACACTCGTCAGCTGGTCAGGGAACTAAAGATGATGATGTGCAATATGAGCAATATGAGGCTGAGGCGCATATCGTCCATCCTTGATGTGCATGCCAAGAAAATCAATATCTGTCTTGGCAAGGTGCATTTTTTCTTTAGAAAGCATGATGCCATGTGCATAGCAGATATCGTGGAACTGCTGGAGAAGTCGAGCATGAGCGGCATGATCTGGTGAGAATAAGAGAATATCATCAATGTAAACCAGACAATGAGAAAGGAGTGGTTGAAAAAGCTGAATCATCGCCTTTTGGGAAAGGGACGGTGCAGTTTTCAAACCAAAGGGCATTACTGTCCATTGATAGTGCGCATTGGGGACTGTAAATGCTGTTTTAAATCGTTCTTCTGGGCAAACACCCAATTGCCAAAATCCTGCCTTGAGGTCAAACTTGGAGAAAATCCGGGCATCGGCAATATACTGGAAAAGAGACGATTTATATGGAAGAGGAAATTTGTCATCCTGGAGAAATTTGTTTAACGGTTGATAGTTGATGACAAGGCGCATCTTTCCTCGAACTTGTTCACTTCTTTTGTTCACATAGAAGGCTTCACAAGCCCATGGACTGTTTGTGGGCTCGATGAGTTTCTGAGCAAGAAGTTCTTCTAGTTCAGTATTTGCAAGGGCCATGTGTTCAGGATTCATCCCTTGATGACTGGCTTTCATAGGAGTAACATAAATGTTATCCTTGAAAGGGAGACGGATAAAGAACTCTGAACGTGTCCAAAGCGGAGAGGAATGCTTGGACTGGAATTCGGCATGCGAATTTGCGCAACAATGGTGAACTAATTGTTGACGGATTTGAGCAAGAGGTTCCGCATAATGAAGTAGGGAAATTCTGGTCTTCAACATGTGTTACCTACTATGACACTGGTATTCAACATTTTGTATCATACTCTATCACTCATTTCGACTCCATTGATGCAACCACAAGTCCAAGCTCCTCTGAAGACTCTAGCGATGAATAGTGCCAGTGAATAGTGTTCGTGGGTCCCACATGCTCACGTGTCCCAGTGGGTCCCACAGAAGCTACTAGTGATGCCACCTCATGAAGAAAAATCTTATCATGAATAGTATTACTATTCACAATAGTAATCTACTATTCATCGACAACGACTTTTCTTTCTCATGCAGAGATTACGTGTCTCGCAACGTGTTCGTTCGTACAAGCTGTAATAAATTCCTAGCTACCGCAGTTACTTCGATCTGATCTGCTAGAAGCGACTAAAAGCTCCACGTTGCCTAACAGCTCAGCTCTCCGGACTCCAACATGTTTCAAGTCCGATGTCTATCCACTTGCGGATTCCAACGGTTGTGAAGTCCGCAACTACAGTTTGCTTATATTTGGCTATAAATAGAGGGCTCTCCCTCGGTTGTAATCAGATCAGTTGGTGAGATCAGTTGAAGGAGAATGAAAGTTTAGTGAAAGCGCTTTGTGTTTAGTCTTTTGTAATTAGTGTGAGAGTGTTTTTCCAGTCTCTGTAATGAGATTCGTTTATCAATATACATGTGATGTTTTGTTTTAAGCTTCGTTTATGTATACACCATCCATGTTTGCATAATCGTAGATTACTCCTTATTTTTTACACCTCATTCTACACCCCTTTTCATCGTTGTGTTTTATATCGTTCATGGCAGCATACATTTAAGCACTTAGCATGTGTCCCTCATGCATAATTGCCCTCCTAGGTTTTTTAATATTCGTTTTATTATTTGTTTGTTTAAGATGTTTTTTATTAGCCATATAGGTTATCTCTTCCGCCGAGAACTGCTTCTTCCATTCCATTTATATTTTCTTTCATCATCGAGGTTCATTTGAACTAGGGTTTAGTTAGGTAGCTTGGTGTTAGCATCGTTAACACGTTGTTTGTTAGGATTTTCATCGTGTTATAGGGTTTAGGGTTTAGGGTTTAGCCCCCTGTGTCGTTAGTGACTTCACTTATAACATTCATTCATATATAAATTACAATTTAAGTAAAACTATATTGCATATAGTTAGTGTCTAAACTGGAGCATCTCAATTGATCCTACCCTAGCGTACCGCATATTGAAGTAAGTAGCGAACTGTGTACCCTATTTCCATACCAGGAAATGAAGATGCCCATGATCCAGGTTACCTTGGGTTCTACTGTCTTCTTCAATCTGGGTATTAAAACATCATTTTGGTCATTGCATTTTTAGAGCATTCTGTATGTGTTTGGGAACAGACCCATTGATTGTTCAGTAAGACATCTTTTCAGTATTATCGTGTGTATGATTCCAAAGTGACCTACCTGCATACTGGAATTTTTACATCACTAGATTGACCTCACTGGCTCACCCTGTACCTGCGGTGGCATCTTTTTTTGAAGATTTGGATCGCATATACTGATCCATATAGTAATTGTACTCACAATTCTTCTTCTGTGTTCTCGTTTCATATTTTCATTTTGTAGTCAATTTCTTTGTTGGCATGGTTGGCACTGCACCTGTGTTGTTTGTTATTTTAAGATATAAACTTGAACATGTCCTTTTGTGATTTCTTGAAATCTCTCTTTGCCTGATGATATTGGGTAGATGAGACCTTAGTTGCATGATCCTTCTAACTGGATGCCACTCCCACTTTAAATCATGCATCAGACTCCTGCTTCTTAGCTGTTTAGACTAGTCTGAAATTTTGAAACAGAAGCATCCCCACTCGCACACCCGAACCTCCTGCTAATTCACTTCATCTTTCGTGCTACTATAGATGGGAAGTCTTTTTGGATGATTGGGGATGGATGTCTGGTGAATTTAGAATGGGTTTCTTGGTGATGTAAGTTATTATTAGTTTTCCTTTTCCCCTTAAAAGGATGATGAATTTTATGGTTATGGGTTAACAAGAGAGTGCTAGAAATATAGTTTAGAAAAAGGCTTAGACTTGGGTGTTTGAGGGAAGAATCTGAGGAGAATATCTAATTCGACATGAGCAAAGGCATCTACTAATATTCTAAACTTGCATCTATTTCTCTTGAGCAAATCTGTGGATCTCCCTCCCTCCCTCCCTGCAAATCTATATGCTTTTGAATGATTTATTGATGAACAAAGCAAAATCTTTTCCATATCCTAGTGCACAGAAGTGCAAAATATATAGACATTCAGAACAAATGTCTGAATGTCTGAAGCTTTTAGCTAAACATAATAATGAAAAGGCTCTTCATTTTCCTGTTCTGATTCTAGGTGCTACATTTTCAATTTTCGTGTATTTGCATGACCCAAAGAGATTGGAATTCTTAAAAGACGTGTATGAAAGAGTGGAGTTTATAGTCAGGCCTGACTCCTTAAACAAAATAGATGGCTTTCTATTGGTGCCATGCAGCCATCCACACTTTCATGGCCCTGGATGATTTGTTTTCATGTGGCCGTCTTAGTTGTGTAAGGTAGAAGGCTTCCGTTTCATTTTCTGGTCCAGTGGATCTGGCCATATAACCTGATGTAGGGGAAGAACCCCATGATCGAGGGCGTGGATCACGCACCTTCCTGCGGGAGATGGACAGGAAGAAAAACAAGAGGAAATTAAGGAATTTCCGATTTTGGAGTTTCAACCAAAACAGGAAATTGTTATTCCCCTTTTTGGATTTCTGCCCAACTTGTGTGGCTCATCTTGATCATTTATGATGATCCATTTAGTCCATTTCGTAGAGTTGCTCAACGCCGAGAAAACCCAACAAGTTTCACGTCGATCCGAATTGCAGATTAATCATGGTGTCCAAAATGGTACGAACTGTCCAGAAAGTTCTAAATTCCGCCTACTAAAATTGGAGATGGTCCAGGTGGCCCACTACTACTGATATGGAGAATTTGAGCCGACCATCTTGAAGAGTACATTGATGTCAGAAAAATCACAAAGTTTTGTGGCAATCAGATATGTGGATTGCTCGTATCAGCGGAAGGAAGACGGCGCCTAAAATGCGTTATATAGTTTGTGCAGATTTTTCTGTTTCTTTTCTAAATGTATTAAGATTCTTTTCTTCCTTTGTAAGTTAGTAAGTTAGTGTTAAGTACGAATTTAGGGTTTAGTTTATTATTTAAAGCAAGGTAATTATGTTTTTTTAATTATTCATTCAAAACTATCAAAAACAATTATTCGGAATTAATTTCCTCTTTTATTCTTTTATTTCTTCTCGTGGATTCGAGAAACAATCGGTTAGGGAGACGGTGATCGACCTACCACGTCCTCCTTGCGTCATAACCTGGTCTAAAAATATAACTAGATAGATGAAGGAGAGCCCCTCAATTCATTAAAGGTAGCAGTTATTTACACCCACCTATTGTCAAAGGGTTATTTGTCAAATAGGGCGGCTGCCAGCCTGCCATGGTACTAAAAAAATAGTTACATTATGGCTGTTTCTGCCATTATTTGAAGGAAATGGTTACCCCTGTAACGTGGTATGGGGGTGAATTGGTCTGTTATCCCAATTTGAAAACTTTTATTTTCAATTACCCCCACCCTCACTTCTTTACTCATTGATCTAGGCCAATTTTGAGGATCAAAACACTAAATTTGAGTGTGATTCAATGAACCAAAGCAGGGTATCTCCTTTTTTCCCCCATCATCTTTTGTTGTATTTGTTTGTAACAGGCTCTAATTCACCAAATCACACTTGATTTGTGTTTGATTAGGGCCTATTTGGTTGACTTTCAGCATGTCAAGCTGACACTCCCAAACAAATAGCATTCTTACATGGCCAAAACAAGTAAAATAAAAAAAGAGTATGCATTAGGTATCCTCACATTTTTTAGACCCAAAAAAAATATTACTGGGCTTGTATCATTTGGCGAACAAGCTACATAATTCCCTTTGAGAAAAGGGACCAAAATCGTCTACACACCTATTGCATGCAGCAGGTACAACAAACAGAGCTCTGCAGGCCCACCATCCCCTCTGTCCATCATGTGCGCTCCTTGATTTTAGGCCATGGAACAAAAATAAGCTCGATCCACCACTCGGGCGAGTCACACTACTGGGAGCAATGGGGAAGGAGTACGAACTAAGGGTCTGTGTTTGGGGCCTACCATGGTGCTTATATTCCATGCAACCTCTTCAGTATGTCTAGCTCACTGGAAAGAACAGACGCTCGTAATAATCAGCTTGACCCAACGCTGTGTGAACATAGTGGTTTTAGGCATGTATTTTTCATTGTTCTCCATGGTGTATAGCCCAACTGAGTTTTGGATCCGGCTCATCTTTGGGATGTATGGTGAATGTGAGAAGTGTCTCACCTTGTGGGTGGAGTGGATTTCACATGCACAACATGATGGGCCCCATAGAGCTCTGGTGTTTTGCCTGCTGCATACAACAGGTTTGTAAAGGATTCTAGTCCTAAAAAGTGTATGCAAACGGCAAAGGCAAAGGTAGACATCCATCAACATTGCGTCCAGTGCACAATTTTATCATACAAAAGACCAATGTTGCAAATTGCCTGTCTATTTATTTTGAGATTTTTTTCCCTTCATCTTTTAGATGAGAATGTAACCAATTATTTTCACGGCTTCGTGTAGGGTCTTGAACGTTCAAATTGGCGAGACATCGAGACTTGCATGGCTTGGCGTGGAGGCAGATCCACTGGTTCAATCTGATCTCTTGAATAAAGCTTATAACAGACAATCAGAGGCAGTTGATAAGCCATCTTCAAACTGGTTCATCTCCAAGAATACCATCGTCTCAGGGCTTGGGCTCCTTGGCATCAAGCAGGGTGCAGCAGATCCAGCTGCGTCTCCCAAGGCACGGAGGAAAAGGGTTGTAAGGAAGAAGGTGACAGCGAGTTCGGCGTAATGGTATTGTGTTCTTTGCCGTCACGAATCAATTTTGTAGCCAAGGAGAATCGGACGGTCATGATTTGTAAGCGAGGCAAGTGTTGCCGGTGATTTTCCACTCTGCGGTTACAGGAGAGATGCGGTGGGAGCTTGTGTGGCGCGCTTGACGGAGAGCAATGTAGAGAGATGAGAGATTTCCCAAGACATTTCTCGATTGATTGTTTCGATATAGTAGGGAGGTAAACAGTTCATATTTTGATTCTGAAATGGTACTTTTGAATGCTAATAAGGGATAATTGCAAGTCCTTCATTTCCACTAATTATTTAGAGTAAGGGTTAATTGGAGGTAGTCATTTCCTCTATTTATTCAAGAGGTAGGGTTAACTGCACCTAGCTCCCATCAGTTATTTGACAATTATACTTACCTACCACCTCTGTTCTCGATTATTGTCAGTACCTCCCCTCTGTAGATCCATTAGGGTAATCTGTATCTAATGAAAAAAAAAACAAAAAAAAACGAGCCCTCATCTGAGCAGTTCGTTTTGCCTGTGTGCAGGGCTCCACTGTGATGTATGATTGCATCCAACCTGTGTTGCTCCACCATAAAAATTGGACGCACCAAAAATCAGGCTAATTCAATCATCAGGTCGGCTAGACCATAGAAAACAATCGACCACCTCCAAAATAACCTCCAAATAAATGTGGTGGGCCACCCAATTGTTATATCAGCCTGACTTTTGGGGTGTCTCATTTTCATGGAGTGATCAAGCTGAACGGGTTGGGCAGCATATAAGCACTGCAGTGGGCCCACACGTCTACTAGTTGCATATGAGATTGGGGCAGGACTGTTGCTAATAGATGGTCTTTCCGTGGTGTGGGGGAATGTACGACGAATCTTTGAACATAAGGTAGGTGTGCTTAACCATTCAAAATAGGAGGGAGGGAGGGAGAGGGTGCTTGCGTGCTTGTGTGTGTTGTCATGTAACCGAGGGGAGGCAGTTGCGTGGGCGCATGCCTGATTGCAGGAGGGGCTGCCCTCCTGCGTCTGCTGGTAATTGCATTGGCTGGTTGACACTCGAGATCTTCAATGTTTTAGACACTCGAGATCTTCAATGTTTTAGATCTGCTTGCTGGATTCTAGGGCTCTCAATGGAGCGGGTCAGATTTGAGATCCGATTCTCTCCTAACCCATATAATGTGGAGTTGGATCTTAAAATAGGTCCAATTAATTAAATGGACTGTATTTGAGTTCTCACACACACACACACACACACACATATATATATATATATATATGGGAAAAGGTAATATGCGGTCGACCTCATGGGAAGTTTCCATGAGGTCGAGTTGTGTAGGTCCCACTGTGATGCATGATCGGCATCCGTACCAACAGTCAGATGTACCATTCCGTGGTAGGACATGGACCTAAAAATCATTCCAATCCATGACTTTGGTGGGCCACACCATAGAAAACAATTAAGAGTGATATCCACTCATTGAAACTTTTATGATGGTTTATAAGAACGACTGAGATGTGGTTGAAAAATCCAGCCCATCCATTGTGAGTGTCCCATTTACAAAAGAGCTCACACTAATTTTCAACCACGTCCAAAACTCAAGTGGGCCCCAGCAAGTGCTTTTAGATGTTGTAGGCATGACTTTACACTGTTTCCATTGGTATGGCCCACTTGCATTCTGGATATAGATGATTTTTGGTATATCCCATACCCAATAGGGGACCCACCAAATGCATGGTGTGGATGCCCATCACACATCACAGTGGGGCCCACACAGCTCGACCTCATGGGAACTTCCATGAGGGCGACCGCATAGTACCTTTTCCCTATATATAGGGAAATGGTACTATGTGTGGGCCCTGCCATGATGTGTGTCGAACATCAAAACTGTGTATTTGATGGGTCCCCTTTAGGTTTGGGGATATCCCAAAAATCATCCGTATACATAGCTCAAGTGGGCCATACCATCCAAAACCATGTGAAGACATGCCTAAAACATCTAAAAGCAATTGGTGGGGCCCACTTGAGTTTTGGATGCAGCTGAAACTTGTTTTGACCCCTCATCCAAGTGGGACACACACAATGGATGGGCTAGATTTGTGAACCACATCTCGTTGGCCCCAATAAACGATCATGAAGGTTTTAATGGGTGGGTAGCCGCTCTCAACTGTTGTATGTGGCGTGGCCCACCTAAGTTATGGATTCACCTGATTTTTAAGACCGTGGCACACCATAGAATGATACATCTGACAGATGGGGCAGATGTTCGACACACATCACAGCGGGGCCCACACAGCTCGACCTCATGGGAACTTCCCATGAGGTCGACCTTATAGTACCATTTCCCTATATATATATATATATATATATATATATATATATATATATAAAAGGATCCCGTGTCACATGGAGGTTTCTTCTAAGAGAGTCGTCAACGGGTCGACGCGATAAGAACAAAGTGGCTTTCACTCAGATTTTCTGATCTGTTTTGGGATGTTTTTCCTTCTAGGGATCTAAATAAGATTCTTGGGAGTTTGCTAACGTCTGTGAGGCCTACCTAGTGATCGTCTTTGATTCCCTAATCATGGTCAAGCAAGGTTTTACGGGTTGGTTGGTCGGTTGATTGAAACGAGAAAGATAAGCTTTCCTTTAATGGGAGAATCACCATTAGATGGTGCGGATCAGTCCACAGAAGCTTGTGGAGTCCACCAAACCGAGCTTCAAAAAGTTCTACACGGTGGGTTTGGCAGAAAACCAAAACAGCATGAGTTATCGAGTGCAGCCGAAAAACTCGGCACTTTTCATGGCCGATGGTTACTTGCACGGATTGGTAATTTCGGACTCATGGTTTTGGGCGTCCCGATCTTGCTAGGTTTGAGAATAACCTGAACAATTGAGATCTAAGGATTCTTGGATTCGAAGGGAGGATCCCTTCTCCATTTGAAATAGGAAACGGGACGGAAGACTGGGATTTCCTGATTTGAATTTCGTAGCTGTTCGGGGCAATGTGCTGTTGCATGTTGGAGTGTTTTTTTTTTTTTTTAACACGCGGGCCTGCTTCCCTGTTGGAAGAGATCCACTCCGACCATCCGTTGTATCAGATCATGTTGGGCCATGGCCCCAAATATGAGTTGGGCCATGGCCCCAAATATGAGGCAGATCCACAGCCTAAATGGGCTATACAATGATAAAATAATAAGTTAATGTCTACCACTTATTATTATTATTATTATATATATATATATATATATATATATATATATATATATATATATATATATATATATAATATTTCGAACTCGTGGGACCCATTTTATTTGTTAGCCATGCAAGGCGGACGCGGATTGGCTAGTGACCCGACACCAGCCCCGGGCTGGTGTCAAAGCTGTGTCCATTCCATTCCTAAGATCTGGCGACCACATGAGATCAAGAATGAGCAGGTCTAATGGTCAGGTTGGCCACACCAAATACTGAGCTCGGGTTGCATTAAATGCAAGAGTCATTTCTGGTGTGGTCGATCTGACCTTAGGACCTGCCTCAGGTCTCATATTGTCGGCATGATCTTAGAAACGGAATGGATGGAGTGGATAAACAGATACATTATGGTGGGCCCCTCTACAGCTCCGTTTGCGTCTATATTGAGGAAGGACACAATCCAACTCCAAGGCCTCCCCCTTAGCTGCGAAATGCACCCACGCGGCGCCTATCCGATTTTTCAGATTATTTTTTGCCTTGTCCCAAAAATCAGACATATTCCTATCTCAGGTCCGACATACCACAGTAAACAGTGGGATTTTAACGTCCACTGTTGAAACCTTCCTAAGGCCCACATTGATAGATGTGTTTCATCCAATCTGTCTATTCACTTTTCCAGATCATTTAAGTCCATTCATTTTTTTTAGATTTGTGATGTGGGGGATTCAGACTTAGATCCCATCTGAATCCAATGGCAATATGGATTTTGGATTGGAAATGGATCTGACTATTTATAAGTAGATCGGATATGTATATCATCTTTTGGATCCAAATCCGGGGTTTGAATCCGGCTACAGAGTTTTGGACTTAGAACCGGATCTAATTCAAGTTGGATCGATCCAAATCTGACCCATTGAGAACCTTACTGGATTCAGATTCTTTACTGTGGGAGGCGGCACTGTGGAATGGATTCCACCCACTCCCTCCCTATGTCAATACCCCACCAATGGAAATGCAGATGATAGGGCCCACCGTGATGTTTGTGAGCAATCCACCCCATCCATCCCTTTTGCCAGCTTATGTTAGCACATGAGCCCTAAAATGAAGCAGATCCAAAACTCAAGTGGGCCACACGACAAGAAACAGGAGGGATTGAACTTCCACCTGCATGAACTCCCTATGGTCGGGGACACAGGCCATCTGCATCCATTTAAGAGCCATTGCCCCAAATCCCAAACCATATCTCTGTGCAAATTCCTCTGTTGCGCCCAGATGAGCATACACACGATGGCTAGTGACTGTTCAAGCAATGGGTTGGTCCATCTATCAAATCACCATCTCTTGATGATCAAAGCCATCGAATTAAGGGTATGCAAAGCCAATGGTATCTCATCTTTTAGGCCATGGATCAGATGTCTTTAATCAATTGTGTAAACTACCCAGGGCCTGCAGAAGTTTCGGAGCAGGCAGCAGGTATTCGTGTTGGAAGACTTCAATGGTGGGTTTGCCTCATTTTTTGGGCTCCTATGCTAACATGGGCTGGAGAAATTGATGGACGGAGTGGATTTCACACACACGTCTCAGTGCGCCCCACAGAGCTTTGGGTTATAGGAGCTCTCTGTAACAGGTGCTGCAGGTGTTTCCTAGAGTATGATCCTCCTGATAAGTGAATCTTCTTCAATTTTTTGGATCATGCCCTAAAATTATAAGGAAAAACGGTTGGACAGGGTGGATACATCATACACACATGAAGGTGGGCCCTATGTAAGGGCCGCACCATCTTGGGTGAGGCCGGGGTCTCACCTAATCCGCTTCCCCACATTGACAGACGGACGAGATGTTAGTTGATAAAGCCCTTGATTAGTGATGTCATTATCACGTGAGCCCCTCTTATTCATTCCCAAACTGTGTCTACTACATGTATAGGCCTCTTTGGGCTTTTGACGTGGGCTAGGCCCAATTACGTTACATACTCAACTACCTTAACTAATCCTATTCAATGTATTTTAATAGGCAACTCTGCCATTGGGATGCAATGGGTGAGCTACAATGGAGTCTCTGCTTAGAAACCTGTTAATTGATCGAAGCAGGTATTGTATGGGGGATAGCAAGTCGTTTTGTCCCACATTGCTGGGAGACTGATTGGGTTCTTTGGCTCATGGAGTACATACACTGTCAATTGATCTTTATAAATCCCGGTACCATCCTCAAAGAACACCCGACAAGGGAAGGCTGTCAGGAGGAATATCACGGTCTACCTCAAGTATGCAAAACCTTGAATCTAATTAAAGGGAAGTTTGAAATTTTTTTATTCAATAATACTCAGATTTCCTTATTACATCACTTACAAAGAAAAAAAGCAAAATTTACTAAAAATATAGAAGTACTAATTTAATCATGCGGGGATACATCCAGAGTAAAACTTATAGAAACACCTATAATTTTGTATTTGAATGAGGTGTTTTCTCTCAATCAAAATTCAACTTTAAATGTAGATAGGATAAAGAGATAGGATACCTACTTTAAATATGAATAGGTTCTCCCGTGAAATCCATAAAAAATTCATCAAAGCTTAGAAAATAGAGAGATAACCATCATATCACTTGTATGCCCATCTGACTCGTTTCTTAAATGATCTATCGCAAGACCTGTACTGTTCATCATCGTCTTTCGCGAAGGTCCTATATCGTATAGACCATCGGATCCTGAGGGCCGCACCGTCTCTAATCCGCACATTGACGGAGGGACCAGATATTAAGTTGATAAAGCCCTTGATTAGTGAAGTCATTATCCTTAAGTAATCCTATTCAATTGTGTGCAATCACTTATTCAACTATTTATACATGTATTTCGACAATATGGTGTGAATGTATTTTAGTAGGCAACTTTGCCATCGTGATGCAATACGTGACCTACAATGGAGTCTCTGCTTGGAAATTTGTTAACTGATCCAAGCAGCGAATGTGCAGGGGACATCCAAGTCCTTTTGTCCCATATTGCTGGGAGACTGATTGTGTTCTTTGGCTCATGAAGTCCATACACTGTCAATTGAACTTTATAAATCTGGGTACCATCCTCAAAGAATACCTGACATAGGGAATGGTGTGAGGAGGAAGATCACCATCAACTTCAAGTATGCAAAACCTTGAATCTATAAGATAATAGGGAAGTTCTTAATTTTTTTATTCAATAATGCTCAAATTTCTTGATTACAAGCAAAACTCTAATTGAGAGTTATAATTCAACCAAATTATAATTTATCCGAAGTCCTAATTTAATTATGCCAGATGATTCTTAACATAACTAGAAACAATTCTTAAGAAGACAACATATATTGTTGAAATTAAAACTTATCGAAAAACTTACAATTTAAGAGATAGGATGAGACCTAATGATTCCCAACCAAATAATCCCCAACCTCATCCAAACTCTCTGAATTTCAAGAATAGTTTCTCTAGTGAAAATCCATAAAAAAAAAATCACTAAAGCTTAGCGAGAAACTAGAAAGATAACAATCGTATCAGTTTTATGTCCATTTGGCTCGCTCATTCCTTAAATGATCTAAGTCATATATTGTTGTTCATCATCAGCTTTTGCAAAGGTCCCATAAAGAAAAATCCTTGCTTACAGATATATGCAGCGATCACTAGGACCTTCCGTTCTGATACCATGTCAAATCATCACTTTCTCTAAAACCTCGAGCTGTTAGGCGATGCCATATCAATGTATATTAAGGGACTTTAACACTCATTTACGATTCATGCAGAGTTCATAAGTTTTGGAGGGTTCGATTAGCCAGAAAAAGATTGGACACTCCCAACCCTTCAACGGGAGGACTTTTTAGGCAGGTAAATGATTTTTTTTTTTTTTTTTGGTAAACCTGATGGACGAGGTAGATTTATGTATAAAACATCGACGGACCCACAATTTGGGTGAGATGCCCACCAAAAGGGACACCTCATAAAAAAAAATCTCGAGTACAAATTGAACTCTATCCCCATCCATGTTCTTGACAAATTGGAGCTGAACATTGACACGAATAAAGGGTTAGGCCCATTCGAGTACGTGGACACAGATAAAATAAAAAAAATGAAATAAAAACGTTAGAAAGAAATTAAAAGAAAAAGAAAAAGATAATCAGCAGTAGACTCTCAGGAGTGTCAACAAGAGATTTGGAGTTTGAACCTCATCAAGCTGTTATTTGTGTTTCCCTTCATCCAGGTCATGGCGGCCTCATCAACATGTTGCATAGTAAATAAACACTGTGGAGGGTCGTAAGAAGTTTTTAATGATGGGGGTTAAATCACCATCGTTTCCTAAGGTGTGGTACACTTGAGATTTTTATCTGCTTCTTTTTTTTGAACCATACCCCAATTCTGGATGACTGTGAGGATATACTATGCACACATTATGGGCCTTACCATGATTTATGTGTTTTATCCACGCCATTCATCCCATTTTTTCAGATCACTTTAGGGCATGAGCCCAAAACTGAGGCAGATCCAAATCGTATGTGGACCACACCATAGGGAACAGTGGTGATTGAACCCTCACCATCAAAAACTTCTTGGGGCCACAAACTTTTGTTTTGGATAAAGCTGATATTTGTGTCCAAGTCTGTCTGAATTCTGATCTAATCAACAGCAAGTTCGATGGCAAGTAAACATTACATTTGGACCTTATGAAGTTTTTAATGGTGGGTGTTTAATCATCGCTCATTTCTTGTGGTGTGGTCCACTTGAAAGTTGAATCCATCTAATTTTTGGGTTCGTGCAATAAAATCATCTAAAAAAATAGATGGACAACGTGGATAAAAGACGTGGGTCCCACAGAGCACTGTCTAATGGCCAGTAGGCAATCGACGTCCCACCATGTGGCCTTATGAACATTCTAGACTTGGATCTTGCCAAGGTGGCACATGTGCGGCGATTTTGATTGGCGGGAGAAATTCAACACGTAAATCATACAATTCAATGGAAGCGGATTCTGTAGTGAGTAACTCAGGAAGCTAAGCGTACCGAGTAAACTCTGTGGGGCCCACCGTGATTTACATATTTTATCCACTCCGTCCATCCATCTTAATAGATAATTTTAGTTCTAGATACCAAAATTGAACCATATCAAAAGCTCAAGTGGACCACACTACAGGAAAAGTGTGAAATGAATTTCTACCGTTGAAAAATTCTTAGGGGACACAGAAGTTTTGGATCAAGCTGATATTTGTGTTTTCCATTCATCCATGTACATGTGATTTTATGAACAGGTTGGATGACAAATAAACATCACTGTGGGACCTAGGAATGTTTCAACGGTGGAAATCATTATTCCCACTGTTTCCTGTGGCATGCTCCACTTGAGATTTGGATATACTTCAATTTTAGAATCAACCCCTAAAATGAGCTGGAAAAACGGATGGACGGCGTGGATAAACCACATACATTCACGGTGGGCCCAACAGAGTTTACTCAATACGATAAGATGAGGGTGTACTGAGTGACTCAGTACGAAATCCAATTTCCAATTCAATGTATTTATTATCTAATGAAGTAATTGAATTAAATAATTTAGATTTGTGGTATTTTATTATAATATAGTATAGAATTTAATGTTCGCCACATGACAAATTCCCACGAAATTTCCGAGTAAGTTCGTAGCAAACCTGTGTGCCGATTAGGAACGTTGGTATTATGGGCCACTATGTCCCGAAATTGAAGTGTTTGGACAATACTAACCGTCCAGTAGTTGAAATTCAACCATTGTTTTATTTTATAGGCCACTGATCATTGGATGGATATGAAAGTCCAGTCCCTTGATCTTTGAATCATAGCCGTCCACCAGGTGGCCCACCAGAACAACAGTCCCGATGCCAGGAATGTTTGCCACATGTGTACCTTGTTCGGTCAGGATTTTCCCTACGCCCATGTACAGTCACGATAGTCCGACCAATGCTATTCTTGGTGTGTGGTCCATCCACAGACGGTGATTGGAGGGAGCGGATCAGTTGTTGCCCGGGTAACACCTTTTAACTTGGGGCCCACCTTGATGATATGCTATATATCCACGCCGTCCATCCGTTTTTCCAGCCCATTTTAGTACATGGTCTTAAGAATAAAGCATATCCAATTCTTAGATGGACCACGCCACAGGAAACAGTGGTTATTGAACGACCACCATTAAAAACTTCCCAGGGCCCACCGTAAGCAGATCCATTATCTTCATTTTCCATCCAACCCGTTGATAAGGTCAATCATACCTGGAAGAAGGGACAATACAAAGATCAGTTTGATCCAAAACTTTTGTGGCCTACAAAAATATTTTAATGGTCATTCACCACCTTTTCCAGTGGTGTGGTCCACCGGAGATTTGAATCTGCTTAAAATTTGGTATAACGTACTAAAATTAGCTTAAAAACGGATGGACGGCGTGGATATAGAAAACATTCATCAAGGGTGGCCCCCACACGGCAAGCGTAACAGCTAATAAGCTCCCTTGATTGTCTTAAGAGCATGCACTTAAATATGGTAGATACTACTAAAATACAAACAAATTGCAAGCATTTATGAAATTACTTCATTTAATAATAAATTCAAGTTTATTTATTAAAAAAATGTAATTTCCTAATTTTGACAAAGAAATAGACGCTGCTGTGCATCTGACAAATATGTTAAATGGAGGTGAATCACCACTGTACACGTGGCATACACACACGTCAGCCCAGACTGGCCAAAATTGAGCGCTCTATAGGGGATGAAGAAGCATGGTATGAAAATTACAGTGATGGGTTATCTCAACCATCTGAATTTCCGGTTTAATGTGGACCATTGAACATTATCTCCCTTTCAACCGTCCATTTGAAGTTAACAACCGACGGTTAGGATGTTCCATCAGTGGTGGGTTTTTTTTTCTGCATTTGCCACGATGTGTAGGTAAGTGTCAATCCTGACCTTCCAAATTGTGGGCTATATTGTAAATGGATCATGGGCCCATAATCACAGTGACGGGACAATGGTAACCATCCGACTTGTCTGTATAATTGCAGCCGTCCATTTGATAGCCACCAATTGCTCGGTCAAGATGTTTGATCAGCGTGGTTTTTATCCAATGCTCCGTCTACAAGGGAGCCCACCATTTGGAAAGTCCAGGTTGGTACACGTATGCAACTTGTACGGTGGATGAGACGCCATAATCGAACTCATTGGAGAAAACGATCATCAAAGTATACACTAAAGACCCATAACGTATCACTGAAGAAGAGATACGTGATTGGTAGCACGCATGCCAACTTGGCCCACGTGTGTGATCCTGGCCACTCATCCATCATGAACATGCCTAAGGTAAAAAAAAAAAAAAAAAAAAAAAAAAA
The DNA here is from genome assembly GCA_003013855.2 of Liriodendron chinense. Taxonomy (NCBI): domain Eukaryota; kingdom Viridiplantae; phylum Streptophyta; class Magnoliopsida; order Magnoliales; family Magnoliaceae; genus Liriodendron; species Liriodendron chinense. The sequence goes on along the minus strand of PVNU02003892.1, from coordinate 1,264,156 downwards.
AAACTATAAGGTCTATTCATCAAGTGGGCCACGTGTATGTCAAATACACACGTGTACCTTCAAACCATCAGATCTTCTCAAATGCATGTGGCCCAAATGAGGAGACTCACCTGATGTACAGTTCGGATTCTACATACACATCACAGATGGGCCCCACACAGCTCGAACTAACGTTAATTACGATATTGGTTGGTATGTATTGATCAATATTCCTCACACTATTAAAAGGATGATAGAGGGGGTTGGAAACCGGAGGTGGGAAAAGATGGGTGCTTTGAGGGCTCTTTTCATGGCGAGTCTGGTTTTCATGTCTTCAAAATTTCAAGCTTGTGAGGGTGAAATGCCGAATCTTACACTGAAAAGGATAAAGAAGGTGAACAAGAACGGCCCTTACGTTGGAATACTTATTACCACCTCATCTGAAATGGACCCTCTTCTTGACTCTTTGAAGTCCGAACTCTCTAACTCCTTCAAGTTCCCTTACATCGACTGCGATGGTAATGTACCATACACCCTTCGAAGAGCATGCATGGATACATACATATTTCCATTTCTACATTAAAAATACTAATAGATCGTTTGACAGTGTAGATGAATTCAAATCTTGAATTTTGTATTCCTGTGATTGGAATATTATTTAGGTCTGTATTAACGCAATCTCATTATTTGCCCATAAGGAATTGGTACGATATATTAGTACTATAATATATAAAGAGTAAGAACTAGAATTCTTATCGATGCTAGAATTCACGGGAAAGAAAATGAATTTTGTGTTTAACCGCATAGCTCTTGAGCCTTGAAGTGAAGAGATACGGATCGTAGCCGCCGTTATGGTCTCTTTTTTTCTATTACGAGAGAGTTGTGGCCTTTATGAGGATGTAATGAACAATTATGGAGCTATAACGGCCGTTACAAGTCATTTTTTTCTGTAATGATTGTTACAACCTTCACTACCCTATAACAATAGCAGTTGTAATTGTTACCTTTACATTATAATCTTTACAGGCTTGTATCAGTTGCCATTGTTATCTTTACATTATGGTTTTACTGCCCTATAACGGCTGCTATGGCACACCATTGTAATTATGAAAACCAGAGAAAATTGAAAATCCAAAATTTTACACCTTATCTTTTCAATCTAAGTTAGATTTGTGATCTAGGATTTTGGGAATGCCAAACATGATTTGAATTAAAAATCCCAATTAATTCCTGAGGGTCCAAAATTTATGTTACCAAACAACCGTCAGAGGTTTGCTATAGTAGGTCCCAATGTATATTCGACATGACCAAAGCTATGGCCGTTGGATTTATGGTCATGTTTCAATGATTCGGATAGTTGATATGATGGCATACACAACGGATAATGCTTGTTTAAAAAATCTTCAAGATTAGAAGATCCTCTTCTTGGCCAGCAAAAGATCTTAGAGAGATAGTCCATGCGCAAAAGAAAAGAGTAAAATGATCAAGGCTTGAAATTTCCTGATCCAAGTTCTGTTTTTGGGTATCCCATCCCACGATGGGACCCATCATATAAACGGTTTGGATCATTGAAACATGGCCCTAGATGCACTGACACATGTATGCATGCATGTGAATATTGGGAGTTTGTGGGCGGGTTAAAGCTTACATGGAAAACTTGAAGATTTGTCATGCATCTTAAAATATTCTTAGCAAAATCGATCTCACCTTTTTTCTTTTTTTTCTTTTTTTTTTTTGTTATTTATGTCATTGATTTTTGAAGGGAGGAGATTTCATATTGGCAGGATTAAGAAGAAAAAGGTGATATTTGCTATGACAGGGAAGGGCATGGTTAGTGATATACATACATGCATATGTGTCTTATTTATGTCATGATCATATGTTCTAAATTCAGTAAAAAAAATATAGGTGTTGAAATCAACGGTTGTGATTTCATTTCAGATTAATGCAGCTGTTGTTGCAAAACTGCTGTTGAACTTGTTTGATGTGAGGGCGATTCTTCATTTTGGAACAGCTGCCAATGCAAACCCGAATCTCAATACAGGAGATGTTACAATCCCTCAGTTTTGGGCACATACAGGCCAATGGAATTGGCAGGTGAGTGATCTAGACCGTTGATGCGCTGGACCCCAACATGGAAAGACAATGTCCCAGATTGATCTCCCTGATGAATGTTTTTTCCTTTTCTTTTTTGAACAGAGGTATGGAGATGGGCCTGATGATGAACTCCCTTTCGAATCTGATGGATATTTCACCAGGGAAATCGGGTCCTTGAATTTCGCAGATTACACCAACGGTGGTGATGAAGACAACTCAGATAACTTTCTAAATAGTGTTTGGTATCAGCCGGAGGAGATCTTTCCTCTCAACGAAACTCCAGAGTCGAGTGATCAGGTTTTCTGGGTGGCCGTGAACCGCATTTTTATCGATCTTGCAAAGAAACTAGAGGCGAGTGTTCCAAAACTCGTTTTACTTGAAACTCGATGAGTTGACTCGGTCTGGTCATTCTTCCATTACGAGTCAAAACACCGATTGATCGAACAGGCTGGTCCACGTTAGAGGATTACGATGTGGCCCAAAATCAGGCTGGTCCACTTGTTTGGTAGGCCAACAACAAGTATAAAAACTGAATATCGACTGTGGGGGACTAATAAAAGCCTCATGCATGACACTGTGAATAGCATCCTAATGCTGCAGTCTTTAAAAACAGGGGCCCCTGGTTTAGTGATCCAGACCGTTGATTTTATGGACTCTACTATGATTTGGTATTTCGAAAAAAAAAAAAAATACCCAAGATGAGAGGTTCCCAACCCTTTGATCAGGGGTCTGAAAATAGATGTCCAGGTAAATTTCCAAACATCGAATGGCTAGGATCTTCCATTAATCTAGAAGATTATTGGGCCATCACACATCTGTGGTGTCTCCCATAAGATCAACCGTCTGGATTAATGAACCATGTGCTTTGCTTTTAGAAAACGTGTGCATCATCATCAAAGACTTGACTCTTGGAAATCTGGTCGAGTCGAGTTGACTCAAGTGAGTTGATTTTTTTCTTTTTCTTTTTTCTTTTTTCGAGTTAATACTGATGATGATGTTGTTGATGGATGGTGATGATGCTGATGATCTAGATCTTGATATGCCAGGCCATGAAACTAAAAGGATGCATAAACAACACAATCTGTCTACCTACCCCACCAAAGGTTGTCACAGTAGAGAAAGGGAGCAGTTCAAACATCTATCTAGACAATGTAGCCTACAGGAGCTTCTTGCACTCCAAATTCCAGGTCTCCCCAGTTGACATGGAGAGTGCTGCAATTGCTTTGACCTCTCATCAGCAAAAGGTCCCTTTCATTGTCTTCAGAGCCCTATCTGATCTTGCTGGTGAAAGGCCCACCTATTCTAATGGGGCCCACACCTTCAGATCTCTTGCAACCAAGAACTGTGCTAAGGTGGTACTTCGATTCCTCAAGAAAATGGAGATACCTAAGATTGAGCCTATGTGAGAGACTCTTCAGTATATGTTTGTTTTGGTGGGCTATCTTGATCACCTCTGCATATTCAATGGACTGGATGAAATCTTTAGTTAGTATATCTATGTGGGACCCTTTGATCTATGTTTCTTATGTTGGGTCCTGTTTATTTCACACCTTTGGGGTTCATTTATGTAATATAATATGTGAGACATTAGATCTTCGTTCATTGATTTGCACCGTCCATTCATCCATAGCATTGGGGAAACCTGTGGTTATGGATATTCTGTAGGCCCCACGATAATGTATGTGTTAGATCAACACCGTCCACCCATTTTTTTTAGATCGTTCTAGGCCATGAGCCAGAAGATGAGGTAAATCCACCATTCAAGTGGACCACACCATAGAAAGCAAAAGCAGTGGGGATTGAACACCTACTGTTGAAACTGTCCTAGGCCCGTGACGTTATTTGCCATCAAACTTGTTCATCGGGTCACGTATTAGGATCCGACCCTTTTGTGGCCCCAGGAAATTTTCATTGGTAGGCGTGCAATTACCATTTTTTCCTTGGGTGTGGTACACTTGACCAACGGATCTGTCTCCTCTTTGGGCTCATGCAATAAAATGATCACGAAACATGGATGGTCAGTGTGGATTTAACATACATATCATGGTGGGGCCCACGAAAGATCTATACCTTGTAAAATGTAGGTGCATTCTTCGTCCGAGGCAACCTGTTACTATCCGGCGCGGAATGCCTGAAAAGGGCGTGACTTGGGTGAGACCACGGAACCAGCGATGTGGGTGGGACCCTGACTGTAGGAGCCCACCTTTATATATTAATTGTATATCCATGCCGTTCATCTTCTTTTTTGGCTTATTTTATGCTATGGTACAAAAATTAAAGCTGATGAAAATTTCGGGTGGACCACACCATAAGAAAAACTAGTTAATGACCATTAAAACCTTTTTGTGGGCCACAAAAGTTTTCTATCAACCTGATATTTGTTTTTTCCTTTCATCCCTGCCTACGTGATCTAATCAACAGATTGGATGGTCAATAAACATTACAGAAGACTCTAAGAAGTTTTGAATGGTAGCAATTCAATGAGCACTGCTTCCTGTGGTGTGGTCCACCTAAAATTTGCATGTGCTTGATTTTTGGGACTTCATCCTAAAATAATCCGAAGAAACAGATGGACAGCATGGATATACAACGAATACATCAAGGTGGGCCCTAGGTTCAGGATCCCACCCACATCGCTGGTTCGGGGTCTCACCCAGGTCGCGCCCGCCTGAAAATGCCTTTCGCAGCAAAACCACGTGAAGGTTACTGCGATGTTTATTCGAATTTTACACCCTCTATCTCAGATCATGCTAGGGCAAGGTAAGAAAATAAGGCAGATCCAAAACTCAAGTGGGCTGCAATAAGATGTGGTGAAGATTGACTGCTACAAAAGTTTTCGGTAAAGCTGAAATTTGTATAGTCCATTCAATTTTTTTTTTTTTAAACTTTATCAAGACCGATAAACATTCCAGTGGGTCCTAGGAACTTTTTAACGGTGGTTAATCAATCACCACTGTTTGCTATGGCCTATGGCCTGATCCACTTAAGATTTAGATCTGCTTTATTTTTTGGATCATATCTTAAAATGAACTATCAAAACAGATGAATGGCATAGATATAAGGCACATACTTCACGGTAGGCCTACAGTAAGGTAGCCACCGACCTCAGTAGATCCGGAGATACCTTGTGGTGTCGGATGCAGACGCGGATTGCTTGCGCAGGCCTTCTCCTGTGCTTGTAATCTAGTTGAGGCCAATTGTGATGTTTATGTGAAATCTAGGCCGTCCAACCGTTTTGTGAGATCATTTAAGGCGTTGAGAAAAAAAATGAAAGGGATCCAAGACTCAAGTGGGCCGCACTAAAGCAAAAGGTGGGTAGAGAAATTTCTACCATTGAAACCTCTATGAGATCCACAGTGATGTTTATATGCCATCCATACCGTTCATAATGTCATTCCTACTCAGATGAACTGAAAATACAAATATTATCCTCCTGATTCGAAACTTCTGTGGCCCCACGAATATTTCAACTGTGGAAGTTCAATCGTCATGTTTTCGGCCCACTTGAGTCTTGGATCCAGTTCATTTTTTGTTGCAACGTCTAAAATGATCTCACAAAATGATTTGACGGTGTAGATTTCTCACAAACATCACGGTGGGCCCACCTAAATTCTGAGAATACGAGATGCTTGCGAAAGGCTTTCCCGGGCAATCCGCGTCCGTGGATGCGGTTTTGCCAGTGACACTGACACTAGGAGTTGGCTAGTGGCCGGTGATCCGTAAGCAACCACCATAATGCATTATGTGTTTTGTCCATGCCGTTTATCCATAAATCATTTTAGATCTTGATACAAAAAATGAAGGGATCTAACCACACCACAAGAAAGCTGTAGTGTTTGAATGTCCACCGCTACAAACCTCCTAAGTTCCAATGTAATTTTTATTTTATATCTAACTTGCTGATTAGGTCACACGGCTTGAAAGGAAAAAAAAGCAAATATTAGTTTGACCCAAAACTTAGCCTCAACAAGATTTTAATGATGTGGGTGTTATATTGTTTCTTGAGGTGTGGTTCACTTGAATGTTTTACCTCATATATTTTTTTTTATGGTACCAATGATCTCGAACAATGGATAGACGGTATGTATGAAACACGAAGTCGGATTGTATGCCAAGTCTGTTGGGCCCACCGTGAATATATGTGGTCTATCCCTGCTGTCCATCTGTTTTTTCACCTCATTTAAGTGGTTGAGCCCAAAATTAAAGCATATCCAAAGATCAAATGGACCATGCCACAAGAAACAGTGAGAATAATGATTTCCACCATTGAAACAAACCTTTCCAGGAACATTCAACCTGTTCATAAGATCACACAGACATGGATGAAGGAAAACACGAATATCGGGTTGATCCAAAACTTCCTGTGGCACCCAAGGAGTTTTCAACAGTCAGCCTTTAATCCCCAATTTTGGGTCTACTTGAGCTTGAATCTGCCCTATTTTGGGCCCATGACCTAAAATGACGTGAAAAAATGAATGAACGGTGTGGATAAAATCCGTTCATCACGGTTGACCTCAGATCCCTAGCCTGTCCCGAGCTCGGGACGGGCGGGGGAAAGTACCTAATCCGCACCCCACAATGAAGAGTCTTGCGCACGTGCGCCAGAGTGGCACGTGTGGGCATGGTCGATTCTCTGCTGGACGCGCGTTTGGCCGTTTGCTGATGGGGCGCATGGTACGTAAATGACCAAAATACCCTCGCGGAGAGTGCTCGAGTTACAAGAGCCTGGGCAATGCAATCTTCTTCTGCTAAGCGGGTGGAGTCGAGCGGAGTCGAGTGGAGTGGGGATGGCGGAAGTGAAAAAGCACAGTGAAACAGCACTGCTCGTCATCGACATGCAGGTCTCTCTCCCCCCAAAAACCCAAATAGATTTTTCACCTTTTTCTATCTGAAAATACATAAATCTCTCTCTCACATGAAAGGTATTGAATTTTCTACTTATTTTTCTTCCTTTTTATTTTATTTTTGTTGGCACAGAACGATTTTATGGAGGCGAGGAGTCCGATGCATGTGGGTGGGGGTCAAGCTATCGTCCCCTCCGTTATCAAAGCCGTTCAAGTTGCTAGGCAGCGTGGCATTTTCGTAATTTGGGTATGTCACCATTAGATTTCTCTGCCTCTTATTTTGGGAGGTATTTTGTACTCTGGCAGCTTGGTATGGTTGATACTCTGCCACTTGGTAAATATACACAAGGCGTATGTTAGCTCATATTTAATAGACAAAGAGCCACTGTAGCTAGATCATCACCCCACATTTGGATTGATTGAACTATCCTGACCTCTGATTCATGGTCATTTGTTTGCAGAAATTGAACTGTTGAATATCTTCACTTCAACTGTCCGGTAAGGGGGCGTTTGGATCGTAAGCTACTTAAGATAAGCTACTTATGCCTTAAGTAACTTATCTTGATTTTTAAACTGAAGTGATTAAGTAACTTTAAATTAAAAAAAGTACTTATAATTGATCATAAACTAAACTTATCTCAAATAAGTTACTTATCTACTGCTGTAAGTAGAAAAGGTAACGTATTTGGTGGTATCCAAACAGGCCCTAAATGTACATCAATTGGCTAATGAGGAGATGGGAGCATTGTAATTTTCAGTTGACGAGCTGTCTGCCTTGCGACCTGCCGATATGATCCATTAGAAGTTTCTTAGTGCCTGCTTATATATGTGACGATTGGAGGACAATATGTAGGAGAATTTTCCATGTTTCAAGAAAATCTTCGACATCATGAAGCTCTGAGATGGACCACTAAATCCCATCACCCTCACAAAAACATGCACACATGGCTGTGCACGCATGTGCACACTACCATACAAAATTTGTGGGATTTATCTCACACATGCACGTTTATTGCTTAAATAAACATTTGTCCAAAGAAAGTTAAGAAATTTTTGGATGAATAGTTCCGGCTCTACATGTCAATGCAAAAACAGCCCAAAAAAGGCTTGATTTTTTTTTTTTTTTTTAAAATTCATGGTATTGATCTCATTCGCACATATTCATATCTTAACTGAACATTCATCTAAAAGAAATTTTAATGAAAAAAAATTTAGAAAGAACTAAGATGAGTAGTGCCAGAAAGTGACTAGAAAATTGTGGAGTTCACTTATGCATGATTTATCTTAAATAAATAATTTCCCTTACGAAATTTGACGCAAGGAAGATCATAAAAAAGTGAAGAAGAAGATCACTGTCATCCTTAAGTGATTAAAACCTTGAATCTACTTGGTAGTTCTTCAATCTATAAGAAATAATAAGAGAAAATTTGAATATTTTTATTGAATAACGAGTAATGTGTATGATTTCTCTCTTAGACCACTAATTAAAAAAAAAAAAAAAAAACCCTGATTCGAAATTACCCAAAATAGCAAAATTCTAACCTAATAGAAGTCTAATTCAACTAGAATAGAACTTTCCTGAAAAAGTAAGTTTTGCCAAAAATAGAAAGTCCTAAATTAACCTTACTGGAGGATTCACGGCATGATTACAATCAACCTTACTGGAGGATTCCCGGCATGATTACAATCAATCTCTAAAAAAAAAGGAAATCTAAAACTCTAAGAATAATGAAATACAACAAAAATCAGAATTACTAAAAATAGAAAAACAATAAATTTATGAAAATCGTAATTTTGAACAGGAAGCATATGTTTTCTCACCAAACGGACAGATGCGACCCACTAGGTGAGTCGGTTGATCCTGGATGGCTCGCTATAAAAAGATCGATAAGTCTTGCCATTGGGGCTAGGATGCACAACCTTGGATCTCACAATTCCCAGCATATAGAATTATGGGATATTAATGCAGAATAATCATGGCCACACACTAACAAAGATGCAACCAATCACAAACCATAAACACTAGAGACTTTTTACGTGGAAAACCCTCTAACTAAGGTAAAAACGACGTGACCTCGTCCTATACGAACAAATCCACTATGTAATAAATGTTACACAACGATCACAAGCTTCACACGCTTGGATCCAATCAATCTTCACCCCAAGGGCGGATTACAATCAACGAGAATAGGAAACAAAGAGATCTCACCACTGTCCTTGAAGAGGATATGAACTTAGGCCAGCAACGTGGATAACCTTCACGAATCTAGGCTGCTTCTCTCTCTCTCTCTCTTCAACCTGAACTTCTTCTCTTTTTCTCCAAACTCTCTCTCTTTCTCTAGGACGAATTAGGTCTGTGTTAGGATACCCTAATCTTGTATAAGAACGTGCTTAAATAGTATTAAGCCGAGATTAGAAACAAATTCGGAAAAACGGCGCGCAAATTGCAAAGTTACGCTCACCGTCGATTCATCAGTCAATCAATCGACCAATCGATCGATGGCTTGGTCGATCAATCGCTCGATTAAAAAATAGTCCAGAGAGCTCGCTGTATAAAACTTGATTAAATCCATTTATTGCAATCGACCAACCAGGGTGGTCAATCAATCGATGGGCTCTGTCAAACACATCTCTCCTCACCTTCTAAGGTGGAACACCCCAACACTTGCTTCTTGTAATGACACTCGGATCAAAAGTTATGCCCGATTTATGGTTCATACTTCAAACGACAATTTCTCCTTATCGAAATTGAATTTTTTCGAACTGGACATGCCTGGGACACAGTTATGTGATGCCCTACATAGGAATGGGCTTGGATCTGACGGACTATTTCCGCTTCCGTTTGACCGTCTTTTGGTCCAGCCATGCTAGGAATGTATCTGTGCCTCGTCCTACATCAAAATTTCAAGGAAAAAAAATAATCGGATGCATAGTTTCTCTTATGATGATGGAAAGAGATTCAGATGGACGACGACATAGGAAGAGATTCAATGCCCCCAAGGGCATGGGCTTTTTCTATTTCCATATCATGCACTATACATGTGGCACATGCGTATGATGGTCCAAACCATGCATCCTACACGCTTCGCTTTTGACTAACCATAGACCCAAATATTACCTTGATTGGAAAAGCCTAGCCATTATTTTCTTTTTTTCCTCCCTTCATTGAATGTGGCCTATTGATGATTTTTTGTCTTCTCCTATGCCACCAACTAAAAAGTAGGATTGTCCAGGTCTAACTAGTGTGATTTCTGGCCCATGGCCCATTCACTACTGACCTACTTAAGGAACCATTAAAAATGTCAATACAATAGTATGGTTGAACAAAGGAGACACAGGTGCTACCTAAGGTGTTTCATAACGGTTACCGTTAAACGGGCTATAACGGCCGTTACGGCCCTCATATAGGCTATTACGAATTGTTTTTTATTTTTTGGAAAACATTGTTACATGACCATTACAGGGCCGTTACAGGGCCATTACAGACCGTTATAGGACCGTTACGGCTTGTTTTTTCTGTAACGGCCGCTTCGACCCCGTAACGCGTAACGATTATGACTGTTACCGTTACATAACAGTCGTTACGTAATCGATTTTGAATACCTTGGTGCTACCCCAAGCCATGAATCATGCTTTCCTTAATAAATGCCTCTACACTCATCTACCCAGAGCCTTCAAGCAACTTTCAACAAATCTGCCTCTAAGATAAATCAGGCCCAATTGAAACTATTGTAACAGTTTGCAATACTGATGAACGGGAACGCATTTCTAAGATCAACCAAAAATACACTAAAATAGAGTTAACTTTTTATTGGAAATAAGACAGTAACATTGCATGAAAATGGTATTGTAGTTGGTAAAATCCGTCCATACCCTTCTTAAATAGATTTTGATGTAGAGCGGGCCGTAGGCCTATTCTTGGCACAGATGAACCGAAAGAAGCCCAAACGGAGGTGGACCTAGTTCGCTAGATCCGGGCCTAATCCTATGTAGGGCATGATGTAACTGGGCCCCAGGTGCATCCGGATCGTAGAAATTCATTCCGGATAGGAAGAAATTGCCATTCGAATTGTGAACTGTAAATCGACCATAACTTTTGATCCGGGTATCATTACGGGATGCACGACCTTTGAATTTTGACTAGAACAAGTCATCTGAGGCCAACCGACCGCCGTAAGCGGGCCGCATTGCTCCGTTTCGCGAGAAAACGCTTCTAATTCAAAATCGCAGTTTTAGAGAGAACTTAGTATTTTTAGTAAGCTTTAGGTTAGATGTATCTCCTTCGTTTTAGAGTTTTGATATATGTTGTCTTTTTACGGAATTTGCTTCTAATCATGCCAGGAATCATCCCGCATGATTACATTAGAACTTTCTATAGTTAGTAAATTTTACTATTTTGGGTAAACTCTAGTTTAGTCGAATTAGGACTTTTAATTAGGGTTTGTGTTTTATTATTTAAAGCATTGTAATTTCGTTTTAGAGGGAACATCAATAAGATATTTTGGATTTTCCTTTGTTTCTTGTGGATTCAAGAACCATTACTCCTTGTGGATTCAAGGTTCATGTTAAAGTCGCTTGATATACATTGATATGCCATCCTCTAATGGCTCAAGCTTTTAGAGCAAATGGTTATTTGACGGTTCATACCATGGAGTGGAGACGGTGTTCTTCCTATATTCCTCTTACACCCCTTCCCTGCAGTCAGATTCCATGGTGTTCTAAGAGCCTTGAATGGTTGTTATCTCAGGAACATGAAAGTGTCTTTTCTAACTCTCAACAGTCAACACTAATAGACAGCCAATGGGCTAATTGTCTGTTACCACTTACAACTAACCCCTGGCTAAGCACTTGTCTTAGTGTCTGACCACCTACATTGGTCCACCGGTTAATTGAATTGCCTACATTCTGTACTTGTTTGGGAGTCTAGGGGGCTGCATTTGGATGTGGAAATGAATTAAATTGCAAGCATTTGTTTAATGAAAAGGAGTTGAGAAAAATTAATGATGTTTCCTATTACTCATAATGAGGAAGTGGTCCTCAAACTGCAGTTAGGTTTCTTTCAAGTCCATCTTGAAAATAACCCAATAGCAATTTTGAGGCAGAATCTTAATATGAACAGTGATAAAGGAATTTGTGGTTTGGACTTCCACTTTGTTTGACGACTAATCACAATTCAATTCGATAGTGCATCCAAACAGATCCTAGGCTGGTAAATGACTCCATGATATCCCTTTAGATGGTGACTAATGCCACTAGAGAAGTGCTAAGTGAATTTGAAGAGTATTTGCAGCTTGTGTGCCGTGTTGCACACATACAAGTCTGGTGTGGGTCCCACCTTTAACATGCTTGGCCTAAAATCAGGATGTCTACTCATCAGGTGTACACCTGTATGAAGAAAATGGTAAAAAATCTATATTTAGTGTACCAATGTAGGTCCGCTTGATGAGTAGACTGGATAAATTTTTTGGCTAGGACATGTTTACAGTTGGTTGCACCTGATAAGAATCTCTCTCCTTAAACAAATTGCCTCACCAATCTCCAGCCCTGTACTATCCTAGTACTGTATCACTTCCCCCCTTCATGTTAATCATATGAGATGCACAATGTGTACTGTTTGGTGAAGCTCTATCTTCAACTGGTATTGTCCTTTGCATCCTCATTTATGTTGAATGTGTAGGTTGTTCGTGAACATGATCCATTTGGAAGAGATGTGGAACTCTTCCGCAGGCACTTGTACGGAGATGGAAAGGAAGGGCCTACTACTAAGGGAACAAAGGGTGCAGAACTAGTTGACGGCCTGGTGATTGAAGAAGGAGATTATAAGCTAGTAAAAACCCGCTTTAGTGCATTCTTTGCAACTCACCTTCATTCCTTTCTTCAAAGTAATGGAATCAAGAGTCTAGTTGTTGTGGGTAAGTAAAAATTGGAGATCAAATGTCGAGGTTAAGGTTCAATCCTTTTCATAAATAATAATGATAATAAATGATAAAGCGACCAATATACACACCACCACATGTTCCAGCCTGGAATAGGCGTGCAAGATTTAAGCCATCCATCAGGTGGTCCCACATGCCCTTTCCAAAAAATAAGGCCGGTCCACTTATCATGTGGTTTAGCATTTGACTCAAATGAAGGGATTAAAAGAGCTTTGCCAAGTTTCTCTTGTAATCCATTTGTTTCAAAAGCTTGGGCCTAGCTGGTGGATCAAACTGAGCTTTTTTGGTCGGGGCATTTACATGGCAGGACCCAACTGATGGATGGTTTAGATCTTGAACATGTGTGCCAAGTTGCCACATACGGTGGTGTGTTGATGGAATGCATAATGCACTTGTGTGGATTTAGCAAACCTATGGTAAGAGATGGGATATTCAGGAAGTATTATAATTGTTGGAGGCATTCCAATCATGTACATCAGGTGTCATTCCGAATTTAGGAATTATTGGGTTTTGATGCATTTTGTATGTACAAGTGGAGCCCATGGTTCAGTGATCAAGACCGTCAACATATTGTGCCTCGCCACTAAATGGGGGATTCCTTAGATATCTTCTGGATCAGAATATCATAGCCATTTGATCTTTGGTGTTATTCTCACCCCCATTACTGTATCTTTTTCTTGCTCGTCTATCTGTAATCCACTGATCATAAGGTCAGAACCTTCAACTCTAGGAGAATTTTGAGGCTTCTTCCAATTTCACCGTCAGTTGAATAGTCCAGATCACCAAACCAAGAGAACACAGACCGGTGCATAAGGACACTATTCACATCTTGATGCATTCCTCTTCTGATTTTGTATTATATTTTATCTTTTCCTTTTTTCTTTGATTACACTTGCAAATGCATAATCAATTGCCAAAACAGCAAAAGAAGACTTTCTACTGTAATAGAATACTTCAGTTTTCTGCAATTCATCAGACAATTTTTTTAGGGTGTGGTTGGTCACACCAAATCTCATGAAATATTATGAAAATTTGCACCAGATTAGATTGATTAATCATGAAATATCATGATATTTCAGATATTTGGTGCAACTAAACGCAACCTTATAGTTTCAAATTTGATATAATCATTCTGTTTCTTTTGTACATAGGAGTTCAAACACCAAACTGTATACGGCAGACTGTCTTTGATGCTGTTGCATTGGATTACCAACCTGTTACAGTCATTGTTGATGCAACAGCCGCTGCTACACCGGCTGTCCATATTGGTATGTGATGCATGTCGGCGAAGTGTTCTTCCCATACCCATTTTCTTCTACTTGCTCAAGCTTCTTATCTTAGTCTTCTTAATTTTGGTTTGTGGAATAGAATGTCTGACATTTGTAGCTTGCTTACAAATAACAGCCTGGGAGATCCAGATAACCGTAGTATGCTTAGGGGTGTCAGTATCGCACAGTGCAAAGACCAATATCTGTACTAAATACTGCATGAGTGCGAGTGCTTGCAAGATGCTGTTTAATAGTCTACTTTTATATTAGGTTTGTTACTTTATTATCTACTAGCAATTTTCTTCTTAAGTTAAATTACTGGATGGGATACCCAAATATCAATGTCCTATTGAACTACAGAGTCGTCTTCCCAATCCCTGTATTAGTCTCCTAGATTTCTGGAAATGTTTGTTGCTGCTGAAGGAAGATGTAGACATCATATCCTCATACAAGCTGGATTGACTGAGTAGGGATCTTCGTGGGGCCTACATACATTTTTCCCTCTGTATTGACCCATCACAAGAGTATGTCACTACTTGCTAGAATAGGCCTTCTTGTTTGACATAATCTTAGACTCCTGTGATTCAATTAGTGGGAGTGTTCCTAGAAGATGGTTGATATTATAATAGGTACTTGGTATTACAATAGGAAAATCATTATGTGGTGTGTTTTAGCAAGTGGATTAGAGTCATTTTCATGAAGCAAGTGGGTAACATTGCATTTTTAAAGGCATTCAAATGGGCCACCCAATGTTCACGTCACCCAATAGCATTTTGAAAATTGAGATGTTTGGAAGACATCAAAAGCACATCTCACACTGCACACAATGGACTTTGTCCTTCAAACTCCTATTTTTCGCAAATTATCTTGTTTATTCTATCATAAATAAGAGCAATGACAATTTGACCACCCCACCAAGTGGAAGTTCATGAATGTTTTTTGTATGGTAGAGAGAGAGAGAGAGAGAGAGAGAGAGAGAGAGAGAGAGGATTCTTGCAAGTTATATATCCATCTTGTATTTTCTTGCCGTACTTGTTCCTGTTTTTCCCTTTCAACTGTGTGTGTACTCAACTGAGCAACGTACACGTAGAACGTAAGTAAGAGTGTCCACTGCACTGCCTGATGAGCTTAGTGCTTTCTCCACTTTGTAAGCTATTCTTTTTCCATTCAAGTAAGTCCTGTCACACATGTGGGAAAAACTCACTCATGTGCCTGCCAATTCATCTACCTAAGCATTGGTGTATTCCATATTGATCAAAATACCTGCAAATGCCCTTCCTTTTTCTTCGGTGGACCAATCAATGAGGTTAATACGGTCTTCTTGGGCAAGTGGGTTTGGAGGTTCAGTGTGGAGGGAAGTTCGTGGTGGTCCATCATAGTAGGCAAATATAGCTCCTCTTTTGTGGTTGGTAGATCAAAGATTCGTCCACGTATCATGCTTCTCATCTTTGAAAGGCTGTCGCCAGGGTTGCTCCCAAGGTGTTTTAGTGGGATGTGCTTCTCCATTGGGGATGGTCTGCGGGTCAGGTTTGGGATGATTTTTGGTTCAGGGAGTCCTCTCTTAGGTCGGTCTTCACTAGGCTGGCTAGTGTTTGTCCGATCTCTGATGTTTCTGTCGCTTGTTTTTCAATCTTTGGGGATGGGGGTGTGTGAATCCCCCGTTGCTGGAGAAATTTATCTGATGCAGAGATTGACGATTTGGTCAGCCTTCTTTACCGTTTGCAGGGGTTCCAACCTTCTACGGGCATGAAGAATTCGCTTGTTTGGTGATTTGATAAGTCTGGTGCTTTTTCTGTGAGATCTTTCTACTCTCTAATATTCCAATTTGTGAACCAGATGCTCTGCAGTCACATCGGCACTGTTTGATCCTACGGTGCTCCTCCTAAAGTCGCAGTTTTTGCTTGGAGCCATAGTGCTTTCTAATATTCGTCTTCTCTGCTTAGAGGATGCAGAATCAGTGAATCATTTATTTATCCATTGCCTTTTCATGAGAGATGTTTGGAGCAATGTTCTGTTGTCCTGGGTGATGCCTAGTTCTATTGATGGTCTGTTTCACTACTAGCATGCGGGTGGGCCGGGGAGAAAGAGAACTGCCAGTTGGAAAGTTTCTTTGCTCACAGTCCTCTAGACTATTTGGGGCGGGAGGAATGATCAATACTTTCAGAATGGGAGTCGTTCTTCCATTGGGGTTATCAGTAGGATTAATCAGTGTATTAGGCAATTGGGTGCCTTAAGAGGCCGTTTGTATTTTTCTCCTTTTTTCTCTTCCTTTTCTTTTCATTATTCTTTTTCTTTCTTTGTTGCTTTAATTTCCTTTTTGGCCTGAATAAATTCAGTAACTTACAAAAAAGAAAAAAGTGACTGTCCTAGGTGGACCAATCACCACCTATTCTTGGTATGGTTCAAAGTTGCAAAAAAAATTATTGTGCCATTGCAAATGAAAAGTGAGGCAATCTACTCCTAGTAAGAATTCACATTTATTTTCAGCTTCAGGCATAAGTACAATTTTTTACATTTTTTATATTTTATTTATTTTTATAATAAGCAGCATGATTTACAAACTAGATCAAGTACTTGGAAACCTGCTTGGTACACCATTTAGGGTGATGAGGAAATCAATGGTACACTATTTAGGTTGTACCAGAGGAGGAGACGTCGTCATCATAGTGTTGGAGCAAAGGACTTGATGTGGATGGACGTTGGACCCACTAAGCCCTATTTTCTGACGGACCATTTGACCCCTCACATGTGCACATTCTTATCTGGAGGCCTATCAGTAACATGCATCTGCGGGTTAACAATCAAAGGCAGTCTCAACCATAGATCCTTGATTGGATGACAATTGGACTGTTAGTTTCCAATTGAGTCATCTAGCCATTGGATCGATCCGGGCCCACCACGGGTGGCCCATTCTCCATTTTTTCAGTTTTTATCTGTTTTAGACATTATTTAGTGACTATTGGATGGTTCAAATTCAGTTTATTACATTAGGGTTTTAATATTTTAAAAATTGACTCATAATGGCCTTTTTTGCAATTTTGGAAGTTGAAATAAATAGGGGGGGGGGGGGGGGGGGGGGGGGGGGGGGGAACGTCCAATCCCTCTAATGCTTGCTTTTTTGAAGTTTTCTTCTTCCCTTTGAGAGAGAGAGAGAGAGAGAGAGAGAGAGAGAGCTAGGGTTTCAGGATTGGCCCGAGAGCGTTAATGATTCCGCTCGGATTTTGAAGTTTCTCTCTTTCTTGATTTCCAAGTTGCTCAATGAAGGTAAAGTTCATCCCCTTTTGATTTTTTTTCTTCCTCTCTTTAGAAAAATCTTTCTTTTCTCCATCTTATTCTTTCTTCTCCTTTATCCAAAATTCATTTCCTTGGTCCAGATTTGAAATCCTAAACTTTGGTCCTCCAATCTTTCAAATCTTGCATCAACAAGTCACAAGCTTGGCCCATTTTGCACATGTGATGGAGAAGTACTGATCGGTTGTTTGAATCTGATTGATATGAAGTTTGTGGACTAGTTTATGTAGAAGTGGGGATGTTCTCATATCTTTAGATCCCTTTTACACTTTTACTTGGACTTTATGTTTTTGGGGCATAGCCTAATTGAATCATTCTAATTTCTTGTGTTGAATCTCTCTGGATTTCCTTGTTTGTAAGCAGATAGTTGATTAATGTTTATTGCCTGATTATCCAAACCCTTATTTCACTACATATAGCATTAAGGCATCACATACATTGCCCTATGCTCAGCTCCATCAACCATTTGAAATAAGAAAATTCCAATCCCTCTAATGCTTGCTTTTATAAAATTTTCTTCTCTCCTTTGAGAAAGAGAGCTAGGGTTTCAGGATTGGCCCGAGAGCATTGAGGATTCCGCTCGGATTTTGAAGTTTCTCTCTTTCTTAATTTCTAAGTTGCTCAATGAAGTTAAAGTTCATCCCCTTTTGATTTTTTTCCTTCTTCCTCTCTTTAGAAAAACCTTTCTTTTCTCCATCTTATTCTTTCTTCTCCTTTATCCAAAATCCATTTCCTTGGTCCAGATTTGAAGTCCTAAACTTTGGTCCTCCGATTTTTCAAATCTTGCATCAACGAGTGACAAGCTTGGCCCATTTTGCACATGTGATGGAGAAGTACTGATCGGTTGTTTATATTTGATTTATATGAATTTTGTGGACTGGTTTATGCTAGAAGTGAGGATATTCTCATATCCTTAGATCCCTTTTACACTTTTATTTGGACTTCATGTTTTTTGGCATGGCCCTATTGAATCATTCTAATTTCTTATGTTGAATCTCTCTAGATTTCCTTATTTGTAAGCAGATAGTTGATTAATGTTTATTACCTAATTATCCTTATTTCACTACATATAGCATTAAGGCATCACATACCCTGCATCAGTTGGGAACCTCAAGACTCTTATCAAGTTAAAAGGGGTGTTTGGATGTACTGTACCCCCAAGTTGAGAATGTTGTGCGGGCTGCATTTGGCATGGAGAGGCATGTGGCACATCCTGCAAACTGATTAGGCAATCCTGCCTTATGCTTTGCATGCGGAAATCAGCTAATATGTGAATGCAATGATTATGGGTTGGGCAGTTACCAACATTTTCTTATTTCAAATGGTTGATGGAGCTGACAGCATTCACTTTTTATACTCAATAATCATAGTAGAGTATTTGACCGACTGTCATGCCATCATGAACTTGGGTCTGTATCAAATCCAAGTGGTCCAGTTCTGAGCTTTCAGACCTTGAGTTCGGGTGACTGAAGTAAAGACCTGTTTGGCATGAGTGGGTAATTTAGGGCCTGTTTGGATGCAAATCCAAAACGAAAAACAATTGGAATGAGGCCAGTCGACCTACGCTTTGTGTAGGCAGAACTGTTTGGCAAAATGCATATGGCGGGATGCACTGAACAATCCTTTACACAATCTCTCTCTCTCTCTCTCTCTCTCTCTCTCTCTCTCTCTCTCACACACACACACACACACACACACACACACACACACACACACACACTAAAAAAGCAATAAAGAAAAGGCCGCAAAAATGAGAATGCAATTATAACAGGTTGGATCTCTTACCATTACATCATGGGTCTGCCAGGTTCATAAACTGCCAAACTGGCCCTTGTTCTGTAATTCGAAATCAAGATCTTGACTTCTGATTGGTTTCCTGAACCAGCCAATATTTTTGACATGAAGAACGTTGGAGTAGCAACGCCAACATTGGAGGAATGGTGCAGATACAGCGCTTGATCAAGTTCTCATTACTTCGAGCAGGGTCCATCATGGGTCTGTAACAGGATTGCAAAATGGTACAAAAGCAGGTCAGATAACTTCCTTCACCTTCTTGTTGTTGTGTTTTATTTAGCTTAGTGTTCCATGAATGATAAGGTGTCTCTGAAGCACAAGTCTGGCTGTGTTGTAACTTGTACTATCAGCAGCGTAGAGTGTAAATGCAGTTTGACAGCAACTTCCTCATTATGGATACTTGAGATGTCACCGGTTTTCATCGTTTCCTCTTTGATTTGACTGAATTTTGCAATTCATTTTGACTTGTCCATCCAAACTTGGCCTAAATTTCACAATTTATAACTTGATGTGTTGGGAAGTTTCTATTGACTGATGTTGAAAACTTGATCAAAGGAGGCGTCGAATTGTTGAAATAATGAGACTTCTTTGGCTCCTAGAGAATTGTCTTTGGTGTGCATTTTCTCTACCCATTGAGCTTGGCTCAAACCCACCTCAAAAGCAGGTTGGGTTAGTTGTACCGCAGATTGACCCGACTTAGGCATAAGCCAATTGCTGGGTCTATATTACAGGGCCTAAGCCCAATCCATTCAAGTTGGGACTCGAAACCCACGGGCCAATCTGGCCTGTTCATTGCCTAATGCAAGTCCAATTCCTAAAAAGAAAATAACTAGCAAGCAAAGTTCAGAAGTGAAATTGTTTCCTTCTCTTCATGGATTGTTTCATACCTCGTTGTCTTCATGCTCTTCAGCAGTGCTGCACTAGATTCAAAGACCCAATAGGTATCCAAACTTGATCAGTCTACTACTGTAAAGCCCAACCTAAATGCAACCTGTTGAAGCCCTACTAATAAATTTCCTCATGAAAAAACCAACCCCATTTGATGTTCAACTCAAGTTCGTGAAAGTCTTCCATCTTTGAAGAAACTTCAGACTCTTTTCCACACACTAAACACCTGTAGAATCAAATGTCAGAGCCATTCATTTCTCAACCAAGACCATAAAGAATAAAATAACCAGCATCACAGTGCAAATTGCAAAAATGAAACAAAAAAAGACACTAGAACATAACCCCAAATACCATTTACCTCCATTTAATCCTATCCAAACGGCCCTTAAGCCCAAATGACAAATAGTCAGCTAATACACACGCCGCCACGTAGGCCAGTGGTGGACAGGTGCTATATCCAAGCCATCCATCCTAAGGGTACCACTATGTAGATTCCATTTCCCAAGAATCAGGTTGGTCCACTTGTCAGGCGGGCCACACTGAACTGAAAAACATGTATGGTTGTGAAAAGTTTTGTAACCTGTCAACTTATTTCCAATATCATGGCACAACTACTGAATGGACCACCTTCCATCTTGAGCAAAAATGTACACAGTGAGGTCCACCTGATGGATGGCTTGGACAATGCACCTGACCACCATGCTTGCATATGTGGAGCAAGTTTTTTTTAGTCATGCAATGCAGCCACCCAGATAGCTGGGCAACGCACCCACACGGTTAGTCACACGATGCACCCACCCACTAGCGGAGTTAGTGTGTATCCTTAGCACTCAAACTTGAGACCTGCTGTTGAAACGCCTAGGCGTCTTCCAGCTGGGTTAGCAGGCGAGACATATATGTGGGAGACATGTGGAGCAAGTTGTCAATTCATTCAATTCAATAAACAAAGAAAGTAGGGAAAATCTTTCCATACCTCTATTAGAATCCATCCTCTCCAAGAACAACTTTTATAGCAGATATAACATGTTTTTATGGCACCCAAGAAGTTTTTAATGGTGAGCGTTCAATCACCACTGTTTCCTATGGTGTGGTCCGCTTGAGCTTTGAATCCGTTTCATTTTTCAGGCTCCGGCCTATGTTAAACAATGCAGACCAGGCTTGAACAGAGCTTGGCACAACCCTAACCAGTCAGTTGGCACCCATTAGCTTTGGAGGTTAAACTCAACATATTACATAAGGTGTGTGCCCATTATAATGTGTTAATTGCATCCAATTTGTCCATCATGTTAGCTCCCTCTTATTCTCTTTGGCAACCAAAAATCAAACCGATTGATAGCTCAAGTGGGCCCCACCATGTAAAATCACGCTTAAACGGCTTTGATCACGTGGTGTGGTGCACCTCAGTTTTTTAATTCCTGATTCTTGGGTGTCTATTCAATGGGAGAGGATTAGGTGTGGCCCGGCCTCACCCAAGATGATGCCAAGATGATGTGGCTGTTACCGTTGGGCCCACCTTGATGTATGTATTCTATATCATACGTTTTGCCAAATCATTTTAGGGTATGATCCAAAAAATGAAGTAGATCCAATTTTCAGGTAGACCATACCATAGGAAACAGTGGTGATTGACCATTAATGGGCGACAATAGTTTTGGATCAAGCTGATATTTGTTTTTTTTTTTTTTTTCATCCAGGTTTATGTGACCTTATCAACAGGTTGGATGGCAAATAAATATTACAGAAACATTATGTTGGGCCCTAGGAAGTTTTTATTGATAGTGCATTCGATCACCTCTGTTTCCTATAGTATGGTCCACCTGAGATTTGGATCTTCTCTATTTTTGGGCCCATGCCCTAAAATGATCCGGAAAAATGGATGGATGGTGTGGATATAGAATAAATACATCAAGGACGGCAAAATGGATGGACAGTGTGCCCTAATACTCTCCCCTATTCAACTTTGTGTGGTGCATGTTGAATGGACGGGATGGCACATAAAAATACGGTGGGGCCCACACACAAGCTGAAACGTTTTAATGGTGGCGGTGCCATTCCCCCACTTCCTGAGGTATAGACCAGCTGGGTTAGCCCATTTTCTGGATACCAAGGAGAAAATGAGGAGGCACACATGATGGATGGATTGGGTGTCATGAAACATCACGATGGGCCCCACGCATTGTGTTCTGGGTTAAGGGTTAACTACAAACCTTTGTAGGAAATCCAGGCTCTTTGGGATGCTGGCTTGGGGTGGGAATACTAAATGCAATTTGATACTTTAGGGCTCGTTTGGATACCACCAAATAAGTTATTTTTTCCTACTTACAGTAGTGGATAAGTAACTCATTTCAGATAAGTAGGTTTGGTTTATGATTAGTAGTAAGTAACTTTTTTACTTAAAAGCATATAACTACTTTAGTTATTTTTTTTTGTTTTTTAACTTTTCATAAGTTGCTAAAGAGAGGAATAGGAGAGATGAAGAGAGGAAAAGCTATGGGTGTGGATAGTGTGGACAGGTAAACATAAAGGCAGGCTCCACATGAATGGACAATGTGGGTGTGCACAGTGTGAGCAGGTAAACATAAAGGCGGGCTCCACATGAATGGACAATGTGGGTGTGCACAGTGGGTCCATATGATGGACAGTGGATATTGAAGGTGGCCCCCACATGATGGATAATAATATTGATGGTGGGCCTTACTTGATAGATGACCAACATTAAAGGCGGGCCGAATGGTGCAAATTAAAGGTCGAACCATAATGATGGATTATCCACATCAAAGGTGGGCTCTGCATGATGGACAACCCACACAATAAATGGTCCACATCAAAGGTTGGCTCCACATTGGAGGTGGGGCCCACATGATAGACTAGTCCACATCAAAGGTGGACTCCACATGATGGATGATCCACATCAAGGTGGGCTTTACATGATGGACAATCCACATCAAAGGTCGGGCTAATGAGAATGGCCCATATCCAAGATGGGCCCTACATGATGGACGACCCACATGATGGATGATCCACATTAAAGGTGGGCACCAGAAGATGGGCAGTGGATATTGAAGATGGGCCCCACATGATGGACAATAACATTGATGGTGGGCCCCACATGAAGGATGACCAACATCAAAGGTGGGCCCTGACCTAATGAATGGTGCACATGCTAAATGGCCCACATCTAAGGTGGGCCCCACATGATGGACGACCCACATTAGTATGGTCACAGAGTGAATGATCCACATCAAAGGTTAGCCCCACATGATGGAAGTGGCATGTGAGAGGGATTAAATAGACTTCAAGGATAATTACTTATGATGTTGCAAACCAAACAGGCTTTCTACTTTTTGGATGATAAGTATGTTGCTTACCAAACATACTTATCTACTGATTAAGTAGAAATCAAGGTAAGTTACTTTTTTTTTTATAAGTAGCTTATCTTAAGTAACTTACAATCCAAACAGGCCCTTAGTCATTTCCTCTTGATTAAGGTGAGTCTTTGCAATTCAATTCAGTTGCCCATCCAAACGCGGCCTTAAAGTATAGTTCATATTCATACAAAATTAACGTTTGAGGAGGTCTACAGGGTGCAAAAAATAATTAAACAAGGACCATGGGAACGTGCCGGAAGGGACTTGGTCCACACCTGTGTGGGATCGGAGCTTT
This sequence comes from Liriodendron chinense, assembly GCA_003013855.2. Lineage (NCBI taxonomy): Eukaryota > Viridiplantae > Streptophyta > Magnoliopsida > Magnoliales > Magnoliaceae > Liriodendron > Liriodendron chinense. Next base: position 1,240,396 of record PVNU02003892.1, on the reverse strand, counting down.
CATCAATCAGAACTCACTTCATATCTGACCAGCCCAAATTTTATGTGGTCCACTCATCCTGTCCAAGTGATCGAAAAAGTACTATCATAGTCCCAGGCTGGCAAACAATCATAGTTTGAAAACGCAGTGACTCGACTAGAAACTTGGGCGAGTCAACCCGGGTCAACAGGAATTCGAGCCGGGTCTCTTGGAAACTGACCAATGAGAGTGACTTTAGAATGTCACGACACAACATGATTGGAGCCAAGTCACTCGCCATATATCGATTTACATTTAATTCAAGCTCCTAGCCTGAGTCAACCTGATTCGACTGGATTTCGAGCCAAGGCTCTTGGAAACTCACCAATGAGAGTGACTTGGTGGAATCTCAACAGGACAAGCGAGTCAGCTCGGCACGGATTGAGCAAGTTACTCACCATATATTGATTTACATTTAATTCCTATTATATGGAGTCGAGTACTCAACTGACTGGACATTGAGTCGATTCGAGTTTGGATTGACCCGAAACGCAACCTGAGGACCTTGACAACCTGACCCAAACTTGGGTTGGGTTTAAGTTGGATACATACTAGATTTCTCAATTTAAGTACACATAAGGTCTCTTAATCTAGATATCGGGTTGGGTACCGAGTTGATTCTTGATTTAGGTACCCATTAAGTTTGTTGATCTTAGTATCAAGTCGGCTTTCCATTAGGACTCTTGGTTTATGTATTGAGTTAGATATCCATCAGGTCTCTCGATGTAGGTATCGAGTTAGGTATCAATTAGGTCTCTCAATCTAGGTACCCATTAGATTTCTTGATTTAGGTATCGAATTAACTACACATTAGGATTCCTCAATATAGGTTGTCATTAGCTTTCTCAATTTAGGTATCAAGTTGGCTACCCATTAGGTTTCTCGATCTAAGTACCTGATATCTTTCAATCTAAGTATCACCTTGCGGTACCCATTAGGTTTTGGGTACCGAGTTGCTTTCTTGATTTAGGTACCCATTAAGTTTGTTGATCTTAGCATCAAGTTGGCTTTCCATTAGAACTCTTGGTTTATGTATTGAGTTAGATACACAGGTCATCGAGTTAGGTATCAATTAGGTCTCTCAATCTAGGTACCCATTAGATTTCTTGATTTAGGTATCGAATTAACTACACATTAGGATTCCTCAATATAGGTTGTCATTAACTTTCTCAATTTAGGTATCAAGTTGGCTACCCATTAGGTTTCTCGATCTAAGTACCTGATATCTTTCAATCTAAGTATCACCTTGGGGTACCCATTAGGTTGTTCGATTTATGTATCTATTATCTCTCTCAATCTAGGCATCCATTATGTCATTTGATTTAGGCATCAAGTTGGGTATCAACTTAACAATTATGTCTCTCAATTCAAGTACCCATTAGGTCATTTGATGTGGGTATCAAGTTAAGTATCCATTAGGTCTCTCGATTTAGGTATCTTACAGGGGTACCTATTAAGTCTCTCAATATAGGTATCGAGTTGGGTACACATTAGGCCTCTCGATCGAGTACCTGATTATATCTCTTGATTTAAGTATGCATTAGATCTCTCGATTTCAGTATCCATTAGGTCTTTTGATTTAGGTATACATTAAGTCTCTCGATCTTGGTATTGAGTCGGCTACCTATTAGGTCCCTCAATTTAGGTACCTATGAGGTTTCTCGATGTAAGGATCAAATCAAATGTCCATTAGGCTTCTCAATCTTAGTTTCAAGTTGGGTATCAATTAGGTCTCTCAATCTAAGTGCCCATTAAGTCTCTCTATATATAAGTATCGAGCTAGGAGCACATTAGGTTTCTTGAGTTCTATACTCGTTAAATCTATCGATCTACCTATCAAGTTGGGTACTTATTAGGCTTCTCGATGTAGGTACTCATTGTCTCTTGATCTAGATATCTCATTGGGTTACTCATTAGGTCTCTTGATTTAGGTATCGAATTTGGTACCCTAAGTCTCTCAATCTTGGTATTCCCTTGGAGTGCTCCTTAGCTGTGTTAATATAAGTATTAATTTTGGAACCCATTAGGTCTCTTGATCTAAGTATATAGGGTACCCATTAGTTTTATTGATCTCTGTACTCATTTGGTCTCTCAATATACGTATTGAATTGGCTACCCATTAGGTATTTCGATATAGTTATCAAGTTTGGTCCCCGCCAGGTCTTTTAACCTAGGTACTCATTAGATCTCTTGATGTGGAAGAGAGGGAAAGAATAGTAGGGAGAGAGAGAGAGAGAGAGAGAGAGAGAGAGAGAGAGAGCAAAGGAAAATGGGTGTTGAGTGTGACAAGAGGGCTAGGCAGCAAACGGGTCAACCAGTTGGGGCTAGGTAGAGAGAGGACCATGAGATTCAATCAAGAATGGGAGAAGAGGAACGGAATAGAAGAGGGCACTCAATCGGGTATGTAGAATAAATGGAAGGGAGAGGAGGAGAGGAGGGCACTTGCCGCTAGGTCGAGACTTGGATAGAGTTGCTAACTTAGAAATTATGGTCTTTTTTTTATTATTTATACTACATTCGTACTCGATTGAGCCGACCAGGCCGAATCAAGCTGATTTGAACCAAGGTTTGAGCCGAACCAAATCGGGTTGGCATACAGCTCGGGCTCAACCCAATTGTAAAACGAGCTAGGATTTTTGGCTCGGCCTGGCCCGAACAGGCAGTTCGAGCCGAACCAAGCTGAGCTAAATAAGGCGAACCGAACTGGCTTGGTTTGTGTTCATCTCTACCTTATAGATCTCTTAGTATAAGTTTCAGGTTGGGCATCTTTTGGTCTCTTGATATGCTTACCTATTAGGTCTCTAGACTTAAGTTGTCTACTCATTTGGTCTCTTAATGTTGATATTCATTCACTCTTTTGATCTAGTTATTGATTTGATTACCCATTAGGCCTTTCAATATATATATATATATATATATATATATATATATATATATATATATATATATATTACATTTCTCAATGTGGATATTGCATTGAGTACCCTTTAAATCTCTCAATCTAAATATCAAGTTGGATACCTGGTTTTACAGTTGATATTAACCCTGGCTCATTTTAATTTTTAGAAGACCATGTGTATTATCCGACTGATAGGATCATTAGATCAAAGCAACTTTTCGGCCGGTACCATCTTTCTGATGGAACCCATCTAATGAACTCTATCTAGTCCTGCATGTTCGAGCTATGTGTATGATTTTGGATGGTAGGATTGGAGCCTTATCTCATTCAATAGATAGAACTGTAGCGGAAAGCCTGATCAAGACGGATCAGGCCTTCTTTATTCCCATACACTGACTACACGATAAGGTATTCTCACCCGTTTACCATATTAAAGGCCCACTAATCTCTGAAAGTCACATCAATCAGGATACCAACCATCAGAACCATCGGCCAATTGTTTGGACGCACACCCTCTGTTTTTTTTTTGATAGAGACTCCCCCTTCTAACTTTCAGGTACCATAAGAACCAGACGTTCTTATATTACCTTACTAACTATTTTCTATATTAGCCGTCCGTTTTAAGGCCGCTGATCCGATGGTCCATTTCCCCATTCATTGTGGAGGTTACCAGATGGACGGTCCAGATCTCCCTATTGGTGGTAGCGTGATGGGTTATTAGATGAATCAGCTCACCTCACCGGCCGCTGCTCTTTGAAAGGGACTGGAAATTCTCCACGTCTTGACTGAGTCGGATCGACATCTGTTTTGCTTCTAATTGGAAAACGACGAATTATATCTTGCGTCTTTGCTCAGCCAACACGCGCTTTTCGACTCTGACAAGTGGGACCATGGTTCTGTAATCCAGGCCGTTGATCTTCTGCGGGCATCGTAGATGGACCACATATTCAAGATTTTATTGATGGCGTCATCTTAACGTTTTGAGTTGTTGACTACAACTAGAAGTTTGATGGGAGAATATATCAACGGTTCTTATTCTGAATGATTTCTGGGGATCATCCATCCACGGTTGAATATATCAACGGTTCTTATTCTGAATGATTTCTGGGGATCATCCATCCACGGTGGGACAAAAACATTCCAACGGTCTATATTACCGAGACATTGGCCCCAGCTGGAGGACTAAAGAGCCATTTGCAAAGCCTACCATTTGGGACGTGGATTGCGTCCCACCCCCTGCTAGGACAGACTCGGTCCTGGCAGGAGCTCTGTGGGCCCACCGAAATGCATGTGTTTTATCCACGCCATCCATTTTTCCGGATCATTTTAGTACGTGAAGCCAAAATGGAGGATGATCTTAAAGCTCAATTGGACCACACAGAGGAAAAAGTAGGGATTGAACCCCGCCCTTGAAAACTTCTTTGGGGCTACAGTGGTGTATATATATATATATATATATGATATGCATGCTCACCTACTAACCATCTCTCACGAGAACTCATGAGAAATTTTTTAGGACTCATTACACATGATATATTCCTAAAATCTAGGCTGCCCATGTGATGCAATACCCTGAAAAGCTCCTGAGGCCCAATTTTCAACTTGATTCAGAACTTTGGCGGGCTATAAAAAAAGAAAAAGAGGCAAATCAAGAGAGAAAACTGTTTTCATTTGTCATAACCCACTAAATTTGTGAACTAGGTTGAAAGTTGAGCCTCAGGGGTTTTTCGAAGTGCTGCATTGTGTATATATACAACTTCTTTCAAGTCCATGTGACCTTATGAATAGGTTGGATGGAAGATATACATCACTTTGTACTCCATGAAGGTTGCAACGGTCACTATTTCATGTGGTGTGATCAACTTGAGTCTGTCTGCTCACCGTCAACAAGAGTTTTCTATTTGATGACACTTGAGTGGTCCAGCTTAGCAAACTGCAGCACTGACTTCAGGAGTAGGGCTGACAATGTCAGTGCTTAGCTGGACCAATCAGGTCACTAGCCAACAGAAGTATCCTATTGAGGATAAGCAGACAATCCGGACACGGTCAACTCTAGACGATCCGGACTTGGTCAACCCTAGCTTCAGGTCTGCCTCGTTTCCCTAAAATGACATGTAAATATAAACATTTGTGATGGGACCACGGATCCCTGCAAGGTCCCCAATCTCATTCTAAGACCGAGTCTATCCTGGCAGGGTAGGACGCAATCCGCGTCTTACCATTTGTAGGCGACTCTTTAAACGTACACATGATATAGTTTTAAGGCAATCCAGGCCGTCCAAATTGCAGAGAACCGTGGATGGACTCACTATTACCCATCCATGTGATAGCCATTAATTGGATGGTTAGAATTTCTTGATCAGTTTGATGTTACTTATATGTTCCATCCCCAATGGGACCCACAGTTTAGGTGGTCCGGATGGCTGTACATCATTGCCACATTTTAGGAGGTTTGAGTCACCACCATTTTAAATGGTGAAAAATTAAAAATTAACACAGGAATCTAGGCTAGCCCCTTGTAACGCTTCGATTTGGACACGTGTAACTATCCAAGTAAGCCGGCCAGGCGGCAACGTACACACTATCTTCCAACTGCCACGTCAGCTTCGCCGCGAAATTTTAAAATGGCTTAATTACGATAATACCCTTTCTTTCGGTGGTCAGCAAACCCGACTAAGGAATTCTTCTTCTCGCTCATCTACCGACATTTTCTTAAGTGAGATTCCTAAATGACGGAACTAACCTTGATTAGTCGTCGCTGGCTAGGAGCCAAAAATGCACTTTTATATCATATGCCGTGTCAATGATACGTGTGGAAGTACAGGCGTCAATCTGGGCTATCCAGACCATAATCACATTGAAAGGGACTAATCCTTGTCGTCCATTCAATGAGCAGAACACGTACCAGAGATCTGGGCCATTCATCTGGTAGGATGCACTGTGAGGAGGCCATGGATCAAATATAATGTTGGTCCAAAATGGGCATTTCGTAAAAGACGTCCAAAACCAAAGTGGATGTTCCTTGCACTGGAATGAGGGGCATATCTCTAGCAACAAACGAGAGCGGATTGCCTGTGTCCCCGGGCACAGAGATATCTCTGTGCCCGTGGCTGTGTGGGGTCCATAGAGATGTTCTTGAAAAATCCACTCCGTCCATCTGTTTTTAAAGATCACAATAGGGTAGGATTGAAAAGATCAGGCAGATCCAAAACTCATGTGAGCCACACCGCACGAAACAGTAGGGATTGAACGCCTGACGGTCACAGAAGTTTGTACCCGGGTGATATTTGTTCCTAGAGTTTATCTGATTGGTGATAATTCTATGAACGGTTTGGATGGAATATAAACATCATGGTAAGCTTCAGGAAGGTTTCAATGGTAGACGTTGATGTTCCCACTGTTTTGTTAGTATGGCCTACATGAGTTTTGGACGTGCCTGATTTTTTTATTCCTGTACTATTGTGACCTTTAAAAGCATATGGACGGAGTGAATTTTTCAAGAACATCTCTGTGCCCAGGGTCACAAGGTAATCCACTCTTGCAACAAACGGATGGATTGGATCATCTTTTCAGGCCATTATAAGCTGAAAACCACTAATGAACATCAATGAAAACTTAGGATGGAAAAAAAAACCCTCTTGGGTGCAACAAATTTTTGAATAAGTTGGTATTTGTCTTTTTTCCTCCATCTACATCCTCGTAAGCTTATTTTGGATGGACGAAAAACATCACTGTAGGTCCTAGCAAAGTTTCAATGGTGGATGCCATTATCCCCACTGTTTTGTGTGGTATGCCCCACTTTTTTTCTTTTTTGATAGTACACACACCCCACTGCCTATAAGTCACACCGCAATGTTAGCCACCCCCTCTTGAGCTTTGGATATGCTTCGATTTTAAGCTCATGCCTTAAAATGTGCTGAAAAATGTATAGAAAATGCAGATAAAATCACGTAGGTTATGTTGCCCCCATAAAGTATCCACTAGCAATGTGGGGAGACCCTAACTATAGGGCCCACTTGATGTATACATTGTACATCCATGCCATGCATCTCTTTTTGCATCTTATTTTAGGCCATGGTGGTAAAAAAAACTGTAGTAGATAATAATTTCAGGTGGACCGCAACATTGGAATTAGGTGTTATCGAACATTAAAAACTTTTTGTGGGCTACAAAAGTTTTGGATCAAGTTTATATATATATATATATATATATATATATATATATATATATATATATATATCTTTTATCTTTGTGACCTCATCAACAAGTTGGATGGCCAATAAACATTACAATAGACATCAGGAAGTTTTTTTAATGGTGGGCGTTCAATGACCACTGTTTTCAAAGCTGTGGTCCACCTGAAATTTGGTTACACCTGGGCATTGGACCTGCTGATGGACGGCGTGGATAAAAACCCATACATCACATTTAATGCGTCGAGGCGGGGGAACGACGCAATCCGCTTCCCTGAAGGTGAGGGTATTCTAGTCAATTACAATAACTCCCCGCCAAATTCCAAAGAAGTTCAATTATACAATCCAAATGGGCATTTTCGTAATTACCAACACAAACAATACTATTTCCCTTTCTATCTCTACTCTCCTCTCCTCCAAAAACCCACAAAAACCCCTCCGAAAGCCGCCTCCACCAGCACCACCACCATGACCACGACCTCCGGTCAAATCCTCCGCCACACCACCGCCTTCCTCTCCGAAGCTCTCTCTCAATCTGAACTCCGCCACCGCATCCTCTCCTCGGCTCGCCTCAAAATCCCCCCTTCTGACCAAAATACCCTCCGAACCCTCGCCATCGCCTCCGACACCCTCGAATCCGTAATTTCCACAACTACCCCTACCACCCGCTCCTCCTCTCTCCGCCTCACCCAGAAACTCCTCCTCTCCTCCTCCCCCAAAAATTCCCTCCGTGCCCTCCTCCTCTCCCTTATTTACTCCCTCTGCCACCGCCCCACTGACGCCGCCCTCCACCTCCTCGATGTCTTCCTCCTCGACCCCTCGTCGGCCCGGTCCGATATCGCACCGTCTATCTTCGAGGACCTTTTCCTCCTCCACCTCCTCCCGGTTCTCCAGTGGTTCAAGGATCAGCGGTCCAGGATCCTGTCGTCGATATCGCCAGACTGGGCGTCGGATGACGATAAACGGTCCATATCGAGGGAAGCGATGGCGGGCGGCGAGGGGATTTTGTCGAGGATGAGCGGAGTGCAGGCGGCGGAGCTGAAGGAGCTGGAGAGGGACTATGAAGATGTTGTCGATGAGAATTCTAGAGTTTTTGCAAAGTATCTGAAGGTGGTTTTGGAAAACGGTGATGGGAATGGGCTGGCTTCTCCTCCGCCTTTGATTTTAGCGAGGATTGGAGACGGAACGGCAGGGTTTGACGCGGCGGATAGAAGGACACTTGATTCAGATGCAGATGGGAGGCTGGAAATCCAAGAGATTGGATTGAGAAACGGACGGTATAATGTAATGCGATTTTTATTTTTAATTTTTTTTTTTTAATATTTGCTTAAATCGACTCCTTTTATGAGATTTTTACCCAAAAGAATATCCTAATTTTACAATTTTACCAAAGAAAAGGTTTTTTCAGAGGTTTAAATTACCGAAATGCATTTTTTATTTTATTTTGAGTTTTCTAAATTTCACTGAAAAATTACTCGGCAATGTGCTTTCTGGAAGGTGAAATGACGAGAATGCCCTCATTTATTTTTCTTCTCTAGACATTAAAAAAGAGTACAGTCGAGCATTTTGGGGCTGATGCTTCGTGTGTACGGCATCCAAACCGTCCAACGGTGCACCCCACCGTGATGATCAGATGAACTAAAAATTAGGCTAATACAATAAGTAGGTGGGCTACAATTGAATTTGGAGGTTTTGGGTGGTGTAAAATTGGTTTTATAGTGTGGCCCATCTGATGATTGTATTGGCATTAGTTTTTTGTTCGTGGATCATCATGTTGGAGTGTATCTGATGGGAATAGTTGGTTGTACGCACCATATGAGCCTCACAACACGAAGGAGGGTGTTTTGGTCATTTTGCGCTAGTAAGCAGATGGGAGTCTTCATCAACCGAAAGCATTGTTTATTGCAGTATAAATCCCTTTTTCTACTATTTTTTCTCTTATTCAGAGAAAAATATTAGTTTTTATTTTGTCGTGGAAAGGGGATTTTTTTTCCTTTTTCTGACATGCATGGCTGTCAATCTTGGACCGTCCAAATAATCGGTCTTGTGGAGCACAGATTATCACACATTACAATCTCACTAAGTTTGGCCCTTGGCCATTTTGTTTTTAGCCATTCATTTTGATGGTCAGAAACTTAGATGGTCAGGATCATCGTATTGGTTGGATTTTTTGGTGAGTGTCCCATCCAAATAAGGTGGATAAGTTGTCATCCAGAGTGAGGCGTAGCTAGCCTGATCACGATTCACACACACCACACGGGTCTTTACTCATGGGTCATGGCTCAATGATAGACCCTCTGGGTCTCAACATCCAGGTCATGGGTTTTGAGTAACACTCGAGAAACACACAGACATCGTGTTGAAAATCACGAGAGTCTACCATCGGGGGCAAGGATAAGAACCCTATGGTGTGTATGGGTGTGTAAAAAATAAATAAATTATGAAACTCTATTTTAACTCTAATATATTTGGAAAAAAATTTGTATAATTATTTCACTATTAAACTTATATTTCAATAGTCGGACAAAAAAGCCACATGCCTAACTCTCATGTGAGTTACTCAACACCTGTGCTAATACATGAGCTATTTAAAAAGTTAGCAGTGACAAAAAAGAAATAACAAAATGACAACTTATGCTTTTTGAGTTTGACATCACCTCTGTTTAGTATCTTGTGTTGTACGCTAATTTATAGCCATATATCATACGCGTAGAATCATTCAATCAAAACACTATTTCATAATCAGAAACAGTACAAATAAGATTTAATGAATCAATGCTTCAAAATGATGATCAGATCAATTTTGTTTCCCCACTCGATCTCAACCATCCATTTTTTATGCTACTGATCGGATGTTCAGGACCAACCAAGGCTTGTCTTATGTTGTGTGAAACAGTGGATGGTTCAGATTATTGGCTAAGCATATCACGTATTAATCAAAAGCTTTGACCGAAAATTGGATGCTCTTTTTATCGATGGAACCCGAATTAAAGACATACGTTTGTTGTGCCATTTTTTGCCACGTGCTGTTTTCCTATGAGCCCGATTTTCCCTTTTTCTTTTTGGCGAAGACGGTCCACCCATTTCTTGACCGAATTTTAATACTCTTTTCAACGATGGAAACTGAACTAAACGCAAACATTTCATGTGCCAGTTTTTTCCACTATGTGTTTCGCTTTTATATATATATATATATATATATATATATATATATATATATGTGTGTGTGTGTGTGTGTGTGTGTGTGTGTGTGTTAAAAGGAAGATAATTCACTCATGGCCCATTTTGAAATATGTGGATGTCATTCTTCATATGCATCTATCATCATCCAGACCGCCCAAATGGTGATCACCATTGTGGATGAAACATAGCTGAAGACTGCACTGATTAGATAATCTCAGCCATCCGATTTTTTTCGACGGTTTAGTCCTCGAATACTATTTTATTCAGATTGATTGAGCGAGCTTAACCTCTGATTGATTGACATTTTATTGTTCACTATAGACCGTTTATTTTCATAGCGACCGTCCATTAGATGTCCACTAATCAGATATTGAAAAATCAAATCAGTGTAAATTTTCGTTAACGATGCCATCTAGACTGGCACCCACTTTTTAGACGGTTTGATTAACTTACTTTTATGTCACGTGTTCAATTTCTAAGTGCCTGTGAATCAAGCATCACACTCTCTCAGAGTATCGATTTTTTTTTTTTTTTTTTTTTTTTGCCTAATGATTTTTTTATTCGAGGTGCTGGTGCATGATCTCCTTCCCGTGCGGGGAGCGGATTAGGTGAGACCCCGGACTCATCCAAGACGGTGCCGGCTTTACTGTGGGACCCACCTTGATGTATGTATTCTGTATCCACGCCGTCCATCCATTTTTCCAGATTATATTAGGTGTTATCCGGAAAATCAAGCAGATCCCATTATCAGGTGGACCATACCATGGGAAACAGTGGTGATTGACCATTAATGGGCCACAAAAATTTTGAATCAAGCTGATATTTGTTTTTTTTAACCTTCGTTAAGGCGATTGACAATATATGTGACCTTATCAACAGATTGGATGGCAAATAAATGCTACCGAAACATTAAGATGCACCTAAGAAGTTTTTAATGGTAGGGCGTTCAATCACCACTGTTTCCTATGGTATGGTCCACCTGATAATTGTATCTGCTTAATTTTTGGGAAGATGTCCTAAAATGATATGGAAAAACGGATGGACGGCGTGGATACATATTAAATACATGAAGGTAGGCCCCACAGTAAGGGCCGCACCGTCTTGGGTGAGTCCCTCCAGTGCGTGCATGGATGATGGAACACACCATGCATTACTTTTTTTTTTTTTATTATTTTTAATATTCATTTTAAAGTACTCTTGCAGAGTCTGATGGTTCATACGCAGGCACTCAGAAACTGTACACTTGGCAATATATTCATTCAAATTAAACCGTTCAAATCGCGGGACCTACTCTGGATGGATCACAATTCAAAAATCAGACTGGTTGAAAGACTCTTAACTCTGATTACAGGACATTTTTTGTTGAATTCTAACCATTCACTGCTTCTCTTTTCCGTCATTAGACGTCCACCAATCGCCCATGCTCTTTTAATTCGTACAGTTTACATGATGCCTCTATGATTTCCCAGTGCCTGCGTATCAACCATCACTCTCCACCAGAGTATCAAAGTTTCAACAGAAATGCGTTGAATCTATCGTTGTGAAGCCATCACCCTTTCTTTTCTTTTCAATATTTTACTATTTTCCTCTTATTTTTTATGTTTGTTTTTTTCTCTCTTTTGTCTACTCTCAGCATTTTTATCGTAAAAAAGATGGCTGGCAGCCATTTTCTATCTCGCCAACAGCTTTTATGTAGAATATCCAATCCATTCTAGAGATAGGACCCACTATGATAATTATCGTCTATGAAAATTGGGTCAGCTACGGCGTGAAAACCTATTAACAGCCGTTGGAATGACTCGGTGTACTTGTGTGGTCCACTCAAGGAACGGATCAACTTGATTTTAATACCAGGAAATCATAATTTTGTGGCCCACATTTTACACGGCAATGATCGGATATTTCACAAACAAGATGAGCTTGCGAGTAAGAAATGTCTATGTCAGATAATGTGTAGGTGGGCATAATAGAATGTCACTTTCTTGTATCTTTTCACGGGAAAAGGTAAAATAGTGATTTGCCTTTACCACCACTAATAGCCGTCACGATAACATCCAAGCCGTGAAAGTGGTGGGGCCCACCATTAAGATCACCTGACGGAGAAATCAGGTCGGTGAACCCACCGGGTGAGCCACACGTGTACGTCGAATCAGACCATCGGAAGGCCCGATTGAACCGTAAGTCGTATTCATACAGCGTGGCCTGTCTGATGAATGGAATGGACTGATTTTACGCAGGATGATATTTCAAGGTGGGACCTACCTTCTCAACGGCTCGGATGTCGTTTGCATATCAAGGGATATGTGATCATTCCTCACTCTCTCAGCACAAAAATTGCCTTTTTTTTTTTTTTAATTTTCCAATTTTTCTGATTGTCAGTATACTTTTTTTTTCCTCATGATTTATTGAAAATTTCCTCTTTTGTTTTTTAAATCATGACTGTTAAAAAAATATCAATAGTTCAGCACAGAAATTTTCGTTTTTTATTTGTGGGAATTTCTGCATTTTCCATTTTCTGATTGTCAGTATACCTTATTTCATCATTTCACGAAAATTTTCTCTTTTGGGTGTTTTTCCCCTTAAATTAAGACGGTCCAAAAATACTCAATAAATCAGTGCAGAATTAAATTTGTGGGTTTTTTTTTCCTTCTCATTTGCCATTTTTCTAATTGTCATTGTACTTTTTTTTTTCTCATGATTTCACGAAAATTTCCTTTTTCTGGGGTTTTTCCTTAAATAATGACCGTTAAAAACTCAATTATTCAGCACAGAAAATTAACTTTTTAGATTTTTTGTGATATGCATGGGAAATCCACTAAAGACCATTAGATGTGTAACAGAATATTAGGCTGACTTGTGATTCAGGTGGGCCGCACCAAAGAAAACAATTTAGAGAGAGACGTAGACGCTTGATTTGTACCAGGCCAACCGTGATGCCTGTATGAAATCCACTCCAACCATTAGATGCCACGCCATAATTTAAACCTAGGGCCTAAATTCAGGCCCAGGTGTGATTCATGCGGGGCCCAGCAAGAGAAACAGGGCTAGCATTGCCTTGTGCACTGTTTTGAATCATGTGGTCCGCCTGAATTACGGAAGGGACCAATTTCTAGAACCTAGGTCTGAAATGGGGTGACCCATTTGGTGGTCGGGGTGGATTTCGCAAAAGTTTCACGGTGGGGCTCACTCTAGCTGCCGCCCAACGGCCGTTAAGAAAGATAGCGGAAGGCAGTGGAATAATCGTTTTTTTATTTTTTTTATTTGAAAGATATGGAATGATCGAAATTGAAGAGTAGCTTTTTGAAAAGGTACAGGAATGTAAAATTGTTATTAATTAGATAGTTTTGTAAAATTTCAAAAAAACACTCTGGATATTTTCTGTTAGAGTCAACGCAATGCTTTCTCTCTGGTCATTTCTGATGATTGAATATTAAGTAGTTCTTCAAATACCCGCAGCCCATGTGGATAGAAGGAGCTCGATCGATGGAATTCGAAAGAAGCAGCAGCAGTAACTACAGCAGCAGCACGAAATCTCCACCTTCATATCCTCAAAGAGTCTCTCCAAATCTCCTCTCAAAACAACACTCCAACAGGCCCAAGCCAGTGCTGAATTCGTATTCAAATTCTGATTCCGAACTGGCCTTTCCTTCCGCGAACCATTCGACAGATTCCTCTTCGGAATTCGAGCTGGAGACAGAGGTTGTTGGAATTTGATACTAACAAGAAGCCTGTTTCTTCTCTCTTTGGCTGATTTACCTATGCTGTATTTCTTTTTATACTTTTTTTATTTCATTTTGTTAAATCATGTACTAACACTGTTGCATTGTCTTGTAGGAAAAGAACAGGAATTTGGCATTGTTTCAGCCCAACCAACAAACCCAATTCAAGAAACAGAAACAACCTGTCTCTGCAGAATCCAGTCGGTATGGATTAACCATCTTCGGACAAAGAAAAAACATAAATTCCATCGTCTTCTTTGTATCGGTTTCATCTGTTTCTTTGTGTTATTTCAAGCTGGTATTGGTTACTGTTCTTCCTTTGGAACAAAGGCTGTGTTTGTATGTGCACTAAATTGAATTTCGAACACTTAGTTTATAATTAAATGCAGTCTTCGAATCTAGCCAGATCCTTGATGTGAATGCTAAGGAAAGAAATTACGATTTGATTGTTTCCGCTTCATTGCACTCGTAACCGAAATTCAATTTGATTGTTCATCCAAATGCGTCCTAAGAAGCACTCCAATCCTCTTTGTTATCTTCTTTGATATATCTTTTTTCTTTTTTCTTTTTGGATTTCAGTGCTGTGGATCCTCTAATGGCGGATTCTGATAACATGATCGCGACTGGAAGACAAACCCCACCAAAGGACTTTGTCTGCCCCATAACCAGCCATCTCTTCATCGATCCGGTGACCCTTGAGACGGGCCAGACCTACGAACGGAAAGCGATCCAGGAATGGGTTGATCGTGGGAACTCAACATGCCCGATAACGCGCCAGAAGCTGCAGAGCACCCAACTGCCAAAAACGAACTATGTGCTCAAACGGCTCATTGCCAGTTGGCAAGAACAGAACCCTGGCATGGTGCAAGCCCCAAAAGAAAACGTGCGTCCGAAAAGCACTCCAGTCTCAGGCCCGATCAAGCCTGCAACTTCTCCAACCAGTGTCATAAGCCAAGCTACCATTGACAGCACGGTTGGGGAGCTCCGCCTCGCAATCTCGCACCTCTGTATGTCAGAGATACTGAGTGAATCTGAAATGGCCGTCCTCAACATTGAGCGGTTCTGGCGGGACACGAATATGGAGTCAGAAATTCAGACCACACTCTCAAAGCCAGCAGTCATCAACGGGTTTGTTGAGATCCTATTCAACTCTGTTGATCCTCAGGTGCTGAGGGCAACGGTGTTTCTCCTCTCTGAGCTGGCTTCGAGGGACAAAGCCGTGGTTCAGACGCTCACAAGGGTCGAATCAGATGTCGACTGCGTGGTTGCTCTGTTCAAGAAGGGGCTGGTGGAGGCCGTCGTGTTGATTTATCTGTTAAGATCTTCATGGGCAGATAATGTTGAGATGGACATGGTCGAATCGCTTCTGAAGGTCATTAAAAAGAAAGAAGAAGACTCATACGGGATGTGTTTGAAGCCAAAGACCGCTTCAGTACTTTTGTTGGGGCAGATTCTTAGAGGGATCAACGACAGGAATGTATCTATGGTCGCTCAGGCTGTAGTTTCCAAAAGAGCAATTGAAAGTGTTGTTGAGAGCTTGGAAGCTGACTGGGTGGAGGAGAGGATTGCTGCGGTTGGAATCTTGTTGAGATGCATTGAGGAGGATGGGAATTGCAGAAACACCATTGCTGATAAGGCTCAGCTGGCGCCTGTTTTGGAGAGCTTTGCGGGCGTCGATGATGGAGATAGATTTGAGATAGTTCATTTTCTCTCCGAGTTAGTGAAACTAGACAGGTACAATCTTGCCATTGTCATCGCGATTGTTGTTAAGGCTGCATTTGGTTGCACTGTCGAATCGAATTGTGATAATTAGTTCAGTTAAGTTGAACTAACCAAATTGCAATTGCATTCATAGTATTCAGATTGCAACTGTATCACTTTCTACATGGTACTCGAAAGGAATGCAACTGCAGTTTGAGGGCTACTTCCTCATTACAAATAGGGCTGTAAATGTTCGGGTTTGGGGCGGGTTTAACGAAAACTGGACCCACCCATTTACTAAATGGGTCTGGGTCTAGGTCGGGTCCAAGTCAACCCATTAAACCCATTTATAAATGGGTCTGGGTTGGGTAGAGGGAGATCCACCTAGACCCATTTATAAATGGGTCTGGGTCTGGATCTAGTATGCAAGCATTTTTACAAGTCTTAAAATTGGGCTGGACGGGTCCCTTGAAACATAGACCAAACCCGCCCATTTACTAAATGGGTTCGGGTTAGGTCGGGTCGGGCCTAATATAAAGGAAACCAGACCCAAACCCATTTCACAATTGGGTCTGTTCTTGGACCCGGACCTGTACCATTTAACAAATGGGTCAGGTCTGGGTCGGGTCTAAATGGGTTGGGTCTAGGTACCCCATCGGGTCTGCTGACCCATTTACAGCCCTAATTACGAATACTGAAGGTATTACAATTCAGTCATTTCGACTTAATTGAACTAGTCATTGCTATTCAATTCAATGGTGCATCCAATCACGGCCTAAAACACTAGAAATTTCATATGAATTTCTCGTTTTCTTTTGATTGTCTTGGCTTGAAAATTGCCTTTTATTTGGAATTCGACATCTCATGGGAAAAAAGTGCTTCTATTTTCTTACAAAAGGACATCATGTTAGTCCATTATGCTTAGCATTCTATTTAGAAACTGAGTTGAATTATTCTAAGACACCGATGAGTCAACTTGGACTTGACGAAGACCTGAGTAAAGTTAGAGACGGCAACTCAGTTTTTCCCTTGTAAGGGAAACTATCGAAGGGGACCTTGATGGGGCTTTGATAACCAAAATCCCCATAGCTCTTCCATACTAACAATGATGCGGGATGTCCCAGTATTTTGAAAAGAAAACTCCAGTGTAAGTATATTCAAGCTCAGAAAATTCGACCGAGTGCTCAAGTTTCCACTCAGTCTCAGACCTCATTGAGCCCCAATCAAGGTTTAAAGTATCATCCGAAACTGGTACATATTTCCCATGAACAATATGGGTGTATCGCTCTGTATTGGCCCAAATTACAGGGCAATATGTAGTGGTACTATTGTTGAGTGAAACATTACATAATGGAACGATTTCAAATCTTGGTCACAGTTGAGCTCCGAGTATTAGTGGTAGATTGATGTTGATAATGCTGCCAAAGAAATATGGGATATGGTAGCTAGCATGTATTCCCAACATGATGATTTGGCCTGCACTGAAATGCAAAGACACACTCTAACAAAATTTAATTGTTCCAGTCCTGGAAAACTCGGTTGCTAATAGCCTGTATCCTTAAATTTACAAGTTAGATGTATATACCCATTCACCCAGTCTTCTTTCATTGTAAGAATTGTGATTTTGTTTTGCCAACACGTATGCATTGATTTTCTCCAGGAGGACATTCAACGAGCAGCTTCTTCATATCATAAAGGATGAAGGAGCTTTCAGTACAATGCACACTCTCCTTGTTTATCTACAAACAGCCCTCCAGGATCAATGTCCGGTCATCGCAGGTCTCATCCTCCAGCTTGATCTCCTGGTTCGAATCTCTCCAAACTTCAGTCTCAGCACTTTCCTTCCCCTAGTAGAAAGTAATGTCACTAACAGATGTCTTGGTCTGCAGGCAGAACCGAGAAAGATGAGCATGTACCGTGAGGAGGCCATGGATGCTCTTATTTCATGCCTCAGAAAGTCAGACTTCCCTGGTACTCAGATTGCAGCTGCAGAGACAATCATGGCCCTGCAAGGGAGGTTCTCTTCCTCCGGAGAGCCCCTCATTCGGGCTTCCCTCCTGAAACGTGCAGCATTTGACAAGAGTTACAGAGCAGTAATTCGATCGGAGCAGATGAATCCCGGTGCTGGCAAGTCTGATGAAAATCTGGTTAGCTCTTGTCTGAGTCCTTCTCTTCCTTTCTTTCACTGAAAATCCAGTCTACTGATTGTATGATCCTCTACCATTGTTGTTTTATTCGGTTTTTTTGTATTGAATGTAATAGGAAGAAGAGAAAGCTGCGGAGGAATGGGAAAGAAAAATGGCATTTGTTCTAGTCAGCCATGAATTCGGTTTGGTGTTTGAGGCTTTGGCAGAAGGCCTGAAGAGCAGAAGCGCCGAGCTATGCTCGGCATGTTTTGTGTCCGCAACCTGGCTCACACACATGCTCACCATTCTTCCTGACACAGGAATTCGAGGAGCAGCACGGGTTTGCTTGCTCAAAAGGTTCATTTCGATTCTCAAGTCTGCAAGAGATACTGAAGACAAAGTTCTTGCCATGCTTGCTTTGAGTAGCTTCATGGATGACTCTGGTAGGTAAAAATATATTAAACAAGGACACTCCATACTTAAAAAATTCTTGGGTTATTTAAATGTGACAGTCATGCATTTGCTCCACCATCAGGAAAAGCATAAGGGCCTGGTCCAGACACAATTTTTTTTTTTTTTTCAAATACCATTTCTTCATAAATCACAACTTCAGCAAGCACCACATCTACGCATCAGATACAGCTTGTAATTGTTCCTCCCTGCAAAACAGTAGACGAAACAAAATTTCAAATCTCAACATTGTACAGGGGACAAACCAGCAAAATAATGAGGCCAACTGCTGATTTGTCTGTGCGGGACTCTAAGATTGAGATTTATGAAAAACTTGCATTTGTTAAAGAAAATTTGCAGGCCCAAACCATCCTATATTCCTATTACTTTAGTTTAGGTGCAATTTTCTATACCTTATGCTTTTATGAACTAACATTTACACAATAATATATTTTTTTAATAGGATGTGCGCTCTAGTGGTATTGGTCTATGTATGACATCCAACCTGTCCATCAGATGTGTCCCTTCAGGTTACACTCAGATCCTAAAATCAGATTGATACAAAAACTCTGGTTTGGTCACAGCACAGGAAACAAGTAGGGAGGAGACACCCACCCTTTATTCTGATTGGGCCCACCTGAGTTACATGACAGCCTGATTTTGTCCTGACCCTTCATCCATGGAAGATGAGGGTCCGGATGGTCTGGATTCCGTATATAAAATACGGTCAACCTCACACAAATCACGGGTGGCATGCCCTCTCAACTTGTCGCCCACCTGAGATTCCATTTGGGCTGATTTCTCAGTGTAAAGTAAGATGACACATCTGATATATGGATTGGTTGTCGTGAATACATCACGTGGGTCCACTTTGTCCCAGTACCACCATAGCTTATGGTTGCACTAGTACCACCGGAGTGCACCCCTTTAATAGAGCCTGGATTCAACACAAAGCTTTGTATGGTCATCTTCACATTCAAGTGCATCTAGGCTCATCCTGGTGCATCCAAGCATGTCTAAGTTCATCTAAGTGCATTTAAGCTCATCTGAGTGCATCTAAGTATATGAGGTTAAATGCACAAAGATGAACTTAGAACAACTTTGCGTTGAAAATAAAAAGCAACGCTATGAAGTACCATAGATAAAAATTACCTCACACGGAACCTGATTACGTGCAAGATGAGTAGAAGCTGAACAGATGAACATTGTCCAGTCCAATGCGGCTGCTACAAGGGCCGAGCATGATCGTGTCACTGTCTTTAGGACAAGTTCCACGCCAAGCACGTGTGACTCCTGGTTCAGCCTGGCACACACTCACACACATGTGCAAGGGGCTTTCTTCCTTAGTTTTGAAACAGAAAACACAACACTTTGTACTGCTAATGTTAACATACAAAGCTTTGTATTGGATCCGGAATCCTACAAATGTCCAAGAATATCTGATTTTCAATATCTAAGATATATAGGTAGGAATACAGTTCAAGAATCAATTGTGCTTCTTCTGATGATTTGTATTTGTTGTGAAATTTCAGAAGGATTACAGGATCTCACTTTCTACATGAAGGATATATTGAAAAACCTGAGAGACCTCAAGAAATCCTCGTCCTTGGCTTCTAAGATGATGAAAGTTTTCTCAGAAGGGCAAGATTCCAGCATGGTAAGTTTCATAATGTTCCGCATGTGCTCTTTTGCATAGTTCTTTAGGAAGAAAAATAACCTTCTAACACCTGCTTTGGCTGCAGGAGCTGTGGAATCATAAAGAACTGATTCAAGTGGATTGCAGCACAAATGGGGAAGTTCTTTCAGTAACCTGCTTCAAGGATAGGATATTTTCTGGCCACTCGGATGGAACAATAAAGGTGACGCAGAAGTGCCTGCCACACTCTAAAACCGAATTTCTGAAACTTGATTTGTACTTTAAGTGCATAAATACATTTCACCTGTTATTAACAAGTGCAGGAGTTCATTAGATTGAAGTACGACTGCTGGAAATTAAAAAAAAAAAGAAAAAAAAAGGGACCTTAGAAGTCCAATTTTGAAATATGTTTTGGAATCCCACCCATTTCCCTACAACTAATTGTGTGAATCCTTTGATTCTGATACGGATTTTGATCTGAAACTCTGAAGGTCTGGAGTGGTAGTGGAGGGACCCTTCTTCATCTAATCCATGAAACTAAAGAACATTCAAAGGCAGTCACTAGCTTGGCCATTTTGCAGTCTGCAGAGAAATTATACAGCGGTTCGCTTGACAGAACGATAAGGGTATTTTTTATTTTTGGTAAAATCATTAAATCTGTTTCAATATATTTTTCATCCTTTAAATTAGTTTGTGTGTCATGTGCAGGCCTGGTCTATTCGAGACGAAGGAATCCAGTGCATTCAAGTCCATGATGTGAAGGATCATGTCCATAATCTGACTGTTGCCAATACCATCTCTTGCTTCATTCCACAGGGAGCTGGAGTGAAGGTACTTTCTCTTGCCCAGCTCTGTAGTTCCAAGGACATAGAGTCAGAGCATCAGCAGGCGTGGGATTCAATAAATATGGGATGCATCGACCCTTGATCTGATAGGCCCACTGTGGACAGGGGATGCCCCATAATTCTCCTGGAGTGGAAGATGTTAACTCTTTGATCACTCTTCTGTAAATAGTCAGTTGAATAAAAAAAACTATAGAAACAGTCCACATTCAAGGGAAAATAGGCTGAAGTTTGAAGGGTTACATTCTTCCAATCTGGGAAAATTTTCAGGTCATCCACAATCTACGGTGGGGCTCATCTGATTAACAGTCTAGACCACTGAACCATGGGCCCCTATGTACTATACAGAATCACACGTCTCGGCAAACCATAGGCTCACTGAGCCTCTGAAGCCTGAGCCCTATAATTTCTATGTAATTCTATCTTCAGCTAGAGATTCAGATGCTTTCTACTGATTATGTTTGAGATCTTGGTTAATAATTCAAAAAAATTTGATGAGCAACTCAACTCAATCGAGACTACAGTTAATGAAGAACTGTGTTTTTCTTCGAAACTCTGGAAATGCTGGCTCTACTGCTGCAAAACCTGTCAAATTCTTCTGATTCAATCACATTCTCACTGGTTGACTTGATACAGTCATAAAAGCTTACCTGGCAATTATCTTTTTCTTGAGGCGATGATATCTGCAGTATACTCTGGTTTTCTGTTTGGGCAAGTGAGCCGTGCATGGTTGTAGTTATCGAGACCACTGTTTCCTTTGCTGTGAATGGACCATGCACACTGGCCTTATAGAAGGTTAGAAGAGAAACACAGAATGATCCAATATTGAACTGAAAAAAAGGGCCAAGCTTAGTGGCCAGGATCTTCTAATTTGGTATACTTTTGGGGCATGGTCCATCCACAGTAGTGCCAAACAGACAAACAGCCTGGATTTCCAAACAGTGGGCACAACTTGTCCAAACTGAAACTCAAATGACTCACCTAGGTTTCAAGTTGACTGAGACTCTTGCCCTTGTCATGTCCATGGCAAGTTTTGAGTCCTTAAATCTTGCATCCGAGGTTGTCATATGAAAGATTTTAAGGTCTTTATTTATTTATTTATTTAATTTCTCATCTTTGTATGTGCTAAGGAAAAAATCAGAAAAGAAAAAGTGTAATGGATAACATTTGATTTGTTTTTCTTCTTTAATTAGGTTCATTCTTGGAATGGAGATTCGAAGTTGCTTAACATCAACAAACACATTAGATGCTTGGCTCTTGTACAGGGAAAACTTTATTGCGGATGCAGTGATAGTAGTATTCAGGTACATTCGGATGTAAGCTGATTCAGGATCTAGTTTCTAATATTAGTTCATGGGCATTGCCCTTCTTTTAGAAATGATTTGCCAGCACCTGTCATTAGTCTTATAATTCATATTCTTAGTTGCACATGCACGTTGTTTATAAGAATTCTGTAATTTATGACAGGGTTGGATCTATTAACTCCACTGCAAGTGTATGCACCCAAATATGCCCTTTCGAGGGGTTTCATTGATCCGAGTACAAAATAAATTCCAGGCTGTGGTTTGGCATAGGCCCTTTATTACATTCCTTTTGGGGGGGGGACTCTTGATTAAAAAGGACCGGATACTCTCATAATGAATGCAAATGATGTAATGCATGAGTAGAATATTGTGATGCTCGTATCAAAGTGTCTGCATTTGTAGCAATGGTGGTGCTCATTTTAGATCTACATCTATAGCCGTAGCATAGAGAATGATGTAGGACGTGGCACAAATGCATTCTTAGCGTGGTTGGACCAAAAGAAGGCCAAACAGAAGTAGAAGTAGTCCGCCAGATCCGGGTCCATTCCTACGTAGGGCATGACGTAATTGAGCCCTAGGCGTATCCGATTCGAAGAAATTCAATTTGGATAGGGAGAAATTGCAGTTTGAAGTGTGAACCGTAAATCGGCCATAACTTTTAATCTAGGTATTTTTACGGGACGCACAACCTATCAATTTTTACTGTAACGGGCCATCCGGGGTTAACCAACCCAAAAGTGGGTTGCCTCAATCTGTTTTGCAAGAAAACGTACGCTTCCAGTTCAAAAATGGGATTTTAGGAAATTTTACTATTTTTAGTAATTCCGATTTTCATTGTATTTCCTTATTTTTAGAGTTTTATATTTCCATCTTTTTTAGAAATTACTTGTAATCATGTTAGGATTCCTCTAGCAAAGTTTATCTAAACTTTCTGTTTTTGGCAAATTAGGCTTTAGATGAAGTTTTACTATTTTGGGTAACTTATTTTAGGGTAAGAATTTTATTATTTTGGGTAATTACGAATTAGGGTTTATTTTTTCTTTATTGATGGGTGTAATCGACAATCTTACCAATTACAGATTATTTCAATAAAAAAAATATTTGAATTATCTTCTTTTTTTTTTCCTTATAGATTTAAGAAACTGCCTTGTAGATTTAAGGTTTTAATCACTTGAGAAAGACGGTGATCTTCCTCTTCACTTTTTCACGCCCTTCCCTGTGTCAGAGAATCTCTTTAGCCTTGTAGCATTGTTGACTTAGCAGTTGGGCTTCGAGCATTTCATAGTTGTTGGGCATCATATTGGTTCTCATATAGCCATTGAGCATTAGGCATCTCGTATAGCCAAAGGGTGTCATAGATTTATCTAGAGAGGTAGTGGTTTCAAATAGCCACGTAGCCAACGAGGCATTAAATAGCCAATATAGTCAATCTTTAGAATAATAGCTTGTCATATCCTTGTAGCCACTCAAAGCGTACATAGCCATTATCCACAGGACACGTAGATCCCATATAATTGAGAGGCCTCTTAGTTGTTTACCCTGCAAGAACAATTTCTTACAACACTGTTGTGGTTGGGACTTCTGGTTTCCATCATTGCTGTGGGTCTCACGTGCCAAAAGAAGGATATCATCTGGTGTTATATAGCATGGTGTTACTGACCGGTTGCGCTAAAAGCTCGAGCTGTTAGGGAACGACAGAACAATATATATCAAGGGGTTTGCTGACGCCTCCAACACCTCCCCTCATGTGCGGGCGGTATACTGGCCCTGCACATGATACTCTGTGCTGATACAATACCGGATGCCCTATAATACCGAATTTTGCAAACCCTGGGACTTGAACAGTGGACATCCTGCTCTTATACCATGTTACTGACTGGTTGCGCTAAAAGCTCAAGCCATTAGGGAACGACAGAACAATGTATATCAGGGCGTTTGCTGACGCCTCCAACACATGGAGCCATTTGTGTTAGTTTGAGCTTGATACAGTTTGAATGAAAGACGTAGAGTGTACCGAAGCTATGAAGATATCTATCTCACAAGGAGATGTTAATAACAGGAGAGGAGAGGATTAATCCACCATCCTTTGTACATATAAGCAAAGGCATGAGCGGTGTGCCTTGGAGTCCCAAGGGAAAAGGTATGAGACCACATCCCTTAGAAGCGGGATAGCACGTGACAATATTAGACTTGGCCTTGACCTTGGTGCAAACCCATAGTACCTTGAAGGTAGCGGAATGTGCGATGCTTCCCTGGTCTAGCTCCTGTCTTTCATAATAGAGCAGGGCTACACCTGTTATCTAGAGTAGGGACATGTTTGCACCTAACACCGAGGCAATGTGGAAACGACTCGGAACGTGTTCTAGTCTTCCCATTGGTTGTCCTTGAAAAATGGCTAAGAGTGCACTGTATGCCTGCCGCAAAGGCGATGTGGAAGGTCTTGGATGAGGTTTGTGCCTTGCGCAGAGGATAGATGTTTGATCTATGCCTGGCGTAGAGCCTTCCCTAGGAAGCCTACACCATGGGTACAAAACCTTTCCATAGTAAGCACAGAGCCTTTCCAAAGGGAATGGGAATGTCTAGACTAATGAGGCTCATCTTAGCTTAGAGAAGAGCATCGATGCCTAAAGTCTCGAGATAACTGGCCAGCCAACCCCTTGCAAATGAGGCTTGAAGTGGTATTTATAGGCTTGTGTTGGGAATGGAGCCCAGCAGCGGAAACGAGAAAACAAGCGAGCCCACAATTAAGTAAATCAAACACACACAAGAAGGCAATTCAAATTTTACATGGAAAAACCCCTCATGGGTAAAAATCTACGGCACAAAACGACACCAATCCACTATGATATTAGAAGTTACAAGAGATGAAAACCCAAAACCCGAATCACAAGCTCCACAAGAGAAATCCCAAGCTTTCCCAAGAAGAAACCCTTCCTCTCAAGCTCTTTCTCTCACCTAGAACCTCTCTCAATCCCCCTTGGTCTAGAATACAACTAATCTCATATTACACTCCTTAAATAATAAGGAAACCGAAATTAGAAATACCTTACGCAAAACCACGCAAGAACCCGACTCAAATAGGAAACAGGCGACCAGTCGCGGGCCCCTTCTGACCGGTCGTCCGATCGGTCCTCAATGCCCAAAAAACAGTCCGGAGATTCACTGCCTTAAAATCCACCATGACCGACCGGTCAGTCGCCAACAATGACCGATCGGTGGCCTCTGTACATGAAGATTTGAGGCGTTCGATTCCAAAAATCTCCACCACGACTCCAATTTTCATGCAACACCTTACCACGCACAATGCTTCATCTCTACTCCGTTATCATCATAATTGATGCGAACACAAAATCATTCAAGGTGTACCAACGTAGAAGGCGCCAACATAGGCGATTATTGAAGAAGTGAAGACCCGCTGAAGACCCTTCGCATGTGATTGGACACATAGAAGACCTTACTCAGGGAAGACATGCGTGTGAAGGAAGAAAGGAGACGAATGAACATGCATTTTGGAGCGCCCCATCGGGCGCCCGAACTTCCTCTGTCGAGCGCTCGAACGTCTCTGGAGGTTTTCAGACGACTTCGGGCGACCGATCGGGCGCCGCCCAAACTTCCGTGCACTTATGTTTATTTCGTGTTTTTGCTTAGTTTTAGGGTATTTCAGTAATTTTATGTCTTTTGTTTGCTTATTTAAGTGGGTTAAGCCCTAAAAATGGATTAGTTGATTATTATTGATTAATGAAAGCCTCTTGGTGCTTCTTCTCTCTCTCATGGTGATGTTTCTTCATCCTTAATAACCCTATTCTTTTAATTGCTTCTTGTGCCCCTCTAATCAGTCTTCTAGGTAATTCTATCTTTTCTAAACCTATTTACTTCATTAGCCACAATCCCAAAATCTGATTTTGAGCATAAACCCTAAAGTTTTCAGATTTTCAATTCCCTAATCCGAAATCCCTTGATTTTCTGGATTAGAGATTCCTATTGATTGATTGGGTTATAGCCATGCAAGATCGGGAGGTCCTATTCCTCGCTGGATCCAACCCTAGTACTTCATGAATGTCTATACTTCGTGGTTATGATGGATGGCCGCATCAGTGCGTATATCTTTGCTATTTCCTTCGTTTATGATGATTAGCTCTGAATTTTAGATTATTATTCTCTTTATTTTTCCGCTGATTAATTGTGTTCATACGCATGCATCATTCTTAGGGCTGTCCTACGTCAAATTTGGTATCAGAGAATAGGCTTGCATGGTTTTTGTCTAGATCGAGTTATCAAATTAAGGTTTTCACTTTAGGTCTATTTTAGGAAAGTTCCAGATTTAGAAAGTTTTCAATTTTAGAAACGTTCCAACTTTAGAAAGTTTCCTAATTTGGAAAAATTCCAGATTTTAGTTGTTTCCTGTCTTAATTTAATTGTGTCAGTTCGTATTAGTTTTGCATTCATCGCATTCATCTTGTGAGTCATAACACCTATTAGTCTAGCTGGGTAAGAGTTTAGTTCAAGTTTTAGTTGTATGCCCACGAGAAGAGGTAGAGGTTTCGGACTCCAACCCACCATGAATAATGAGTAGTTATCTGAGCAACTCGCTCAATTGATTTAAAAGAGAACTGCTCTAGAAGCAAGTCAAAGGCGTGAGTTTGCCCGCCTTGAGAACCAAATCACCACTACCATGACTAAAGTCGAGCAGCTAGAGGCATCCCAAAGGGAAAACCCCGTTGTAGGGGATGATGCACACTCCCAGGTGGGAGGAATCATTGAAGAACATGCTGCCGCACATGGAAGTAATGAGAATAAGGATTGTGGTAATGATCATGGTGTTGTGCGAGAGGCACGAGCCACATATGATCATCAAGACCGCTATGATCCAGATGAGCGTGTGATGAAAAATGTGAGAGTTAAGGCCCCGAGTTTTGATGGGCGCCTGGATCCCAAGGCATTCCTTGACGGGGTCGCTGACATGGACCACTACTTTGAGTGGTATGACATGTCAGAAAATCGTCAAATGCGGTTTGCCAAGATGAAACTTGTAGGCCAAGCCAAGCTATTTTGGACCAACACTGAGCATAAGATAAAAAGAGTTGGTAAAGCCCCTATCACACATTGGGATAAGATGAAAGAGAAGTTGAAGGAGAAGTACCTTCCTCTCTCATACCGTCAGAAGCTCCTTGACCAATGGCAATCCTTACGCCAAGGGTCAATATCTGCCGCTGACTACATCGCTAAATTTAAAGAATATATGATGTGGTGTGATATCCAAGAAGACTCTCTAGTAACGCTCTCGAGTTTAAGACGGGCCTTCGTGCGGATCTTCAGTGCGAGCTTATGACTCGGCCCTTAACGGACTTGGATAAAGCATATCAAGTCGTGCAGGAGTTAGAGCAATATCCGAAGGCTTCTGTCGTTCGTCTTTTTTAGTCCCAAGACTCCAGTGCTAGATCTAGTTTTCAGGGGACTAGACCTAACGTTGGTAGTCAACCTAGAGTGCAGGCGACTATTCCGCCTACGCCTAGGGAGGACAAGGGCAAAGGGGTTCGTGGTGCCGGTCCTGGTAACATGAGCCAAGTGAGGTGCTATGAGTGTGGCAATCTTGGCCACATGTCTAATCAGTGTCCTACGAAGAGCCATGGGAAAGCCTTAGTTATAGGCGAGTCCCACGAGGGTGGAAATAACCAAGGTGATTATGAAGTCGAAAAGTATCACCCTGAAGGAGGACTTACTGATGAGGAAGAATTAGATGGGGAAGCAACGCTTACAGTAGTCAGGCGTGTGCTAGCTCAGTCTAGAAGTAATGTTGACTGGCGTCGAAACACCATCTTCTACACTATTGCCAAGTGTGGTGAAAAGAATTGTAAGGTGATAGTGGACAGTGGAAGTTGTCAGAATGTGATTTCCACTAGCACCTTAGATCGCTTGAAACTGAAATCCACACCTCATCTTGACCCATATAAAGTTTCTTGGGTTGATAAGACATCCCTTCCTGTCACCCATCAATGTTTAGTCCCCATCGAGTTTAGGTCATATAAGGAGTCCCTATGGTGTGATATTTTACCTATGGATGTGGGACATGTTATCCTAGGTAGACCGTGGCTATTCGATAATGATGTCACGATCTTCGGCCGTTCGAATGCGTGTACCTTCATGCATAACGGTAAAAAGATCAAACTTAACCCCATGCCACCTGAGAACACACTAGGGAAGAAGGATGAGAAGGCAAGCGAGCCTAGACGAGTGGAGACATCCAAGCCTAAGTCTCTCCATATAATCAGCGCAAGAGAGTTTGAAAAAGAGGCTTAGGAGGATTCTATGGTGTATGCCCTTGTGGCTAGAGAGGTTACACCTGAGGTTCCATCAGAGTTGCCCCGTGAGGTGACCTCGGTCCTTGAAGGAATACAGTAATGTATTTCCTGAATACTTACTGAATAAGTTGCCACCTATGAGGGACATACAACATGCCATTGACCTTGTCCTAGGGTCTACTCTACCGAACCTTCCTCACTACAGGATGAACCCTGCAGAGCATGCAGAGTTAAAGAAGCAAGTTGATGAGCTTCTGTAAAAGGGTTTTATTCAAGAGAGTATGAGCCCGTGTGCCGTGCCTGCATTGTTGAAGCCAAAGAAAGACGGCACGTGGCGCATGTGTGTGGACAGCCTGTGTTATAACCAAAATTATTGTCAAGTATAGGATTCCTATACCTAGACTTGATGATATGCTTGATATGATGGCCAAGGTCCACTATATTCTCTAAGATAGATCTCAAGAGTGAATATCACCAGATCCATATACGCCAAGGAGATGAGTAGAAGACTGCGTTTAAAACTGAAAGATGGGTTATATGAGTGGTTGGTCATGCCCTTCGGCTTAATTAACGCACCCAGTACTTTCATGCGGGTGATGACACAAGTTTTGAGGCCGTTCATGGGAAAATTCCTGGTGGTGTGCTTTGACGACATTCTTATTTATAGTACCACTAAGGAATCATACCTTGAACATTTGAAGTAGGTCTATAGCGTCCTTAGGAATGAAAAGTTGTACGCTAATCTTAAGAAATGTGCATTCATGTCTAGTCAAGTTGTGTTATTAGGATTTATAGTGTCATCTGAAGGAATGCGCGCAAACCCAGAAAAGGTCAGGGCCATAGTTGAGTGGCCTGAACCGAGGAACATTCATGAGGTGTGAAGCTTTACACGGCTTATCAACTTTTTATCGTCGGTTCATTAGGGGTTTTAGCACGATCATGGCTCCCATTACTGAGTGCATGAAAAAGGGAGAGTTCGTGTGGTCTAAAGCCGCAGTCAAGGCTTTCAAGGAAATTAAGGGCAAGATGGTAGAAGCTCATGTTATTCGTCTACCTGACTTTTCTAAAGTCTTTGAAGTAGCATGTGATGCGTCTGGTGTCGGTATAGGTAGAGTGTTAAGTCAAGAAGGGCACCCAGTAGCCTATTTCAGTGAGAAACTGAATAAGGCAAAACAAAAGTACTCCACTTGACAAAGAATTTTTTGCGGTAGTGCAATCTCTGAGACATTAGCGACATTATCTCCTACCGCAGGAATTCGTTTTGTTTTCTGACCACGAGGCTTTGAGATATTTACATTCTCAGAAGAAACTCAATCCGAGGCATGCTAAGTGGGTAGCGTTTCTTCAGGAATATTCGTTTGTTCTAAAACACAAGGCCGGGGTTGAAAACAAACCAGCGGATGCCCTTAGTAGAAGAGTGGCGTTGCTCAACTCCTTGAGCGTAGAGGTAGTCGGATTTGAGCAACTGAAAGATGAGTACCCCACATGTCCTGATTTTAGGGGTACTTACGCGTCGCTCTCTAGTGACCAACGTATTATAGGTGAGTATGTTCTTAAAGATGGCTTCCTTTTCAAGGGAGACAGACTTTGTATTCCCCGTATGTCCCTTCGTGAATTCCTCATTTGGATGCTTCATTCAGGAGGGATAGCTGGCCATTTTGGTCGTGATAAGACCATTACCCTTGTGGAAGATCGTTTCTATTGGCCAAGTCTCAAGCGAGACATAGCCAAAGTTTTAAGGTGGTGTCGTACATGTCAGCTAGCAAAGTAAAGAAAGCAAAATACTGGGCTGTATACGCCATTGCTAGTGCCACATGCTCCGTGGCAGGACATTAGTATGGATTTCGTACTTGGGCTTCCCAAGACAATCAAGAAGCACGATTCCAGTTTTTGTCGTTGTGGACCGTTTTTCTAAGATGGCGCATTTCCTCCCATGTTCGAAAACGTCGGATGCGTCTCATGTTACTCGTATCTTTTTTGACGGTGTGGTGCGTCTCCATGGGTTACCTAAAACCATAGTATCTGATCGTGACGTCAGATTTACTAGCTATTTTTGAAAGACACTATGGCACATTATGGGAACTCGATTGCAATTTTCTACCGCTTACCACCTACAAACAGATGGTCAAACTGAAGTAGGTAAACCGTAGTCTTGGAAATCTTCTATGTTGTCTAATGGGTGAACATGTTAAGACTTGGGACCTAATTTTACCAACTGCTGAATTTACTTATAATGGGTCAGTTAATAGATCTACAGGGTTGTCTTTTTGAAATTGTAAGTGGTCATAAACCTAGAATGCTCATAGATCTCTTACCTATGTCTGTTACCCAACGGTCTTCTGAATCAACCGATGCATTTGCACGCCATATTCATGATTTGCATACACATATTAGACAGCGGATAAGTAAGAGCAATGATGATTATAAAATTTCAGCTAATTCTCATCGTAGAGCGTAAGAATTTCAGGAAGGAGACTACGTAATGGTGCGAATAAGGCCAAAGCGATTCTCTCAAGGATCCGCTAAAAAGTTACAAGCGTGTAGTGCTGAATCGTTCAAGATATTACAAAAGGTTGGGTCCAACGCGTATTGGATTGACCTTCCACTTGAAATGGGTATTAATCGAACTTTTAATGTGGAAGATCTAGTCTATTCCCACAATCCCATTGTCGACCCATTGTCCCTTTCATGACCTTTTTCTGATTTTGCTACACAACCCCTTCCACCCCTTCCTCCACCCATTACCCATAAAGAAGAAATTGATGAGATCTTGGATGACGAGATAGTCTCTACAAGAGATGGCGGTTTCTAGAGGTATCTTGTCAAATGGAAAAACAAACCTTCGTCTGAATCTACGTGGCTGACGGGAGAAGCATTATATAGTATTGATCCACATCTACTAGAGCACTACAAATATTTCAAATCGTCAGAGTCGAGTTTTTCTCACTTGGGGGGAATTGATGCGGACACAAAATTATTCAAGGTGTACCAGCGGAGAAGGCGCCAACATAGGTGATTATTGAGGAACTGCAGACCCGTTGAAGACCACTCACATGTGATTGGACACATAGAAGACCCCACTCAGGGAAGACATGCGTGTGAAGAAAGAAAGGAGACGAATGAACATGCATTTTGGGGCGCCCGAACTTCCTCTGTCGAGCGCCCGAATCTCTCTGGAGGTTTTCGGACGACTTTGGGCGACTGATCGGGCGCTCGAACTTCCGCGCACTTATGTTTATTTTGTGTTTTTGCTTAGTTTTAGGGTATTTTAGTAATTTTATGTCTTTTGTTTGCTTATTTAAGTGGGTGAAGCCCTAAAAACGAATTAGTTGATTATTATTGATTAACTGAAAGTCTCTTGGTGCTTCTTCTCTCTCTCATGGTGATGTTTCTTCTTTCTTGATAACCCTTTTTTTTCTAATTGCTTCTTGTGCCCCTATAATCCTTCTTCCAGGTAATTCTATCTTTTTCAAACTTATTTACTTCATTAGCCACAATCCCAAAATCTAATTTTGAGCATAAACCCTAAAGTTTTCAGATTTTCAAATTCCTAATCCGAAATCCCTTGATTTTCTGGATTAGAGATTCCTATTGATTGATTGGGTTATAGCCATGCAAGATCGGGAGGTCCTATTCCTCGCTGGATCCAACCCTAGTACTTCATGAATGTCTATACTTCGTGGTTATGATGGATGGTCGCATCAGTGCGTATATCTTTGCTATTTCCTTCGTTTATGATGATTAGCTCTGAATTTTAGATTATTATTCTCTTTATTTTTCCGCTGAGTAATTGTATTCATACGCATGCATCATTCTTAGGGCTGTCCTACGTCAATAATCACATCGCTTCTCATGCCCATCAACTTTATCCTTGCACCTTCACACGCCTTGTCGCTCTTCTCATGTGGCCCTTTGGCTCTTACCACATAAGAGCAACCGTGGATCCCGCTGCCGATCCCGCAGCTCCACCATGAATAGTGCTCCCAATCACCTTGTAAGCATGGCCACACCTTCGTGCCTTCATCCACACGAGTGCCCCCTTCATCACTTTACAATATTGATTGCGACCGATGAACATGCACCATTTCACCTCGAGTGCACCAAGAGATATCACATTCTTCATCTTAGGGACATGTTTCACACCTTAAAGGATGTGTTCGATCCCATCAAACATCCTAATGTACACCGAACAAATACCCACCACCTTGCGAGCGTAGCCATCGCCCAAAAACATCGATCCGCCATCATACTCCCTATATGACATGAAAGAACTACGGTCAAGACATACATGGCATGATGCACCTAAATCCAAGAGCCACTCTCCACCGAGAGATCCCTTGCCGGCCACAGTTAGTACATCTCAAACATCACACTCATCCTCCGTGGATTTCGCGGTATTAGCCCTCTCCCTAGAAGAATCTCTAGATTTCTCCTACCTTTTCCTAGGATTTGGACAATCCCGCTTCATGTGCCCTTCTTCACCACAGCCTCAATACTTCACCTCGCTCTTCCCCTTACCCTTGGATTTAGATCTCAATGATGAAGATCCTCCATCCCTCTCAGAATTCTCCCCCCTTATAACCAGTGCTTCATTCGTAGAGAAACCCACGCCATTGCTTTTCTTTCTCATCGCCTTCGACTGAAGGGCTAAGATAACAGTTTCAACATCAATGGTTTCCCTACCTGCAAACAATGAATTCTTGAATGACTCATATGAATCTGGAAGAGAGTTCAATAGGATAAACACTTGATCCCTGTCCTTCATCGATTCATGTACATCCATCAACTTGCAAACGAGCATACTAAAGTTGCTGATGTGGCTCTCAACATCGGTCCCCTCCGTCATCCTCAGATTATACAGCTAAAGCTTCAGATATATGTGATTTTTCAGATATTTCTTCTCGTAGATATTCTCCAACTTCATCCACGTTTCAGCCGCAGTTTTCTCTCTTATAATGTTGTACAAGACCTCATCCGTTAGGCACAACTGGATTGAGACATTGACTTTTTCATCGATCCTCTTCCACTCTTCTTCTTTTATAGCCTCCGGTCGTTTTCCAAGCGCTTCTTGAAGCCTTTGCTAAACTAAAAGGCCTTTTATCTTCACCTTCCAAAGTTCAAAGTTTTTTCCCGAATACTTTTCTATATTGAATCTCATGCTAGAAGACGTCATTGATACCTCACCTCAGATTCTCTCTGCCCCCTCCCCAACTTTCTCTCTGATACCACTTGTTGGGAATGGAGCCCGGCAGCGGAAGCAAGAAAACAAGCGAGCGACAATCACACAACGGCCACAATCAAGCAAATCAAACACACACAAGAAGGCAATCCAAATTTTACATGTAAAAACCCCTCACGGGTAAAAAACCACGGCATAAAACGACACCAATCTACTATGATATTAGAAGTTACAGGAGATAGAAATTCAAAACCCAGATCACAAGTCCCCACAAGAGAAATCCTAAGCTTTCCCAAGAAGAAATCCTTCTTCTCAAGCTCTTTCTCTCACCTAGAACCTCTCTCAATCCCCCCTTTGGTCTAGAATACTTCTAATCCCGTATTACACTTCTTAAATAACAAGGAAACCGAAATTAGAAACACCTTGCGCAAGAAACCGACTAAAATTGGAAACAGGCTGACCGGTTGCAGGTCCCTACCGATCGGACCTCAATGCCCAAAAAACAATCTAGAGATTTGCTACCTTAAAATCCACCATGACTGACCGGTTGGTCGCCAACAACGACCGGTCGATGACCTTTATACATGAAGATTTGAGGCGTCCGATTCCAACAGCTTGTTGTCTGGCTTTTCCTCCCAAAAGGTAGGTAGGCAATTATGCTTATGAAGCGGCCCTTAGTTGGATGAGAAGAGCCATGGTTCCATCGATCTTGGAAACTAAAGAACTAGGACAGAGGCTAGCACCCACTTGAATAGAGTGAAGTGCCTGACGCTTGGGCTTTAGCCTATTGCGCATAGAGCTTCGTGCTTAGCGCAAAAGCTTTCTGAATTTTCCTAGAAGTATGTAAGTGCAGAGGATATATGTTTAGGCACAGAGCATCCAAAATAGCATTAAACCAGCACAGGGCTTTAAAGACACTCTTAGATAGACACAATACCTATCAAATGTCTTAGAACCCTTCCATTTTCCCATAGGAGTGGGGAAATGTGGCCATGGACCACGCCTTTTCCACAGTCACCAATAGTCCCATGCTAACTCTTGGTTGTGTGCGTGGGGTCACTCGTGTTAGCCTTGGGGCTATGTGCATGAACCAGAAACGTTGGGCACGACCCCCTTCTCTGGGAGATTTTCACACTATCCTTTAGGCTTTTGTGCAACATGGAAAAAAGCGATTTTTCCTATGTGAACATCCATATACATGACATATACCTACATCTGTACGTGTGCCAATACATTCTACTTCTAAAACTTGTCGGCTTTAATCGAAACTCGGTTGAGTCATCTCAACTCGGTGAGATTTCAAGCTGAATCACTTGAAAATTCAAACCTGATCATGACTTGTCTTGAGTCGCAGCAAGACTTGTCGAGTCGACCTGCTAACTTGGTTGACTTAACACAACTCGCTTTGACTTGGGACTGGTCACTCCCCTTCCCTTGTCAAGCTTCTTTTTAGTTAAAAGTAAAAAGATTAAGAGGACGATTTGAACCCACAACTCTTCACTCCCCTTGTCAGGCTTCTCTTTAGCTAAAAGTAAAAAGATTAAGAGGATGATTTGAACCCACAACCTCTTTTAAAGGTGCAGGGTACAAAATCAATGAGTTACTGAAGAACTTGTTGCTTTCTTTTTTATACATATACCAAATATGACTAATTTAAATGTTTGCAACCACTCCTACTATCTTTAGTTCTATAGTTATCAACTATCATATTCTTTGAACCATTCGCTCTCCTTTTCAATAAATTTGTCTCATTTCAAAAGAGAGAGAGGGGGGGGGGGGGGGGGGGGGGGGGGGGAGGAGGGAGAGGTCAACCTGACCTGAATTAACATCAGGTGGAGTTGAGTTTTCAGGTTTTTAAACTATGTTCATAACTACATCGAGAGAATTAAATATATGAATCCACATAAACATGATATAGAAATGTCTTGAACTAGAGTGTATTTCACCACTCATGAGGCCTGTCAAATTTTCTTCCAGTATAATGGATGCCATAGATAGCCCAAATCAGAAAAAAAAAAAAAAAATCTACATTTTCCTAGAATCCTGCTTTTTTCAGAAGATCATTTCTGTTCTGTCCAATGCTGATGTGTTTGGTTCTTGTAATCAGAATCTTTTTGCTCCTTCAAAGTCTTTTAAACCTGTATTCTTTTGGGGAGAAATCATAAACTCTTATTTGCAGCAAGATCCGTGTCTTTCTGTGGGTGGTGATTGCTTCGTCCTACTGCAGTTCTAATGTTACTGATGGAACTTAATTTTTTCACCTCCCGAAAAAAAAAAAAAAAAAACTTAATTTTTCAGGAAATCGATTTGGCTACTGGAACAGTGAGTACAATTCAAATGGGTTCCAGAAAATTACTAGGGAAAGCAAATTCAATCTATGCGATGCAAGTTCATGATGGGCTCCTCTATTCAGCGGGCAGTTCTTTGGATGGAGCAGCTGTTAAGGTACCTTTCTCAGAAAACAAAGGAACAACTAAAGACTCTGTTGCACCAGCATCATTTTTTTATGTGTATTTACAATCTCTACTACGTGATTTTCTTAGGAAACCCCATTAAGCAAGTTGAGATTGCAGTCTTGGTTTCAATGTTTATCTTTTTTGAAAAGCTCAATGAAGTACTTGAACTTTTGCTGGGTCAAATCAAATCAGATCAAGTTAAGATAATGACTCGACTGTCTTTAGCCTGTAAAACAAAAAACAAAAAAAAAACTGTTCGAAAATGCAATTTACTTGAATTAATTGATCAGACCATAAAAATCGGAATTATAGCATGCTTTTTTTCTTTCAATTCTCCGAAAAATCAACTTGACCAAATTTCAAATTGATTTGATTTCTCATTAATGTGTTTTACATGGTTTTTAATCCTTTTATGTTCTTTTGATTTCTTTTAATGATTGAAAAATCTTCTTTACTGTTCCCAGATATGGAATGCTTCTACTCACAGTATGGTCGGATCATTACCATCTACAATGGACGTGCGATCGATGACTGTAAGTGCAGAACTGATTTATTTGGGGTGTAAGACGGGGGGTGTTGAAATTTGGTCTAAGGAGCAGTTCAGTAGAGTAGGAACACTTCAAACAAGAAACCACAGTAAGGTGCTCTGCTCGGCTGTTTCTGGAGACGGAGAAATTCTGGTTGGCGGAACTTCTGATGGCCGGATTCAGGTAACTAGTTCTACTTTCTTTTTAAGAAAAAGAAAAAAAGAAAGACAAGGAATGAATGGAAAGAAGGCCCGCAATTTCCATTTATCTTCTTCTTAAAGAAGAGGAGGTACATATATACTGTGTTTTTGAGCTATGTCACAAGGGTACTCCATTTTCCATAGAATTTAGGGCCTGTTTGGAACATCGGATTAGGTGGGTTTAGGTGGTATGGAATTGCATTTGGTCAAATCTAAATTCCATCTGCGTTTATAAATGATAGGAATGATTGGATTAATGCAGGTATCATATCATCCAGTCCCGGCAAGAGATATGGCGGGATTTCTGATGGATTTTGAAATCCACTACTACATCTGCGGGCCCCACATTCATGCATGCATTTTATCCATGCTGTCCATCCATATGTGCCCTTTACATGTGACAATCGAGTTGCATGTGTATATAGGTGACCAGCATTAGCTGTGAAATCTGGTCCCTTGATTACAATTCCATGGTCCACCAAACTCAAGTTTCACTTAATACAATGTTTTGACCAAACGAACAATTTGATCCCAAATGTCAGATTCAATGGTCAAAGTACTGTGGTATTTCCAGACATAATCATTGTGCAATAATGGTGTTAATTCCACCTAATGCACTTCCATACCATTTAATCCCACGTTCCAACCAAGCCCTAGGGTTTAGTACAAGTGTTGAATGCCCACATTTGGCTCACCCGAAGGCACAAAATTCTAGAAGAAAAAGAAAAACCTAGTTCATCTTCCCTGCTCCCAAAGATTTTAGTCTTCTTTATTCATATGCCACCCCTTGATCCAAGATTATGTACAATCTGCTCAGGATCTCAGTTTGTTCAAGTGGGTCATAGTTCAATGATTCAAACCATCGATACAATGAGGAACCTCATAAATACTCCAATAACTAAAAATCTCACAGACCGGTCGATCCTGGCCATTGAAACTTTGGTCCTTGTCCGGTTGAATGTGTATTGATTGCTGTATTTTTCGGCCTAATCTCCGCCCCATGCACACCCATTTGCTGTCCACCAACTGAAGGGTCAGGAATTTCTCATCATAGAGATTTTTGGTGTATATGAGGCATCCACTATACTTGGATATATCATATCAGCAGTTTGGATCAGTGAGCGATGGCCCCCACTTGCAAATCAATGTCTATTACAATGCATCTTTCAACTATTGTAACATACAGATCTGAAATTCTTGTTCTTGATTGCTTTTCAGGCATGGGGAATGACTTGAAGGAATGGTAGAAAATGTAAATTCCATTATTATTATTATTTGAAAGAAATAAACAAACAGCTGAAATTCCTTCAGCTTTGAATTCTTTGGCATTCCCTAAGAGGGATATAATCTTGGAGGAGTCTGTACAGATACTAAAAAATTGTAATATCATTCTTTTTACGGGCCTTTGCGTGTACCATTAATTCATTTTTGTACAGAAAATCACTACTTAGTTTGGATTTTCTGAAGAATAAAAAAAGATATTTGTTCATCATAATATTATTTTAGGACAAAATCTTTGATACTCTGGAGGTGTGGCAATTGATACACGAGTATTAAAACGTTGTACACCTAGCATACAAGTAACTCAAATAACGCCGTCCAAATCATGGGCTGGATGGATCGTAAATCGAAAGTTGACGATGATTATTGGACAGTTGAAATATTGAAAATATTCGATGGTTGAAATTCAACAAACAAATGTCCATTGATTAGTGGTTAGAGTTCAACCAATATAACTTGGGAATTAGGACTATCACAGTGGGTCCTGCAATTTGGATGGTTTAATTTGAATTAATTTATGCCTCGTGTACAAGTTCCGAGTGCCTGAGTATCAACCATCACCCTCTGGCCAGAGTATCAAATAAGTTGCTAATTAAGAGTAAACAAAACAAGAGTAATCAGCCATTCAATCAGTCACGGCTAGCAATTTTAGTGGACCACCACCTGGCCCATTGCCACCTCTAATCTAAGGTCATCTGATCTGCTAATCTGGTGGGCCATGATATCCATGAGCCATAAACCAAAAATAATGGACTAGTGGACCAACTCATCTATGTAAATGACCATCATTATGACTTTTGGGCTAATGAACAATTCTTGACAATCTACACTTGGTGGGATGATTTTGATGATCTGAAGGTAATTACAATTCTCCATCATCATGATTTTTGGTTTATGGACTTCCAACAAAGTGGCCCACCAGATCAACGGTCATGAGATCATCGTGAACACCTTCAGTGTAATGATGGGATGGGCGTCTCAGGCACGAGACCTTCCTTTTTTTTCTGCAGACTAATCTGGCATGTCTGCACCACAGGATACTACTAAGAACCTAACAGAACAAGTAATACCCCATGCCTTTCTTTGAGAGAGTCTAGTATGATTACACTCCTATTCAGGATATAGTATGTTATCATTGTTTCCTATGATAATAGATCAATAAAACGAGGTTTCGAAGCAAACAAAGTGAGGAAGTGAATAAGAAGTGAAGTGGTAAAGAGGTCGCATTAGAGAGAGCCTGAGTCCTTGTATCTAGAACTGATTATAGACTAGCTAAATGCAGTCTCAGGCACGAGACCTTCCTTTTTTTTCTGCAGACTAATCTGGCATGTCTGCACCACAGGATAATGCAGACCACCAGCTTCTTATGGATAACTAAGCTGCATCAATGACTGGTCAAAAATCCTTGGGAAGTATTTTGATACAATCCCTTCACTCCTTTCAAGTTTGTACCAGAGGGGCCCATGGTTCTATGATCCAAACCGCTGATCTGATGGGCCGCACTATGGACGGACAACCTAAGAAAAATCTCCATATTGGAAGATCCTAGGTACAAAATATTAGGCCTTTTCTGCTTGAATGGGAATATTTTCTTTCTCAACTGTCTATTTGTTGGCCCACCTATTGAACAGTTAGAGATTTTCTATCAGCGAAATTTTAAGTATATAGACAATTAAGAGTGGGGCCTGTCATATCAATGGTTTGGATCACTCATATATGATCCCATTTGTACACAAACAATAGATTGCAATCTTTTTCACACAAATACCTGAAAATCAATACGATGGAATTGTGTAGATTGGGTCCATTTAACATGGGCTGCTGCTCAACCATCCATGCCTATGGTGCTTGATTCGACAGATTCGTATATCGAATTGGACTTCTGGCCATGGGCAATTTGAAGTGGGGCACACTAGAAGCCCTTGACTGGGCCGTTCTCCTCTCAGTAGAAAAGTCGACTAATAATTGATTCCATCTGCATATCAATGTCACTGATAGGACACCAAAAACCTAGTTTTGTGGATCTGTCGTCACGTACCATACAGATGCAAGACGCCATGATGGACTGTGGCATATCTACTCCGGAGCTCATGTAGGTAGTTGTACTTGCAAGATTATATGTGACACATGTTAGGTACTTGAAGATTGATGGTAGCATATGTGCATTTAGAGTACTTGAACATGAATAGTGACATGTATGACACCTTTGACACATTTGACATATTTATATATAATTTAAGATAAGTTATTTTCATAAATATTTCACATTTTTAGCAAAGATAAGATACTCTTATTACCCATAAGGAAAGCTATTTTCAAAAATATTTCACATTCGTAGCAAAGGTAAGATATTCTTATCAATCATAAGATAAGTTATTTTCATAAATATTTCACATTTGTAGCAAAGATAAGATATTCTTATCGACCGATTAATTTTGAGTAGACAATAGTTTGTATTTTTTTTTTTTTTTTATATATATATAAATAGATTTTTGTCAAACTATGAACACTGTTGCTACTTTAAACGGAAATTGTCTGCATAAGACAACATATACCAGCACAACGTTACATGAATCCAAATAGAGACCCGAAGCATACCTAAGAGCTAGGAATACCATGTCATGAGAGAGACCTGAAGGATACCCATCATATTCAATCATAAGACGTGTATGACCATCCAAAACAGGCATTCAGCGGGACTTTTGCTAATTAGCCTTAATAAATATTTCACATTTGTAGCAAAGATGAGATATTTATTTTGATCAAATAATAATTTTTATTTTAATATTTTTTATATATAAATAGATTTGACAAACCATGAACAAGCTGTCTTCTTTGAACGGAAACTACCCTACCCAAAAAGAATTAAGAATATCATGTCATGAGAAAAACCTAAAAGATGCGTACACTTACCAATCATATTCAATCATAAGACGTGTGTGACCATCGAAACCAAGCATCTAGTGGGCCTCTTGTTGATTGGTCCCTAATAAAATCTTGCAAGTTGATTGGCCCTAATAAAATATTACATTGATTGGATTATCCTAGCCATCTAATAAATGAACCTTGACTAAGCCAATGTTAGTAATTGTTGACTTTGGTCTTTTCTAGTGTCACTTAGTATGCCACAGATCACGAGTTAGGATTGTCCAAACGGTGTTGTAATCAAAATGTGGCCCATCCACTAAGGTTTTGATTTGGTCATGTATTACACATGGGAAAAAGAGCACTCGTGCAAGATCAAAGCCGCTCGTCAAGAGATTCCAATTCATTAGATGACATATCTCAGAAAGCAAATTG
The DNA here is from genome assembly GCA_003013855.2 of Liriodendron chinense. NCBI lineage: Eukaryota > Viridiplantae > Streptophyta > Magnoliopsida > Magnoliales > Magnoliaceae > Liriodendron > Liriodendron chinense. The sequence continues at coordinate 1,199,083 of PVNU02003892.1, read as the reverse complement.
ATGCTATCATCAGGTGGGCTACACATGTATAGAGAGAGAGAGAGAGAGAGAGAGAGAGAGAGAGAGATTGAAACATACACGAGTATTAAAAAGTTGTACTCCTAGCATACAAGTAACTCAAATAACACCGTCCAAATCATGGGCTAGATGGATCATAAATCAAAAGTTGACAGATGATTATTGGACAGTTGAAATATTGAAAATATTCTATGGTCGAAATTCAACAAACAAATGTCCATTGATTAGTGGTTAGAGTTCAACCAATATAATTTGGGAATTAGGACTATCTACAGTGGGTCCCACAATTTGGGTGGTTTAATTTGAATTAATTTATGCCTCGTGTACAAGTTCCGAGTGCCTGAGTATCAACCATCACCTTCTGCCAAAGTATTAAATAAGTTGCCAATTAAGAGTAAACAAAACAAGAGTAATAAGTCACTCAATCAGTCACAGCTAGCAATTTTAGTGGACCACCACCTGGCCCATTGCCACCTCTAATCTAAGGTCATCTGATCTGCTAATCTGGTGGGCCATGACATCCATGAGCCATAAACAAAAAATAATGGACTAGTGGACCAACTCATCTATGTAAATGACCATCATTATGACTTTTGGGCTAATGAACAATTCTTGACAATCTACACTTGGTGGGATGATTTTGATGATCTGATGGTAATTACAATTCTCCATCATCATGATTTTTGGTTTATGGACTTCCAACAAAGTGGCCCACCAGATCAACGGTCATGAGATCATCTTGAACACCTTGAGTGTAATGATGGGATGGGGGTCCCAGGCACGAGACCTTCTTCCTTTTTTTTTCTGCAGACTGATCTGGCATGGTGCACCACTGGATATGCAGACCAGCTTCTTATGGATAACTAAGCTGCATCAATGACTGGTCAAAAATCCTTGGGAAGTATTTTGATACATTCCCTTCACTCCTTTCAAGTTTGTACCAGAGGGGCCCATGGTTCTATGATCCAAACCGTTGATCTGATGGGCCGCACTATGGACGGACAACCCACGGAAAATCTCCATATTGGAAGATCCTAGGTACAAAATATTAGGCCTTTTCTGCTTGAATGGGAATATTTTCTTTCTCAACTGTCTATTTGTTGGCCCACCTATTGAACAGTTAGAGATTTTTTATCAGCGAAATTTTAAGTATATAGACAATTAACAGTGGGGCCTATCATATCAATGGTTTGGATCACTCATATATGATCCCATTTGTACACAAACAATAGATTGCAATCTTTTTCACACAAATACCTGAAAATCAATACAATGGAATTGTGTAGATTGGGTCCATTTAACATGGGCTGCAGCTCAACCATCCATGCCTCTGGTGCTTGATTAGACAGATTCGTATATCGAACTGGACTTCGGGCCATGGGCTATTCGAAGTGGGGAACACTAGAAGCCCTTGACTGGGCCATTCTTCTCTCAGTAGAAAAGTCGACTAATAATCGACTCCATCTGCATATCAATGTCACTGATATGACACCAAAAACCTAGTTTTGTGGATCTGTCGGCAGGCACATACCATTCGGCTGCAAAATGCCATGATGGATTGTGGCATATCTACTCTAGAGCTCATGTAGGTAGTTGTACGTGCAAGATTATATGTGGCACATGTTAGGTACTTGAAGATTAATAATAGCATATGTGCATTTAGAGTACTTGAACATGAATAGTGACATGTATGACATGTTAGACACATTAGACATATTTATATATAATTTAAGATAAGTTATTTTCATAAATATTTCACATTCGTAGCGAAGATAAGATATTCTCATTGACCATAAGGTAAGCTATTTTCATAAATATTCCACATTTGAAGCAGAGATAAGATATTCTTATCAATCATAGGATAAGTTATTTTCATAAATATTTCACATTTGTAGCAAAGATAAGATATTCTTATTGACTGATTAATTTTGAGTAGGTAATATATATATATATATATATATATATATATATATATATATATATATATATATATATATATATATATATATATATTACTTTTATATATAAATAGATTTTTGTCAAACTATGAACACATTTCTACTATAAACGAAAATTGCCTGCATAAGACAACATATACCAGCACAACGTTACATGAATCCAAATAGAGACCTGAAGGATACCTAAGAGCTAGGAATACCATGTCATGAGAGAGGCCTGAAGGATACCCATCATATTCAATCATAAGACGTGTACGACCATCCAAAACAGGCATTCAGCGGGCCTTTTGCTAATTGGCCTTAATAAATATTTCACATTTGTGGCAAAGATGAGATATTTATTTTGATCAAATAATAATTTTTATTTTAAAATTTTTTATATGTAAATAGATTTGACAAACCATGAACAAGCTGTCTTCTTTGAACGGAAACTACCCTACCAAAAAAGAATTAAGAATATCATGTCATGAGAAAAACCTAAAAAATGCGTACACTTACCAATCATATTCAATCATAAGACGTGTGTGACCATCGAAACCAGGCATCTAGTGGGCCTCTTGTTGATTGGTCCTAATAAAATCTTGCAAGTTGATTGGCCCTAATAAAATATTACATTGATTGGATTATCCTAGCCATCTAATAAATGAACCTTGACTAAGCCAATGTTAGTAATTGTTGACTTTGGTCTTTTCTAGTGTCACTTAGTATGCCACAGATCACGAGTTAGGATTGTCCAAACGGTGTTGTAATCAAAATGTGGCCCATCCACTAAGGTTTTGATTTGGTCATGTATTACACATGGGAAAAAGAGCACTCGTGCAAGATCAAAGCCGCTCATCAAGAGATTCCAATTCATTAGATGACATATCTCAGAAAGCAAATTGATGCTATCATTAGGTGGGCTACACATGTAGAGAGAGAGAGAGAGAGAGAGAGAGAGAGAGAGATTGAAACATACACGAGTATTAAAAAGTTGTACTCCTAGCATACAAGTAACTCAAAGAACACCGTCCAAATCATGGGCTGGATGGATCATAAATCAAAAGTTGACAGATGATTATTGGACAGTTGAAATATTGAAAATATTCTATGGTCGAAATTCAACAAACAAATGTCCATTGATTAGTGGTTAGAGTTCAACCAATATAATTTGGGAATTAGGACTATCCACAGTGGGTCCCACAATTTGGGTGGTTTAATTTGAATTAATTTATGCCTCGTGTACAAGTTCCGAGTGCCTGAGTATCAACCATCACCTTCTGCCAAAGTATTAAATAAGTTGCTAATTAAGAGTAAACAAAACAAGAGTAATAAGTCACTCAATCGGTCACAGCTAGCAATTTTAGTGGACCACCACCTGGCCCATTGCCACCTCTAATCTAAGGTCATCTGATCTGCTAATCTGGTGGGCCATGATATCCATGAGCCATAAACAAAAAATAATGGACTAGTGGACCAACTCATCTATGTAAATGACCATCATTATGACTTTTGGGCTAATGAACAACTCTTGACAATCTACACTTGGTGGGATGATTTTGATGATCTGATGGTAATTACAATTCTCCATCTTCATGATTTTTGGTTCATGGACTTCCAACAAAGTGGCCCACCAGATCAACGGTCATGAGGTCATCTTGAACACCTTGAGTGTAATGATGGGATGGGGTCCCAGGCACGAGACCTTCTTCCTTTTTCTCTGCAGACTGATCTGGCATGTCAGCACCACAGGATAATGCAGACCATGCTTGTTATGAATAACTAAGCTGCATCAATGACTGGCCAAAAATCCTTGGGAAGTATTTTGATACATTCCCTTCACTCCTTTCAAGTTTGTACCAGAGGGGGGGCATGGTTCTATGATCCAAACCGCTGATCTGATGGGCCGCACTATGGATGAACAACCCATGAAAAATCTCCAGATTTGAAGATCCCTAGCCACAAAATAGTAGGCCTTTTCTGCTTGAATGGGAATATTTTCTTTCTCAACTGTCTATTTGTTGGCCCACCTATTGAACAGTTAGAGATTTTCTGTCAGCGAAATTTTAAGTATATAGACAATCAACAGTGGGGCCTATCATATCAATGGTTTGGATCGCTCATATATGATCCCATTTGTACAGAAACAATAGATTACAATCTTTTTCACACAAATACCTGAAAATCAATATGATGGAATTGTGTAGATTGGGTCCATTGAACATGGGCTGCTGCTCAACCATCCATGCCTATGGTGCTTGATTAGACAGATTTGTACATCAAAGTGGACTTTGGGCCATGGGCAATGCGCAGTGGGGCACACTAGATACCCTTGGCTGGGCCATTCTCCTCTCGGTAGAAAAGTCAACTAATAATCCACTCCATCTGCATATCAACGTCACTGATATGACACCAAAAACCATAGCTCTGTGGAATCTGTCGGGCACGTACCATTTGGATGTAAGATGCCACAGGCATATCCCCTCAGGAGCTCATGTAGATAGTTATTAGTGCAGGATTAATACATGTTTTACATGTTAGGTATTTGAAGATTAATGATAGCATATGTGCATTTAAAGTACTTAAACAAGAATTGTCTTAAATATTTCACATTTATAGCAAAGACAAGATATTCCCATCAACCATAAGATAAGTTGTTTCCATAAATATTTCACATTTGTAGCAAAGGTAAGATATTCTTATTAATTATTTAATTTTGAGTAGATAATATTTTTTTTAATTTTTATACATAAATAAATTTGACAAACCTTAAACAAATTGTCTACTTTAAATGAAAATTATTTGCTTAGGACAACTTATACCAACACAATGCTACGTGAATCCAAATTATACGGAGAGAGAGTTAAGAATACCGTGTAATGAGAGAGACCGAATATGTAAGAGTTAGGAATACCATGTCATGAGAGAGACCTAAACGTCACGTGAAGTAACCCATCTTGTTCAATCATAAGATGTGTATGACTATCCAAACCAGGCATTCGGTGGGCCTCTTATTGATTGGCCTCTAATAAAATCTTACAAGCTGATTGGCCTTGATATATATTTCACATTTGCAACAAAGATAAGATATTTTTGTCAACCTGTTTAATTTTGATTAAATAATGATTTTTATTTTTTAAAATTTAATGTATAAATAGAATTGACAAACCATGAACAAGTTGTTTACTTTGAATATAAACTATTATGTGAAGAGAAAATTAAGAATACAACGTCATAAGAAAAACTTGAAGGATGCGTGCACTTACCAATCATAAGACGTGAATAACCACCCAAACCAGGCATTTGGTGGGCCTCTTGTTGATTGGTCTCTAATAAAATCTTGTAAGTTGATTGGCCCTAAAAAAATATTATATTAATTGGATTATCATAGCCATCTAATAAATGAACCTTGACTAAGCCAATGTTAGTAATTTTTTACTTTAATTCTTTTTCTAGTGTCACTTTGTATATCACAGATTCACGAGTTAGGATTGTCCAAACAGTGTTGTATTTGAAATGTGGCCCATCCACTACGGTTTTGATCTGGCCATGTATTACACATGGGAAAAAGAATACTCATGCAAGATCAGAGCCGCTCATCATGAGATTCCATTTAAGTAGATTACATATTTCAGAACGCAAACTGATGCTATCATCAGGTGGGAGAGAGCGAGAGAGAGAGAGAGAGAGAGAGAGATTGAAACACAGCTCAAGCACTACATATGCATCTGATGCAGCTGACGGTTAGATTAGACTGATTATTTATATGTGGCATCTATACAGTCAGGTTCGTGTAATGATCAGGTCCGATCTTATGCACATGTTCACTGGTTCCACGTGTGACAGATAAATGCACTCGTGTGAGTACAGCCAGCACTTCTCTTCTTGAGTAGACTTATCATGAGCTCGCTTTTAGTCACGAAAAAGCTAGAATGACTCGCGGATGGGAGCAGATTAGCACCATGGGGCCCACCTTGATATACATATTCTATATCCACACCGTACATCTGTTTTTCCAGATCATTTTAGGCCATGAATCCAAAAATGAAGCAGATCCAATTCTCAGGTGGACCATACTATAGGAAACAGTGGTGATTAACCATTAATGTGCCACAAAAGTTTTGGGTCAAGCTGATATTTGTTTTCTTCCCTTGGTCCAGGTTTATGTAACCTTATAAACAAGTTTTATGGCAAATAAACATTATGGTGGGCCACCCTGCAGTGTCTCGCTTGCTAGCCCAGTTGGAATACGCCCAGGCGTTTCAACAACAACAGGTCTCAGGTTCAAGTGCTAAGGAGACCGCTAAACCCACTGGTGGGTGGGTGCATCATTTGACTAACTGTGTGGGTGCATTGCCCAGCTAACAGGGTAGGTGCGTTGCATGACTAAAAACAACAATAACAAAAAAAATGGCCCACCTGAGATTTGGATCTCGTGCTGGAAAAATGAAGGGACCGTGTGTATATAGAATAAATACATCGAGGTGGGTCCACAGTAAGAACCAGTGGGTGCACCTAATCCACTCATCTCGCAGAGGTGTAGGATAACTAGGGTGGGTACCAGCGTGACTCCCACCCTAGCTAGGGGGAATGAACTTAATGTCGAATGTGTCACACCACAAATAATAGTATAGCTTTAAATTCATGTAGTGGGCTCACCTACACCTTGAACTAGGATGAAATTGTTTGGATGGACGCACATGCTATGTTGCATTATTAGCATGCAGGACGGATTTTCAAACACTCATTTTTGATAAAAAAGAAAATGAGGATAACGTGTACGGATTATATTATTTTATTCGATACATCATCGAATTCTTTGTATGATGTATTTAGGAATATAATGTTTTATGCACTAAAGTTGGAGAAATGCTTGCATATCAGATCCACACCCATGGGTATGATGGGATTGACTTACACCTTATCTAGATTTACCCATTTAGTAAAAAAGTCTGGGTCTAATTTTGGCTAAACCTACTTCAAACCCGACCGTTTATATCCCTACCTGCATAGCATGTGCAAGACGGGAGTCACACAAATCCAAGGCAAAGTGGATAGTATTAGGCATAGAGTTATTTTACTAGATAGGGTCTGACTGAGTTCGAGTCAACTTGCACGGACTCTTTCAATCCTCAATTCATGTCAAGGTTCAATACATGTGCCGAATTCATAAATATCATTCAATGTGTACCAATGTCATCATGATCAATAGGACTGTATCGGCCTGTATCAGTCCCTATCAGCCCGAAACAACCTACCAGAGACAATACAATATGGGGAATGATGCCATACCTTGTATGTAGATTTTAAATCTTGATTCATGTATAAACACCATGGTGGATCCCACACACACTACTAATGGTGTACCTATTTGAAACAGTTCTTTTATGGTGTGGCCTACTCGAGTTTTTGATGGACATGATTTTTGAATTGAGGGTGAAAATTAGGCAGTACGCATGGATATTGTGCACGATAAGGGGCTTGTGCCTGTCGGCACACCCAAGTTGTGGTCGTGTAGTACATTTATAGTCTAACATGGGAGTGAGTGGGACGCTGAACTTTATCCCATAAGCTCCTCCAACTATAAAGAGCAGTTTGCTAATTCCACGCGCGGATCGTAACCCTGCGGAAAGTGGCCATAGGTCCCAATATAGAACACGTGCCGTAGATCTGAACTTTTCATCATGTGGGCCACATTACTAAGATTCTTAGCCTTAAAATAAGACAATTTCACACATTAAGTAGAAACTACTCCTAGAATCATCTATAAGAAACTATTTTAATCGTCCATTCATTTTATTCATTGCGACCCACTTAAAGAAGCAATGAAACAGCTTGATTCTTTAAGCAGAAGATCTAACCATTATTTCCAACCAGATCAACGGCATGGATTTTGCATACATGTTCCACAATCAAAACATACGGCTGCATGTGGATGGGCATAACTCCACACATGTGTGGCATTTGAAAACCTCCACTAATCAATAATGTACATTTATTTCTTCATTCCACTAGCTATTTTTGTATCAAAAGAAAAACCCATCAGAGCCTATGAAAAATCTGCTACTTTGAAACATGAAAAACATACCCTTTGATTGATTGGTCCACCCACAAGACAATCCATACCCTATTTGAGCGTGGGAATCTCAAAGTCGGCAATCTCAATCCATCCTTCTTTCATTTGACTTTTAAAATAAAAAAACAACATTATCAAAGTGCATGGACGTGTCATCACATATGCTAAAGGGGAGAGGATTAGGTGAGACTCCGGATTCATCCTTCAAAGTGCGGCCCTTACTGTGGGGCCCACTTTGATGTATGTATTCTGTATCGATGCCGTCCATCCGTTTTTATAGATCATTTTAGGGAATTGTCCCAAAAATGAAGCAGACCCAATTATCAGGTGGACAATACCATAGGAAACACTGGTGATTGATGGCTCTAGATATGGCCCATCTGATAATTGGATCTGCTTCATTCTGTTGGATAATGCCCTGAAATGATCTGTAAAAACAGATGGACGGCGTGGATACGTACTACATACAGTCAAGGTGGGACCCACATCCGGGGTCTTACTTAATTGGCGCTCATGCTAAAGATATGTGTTTTGACATGTCCTTTTCCTATTTTCATCTCTTGGGGCGTCCTGTGGAAAAAATGGGGACTGGAATGTCCACAACACCAGTTAAAGCAGCCAAGTTCTGTGAGGTCCACCATGACTTATATTCTGATCCACTCCGTTCATCAGGTGAGAAATATAATTTTAACCGTACATGAAAAATATCAGATCTATAGGAGACTCATATTGGACAAACCAATTAATGGGGATAATAAAATTGCTCCTAAAACTTCTAAGTTCATATGGTGTGGCCCGCATGAAGGACGGATCAGTATGATTTTTGTACCTTCACTTTATTATCTTGAGTTACACTTGATTAATTTGTTTGATGAAAGATTCAAGCCATAGTGTCTCCACATGAAAACCTACGGTTGGCATCCCATCTCCATTGTTCCTCGTGGTATGCCTCACTTGAGTTGTCGATCTGACTGAATTTTTTTTTTCCAGAGCCTAAAATCTAGAATTGAACCTGATGGACGGAGTGGATTTTATATATACATTATGGTGAGCCCACAAAGCTTGGGTGTGTATAGTAGTTCGGCCTTGGTGCAACTGGACCATGGTCCAACCTTCATCCTTTTACGCCATTACAAAATATTTGATAGTCTGGCATAGAATGAGTATAATAAGTGAAAAATAGTCATTTTTGAGACGAAGGATTGTCCAATCGATTTGATTTTAAAGAAATATTCCATCTATAGTGGGCCCAATAGTTTGGACGGTTTGGATTGTATTTAGTTTAAAAAAATGCAATTATAGCGTGCATGTGTACAGATGGTCATACTCTGTCCGCAGATCACTTAACTCGTTTTAAATCAGTTACAGAAAGGACGAGATCCGGTGTTCTTCTCGTTCTTTTGACTCTTGACTCGTGACTCCGACTCGTACAAGTGATATTTACGAGATGATACGTATTTTTAGCGCACTACTGTGCGAGTTTGCTACAGTATTAGCAAAACATATGGGTACTTAAGAACATGCGATCCAGATCATCCACGATGTGGGATTGATTGTACATCACTGAAATCGACATGAATCTCAATTGTATGATTGATGGTGATTGAGTGGACGGTTAAAAGGATGCTCCAAATTCAGTGGCAGAATCCAGCTGTCGAAATCACTCATTCCATGGATAGGACGCGGATTAGCTAGTGACCCCAACACCAGCCCCGGGGCTGATGTCAAAGCTGTGTGGGCCCCACCATGATGTATGTGTTTTATCCATGCTGTCCATCTATTTTTCCACCTCATTTTAGGGCATGGGCCCAAAAATGAGGCAGATCCAAATCTCATGTGGACCATACCATAGGAAAGAGTGGAAATTGAATTCTCACCGTTAAAAACTTCTTTGAGGCCACATAAGTTTTGGATCAAGCTGATATTTGTGTTTTCGCTTCATCCAGGTCTGTGTGACCTTATCAACAGGTTAGATGGCAAATAAACGTCACGATGGGCCCTGGGAAGTTTTTAAGGGTGGACGTTCAATCAACACTGTTTTCCTGTGGTGTGGTCCACCTGAGATTTGGATCTGTCTCATTTTTGGGCCCATGCCCTAAAATGAGGTGGAACAATGGATGGACAGCGTGGATAAAACACATAAATCCTGGTGGGGCCCACACAGCTTTGACACCAGCCCTGGGGGTGGTGTTGGGGTCCCTAGGCAATCCGCGTCCCCATGGATATGCCCCATCTATAATTAGATAGGTGACTTGGACAGTAGGATTGAAATACATACATGCCACATGTACTGTGGACGCGTGGACGCGTACGCCACCTCATAAGCGTTTCATTTCCTGAAAAAGAAAACCAATGACACCATTAGCTAATCTTAGGGCAGGCCGTGGCCGTGGGGTCCACCATGATGTATGGTGTTGTATATCCACACCGTCCATCCGTTTTCAAATTAATTTTAGAGCATGTGCCTAAGAAATGAAGCAGATCCAAAACTCAGGTGGATCACACAATGGGAAAGATTCCTAAGGCCTACCGTAATGTTTCTCTACCATCCAACATATCGATAAGGTCACAAATACATGTACCAAGGTAAAACACAAATATCAGGTTGATCCAAAACTTTTGTAGCCCACGATAAGTTTTTAATGGTCAGTCACCACGTTTTCTTGTGGTGTGGTGCACCTGAGATTTGGATTTAATTAATATTTTGGATTATGATCTAAAATAACATTTAAAAATATATGAACGGATTGGATACAAAAATACATCAATGTGGGCCCCACTTTCACAGCCTTAATGTGGGTTCTGTCCCTGTACTGCGCCTGCTGTACACACCGGGTACAACACCCAATCTCCGTGGGGCCCACCATTATATATGTGTAAAATCCATTCCGTCCATCAAGTGAGACACATCATATCCATGTTAGAGAGAAGAAACTAACTCTATTCCAAGCTTAGGTAGGCCCATTCACAAATCTGCAGTCGACACACTCTCGGTATTGTTTCATGTTGTGGTCCACCAGGTTTTTTATCTCTCAGATTTTGGTGCCATGGATCGGTTCACCTGAGTGAGGGACTGGATGTCAAGTGTTCATAATGCGGTGCATATAAAAAAAGATACTCCTGAGGTTACCAGCGGATCAACCGGGTCCACTCATCTAAGGGTCCTACTCAGAATTGTTTGTGTTTCAAAAATCAAACATATCAAACGATCATATCCATTATTTTTCTTCTGATGAAAACTGTCTAATTCTGTTTTTTTATCATTGTTTTTATGCCCACTGGTCTATGAATAAGATCTTAGAATAGGTACAATTTCTATACACATCTGCGAAGAGTAGTAAAATGATCAAAAGATTAAATATTATAAATCTGAAGCCTATATTTGAATTATTGACGGTTGTGATTTAATAAATAAGGATAGTGAATCACGTGCATATACAGCGTTATCAACTAACAAGGAGGTGTGTTATTAACAATGAGGTCTTGGTATCGATTCCCAAACAGGTGGCTAACATTGCAGAGAGAGGGGTGCACTAATAATAGGGTGTGTGTAATAATTAAAAAAACATTAAAGAAAAAAAAAACTAAAAATTCACAAATTAAAAGTGGGTTTAGCCACATATGTTGAGCCAATATTGTTAATACAACGGTGCACGACGCTCCTTTAGGTGGTCGAACTAAATGGTAGACACCCTTGGCTTGCTTTTCCCCCAATTCTCCTTCAAATATGGGCTTAGAGTGTTGGGGTTGTTTTTAATCTTGACATTGAAGGGGTTTCGGACGACCAATGGGATGTGGTCGGGAGCCTGAAACTGTCCAAATGAGGCTTTTGGAATCTTACTGGACAATGTTGGATATGATAATCTAGGTCATTGGTCACCCGATGGGGTTAGGTCAGGCACTCGAAATTCCTGTATATATTGTGAACTCTATGGACAATTTTGACTGGGATCAGTTGCTTAACGGCTGCATGATTTGTTAGGTCAATTGCACAAGGTTTTGCACGGATTTGTTTCTAATTTTAGTTTTATGCTATTTAAAAAGTGTAATGTGAGATTAGAGTTAATTGTCAAAGGAACCGGATCTCCTAGAGCTGGTGGGGATTGAGAGAGTTCTTGGGTGAGAGAGAATTAGCTACAAAAAGGGCTAACCCCACACATTTTTTAATTTAAATAAAGAGGACCAAAAATCTCTATGTTTATAGACTTATATATTATCTTATCATAAAAAAACTAAGTCCCATATGTACTCTCATTCCTTACACATGTTAGCTGTCCTTGAATGTGAAATTTACTTTGATGACCGAACTTTAAAACTTAAAAGTCCAAGTTCTCCACATCACTGAAGGGCCCCATATGGCTCACGCATCTAAACGTGTGTGCATATGTGTGGGCTACCATAGTGAAAAAGATGCTTTCTCTCACTTGATCCACATGCTCAGTACCTTATTAGAAAATTTTATTTTAATTAAAAAAAACCTTTAAATTTGAAAATGACTCAATACCCAAAGAAGCCTTTATACATGTGATTTAAAAATATTTCAATACCCAAAGAAGCCTTTATACATGTGATTTAAAAATATTTCAATCACAACTTTACTTTGCTAATGGCTTACAAATCTTTAGCAAAAGAAATCATTAGTGTGAATCACTGCGGTCATACATAACATTGACATACTACCTTTCAATGTATTGCAACATTAACAACGACATATGACACAATTAGTAGGGAGGATCATGGGCTAATCATATCTAATTATACATAATGCTCCTTATAATTCCTTTGTGAGAGACCATTCATATTGTTTTTAATCCATACAAATCCTTGTGCTTATACATGAAAAATAGGAGAAAAATAAATTCAGCCATTAATGATAGTGTCTATAATGAAATTTAAAAAAAAAAAAAAAAAAAATCTCATCATGCCCATTTTCATTGCATGTAGAAGACTTCAACGCCATCCTTTTTCTAAAGACTCGGCAATCACAAGCTTCATATTTACATACAATGAAGAGAAAAATCCAACACAAGTCTAACTCCTCCATTTATACATTCAAGTGTCACTCCTCCTTTATTCATATATTTAAATGGGATTCCTTATATAACTTTTCATTATTCTTTGGAACCGTTTCTACTAATTTAGAAAATGGTTTCCTCTTATTATAAATTTCAAATCTTTTAAATAGTAGAAAATTTGTCTTGCAACTCACCTCTTACATTGGAGACTTCGTCAAATTTCTTTATGGTATCAGAGACTATTTGAGAAGTGTTCATCAATGGTGCCTTTCTCAAGAGTGATTTATCCATACCCATCATTTCTCAACGTAAAAAACTTTTCTTTTTTAATCAAGCTGATACCGTCCAATTTCCTCTTATGGAAGATGCAGTTGATTGGTCTCATTGAGAGCCAAGATAAGGTTGGCTTCATTGATGGTAAAATCACCCTACCAAAACGTCATATCACTATTTCAACAGTTGAATATGCAGTTGAGAAGAAAGAGTTCAATAACCTGAATTAGCTAGCCTGGAGACGTTCAGATCGCTTCCTTCATGAATGGATCACAAGGAAATTGTCTTAAGAGGTAATTTAATTTGGGGTCAGACTTGACACCGCATCCGAAACACCCTACTCTATCATTTTGTATAAGGATTGTAGGAGAGGGAGTTCCTTCCTCTCGAACAAATACAATTCCTAATGCAAAGAAACTTCAACTATGCCCGAATATATCCGGGCCTTTAAAGATCTTTGTGATGATCTGTCATCCATTGGTAAGCTGATAAATGATCGAAGACAAGTCATTTTTTTTCTTAAGGGGCTCGATCTAGTTTATAAGTCATTTGTCATCACAATGCTTAAATTGTTATAAATAAAATTATTAAGTGAATGTTCATATAAGAGAGTTTTACTTTGTATTAAATACTTAATCTCATATCCGTATAAGAGTTTAGTATGGAGGTTAAGCTTAACCTATAAATAAGCATGCCTCCTCCTTGTTGGCGAGATACGATCAATGAAAAGTCTTTCCTTTCATCTCTCTTATATTTTTTATAACATAAAGAACCAATTTTCTCTTATCTTAACTTTCTGCCTCTTCTCTTTGGCTATGAGACGATGAAAAATCTATATAACTAGAGCCTCAACTACGATATTGGATTCTTCAGCTACCACCAAGGTGGAAACCACCATTGATCAAAGTCAACTTCGTCTGGTACTGGCTACCTGACGTACAGGAATTTTATGAGTACTCGCTAACGGAATGATTGATTAATAAAAAAAATCCTCATAAAAAGAGAAATGGCAGGTATAAGACTTCAAACCAAGCAAATCAAGATAGAAATCAGAGGCATTTTTCTTCCAAATGAAGGGGCTTCACACAGGCCAGCTAGCAAGTTAATCGAGTTGACAAAATGCAAAGGTCACAAGGTGATTTTACTAGTAGAAATGATCAACCTAGCCACCAATCCAAACAAGAAAATGACTTTATTTGTTAAATTTGCAAGAAGCAAACTATACAACTATTCGTTGTCGGCACCGTTTCAATCAGATCACCTACCAACCTGATGAGCTTCCTTAAATATTGGCCACCATGACTCCTCATGTAAATCAGGATGTGGCTTAGCTTTCTAACATTTGTGCATCCGCCCACATGACATCTGATCCTGGTAAGCTACAATATCTATCAAAATATTTTGGTCCTAAGAAAATTGTTATTGGTAATGGAGATGCTCTCGATATTATTCATGTTAGATCAACATCTATAGTAAATGTAAAGTTAAATAATGGCTCGTAATATTAAAAGAAATTTATTGTCTCTGAGGCAAGTAACATATAAATATCCTTATATTTTTTAGTTATCATTAGAAGGGTTTATAATAAAGAACAGGGAAACACGAGTAATGATACCATCAGGAAATAGGAACAGTGATCTGTATGCCTTGCGACTAGGAGTAAAAAAAGTCTTTTTTTTTTCCCTTTTTCTCAAATATATCTTGAGTTAACTAGTAATGAAGACGGTTGTTGACTTCATTCAAAGAAATAAATTGATCAGTAGTAGTTCATCTACTTTCAATAAGGTTGAGGTTTTATGTAGCAGTTGCCAAATGACAAAGTCGTGTAGGCTTCTTTTCATATAGTCTAGCACTTTTACTGATGGACCACTTGTTGAGTTTCATCGTGATTTATGGGGACCAGTTCTGGTTACTTCTTGTCACCATTATAGATATTATATTATATTTGTGGACAAATGCACAAGATTCACATGGTTCTTTCCACAGCAACAGTAAGTCTGATTTTTTAACTTATATTATAACTTTCTATATAAGTTCATATAAATGCAATTTGATAAGAAAATTAGAGTGTTTCAAACAGATAGAGGAGGAGACTTCATTAACAAAAATATTTTTCATACTTTTCTGATAATGGAATTCATCACCAAATGTCATGTCCAAGGACCCGAAGCAAATTGAATTGGTGGAGCGAAAACATAGAAATGTAATGGAACTTGGTTTAACCATGTTGTTTCATAGTCATGTTCCAAAACGATTTTGGTTGGAAGTTTTTTAGATCAGCAGTATGGTCGATAAATCAGCTATCCTCAAGGGTCCTTGGGATGAAAAGCCCATTCGAGAAACTGTTTGCAAAGAAACCTGATTATTGTTTGAAATGGACGCCTCGATTTAATATGCACAGAGGCCACCAGTCGGTCGGTGGGGGTGTCCGACTGGCCGGTCACAAAGATAGATCAGGCAGCTTTGTTGTTGTATAGATTTTAGGCCATTCAGCCGGTCGGCCGACCAGTCGGTAGTCTCCTTGTACGACGCGAATTCTTGCGCGGTTTGCACGCAAGAGATTTCTAATTTCGTCGTTTTTACTTATTTAAGGTGTATTTCGGGATTAAAGTTTTCTAAGGTTGCAAAGGGGATTGAGGGAGCTTCTAGGTGAGAGAAAGAACTTGAAAAAGAGGATTTCTTCTTGGGTAAGGTTGGGATTTCTCTTGTGGGCTTGGGTTCCATCTCTCGTAACTTCTGATATTATAGTGGATTGGTGTCGCTTTGTGCTATGATTTTTTACCTGTGAAGGATTTTTCCACGTTAAATTCGGATTATCTATGTTTGGGTGATTGCATGCATTGTGATTGCATTGTGTGGCTTGTTTGATTCAATTTACTGTTTGTGTTTGGCTTTGCTTCCGCTGCCGGTCCTCTTATCCCAACAACTGGTATCAGAGAGATCATTAGGATGTAGCAGAAATTTGAATCTAAGACAAGAGCATGCCATCGGGCATAAGGTTCGACATAGAGAAGTATTCAGGGAAAAATAATTTTGAACTTTGGAGGGTGAAGATGAAAGGCATTCTAGTTCAACAAGGATTGCAAGATGCGCTCCTTGGAGAGCGACCAGAAGCTATGAAAGAAGGAAAGTGGAAGAAAATCGATAAAAAGACCAATGTCTCAATCCAGTTGTGCATGGCAGATGAGGTCCTGTATAACGTCATGAAAGAGAAGACTGCGGCTGCAACATGATCGAAGTTGGAGAATATCTATGCGAAGAAATCTCTTGAAAATCGCATATACATGAAGCTTCAGTTGTACAATTTGAGGATGACGGAGGGGGCCGATGTTGAGAGCCACATCAGCAATTCCAATAAGCTTATTTACAAGTTGATGGATGTAGATGAGCCGATGAAGGACGAGAATTAAGCGTTTATCCTATTGAATTATCTTCCAGAATCATATAAGTCGCTCAAGGACTCTTTGTGCGCAAGTAGGGAGACTATTGGCGTAGAAACTGTTATCTCAGCCCTTCAGGCAAAGGCGATGAGAAGGAAAAGCGGCGGCGTGGGTCCCTCTACTGATGAGGCACTTGTTATGAGGGGGAGAAATTCTGAGCAGGATGGAGGACCTCCTTCATCGAGATCTAAATCAAAAGGCAAGTGGAGGCACAATGTGAGATGCTGGAATTGTGGGGAAGAAGGACATGTGAAGAGGGATTGTTCGAATCCTAGAAAAAGGCAGGAGAGATCTGAAGATTCTTCTAGGGAAGGAACCAATACCGTAGAGGACGGTGGTGACGGTTGTGATGTATTGACTGTATCCAGCATAGAGCCTCTTGGTGGAGAGTGGCTCTTGGATTAAGAGGCATCATGTCATATATGTCCTGACCGAAGTTCATTCATGTTATACAAGGAGTATGATGGTGGATCGGTGTTTGTGGGCGATGGCTACGCTCGCAATGTAGTGGGGATTGGTTTGATGCGTATTAAGATGTTCGATGGAGTCAAATGAATCATTGAAAGTGTGAAGCATGTCCCTGAGATGAAGAGGAATGTGATATCTCTTAGTGCACTCGAGGTAAAAGGGTGGAGGTTCATCGGCTGCGATTGGTATTGTAAAGTGGTGAAGGGAGCACGCATGATGATCAAGGCACGGAGGTGCGATAATCTTTACAAGATGATCGGGAGCACAATTCATGGTGGAGCTGCGGAATTGGCAGCGGGATCCACAGTTGTTCGAATATGGCAAGAGAAAAAGGGTCACATGAGAAGAGCAACAAGGCGTATGAAGGTGCAAGGATAGAGTCGATGGGGCATGAGAAGCAACGGGACTATAATGATGACGAAGTAGAGGTGGAGATTGTGCGTGGCCAGGAGGTGCATGGTGATTTGAGTCGTGGTGGAGTTTGTTGGAAACGGACGACGCAATTCAATATGCACAGAGTCCACCGGCCGGTCAATGGGGGTGTCCGACCGCCCGATCACAAAGATAGATCAGGCAGCGTTGCTGTTGTATAGACCGGCCGGTAAGGGTGTCCGATCGGTCGGACGACCAGTCAGTAGGCCTGCACACGGGTCAGGTTAGGGTCGGGTTGGGCCCAACCCTGGACCAAACCTAAATATATTTAAAGGTCCGGGTTTCGGTCCGGGTCGTGACCGGGTTGGGCTGACCCAACCCTAACCCTACCCTACTTGCAAAAGGGTTAACCCTAACCCTACCCTACCCTATATGCTAAACCGGGTCGGGTCAGGTCGGGTCGGGTCGGGTTGGGTTAGGACTATGTTTCTATGGTGTGGTCCACCTAAGATTTGAGTCAACTTCATTTTTGGTACCACATCCTAAAATGATCTTTCAAAATAGTTGGACGGTGTGGATTTAAGAACATAGTTAGGGGCCACCCACCTTGTTGGATCCTGGATGTCATCTAATCAGCTCCTTGTAAGTGTGAGATGAGCGCAGCTTAGGTGAGAGTCGGTGAGACCTGGAACCAGCCATGTGGGTGAGACCCTAACCATGAGGTGTAAATCCATGTCGTCCATCTACGTTTCCAAATTATTATAGGACATAGTCCCAAAAAGGAAGCAGATAAAAGCTTTAGGTAGACCACACCACCAATATTTGTGGTCATTGAACTCCCACCATTAAAAGATTCTAGAGTCCACTCTAATGTTTATTGACCATTCAACCTATTGATAATGCTATATAGAAATTTCTAAAAACAATAAACTAGTATAAACGGGGCGGTTTGGGTCAGGTGGAACGAGTTGGGATACATGAGTTGGGGTACGGGTCGGGTCGGGCGGGTTTGGCATGTACCCTAAACCGTACCTAAATTAAAAACGGTCCAGCCGCATCTACTCGGGACCGGACCATTTTCTCAGTCGGGTCGGGACGGATCGGGTTTCTACCGGATCGGGTTGGGGGGGTTGGGCAGGTTAACGGGGCAGATGTGCAGCCCTACCAGTCAGTAGTCTCCTTATACGACGCGGATTCTTGCGCGGTTTGCGCACAAGAGGTTTCTAATTCCATATTTCTTGCTTGTTTAAGGTGTATTTCGGGATTAGAGTTTTCTAAGGTTGCAAAGGGGATTGAGGGAGCTTCTGGGTGAGAGAAAGAGCTTGAAGAAGAGGATTTTTTTCTTGGGTAAGCTTGGGATTTCTCTTGTGGGCTTGGGTTTTTAGGTCTTGGGTTCCATCTCTTGTAACTTCTGATATTATAATGGATTGGTGTCGCTTTGTTCCGTGGTTTTTTACCCGTGAGGGGTTTTTCCACGTTAAATTCGGATTGTCTATTTGCGGGTAATTGCATGCATTATGATTGCATTGTGTGGCTTGTTTGATTCAATTTGTTGTTTGTGTTTGGCTTTGCTTCCGTTGCTAACCCTCCTATCACAACAATTATGCCTCATTATGAGTGTTTGGTTGTAGGTGTTTTCCTTACATGAATATGTAAAAATTAAATTTGATCCATGATCATTGTCATGCGTTTTCATGGGCTATAATCATTAGTTTAAAGGATATTATTGCTTCTATCCTCCTACGGGCATAATATACATTTCCTGCCATGCGGTGTTTGATGAAAATAATTTTTCCTTCAAAGAACCCCACTCTTTGTTCCTATTTACTAATGAAAATCTTAAAATAACATACTTTAATGAATGACTTACATGTGCTACAGATCCTCCATTGCCAAACCCATTACCTCCTTTTCACGCTAATAATCATTCGATGGCTATAGAAAATGTGGGCCCACAAGTTAATCAAAGGGCTGCCTCCGCTTCCTGATCACATATTCCTGATCCTAACCCGGCCATATCAGTTCATGTGGATTGACCCCTATTGTATCATAAAGACAATTGGCCTTAAAATGGCCCACGATGGGACTGACTCAGTTGGTATGGAAGACTCAACACTAGCATATGACCAAACCGACATTGATCTAAGTCAAGCCCATGACATCTCATCCCTCCGGCAGGCACAAATTGAATCCATCATCAGCGGGCAAAGTTCAACCCATGACAAGCCAATTTAGGCTCTTTCTAAAGAGCCCACACTACTGTCACCATCAGCCTAGTATCTTTGTAGCAACAATCCTCACAACCAGATCCTAAATGCTATGGTGAGCTGGAATTGTCAAGCCAAATCTCAAGTATCTATATAAAGTTGAAACAATCCCAGCTAAGCTCAAATCTGTCAAGCCTGAGATTAAAGCACTCCTGTTGACACCTAGCAATGCAAGAGAGCTTACAACACTTCATCACAATGATCAACCATGGGAGCTTGTCCTAAGATTTACTCAAATGAATATAATAGGACATACAAGTGGATCTTCAAAACAAAACTCTAGTCCAATGGTATTCTCAAACGTTTAAAGAGACATCTCATTGCAAAAGGATTTAATCAAGTTCTAAGAACTGATTTCATTGAAACATTTTTCCCACCATTAAGCCGGATGCCTAGTTAAGTTATGCTGATGTGGGATTGGGCTCAGGATTTGATGGGCTACTTCCGCTTCCTTTAGAGCTTTTTTTAGAGCTTCTTTTAGTAGATGTTAAGAATGTATCTGCAGCCCGCTATCCTAAGAGGATATGTTTATTTGCCATCCCTCATTAGAGGTGTGGCCCATCGTACAAACGGTTTGGTTGACCTGGATCATCGTACAAGCGGTGGATCATTGAAATATGTCTCAAATTCAATGGTTTAGAACCCCCACCTATCCCATGCAATTCATATACCGTACACCTCATTACTCTTATATAACAAAAAGAAAAAAGACGAAAGAAGTGACAGTACCGTCCCAGAACTCAAGTTCATTTCTTGAATGCACCGCAGCTGTTGTCCTTTACTTAGGATACGGATGACGTACTACAACCGTACACGTGGCATGTAACTAAATCTAAACTGCCAAATTAATGCGTGTCGGAATAGAGAATCATAATATCCTTTTTCGATCCAGAAAAGGGCGGAGCCACGTAGACTAGAGGCGAGGAGAGCGGATTGGCTGTTACCGTGGGAACAGCTTAGTGGGTGTCACCTTAACCGTTTGGGGCCCATCTTGATGTAAGTTTTACATATCCATGCCGTCCATTTGTTTTTCCATATCATTTTAGGGTTTGTAAGTTTTACATATCCATGCCGTCCATTTGTTTTTCCATATCATTTTAGGGTTTGATACCAAACCCTAAGAAGATCCAAATCTCAGGTGGACTATACCATTAGAAACAGTGACGAATGATCATTAAAATCTTTTTGCAGGAGTGACGGATGACGTACTCCTATCATACGCGTGGCATCTAATCTTTGTATTTTAACTTCATCTAGGATCTTCTCGACATTATCAACAGGTTGGATTGCAAATAAACATTACTAAAACCTTAGGATGGGCTCTTTGAATTTTTAATGGTGCAACACTCATCACCACTGTTTCTAGTGTTACGGCCCACCTAAGATTTGGATCTGCATAATTTTTGGAACCCCAATTTAAAAACAGATGGACAGCGTGGATATATAAAATATCACCCATGTGGGCCACGCAGGTGGGGGTAACACCCACTAAGCTGTTCCAGGGTAACACCTAATTTGCTCCCAGGCGAGGGGTGGGGGCAAATGCCTCCTGACTTTTCAACTGTAAGAGCCCAATCTAGCTTATGTGGTGTGGTTTACTTGAGCCTTAGATCTGCCTTTTTTTACCTCTGTCCTAAAATAAGAGGCAAAATAGATGGACGGTGTAGATTGATCGAAAATATCATGATGGCCCCATGGTAGAAAATCCGCATTGGTCTATATGAAATCACGGACGCATATTGGATTAACTATGTTCAAGTTACTTCACCAAGTTCTGTGGCCCCAACATGATGTACTACAGAAATATTTGGTACAGTGGCGCCACAATTGAAACCTTCCTAGGGCTACAATCATGTTTATTTGAGATCCAACCTGTTTATAAGTTCACACAGATACAGAGAGGGGAAAGCACAGCTCGATTAAAAAGTTCTGTGCCCCCAGAAGTTTTTAATGGCAGCCCAGAAGCTTTTAATGGCAGGCATTCAATCTCCATTGTTTTCTGTGGTGGGTCCACTTGAGCTTTGGATCTGCCTTATTCTTTGGTGCGTGCCCTAAAATGATCTCTCCAAATGGATGGATGGTGTGGATACAGCATATACATTATGGTGGGCCCCGCAGAACTTTGTGACATCACTTCAGCAGCAAATTTGGCTCCACAACCGAGCTCGATTTTGCGCTGGGAACTTAGGTGGCCCACCGTGATGTTTGTAAGAAATCCACTCCGTCCATCCGTTGCTTCATGCTTGTGCCTCGCTACCCCGGGAATAAAATCCTGGCTCCGCTCCTGGATCCACATAATTGTTTTGAATGTGGACCGTTAAATTATTTCCATATGCACAATCCATTAGACGTTTAATGATAGACCAGTTATTATCATATCGTAATTGTAATCTTTTGGATTATAATACATCCACAATGGGACCTACGATTTTGCGGGTTTGGATGTGAGTAACAAGCCACGTGTACGGTAGTCGAGGCCCACCTTTATTCCAGTTACCATTCATAGGCAGACGATGTCCTAAAGCCGAACGACAGAGCGTCCAACGAGAAAGCATTGATACTCTAGCCGGATGTGGTGTTTGATACGCAGGCACTGAGAAATTGTACACGTGGCATGCAGGCAACTACAAGAACTGGCCAAAACTAATAATTCCAGTTGGTTTCATAAACCTTCTTTAATCATTCAACTATCAGATTGATGGCATTTCTTGGACGGTTAATATCCGACTGTCTTATTTTGGTGAATTGGGTCTAATGATCAGAGATTGGATCCACTCAAACAAACAAACAATCCAATTTTGAGATTGTGACTTAATTGCAGTGGTCTGGAAAGCGTCAAATAATGACCGGCAGCATCCTTCAGGGCACCTGTTTTAGGGAGCATGCAAGACAGCCAAGCTATTTTGGGCCCACCATTTTGTAGATATTAAATCTACTCCGCCAATCAGGGTTCGTTCCTCCATTCTAGACCCTGGGGCCAAAAATCATCCAGGTCCATTGCTCAAGTGAGCCACACAACCCCCATCGCTTGAACTTAAGGTTTTAGGTGTAATTTTACATTATTTCCATCGGTCTGGCCCGTTTAAGTTTTTTAATGGGCAAATCTTCTTAATGTACGGTGAAGATAAAAGTCATCACTTATGAATGGAGTATGTTTTGAATATGCAACATGATGGGCCCTGAAGAATTTAGGGCTGCAAAAATAGACAATTCAGTCCAAATAACCATTGGGAGATGACATGCAATGATGTGGATGGCGGTTATTAGCAACTTTGTATGCCAGGTGGCCCAATGAAAATGGGCTTGTGTTGCCTATATAGGGCCCGGCAATGAAAGGGTAAAATTGTCATTGTGTGTATACAATGAAGTTTTTAATTTTTATTGTTAGTCCGCATTGACATGCGCACATGTGTATTTTCGTTAAATTAAATTAGGTTGCATGTAATCTGCATCCTACTAATTTGTTGCCCTTTACTCATAATAAGCATGGGTTATTTAAATTTGTTATGCTTTTTTTTTATTTTTCTATTGGGTTAGTAACTTAGTACACACAACCCACTGCTAGTACACACAACCACATTGTTAGTCACCCTGCAATGTCAACCACCCCCTCATTGGAATCAATACCTAGACCTCAGTGTTGAGACGATGTTATCTCCACTCAGTCTAACACTGTCATCTAAGTTTATTATGCTTGTGAGGAAGATACTCATGCCCTTCATACAAACAATGATACACTGAAGGCATATAATGGATGATATTTAAGCACTTCGAGAATATTATACACGTGGCAAACAAGTAATTCAAGTTTAGGAGCAGATTACCTGCCTTTGAAAGCTGAAATCGACATGCTTTCATCACGTGTGGCACGTGTGGCACATATGGATGATAGTCCGCAATCGTAGCTAGTGGGATTTAGCTGTTACCTATCTATACGAGCAGCTAAATCCCTTTGGTAATTTGAATTTGGGAGTAAATTGTCCGTCTTTAGAGGCAGGAGTCGTCGTGCTTCCGCATTGTGTACCACACATGTTGCACATGTGTATGATAATCCGCAGCCATGTCTAGAGGGATCCAGCTGTTGATGGAACCAACCAAATATTAATGCTCTAGATGGACTACTGAAAGTATGGACCTTTTTTTCTCATTTTCATAGACCCATTTGCTGCTTTTTGCTTTTTAGTATGTTCATTTATATGCTACCAAAGGCTAAAATCTTCCAACCACTGTGATCTTTTTACCATGGCCCATTAAATATTGGAAATGCTAAATTAACGGTTTAAATCTCATCAATGCTAGGCATTCAGAATGATAATGGAGGCATGGAAAATCGAAGGCGCAAAATGATCGTTCGAAGTGCTGATTTTTATGATCCGCTGGCCTGATTTTACTGATGCGCTGGGGCCAGTGCGTCCAAAAATGACTTGGCTTTGGAATGTTTATATTTCGAATCCGCTGGCCTATTTTACGATGCGCCGGGGCTAGCACGTCCAAAAATGACTTGGCCTTGGAATGTTTATATTTCGGATCCGCTGGCCTATTTTACGATGCGCTAGGAGCATTTTCGTGATGCGCTGGGGTCAGTGCGTTGATAAAAATGAGCTTTGTACAACGTATTTCGTGATGCGCTACTTCACTTATATATTTTAGGTTCTCCACCAGACCTGCTGCGGTCGGAAGTGGGATTCTGGCGAGGGATTCCGGCGAGCTCAAAGACCTAAGCTCTCTCCTTCTCTCGATCGATTTCTTCAAATGAGGCGAGGGGGGGTATTTATAGCTGAAGTCGACCAATAGGAGACCGCTATGTGCAGTGCGTCGAGAAAATGGGTTGGCGCGTCGAGAACTGCTCATAAGTCGGGAACTGCTCGTGACAAGCTGCTCGCATATTAAGATGTGACGCCTTTTAACAACTACGAGAAGGACTACTCGCAGGATCAGGACGTCGTGATGATATACGATCATCGCTATTTTGACTACAATACTGAATTTCATGATGCGCTGGACAATGAATTGGACGCGCTGACCTACTCGTTTTTTGCGAAATTGGGTTTTGCGAAACGGAGGGCTTGAGGGGCCCGCTTTACGATGGAAGTCGATGCACTGGCCCTATCTCTTCATGGTTGAGGTAACTCTCCCAAATTTGTAGGGTTCTGATCATGATAACCGGTGGGGTCCACCACTGGCTCAATTTTCCATTTTTGGTCTGTTGTATACAAATTCGGCTTTAAAGAGAAGTGAGGAATCGTGGTCGCATCTCCAAAATGCGACCAGCCCGGCTCGTGCTTGACGAAAGGGGTCGCATTTCCAAAATGCGACCAGCCCGGCTCGTGCTCGACAAAAGGGGTCTCATCTCTCAAAATGCGACCAGCCCAGCTCAGTGCTTGACGAAAGGGGTCGCATATCCAAAATGCGACCAGCCAGGCCCATGCTCGACGAAAGGGGTCTCATTTTCAAAATGCGACCAGCCCGACTCACGCTCGACGAAGGGGTCGCACCCAGAATGCGAGCACTCTGGCTATGAATAGCTCCCGACATAATAGCGGTCGCGGTTTCTAGGTCTCGGGCATGGATGGCCCTCATCTCAGGCGAACATCTGGAGGATCCTGTTACGAAATTCGACGTGATTTTCGCCGCGATTCCCGATGCACTGGCCCTAAATCTAATCAGGTGATGATTTGGGCACTCATAATCATTGCTTCGAAGACCTTGACTTTTGGGACCCCAACAGTACCGTAAACACAAATGTTATGAATGAGTCATCAATGAGTGTGGGCCACCATGAAGTATATTTTTCATCAGACCCATTTGCATTATATATAGCTAATATCACCATCGACAGTCTATAGTCACCATGTAATTATATATAATTACGATAAATTAAGAGAGAAATGAAGGTGGCGAGTGATAGCTGGGTCTGCTGCTGCTTAGCGGTGGGTGGCGGCAACTCCTCGAGTTCTCCACCTTCATTTTCATTTTTATTTTATCCATTCTTCTCTTTTAATAATAACTCAATTAGCCAAGTAAATATTCAACCTAAGGCTTTTGAGTCTATCCACATGGTGAATATTGAAATCACGTAAGAATTTGGAATTTTGGAATTATGATTCCACTGATTAGGTGGGGTGGGCCACATCTTTGAAGAGAGAGGCATGATGGCCCCACACAGAAAGCAATGTTGTGGATTTTTAGCAGGGTTGAAAGCTACAACATTTTAGTCATTTTTAGTTTTCACTCTAAGTAATAGTGCTCCTAGTCGCATAAGGACTCTTACACAGCTGAAGACTGCTCATTACGTCTAACTCACATTTCATCGGCTTGTTGGGATAAAAGGTCGGCAACGGAAGCAAAGCCGAACACATAGCAGCAAATTGAATCAAATAAGCAACACAATGCAATCACAATGCATGCAACCAACCATACATAGACAATCCGAATTTAATGTGGAAAAACCTCTCACAGGTACACAAAGCGACACCAATCCACTATAATATCAAAAGTTACAAGAGATGGAACCCAAAACCCAAGATCACAAGCCCACAAGAGAAATCCAAGCTTTTCCAAGAAGAAAACCTTCTTCTCAAGCTCTTTCTCTCACCTAGAACCTCTCTCAATCCTCTTTCTCGTCTAGGATACCTCTAATCCCGTAATACACTCCTTAAATAGGAGAAAACCGAGATTAGAAACTCTTTGCGCAAAACCGCTTAAGAAACCCGCTCAAAAAAGAAACCTGCCAGCCGGTCGATAATGCCCAAAAACGTCCAGCAATTAGCTATTTTGATTTCCACCATGGCCTCTATTGCATTGAGATTTGAAGCGTCCATTTCCAATATGTCTAACATGCAAATATTACATGGATGACAATCTTAACTATGTGATCAACTGCTTATAATACAAATCACCAAGATCATTTTTATAAAGAATAGGTTTGGCTAACCTTTTAATCTATATGTTTACACCCACATCTTTGGGATAGTAGTAGACTGAGTGAAGATTACCTCATCTCAACACTAAGGTCTAAGTATTGATTCCCAACATGGGGGGTGGCTAACATTGGGACGTGTGTGTGTGTGTGTGTGTGTGTGTGTGTGTGTGTACTAACAGTGGGATGTGTGTACTAACCCCCCAAAAAAATAAAAATAAAAATCTATATGTTTGCTTGAGCATCATAGATTGCTTATGATTCTAAGGGCTTGATTGGTTTTCTAATTACAACGGTAAATGACTATAAATGGATAATGATTATTTACTCATGTAATTGTGTAGGTAACATCACTTACATTTTACTACAACGATGTTTTACATTGTTTATTTCACCATAAACCACAATAAAAAAATGATAGTTTTATAATATAAAAATGTAATGATTAATTTATCTACTTCATTTACAAGTGTGTTTGACTCTCAATTTATGCAGAAATCGTGCACGAAGTAATCACGCTATCTGCCGATCGATCCCACACTAAAATTGTTGGCTATAAATAACCCTATTGCAATATCTAGTAGTTTACTTCCCAGCCAAGATGACCTCCGCCTACTAGTTGCACCGCCATCGATCAATTGATCCAATGCTAGTTGACATTGTTAGAGGGTAGTTCCAAATTTTGAAATGAAAGTGAAAGAGGAAGTTGAAAAGTGGTTGGAGGCATATTTGATAAAAGCAGTTGATTACTCAGATTGGTTCTCACTCCCAATCCGAAGCACCCCTTTTACATTCATAGAGAGACCCAATAGTCAAAATCAATAAAAAGGCCATCATGGACCAAGATCCAAACGGATATCTTTTGTTATCCACTGGGCAAGAGCCTACGACATAAGGCTCCTCATAATTCTTGTTTAAACAAACACTTGGAAATGATAAGACTAATTTGTTGGGTGCGTTTCACACAAGTCTGAGGATCTCGCCCCCCAATGCACTAGAATTATAGACTAGGATAAAGCAATAATCAAGAGTAAATAAACAACCACACGACACAAGGAGTTTTTACGTGGAAAACCCTCGAAAGAGGTAAAAACCACTGGACCTAGTCCAGATCAACAATCCACTATACCAGAGAACTGTTACAACCGATCACAAGCACACACCGCTTGGATCAAACCTTCTTCACCCACACAGGGATGGATAACAATGAAAGAATAAGAAAACTGAGAGATCTCACCCGAGCACGAGGACGTTGAAGAGCCGAGACGTCGTTGCACCGGGAATCACCTTCTCAAGCAATGCCTCCTCTACCAACAAGCTTCCTCTCCCTCTTTCTCTTTTTCTCTCTCTCTCTCTCAACTAGGACGTGTAGAACACCTTGTGGGAACCCCAAATCCCGAATTAAAACTCCATATATGTAGTTTTGCAAGAGTCCTAGCCCGATTTGGAAACTGCAATACCAATCCGCGCATACCTCCGACCGGTCGGCCAAAACTGTCAGCCGGTCGGACCCACCAAAAGCCAGTCCAGAGAGAACACTGTGTTGAAACACACAGTCCGACCTGTCTGCCGATCGGTCAGCCGGCCGGTCGGCCAGGACCACAGGCCGGTCGAACGACCGGTCGGCCTTCACAAAAATCGTCCAGCGATTTTATGATTTCTAGCCACTTTGTCCGGCCAGTCGGCTAGGGGCATCGGCCAGTCGGACAGGGATGAAATTCTCTCTTTCCTATCATAAATGAGGAGGAAAACGCCAACAAATCTCCCCCTTTTCCGACTCAAGAGGAGTTCACCATCTTCAAGCCAGCCCGGCTTCTACAAGCCTCAAACTTTTCCTTGAGCAAAGCCTTGGTCATCATGTCTAACCTGTTATAGTCCGTGTGGACCTTCTCAAGCTGTAACACCTTCTGTTTCAAAGTATCCCTGATCCAGTGATACCGTATCTCTATGTGCTTCGACTTGGAATGCTGACTTGGATTCTTGCTTAAGTGTATCGCACTCTGGCTATCACAATAGACCACGTGCTTCTCCTGCTTCAGGCTAAGCTCCTGTAGGAACCTCTTTATCCAAAGCATCTCCTTGCATGCTTCTGTGACTGCAATGTATTCGGCCTCTATCGTCGACAATGCTACGACCTTCTGTAGCTTGCTCTGCCAAGAAACCGCTCCCCCAGCAAACGTGAACATGAAACCCGATGTGGACTTCCTGGAATCTATGTCACCTGCCATATCTGCATCTGTGTAACTCTCTAACACAGGCTTCCCGTCACCATAGCATAGGCTCAACCTGGATGAGCCTCTCAGATACCGTAGTATCCACTTCACTGCTGCCCAATGTTCTTTGCCAGGATTGGCAAGATACCAGCAGACAACACCAACCGCATATGTTATGTCTGGGCGCGTACATACCATAGCATACATCAAACTTCCTACAACCGAGGCGTAGGGTATCTTCTTCTAACAATCTCTTGTCCACCTCTGCCTTCGTCCTTGGGACACTACTTGTCCGGCTCAAAATTTGAAAGTGACCAATCCAGTGGAGTACCTGACCCGGCTTCGCTGCATTCATATTGAACGCCTCTAGGACTTCTCAATATACCTCTCCTTGTGACAACCAAAGCCTTCTGCTTGCGTTTGTCACGGGTTATCTCCATTCCTAGGATCATGTCTGGCGGGCCCAAGTCTTTCAATATCGCAAACGACTTGCCCAACTCTTGTTTAAGCTGTCAATCTTCTTGATATCCTTTTCCATGATGAGCATGTCATCAACATATAAGAGCAGAACTAAGAAATCACCATCTGAGAACCTGCAAGTGAACACAACCATGTGTCAACATGAACGAGTCGAACTTCTTGTACCATTGCCTAGGAGCTTGTTTAGCCCATACAAGTTCTTCCTAAGCCTACATACCATGTGCTCTTTGCCCTTGGCTTCAAACCCCTCTGGTTGTCGCATATAGATCTCTTCTTCCAGGTCACCATGGAGGAAAGCAGTTTTAATATCTAACTGCTCTATCTCCAGATCCATGCTAGCCGCCAACCCAAGTAACATCCGTATGGATGTCATCTTCACCACTGGTGAAAATATCTTATCGAAGTCTATTCCTTTCCTCTGACCAAAACCTTTCACCACTAGTCTAGCCTTGTACCTTGTCTGTGAATTCTTCTGCTCAATCTTCTTTCTGAACACCCACTTGTTGCTCAGAGCTTTCTTGCCCTTAGGCAATTTCACCATGTCATATGTGTGGTTTTTATGCAAGGATTCCATCTCCTCTTGCATAGCTTTCAACCACTCCCCCTTATGCTCGTCGACTAGGACCTCAGAATAGTCTTCTGGCTCTCCCCCATCAGTAAGCATAATGTACTCATGCGACGAGTACTTCTTGGACGGGTGCCTGTCCCTAGATGTCCTCCTCACCTGTTGCTCAACAGGTAGATTAAGTGGGGGCTGCTCCCCTTGTCCATCTCCTGTAGGAACTCTCTCGTCCTCTTCACCTTGCTGTACTCCCCTGTCATCAGGCACCACGGGAGGAGTAGTGGGATCCAAATCTTCCAGCTCATCTGAACTGGGCTGGGTCTTCTCTGGCTTTCCAATGTCTTCTATACACTGATCTTCAATGAAAACCACATCCTTGCTCCTGACGAGCTTCTTCTCAGTCGGATCCCACAACCTGAAGCCAAATTTCTCATCACCGTACCCCAAGAACACACACTGCCTGATCTTCGTATCGAGCTTGGACCTCTTGTCCTTTGGTACGTGAACGGATGCCCTGCATCCAAATACCCTGAGATGACTGTACGAAGGATTACGTCCAGTCTACACCTTCTCAGGTACTTCTCCATTCAAAGGGGCTGATGGAGACCTGTTTATCAGATACATTGCTGTGTGCATTGCTTCTCCCCAAAACATCTTGGGCAACTTCGCATGGGATAACATGCACCTGATTCTCTCTACAATGGTGCAATTCATACGCTCAGAGACACCATGGTGCTGGGGGGTCTTGGGTACCGTCTGTTCATGCCGTATACCTAAGGACTTGCAATACTCATGGAAGTCGTCAATGTATTCACCACCATTGTTAGTGCGAATGCACTTCAATGATCTACTTGTCTCCCTCTCGACCATGACATGAAAAGTTTTAAACACACCAAAGACCTTGTCCTTGGATTTCAAAGCATAAACCCAAATCCTCCTAGATGCATCATCTATAAACGCGACAAAATACAATGCCCCACCAAAGGTTTTAGTCCTCATAAGACCACAAACATCAGAATAAACGAAATCTAATGGATGTACTTTCTTAACATGAGAAGCAGTTTTAACAAATAAAACAATATTCTGTTTCCTTGATAAACAATCAATACATGTTTTAAGAGGTGTACCTGTCAACTCTGGAAGGAGGTGCTTCTTCGCTAGTAGCTGAAGTCCTTTCTCACTCATGTGGCCGAGCTGTCTGTGCCACATGTCTGTCGCTGAATCTTCTGCTGCGTTCAACTCACCCTTGCATATACTGACACATGTCTTGTATAGGGTGCAACACATCTTCCCTCTTGCTGCGATCATCGAACCCTTGATGAGCTTCCAGTGCCCACCAACAAACCAACTCTCATAGCCGGCTACATCCAACCTTCCTGTTGACATCAAGTTGAGGCGAAGGTCTGGAATATGTCTCACATCTTTTAGAACCAATGTACAGCCTATATCGGTCCTTACACAAATATCACCAACTCCAACAATCTGGGACACTCCAGAGCTCCCCATCTTCACTGTACCATAGCTGCCTTGCTTGTAACTTGTGAAGAAATCCCTTCGTGGAGTTGAATGAAACGACGCTCCTAAATCGACCACCCAATCGGTGTCCAGATTCGCAGCCGTGAGACAAACATCATGATCTGCTGAGAGAATGACTACAATGTCGTCATCTGAGGCAACCGCAGTAGAATCTGATTCATCATCTTTTTCCTTCCCTTTTTCCTTTCTGATCCTTTTTCTTGCGGCATTCACTTTTGTAATGGCCCTTCTTGCCGCAGTTCCAACATTCAACATCTTTCCTGACACTAGACTTGCCTGTGGATTTCTCTCGGGCTTTCCCGCCCTTTCTGTTTTTTCCTCTCCCCCGATCCTGTGTCACAAGGGCCTCTTGCTGAGTAGACCCTAGAGACTTCCTTCTTGTCTCCTCATTAAAGAGACAACTCGTTACCTGTTCCATGGATATCTTTCCGCTTGGCGCGGAGTTACTTAGAGACACCACCAATGTCTCCCAACTATCAGCCAATGAGCTAAGCAGCAGCAAAGCCTGTAGTTCATCGTCCAGGACCATCTTCATAGCGGAGAGTTGGTTCACAATGTTGCTGACTTCATTCATGTGCTCAGCCACAGAATCATTATCCTTGAACTTGAGATTTACAAGTCTTCTAATCAGAAATATCTTGTTGCCGGTTGTCTTCCTCTCATACAGCCCTTGTAATTTCAGCCATAGGCTAGCGGCTGAGGTCTCTGTAGACACATGGTGAAAAACCGAATCATCCAACCATTGTCTAATAAACCCCACGGCCTTTCGGTCCAGCTTCTTCCAATCATCATCTGACATATCCTTCGTCTTCGCTGATACGCCTATAATTGGAGCATACAGGTCCTTGCAATAAAGCAAGTCCTCCATCTTAGCCTTCCATATGGTCCAGTTGGATCCATTGAGACTAATCATTCTTGATGAGCCACCTTCCATAATTCAAAATCAATCCCACACCGTTCAAACAACCTGAACTCTCTGATACCACTTTGTTGGGTGCATTTCACACAAGTCTGAGGATCTCGCCCCCTAATGCACTAGAATTATGGACTAGGATAAAGTAAAATAATCAAGAGTAAACAAACAAACACACGACACAAGGAGTTTTTACGTGGAAAACCCTCGAAAGAGGTAAAAACCATGGGACCTAGTCTAGATCAATAATCCACTATACCAGAGAACTGTTACAACCGATCAAAAGCACACACCGCTTGGATCAAACCTTCTTCACCCACACAGGGATGGATAACAATGAAAGAAGAAGAAAACTGAGAGATCTCACCCGACCACGAGGACATTGAAGAGCCGAGACGTCGTTGCACCGGGAATCACCTTCTCAAGCAATGCCTCCTCTACCAACAAGCTTCCTCTCCCTCTTTCTCTTCCTCTCTTTCTCTTTTTCTCTCTCTCTCAACTAGGACGTGTAGAACACCTTGTGGGAACCCCAAATCCCGAATTAAAACTCCATATATGTAGTTTTGCAAGAGTCCTAGCCCGATTTGGAAACTGCAGTACCAATCCACGCATACCTCCGACCGATCGGCCAAAACCGTCGGCCGGTCTGACCCACCAAAAGCCAGTCCAGAAGAGAACACTGTGTTGAAAAACACAGTCCGACCTGTCTGCCGGTCGGTCGGACGACCGGTCGGCCTTCACAAAAATCGTCCAGCGATTTTGTGATTTCTAGCCACTTTGTCCGGCCGGTCAGACAGGGATGAAATTCTCTCTCTCCTCTCATAAATGAGGAGGAAAACGCTAACAAATTCTTGTTGGGCCGGTTCCACCTCAAAATGACTAGTCTTTATTAAGGAGCCTCTTCCCAATATATAGCCCAGTAATCTTCCCAGTCTCTAATCGATGTGGGACAAACCCAACAATCCCTCCCTCCACAGCGGATAGGGGCTCCTGAGCACTGCCCTCCCTAGTTTTTGGGCACTGGGCTCTCGGGCACTGCCCCCCATCGCTCGTGGGCTCTGGGTGTGGGCGGATAGGGGTTCCCGAGCACTGCCCTCTCTAGACTCTCGAGCACTGCCGCCCCTCGCTCACGGGCGCCACCACATACCGGCTTGGCTGGGCCAGCTTTGATACCACTTATTGGGCAGGTTCCACCTCAAAATGACTAGTCTTTGTTAAGGGGCATCTTCCCAATATATAGCCCAGTAATCTCTCCAGCCTCTAATCGATGTGGGACAAACCCAACATAATTTACCTTATATTTTATAAGTACTTGGAAAACTAAACAGGCCCTAAAGAGTCACTTGGTAAACCTACCAATCCCATCCATGTCAAAAAGAGAAAAGAAAAGAAAGGCTACAAAAGATAAGCCCATCACAAAGGTCGGATTGGATTCATTTGACCTGTGAAATTTTATATACTATCGATGGATCGAACTATCCAAGTGACCTAATGCAATCAGGAGCACCATGACCACACCATGGGGCATTCCTCTAGTTATTGTGTAATTCATATTTTATGAATAATAGTTGTTAATTAATGGATTGTCCCACTGCCCACACATTCATGTGTGGCCCTCTTTGAGGAGTGGACGAAATTGTTTGTGGTCCATGTAATAATTACAGAGGGCCTACCTTAGCTGCAAGCACAGATGTCCAATCTTAGATATTGTGTACCCATGATATTCCCCTTTTTTTTTCTTTTTCTTTTTTTCCTTAGGGAGGAAGGTGGTTCTGTGCCACTGGGCATGCACCAACCCCTCCAAACCAAACTACATAGAGATGCATAGGATAAAAGCAAAAATCCTTCCAAAACAAACCCATCCCATCTTTAAAAATAGCAAAGTTACCTGTGCATGAATTGCTTTAGCATTACTAGCCCTTTATGCTTAGTAGACCATACTTAGCCAATATACATATTATACATATATTCCTCTTTTAGAAAATGTTTAATGAGGCCTCTATTTGGAAGAAGAAAAAAAAAATGGTTGTATTTGTGTATTTTCATGCCTTACCAATAAAACATGTATAATGTGCATTTTATACTTATTCATGTATGATAAGCATATTTACAAGCCTGACCCGAATGGTTCATACTCAGATTTAAAGCCTACCTCATGCCCATCCGACTAGGGCACAGCGTCGGTGGATACCTGACTGTGGGGCCTACTTTGATGTATTTGCCTTAAATCCACACAATCCATATGTCTTGAAAGATCATTTTAGGGCACGATGCCAAAAATGAAGTAGATATTAAGATTAGGTGGACCTTACCATAAGAGATTGAGGTGATTGACTAGTCAAAACTACTTATGGGCCACAAAAGTTTTGGATCAAGCTAATATTTGTGTGGTCCCTTTATCCAAGTCATTGTGAACTTACCAACAAGTTGGATGGTAAATAAACATTCTGGTGGCCCCCAAGAAGATTTTAATGGTAGATATTTAATCACCATTGTTTCTTATGATATAGTCCACTTAATCTCAATGTCTGCTTAATTTTTTCGATCATGCTCTAAAATAATCTTTCAAGACATTGAGGGCGTAGATTCAAGGCATATACATCATAGTAGTCCCCACAGGTATCCACCCATGTCTCTAGAATAGGGGGAGCTGCGCCCATCCCTCTAATAGCACAGCCCTTTATAATCTCAATTAGGGCTGTAAATGGGTTAGTGGACCCAACCCATTTAGACCCGACCCAGACCCGACCCATTTGTTAAATGGTACGGGTCTGGGTCCAAGAATAGACCCTAGTTACTAAACAGGTCTGGGACTGGTTTCCTTTATATTAGGCCCGACCCGACCCGACCCGAACCCATTTAGTAAGTGGGCGGGTTTGGTCTATGTCTCAAAGGACCGGTTCAGCCCAGACCCGTCCAAACCCGATTTTAAGCCTTGTAAAATGCTTGCATACTTAATCTAGACCCGGACCCATTAGACCCGACCCATTTATAAATGGGTCTGGGTGGATCTCTCTCTACCAGACTCGGACCCATTTATAAATGGGTCTGATGGGTTGACTCGAACCCGACCTGGATCCACCCATTTAATAAAAGGGTTTGGGTCTAAAATTTGGACCCAGACCCGTTTAGTAAATGGGCGGGTCTAGTTTTGGCTAAACCTGCCCCGAACCCAACCATTTACAGCCCTAATCTCAACTCTTTCTACTGAACGTACATCACGGTGAGCCCCATAGATGTTACTTACCTCGGTCTTCTCCTCCTCAGGTTTCAGTGAAGTTATCAAAGTAAAAACGTCTTCTCTTCCTCGGTTTTAGTAAAGTAATTAAAGTAAAAATGTCTCCTCTCCTTGATTTTAGTGAAGTTATCAAAGTAAAAATGTCTCCTCCTTGATTTTAGTGAAGTTATCAAAGTTAAATTGATTGCTTGCATGCTAAAAAATATTTATTACCCATTTATCTGAAAACATTGTCCAAATATCTATCATTAGTATGAAATCAATGATAAAAAAAATTACATTTTTTTCCTTTCCTTTAACTTCATCAGAAAATGGGACTACAGCTGTGGTGTTTGATCTGAATTTTTGATACCCAACTTTTCAAGTAAAACCATTTCATACCAAAACGTTATCAATCTCACTTTTAACACCGAATTTTTAACTGTGTTCTTCAACACACCCTTTGAATGATTTTTTTTAACTTGTGTTCTAATCCTATTTCTGCCCTCTGCCGAAATTCTAAATGTGCCGCAGCCTACTCTTCACTGACCCACTCGTTTTGCTTCTGTCATGGGACGTGGTTTGGCTGGTGACCCAACACCAGCACGCTAGCTGGTTTCAAAGCTTTGTGGGATCCACCTGATGTATGTGTTTTATCCACACTGTTTATCCATTTTTTCAGATCATATTAGGAAATAAGTCAAAAAATGAGGCAGATCCAAAGCTCAAGTGGACCACACCAAGGAAGTAGTGGAGATTGAATGCTTACCGTTGAAATCTTCATGTGGGGGAGGGGACCAAGAAGTTTTGAATCAAGCTGATATTTGTGTTTTACCTTCATCCAGGGTTATGTGACCTAATCAATAAGTTGGATCGGCAAACAAAAATTACAGGTGGACTCTAGGAAGTTTTTAACGGTGGGAGTTCAATCACCACTGTTTTCTGTAGTGTGGTACCACATGAGATTTGTAACTGCCTCATTTTTTGGAATCATAACATAAAATGAGATGAAAAAATGGATGGACAGCGTGGATAAAACACATACATCAAGGTGGGGTCCACAGAGCTTTGACACAAGCTAGTTGGCTGGTGTTGGGATCACCAGCCAAACCGCGTGCAATGCTATCGGGACGCTGGGCCCACGTGCTGAGATGGTTGGATGATTGGAAACGTCAATGTTATGATCCTGACCTTTGATTTTGGGACAGGAAAATGAGCGATTGAAAATCCTTTATGTCCATCACTAGTTAAATTCATCGCTCGAGACGAAAAAGAGACGACAAGAGAAATTGCCGAGAGAGTATCTTTCACGTTACGAGAGGGAGAGTGAAAGCCGACGAACTCATTATAAAGCTTCCGCCAGCGCACCATATAAGTCAGAGAGAAGGAGGGAAAAACAGAGAGATGCCGAAACAAGGGCGGTAGCTTCTTTACGTTTCTCTGATCAATCTACAATCCCTTTTCTCTTCTTCTATTTCGTCTCTCTTTCTTCTTCTCTCTTTTTTTTTTCTGTTTTTGGTGAGTGGTATTAGATCAGTTGAAGATGGAGGTGACGATGGATGGAAAGGAGAAGACCCAGAAGTCTTCCAGGGTAAAGGGTGGCATGAGAACCATGCCCTTCATCATAGGTGATCACACTTGCTCTTTATATGTACATGCATGCATGCATATATGTAAAAAATCAGAACTGGGCTTTGCCCATTTTTCAGAGAGAGAGAGACCTGTGTTTTCAAATGGAAAAAATGAAAACCCTCTCTGGGTTTCGCTGATTTAGTTGTTTTGAAGGGAAAAATGTGAAAATCAGAACTTGGTTTTGTTCATTTTCAGAGAGAGAGAGAGAGAGAGAGAGAGAGAGAGAGAGAGAGAGAGAGCTGTGTTTTCAAATGAAAAAGGTGAAAACTCTTTCTGGGTTTTGCTCATTTTAGAGAGAGAGAGAGAGAGAGAGAGAGAGAGAGAGAGAGAGAGAGAGAGCTGTGTTTTCAAATGGAAAAGGTGAAAACTCTTTCTGGGTTTTGCTCATTTTAGAGAGAGAGAGAGAGAGAGAGAGAGAGAGAGAGAGAGAGAGCCATGGGTTTTGTCACACCATATGTTGCCTTCGTATATACACATCCAATTCCCCCGGAAACACAAGATTTTCAGGCCTCTACTTGTTGTAGCGTCCATGTGTCTTATGTGTATGATAATCCAAATCATTCTTTCACAAGGGACTATGAATGGACGACAGTGATTGGGAAATCCTGCACCATTTTTAAATGACATACAAAAAATAACTGACACTAGTATTTTAGTAATTTTGTACACCATTTTTAAATGGTAACAATTGCTGATCATTGTGATTTGTGCCCATGATCTATTCGTGATGGTCCCCCACTGAATGAACGTTTTGGATCATCATACAAACATGTCATATGGATGCTAAAGAAGGAAGTGTATTGGGTAGTAACCCCAACACCACCCAGCAAGGTGGTGTTGGGCCCTGTAGGACCCACCGTAATGTTTATATCTGCGCTGTCCATCCGTTTTGCCAGATCATTATGGCATGTCCCAATAAATGAAGCAGATCCGAAGCTCAAGTAGACTACACCACGGAAAATAATGGGGATAGTGACACCCACCCTTGAAACCTGCCTACGGCCCACTATAATGTTTATTTTCCATCCAACCTGTTGATATGGTCATGCAGACATGGATGAAGGAAAAACACAAATATAAGCTTGATCCAAAACTTATGTGGCCCCTAAGAAGTTTGTAACGGTGGATGTTTGATCACCACTATTTCCTGCGGTGTGATCTATTTGAGCTTAAGATCTGCTTCAATTCGAGATTCATGCCTTAAAATGATCAGGAAAAACGGATGGACGGCGTGGATATAAAACACATACATCAAGTTGGGCCCCACAGCTCCGGCCAACACCACCCAGCATAGTAACGAAAGCCGTCTGTTATGGAGCTATGGGCTAAAACCCAATAATAATACTTACAATAGTTTAAAAACACCAAAATTCGACTCGACAGCTTGAAACCCAGTCGAATCGAGTCCAGTTGAGTCAACACAGAAGTATTTCTTCTAATTCATTGAGTAATATTGAATATTTAAAAGTATTAACAACATATAAATGATGTCAAATTGTGCCTACTTGAGTCAATTTTTTTCAAGTTTCGCTAAGTTCTTTCGGCTCGAACCCAGGAGTTTTTTTTTTTCGAGTTTTTAAACTCTGATGTGCAGAATTATTTATAATTGTGTTCAATCTTCTACTTCTACAGCAAATGAAAGCTTTGAGAAGGTTGCTAGTTATGGGCTTCTGGCGAATATGATTCTATACTTAACTGGTGAATATCATATAAGTTTAGCTGCTGGAGCCAGCATCTTGTTCATTTGGTCAGCCGCAACCAATTTCACCCCTATTTTGGGAGCTTTCCTATCAGATTCTTTCTTGGGTCGATTCCGAGTCATCGCATTGGGATGTACTGCAAGCCTTCTTGTAAGCAAATTTCTGTTATTACTCCAAACCCAATGTTTTAAAACCTGGACCGACGAGTCGGGTCGGTCTAATCCTTGTTCAAAACTGGCTAGGTCAACTTAAGGACCGACTGCTCCGGTCTGGGTTTTAACACATGACAAGAAAAAGTTGTTACAAGTATTTCATTTCAATCTTTTCTGGTTAGGATTTATTTAATTAATGCTCGGCCAACTGACTTTTTCCGTTCTCATGCATTACGAAATTGAAATAGTGGCAAAATATTCGCCCTAGTCTCCTAAGCCCTGGCCTTAACAGATTTAAATAATAAAGGGTTTCAAAATAGTCTAATAAAAGAATATTTTTTGGGTATCGTCCATCTCTGATGGACCCATCATGCAAATGGTTCGGATCATTAAAACACGACTAGTCAGTTGAAAATTTCCTACTTACTAATTAGACCAGACCAATGGACTAATCTGGGCCATTCATCATTGGCACAAGCTCGACCTCAGGGTAATTTTAAAGGCCCATTGCCACCCATTATTGGGGGAGTATAGACCCAAATACGGTTTTATTAGACCACCCTGACTAGTGATTAATGGACATTTGTTTGTTGAATTTAGACCTATAGACTATTCTCCAGTTTAAACGTCCATTAGACAATCACCCAGTTGGGATCATGCTATCGGTGTAGTTTTGGAGTTATGGCCCATCTAAAATGGGCCTGAACATTTGGACGGTTTACATTGATCTACGTGTATTCCACACGTGCGATTTCACTCTGCACGAGAATGGAGCATCATACTCTGCCAGGGTAGCAAAGTTTTTCTCTGCACAGATTAGTGGGCTAACAAACAGTCTGCTAACGTGCGCATGTAGGTAGCACCTGAAACCATTTCTAACACGTGCATTTAGGACCTGAAATGATCTCATGTCCCACCATCTTTAGTGAAAAGAATCCACTAACATGCGCATGCAGTGCCTTACGGTGTGACTGATGCCCCACTATCTAAGTATACTGAACTAATAAAATTATGCTAACATGCGCAATGTAGGACCTGAAAGTTCTGTTAACATGCGCATGTAGTACCTGAAATTATCTTATGTCCTACCAT
Organism: Liriodendron chinense; assembly: GCA_003013855.2. NCBI lineage: Eukaryota > Viridiplantae > Streptophyta > Magnoliopsida > Magnoliales > Magnoliaceae > Liriodendron > Liriodendron chinense. The sequence goes on along the minus strand of PVNU02003892.1, from coordinate 1,158,801 downwards.
GGAAGTAATGAATTGATAGATTATATTCTAACATGCGCATGTGGGGCCTGAAATTATCTGACGTCCCACGATGGACGCATGTAGTGCGCTTGTGTGGGGATGGAGATGGTATGGGCATAAGTGGTGTCAACTCATGGGTCAGTACCAGCACCACCATCGTTCTAAAATTCAGGGACCCACCATTGGCATTATGCCATGATTATCCCTGGCCCATTGTACGGCATCAATCAGGGCCGCACGATACATGCTTTCTAGGGGTGAAATTAAGATTTATTAGATGCTAACCGATCCCATATGCGCACAGTATATGCAACCTATGGCACGCGTGTTGGTCGATCCTGACCGTCCAAGTTGTTGCTGGGATGATTACATAGCATAAAATCAACACTCATTGGATGATCTCAACCCTCTGATTTTAAACGTTGAGGTTGAACGGTTAACCGTTTTACTTTGAACAATTGATTCGATGGCCTCCAATTGACTGGTGAGATGGTTCGATTAATGTTTGATTTTCAAACTATGCTTCATCTGCAAACAGGCCCACTATCTGCACGGTTAGGATTCACATATATGGATATCGGTATTTATGGTTGTGTTGCTACTATGAATGGTAGCAAACTCACATCTTAGTGTTATGCTAATTCGAGAGCGGATTAGGTGAGGCAGGTCTGCTGCGTGGGTGAGGACCTGACCGTGGGGCCCACGTAGACGTATGTGTTGTATATCCGTGTCGTTCATCCGTTTTACCAGATCAATTTGGGACATATTACCAAAAATTAGGCAGACCCAAATCTCAGGTGGACCACACCACAAGAAAACAATGGTGATTGAAGGTTTCAACCGTGTCCTCATATAGTGCGGTGCCACTTGAGATTTGGATCTACCTCATAGTGGGGTTCATGCTTTAAAATGAGCCACCAGGTATAACATATACATCACGGTGGCCTCACAGAGCTTTGGTCTGCAAGAGTACTCCTGGAGCCCAAAAAATGAGCTGATCATGAACTCAAGTGGGCCCCACCACAGGGAAAATTGAGAAAATGCCCTATTTTTTGGGCTTCCTTCCTAACATGATATTGCCCATATGATGGACGGAGTGGACGTCACAGACACATCACATTACAACACACATCACATTACAGTGAGCCCTAGGGAGATTTCAATGGTTAGCCTCCCCATCCCATTGTTCCCAGTGGTGTGGCCCACTTAGAGTTTTAGATGAGCCTAATTTTCAGGTCAGGCACTAATGCCAACGGTGTGGATGTGACACTGGGCCCCACTCTGACATGAGCCCCACTAATCCATTATTTTGATTGAACTATTAAACCTAAAAACATTTTATACCATGCCAACTTGAATTTTGTGCAAGATCCTGGCTGTTCATTAGGTGTGCCCCACCAAGGATGCACTGTGGACCAGTTCCTAGGCCAATCCAGTCATCAGTTGGGCCACATATTTACAAATAAAGTTATAAAAGAAAATGGGGGTTCCATCCGAAGATATGACCATCCGATGAACGGCCCGGATCTGTCATAAACATGCGAAACCAACACGTGTCACTCATATGTCGTGGGGTGTCCACAGGGGATGATACTACTATGGTTAACTGCGCTGCTTCCAGGAGTAAAACCAACCCCATGCGATCCACTCAATCCATCCAGCATCTGCAAATCCCCAACAACTTCCCAAATTGCCCTCCTGTTTTCCTCTTTTGCCCTCATGTCTATAGGAGCTGGAGGCATCCGGCCATGTTCCTTAGCCTTTGGTGCAGATCAGCTGGACCGAGCAGACAACCCCAACAACGCCAGGGTTTTGCAGAGTTTCTTCAACTGGTACTACGCGTCGGTTGGAATATCCATCATGATTTCTGTGACTGTGATCGTCTACATCCAAGACAACAAGGGATGGACGGTGGGATTTGGAGTGCCTACCATTCTCATGTTCTTCTCTACCCTTCTCTTCCTCTTCGGCTCTCCTTTCTATGTCAAGGCCAAGGCCCACAAGAGCTTGTTTACTGGATTTGCACAAGTGATCACCGTTGCTGTTAAGAATAGACGGCTGGATTTCCCCCCCAAGGACGTCGATGGATGGTATCACCACTCCAAGGGTTCGGATCTAGTGGCCCCCACCACCAAACTAAGGTATCGTGCTACTAACATTACACGTGCGTCAATTCCAAGTCATGGACCATCCGATTTGATGGGTCCTGTTATGGATGGAGCATATCCTAGAAAAATGCACAGACTGGATAATCTAGCCATCCAATTGGTGACCAACAAACGGACGGTTAAAACAGCGCAAACTCAACAACCAATATTGGATGGATACGATTGTTTGGTCAATTGGATTTTTTTGGGGCATTTTCGATCTATCATAGGCCCACAATTTTGACTGTCTGGATTGATGTACACGCATGCCATTCAAAATATAGGGGAGGTTGTATCTGGGGGAGAAATGGGTTGGGCCTGCCAAGGCCCAGGCCCACCGTAAGAGCCAAGGCCCAAGCCTGAAAAGGATTGATTGGGCCCGAACCCGATCAGATACGACTCGGCCCGGCCGAAACTTGATTAAACCTCTATCTTCCACTTGATTGTTAGTAATCCATCCGTTGATCAAGTGGGCCAATCACAAAGAAATAGACAGGGTTGAAACCAATGGTCTACATTCAAGATGTCCATACATTCCCACTCAATAATTGTACACATGGCATACAACTCAAAAGCAAGCTGTACAAATCAGATTGATTGACCAATCCAAACCTTTAATTACTGTACACTTGCTTGTTGAATTCAGACCATTAAACATTTAATTCCAACCGTCCATTAGATATCTAACGATCAATAGTTCAGCAAAATATTTGGTCTGTGACCCAAGTTTAGATGGTTGGATTGGATCTCGTACCATATGGGCCATGAGCTTCACTGGTATATGTCATGGTACCACAACATCATCCATGATGTCTTTCATGCCATTCATCACTGCTTTACGTAGAAAAATCAAACATAAAGAGTGTGCCATGCATGCATTATTATCATCATAACTAACTGCATGCATGTGTCATTTGATCTCCTCTCAGGTACCTAAACAAAGCTTGCATCATTAGAAATCCAGAGAAGGACATAAAACCTGATGGATCAGCTGCAAATCCCTGGAACCTATGCACAGTTGAGCAAGTTGAAGATCTGAAATCACTAATCAAGCTGTTCCCCATATGGTCCAGCAGCATCATGATCGCCGTCACGATCAGCCAGCATGCATTTCCCGTTCAACAGGCGAGGACCATGGACCGCCGCGTCGCATCCAATTTCAAAATCCCAGCTGGATCCTATGGCGTATTCGCCATCCTCACCCTAACGATTTGGGTCGCCGTCTATGACCGCATAGTCGTCCCCTTACTAGCACCGGTCACCAGCATACCACGCGGCATTAGCCACAAGCAGCGCATGGGAATTGGACTACTGATCTCATGCTGCGCAACCTCAGTGGCAGCAATGGTGGAGGCTGCCCGGAGGCGGACCGCAATCCGGCAAGGGTTCGCGGATAACGGACTAGCCGTGGTCAATATGTCGGCCATGTGGCTAGTGCCACAGCATTGCCTGACTGGGCTAGCTGAGGCTTTTAATGCAATTGGGCAGATTGAATTTTACTACTCTGAGCTTCCAAAGACAATGTCTAGCATTGGAGTGGCTCTCTTTTCACTGGGGATGGGTGTTGGGAACTTGGTGGGTAGTCTTATTGTACAGATTGTGGATGATGTAACTAAAATGGGGCCACATGAAAGTTGGGTTGCTACTAACCTAAACAAGGGCCACTATGATTATTACTATTGGGTTCTTACTGTCTTGAGTTTTATTAATTTTCTTTATTTTATTTTTTGTGGGTATAGTTATGGGCCTTATAGGGAAGAGGAAACTAAGGGTTTGGATGAGAAGGGTGAAGAGATTAAAGTGGAAGAATTGTCTTAGTCTAGGGAACTATCTGTGATCATTTGAGTTGGGTTGTACCTTTGGGTTGTTGTTGTTGTTTATAGATTAAAAGCATAGTCAAGAAAACAAACCCTAAGAAAGAGTACTCTTTTCTTCTTCTTTTTCTTGTTTTGGGTCTTCTATATATATGTGTTTGGAAATGAAGTTATGAAATGGAAATGTATTGGGTTTTTATTTTGTGTTTTGTTTCTTGTTCTTTTGAGGTTTGCAATATGGTACTACGATGAGTCGACTCGAATACGGTACTGGACACCACTAGTCACCCCCCCAAGTTGGGTGAGTGCGTTTGATACAATGTGAGTCACGACTCCATACCAAACAAGTTGATCTGAGACTCCGAGTCTAAAAACCATAGTTTGTGCTCTTTTTTTCCATTTTGATGAATGAGGATTTTGTTTTATAGTGCTAAGAGCTTTAGGAGAATGAACAAAATGGTTTCAAAAAATGTTAAAGGGCATTTGGATCGTAAGTAACTTAAGATAAGCTGCTTATGCCTTAAATAACTTATCCTAGCTTCTACTTATTAATCAGATAAGTATGTTTAGTAAATAATATACTTATCAGCTTCTCTCTTTCGTCTCTCCCAATGCCTCTCTTCAACAACTTCTGAAAAGTAGAGAAGCCAAAAATATTAGCTGAAGTAAAAAAGTTACTTATAACTAATCATAAACCACACTTATCTGAAATAAGTAACTTATCTACCACCACAAGTAGAAAAAAGTAACTTATTTAGTGGTATCCAAAAGGGCCTACAAGAAAAAACAAGATGGATTTTCAAAATAGTTTTATTTCTAATAAGAATAATAAAAGAGTTTGTGAAAGTAAATCCAATTTTCTTATTTGGATTGAGAAAGGTATATATATGAACCATTTGGGTGCCACTTAAAAATGACTTCATCTCATTTTAGTTAACAGTACTTATATATTAGAGTTTTTTAAGGCTTAAAACAAGCTTGATAACGAATTACAGAAGCTATGATCTCTAATGCATAATTGTTATTAACAAAAATGAGATGATCTCATTTTTGAAGTGGCACATAAACTGTCCATACATAACTTATATAGCGATATTATATTCAATTAATAGCACACAATCCTTTTTAAGATATTTAAGGATGCAATTAGATTGATGGAAAACAAAAAGAAAAAGAAAAAATAAAAAATAAAAACAAAAACGAAGCTGACTTCAAACGGTCCCAAAGCTTGGGACAAGTAGGGCTGTTGACAAGATGGGCCAAGATCATCCCAGACCCAGCCCATTTTATTTTCAAGCCTGAAAGCTAGGCCGACATCCAACCCATACTAGAGTTAGCATAACATGTTGAAATGGTTAAGGGTCCAATTTGTAAAATATGCACATTTTTTCAGCTTAGGGTATGTTTGGTTGCACCAAATTATATCATGAAATTTCATGATCTATGATTGATCAGTCAAATTTGGTGCAAAATCTTGGTGAGACCAAACGCACCCTTATCATGAAAGATTTTGCATTTATTATTTTAAGTGTTTTAGGAATGTTTTTCTGAACTATCTTACATATCAACCTGCAGTTTCCAAAATCTCCAAATGAGAATACTTCCCTGTGAGTTAAGATCTTTATGGAAAGTTTAAACCATGTTTGGATGCACAAGCGATATAAATTGCGATTGTTGAGATTAATTAGGAAGGAATGGCAAATTTGAGAAAACAGTCCTCAAGCTATCATGCTCATTTCAAACCCAACTGCAAAGTAATTCAATTGCAATTTAGACTCATGCTTTCAATTCCAAGTCGTTTGTGCATCCAAAGGCACCCTTATCTCTATGTTATTACTTAAGGCCAACCAAATATATATAATAAAAATAAATAAATAAGAAAAGTTTCTATTGAACAATTGCTGTCATAGTACAACTGCTTGATGTGCAAGGTTAGGAATTGTACACGTGGCATTATAAAATCAAACTAAACCGTCCAATTGGTAAATAGTAGATTATTGGTGGACATTTCTTGCACGGTTGAAAACAGCCAACGGCCAGATTGCAGCCAACTAGTCGGGGAATCCAAGGTTAAGATGGTTCAAGCTGTAATTCGATTTTGGGAATATGACCAATCTACAATGGGCCCCACAGTTTGGACAGCTTACTTTCAGTTTTTGTATTCCATGATTACAATTTTGGATTATGTGTATCAATCATCTCACTCTGCCGTCCCTTTAAAAAAATGCTAACGAAATCACAATTTGGTTATTTCCCTTTCATTGGACTAATTTTTCCAATTGAATTCGATCGTACGTCCAAACGAACAGATGATAAATGACATTTATTTCATAATTTAGTTCTTGTATTAGCATCCACTGAGTCGAGTAACCATTGATTGTGGCACTTCCATGATGATCTGGACCAACTCTTCAATGACTGATAACCCATATATGGGGGAACCACCAAGCTCGGTGTTTCCAGGACTGTGGGGCCCATTGTGATGTGTGTGTTATATATCCACGCCATCCATCTTTTTTTAGAATCACTTTAAGGCAAGATCCCCAAAATGAAGCAGATCCAAATCTCAGGTGGACCACACCAAGGAAAACAGTGGTAATTGAAAACCCACCATTAAAAGCTTCTTGGGAGCCACATAAGTTTTTGATCAAGCTGCTATTTATGTTTTCCCTTCATCCAGGTCGGTGTGATCTTATCAAAAGGTTGGATGCAAATAAACATTACGGTGGGCCCTGGGAATTTTTTAATGGTGGGCATTAAATCACCACTGTTTCTTGTGGTGTGGTCTACCTGAGATTTAGATCTGCTTCAATTTTTGGATCATACCCTAAAATGAGATGGAAAACGGATGAACGTAGCGGATAAAAACCACATACATCATGGTGGGCCCCACACTCCCGGAACTACCGAGCTGGGTGGTTCCCCGATCCACCGAAGCCACGTCCCCATACATGTGTATGTGTGTTTCCATGCACGATATCGTGTCCATTCAATTGGTCGGTCCTGATTAAAATTCCGGCCTTATGTTCTCTAAATAGATGGACCCACTTCGGATGAAACATAGCGTGAAAGTTGCAATGAACAAACGATCCTAACCATCCAATCAGTGTCTGTCAAATGAAGGGTTGTGAGTAAATGGTCCATGTTCCAATTTCAGGGCAGGCCCACAATTCGGACAGTCCTGATCCCTCTATATGTATGCCACGTGTACATATGGATGAATCACCCCCATTTGAAAATATATGTGGCTGAAGATGTTGGTCCACTGCTTGAAAGCACATGAACGTCATCTCATTGTCTGTATATTGAAATTCATAATCAAAACATATGAGAGTGCTGAGCTTTTTCTTCGTCATCTCACTTTCCACATTCATTGTGTTCTTACTTAAATGAGATCGTGCATGCCTGCAACTACATGGCCCACAAAAGGGACACATCTGTGACATTCCACATGGCACTTTATCATGCTCTAGTTCGACTATCTGACCATGCAACGTATCGCTCCCTTAGTCATTTTCATCATGATTGAACATGATAGTTTGATGACTTTTGCTAGAATGCATCCCCACATATTGAATTGATTACATGATGACTTTAACCATTGGATCGAGATCTTTTTCATGATTTAAACGGTTCATATGGTAGCGTTCACCATAGATGGAAGACAACCATAAAAACTCTTAAATTGAGAATTTTCAACCTTTTGATTATTTAAAGGTTAATATGACTGCTTTATGTTGAAAGGAAAACAGTAAAATGACTAAAGGGTTAGAATATTGAAATCTAAAAGCTTCTGTTTCATGGGTGTCCCCATCTGAGGTGAGGCCCATCATTTAGATGGTTTGGATTGTTTAGATATGGTGAGGATGCATTCTATTAAATCTCTACCCGATCCTCAATTGATTAGGCTAGTGGGGTTATCTAATTTTTAGAAATAAAAGGCATAGTTCTCTTACTTACTTGAGGGCCCTTGGATAGTCCAATGATCAATTTGGACTGTCTATTGGATTCGGTATACAGTCCATGGTCTACAATGTGAAAATCACACTACTCAAGATTATCTGATCATCTTCATGACTAGGCTTCTCTTTCATAGTCATCCATTTTCGAAGTCATTGATGGGATGATTAGAATTTGCTTATATACATTATTGTTTAGAACTATAAGAAATTTATAATGGGCCCCAACGAATAGCCGGCTTAAGTTATGGATTTGCCTATCTTTTTCTTAAATGATATCGAACCACTTCATAAGATATTGATTAGATGGTTAGAATTATATTATCATCATGATTTTCATATGTTACCATATATAAATGTGTGCAAGACCTAATCAACTGCCCAAATCAATTCAAAACTATGCAAGTGTTAAGATGCACATAGAAGCACTATAACTTGAGAGCACTGAATCATTTCCATCGGATTTTGCTTTTAGATTATTCTAAAGCATTGATCCATTTGGGGGGATAGAGAGAGAGATGCAATCATACAATGTAAGGGCGCGTTTGGATTCTCGGTTGGGCTTTTTGTGTATCGTTGTGAGTGGTATCTTCCATCACATCATGAGTTTTATCAGTAATCTATAAGCGCCCGTTTGGATTAACCAAACATGGCTATAGTTACCACAAGAAGCAAGTAAATCGTTTGTTTGGAAAAGGGAGTAGATTAGGTGGTACAGGGTAACACCTTAACCTTATCATGTGGGGACCACCTTGATTAGGGTTCTCAATGGAGCTGGTCATATCCGAGATCTAATTCGCTCTGAACTCGTATAATGCAGATTTGGATTTTAAAATATTCGATTAATTAAACGGACCGAATTTGGGTTCACAAAATTAAATCCGAATAATATTCAAGTCGGATCTAGATGTAGCAGTGAGATCCGACTGGATCTCTACTATCACATATAGAGAGAAGAGAGGACTCTCTTTCCAGAATTTCTTCGAGAATATCTACAGAGAGCGCGACTATAGCTTAGTAGGTGGTACCCTAATCATGTTGGGCTTATATTGATATATTGTGTATATATCCATACCGTCCATATGTTTTTCCATCTCATTTTAGGACTTGATACCAAACCCTAAGAAGATCCAAATCTCAGGTGGACCATACCATTAGAAACTGTGATGAATGACTATTAAAAAACTTTGTGGTTCACAAAAGTTTTTGATCAAGCTGATATTTCTATTTTCCCTTCATTCAGATCTTCTTGACATTATCAAGAGGTTGGATTGCAAATAAATACTACTAAAACCTTACAATGGGCTCTTTGGAAATTTTAATGGTGGGGCACTCAATCACCACTGTTTCGAGTTGTATAGTCCACTTGAGATTTGAATCTGTATAATTTTTAAAACCCCATCCTAAGATGGGCTAGAGATATGGATGAACGGCGTGGTAGATATACAAAATGTCACCCATCTAGGCCACACAATAGGGGTAACATCCACTAAGTTATTCCATGGATAACACCTAATTCGCTCCTTGCAAGCAACACGAGAGAGAGAGAGAGAGAGAAAGAGAGAGAGAGTTCTCACGTTGGGAACTTAGGCAGGCCCACCATGATGTTTATGAGAAATCCACCCCGACCATGCGTTTTGTGAACTCATTTTAGGACGTGTGACAAAAAATGAGCCGGGTCCAATACTCAAGTGGGCCGAAAACATGCGGATTGAACGTCCACAGTTGAAATGCTCGTGGGGCCACCGAAATTTTGAATTAGGCTATGTAACGCCCCGAATTTACCGTAATTATTTTAAAATTTTCTGAAATTTATTTCTATTTTTTTTTATATTAAATACTGGCCATTGATATTAAAATTCAAATAACAGGACATCCGTAGGAGATCGTATGGAGTACCCTTTATTAAAGTTGCTTAGAATGACCTCATTAACAATGTAGAAGAGTTAGATTTCGTTAAACTCGAATATTTGCAAAAATTACAAAAATGCCATTAGTTAAACTTAAGTTAACTGACCATTTTTAAGTACGCATGTTTCTAGTGATCATTAAAACGCAAAATCCTGAATTTGAGCTTTTGGACACATATTAACCATACACATCAAATTTCAGCCCTTAAATCATAGTAGAAGTGGTCCAATTGTCAAATCAGGCCTTAACCCTTGATTTTCATGTCCATCGAGTGAGGAAAGTAGATGGTTAGTCGTAGTCGAATATTTTTCTTCATATGAGTGACTTGGATCATCTTTATCATGGACCAATAGTGTGATTTGATTGCCCCACATTGATAAGCCTCTTTCTTATGTGCGAAATTATCCCGTTCTAGAAATTAACGAGTTACCAACTCTTCTCAAATTTGAACCTTTCAATTTACCCACTTCTCACCATCAATCGCTTTTCAAATTTGGACCACCCATTATACTCATATGACTACGAGTTTACACAAAATTTGGACCTCGATCTACAATCCTACACCGTTAAACCACAAAGCCAGCCCCTTCCTTTTCCGCCAAAAGTTGGAATTTCAGATCTAGGCATTTCTCACCATCAATCAACCACTAAACTTTGTACAATTGTTTGCCTATCATGACTACATACTTTTTCAAAATTTGGGCCCTGATCATCAAGCGTAGACCGTTAATTGAGATATAGCCCATTTTAGCACCCGTTAGGCCATTTTTAATGATCGGCCAATCTAGAATGCGGATCATCAAGAAATTTACGTATTCTAACTCTACTTTTCGAGCTTGATAAGATTAACGGATTGAAATCGATCAAAAATCATCAGAATATTAAGATTTGAGAAACTTACCTCGAGAGGTTGTTACACAAGACCCCGCGTGCACATCCCTCTCCATATTTCTACTACGCACCTCCAAACCCTAATTCCAACCCTACCTCTATATATAGGGCCCCTCTTAGCCAAAGGTGACTCCCACCCACGAATTTGAGAGAGGGAGAGAGAAAGAGAAAGAGAAAGAGAGAGAGAAAGAGAGAGAGAGAGAGAGAGAGAGAGAGAGAGAGAGGAGTACCATCTTGCCATTATTTCATCATCTTGTATCTCTAATAAGTCGAAGATCATAAGGTGAGAACTCCTTTAAGATTGGATTAATAATTTCATGTTTTGTAGGTTCATAATTCTTATGTGTTTTTGTTTACATGTGTTTATTTATTCTCTCCTTAATTAGCTATATATGAATGCTTTTAGATATTTTTTTTCAATCTCATGGTGATGAGGATATTCATTGGACTTAGAGAACTAGTAAGGAATAGAATTATGTTTGTTGCACATATGAGATTTGTGTAACCAGCTTTAAATGGACCACCTTTCTTTCTATACTGTATAAAGAATGGTTGTGATTGTCTAATGGAGATTCTTATATTGCTATATATATTCCTTTTATATATATATGGATGGACCCTGATCTGTGGTGATGAATATCGGAACACCCGGTTAAGAGGTTGCCCTAACCTGAGACGATGCTTTTAGCTTGTCCGGTTAAGTGGCCACCCTGATCTGTGGTGGTGGTATCAAGATCGCCCGATTAAGTGGTTGTTAAATCCATTTATTACTACTATTATTATTATATTTACTATTATTATTATTATTCCTAAAGTTGTTAAGGATCTCCATAAGACGATAGTTGAGTATGGTTGTTATGAAGCTTAATAGTACGAGCCGCCATCCTGGGATGTGATGCGTCGGTTACGACTATTTTGATGAGTGATGAACCATAAGGAAGGATGTGGTGGTACCAAAGGTTGGTTAGACGATAAGTGGCTTGGTGTAAATTGGAAATAATAATAAAGAATGGCTAACTCATGCATGCACGTGGCTCCATGTGGGTGTATGGATTTGAGAATAGGCTAGAGTGTCCTACTTCTCCCATACACTGTCACGTGTGGATTTGGGCTATGAGTGTCCCGTTTCTCACGTGGTCGGGCAAAATTATGGGCTTGCGTGTCCCAAAACCCCTGGCGGCATGTCTAAGGATTCCTACGCTAGGTCATGCATTATCATGCATTGCATTAAGAAAGAGTAATGGATGTTTTGTTATGATTTTTATGCAATTATTATTTCTAACCTTAAAGTAGTTCTTCACTATGCCGCTTTTGATGGTGTTTTGTGGAAATAATTTAGAACATGTAGGTAACGATCCTCAGGAGCCCGAGCCTCAAGGAGACGATTATGATGGCTCGTGGGAGCAGATGGTGGAAGACGAGACCGCATAATCATTCATAGTTCTAGCATTTATTTAATATTTGAAATTGTAATAAGTCCCAATGGGAGGACGTAGTTATGAACATGATGTTTAAATGAATGATGGTTACATGGTTTGATGATTTGGTTTAGTTAATGAAATAATATATAAGTTTGGTTTCACCATCTTGCTTTTGATTTTCCAAATAGTATGAAATGTGCATGTTTGTGTGAAAATTATGTAAGGGGTATAACCCTCACACATTCCAAATAACCTTGGGAATTCGGCCGTCGTGATGTACACGGGAGCCGGAATCTTGGGGTGTTACAGGCTAATTTTTTAGATTTGTGATGTGGTAGATTCGGACCTACATCCAACCCAAATCCGATGGCTATATGAATTTTTGAATCAGAAATCGATCTGGTTATTTATAAGTGGATTGGATATGGATATCACCTTTTGAATCCGAGTTGGATCCAAATTGACTACAGATTTTTTAACTTGGAGCCGGATCCAACTAGATCCGTCCCATTGAGAGCCCTAACCTTGATGAATGTGTTGTATATCCACGATGTCCATCCATTTTTTCAGCTACTTCTAAGATGTTATCCCAAAAATTAAGAAAATCCAAATCTTCGATGGACCACACCACTAGAAAAAGTGGTGAACAACCGTTACATGTTTTTTGTAGGTTATAAAAGTTTTAGATCAAGCCTATCTTTGTATTTTTCCCTTCATCCAACTCTGGTTGACCTTATCAACGGGTTGGATGACAAATAAATATTACGGATCTACTTACAGTGGGCCTTGTGAAGTTTTTAATTACGGTGTCTCGCATGCTAGCCCAGTTGGAAGACGCCTATGAGTTTCACAACAAGTCGTGTGGGTGTGTTGTGCACCTAACAGGGTGGGTGTGTTGCATGACTAACAATAAAAATCACCACTATAGTGTGGTCCACTTAAGCTTTGGATCAATCTCATGTTTGAGCTCAATCCTTAAAACCATTTGTTCATGAAGCGAATGGTTTGGATATAACTATCATGATGTGATGTAGGGGAAGAACCCCATGATCGAGGGCGTGGATCACGCACCTTCCTGCGGGAGATGGACAGGAAGAAAAACAAGAGAAAACTAAGGAATTTCATATTTTGGAGTTTCAACTCAAACAGGAAATTGTTATTCCCATTTTTGAACTTCGGACCAACTTGTGGGGCCCATCTTGATCATTTATGATGATCCATTCCATCCATTTTGTAGAGCTGCTCGATGCCGAGAAAAACCAACAAGTTTCACGTCGATCCGAGTTACGGATTGATCGTGGCGTCCAAAATGGTACGAACTGTCCAGAAAGTTCCGAATTCCGCCCACTGAAACTGGAGATGGTCCAGGTGGCCCATTACTACTGGTATGGAGAATCCGAGCCGACCATCTTGAAGAGTACGTCGATGTTAGTAAAAGCACAAAGTTTTGTGGCAATCGGACATGTGGATTGCTCATATCAGTAGAAGGAAGATAGCGCCCGACGGGCGTTATACAGTTTGCGCAGATTTTTCTATTTATTTCCTAATTGTATTAGAATTCTTTTTTTCCTTTGCAAATTAGAGTTAAGTACGAATTTAGGATTTAGTTTATTATTTAAAGCAAAGTAATTATGTTTTTTAATTATTCATTCAATTATCAATAAATTAATTATTTGGAATTTATTTCCTCTTTTTATCTTTTATTTCTTCTCGTGGATTCGAGAACTATCGGTTAGGGAGACGGTGATCGACCTACCACGTCCTCCCTGCGTCATTGGTATCAGAGCGGGGTTTCTTCCTCAGGATGATGGCCTCTAATGAAGGGTTGGATCCTCATCCTAAGGACGATGCTCCAAGGGACTATCTAACGGCGACAGCTTTCGAGGCAGCATTAGAAACTGCACAACGGGAGAACCGGTTGATCTTGCAAGGTATACAGGCAACCCTCAACCGTATTGTAACGGCATTAAATCTGCCCCAAGCCCAAGGCAACAATCAACAACCACCTGTGCTCGCTGTACGAAATAACCCCATGTTCTGTAGAGCACCCCAGGTGGCCTATCGCATGGCTACCCCAGACGATTCAAAATCCAGCGATAAAGAGGTCGAAGACATCATCGTACGATGGCCTGCGTGTGGGAACGATCGTGGGGATTATGTTGAAAGAGATTTTCGAGGTAATGCAACTTCAGATCAGGTAGTTGAAGTACAACCTACCACCATCTCAGAAGATTTTCAAAATTCTGAGGAGGTGGAGGAAATCAATACCTCAGTCTTAAAGGATAAGGAAGGAGAGTCTAAAGTTATTCCTGACATTATGGAGTCAATTTTGACGGAATCCATGAGCATCTCAGAAAGTATCACGCCAGCAATGCAGGAAATCGAGGCGATCGTAATTGCTGAACTTCCTGATGAATTGTTCATTGTGAAGGAAATTGTCCTTTCTCAGAAAAAGCCAACTTTTGATGTGCCAGAGAAGATTGCAATTATTCATGTTGGCGTGGAGAAGAAGTCGGAGAAATTTTTTGCTGCATTCCAGGATAGGGCCTGCAAGCATCGACTTCCGAAGTTAAAAGCAAATCATGACCCTAACCTAAAGCGAAACTAGAGGACGAGTTTTTTTCAAGTGGGGAAGAATGATGTAGGGGAAGAACCCCATGATCGAGGGCGTGGATCACGCACCTTCCTGCGGGAGATGGACAGGAAGAAAAACAAGAGAAAACTAAGGAATTTCATATTTTGGAGTTTCAACTCAAACAGGAAATTGTTATTCCCATTTTTGAACTTCGGACCAACTTGTGGGGCCCATCTTGATCATTTATGATAATCCATTCCATCCATTTTGTAGAGCTGCTCGATGCCGAGAAAACCCAACAAGTTTCACGTCGATCCGAGTTACGGATTGATCGTGGCGTCCAAAATGGTACGAACTGTCCAAAAAGTTCCGAATTCCGCCCACTGAAACTGGAGATGGTCCAGGTGGCCCATTACTACTGGTATGGAGAATCTGAGCCGACCATCTTGAAGAGTGCGTCGATGTTAGTAAAAGCACAAAGTTTTGTGGCAATCGGACATGTGGATTGCTCGTATCAGTAGAAGGAAGATAGCGCCCGACGGGCGTTATACAGTTTGCGCAGATTTTTCTATTTATTTTCTAATTGTATTAGAATTCTTTTTTTCCTTTGCAAATTAGAGTTAAGTACGAATTTAGGATTTAGTTTATTATTTAAAGCAAAGTAATTATGTTTTTTAATTATTCATTCAATTATCAATAAATTAATTATTTGGAATTTATTTCCTCTTTTTATCTTTTATTTCTTCTCGTGGATTCGAGAACTATCGGTTAGGGAGACAGTGATCGACCTACCACGTCCTCCCTGCATCATGATGGGCTCCACAAAACTTGGTGATGTCAACACACCATTGTGGTTGGTGTGTGGCACACCATGCAAATCGGCCAGGTATTTTTACTGCATTAGCCTTGAGTTGGGGCTACTTTTACTAAAAGTCTAATTTCTCATCTAGCTTATCTTTTTTAGCCTTTTTGATGAGAAATTGAAAATTCAACAGTTGAAAATGCCCCTCTGACCACTGCTCTGCGTAGGGAAGTCTTGCAAAGGAAGGTGGTGGGCTACCACCGTACGTCCACGAAAAGGTGGTAGCCTTCTTGGTCGTTACAAAGGGGCTCCACCATGGGCCCCACCATGATGCATATGTTACATCCACACCGTCCATTCATTTGGAGAGACCATTCCAAGGTATGAGCCAAAGAATGAAGCAGATCCAAAGCTCAAGTGGACCTCAACAAAGAAAACAGTGGGGATTCATGTCCTACCATTAAAAACTTCCTAGGGTCACAGAAGTTTTCAATCAAGCTAATATTTGTGTTTTCACTTCTTCCATGTCTGTGTGAACTTATGAATAGGTTGGATCTCAAATAAACATCATGTTAGGCCCTAGAAGGTTTCAACGGTTAGGTCACTATCCCAACTGTTTTCTTTAGTGGGGTTCACTTAAGAATTGGATATGTCTCATTCTTTAGATCATGCCCTAAAATGATCTCTCTAAATGGATGGACGGTGTGGATACAACACATACATCACAGTGGAGCCCACAGAAGTTGGTGATGTCACTTCATTACGGTAGAAGCCCTCTCATAAATGCGAATTTCCTATGAAAGCCTTTTACATGAAGTTCCTCGATGGGAGTATAGGTGGGGCCTACCATGATGTTTGTGAGAAATCTGCGCTGTCCAGCCATTTTTTTTAGCTCATTTTAGGGCGTGCAACAAAAAATGAACCGAATCCAAGACTCAAGTGAGCCGCACTAAAGGAAAAGGTGGGTAGGAAAATTCCTACCGTTGAAACCTCCTGGGTCCACAGTGATGTTTATATGTCATCCTGGCCACTGTGAATTCCCCCTGAGCACTGTAGATTCCCTCTGAGTATTGTGGTATTCCCCTGAGCACTATGGGTTCCCTTGGGCACTATAGAATCCCCTTGAGCACTGTAGATTCCCCCTGGCATTGTGGAATCCTCTTGAACACTATGGATTCTTCCTATGAAATTCCCCCTGGCATTGTGGAATCCCCCTAAGCATTGTAGAATCCCCTTGAACATTGTGGATTCCCGTTGGCACTATAGAATCCCCCTAAGCACTATGGAATCCCCCTGGCACTATGGAATCCCCCTGAGCACTATGGATTCCCCCTAGCACTATGGAATCCCCCTAGCAATGTGAAATCCTCCTAAGCACGGTAGAATCCCCCTGAGCATGGTGGATTCTCCCTGGCACTATAGATGAGTGTTAGCGCTACTTGGGGCCCACCTTGATGATATATTGTATATCTACGCCATCCATCCGTTTCTACATACCATTTCAAGAAGGGATTCTAAAAATTAACCATATCCAAATACCAGGTGGACCTTAAGACACTAAACAATGGTGATTGAATGCCTCACCATTTCCAAACAGCCATAGTAAGGTTTTGTAATGTTTATTTTCCATCTAACTCGTTGATAATGTAAAAAAAAAAAAAATCTGGATGAAGGGAAAACACAAATATCAGATCGATCCAAAATATTTGTGACCTATAAAATGCTTTTAATGGTTATTCATCACTGTTTTCAGTGGTATGGTTTACCTGAGAGTTGGATCTTCTTCAAGTTTGGAATCATGTCCTAAAATGATAGAGGACAACAAATAAATTGCATGTATATACAAAATATACATCAAGTTGAGCCCGACAAGGTTATGGTAACACCCACTAAAATGTTACCTCGGTATAGCTAATCCGCTCCCTATTCCAGCGTCCATTTTTTTTTTCTATTTTTTATTTACTAGCTAAGTGGGTCTTGCCTTGGATGATCCAGTCCGTCCATTAGGTTGTTCAGCTCATGGCGAGTCTAAAGAGCTCTGTGAGTTATTGATTTAGATGGAAAATAAACCTTATGATGGCCCTGGAAAGTTTTCAACAGTTGAAATCATCGCTTCATGCAATATGGTCCGCCCAAGATTTGAATCTTTCTCAAATTTAGATCCATGGCCTAAAATGACGTGGCAAAAAAGATGGACGGCATGGATGTAACATATGTATCATAGTGTGAAAGGCTCAAGCTTATGCCCCTTCTGGACGTACGAAGGACGACAGAATGTGAGAGTGTGAAAGGAGCATTTTGGACCCAAGAAAGTCCAATTTCTCGTAAAATTGCCAAAAAAGATGTGCCAAACGAGAAATTGAACTTTTAGTAAAAATAACCACAACTCGGGGCCAATGCAGTAAAAATCCCAATCGGGCTCGATGGATTCGGGGATCCACCAAGGTGGGTGGGATCTCTCACTGTGAGGCCCATGTGATGTATGTGCCTTATATCCATGCTATCCATCCATTCTGAAAACTTATTTTAAGGCATGATCCATAAAATGAAGCAGATCCAAATTTTAGGTGGACCATAATACAAAAACAGTGATAATAGACCATTAAAAACTTCTCGTGGGCTACCAAAGTTTTGGATTAAATTGATATTTGTGTGGTCTCTTCTTGTAGGTATTTGTGACCTTATCAACAGGTTGGATGGCAAATAAATATTCCGATGGCCCCCATGAAGTTTTTAATGGTTGGAATTCGATCATGACTATTTCCTGTAGTATGGTCCACCTAAGATTTGGATCTGCTTTATTTTTTGGATCATGGCTTAAAATGAGCTGTCAAAATGGATGCATGGTGTGGATGTAAGGCACATATATCACAGTGGGCCCCACAAGATCCACCAACCGAGGATCCACACAAACTGCACCATGAAGATCTGACCGAATCTGAAATTCTGAATCAAGTTTCCTACAAAAGGCAAAGATCCCGCGCTAGGAACCTAGGTGGGGCCCACCATTATGTTTTTGAGAAATCACCCCGTCCATTAATTTTGAGAGCTCATTTTAGGACATGCGGCCAAAAATGAGCCAGATCCAAGATACAAGTGGGCCAAATGAAAGGAAATAGTGGGGATTAAACAATCACAGTTGAAACATTCGAATGGCCACAAATGTTTTGTATGAAGATAATTTTTTTGTATTTCCAGTTAATCCCAATGGGGATGACCTTATAAACAGTTTGGATGGCATATGAGCATCAAGGTGGAGCCCAAAGATTTCAACAATACACATTTCTTTCCCCAGATTTCCCTCTCGTGTGGCCCACTTTTGTCTTGGATCTAGCTCGTTTTTGTCCGTATGTCCTAAAATCAGTTTTCAAAAGCGGATGAACGGAGTGGATTTCTCACAAAAATCATGGTGGTCCCGGCTTAGTTGACAAGTGAAAGGCTAGTTTGCAGGTCAAAGGCATTGGCAGGAAATCAGCGTATATTCTACCGAATCCATTTGAACTTAAGCTAGAAAACCAACTCAATATGCTGATTTGACATCTCCAGTTTAAAAGTGGAGAGCAGCTCACTTTCGGGTGTAATTCGAACAACGGCTTTGCCTCCATATGCGTTTAATACATTCAATACAACCTAAACCGGCCATCCAAACTGCCCTAAGTGGAGCTAAGAGGGAATAGAGGGAATAGAGAGAGAAGGGAAAAAGATTTAGAGAGAGGGGTAGGAGAGGGAGAGAGAGACTGGTACCCATTCTCACTGTTTCCCTTGTTATGGCCCACTCGATTCTCCACCTGCTTAATTTTTTAGCTGATATCGTAACATAAGCCGGAACAACAAATAAAAAGAATAAATATCATATAATCATTAAAGTGGGCCCTATATAAAAATAATAATAATAATAAAATGTAGTAGGTTTAAAATAGGCTGTTTATATATACACTTTGTGTAGTAAAGTCTGAATCATCCCTTATTCATGACCGTATACTATTTTAATGATGGTTTTAACCTTTAATAACCAAAATTCCTAAAATTAATTGCAAGCATAAAAATGTCCAAACCTATTCACATTATATATATATATATATATATATATATATATATATATATATATATATATATATATATATATAGAGAGAGAGAGAGAGAGAGAGAGAGTATAAATGCATATGTAAAAGTTATTTACGTTTATATAAAGTTATTCACCTGTCTCTAGAGAAAATATCATTTTGTGTGTGTCATCTAATTTTTATATAAAATGAGCCCTATTATAATGATAGGATGACCTAAAAATTAGGTTGATCCAATTATCAAGTTGGTTACACCATAGAGCTATCGAAAAATGAAAAACTCCAAATTCACGTGATGACTCACATGATAGTTAGATTAGTCTAATTTAGATGTTTCACTTTCATTGTAAGGCAACAGTAGATGCTATACACACTATGAAGAACCTTACATGTAAAGTATAATATTCTACAACACTACAGAGAAAACGGCCTCTTAATCACAAGCATAGCGACAAATCTCCTTCTCAGGACTTTTAAGGTTTTGGGACTTTCTTAGGAAATTTTTAAATTTAAGTTTTTTCTCAAGATATTTTATGAAAAATATCACAAAAATTAAAAATCATTTTAAGTTTTAAATTTATAGAAAATCAAATAGTTAAATACTAAAACAATTCTCACATTAATATCGACATATTTTAACAAAAAGTCACAAAAGGTTAAAAGTACGATATTTTAAAATTATTTCAAGTGTCATGGTCATATTGTTTATTTATTTATTTTTAATAATATCACAAGACTTCCAAAATCTTAACTATATTTGTCATAATGGTCACATTAGTAATGATAACTATGAAATTTAAGTACAAAGGATGTTGGGACTATGGAAGCCACTTAGAGGAAAATCAAACAAAACAATTGCAAAAGCACAAGTAAATCTAACTACAAAAGACAAACATTTTTTTTGTGAAAAAACTCTTTGTGAGAAAAAACCATAGCACATGGTAAATCATTATGAAAACAAAAGTTACAAGAGATGGAGAACACTTAAAAATCAACCTAAAGAGAAAATCCTAGTTTTTTTTCTCCAAAAACCCTCCTCACACGTTTATAACTAAAGTATTAAACCCTAATCCCAATTATACCTATAAATATACAATATGAAACTGAAAATAGAAATAAAATGCACAAAACTGCACTAAACAGTGCGAATCATCAACCGGTCAAGATGGGTCGAGACAATCCTTAACCACTCAAAGGCACAGGTTTGACCAATCAAACCTGCCAAAAATTGTTCAAAGAGTTTCACCATAATTTCGAATTTCGTCGATCGATCAAGCCCTTGAGTTCGACTAGTCGAACCCTTCCAAAATTGTCCAAAGATAGTCAACTAGTCGAACACCCTGTTTTCTATAGATTGAAGGCTCCCTACAACAAATGATGCTACAAGAAATATGTTGAATCACTATTTTAGCCCCATGGTTGTGGTCGTTAGATCTAAAGTTATGTTTCAATGATGCAAACTATTTATATGATGACCCTTAAGTGGCTAGGTGATACCAAAAAATTCTTCAATGCTAAGGGCTTGTTTGGCACAATTGATTTGAGAGGAAGTGATGAGAAGTGGATTCCATAATATGAATTCTTATCAATTCTAGATTTTTTTGATTGGCAGCCAAGATTTGGAGAGAAATCAAACATGAGGGAATGGACGATGTGGATTTTAATCCCACTGTATGCCCACCGTATCAACCTCAATTTTTAAATCCATGTCGTCCATCCATTTTTACAGATCATTTTATGCCAAGATCCAAAAAAAAAAAAAGAAGCAAATCCACATCTTAAGTGGACCATAGAACAAGAAAAAGTGGAGAGTGAGACCTTTTTTTAATGCATAAAAGTTTTGAATTAAACTGATATTTGTGTGATCCCTTCATCCAGGTCTTTGTGACCCTATCAACAGGTTGGATGGAAAATATACATCACGTTGGGTCCCATAGTTAGGGACACATCACGTTGGGTCCCACATTGGGGAGGATTTCTCCTCAAATCCCACCTTTTTTAGAGGATTTGAAAAGGAGCTAAAAATGCCTTTTTGAATTCTCCTGGATTCCTCTCAAATCCACTTCTCATCAAATCCATAGTGCCAAACAGAATAAAGTAAGTGATTTCTCCTCACTTCTCCTCAAATCCATTGTGCCAAACGGGCCATAAAAGATCATATCAATGGCCATTAAAATAATTGTTCAAGAAGATGGTTCATACTCAAGTGGAAAAAAATTAAATGATAGAAGGCTTGAAATATTTTATTTGATAAAATCATTTTGAAGAGAATGATTCTGAATTTTTCCATATGTTTTCATTCAGTATATTGTGATGTATATATACAGAGAGAATATCCCTTAAAAAGAAAAAAATACAATGAAAAAAAGTAGAAAAGACAATATGGTATTCTAAATGTTTTATATTTTTTTCCCATTCATATAAGGACCTTTATATGGATAATTTGGATCATTGTTACATAACCCCATATCCAACCACTACAATAACGACATAGAGACAATAATATACTGAGATAAATACATTGAGATGTATTGTAACAAACCTCTTGAAATTAAGATAGTAAGATGTTCTATAGCAAACCCCTTGGAATTAATATATTGAGAGGTATTGTTGCAAACCTCTTAAGTTCGCAAGTCTTAAGGAGTGAGCATCTCCCTAGCATTAGTGGGTCATCCCATTGATCTTAGACATTTGTTTATCGGACTATATATTGGGTGAAGTGGATCTCAAAGGTCACAATGATTGGATGTTCCTAATTGCTTAATTAATGGACCTTTCGATGGAATCTCTTCCACCACAACTTGTGTTGATAGTGTAAAAGTGTAAAGATGGGTGTCTGGTCTGATGAACACTTGATTCGTGCCAGTTTTCAGCCAATAGATTGGACCATATTGGTTGATGGTCATGTGAACTGGCAGGATGAACAGATGATTCCTCTACCTATCTCCTGAATTCATATGCCTTTTAACCGACAATTCTCATATTTAGTTTGACAATGGTAAAACTATAACTATAACACTTTTTCTTTACATTACGGGGATAATTGGCAAGACAAATAGGCCTTTAAAGGATACGGGACGGCATTTGAACTAAAGATAATAGTAGTATAGTAATTTGAAGGCCTCCACAACTTAGATTTTCTCTGCAAATGGCCATTGATAACCTGCTCAATGTCTCTTTATATAAGCAGGTTGCAATATATATTTGAGTAGCTCACACCTTTTTTCTCTTCATGTAGCTATTACCCTCTCCCTCACTCACTCTACATGTTCCATGCACCCTTCTTCCTCCCAATCTCTCTCCGAAGTACTCTCTCTCCCATTTCCTTCCTCTCTCTACATGCACTTATTACACATAATGAGATGACCTAGCAATTCAAACAATACTTAGCCATGATACCATTGTATAAAAGTGAGTAATGGACAAATTTAAATCCCTAAAGGTAAAGATTTTTAAACTTAGGAGGTCCATTAGATGTACAGTACCACTAACATATCCCACTGCTACATGGACATGCTATCCCATGAAAACTCCAAAAAAGAGACAATCCCACCCATCCTGATGTTGTCCTTCTTAAGCCAAATATGGACCATTGAACATCTCTTTTATTAACCTTCTATCTGCCAGCTAAAGATTAAAAAAAAAAAAAAAAGGTTGTCACTATGGTTGGCAATAGATATCCATTTACCCACATTCGATCTCAGAAAATTGAATTAAATATGCGATTTTTATCTTTTTTGTAAAAAAAAAAATATATCTAATTAGCTAATTATCCAATTACCCAACTTCTAAACAAGTTGGATAAGGATGTTACCATATCTATGCCTACTTACCTAAATATCCAAGAATGTTTCTGTTATTTACTCAATTAATAATATTATTAATTAAAATATTAAATACTAAGATACATTTAATTCTATGTCGTTGACTAACATTAGCATGGATGATGATATTGATATAGTGACTGTGGTTGATGATTGACTTTGCCATTTATCAAAGTCAGTAGTTTTTTATTTAAATACTTTAATTTTATTTTGATATTATATAATTATATTATGAAAGTTGCACTTTTTATGAGTTTACAGGTATCCATTTGTGGTGCAAATATTATTTTTTACTTTAAATACTTTTATTTAATTTTATTATATGCTTATTTTTTAAAAATTTAATTAAATATTAGTCGAATATCTAATTACCTGACTGGTAATTTCCTGGAAGACATCGTACCTGACTTGCATATATCCGACTTCTTCCTACAAAATCTTAATCGGATCCGTATCTACGAATAATATCCCACACAGTCACACAAATACTACAATATCCAACAGTGTTGCGCAACTTCGGTGGATCCGGGGTGGGGCCCACATTGATGTATGTGCCTCATATCCATGCCGTTCAACTGTTTTGAAAACTCATGTTAGTGCATGACCTGAAAAATGAGGCAGATCTAATTCCCAGGTAGACCATAGTATTGGAAAAAGGTGGTAATTGACCATTTAAAACTTCTTGTGGGCCACACAAGTTCTGGATGAAGCTGATATTTATGTGGTCTCTTCATCCAGATCTTTGTGACCTTATCAACAGGTTGGATGGAAAATAAACATTCCGGTGTCCCCACAGTTTTAATGGTAGGTATTAAACAACGACTATTTCTTGTGGTGTGGTTCACCTAAGAATTGGATCTTCTTCATTTTTTGGATCATGCCCTAAAATGAGCTTTCAAGATGGATGGAGGGTGCAGATGCAAGGCATATATATCACAGTGGGCCCCACAGTTATGGCATTGTACACCAGCAATGGTTCCACATGCCAATGACCTGGATCACTGAACTGTGGGGCCCACCAGGTCAATTGCGAAACAGAGGTCCTGATTTGTCATTTCAATAGTGGGTCAATTTTGTAATTCATGGAAACAAGCGAGGACTGTTTGGGTATTTTCTCAACTGTGCTATGATATAGAATCACGTACGTGTTCGTCGTTTCTGGTGTAGCATTTTCCGAGGGGTTGGATGCCACTTGTAATGCATCTGAAAGTGCCGACAACGAATGCAGCAACAACAACCAAAGACCAAAGGTTATTTCTCCAACGTCTCCTTTTTCAAAAAGCAATTAGTCTACGAGGAGTCTTTTGATGCGCTTCATGCGCGCGAATTTCGTGGGAGATCTTGGATTGGGAGCCTGTGTAAGAAAAGCTCCTTGGAACCTACTGTGTTGTGTTTACGACATCCACTCCGTTCATCATTTGAGAAGGCTTATTTTAGATCGGTAGCCCAAAAATCAGTTGTATCTAATATTCAAATGGGCCACATCACAGGGAAAAGTAGGGATGTGGAATCATGCACAAATGTTATTAGCCCAACGAAGTATTGAATCATGATGATCTTCGTTTTTTGTTTTGTCCTTGTGGGGTTAACCCTATGAACGGATTAGATGGCTTATAAACATCACGGTTGGATTTAAGAAGGTTTCAATGGTGGGCATCCTATCCTCACTGTTTACTGTGGTGTGGACCACTTGAGTTTTTAATGGGCCTGATTTTTGGGCTTACTTCTCCAATACGAGATGCCCCACCTGATGGATGGATTCAATCTAGTAGATGTGTGCATGGGTGGCAACATTTTGCAGATTGTAGATCGGTTGTCCATGAGTGTTGATAGTGAGACAAATATGGACTAGAAAATCTCACCATATTTAAAAAAAAAAAGAAATTCATGATATTATGATTATAACATAGTGAAATTTTCAAAGGTATCTAAAGTTTTAATTTGTCATGATTTTATTTAAAAACATGGCCCAATTGCTTTGACCTATAAGCTATGATCCACCCAAAAAATAACTTCCAACCTTTTATATGTGTGCAACCACGAACCCATGCAATGGGTTGGACCCATTGTGAGGACCCCGTTAGGAAAAAATCAGCCATATCCGCTCATCAATTGACTACATTTGTATTTTTTTTTCCATTTATCAATGGCTATACATTGTTTTCTATAATTTGGCCGACCTGATGAATAGATTGGCTGAGCTTGTGCCAGATAATCGTCTTTGTGGGGCCAGCCTATTGTAAGGGGCGGACATCACATGCACTTAATGCCTTAGGAAATATATGATCAGTGGGGCATAACTTTAAGTCCAACTAGTTGGACCTAGAGTCCTACGTAATTATATTTAAATTTAAAGAGGTTGCAGGTTCAATCAGTTGGACCATAATTTATAATCCACCCAACAAGTAACTTTCAACCTTTTATGTCTTTCCAATAGGCTGGCCCAGTAACACCTTGTACAAAAATCAGAAATATCCACTCACTAAATGTACCACACTTTTGTATTTTGTTATTTATCAATAGCTGAATATTGTTTTCGATGTTGTCACCCAAAGAGTTGATTTTTGCACAAGATGATCCACATAGGGAGGCTAGTGAGCAGATTAGGTATTAACTGGGAAACACTTACCCCAGGTAATACATGGCGCCATTTCATTCATGCGCAGAAGATGTTTGAGTGGGGCTCATCAACTTTCATAGGTCAAGTATATAATCAACCCTTTTCTGACAAGCATCCGCATGCAAATGATTTCCCACCACGTCAGGAGTAACACCTTGGTGGTACCCTAGTAACAACTAATTGTAACATTGTCCGTAAGTGAGCATAATTTATCAATAGCCTAAATCTCATTAAGGGTGGGATATGATGATCAAACATATTGGTGGACCCACTAAAGTTGTGATTAGTATAAATTCATGTAAGGGGTGTAAGTTATAACTATGTTACACACACGGTGTTTTAGTAAGACTAGGAATGCCAAATTCATGTGAAGCACAAGGGAAAGGAGTTTCAATGAGTTTCAAACTCCTCACCCTTAATAATTATAAAACCATAGCTGGTCCCCAAGCTTATGTTGAGAATTTGATCTCCAAAAATAAAATAAATAAAATTGAAAAATCGAATTTAAAAGACAGGCCAAAGCACGTGAAAACACGATGTCCTTAAAGCATAATTCGCCCCTACTCAAAATGCTTTGAGTCTGCTATTAGGTTGGAGCGGATTGCTTCCAGGATACGACGAGCCTTATATGGTTCTGCGTTCAGCAAAAACAAATATACCACTATGAAACTCAGTTACACAATCTCTCGCAGAAAAGAAAAAGAAAGAGAGAAAAGAATAGCACTCTTCTAACAACGAGTTAGACCACTTCTCTGATCTAAGTGGCTAGGTTCATATGAACCAAACTGTGAGGCTATATGACTTTAGCTGAAGGTGCTGGTTCAATAGAGTACTTGAGATGGTTGTGTTTGTTGTTGTAAAATGAACCAGACCTTTCCGGTTTATATAGGCAAGGGTGGCTAGTAGTTTTGGTCCAGAGCCATAATGGCACTAGCCGTTTTCTGGCCGTTGGGAGAAACTAACTATTTTCTGGCAGTTTCTGACCGTTGTGCATGCTGGCTATTTAAACTCAGTAGCTAGCCGTTTTCTAAATGTTGGGCTTGCCACATGCAGCTGTTACTGCATGGTTTGGACTGTTACTACATGAGCAGTTACACAAGTCCCTCTAAATAGTTCTGCAGCTCTCTATAAAAAGCAGAGAGGTCTCTCTGTCAGATCTCTTACCCACAACATCTCTTCTGTTCCGAACCCAGTCAGTCACAACACCTCCTCTGTTCCGAACCCAGCCACTTGACCCACTACTTAGCCTATGTCGCACCACAACTTGCTCCAAATGGGTCACGATGCGCACGTACGAAGTACAAAGTGCAAAGTGTGCTACTAACACCTCTACAGACACATTACCTCACATGCCCACGCCCTCGCATCGAGCCCATGCTTGTGACCGGGACCGAGCCTGAGCCTGAGCGCGTGCTCGTGCACACTGGAATGCACAAGTCACCATGCTCCTCTATCTCACCATAAATAAGTAAGGTGCACAACACCCTACTTATAAAGAAAAGAAAAAACTTCCTCCCATCCGATATGGGACAAAACAAAAACATGTTTTTTTCTTCTTTTTTCAAAATTGTTTTTTAACCAAAATATTTCAACTGCCTACACAAGTCTAAAGCTATTTTTTCATCCTGGTGCTTCTCTAAGGATGTAAGGTGCAAAAGATCTCAGCATTCACCTTCAACACTCGATGCATAGGACAACCTTCTTCAATTTCGCAGTAAGAGTTTACACTAATCCTTTCCTCGGACACTAATCTATTTCAAGGGTTGGATGTCGAACAAACATGATAAGTTGAAAGTTATCACCGGGTGGTATGTGAATTATGGTCCAAAGTGGTTAGAACTTGAAAACCTTCTCAAACTTGGATTACTTATTAATTTATTGAAAATATTTCTCTAATTTTTTATTTTTAACAAGATTTTCCTTATATATGCAAAGAAAAAACTAATTTTTTTGAAAATCTCCTGAGAAATTCCTCTAACCAACCAAGAATCTCATTGATTAGCAAATCTCCTTATCATTTATATGAAAACTAACTAGCGTACTTACTGGTTCTCAGCTTTAGACTGTTAAGGGTCATGATTCAATGAGGGGATCTCATGTGCATGGGCCAAGCGTATGTTAGAGTTCGGGTGGACGATGCTAGAGTTGTACACCGAGCCAAACCGAATCAAGCTGGGCCTAGCTCGACTCGGCTCGGCTCGACCTTTGAGCTGAATTGGCAAGCTCGGGTTGGTTCGGTCGAGCTCGAGCATGAGCTTTTTAAGCTGGGAATTGAACTTGGAAAAAATGTACCATTTTCACAAACTTATATATATATATATATATATATATATATATATATATATATATATATATATATATATATAGAGAGAGAGAGAGAGAGAGAGAGAGAGAGAGCAGTTCTCACGAGAACTCATGAGTACTTTTTTATAGCTCATCACAAGTGATGTGATCCCCGAATCTGAATAATCCACATGATATAGCACCCCAAAAAACTCCAAGGGCTCAGCTTTTACCCTAATCTAGAACTTTGTAGGCCATAGAAAAATGAAACAATTTCCTCCCTTGATTTGCCTATCTCTCTATTCCACGACCCACCAAAGCTTTAGATCAAGTTGAAAGTTGGGCTTCGAAGGTTTCCTACATCATGTAGACGATTCAGATTCAGGGTTCACATCATGTGTGATGAGCCTGTCAAAAAGTGCTCATGAGTTCTCATGAGAACCGGTGCACAGGTGAGCATTCCTATATATATATATATATATATATATATATATATATATATATATATATATATATATATATAACCGAGTCGAGCCGAACTTCGAGCCAAGCCGAATCGAGCTTTGGCCTGCTCGAGCTGGGCTAGAAAATCCTTTCGAGCTTGGAAAAACGGCTCAACTTGGTTCAAACCCAACCTTCGAACTGAGCTGAGTTAAGCTGGTTCGATTCGAGTCGAGCGAGCTAACCAAGCTAGCTTGGCTCGTGTTCAACTCTAGATGATGTACATGCGGGAGATCTCAACCATTCATCATATAGTGTACACTGTGAACATGCCAACCAAAATGATTTTGCTCCATTAATATGCAGGTCAAATTAGCAAAAGGAAAATGAGCAAAAAAATAAAAAGGCGCACCATATACTTATGCCTCATTGATGAGTGTACAATTAATGTATTCCTTTAATACGCGTATATAGCTTGTTTATTCGTGTGTATAGAGCCAAAATATTTTGGTACGTAGCATGTTATAAGTGTTCCCTACCTGATGAATGACTAGATGTGCCCTAGCCTCACCCAATACCGTGCAGACCGTGGGGCCCATGTTGATGTATGTTTAGTAGTATATCACACCTCCGACTATTTTTTCCAAATCATTTTAGGGCATGAGACAAAAATGAAGCATATCCAAATCTCAGGCAGCCCATGCTACAGGAAACAGTGGTGATTGACCATTAAAAATTTCATATGGGCAACAAAAGTTTTGGATCAACCTCATTTTTATTTTTTAGCCTTCATCCAGGTTCTTGTGACCTTATCAACAAGTTGGATGCCAAATAAAAATTGAATCTAGATCCTCTGCTCAAACTGAGTAGAGAACCTCTGTTGTTGCCTCTTTGGTTGGTCTAGCTCAGCCTGACCATGTCAGAGCTGCACAGCCAGGCTAAGCTGGACCAATCAGAGAGAAAAGCAGGATTTCCCTGCTCAGTTCAAGCAGAGGATTAAAAATTACATTAGGCCTAGGGAAGTTTTTAATGGCGGGCATTCAATCACTACTATTTAGTGAAGTGTGGTTCACCCGAGATTCGTCTATGCTTCATTTTTTAGCTCATGCCCTGAAATGAGCTGGCGAAACAGATGGACAACCAGCTATACTACACATACATCAATGTGGGCCTCACTGTCAGGGCCACACTATGTTTGGCGAGGCCAGGGTGTACCTAATCCACTCCCTCAGTTTTATGTAAGATAATTCAGAATTTAGTCAGGCCAACACGCAGCTTCATTTTTCGTATGGAACTAGTAATATCTATGCTACTATGGCCGTATGACTCGTACGCTTTTCAGAGATGGAGGATGCTATCAATTAGGCTATCACCACATTTTTCCCTTATTGAGCATATCATTAGCCATTAATCATGCCCATTGGATATTTGAACCATCTGAATTTTATTTTTATTTTATTGAGACTATGATCAATTTAATCATCTTCCATATATAACACTAGTAGTTTTGGACAATTTCGCCTCCGTGATTTTTATTTTTATTTTTTTCATCTGAACTTAAGATACAAAAGGGTGTTAGAAGGGTTTTCAATATATTTTGAGGTATTTTAGGCACTAAAAATATACCCGAGATATCATTTTTTGTCAGTTCAAAGTGGCCTCTGGCCTACTTTAAATGCTTCTCTGCCTTCCTTCCTTTCTCCTCATGGTGCAATGCATATGCCGTATGCAGGAGGGATTTTCAGCAGCATCGGGCCTAACGTTGTATGTGTCATATCTACTCTGTTTATCCAATTCACAAACTCATTTTAGGACTAGCTCCAACATACGGCTGATTTAAAGCTTAAGTAAACCACAACACAAGAAACAATGGTGGATAAAGATGCCCACCATTGAAATTTTCCTACCACCTGCTGTGATGTTTATATGTCATTGAACCCGATCATAAAAGAAGGCTCCAATTTGGATGAAGGGAAAATATAAATATCATCTTGATCCAAAACTTCCGTAGTCCCCCAAGAAGTTTTCAATGGTGGGCTTGCGATCCCCTGTGGGAGAATATATTAATTTGAACACATAACATTCCACTCTGATACCATGTCAAATTACCACTCGATCTAAAAGCTTAAGCTATTAGAAGATGGTGTATCAATATATATCAAAGGACTCCAACACCCATAATATAGTCCACTTGAACTCTAGATCTTACTTTGGGGCTCATGTCTCATGTCCTAAAATGAGCAAGTGAATCAGATGGACCAGGTGAATATAACACATACAATCTCATGGAACCTTGGGAGCTTGGGGCTGAAGGAATTCCTCTGCCACCAACAAAATCCAGAATGGCATGCATTTGGGCCATGCTTGCCGTATATAAGCTGCCATAGTTTTAGTACTAAGTGAATGTTAGATGGTGTCCAACCGGTGCCACGGCAATCTAATGGTTAGATTGCATCCAATAGGTGTGAAAAACCATCATGGTAATATTGGGACGATTTTGCCATTTTCACCTGTCCCGACATGACGTCATGCTGACTATGTTATGACGACCTTGAGCTGGTGGCCGAGGAAGACTCGGTATTCAGGTATGCAGCCGGGTGGTGTGGTACCTAATGGTAATAATACACCGGTCAAAGCGTCGACCACACAATGAACAAGGTGTGTACTGTTTGGGAGGGCTCCATAATGTGAATGTGGATCACACCGTCCATCCATTTCACCGTATCATTTCATGATGTACCCTAAAAATTGAAGCAGATCCAAGACATAGGTGGAACACACAATGAGGATTAAATTCCCACCCTTGAAAACTTCTTGGGGGCTACAAAAGTTTTGGATTGAGCTGATATTTATGTTGTCCCTTCACCCAGGTCCATGTAACTTTATGAATAGGTTGGATGGCAAATAAACATCACGGTGGGCCCTAAGAAAGTTTCAACAGTGAGAATCATTACCACCACTGCTTCCTGTGGTGTGGTCCACTTGATTCTTAGATTTACAAAATTTTAGTCCTACTCCATAAAACGCTACAGAGAAATGGATGGATAAAACTCATATATCACGATGGCCACTCAAAGCTCCTGCCTATTCCTAGCCGAGACAGGCCGGGTAGGACACAATCCACGTCCCCATAATGTATGTATATCATCCATGCTGTTCATCCATTTTGTCAGATCATTTGAAGGCATGAGCCCAGAAATAAAGCAAATCTGAAACTCAAGTGGACCACACCTAGTTGAAACCTTTCCGAGGTTCGCCATGATGTTTATCTATCATCGAACTTGTTCCTAAGATCACACGGGCTTAAACAAGGGAAGACACAAATATCAACCTAATCAAAACGTTTGCAGCTCAAAGGAAGCTTTTAATGGTAGGCATTGGTTGGATCCCACCCTATGGTCCACTTTCGAGAGTTGCTATTTTTTATTGGCATTGGTTGGCTCTGTGAAGCTTTTGAGAGTGGCTATTTTTGGGTGCTTACCTAAAATAACCTGACAAGATGAATGAGCGGCGTGGATAAAAAAAACATCACGGTGGGCCCACAGAGCCCGTACCTACCGAGCCTCTGCCAAGACAGAGTATGTCCTAATAGATGCAGGACGCAATCTGCGCTGTCACATGAGAGGAAATAAATGCAATGGCCATTAGCATTGGGAGCGGATTAGGTGAGACCCCGGATCCACTCAGGAGGGTGGGACCCTGACTGTGGGGCTCACAGTGATGCATGTGCCTTAAATCCACACCGTCCAACCATTTTGAAAGCTCATTTTAGGGCAATGATCCCAAAAATGAATCTGACTCAAATCTCAGGTGGACCAGACCACAAGAAAGAGTCATGATTGAATCCCCACCATTAAAATTTTATGGATTCCTCTGGACTGCTTATTTTCCATCCAACCTGTTGATAAGGTCACAAAGACCTAGATGAATAGACCACACAAATATCATCTTGATCCAAAGCTTTTGTTGCTCACAGGAAGGTTTTAATGGTTAATTGTCACTGTTTCCTATACTATTGTCCATCGGTGACTTGGATCCGCTTCTTTTTTTGGATCATGCCATAAAATGAGCTTCCAATACAGATGTACAGCGTGAATGTAAGCAGATACATCACTACATCAGATGCTCTTAATCACCGATTTTAAGAAGAGTGCGCAACACCCACGCTCTGTGGGCCTAAGATGATATTACCTAGGTCATATATTGCACAATGAACTAACACCAAGCAACTTTTATTTATTTTTTTCCACATATACTCACACCACGGTAGTTTTTTCACCGCAATGAGTACTCAGAATTCATGACCTCATATTGAAACTCTTGTGAGTCTACCACTAAGGCATGTAAGGACTTAAGATGAGCCCAAAATCGATGCATAACCTCATGTTGAAACTATTCATCGATGGAACTAACGTTGTTGGGTGTAGCCCTACAATTGACCATTGGTAGTGCTTCACAAACTGCGGGATTGCATTGCCTAGCAATCACTACAGGCTGATTGTCACCTTGAACACGGAGTGAAGTTAGTGCATTTGCGATCAGTCAAGAGTTGCCTACAACCCTTGCATGGCTAACCAACTCTCCCCCTAGAAAGCTTCGATTATTTCTGCTAGATAAAGGATCCCTGGATCACTGTCTACGAGATTGTTGTTCATACCTTTATTAGTTTCCATCGATCAAAAGGAAAGTCTTTGCTCTGATACCGCTTGACGCATGGAAGGATGTGACGAGATCAATCATTGTCTTCCTCAAATGATAACTACCTTGAATCTACAAGGGCTTCCTCGAAACAAGGAAAATTTTGAATCTACAAGATGAAGAATGACAAAAGTCGACTTTCATTAAAAATAATAATGGAGTTAACTCTAACAATAAATTTAAAAAGTGTTTAAATGTTCTAGATAACCCTAAAATGTAATTAAGAAGTTGTCTAAGCAAATAAAGAAACAAAATAAAAAATCACGCAAAACTTTCATTGTCAGTCGATCGCGATTGAGCGATCGATCAATCAACCGACGGAGCTTGGTCGGGCAACTGAAAAACTCCAAAAGTGTTTAGAGACCAAACTGAAAATTTTAGGGTGGTTTCAGGTTACGGAAGAGATCAGTCAGTTGATCAAAGAGATCTGGATTTTCTAACTCAATTTTGATCAACCTACTAGATCGCCAAGCCGACCGAACTATGCTAGTTTCCGCGGCTTTCTCTTATACTCCTTCCTCCGGTCCATCTAAGCCATGAATGCATCCGCGGCTCGTTCTACATCATCAGCTACATCACTAAATAACACTACTAGAATGATCCAAACCGTCTAAATTTAGGTTGGCCATATAAATGGATGGTTTAAAAACGTTGATAACTTACTTGTTTGTAATTCTTATATCTGTGGCCCACCCAATGCTCCAAATTTCCTCATTTTGACTAAAGTATATATTTCAATGGGTTTATTGCAATCATTCTGTTAAATATCACAAGTACAATAATTTGGTCCACTTGAACTTTAGATCTAACTTTTGGGCTCATGTCCTAAATTGAGCCAGTGAATTAGGTGGACCAAGTGAACATAACACATACAACATCATGGACCCTTGGGAGTTTTTTTTTTTTTTTTTTTTTGTTAGTGATACAACGCACACACCCTATTTGATGTGTAACGCACCCACCCAGTTAGTCACTCGGTGCTCCCACCCACTGGTGGGGTTAATGGGTTTTGAACCCGAGACCAGTAATTACCAGCTGGGCTAGTGGGCGATCCCCAGGACCCTTGGAAGCTTGGGGCTGAAGGAATTCCTTTAGGTCCCCTGCCACCAACAAGATCCAGAATGGCATGCATTTAGGCCATGTGTGCCCTAAATAAGCTGCCATAGTTTTAGTATTGGGTGAATGTTAGATAGGTGTCCCAAGGGTGCCACATCTACAGAATGGTTGGATGCAGCACACTCCATAAGCACCAATGAAAATCCGTCATGGTAACATTGGAACGGGAGCAGATTAGGTGAGGACCCCGGATCAACCGAGGTAGAAGGGACCCCTAGCTGTGGGGCTCACAGTGATGTATGTGTCTTAAATCCACACTATCCAACCATTTTGAAAGCTCATTTTTGGGAGTTGACTCAAGTCTTAGGTGGACCACACCACAAAAACAGTCATGATTGAATCTCTACCATTAAAAACTTCATGGATTCAACTCGAATGTTTATTTGCCATCCAACATGTTGATAAGTAGAGGTGAGTACAAGCTGAGCTGAGCCATGTTCAAGCTATGCTCACTCAATGACCACCCTAGCTCGTGTTCGGCTCGGCTCGGCCTTCGAGCTGGGCTGAGCTCAACCTAGCTTTCAAGCGAGTTTGAGCCCAATTTGAGCTATGTTGAAGCCCATAGAAAACAAAATTTTAAATAGGCCCAGAACAAAAGCCAGCCTTAAAACTGTTTAAAATTGGGCCCAAAGGCAGCCCAAGCCCATTGACACCCCACTCACTTTTATAAAGAGTTTCATATCTCATTTCTTTGTTCACTTTCGATGTGAGACTAAAAACTTTACTTTTTTAGCTTTTTACAAGTGAGTCAGCCAAGTCAAGCCGAGCCGTGCTGAATCGAGCTTCAATCAAGCCGAACTGAATCAAGCTTGGCTTGAAAATCATTTCAAGCTTGGAAAAATGGCTCAGCTTGGTTCGAATCTAGCCTTCGAATAGAGCTAGTTTGAGTCGAGTTCAGCGAGCTAATCAAGCTGGCTTGGCTTGTGCTTAGCTCTATTGATAAGGTCACAAACACGTAGATGAAGAGACCCCATGAATATCATCTCGATCTGGACCTTTTGTAGCCCACAGGAAGTTTTTAAGGGTCAATCACCACTATTTCCTGTACTATGACCCTAAATTGAACTTTAAATATGGATGGACGGCGTGGATGTAGTCACGTAAATCACAGTGGCCCACAGTCAGGGGTCCCACCCACCTCGGTTTATCCGGGGTCTCACCTAATCCGCTCCCTATTGGAACCATTTTGCCTTTTTCACCTGATGCTGACTATGTTACGACGACGTTGAGTTGGTGGCAGAGGAGCATTCAGCATTTAGGTTTGCAGCTGGGTGGTGTGGTATGTAATGGTAATCATATACCCTATCAAAAGATCTCCCAATCAAAGAACAAGGTGTGTCTGTTTGGCAGGGGCTCCATGGCCCACCATAATGTATGTGTATTTATCAATGTTCTTCATCGGTTTTGTCGTATCATTTTAAGTCACGAGCCCAAAAATAAAGCCGATCTAAAGCTTAAGTGGACCACACCGCAAGAAGCTAGGTAATAATGATGTCCACCATTGAAACCTTCTCGGGGTTCACCATGATGTTTACCTAACTGTGGGGCCACAAGGATGTATGTGTTTACATCCACGCCATACATCCGCATTGAAAGATCATTTTAGGGCATGATCCAAAAATTGAAGCAGTTCCAGATCCCAGGTGGGCCATAGTAAAAAAACAATGGTGATTAATCATTAAAAACTTCCTTTGCCACAAAAGCTTTGGATCATTTATGTGGTCTCCGGGTCTCACCTAATCAGCTCCGAGTACCTACCGAGTCCCTGCCAGGACAGAGTTTGTCCTAACAGACGGAGGACGCAATCTACGCTGACACATGAGACGAAATGAATGCAGTGGCCATTAGCATACAGGATGCCCTCAAGCGCCAGTCTTAGGAAGAGCCTGCAACACCCACGGTCTACAATGGAGTCGGATTGCATCCTTACTCAGTCGATGCCGAGATCTGCAGGGGCCCACCGTGATGTAATCTGTTTATCCACTTCGTATGTTCCGTTTCTAAGATTAGGCCTACCACATAGACCAAGAATGACTCTTGCATCCAATGGCCATATCAACCACACCATGAAATGACTCTTGCATTTAATGCAACTTATATTTAATGCTTGGTGCATTTAATGCAACCTGAGCCCAATATTTGGTGTGGTCGATCACGGTTGGACCTGACTCATTCTTGGTCTCATGTGGCCGGCCTTATCTTATAAGCGGAATGAACAGAGTGAATAAAGGGATACATCACGGTGTGCCCCTCCACAGCTTGAGGAAGTACACAATCCAACTGTCATGGATGTGGATGGCGTCTTACCCTCGCCCGGGCAGCTGCTTTGAGTGGCCACCGTGACATATGGGTTTTATCCACGTATGCGGACCAATGCACATGTGGACCATACAACGAGGATTAAACTTCTTAGGTGGCCACAGAAGTTTTGGATTGAGCTGATATTTGTGTTGTGTTTTCTCTTCATCCAAGTCTATATTACTTTATAAATAAGTTGGATGGCAAATAAATATCATGGTGGGCCCTAGGAAACTTTCAACGGTGAGAATCATTATCACCACTGAATCCTGTGGTGTGGCCCACTTGAGCTTTGGATCTTTCTAACTTTTGGTCCTTTGCCATAAAATGGCACGTAAAAATGGATGGATGATGTGGATAATACCCATACATCACGGTGGCCACTCAAAGCAGTTGCGGTTCCGAGCTAGAGAATGGGCAGGAGCTCTGAGTGGCAACCGTGATGTGTGGGTTTTATCCTCACCGTCTATCTATTTCTCGGTATCATTTCATGAAATAGGCCCAAACTTTAGGTGAATCTAAGGCTTAAGTGGACCACACAATGGAGATTAAATTATCATCGTTAAAAACTTCTTGGGGGCCACAAAAGTTTTGGATCAAGCCGATAATTGTGTTTTCCCTTAATCCAGGTTCATGTAACTTTATGAATAGGTTGGATGGAAAATAAACATCACGGTGGGCCCTAGTAAAGTTTCAATAGTGAGAATCATTACCACCACTACTTCTTGTGGTGTGGTCCACTTGAGCTTTGTATTTACCTAAATTTTGGTTTTATTCCATAAAATGGCATGATGAGATGGAATGGACGGTGTGGATAAAACCAATACATAACAGTGGCCATTGAAAGCTCCTACCCGTTCCCAGCCAGGTAGGACGCAATCCGCATCCCGATCTATGGGCCCAAGATGATATTATGTAGTTTTAGGAAAAGCATGCAACACCCACGATATATGGGCCCAAGATGTTATTATGTAGGGGAGCGGATTAGATGAGCCCCCAATCCACCAAGGTGGGTGGAGCCCTGACTATGGAGCTCACAGTGATGTATGTGCCTTAAATCCATATTGTCCAACCATGTTGAAAGCATGACTTAAGGGGGGTGGGTGCACTAACACTGGGGTGTGTCTACTAACCTAATAAATAAATATAAAATCATTTTAAAAGCTCACTTTAGGGCATCATCCTAAAAGTGAAGTTGAATCAAATTGTAGGTAGACTACGCCAAAGGAAACCATCGTGATTGAATCTCCACTATTGAAAACTCATGAATTCCACCATAATGTTTATTTTCCATCCAACCTGTTGATAAGTCCACAACATTAGATGAAGAGACCACACAAATACCATTTTAATCTAAAGCTTTTGCGGCCTATAAGAAGTTTTTAATGGTCAATCACCCCCGTTTTGTGTACTATGGTCCATCTAGGATTTGGAACTGCTTCTTTTTTGGATCATGCTCTAAAATTAGCTTCCAATAGGGATGGATGGCATGAATTGTAATCCTATATATCATAGTGAGTCCCATAGTCAAGGGTCCTTCCCTCCTTTGGTGGATCTGGAGTAGTGGTTGTAAAACTTCTACCATTGGAATGTTTTTCTTTTCCTAAGGCTTAGAAGACTGTCTATTTGTTATCTAACTTGTTCATAAGGTCACACGGACATGAAAACGAGTAAAATGCACATATCAATTTGATCCAAAACTTTTTGGGCTCTCAAAATGATTTTAATAGTATGCCTTCAATTCCCACTATTTCCTGTGATGTGGTCCCCTTGAGCTTTAGATCTACCTCATTTTGGGGTTCACAACCTAAAATCAATTAACAGGATGGATGGACGGCATTGGATAAGCCATATGCATCAAAGTCTTTGGAATTAAGGTGGAAACTAATCACTACCTATTTTCAAGTATTGACCACAGTGAATTAGAAAATAAACATTGAGAGTAAATAGCTTCTTTTTTTTTTTGGTCAGTCATGCAACCCACCAACCCAGTCAATCGCACAACACACCAACCCAATCAGTCATGCAACACACCCACTGGTGCTGTCAGCAGCAGGAATTTCACCCTGGTTGGTTTTGAGATTGAGACCCCTTGTTAAAACTCCGCAGAGTCTACCAACGAGGCAAGGCCCCGAACCCAATAAATTCTAATGCACCCACTGGTGCTGTCAGTAAATTCTAATGCACCCACTGGTGTTGTCAGTAAATAGCTTACTTAGTTGTATTTAGATGAGAAAAAATGAAATGCATTTGAAATTCAAATAATCTATGCGGATGAGAGCAAATGGGAGGAATTTGAATGCATTAGAAATTTTCAATACATTCTTAGGAACATATGTGATATCTTAAATTAGCTTTAATATATCAAATTATTGTACACATGTGATATTTAACGGAATGGTTATAATAAACTTATTAAAATATATACGTTAGTAAAAAATGAGAAAATTTCAAGCCTTGGATGGGCCACAAATGTAAGGATCACAAACAAGTAACTTACCAATGTTTTTAAACTGTCCAATTTAAATGGCCAACCTTTGGACGCTTTGGATCCTTCTATAATCGTGATTTTAGAGATGTAGCCAATAATTGGACTGTTTCGAAGTATCATTGGCCTGTCACATGTACGACGGACGTGCGCAATGGCACCTTTGTTCATTTGCCTCTATGATTTTAGTCATGTAGCCAATAATTGAATTGTTTTGAAGGATCATCAACATGTCATGTGTATAGCAGATGTGTGTAGCGGCAACTTTGTTTACTCGTGCAACTCTCCAACGAAGCTCAAAAAGGCATTTTACCTCATTTACTATTAAGTACTCTCTCATATAGATGATTCCATTTACAGGCCCATTTACTCCAATTTCATTTCATTTTCATGCATTTATTCCCATCAAAACATACTTCAAATGTAATTTACCCCCATTTACTCCCAATTCCCTCCATTTACCTTTATTTACTTCCATCCAAACAGTAATGAAATGCATTTAAAATTCAAACAACTTGTTTAGTTAAGAGTAAATGGGGGGGAGGATTTGAAATGCTTTTGAATTTTTCAATATATTTATAAGAACATATGTAATATCCCAAATTAGTTTGCACGCATGATATTTAATAGAATTATTGTAATAAACCCATCGACATGTATAATTTTGCAAAAATGATGAAATTTTGAGCCTCAAGCGGGTCAAAAACATAAGGATCACAACATAAGCAACTGCTAACATTTTTTAACCATCCATTTAGATGCCTAACATTTGGATGGTTTGGATCATTTTATTAGTGTGATTTTAGTGATGTAGCCGATAAGTAGATCGTTTCAAAATATCATCAATGTGCCATATGTATAGCAGACATTTGCATAATGACACCTTTGTTTACATATGTGACTCTCTAAAAAAGCAAAAAAAAAAAAAAAAAAAAAAAAAAAAAAAAAAACAAACAAACAAACAAACAAACAGGAAGGCATTTCTAGCCTATTTACTTTCAAATTTTCCATCTCGAAATGATTTCATTTAAGTGAGCATTTACTCCCATTTCATTCAATTTTCATACATTTACTCCCGTTCATTCATATCTCAAATGTCATTTACTTCCATTTACTCCTAATTCTCCTATTTGCCTCCATTTACTCCCATCCAAACGGCACTAAAACATCTTTCACATTTGAGGAATCCAATTGGTTTACCTGATAAGGCACACCATAAAAAATCCATGGGACAAACAAGACCACTCTATTCACTAGGTGAGTTGTATGTGACCGTCAATCACCTTTACATGTGACCGGCCATTTTTCTCGTGCACCAATGCACAACTAATGAGTAGACCTGCATGATCTTTTCCACAGCGCCTTGTAGAATGCCCACGACTCGGGTACATACACACACAGGCCTGCTTGAAATGTGAGATTAGGTGGGATTAGATGGTATGGAATTGCATTCCGTATCATATTATCCACTGTCCAAAGGATTGGATTAATCAGGTGACTTTTCAAATCAACTACATCTTGAGCCCACATTGATGCACATGTTTTATCCATACCATCCATCTTGACAATCAAGTTACATACATATAGGTGACCAACATCGATTGTGAAATATGGCTCATTGATTACAATTCCATGGTTCACCAAAACACATGTTTCACTTAATACAATTTAATTCCTAAAGATGAATTTAATCCATGGTAAGTCGAGGCATATAATCATTGAACAATAGGAAGTGTGTGCGACACCTGAGTTCTTTGGGGTACACTGTCATGCATGTGTGAAATCCACTCCATCCATCAGTTGGATCACTCCATCTTCACCGTCCATTAAAAAAAAAAATTAGCTAAATCCAAGACTCAAGTGGGCTACATCAAGGGTATGATATAAAATCACAACTAAAAATTCTAAACTCTCACGGTGTGGCCTACATGAGTTACATATCATGGTTTTGTTAGGAAACTTCTTCATCCTGTGGATCCCACTTGAAGAACGGATTGGATGGAATATAAACAATTGGACCTTACAAAGGTTTTTTTGGTGGGCACCCCCTCCTCACTGTTCCCAAGAGTGTTGCCACATAAACGGATGCCGATTGCGTCGTGCCACACAGTTACGTACATGGGGTAAAAACCCTGTGGGGCTGACTGTGATGCATGTGCTTTATCTAGCTAAGTCGTCCAACTTTTTTTTTTTTTGTTTTGTTTTTAAAGTACATGAGCCCAAAATTGAAGCACATCTAAAACTCCAGTGGACAAATCAGTGGGGATTGAATGCCTACCGTTGAAAACTTCTCATAAGCCAAGAAGTAGAAGCTTTGGATATACTGATATTAGTGTTTTCACTTCATCCAGGTCGGTGTGAACTTATCAACATGATCAATGACAAAAATTACATCACCGCGGCCTTGAGAAGATTTCAGCAGTGGACGTCATTTTCCCCACTGTCTCTCATGATGTGGTCCACTTAAAGCTTTGGACATGCATCAATTTTGGGCTCATCTCCTATCGTTCCAGTACCCATTAGGCTATTGCTGTGAAAAACCACCATAGTGTGAGTTCTTATGTAAAAAAAAAAAAAAAAAAACAGTTGCGTGGTGTTGGCTCATCGTGCAATCTGTGACCTACATAATGGGAGTGGATTAGGTGAGACCATTTCTTGTGGCATACCCTGCACACACTCATGCACTCACAACACTGTTTGATTTCACCACAATGGATATTTGAACCTATGAACTCCTGTTGAAACTCTTGTGAGTCTGCCATGGGACATGAGTAAGGATCCTTTTGATCACTTTTCAACACAAAAATATAAACAAAAATCAAACATACACATAGACTAATTATAACCCATTTACCATGCATTTTCAGTGAAAATAAAAAATCAAACAGAGCCTCAATTCATTCCAATTCCATTTTTCATTTTAACTCCATTTTTACAAGCTCCCAACGTGTCCTTGACATTTTCCTCTACTCACTTCCACAGTTTACACCCGCGGGACCACATTAGCATTTCTCCAAGAAGCATTAAATTCTCTTGTCACCAACGGTACACTGCCGGCCTATTGTCGTTTTGAGAGAGTAATTTGACGCTCTGACAAAGTAACCACCTGCATTTACACATGTGTATTATAGTAACTCAATTTGAATAATCTGAGCCGTGGAATCCATGACTGATAGCCAAGACGAATCCTAATTTCTGATTTATGAGAA
This sequence comes from Liriodendron chinense, assembly GCA_003013855.2. NCBI lineage: Eukaryota > Viridiplantae > Streptophyta > Magnoliopsida > Magnoliales > Magnoliaceae > Liriodendron > Liriodendron chinense. The sequence goes on along the minus strand of PVNU02003892.1, from coordinate 1,116,240 downwards.
AAAATTTTGTTAAATAATAACAGTTGATTGTCTTTATCATGATGGTACATTACAAAATAAAATGGAACCCACTATTTGGACGGTTTATTTTGATATATAAATATTCCATTGGTGCATTTTATGAGTGCCAGTGTATCAACTACAATACTCTTTCAGATTATCAAAACTTTTCTTTCATCGGCATCCACCTTGTTTCAAACGTAAGTGGATTGCGTTCTGCGCACGCCTGGTCGGACTAGGTCCAGCCTCTGTGGGGCCCACCGTGATGTAATATATTTATCCAATCCGTCCGTATATTTTTTCAGATCATTTTAAGTTATGAAACCAAAAATAAGATAGATCTAAATCTCAAATGGACCACACCATGGTAAGAAGTGGTGGTAATGACGGCCACGATTGAAACCTTTATAGGACCAATCGAGATGTTTATTTTTCATCCAAACTGTTCATAAGGTCAATAAGACCTGGATGAAGGGAAAAACAAAATATCAAATATTTGATCAAAACTTCTATGTCTCTCACGAAGTTCTTAATGGTGGGAGTTTAATATCCACTGTGAGGCCCACCTTGGTCTTCTATATATCTCATTTTTGGTATCATATAATAAAATAATATGAAAAAATGTATGGACGGAGTGGATGAAATATATACATCACCGGTAGGCCCCACACATACCCTTTCTGGACCGAGTCTGTTCAGAAGGGGCAGGACGCAATTCGCTTCCATTTCAAATTTTCAAAGGAATAAAAATCGCCGAGTGTTTTTTTCCAACGGCCGAATTTTTGCCGAGTAGTTGGACAGAAGCCGCGACATTGATTACGAATTTGAATGGGAGCCTCTTCTCCTGACAATTACACCCATCCTTTCCGCTTTTGTTTGATACAGAAGTACAATTTTATACTGCTGTATTACCAAAAGTATGAAAAATGGGAGTAACTGCTAGTCAGATTGGATGCTTATAGTGACACCTTCCGTTCGAATTTGGTATCCAGGAAAAGTACGAAGACGGAAGAACTGAGCTCATTAATAAATTGCCCTCAGCTTCTTTCGAAATTACGAAACGACCGGCCTCTCGTGAGTCGTGACATCGGACACAAAGGAAAGCGTACGTCGCGTAGCTACCTACCGCAGTCGCTTTTCTCAAACGCGGGGAGAAACTGTTTATTGTACATAAATCCACACCGTCCATCAGGTGCATCGTCCCTTGCTTTAGCATGATACCAAAAATGAGTATGATCCATCACTCACGTGGGCCACCCTATAAATTATACCTAAATTCACTTGATATGGGCAATCTAAGCTTTTGTATGATGTAATTTTTGGATTATTACTTCATCCCTGTGGGGATAAATCAGATGAATGGATTGGATGTTACCTAAAAACCACGATGGGCCTAAACAAAACTAATAGTGGACGTTGTATCTGAATTTTTTCCTAGGGTATGGCCCACCTGAGTTCTGGGTGGTCATGAGTTTTGGGTTCCAAGATTAACATGAGGTAGAGTACCTGATGGACGGCTATGATCCATCGTGAAAGTGAAAGTTACACCCACGTGGCTCTCGGATCGCGAAGTACCTAGGTACGCTAGGGCAGCTGGACACCAAACCTTACTTTACAGCTCGGTATCAATGTTCACATGCAACATTGTACCGGAAATTTTACATACTACGATTTCTTACCAAGCGTCACCTTTCTTCTAGAAAATCTAATCCATGCAAAAGGTGGGCCCCATTGGGGGAAACCAGACAGATATATCCATCAAGCTTGCTAACCGTTGAAATCGTATATGAATGAAATCAATGGACAACCGGAAGTCTGACTAAACTCGTGTGTATTGCCCACCTGATGAGTAATTGTTCCAATTTTTGTCTATGTGATCTTCATCGTTATGGCCCACGTTTTCACGGTTCAGATTTACTGCTGACTTGACTCACCAGTGGAAGATAAAAACGTCGTATGTGAAAGTTAAACATGGAAGGTCGCATGTGAACATTTCTACGTGTTAGTTTGTAGTTTCCTGTGTATTCGCTCGCGTTGTCATGAACAGGTGGCATTGAAGGACGCACCCTAAAAATAAAATGTTTTATGAGATCTGGACCATTGATTGGATGGGAAACAATTTTATAATGTACTAGATTACAATTTTCCCTACTGATTCTTCAGGTATAAACCCTTTGCTGCTTTTTAACGGTCCATTCTCTCCGTACAAGTGTGATCACTTATGAGTAGAATGATCTTTTTTCTTTTGGCAGGGAATACTCATCCTCCTTCCAACTCGTTTAGAAGCCCAGAAATTTCACAGGTGTAACATGTTGACACGTGTGCTGCAAATCCTGCATCAATCCCATGCTATCTGAGTAAATTCGCTCTCAGTGGAGCAGTTCAGATCCAAGATCTGATTAGCTAATCCAGATTTGTATCTTAAAATAGGTCCGATAAGTTAAATGGACCAGAATTGGATCTTGAAATAGATCGGATTACTTAAATGGAGAGGATTTGATTGACAGTAACATATCCGAGTTTGATCCGAGTTTGATCCGAGTTCAATTAAGATCCGACTCATTGTCACTTTAGGGCATGTTTGGTTGCAGAATCCAGAGTATAGTGCCTGCTGGAATCCAATGATGTGGAAACTAGAGTAGAACCAGGTTTCATCCGTAACTTGCTATTTGGTTGAAAACAATATAATTTCCATATAATTTGGAACTGTTGCTTGTGGCATGGCCCACTTGGGCTTTAGATCCACCTGAGAACTTTACCCTAGCCTATTGTAGCCTCGCAAGATAGATGGCCAGGTTGGATGACAAATAAACATTATAGTAGGGCCTTAGGTAGTTTTTAATGGTGGACGTTCAATCAACACTGTTTTCTGTGGTGTGGCCCACTTGTGGTTTAGATCTGCCTTATCTTTTGTCCAATGCCCTTAATTGAGCTCTCAAAACTGATGGACCATGTGGATATAAAACACATACATTATAGATGTACAATGCATATATGGAGGTGGTGACGCTCACTTCTGCCTTATTTTTCCTTCCGTAGAAATAGTGGCCCACGCCGTTTCCACTAATCCCGATTTCAGTTCATTTAGGCTTCAGACGGAATCTTATTTGATTGGAACTTGCAACCAAACACACCAATTAAAATAGAATTCTGCTAAAATTTAGATTTTAGACTGGAAACAGGATTCTAAATGCCAACCAAACGAGCCCTTACCGTATATGTTATATTTATGCTGGCCACCCATTTTACAAATTATTTTAGGTTGAGACATGCCACTCTTAGGTTGGCTATACCACACTAATAGTGGGACTTGCATCATTTTTCTACTAAATTAAATATATTATATTATATATTTTTTTAGATTTGTGATGGGGGTGGATTCCGACCTAGATTCGACCTGAATCCGATGGTTATATGGATTTTGGATTGAAAATGGATCTAACAATTTATAAATGGATCGGATATGGATATCACATTTTGGATCCTAGTTGGATCTGAATCCGATCCAAATCCATCTACAGATATATAAACTTGGAGTTGGATCCAATTGGATCCGATCCAGATCCAACCCATTGAGAACCCTAGTGGCTAATCTGCCCCAACCATCCATTTTTAGAGCTAAGGGGAAAAAATAGAGATTTAATGACCACCATTGAAACATTCATTCAGCTACCAATGTTTTGTTACAGGCTAAGTTTTTCATTTTTTTCAGCAAAAATGACCTTATAAACAGCTTGGATGGCACATAAATTTAAAGGTAGAGTCCTAAAGGGTTTCAATGTAGATATCCCCCCCCCCCCCCCTAATTTTCCCTCTTGTGGCCCACTTGAGTATTGGATCCACCTCATTTTTGGCCACATGTCCTAAAATGATCTCGCAAATCGGATGGACATAGTGGATTTCTCATGAACATCACAATGGGCCCCACCTAGTGTCCCAACAAAGGAATTTGGGAAAGCTAGGAAATTTGCGTCCTGAAGAAACAAGCCACTAGATGGGGCACATGCTAAATGAACAGTGAGAGAAAAGATCAATGGTCTATATCCAAATTATGCATGTTGAACACCTAAGTGATCACAACCATTTATTGGATGGGGACCTATTTTGATGGACCATGATGTAAGAATCTATGAACCTAATTGTTGGGGGTAAATCTGAGCTGACCTTAGCTCACAAGGAAGGCCCACGGGCCTAGGTACAAGTCTTCGAGCTTATGCACTGACATAGGACGCAAAACGGTCGACCAAGACAGGAAAAAGAGCATAGGACCAGAACTGAAGTAACGACAATTCGATAGTTCAGCCATTATGAAAGACATTTTGGATACATAAAAAATGACCCGAACTAGGTTGTCCCTACTAACACGGCTGACGAGCCGAAAGCTTGGTCTCGGGTCATAAGACCGCCCAGCCGACTTGGGCCACGACTGCCATAAAGCCACGTGGGGGCTTAGGGGCGAGCCCAAAAAAGACGAACACGTCTCCGGGAGTTACAAGCATGATCCACATCATTGGAAATCACGCCACCCATCACAGGCATAACTCCCCGATCGAAGCCTTCTACTACTCTCTAATTACTCTATAAACAGGACACCCTCCCACAAACTAAGGTACACACAACCCCACCTACGAGATTTGCCTCTACCTTCTCCCAAATACCTAGCTGACTTAAGCATCAGATGGACTACCGGCTGGCCACCCCATTAGCTTTTCTCTGCGTTCTACATAATCTTCCAGTCCACGTTCAGTTCATCTATTTCGGGAGGGAGATCAGAGGCCATTCATTGTCCAACGGTGGAGATCTCATCATCATAGTCGTTGTCCACTTTTTACGACAACACCTAACATTATCAAATCCTTTGAATCCCACCATAGCATGCGACGGATACTTAAATCTGGGATACTTAAATATCTGATGTGGCAGACAGTTGAGCAAGATTCCACAGAAAGCAAGGATCATCTAGTAGGTGGCCCATCACTGCTAAAGACTTCTCCTTTCCTTTTCCCCTTTTTTTTTACATATATTCTTCACCTTCTTTAAAACACTCAATTTTGCACACACGTACATGCTCTGTGTGTCACCTTTGTTGCCCTATCTTGGATGGGCCTACCCCAGAAGTATATTGGCCGGTAATCCTAGCCATTCATTGGACGACTTTTCAGAATATTAATCAGGTCCAACCAGCAATTAACAGTAGTCTGTCGTAAGTCAAATCGACAGCTATGATCACTTTATCAGTGCGTCTTTTAAATGTTGACCATCCACAGCTGGTCCCACCACATGAACGGTTCCGTCTGCTCGTGTGGCGTGCGTGGGGATTGAGGGTTTGGTAGATACCGGCTCAGACCGGGATGCATTTGGCGGACGTGGATTTCCTGCGAAAGCCCTGCGCTGGGATGCTAGGTGGGGCTCACCGTGAATTTTTGAGAAATCCGTCGTCCATTGTCCATCCAGTTTGTGCGTTCATTTGGGCCCGTTTGGACAGCGGTATCTGATGGGATGGAAGAGTATTAAATGGGATTAAAAACGTTTATTGCATATTTATTATATGTTTGGCCATACAGTAATATTAGATGGGATTAACATCATTTATTTTCATGTTTGGGATCAAATCCATCCCAAATGTAGTGTATTATGTGAAGTCTGCTTATGGCGGACCATGGAATTGAATTAATGGATCACATTTCAAAACTAATTTTGGTCACTTGTGTACATATGCAGCTTGAATGTCACGTGTAGAAGGCACGTATGGATGAATGGCGTTGATAAAACACACATCAATGTGGGGCCCACAACTATAGTAGATTTTGGAATCTAGCAGAAATTCAACCCAATCTACCATTGACATTGGAATATGTGATACCGGGATTGATCCAAAACCTTCTGTTGTGAAACACTGGATGGAATTGGAACAGGGCCAAATGCAATTCCATACCACCAAAACCCATCTACTACCGCTGCTCAAAGAGACACATCCAACTAAAATTGAGATGGATTCAACTAAAATTGAGATGGATCCAAGACTCAAGCAGGCCACATGAGAGGAAACAAGGGGGATTTAGAGACCACCTTTGAAACATTATTATGGCCACAAAATTTTCATATCATGCTTTGGTGTTTTGCATTTTCACTTCATTCGTTCACTTCATCCCAGTAGGAAATGGACTCATAAACGGTTTGAATGGCATATCAACATCAAGGTGGAGCCCAAAAAGATTTCAATGGTAGAAAACCTTCTCCAACTTTTCCTCTTGTATGGCTCACTTGAGTTCTGAAGCCACCTCATTTTTTGTTGCATGTCCTTAAATCAGGCCAAAATTGAGATCTAAAAATGGATGAATAGGGTGGATTTCTCACAAACATAAGTGGTCATCGACAGGGATTTTCTTCTCTGCCTGCGAAAGCCTTTGGCAGGAAGTTTCTATGCTCGACTGTTAGGTGGGGCTCACCTTGATGTTTGTGCTAAATCCACCCCTGTTTATTCGTTTTGTGATCTCATTTTAGAACATTCAACAAAATATTGAAGTGGATCCACAACTCAATTGGGCCATATAGAGGGAAAACTAGGGAAAGAGTTTCTACCGTTGAAATCTCCCTGGCTTCACCTTGATGTTTATATACCATCCAAACTATCTGTAAGTTTATTCTCACTGAGGTGAAGTGAAAAAACAAAAAACTTAGCATAACATGAAACCTTAGTGGCCATATAAATGTTTCAATGGTGGTCACTAAATCCCGCTTATGTTCCTCTTGTGTGGCCACTTGAGTTGTGGATCCTCCTCATTTTTTGTCACAAAATGAAATCACAAAATGGATGGATGAGGTGGATTTCTCAAAAAACATCATGGTGGGCCCCACCTAGCATCAGAGCGTAGGAACTTCCTGAGAGAGGCTTTGGCAGGAAAGCCTCGTCGGATTGCGTCCTGCCGCCGGACTCAGTCATCTCCACCATCCATTTATTTTGCAAATCATTTAATGCTATGATAAAAAAAAAAAAAAGGTGGATCCAAAGCTCAAATAGACCATACAAGAGAAAGCTGTAGGGGATTGAACGCCTACCATTAAATCAAGTGATATTTATGTTTTCCCTTCATCAAGGTATATATGCCCTCATAAATAGGTTGGATAGCAAATAAACATCATGGTGGGCTGTAAGAAGGTTTTAATTGTGTGCAACATTATTGCGATTGCTTCCTGTCATGTGGTCCACTTGAGCTTTGGATTTACCTTCCTTTTGGGCTCATGCACTGTACTCATCCCACAAAATGGATGGAGAGTGCGGATATTAACACTTACATTCATCTTGAGGCCACATAACTTTGCCACATCACCACACCATGTTCGTGTTGTGTGCCACAACAATGCAATCCACGTCATCCATGCTGCAGGGGCTTTGCGGGGCCGAACATATAATGTAGGTGTTTTATCACGCTGTCTATCCATTTTTACGTGTTATTTAAGGGCATGGGTAAAAAAATGAGCCAAATCCAAAACTCCAGTGAACCACACAATGAGGGTTGGACGCCCACATTAGAAGCTGCACATATTTTGAGATAGCTGATATTTGTGTTTTCCTTCATCCTTGCCTATGTGACCTTGTAAACAGGTTGCACGGTGGGTCATTATCGACACTGCTTCTTATAGTGTGGTCCACTTGAGCCTTTGGATCTATCTCATTTTTAGGCTCAAGCCCTAAAATGATTTGTCAAAATGGATGGACCGTGTGGATAAAAGATATAAATCATGGTGGGCCATAGAGCACCTGGCAGGACCAACGCAATCCACGTCCGCATTTAGTGTTCTTATTACATTCCACGTGTGCTATGAACCTGCAAATGCCATTCGTTACTCCGTTATCCAACGGCCAAAAATGCAACCTCCCGGTTTCTCCCCAATATCAAGTTCAGTTTAGTAATTCACCTCCAGACCAGGGGTATTTGTAAGGGGAGTTATTAGATACTCTGGCAAAGTATGATGCTTGATACGTAGCACTCTCAAATTGAACACGTGTCTAATAAAGTAAAAAGGGACTAAACTGGGGAAACCACACTCACTCGACATCAGATTTGATTGAAAAATCGTGATCACTGACTCGGGGCCCGCGTATCATCCACAGAGTACCAGAGTATTGAAACACGTGTCCTGGGCTTTAAAGAAAGAGAGGGTGTGTTGGGTGGATCCCAACAGGCAAAGAGGACAGAGCCGTTTGAGGGGAGTGGGACCCACTCTTCCGCTTTCTGCATTTCAAAAAAATTATGTTAGATTTGAAATTTATTGAGGGGGATGAAAGTTGCAGTGTAAGACAGACCCCACCAAACCCTCCGTTGACTGCATCTTTCTCTCCATCGGGTGAGCATTATCCTGATGCACCGGTCTGTGATGGGACCCAAATTTTGGCGATCCACACCGTTCATCTTATGTGACCTTCTATGGATGAGTGCTTGCCCAAAAAATTTCTTGACTAGAAGTTTCTAACCGTTGGATGACTGGTCTATTAATAGACGGTTAAGAGAGAAATAAAGCAGATGACTGGAAAAAGGCCAATTGGGTGATGGTTGAAATCTTCCCATCTGCATATCAACGTTACGGATCAACGAACCATGATCCCACTTGCAGAACATTGGTGCAACAGCTCTGGATATCAATGACGGGGATCGACGAACCATGACCCCAATGACAGAAAATGGGTGCAACGGCCCTCTCTCTCTCTCTCTCTCTCTCAACCTTTTTTACCCTGGCTTCGACTCCAAGACAAAATACCTACCTCCCTATATTATATCTACCTGTCTTCTTCACTGTAATCTTTCTCCAGAGACAAACCTTCTTTCTTCTTCTTTCTCTTGAAAACCCAAAAAACTCAGAGCTGCTTCTTCTTTCATCTTCTATCTCTTTTCTCTTGAAAACTCAAAAGCCTCCCTAGTTTTGAGACTGTTTCTTCTTCTTCTTCTTCCTCTTCTTCTTCTGTTGAAAACTTATTTTCTGTTGTTATAGAGAGAGAGAGAGAAAGAGAGAAGAAATGAGTGCTTCAAAGTTCATAAAATGTGTGACAGTTGGTGATGGGGCAGTTGGGAAGACATGCATGCTCATCTGCTACACCAGCAACAAGTTCCCTACTGTATATGCTCTTCCTTTAACTCACTCATTTCTCGAAATGCCCTTCTTCTACTTCTTCTTCTTTTCATTTTCTGGATTCTGTTGTTGGATTTTTCTGTTTCCTGTATTTGGGTCATCTCATAAAAGATTTTTACAGTTTGGGTTTTTCTTTTTGTTCTTTATACTTGGGTTTTTGGTTTTCAGCTTGGATAATGTAGTATTTATTCTGGCTTTTATATATGTATTATCTGAACTGAGACTTTATTTATTTATTTATTTTTTAGTTATTTTATTTTGGAGTATTTGTATGCATGAATCAGTAAATTTTTTAATTTGTTTTTAATTTTTGGTTTTTATTGGCAGGATTATGTACCAACTGTTTTTGACAACTTCAGTGCAAATGTGGCTGTGGATGGGAGCATTGTCAACTTGGGTCTGTGGGATACTGCAGGTATTTGGTCTGTTTCTTTTATTTCTGGGACCTGCATTTTCTTTTTTCTTTTTCCTTTATTTCTGATATGTGTCTTTTATTCATCTGTTTTCTCTATGTTTAAATGACAGGCCAAGAAGATTACAGCAGATTAAGGCCATTGAGTTATAGAGGAGCAGATGTGTTTGTTTTAGCTTTCTCTTTACTCAGCAAAGCAAGCTATGAGAATGTTCTAAAAAAGGTATCTGCCTATATATTCTCTCTCCTTTTTCTTTTTTTGGGTTCTTCTGGAATGTGGCTTTGGTTGGAGCATCTTTGAACAAATGGGTCATTTCATTTCAAAAGATAAAGCCTAAAATTTCAATACTTTTGGATGTCTATCAGTTTTATGTTTTACTTGGATTAGTATTTTAAGAAGGCACTGTCCGGATTACTGCTTTTTTTTTCCCCTCCTTTATGCTTTCATTTTTGTTGTGACCATGTTTGGGTCATGTTTGAACAAATAGGTTATTGTCATGTTGAAATCAAAGCCTACTCAAGGTATTTGGCTGTCTGGCTTGTGCTTTTCTTGATTTAGGGTCTGTTTGGGTAGATCCATTAATACGAGCTGTGAAGATGCACTTCTGCCCAAATTGGCAGTGAATACCAGAAACATTGCCTGTTGAGATTTAGTACAGGCTTGCATCTATTTTTGATTAAAATAAAAAATAGGGGCACCACCCCAAAATGTGACTTCAAAAGGTCTGATAATCTAAGCAGCTGTGTCCTACCAAACCCCACTTCGAGCAAATATCCAAACATTCCCTTAAAAGGTGCCTGTCAACTAAGTTTTTTTCCTTTCTTGTTAGCCGTTACTTATCTTGGTTGTGGCTGTGTTTGAAGAAATCTGTGTTGCTCATGTTAATAATAAAAGGCCGAATCCTCATTTGTCTTTGTATTTCTGTTTGCAATTTACTTGATTTAGTATTTTAATAACTGTTTTTCGTTTCTTTTGGTTTACTTGTCAATCAGTGGATGCCTGAGCTTCGTCGATTTGCACCCAATGTTCCCATTGTTCTTGTTGGGACGAAGTTAGGTGTGTAAAAAAATTGATATTTTTTCATTATCTGATTGTGGGATCATATAATTTGGAGCAACAGAAATCTGCTGCTGTTTTATACAGGTTTTGCTTTGTACAATTCTATTAATTTCAATGATTTTTTATTTTTACATTTTAGATCTCCGTGAAGACAAAGGTTATCTGGCTGATCATCTAGGTGGTGTGGCAATAACATCTGCTCAAGTTAGCATCGATTGTCTATCTTTGACTCTGCCAATTTTTTTTTCCCCCATTGGAATTGAACTAATTCGAGTTGTCATGTTCTAGGGAGAGGAGCTTAGGAAACAAATCGGTGCTGCAGCATATATCGAATGCAGTTCTAAAACTCAACAGGTAGATTTTGTGAATTTCAACTGTTGGATCTTTTTCATTTTTCCTTATCCACACCATTAACATGACTCACCAGCCATCCTTTCATGCTGTCCATCTTCTAATGCAATTAATTTCACAAGTTTGATTTTTTTTTTTTCCTTTTACGTGCATGGGTAGAATGTCAAAGCTGTTTTTGACACTGCAATCAAGGTTGTGCTTCAACCTCCAAGAAGGAAGGAGATGGTGAAGAAGAAGAGACGTAGACGGTCTGGTTGCTCAATAATGTAAGTAATAGAGACTGATCTACACTTCATGGCTTAAATAATGCATCTTTAATAGAGAGATAGTAAAGCATTCTTTGGTTTGAGTTGGTTTTTGCTCGAGTTTCTCAAGAAGGCCCTTGCAAAGCAACTTTTGAATGGGTTTGTTGGATACGATTAGCAAGGCTCATTTAGAAGGACTATTTGTATTGCTACGTTGGTTCATTTACTTTGATATAATTACTACTTCCTTTGAGGGCCTATTTGTTTCGTTGTAAATACATGTGTTTGTAGCGTAAAAGGACAATAATTACCCAAGTCCTCTATTTGAGAGTAATGGAATTACATCAGCACATCGTAGGGAGCGGATTAGGTACTACCCGAGCTTGTCCCGAGCTCAGGACAGGCTAGTACGTGGCGTGTGGTCATTGGGGGAGAGGAGGCGTGACATGACTGTGTCAGGCTTGCTGACGTCGCAGGTCACCTCTGACAACGTGCCCTAAACCAATACAAATGTGACACATACGTGCCACATCAGGCCTGTCCTGAGCTCAAGACAGGCTCGGGTAGTACCTAATCCGCTCCCCACATCGCAATGGTATTTCCTTATGGGAACTCTATGAGCCCCACAATGATGTATGTGTTATATCCACTCCGCCCATTCATTTTTTCATATCATTTTAGCGCATGAGCCTAAGAAACAGGGCAAAGCCAAAGCTCAAGTGGACCACACCAAAGAAAACAGTGGTTTCAATGGTGGCGTCAATATTCCCACTATTTTCTATGATGTGGTTCACTTAATCTTTGGATCTGCCCCATTTTTTGGCTGAGGCCTTAAAGTGATCTGAAAAAATGAATGGACGACATGGATACAACGCATGGGGCCCACATAGTTTGCTTCTTTTTTTAGCCAAGACCTGTCAAAAAGTAAAATGTCAACATCATGAATTGACGTTTAGCAATGTAATTAATAAATGCCAAAATACAAGTAATTACCTCAAAACAAACAGGTCTTGAATGAAATGGTTACTTCTGAAAAAGAAAGGAATGGGCTCTTATTGAATTGAATTGTGCAAATTGCCATCAAATTTTGCCATATTCATAATGAGGAAGTAGCTCGCAAATTGTAATTACATTCATTCTTTCCTTTGGGGCATGTTTGGATGTGGAATCCAAGGCAAAAGAATGGAAAAAATTGATAGATGGCTTGGATGGGTGGGCCTGCAAAATTTGATGGTCTACACGTTATGAGAACCTACACAAAAAGCGGAGGGTAAATGGTCTACGTCCAATGGTCTCATAATGCGTAATGGTTACAACCGTTACTGTTATGTAACGGTCGTTTCAACTTGCAACTGTTACGTAACTGTTTTGGCATACCATGCTTCTGATGCCCCTGTCAATATTTTCTTCGTGGCCATCCTTCCTTCAAAAAAGTTTAAGATACGGAATTTGACTAAACCTTTGTATGTTGGTGAGTTGCATTTTGACTTGTAAAAAATCTACATAGACCATCTTAAGATGTAAAGAATTATAGCAACATGATGAGGTGTAGTTGTAGGACATGAACTTATATTAGATTAGAAACTATTTGATTTCCTAAATGATGTCCTTCTGAGCTCATCTCTAGTTGGAGTTGGTCCTTTTGGAGCTCCATTAACAAAAAACGATACGTCCTTGTAGGTATCCCAATTTGCCATCCATCTTCAATGATCTTGAAGTTTTATCTTCTTATGTTTTTTTCACTTAAATTGCATGGTGGATCACTTTTGTTAAAAAAGCAATTCATATTGATTTCATGATTCAAATAAGGACCTCCATTAGGGTTGTCGACCTGCAGCATGTTAACCTATCAACTTGCGCTAGTTCAAAAAAGATCTAAACTGTTAAACCTAACCAAAACTTGTTCATCAACTTAGAGCCCACTTTTAGCAAGGATACATGTGTCATTTACCTCAAACTTTTAACCTCAATATCATAACAATGTCTTATTTGGCAGTTTATCAACTCACATTTTCAATACAACTTGAATCATGCAAAATGGATTCCATTTTGGGGTGCTCGATCTTACAGCTTTTTGATAATCATGATTAGTATCCATCGTCTATAATATATAACCAGCAGGGAACTTTTAGCATGCTGTTGGATGCCATCCTTAATGCACCCACCCCCTTTTGGGCATCATCCTTATTATTGTCCCTACATCCCTAATCCATTCTCTAGTGAAAAAAAAAAAAAAAAATCATCTATGTCCTCATGCAGCCCCAGGCCATGCCTAGGATGATTAATGAGTCGAGCCAGGCCTATCACAATCAAAATTTTGAATAGGATTGGGTAAACAAAATTCATTTGTCTCCTCATGCAAGCCCATTTCTATGATTTAGGCTCACCTATGATGCCTAGGGTCGTCAATCAGTTAAGACAAGGGCAAGCAAAATCAAATTTCTGAATGGAGCCAAAGCCAACCCCATGCCTGGTTTGTTGACAACCCTCACGTTATCATAGGCCCATTTCTATGAACTAGGCCCACTCACATTAACTTAGGCCCACTTAACCTATACCAAGCCCATTTCCAAGAACTTAGTCTAAATTCAAACATACCTTTAGCTCAAACTTTATATGCAAGCCCATTATCCTCGTTGATTATCTAACAACACCTTTATCCTTATCTCCATACACCATAACCAAGGTGTCCCGTAGCGGTATCGGTGGGCGTAACGGTGCCCACCGTTTCCGATACGGATACCGGCCGTATCGGCCGATACGCCCCTCGTAACGGTCCAATTTTTTTTTTTTTTGCCAAAAAATTCTAAAAAAAGATGGGTTAAATCCAGAAAATTCCAAACATCCCAAATATGCATTCATTTATAATTTTGAACATGTTGATGGTGGTGAAGCGGTCTACTCTTTGGTGAAAAAGCTGTATCGGGCTGTCTGATGAATTTATGAAGCTCATAACCTGGAATTATCTGCAAAACTTATAAATTCAAAATTCTAACTGTTTAATACCAATAATATGTATATTAGAATAAATGTAACATCAAAGTATTTCAATTTTCACATGTACTATTATTTTTTATAATTTACTTTATATTATTTACAATTTATTTACATACCTGAGTAGTGAGGAGTGATGACTAAGGACTTGCAAAAAATAATGTATGAAGACTTCTTTTCTCTAACTACTAAATTCAAATACTAAACCCTATGGGCTACAAGCCTACAAAGTACAACTATGAAGCTCCAAAACGGCAAAACCTGTCGAAAAAATAAAAATATAAACATACATTAGTCATTAATCTGTAAATATGATTTTCCATGTTTTTGAAAAAAAATGATTTTCTCTAATTTTTAAAATTATTACGAAATTAAAAAAATACAAAAAAAATAACAAACCATGTGCATAATCTGTAAAATGTACATGATTATGTTCTATTATAAGTAACACATGTTATCCAACCTTTAAACCAGAATTTTTTTTTGAAAAAAATGATTTTTTCTAATTTTTAAAATTATTCCGAAATTAAAAAAATACCAAAAAAAAATAAATAACAAACCATGTGCATAATCTGTAAAATGCACATGATTATATTCTATTATAAGTAACACATATTATCCAACCTTTAAACCAGAATTTTTTTTGAAAAAAAATGATTTTCCCTAATTTTTAAAATTATTACAAAATTAAAAAAATACAAAAAAATAGCAAATTATGTGCATAATCTGTAAAATGCTCATGATTGTGTTCTACTATAAGTAACACATATTATCCAACCTTTAAACCAGATTTTTTTTTTGAAAAAAATGATTTTCCCTAATTTTTAAAATTATTCCGAAATAAAAAAAAACAAAAAAAAATAGCAAACCATGTGCATAATCTGTAAAATGCACATGATTATGTTCTATTATAAGTAACACATGTTATCCAACCTTTAAACCAGAATTTTTTTTTGAAAAAAAATGATTTTCCCTAATTTTTAAAATTATTCCGAATTTAAAAAAAATGCAAAAAAAATAGCAAATCATGTGCATAATCTGTAAAATGCACATGATTGTGTCCTACTATAAGTAACACATGTTATCCAACCATTAAACCAGAAAAAAAACATGATTTTTACTAATTTTTAATATTAATCCGAAAATAGTCAGAAGTTAAAAAAATATAAAAATCAGTTGCATAATCTTGAAATACACATTTTAACATTTTACAATGGCTAAAACATCATGTCAAGGTGGAAAAAAAGCGATTAGAGGAAGAAAAAGGTATAAATACCTATTTTCGGATTTCTTCGAAAAATGGCCCACGGAGCTTCGATTCATCCAAATCGTAGAAATTGGTCGTTTTAATTCTCCAAAATAGACTAATTGTGGTCATTTTTTGCAAAAGAATAGATTAGAAAAGAAATGGGAGAAGGAAAGTGTGAAAAAAATAAAAAAAATCAGATTTATAGAAAAAAAAAATAAAAAATAGCCGTTTTCCGACTTACGAGGGGCGTAACGGCCGTTTTGGGGTGTAACGGCCGTTACGGGTCAAATTTTTGGGGGTCTCCGTTTTGGACCCCGTATCGCGTAACGGCTGACGCCGTTTACGTAACCGTTTTGGCACACCTTGACCATAACCTTTTTGTTTTCCCTTTTTCCTATCATTACCACTCCATTTTTCACCTTTGATCTTTACACCTTAATTATCTTGAAACATAGTCACAACCTCTCAACATTTTCCCTCCCATTTTCTACAATCCCCACCTTTATCATGAACCTCCTTTTCAACCACTACCTACTTTCCTCATAGGTGTTTACTAGCAAAATCCCACACCTTGAATTGTCCTACACTAGCCATCATTTTTAGCCATGGTCATAAATTCTATATCTTCATGGAAGCCCACATGGTCCCTTAATCATTTTCAAGCTGCATGTAACATTTATGGACATTCTATGGCATTCCTATCATAGCACGTATGATCTTACCTAATGATTAAACTACCCCCATATAAATGCCCTCTTGCCAAGCTTGAAATTTGAATTCTCTACTCATTTGGGAGAATGTCCACTCATCTGGGAGAATGTCTAACATCAACTATTGTAGGGGCCTCATCCTTTGGAATCTAAGATGACATTCTAGCCAGAATCTTGAATATTAACTGTTATAGTAGCTTCTTTTGCCAATACGTCCAACATTCTAGCTAAAACCTTTTACTTGAGACTTGTAGAGGCCTCATCCTTTGGAATTTAAAACGACATTCTAGCTAGAATCTTGAATATTAACATTATAGTAGCTTCTTTTGTTGATACGTCCGACACACTAGCTAAAACCTTTTACTTGAGACTTGTGGTCACATCCGAGTTCACTCATCGATGATGAGAGGGGAATAGGATTTCATTACTTTATCAGATCAATGACCACATCTGACAGTCAATTTTATGGATTTGTAATGTGATTTATACATTTGAATTTGAAATTTTAATTCAAAGACGATGTTGCCATAAGGGACTTAGAGTAAGAGTTTGTTTACTTATGAGGTCCAACAATCAAGTTTCTAGGTTTGCAATGCAAGTATACGTTTGAATCTGTAATTATAATTCAAAGATGATATGCTACCATGGGAATCTAAGTAGAACTCAGGTACTTGTTTGAAAGGTCTGGGTTACACGTTAAAAGGTGCTAGGCACTCAATGCCTACAAATGCAACGTCTCCAATAGATCCTTGTATTATAAGTGTTAGAAGTAGTTTGTTATGGAGATGGTGTGTGGTTTTGTTAGAGTGTGAAGAAATATGAAGTTGAGATGGATCGGTGGGCTGACTCGTGATGAGATGGGCTTGCGTTTGGAATTTTAAAGAGAGTAATTGATTGGATGGAAATGGAAGTTGGGATTTGGGAAGTTGATATTCATCCAAATTTTTAAAAATGAGGACCGGGCATGTGTATTAAGCTTTGGGGTGGAATTCAGTTTCTTGCTTGGAAGTGGGGGCATTTATGAGGGCATGTGTCTTAATGAACACTGGGTGGAAAAACGTTCCCATATGCACATCCACAAGGATACCCAAATCTTAACCTTGTATCGCTTAAGTTTTGTGACCAAGTCTATAACCATGGGATCTAGGAAAGGCAATCTCATCACTAAGTACATTTTGGCCATATCTAGATAGAGTATCCATTAGCAATGCAATGCTCATCATGCACGCCTCTTGATGATATTACATCTTTATCAATTATCATTGTAGCTTTTTAATGAGAAAGTACGTTCTGGTTCATGAAAGAACTACCATGTCCCATACCATTAACTCGATCACACGATCGATCAACTGTAGTATCCTGCATGCTTGGCTCCTGATGATATTACATCTTTATCATTGTAGCTTTTTAATGAGAAAGTACGTTCCAGGTCATGAAAGAATTGCCATGTCCCATACCATTAACTGGATCACATAATCGATCAATTGTAGTATCCTACATGATGCAATGGACCATGATTTCATAATAGCTTAACAATGCTAGGTTCATGATAGTTGAATGTCCCATATCATGCATGAGGTCCATGTAGCAACCACTATCATGATCAAAGGTGACCATGAAACATACCCACACCATAGGATAACCATGCAACACTCATTAGGGAATATGAGCCACACATATATCATGGCCAAAGTGAACTACGAAACAATGTGTGGCTTGGATTTCACTGCGCAACAACAATGGATTATTTGACTAAATCTTCTAGATCAGGCCCTCGATTGGTCAATTTGAGCCATTAGACATCTTCAACACATCCCAATAGGGTTGGGGTTCAAGTTTTAGCTGAATCTGATTTCGAACGAATGAGATCCACTAAAAACAAGATAAACGGGTCCAATTGAATCCAAACAGATCTAGATGTCCACTGTCAAATCCAATTGGACCATCTTGTCGAGCGTGCCTATATGTCCAAATTGATTTATTTTAGGTCAAATCGAGTCATGGTCAATGAGATGCAACCCAATCAATGTACAATTAATTAGAATCATCAAATTTCTCTCTATCCCTACATTATCTTGCTATGACGTCCCCTCATTCGATTTAATGTCCACAATGCACTGGACATTCCCACTGGATTAGATCCGTTCAAAAGACCCTTAATCGTGATCAAAAGTGGGCCACCATCTAACGTTTGTGCAGGCGCTTTCCATCGTCTGTGGCCCCCACGTCCCACACATGTCGATGTCCATATCCAAGTATGATTTCCAATGTGGAACCAATATCATCACATATATGATAATCAACGGTCATGATTGATTTAGGGACACATGCGACTAAGGTTCTCACGTTGAAAATATCCAAACCTTCAATAGGAAAACTTATGTATCAAGGAATGAGAAAGGAGGTTTTCAAAGTAGGAAATTGTGGTGAACTCACATGTTGTGCGCGCGTGTGTGTGTGAGAGAGCGAGAGAGAGAGAGTATGAAAGAATTAGAATGAGAAGAGAGAGAATGGGAGAGGATTAGAATAGGGAGAGAGTAGGAAAGAATTAAAATCAGGAGAGGGAGAGAGAGAGAGAGAGAGAGAGAGAGAGAGAGAGTAGGAAAGAATTAGAATGAGAGAGAGAGAGAGAGAGAGAGAGAGAGAGAGGTTTGCAGCTCTTGTCCCACATTTGTGGAGATGGCTGACTCATGCCTTGCGTCCCCTTTGGAAAATCCGTTTCGTCCATCTTCTTTACCTCATGTTCCATAGTCTATCCAAGTTCTCCCTCTTGTGAACTCTTTATTTAGTGTCCTTGGATCTCTATCGACGGTGTGAATCGAAATACCTAGATCTATCAAATTACATTGAGAACTATTTAATTCGAGCCATCTATGATGTCATATGTGAATGAATTTATAAGAAAAGTGAAAATTACATGGCTGACTCATGCCTTGCGTCCCCTTTGGAAAATCTGTTTCGTCCATCTTCTTTACCTCATGTTCCTTAGTCTATCCAAGTTCTCCCTCTTGTGAACTCTTTATTTAGTGTCCTTGGATCTCTATCAATGGTGTGAATCGAAATACCTTGATCTATCAAATTACATTGAGAACTATTTAATTCGGGCCATCTATGATGTCATATGTGATTGAATTTATAAGAAAAGTGAAAATTACATGACTTTGAATAATAAACAACGGTTGATCTTGACTGCTCCTTAAAAAATTGTAAAAACATATGTAACTTTTAATTCAACCATCAAATCAACACCATCAAACCATCCGAACCCATGAAACATCACCACATCACATGTCACATAATATTCATAAAAGAAAGACATGTAAGATGACCCCATTGTGTCCTTAATCAGTTATGGATTCAGCATTAATCATCAACAATACGTCAACTTGAAGCGATTGGATCTCACAAGCTGTGTATCCGTTTGTGCTCAAATTTCATGTGGACGATGCTCGCGAAGAATTTTATGATTTGATCGATCAGAGTTCGAAATTGACATACTTATCAGACCATAAAAAATAAAAAACTGATGATTATAAAAAAAAAAAAATGAGGCCACTCTTATACCACTTTTGTTGGAGTTTTTGAAAACACAGTGGAATTAATATTTTTGTTTTAAAACCTCAAATTAAATGATTAACTCTTATGGATCCCTGATTTAATAATCTTAAGTTTTTCAGAAAGGAAAAATATGAATTCAATGGCTGGGATTTACTAGATTGAAATCCACTTGATCAACTTTGATCTTGTCATTACCGATCGTCTAACATAGGAAGTCTCTCTCTGATTTAACCCAAAGGCTCTCTCTTTCTTCTAAGGCTCTCTTCCTTTGGGATATGATTTATTTATAAGGAGGATGCTAAGATTTTAGGAAAACATCAGTTATGGTACTTCACCACCCTATAGTTTTTTGTCCTCTAGTACATTGGAATCATGGGATCTTACCTTACCCCATACATTTATATTCGATCCAATCCTTCCATTGTCATGGCCATCCATTACCGTGATTATTGCCATCATTATAATGATGGTCATCTAATGTGAGGAACTGATGATGGGTCACACGACGAAAGGTCCCAACCATTGGGCACAACCATGAATCGGTGTGCCTTTGCCCTATCCCACATAGGAGCGTGAGTATCCCACACTTCTTGGGCACTTGCATTGGTGGATCGAAGTAAAATCTCTAGACCGACAGGCCCATCATGCCCGGACTTATGATAAACTTGAGGATGCATTGGATTTGATTAATCCTTAGACCTTAGGACGTGTGAAGTTTAAAGGTCTTAATTACATGTGCTTTAGCCTGCTTTGCGAGGTCATCATGTGGTCAATAGAAGTGAGTTTATCCAGGCACATACATAAAGGTCCGTTAATACTCACATGTGCAAATTAGGGATCCATTGTGTGGGACCCCATTCCTTTGTAATACAATTTGAACACACACTTGTCTTGATTTGCACATTTGGTAGATTGTACGCGGCACCCTTGTGCACTTAGCATTGACACCCGAGTTACTGGAGTCTGATGTCTTTGAAACCTTCGTCATGTCGATCGCGTCGTCGCTACGATCGTAATACAATTTGAACATACACTTGTCTTGATTTGCACATTTTGTAGATTATACGCGGCACCCTTGTGCACTTAGCATTAACACCCGAGTTAGTGGAGTCTGATGTCTTTGAAGAAACCTTCGTCATGTCGATCGCGTCGTCGCTACGATCGTAACGACGAAAACCTCGTGTCAATTCGATATTTCAATGCAAAGTTATGACCTTTTGATCGAAATCCTGAAAACCGCATTTCGATGCATTTGCGTGTGGCATACCTGAGTGGGCCACGCCCAGCTCAGTCTGCCAGCCAGCAGTCCATGCCTTCAACGTATTTTCTCTCTTCCAAGTACAATAATTTCATTTTGAAAATAACCATGCATGCATTCATTATTTTTTTGAAAATCTTGCAGTACATATATTGCTATTTTGAAAATCCAGTAAGTCATTTATTTCAATCATTCCTTCTACCCCTTTCCTCCCAAAAACCTTAATCAATTGCTAGAGAAAAAAAATGAGAGAGAAGAAACCATCCATCCCTTTTGAAAATCCAGTAAGTCATTTATTTCAATAATTCCTTCTACCCCTTTCTTCCCAAAAACCCTAATCAATTGCTAGAGAAAAAAAAATGAGAGAGAGGAACCATCCATCCCTCTTTCCCCTTTTCTCATCTTCCTTCCTCCATTCTACCCTCCTAAAAAAATTTCGTTCTCGAAATTCCGACTAAGGTCACATACCATCATGCCAAATAAGTGAACAATAGAATCCCAATGTGTCTCGTATAATTAGAAAGTCTAAATCGAAGGTCAATCAAAGCCCAAGATGGCACATATGGCCAATCATACACACCAATCAAACATCAAACAAATAAGGATAACAATCAAAGAAGGGGGGTCCTATGTTTAGATTCCTGCGTTCCATGTAAGCCTATGTCTGGGTTTCTATATTTTAGTGGAGACCCAACTTGTATTCTATTTTCTCCAAACCGGGATTCCTAAGGGGTCGTTTGGATGGTAAATGGTTTACGTTGTAAATGATTTACTAGTAAATCACTTAAAGGCTGTAAATGATTTATAGCCTATTTGTTTAGATAGCTTGTAAATTTATAGTGCTTTATAGCTTGTCATTTTCTCATTTACTAGTAAATGAAATCTCAGCTTTTTTGCTAGTAAATGAGAAGGGAGCTTTGCTAGGAAATCATTTACAAGTAGTAAATGATTTACCAACAAATTAGAGCACCAAACACAAATAGTAAATGATTTGCTAGTAAATCATTTACTACTTGCCCCATTTACCACCATCCAAATGACCCATAAGTGTTTCCAAGTTCTTAATCAACAATTTTTTTACAGGCTTCCCTAGGATTATTGCTCTGATACCAGTCTGCCACGCCCCGAATTAGAGAACCGGAAATATTTACTTTCCAACGCCCGAATCCAACGACGACGGGGAATTTTTTTTAATTTTTTTAAAAGGTGATTTCTAGTTAGGCGAGCTACAACTACTCAAATCACGAATATATAAAACAATACAGTCATCTCAACAACAATGGAGGAAGGAAGATGGGAAAAAGGGGGGGAAGAGGGAGATGGACGGTTTCTTCTCTCTCTCTCTCATTTTTTTATTCTTTAACAATTGATTAGGGTTTTTAGGCGGAAAGAGGGGGCTAGGAGGTTGCTTGGGGGAGAAGGAATGGCTGGAATGAATGCTTTTCAAGAGAGTAATAAATGTATTGCAGGATTTTCAAAAAAATAATGAATGCATGCATAGTTATTTTCAAAATGAAATTATTGCACTTGGGAGAGGGGGAATGCAATGAATGCATAGATGGCTGCCTGAGAGACTGAGTTGGGTGTGGCCCACTCAGGTGAGCCCCACAGTAGGTGGGCCACACGCAAGTGCATCAAGATGCGATTTTCAGGGTTTCGATAAAAATGTTATAATTTTGCGCTGGAATATTGGATTAAGTATGGTTTTCGCAATTGCGATCGTAGCAACGACGCAGTCGACATGATGGAGGTTTCAAAGACGTCTGACTCTAGTCATTTGAGTATCGGAGCACAAGGGTGCTACGTACAGTCTATCAAAGGTGCAGATCGGGGCATGTGTGTGTTCAAATTATTTTACAAAGGATCGGAATCTCACACATTGATTTCCTTAAATTTAGGAGATTAAATGTTCATCAAGTGGTTTTCTGCTGAGCCCAATGCTCGAGAGGTTTTACAAATGTTGTCATCTGTCAAACATTTGTTTATTCATTAAAGAGGTTTTTATCACACTTGATGATAATATAATGGTTTAGATCTAAAGATCTACCACTTGTTTTGCATAAGCATTGGGTGTTTGATGCATGGTCATAATTATGGAATTGGATTGGATACATGTGCATGGGATCAAGCAGGATCATCTTATTCCAATGAAGTAGGGCATATGGAAAACTGTAGGGTGGTAGAGTACAATAACTGGCGTTTCCTTAAAACTCCAGCTGCCTCCTTATAAATAGATCCTATCTCAAAGGGAGAAAAGAAAAAAAAAAAGAAGAAAAAAAAAAAACAGAGAGATCACTTTGCAAAGAAAAGAGAGAAGCAGAGAGAGTGTGATCACCCTCTCACCTCCCTCAATCACATGTGTGAGGTCCACCTACACGCATTTGGCCCGCCCTTACTCTAGGATTGACATAATCGGTTCTCATCTCTCCGTCTTTTGGGATGGATGTGGACTTTCTAGATTGGAATATCGGCAATGACAGATCTAGTTCATTGACTGAGGTTTTTGATTGAGTAAATCCTAACTAACGAATGTATATTTTGTTTGCTAGAAACTTGAGGTTATCGAAATGGGGGTTCATAAAGTTAATCATTTAAATATGAGGTTTTCAAAACTTATTTTTTGTTCCGTTTTCAAAAACTTCAACAAAAGTGGTATTAGAGCGGTCTAATTCACTAATAAGTGTTGGGTTTTTTTGTTTTTGTTTTTTTTATCACACTAATGGGAGTATTTGTTTTACACGCTGACCAATCAAATCGTAGAAACTTTTGTAAGGATTGTCCATATGAAATTTGAGCGCAAAAGAATGCATAAATTGGGAGATATAGTCGATTCAAGGTAACATATCGCTAGTGGTCAACATTGAATCAATGATTAATTAGGACACACAAGGAGTTATTTTATATGGGTCTTTTTACAAATATTATGGCATGTGATGTAGTGATGTTTCATGGGTTTGAATTGTTTGATAATTGAAATTGAAAGTGACAGATTTGTTCCGATTATTAATTAGTAAAGATCGACTGTTATATCTTATTCGAAGCTTTTATATATATTTCATCATGTATAGCATTTTATTCATCGTGCAACCATGGGAGAGACCCCCTCCCCTTTTCATATATCTAATTCTCTTCCTAATCTCTCTCTCGCTTTGCATTTGAGGTCACTATTATATTTCTAACTTGGAAACTTCCTTTCCGGGTTTCCTTGGTGTTCAAGCTTCCCTATAAAAGGAAGATTTGGAAATTTATCTTATTCGAAGCTTTTATATATATTTCATCATGTATAGCATTTTATTCATCGTGCAACCATGGGAGAGACCCCCTCCCCTTTTCATATATCTAATTCTCTTCCTAATCTCTCTCTCGCTTAGCATGTGAGGTCACTATTATATTTCTAACTTGGAAACTTCCTTTCCGGGTTTCCTTGGTGTTCAAGCTTCCCTATAAAAGGAAGATTTGGAAATTTACAGATCTGAAATCCAATAGTCTCTACAGATTTTTTATTTTTTTGTAGAACAAAACTTGGGGCAGCACCTATTTTCCATTTCCCATTAAACCTACAAGGCAAGGAAAGCTGCTCCTTCCTGCTTTTAAAAGAAACATTCTAGCTAGACGGAGTGTTTTTCCACCTCTTAAAATCTGAACCATTAATCGGACTCACAATCCTGATAATTGCCAGTGTAATTTCAGGCCCATTGGATGCCTTTGTGGGCGTCAATCTTTACCTAAATATTAACCACAGGTTTACTTTTTGAGTTTCAACGGGCGCTGAGAAAATGCATGTAAACTATTTTTAGGTAGCACCCAAGTGAAGGGTTTCTTCAAACAACAAGGAGCTGAGGCTACCAAGAAAAAGTATTTTGTCTCGCCCTTAGCTTGTCTACACACCGAGGAGATGCTGAATAGAATCTTTGACATTTTTTAAGCAATGATGGTATATAAAACTGTATAGATGGGGAGGATGAAATGGGCTTGTTGTGTTTTGCCTTCAATCTGCACAAAGCCACAAACTACAAGGCACATACCATGTAAACTTTGGTAACAATGATGTACCTGCATGTACGACTGGAACAAGAGTTTAGGACACATATGGAAACTATAAAAATGCTTTTTCTAATGGCGACCCACAAGGAATGCTCATGCATGCTGATGGTTGTTGATTTAACGGGACTGGTCAAGTGGGACCTGGGTCTAATGATGTAGAGCATTTGATGTCTTTTAGCAATTGTGTAATGTAGAGCATTTGATGTTTTTTTACCAATTGTGCAATGTATGGATATCCTAATCCCAAAGGTGACCGAAAATTGTGTAATTTATGAGGGGCTTAAAATGGTAATTGGGCAATGTTCATATTTGTCATTTGCATGTTTTTTTTTTTTTGGTTATGGTAATGATGATATCCACCTGGATCTTCTATTTGTTAGGAAAAAAACTATCTGCATATATAGATCATTGCGCAATTACTGAAATATGACTTCTGTAAAGCTCACACGGCTGGTGAAGTAGTTGTGTGATTTGATTGCTTCAAACAGCCGGAAAAAAAGGTGCCGTCATTGAATGGAAGGAACCCCTCTTCGATGTATATCTTAACCAGTCAAATAACGCACTTCACTAACCATACTTACGTGAACCTAGAAAAATTATGGGTGACAATGCCCAGGCCCTGTCTGGTCAGTTGGCAGACATAAGTAAAACACTAGTAAATGTACATCCAAATCTCCTTCTTCATGCTATTAGATAGCCTTCTGCAAAGAAATAGATGGCCTTCTTGAGTGCATAGTATTACCACAGCCCTTTGTGTGTGCTATGTAGTGAGAATTTAGTTGCAGGATCCTTTTAACAAGGTGTTGTTGACACTTCGAACTTAAACTCCTGCTTTTTAGTCATTTACACATGCTAACATTTTGAAACAGACACTTCCTCACTCCTACAGCCAAATCTGTTGTGCTTTGCTTCATGCTTCTGCAATTATGAGTGAGATTGGATCATGGCTAATTGAATAACAGTTCTCCTTTTGTTGAGTCCATGAATATATGGATTCTAGCCTAGCCCCACTAAGAGCCTGAGGTACAACATGGATCCAAGGAGTGATTGAGTTCATGTTGACTCAAAGGTTGGTTGAGTACTTGATTTGAGCTTTTAAAAATTAAAAAGCTTATGCTATAGTTCGCTTTGAAGTCTTTTTGGTACTCAATCTAAGCTTGTCAGGTACTTGGTCAAGCTTTTAAGAATGAGGCCCTGTTTGCAGACCCTTTGATCAATGGAACCCTTTTCCTTTTCTAAAGCCATATTTTGTCCTAGATTCTCATTTATAACCACTGGTTGAAGGATTAGATCTTCCAATTTGAAAGATTTTCCAGGCACATCACAACCATGATGGGCTCCATTAGAACAATGGTTTGGATCATCAAGACATGGTCCAACGTGTACTGAGTCCTGATGTCAAAGTGTACCCTTTCCAAAGTTTTAAAAACTGTCGCGACATCATAAGAGCTTACTAGCATTACTGTTTTATAACGGGGCATTACACAACTTAACCATATTTCCATAAACAACATCATAATCCGCAATGTACCCTCTTATATTAAAATAAATCAGTTTGCTAAATGATGACCCATATCGAGAAAACAAGATTATTTTCTAATGGGCATTTTCCATTACATAACAAAACATGGAACAATCGTTCCCATCATAATGGGTGTTATGAAATCCTTTGAGTCCCTTAGAAGGCTGGTCCCCTTGGTCATGTTTGTGTTTCCAAACAGTGTACTGGTTTTTCAACCCAAAAACTAGCTTTTCTTCTGAGTTGTTTTTTTTTTTGGAAAAGGGATAAAACAGAGAGAGTGGCTGGAGGGGGAAGGATAGGACTACATTTTGTCTGGTCTTGATTCACATAAGGATGATGCAAAATACAGTCCGAACTCACACATGGAGCAGGCAAGGGCCTGGTCACTTGAGGTGCATGTTGCATTTGCCCTCGTGCATTCTCTTAAGGAGCTTTTGAGGTGCTTTAATCTTTTCCCAGCTGTTGGTTAGGTGTCTTGAGTCAATTAGATTGCTAAGGTGTGCCACCAGGCTGATCAGGTGCGTCAAGAGGGTCTGGCCTACACATGTATGATATGGACCATCGGTGTGTTACCAGTTAGAGACAGTTTTGAATTCAAATGGGTGGTGGTAAATTTGTACATAAGTTGAACCACCAATAGACAACAGGAACTGAACATGCCTATATAAAAACACAGCCTTGGGTCATTCTGTAGGCATTCTAACTTCTATCTAATCACTTTCTTTTGTTCTCTAATCTCCTACTAGCTTTCTTTAAACAAGTCCTTTTGTTTTGGTGTTCAGCAATTCTGCAGAAATTGCTGTGTAACAAAATTCAGGGTGTGTTTGCTTGACAACAGTGTTTTGGGGCGTGGCTTTGATCTTGCAAGTTGAAGCACGCATATTTTCAGGTTGTAGAAGCTGGCTTGTTGCAACCTTGAGACAGATTTGCTATCACCCTCTTCTTGCAAAAACAAAACAAAACAAAAAAAAAAAAACACCTTAAAGATAGTGGCTAAGTATCGTTTCTCGAGCCTATCCGAAAGACATTCTTAATTTTTTCTAGATCTCCGACTCTCCTCCAATCCATGACTCAGTGGCATACAAACTCTTTTTCAACACCGAGATCATGGGAGCAAGTGCCCATGTGGTGTGGGTGTGGGTGTGCGTGTGTGATGTGGGTGTGAGTTAAAAAAAAAAAAAAAAAAATCAGGTCACCTACGGAAGTCTGAATTTTGATGTCCTGAGAAACTTGGGTTGCTGGAATGCTTATGGCTAAAATATCTGACGGACCAGCGGTTTGGGTTCTCTTGTTTATGATATTAGAGTCGGCCAAGATGCTGTGTGTCGCACTTGAGATATTACTTAATATATCTCGTTGATCTTGCTTTTGAATCTTGACATTTCTATCTCTATATGCTTACTTTTCTATTAATCATGTGGTATATCAATGCTTCTGCAGGAATATCGTGTGCGGAAGCACATGTGTGGCTTAGGATGATCAGCCATCTTCCATGGATGCTCTCGAGCATTGCATGTGTGCTATGTTTGTAAGTGTTGGGACGACCAATACCTTTCTCTCTCATTATAAGTGTGTGTAGTGTTACCGTTGCAAACCATCCTGTTGTTGTTTCATTTCTCCCATGACTAGTACCTAGAAATTTTTTGCAGGACAGAGGGAATTTTTCGTTCTCTCTGGATCTTGGTTCAAGAAATCTTGTTTTCAATGTTGCTGTAGGATTCTAGATCTATTGTTGCTAGTGCATTTTGACTATTGTATGATTCTCACTAATCTTTCTCAGTATTTTATTGATCTCCATGTAGAGAAATCATGTGTTCGTATTAGTGATGAAAATGTGGGACTAAAAATGTTTTAGTGAGATAAGTCAACCATAAATTTATATGGAATACACGTCTATGTGTAGGATCTGTTTTAATCGGATACAAAAAGATAGGATTCTTATACATGCATGTGGGATTCCTTCTTTCAAACACACATAACTAGATTGGAACAACACATCCATGTGGGATTAGAGACACCATCTTAACCAAGTTTGAAACATCTGAATGTGGGCCTAAAACTCCTTTTGAAGAAACAAAAGAGAATTTGACAACACTGGGTTAGATTGCTACGATGGTTCAAAACTATTTTGAAAACAGTGGTGATTCTTCAACGACACATGGTGCCATGTGAGGAGAATGAGTCCCCCCCCCCCCCCCCCCCCCCCCCCACCCCCCATGATGACTTTTGGATATGAAGATGCTAGAAAGCTAGTGACATGAATATGGAAACCATATGGTATTTGCAGGTGAGATATTTGATTATGGGACTGTCTATAAACACATTAATATATAGGGCGTGGCTTCGGTGAAACCATAAGGAATTTGCAGGTGAGATAATGTTTGATTATGGGACTGTCTATAAACACATTAATATATAGGGCGTGGCTTCGGTGAAACCATAAGGATTTGCAGGTGAGATAATGTTTGATCATGGGACTGTCTATAAACACATTAATATAGGTCGTGGCTTTGGTGGATCCGGGATCCACCAAGGTGGGTGGGACCCCTCACTGTGGGGCCCACAGAAATCCGTATCGAAAGCTCAATTTAGGGCATGATCCAAAAAATGAAGCAAGTCCAAATCTCAGACGGACCATAGTCTGTAGTACAGGAAACAGTGGTAATTGACCATTAAAAACTTCTTGTGGGTCACAAAAGCTTTGGATCAAGGTGATATTTGTGTGGTCTCTTCAACAGGTTAGATGGCAAATAAACATTCCGGTGGAATCCATGATGTTTTTAATGATGAGGATTCAATCATGATGTTTCCTATAGTGTGGTCCACCTAAGATTTGGGTCAGCTTCATTTTTTGGGACCATGCCCTAAAATGTGCTGTCAAAATGGTTGGATGGTGTGGATTTAAGGCAAGGATCTGGGGATCCACCGAAGCCGTGCCCATTAATATAAAGCATACTATATAAAATGTTGCATATGGATGTGAAAACTGTTTGAAAACATTTTCATATGAATGTGGAAAGTAATTTTGTTTGTGGGAATAATCTCATTTTCCAGATAATCTTTGATGGGGAATGCTACAGTGGTACTGGGCAGATGTGGGGCCCACATGATGCATGTGCATTCCATCCATTAGATGCTTTAGTGCATATTACCCCCCACTGTGATCTGTGAATCAGGTGGGCCCTTGCAAATCAAGGTCAGGCATCCTCTCTCACATTGTTGCCTGTGTTGTGGCCCACCTGATGCTGGAATGTGCTGATTTTGGCACTTGGTGGTAATATAATAGGAGGTGATGTATCTAATGGACGGGTCAGATGGCCTGCTTACATCAACATGGGTCCTACTTCCCGGTGCCACCTTAGGACTATGGGTGGAGGGCGTGCAAAGCCCATATTCAATGTAAACAGAGCCCATCTGAAGAACGGCCTGGATTGGTTTGGCACGGATGGCCCCCTGCCCTCAAAACATCCCTCCCATTAACATCATAGCCAGACACAGAAGAACAAGATAAGGGAGCAACAAGGGCAGAAACCAATAAAAATCCAATTCGAATGGTTCATCTGGTGGAATCCAGTGCTGATTATCCACTGCCCTAGTATCTCTAGGTGGGTGATCCTGTCCATTTGATTATAGAGGATAAGATGATGGACGATAGTTTTTTGTTGATTATAGACTGGGCTTTTACTTGGAAACAACACCACTGGTCAGATGATTAGCCACAAAGGTTCAATCCCTTACGGATGGTGGCTGAATTTTAGTTGCTCAGGTAGCCATTTCTATACCGTTGTGGCTTTCACTCTGGTCCAAGTTGCTCTTTTTATAGGTTGCTCATTCCATGACTGGAACCACATCTACAGAAGATGTGGTGTTGACTTGGATACCAAATGTTAAGAACCTAACCAGTACAGCCAAAAGCCCCATGACTGATGGAACATGTAAAGTACAGCTCTTAAACACTTAGGATCGTAGTAGACCATTACATGGTATTTGTACCCAAAAATTGGCTATCCTTGTTATGAAATGAGTTATATTATTCTGCCATGGATATATGTGTTGCATATGCCAATGTACCACAAGTTCCATCATCCATCCTTTACACTTGCAAATATGCTATATTCAGACTTCATTGGGTGCTGCATTTGCCCCCATGAATAAAAAAAAACAATGTGCTGTTCGGTCCCATTCATTGTCAAGCTTCACATGCCAAAGGTGTTATTGTAGATCTCTGAGCACCTCCATCTGCTGCATATTTCACTACACATCTTTTAAGTGCCGCACATGCCCCACATGTTTCTAGTTTTTAATTCTCACATATGTTTAAAAAATTAATATGAAAATAATTAGCCCAAGACAGCTCAACTCAAATAGACAGGACCATGATGAACCTGACTTAAGCAGACTCTCCATTGCCATGCGCACCAAGGGTCCCATCTTTTGGGACTGGCTAATACAATATGGGGCTCAATAGATCTTTTGGCAAATAGCTAGCGTTGTGGGTTTGCTTCTCACAATTAATGTGAGTTCAATTCTCTTTCTTGTGCTTTATACGATGCATATGGTTTGTGGGTGATTGCATGCATCTTCAATGATTAGTCTTGCCTTAAAAAGCAGTTGGGACACATGTCGTCATAAAAAATAAAATAAAAAAAAAATCTTTTACATATCAGTTTCATTGCAGGAGTACTAGTAAGAAATGATGTGAAATAAAGAAAGGACGTTTATCTTGTTTTGCGTACTTGATAAGCGAAAGAAAATTGGTATCGTGATAACTGGAAAAAAATTTAAAAAAAAAAAATTCTGTGTTAGTGTAATCCTGACCGTTGGCCGGAGCATCCCGCTGTAGACGGATCATTTCACAACCATCCCCGATATTGTAAGACGATAGCCACTGATCTGGTTTTAGGTCAAGGGCAAAAAAGAGAGGTTATGAATGTCCTATTAACCAAGACATCCCTGATCACAAATTAAAGACATCTTCGACAATTTGTTGAATAACTAATCCTAGATGTCGGTACTGAAACTTGTGGTGTTAAATTCTTCACTAAAAATAGAGAAAAAGATTAATTTTTTTTTGTAATTGTCCATTTGAATGATTAAGATCATCTGATTGACGCGATGTATTGGGAAATTTCCCATCCATAATGGTGCCCCACCATATGAACTCTCTTAAACCGTCAAAAGGTTGGCAGCACCTTAATCCACCCGTTCCTGCTATAGATAGTTTATACATGGAAAAGATCTCACCAGCCTAGGCTGCTGGCCCCCTTGTATTGACGGTGAGTGGTAATGGAAAATTCTACCCATGCAATTAGGGAGAATAGGAACTTAAGGTGTCAACATGGTGTTTTTTTTTTATTTAAATTTTTTTATGCCAGTAGCCTCGTACCACACCCTTTTTCACCTCTCTTGATCTAGCCTCCACCCACATACTCTCTTCCGCTTGCATTCCACACCCTTTTCTCTGTTAATAGCACGCACCTTTTCTTCTTACAGTTTCTGTTATCACACTCTCTTCCTCACACCACGGGTGTTACCCATGGCGTACTCTCTAATTTTAGTTAATAACAATTATATATTTAGAGATCATCGTTTATATAAATTTTGGATTATTAATTTTAATTTAAGCCTTGCTAAAATCTTTAATATAATCTTTGATATATAATTATTGTTAACTAAAATAAGATAAACTCATTTCTAAGGGATTGTTTGGATGCTTGTAATTGAGCTAAGTTGTAAATGATTTACACTCAGTGTTTGAATGGCCTTTTTGGCATGTAAACTACTTACGAGCTGTAAATGATTTACAGCATGTACTTCCACCTCATTTACAAGCAAAAGTTTCGGGTTTCATTTACAAGTTCTCCAATTGCAGCTGTTAGCCTAACGGCTATAAATTAAAAGATTGGCTTTCCATTTACAAGGCTTAAATAATTTATAAGTTATCCAAACATAGATAATTATTTACCTGTAAATCATTTACAACTTAAAGCCAAACATAACAAGCTATAAATGATTTACATTTGTAAATCATTTACAACTCAAACCATTTACGGGCATCCAAACGACCCCTAAAGAGCAACCAAAGAGGGCCTTGTATTTGGAATGTAACTACACTGAGTGGACTTGGCACTTTATTTCATAAGCCTCTAGTTTTAGATTTATATGTCCTTATTTCATTATCATTATTGAGAATATGAATCTAATCCAAATGAAAAGAACAAGGAAAAAGAAGGCAATTTTTGAAAAATTCGGTAGAGATAATGCATCAAGAAGAGCATTTAGACAAGGCAAGTGACTTCATGGCAATTGAAGAGGAGCCCGTCGTCTACTGCTGTCCAATAACCGGACATTGAATGACGGGAAACGGCCGAGTTCCTCAAAGGTACGGACAGAGGAATTGCACTGAGTAGTACTCTCATTCAAAGCATCAGCAACACCCATGTCATTGTTGCGGCCGGGTTCCAAAGGAGAGCGGACCGTTTCTGTGTGTGATGGTGCTTCCTGTTGAATTCTACCATCTGATCAATGTTACTGATCGGAATGGATGTCTGAATGAGAATTTAACAAAATAGTACCTCATTAATATGCTTATTTACATCCTGATACCTTTTTAAATTAAATTTTCACTTAAACTACCTCATTAATTAATTTATTGTCAAACAAATTCCTTCTGTTAGTTTTACCTTCCTTCATGTTAGTTTAAATTACAGTTATTTTCTAAAATGACAAAATTACCCACCAATGTGTGTAACAAGAATTACATAGATGAGTTTCCTCCTGGACGCCCATTGCATTATAGCATAAGGTGACCACTTTCACCATGACGTATGTGTTTTATCTATGCCGGCCATCCATTTTTCCATATCATGTTAGGGCATCAGCCCAGCAGTGACGAAATCGCAGGTGGACCACGCCATACTAAACAGCGGTTATAGGACACCCACCATTAAAACAATCCTAAGGCCCACTTTAATGCCTACCATAATGTTTATTTTCCATCCAACCTATTCATTTGGTCACGCAGACCTAGATGAAGGGGGAAAACAAACCTGCTTGATACAAAACTTTTGTAGCCTACAAAAAGTCTTTAATGTTGGGTGCTCAGCACCATTGCTTCATGTAGTGTGGTCCACTTGATATTTGGATCTGCCTCATTTTTTAGATCATGCCCTAAAATGATCTGAATCAATTAATGGACGGCATGGATTAAACACATACATCAAGGTGAAGTTCATGCAATACCTAATGCAGTCAGGGTTAAAGGCATAAGTTCTCTCATAGTTGAAAATTGTGGGGCCCACAGATGCCCATCACAAATCCACTCCAACGAATTTTGCAAGACAACAATAGGATAAGGCACAAAACTCATGTGGGCCACACCTCAATGAAACAGTGGTAATAGAAACTGTCCACCATTGAAACCTTCTAGGAGATCCAAACCATTCATAGGGTTATTACCACTCAGATTAACTGCAGGCACAAGTATCATCCTATTACAAAACTTCTATGATCCTCACAAAGTTTTGAATGGTGGGAGTTTAATCCATGTTGTTTTGTGTGGTGTGGCCCACATGAGTTTTGGATCCGCATGATTTTTAAAGTGATTTCCTAATGTTGTCTTTCAAAACTGATGAACGTAGTGGATTGGATTTGTGACAGGAATCTCTGTGGGCTCCACACAGCTTCCAACTACAGTAAGTCAGGGGGGGGCACGATAATCAGCCTCCATCTTTGCCTTTTCCACTTTCATTTTTAGGCTCATGCCCTAAAATGATCTGTAAAATTGGATGGACATGGTCGACTACACAAGTACATCATAGTGGGGCTTATAGTGCACCGACCAGTAATGACCCACTATTGGCAAGGTCAGTGGAACAACAGGGATTATTTTTTTTATTTTTTTTTGTCAGTCATGCAACCAACCCCACCCAGTCAATCGCGCAACACACCCAACTGACAACAAGTGTTTCACCCTAATGGGTTTCGAGACCAAGACCTCTTGTTGAAACTCCGCATAGTCTACTAACAAGGCAAGGCCCCTATCCCAGAGTAATAGGGATTGAACCCCCATAGTTGGAAACTTTGTGTGGGCCTTTGAAATATTGTATCAGAATGATATTTGTGACTACAATTTATATGAGTGGTAATAACCCTATGAAACGTTTTGGATAGCCTTTAAACACCATGGTCGACTTCAGGAAGGTTTCAACGGTGGATATTTTCTTTCTCACTGTTTCATGTGGTGTGGCCCACATGACTTTTGGATGTTCCTGATCTTTAGAATCCTATACTTTTGTGGTCTTGGAAAACTGATGAAAGGAGTGGATTTGTGACCAGCATCTCTGTGGGCCACAAAAAGTTTCCAACTGCAGGAACTTCATGTGTGCTCCGGCAAAGACACCACAAAGGCAAAAGGCAAGCCTTTCACCCGAATTGCATGTGCTGCGTGGTGGACCATCATGGTGTATCTGTTTAATCCACGTCGTCCATCCATTTTTCTGAATAAATTTAGGGCATAAGTTAAAAAATGAGACAGATTCAAATCTTAGGTGGACCATTCCATAGGAAACAATGGTGATTGAACAACCACTAATAAAGCTTTTAAGTGTGAGTCATCACCACTGTTTCCTTTGGTGGGTCCACCTGAGATTTAGATCTGTCCTCGTTTTTTTTTTAGCTCATACCTAGAATGATCTGAAAAAATAAATAGATGGCATGGATAAAACACAGTACATAATGGTGGGTCCCATGGGCACTAACTAGTAGCCACGTCCTTGCAACCAACGATAGGCGTAAGAAGACTTTTTGGTGGACATTTTCGTCATGTTCTGAAAAATTATGACGGAGGTTAGAGTAACCTAACGAAAGGTACCTGTTTGAAAATAAGTCGATTAACGATGTGGTTTAATGAAAACTTATTTTAAAAAGGTACCAAAATGTAAATACCATCTTAATTAGGTATTATTTTGTAAAATTCCCTGACGGAATTGAGGACTTGAAATATGATTTTGCTTTGATTCTTGTTATCGTCTTGTATTTGAAGAGTAGCAAGTGCATGCTCTTCCCTAATTGGGTCCACTCGTGATGTTTGTTAGAAATCTACCTCATCCGTTTTTTGAGCTCATTTTAGGACATGCAACAAAAAAAAGAGCCAGATCCAAGACTCAAGTGGGCCAAACTAAAGGAAAAGGTGGGCAAGGAAATTCTTACGGTTGAAACCCCTCTGGATCCACAGTGATGTTTATATGTCATCCATACTGTTCATAATGTCATTAGATGAACTGAAACAATAAATATTAGCCTGATTCAAAACCTCTGTGCCCCACGAATATTTCAACTGTGGACTGTTCAATCCTCACGTTTTCGGCCCACTTGAGTCCTGGATACAGCACTTTTTTTTTTTCGAACGTCCTAAATTTAGCTCACAAAACAGATGGACGGGGTGGATTTCTAACAAATATCACGGTGGGCCCCACCTAGGTTCGAAAGGCTTTCGCAGGGAAATCCGCGTCCTTTACACTACTCGACTGAAATATCTCGTTTTAATTCAATTGAACATCCAAATACAGCTTATACAGAGAAACTAAACAAACCAGAGCTACTATAATAAAATAAAATTAAAAAAAAAAAGTGTAATTCTACGCCATGAATTGAATTGGAAGATTTGAACGGTTGAGATCTCACCATGACAATCTTACTGGTTGGAACTTGCTGACGAAATGCTTTCGGACCGTGAATTTGTTGAAGAATTGCTGGGACCCTTCGACGACGAAGATTCAGAGAATAAAACCAAGCTGTTCTGATTTTCAGAAAGAATTTGAAGTGATCTCGGTACAGGTGGCACATTTGTCTCCAAATCACCCTCCAAGATTTGAACAATCTGCCCCATCGAAGGCCTGTCGTTCTCGTCATCCTGAATGCACCAGCCTGCCACTCTACAAGCTCGACTGAGCTCTTCCATGTCTGCATTTCCCTCCAATCTGTAATCCAACAAGCAATGGATTTCACTGCTTGAGATTTTCCTCAAAGCCCAAATTGGGAAAAACTCCGATTCCCCTGCTGCCATCTGCTCAGCATTCCTCCTCCCTGATATGATCTCGAAAACCATCATCCCATAGCTGTAAACATCGGCTTTCGGCGTGATTGCCAACCCTGAAATCCATTCAGGTGCAAGATAGCCTCTTGTTCCTCTCATGGTTGTTAAAACCCGGCTGAATTCCCGCCCAATGAGCTTCGCCAGTCCAAAATCCGCCACCCTCGGGCAGAACCCACCATCCAGAAGTATGTTTTCTGGCTTAATGTCGCAATGTATGATACAGTTTCGGCATTTCTCGTGAAGATAAGCTATTCCTTTCGCCGTCCCAATCGCAATCTGGTACCTTGTAGGCCAATCCAGGACGTTGTAATTTTTATCAAACAGATGAGAATCCAAAGACCCATTCGGCATGTAATCATAGACAAGCAGCCTTTTAGCCCTTTCCGAGCAAAACCCACGAAGGCGGATGAGATTAACGTGCTGGATCGTCCCAATCGTGCTCACCTCAGTCCGGAACTGCTTCTCTCC
This sequence comes from Liriodendron chinense, assembly GCA_003013855.2. Classification (NCBI taxonomy): domain Eukaryota; kingdom Viridiplantae; phylum Streptophyta; class Magnoliopsida; order Magnoliales; family Magnoliaceae; genus Liriodendron; species Liriodendron chinense. Next base: position 1,079,144 of record PVNU02003892.1, on the reverse strand, counting down.
TTGCCGAAGCCCTTCAAGCTTCTTCACCGCCACCGTTGTTAGATCAGGCAAAGTCCCTTTGAAAACAGAACCAAAACCTCCGCAGCCCAATTTCTCTGAGAAATTCTTCGTTGCAGTCTGCAGACTTCGGTAGCTAAACGCAATGAAGGAACCTTGAACTGCTTCTGAATGGACTATATTCCGTCGCCGCTGCCACCTCCGACTAAAAAACAGAGCAATGCCTAATAGAAAAACAGCCCCCACAGCTGCGCCTACGAAAGCCCATGTAATCTTCCCCTTACTGCCGTCTGAAATCTTTAGTTCGGAGGCCGCAAGACGGAGATGAAGTGTCCCGCCTTCAGCATTTCCTTCAGGCAGCTGCTGCAGATTCAACAAATCTCCGTTCCATATTGAACACCCATTCTTGAAAGCATACGCAGTGCAAGAACAGTCATTTAAGCAAGCAAATTTGCATTCTTGGGTGCTCCTGATAGCGAACGATCGCGATCCGGCCGGCAGCTTCATGTCGATCAAAGCCCAAAACCCGTTTTTCTCACCATCAAACGACCCATTCTGCCCGCACCCCAAACGTGTTTTCCTCGTGCACCCATCAGACCAACTCCTCAAATCCCAGTCTTTCAGAGACTTAGGCTCGAAACCAGGCAAGCACGTACAAGATGAGTTCTTCCCATTGCAGATCCCAAAGGCCCCGCAGAGAGCATAAACATCACATTGAGATATAGGTTGCAACCAGAACGGAATCCATTCAGAGGAGGATTCCAGCCATGAAATCTGCTTGATCTGGCCCGAAAGATCCATCACCATTCTGGAACGGCTGGAAGCATTTTTCATTGAGTAAGTGAAATACTTCCGCTGTTCATCGTCGATGAAGTTGAAACCGTACTTACGTCCGTTCACCTTCAAGGAAGCTGAAATCGCTCAATCGCATTTCAGGGACGTTGCTGAAAATTTCCCCATCCCAATTTCCACTATTCCAGTAAATTTTAGTCCCATTCCACATGATAAAATACTGTGTGCTCGGGCCTGGGTCAATCTCGAGAGAGAATGGCCCAGGGGCTGGATCTTCCGAGTTCTTCCACGAAGTAAGCCGGTGGTTTTCACCCGTTTCCTTGTTCAATCCAACCCACCCTCCAGGCAGCCATGTATGAGTTGGGTTATCAAAGCTCTGCCAGTGCACAACGGAGGAATTGGACCTGTCTCTCAGAATGAGATTTCCGGTGTCTAGGAGGACCGCAACAGTCGCATTCAACCGCTTCGATGTTAGATTGGTAGACCAGATTGGCAAATTTGAGGGGCTGAGGAGGATGAGATTGCCATCTTCTGCGATTTTTAAGACTGAATTGGTGGTGTTTGGGAGGGGTTTTTCTCTGTTGGCTACCCAGACAACTGTTTGTTCTGGGATTTGTTTGTACCAGATGCCTATGTAATATTTTTGGGACTTGCCAGGTGTGAAGAAACCCAGTTCAAATGTCCCACCTTGGGAGGTTAGGTTATGGGGCCAACTAAGATGTTGAGTTCGGGTGATAGAATCTGAACCATTGGAGAGGTGGGCCTTGAGAGAGAGGATGAAGAAGAGGAGGAGAGAGATAGATGGCATGCTTCTTCTGGTATCTATGCCTGTAGAAATATGCATGGACATGCAAGATATATATATATATATATAGGGAGGAGAAGATACGATGAGGCTGCTTGGAAGGAGATTAATTGACATTAAAATGGCAAGTTAAAATTACTAAAATACCCCTTTGTTAACAAGGGTTGACCGGTAGTTATAAGTTGAAATTACTTATTGGCTCGCCGTGTTGGGCCCGTATGCAAGTATGCAAGACAAAAGACCAGGAAACTGGTACTAGGCTTACACATTCATATGAGAAATGCAGTAACGGTCTGAATTAAAATGAGAGAAATTCCTAAGATAAATATGGCCTGAGCAGGTTAGATGGAAAATAAGCCTTACGGTTGACCCTAGTCAGGTTTTCACGGTAGTTCGTTCAATCCCGCTGCTTTCTGTGGTGTGGTCCACTTGAGCTTTTGATGTGTTTCTTTTTTGGGCTTATGATCTAGAATGACATGACAAAAATCGATGGACGGTGTGGATCTAACACAAAAATAAATCATTGTAGACTCCATTGAAACTTCACACGTTAAATCTAACACAAAAATAAATCATTGTAGACTCCATTGAAACTTCACAGGTTAAAAGTTGTGTTGTGTAGCACCCAATCTATTAGGGAATGAGAAAATCAGCCTATATTGTGAGCTTGATCCACACTCGAACTCATAACTATATTATTTCTCTCACTTAAGCTACAGAGCGGAAGTAGAGTTGTACATGAATTGAGTCAGCTTTGTTAACTCTCTCGACTCAGCTAAAAAAAGCTTGATTTAACTTAACTCGAAACTGGGTTTGAGCCAAGTCGAGATGGTTTTTGGAGCTCAAAAAAATTCTGAGCCGAGTTCAAGCTTGACTCGGCTCAGACCCTCAGAAGATGCTCGCAAAGTGTTCGACGAAACGCCCCAACGAGCCATCGATATCATTTTTTGGACTGTTCTCATCTCAAGCTCGAGGGCTGCTCACAAAGTGTTCGAAAAAAATGCCTTAGCAATCCCTTCACTGTTGCTGCTCTTATCTATTCCTATGGAAAATGTTTGACCTCAGAAGGCACTCACAAAGTTTTCAACGAAATGCTTCAGTGAGCCATTGATGCAATTTCTTGCACTGCTCTCATCTCAGGCTCGAGGACTGCTCACGAAGTATTCAACGAAATGCCCCAGCAAGCCATCGAAAGCTCGAGCTCGAACTCGACTCTAGCTAGCGCGAGCTGCTGACCGAACCGAGATGAGCCAAGTTTGAGTTGGGGTTGGCTGTTGGTAGAACCGAGCCAAGTTGTGACAAGCTGGACTCGATTCAACTCGTGTACAACTCCAACGAAGAGTGGCAAGGATGCGAATTGCCTGTGCTGGCAAAGAGATATTCTTATGCCTCCTATTGTCGAAAGCTTGTGGGGTCATAGAGATTCACGTGACAAATTCACTCTGTCCATCAGTTTTTCAAGACCAGTATTGGACTTAATTAGAGTTAGGCATCGAGTAGAGTTGAACCGAGTTTGGGCTGACCTGACCCAACCCGGTGTTGAAATAGGCTTGACCCGAACTCGACCTAACTTGGTACCAAGTCCGACATGCATGACTCAATCCGAGTCCGGGTCTAGCCTGGACTAACTCGGACCGAGTCCAACCCGATCACAGGGATCGAGTCAAGTTGAGTTGACCTTTTTTTTTTCTAGTGAATTGGTTTCCTGCTACAGAGATCCACCACAGGTGTGGAAAGCAAGTCCTAGGTTGGGCGAAATGCTCCGATGTAGGCGGTTAACTGCCACGGCAAACATTTAGATAGATGAGAGATTACAAATCAATGGTGGAATCATACCTAAGAACTGATTTGCGCCTCTTTGAAAGGTTTTCATGCCAGCCAATCTAACAAGTTATGAGATGTGAATGGTGTTCACTCCCTAAGTGCAAGGCTGTGAAGTAGTAATAATTCAGAAGGACCAAGTATCGTCCCACAAGGATTTGTATGCAAATATTCTCAGAATTTTTCAAAACCAATTTAGAATCCAGATTATGCTAAGGAAACTAAATCTGAAAATTAGAGTTGTATGATGGTGAAGTAAAATAGTAAGTAAAAAGTGAAGAACAATATTCTAAAAACAGTAGAGCGCTAAGGATCTATTTTTAGTTATTTCTGATGTATCAACCTAACTAGTTCTCTCAACTACTCAATCGGAATCGAAGTCCTATCTCTATCCAGCTAAAATATGAAGTGGTTAAATTACATAAACAATCTAAAACAATTGTTTGTTCATTGATTTGGTTCCCTCAATAATGCTCAGGCATTGAGCACACTCAATTGCACAGGCCAATCATTTATCAAATCTAGTTGAGATCATAATCAGAGCTTTTATCAAATTCTGTTAGTAGACTTGACTAGAACCAATGATTTGAACTCTAATTAAACCAAAATCAACAAGCAAAAATAATTATCTTAGATTTATACAAAAGATTAGAACATCGATTTGAATTAGTTCCCACATTAAGAACAATCATCTAGATCATAGGGAATTCAAAGCGTCCACCATGCCTATAGTCTATGGTAGATCAATGAACTTTATAGATCTAAACAATTCAAAATAGATAAATAACTAGAATTATATCATCCAAGCATCACATGAGCCTGGAGTCATTAATAGATTAAGAGAAGAACTAAAACTAGGCTTTATTCAAACTTAAACCAAACTACTGTTCAACATTAATTCATCAAAAGGAAACCTAGGTTGCATTGATCCATAAAAGATAAATCAAAAGCTTCACCTCTTAGCTCTAGCTAAGAGGTTGTAGTTCATCTCTAATATCCTTAAACTAAAAACCTAAAAAAAAAAAAACATAAAAACTAATAGAAAATAGAAGAAAAATAAGAAAACTTGAAGTAGAATCCTTCTCCCAAACCTCCTTGATGTTCCTTATGTCCTATGATGCCTTAGGAAGGAAGAGGAGTTATCCTTTTACAGAGAAAATCCGCCACCGCCTCGAATTCGTGTAAGAATTTACATAGCTCTTGTCACTTTCAATTAATTGGAATGATAGTTTCGATAGATCGGAACTATTTCGATATATTGGAGTTTTTATCTAGAGAGTTGCAACCTTTCTGCCTATTTTTCGATAGGATTTCGATATATCAAAGTTTTTTTTCAATAAGACTTCGATATATTGAAACGCTAGTTTTGATATATCAAAATTTCACTCCAGTAATAATTTAGGACCATTTTCTAAACTTTTTGCATCTTACTTTTCTGACCTTGGAGCTCTGCAATTTGATTTTTTTGGCTATTCTAGATTTTTAACTTGATTTCTCCAAGGCTTTTTCTTCACTTCTTTGGCTCATCGAAGCTTGATCTTTTGATCATTCTAAATCCTTCAAATTAGCATTAAATCCATGACATCTCTCTTTTTTACCTACAAACACAAAAATAAGCATAAGTTCTTAACTTTAACGACTTAAACTATGCAATTATGATATGAATTAGGGTTTAGATATGCACAATTCATGGCTCAACACATGGCTACGAGTTCTGAGCAGTGGCTCAGATTGGATGGGATTTCTCCTTGGAGTGAAGTTATGGACAGATTGAGATGTTGCAACCAAAGCAAATGGCCGATTTTTTGAGGGATTTCTCCATGGCATCTATTGGTGGAGAGATTGATTCTTCTCAGGATTGCATGGAAGAGAATAAATGACCAAAATGCCCAAAGATTCTCGATAGCAAATGGGATGATGAAGAAGAAAAGACACAAATGTACTATTTATAGCCGATCTAGATCCTCTGCAAAGGATTAAGTTTTTCCTATAAAGTCTAGAACCATAGTCGGATTGCGGGGTAGAGGATTAGGGAGGTCTAGCCGTTTAGGGTTAGATAGGATAAAATAGTTTTTATATATACTCAAAATCGAGTCGAGTCAGGTTTGAATTGAACCGAGTCTATTCAAGTTGGTCTTCAGTCCAAGTCGAGTCGAGTCAGGTTTGAATTGAATCGAGTCTATTCAAGTTGGTCTTCAGTCTGAGTCGAGTCGAGTCATTGGCTGATCCGAACTCGATTTGAGTTCAGATTGGCCCAGCAGTACTTGGTCCGGATCAACTCACCCACTCGGTTAGGATCGGGTTGGATCTGAACTGATTCGGACAAGTCGAGTTGCCGAGTCCAGTGCTCTAGACTTAATATAAAAAGTAGGTAGATGTAAACTCAGGTGAGCCACACAAAACGAGAAGTAGGAACAAAAAAGTCTACGGTGGAAAACTTCCTAGAACTTACCACGTTGTTTATATGCCATCCAAATCGTTCATAGGGTTATTATCACTAAGACAAACGGTAGGCACAAATATCATGTTGATACGAAAGAGATGTGGCCCTCATAAAGTTTCCAACTGTAGGAATTCAGTCCCTGCTCTTTCGTGTGGTATGGGCCACAAGTGATTTGGATCTGCCTGATTTTTAGAAACTCGTCCGATTGTGATCTAAAAAAACTGATGGACTTAGTGGATTTCTCACGAACATCTCTGTGGACCCCACACAGCTTCCGACAACAGGGGCACAGGCAATCCGCTTTGGTCAAACAGGGAGCAGATTAGGTGAGACCCCCAGCTTCACCCAAGATGGTGCGGCCCCTACTGTGAAGCCCACCTTGATGTATGTATTTTGTATCCACGCCGTCCATCCGATTTTTCATATCATCTCCAAAATGAATGATATCCAGATATCAGATATGGACCATACAAAAAGAAATAGTGGTGATCGAACACCTACTATTAAAAACTTCTTAGAGCTCACCTTAATGTTTTTGTAGTGTTTATTTTCCATCCAATCCGTTGATAAGGTCACATAAGCCTGGATGAAGGATAAATAAATAAATATCAGCTTGATCCAGAACTTTTATGGCCCATTAATGGTCACCACTGTTTCCTATGATATGGTCCACCTGATAATTAGATCAGCTTCGTGTTCGGGTGAATCCCTAAAATGATCAGGAAAAAAGGATGGACGGCCTAGATACAGAACACATACATCAAGGTGGGCTCCACAGTAAGGGCCACACCGTCTTGATTGAGTCCAGGGTCTCACCTAATCCGCTCCCGCCCTTCAGAAGAGTAATTATTCGGCAGGAAACCCACGTATTTGCGTTCCATTCACGGATTTTCGGTTCTAATTAGTGAGACCACTGATTAGTTAATCTAGGTCATTGATATTCAAATATTGGCATCAGTGAAAATGGATCCCAGCATTGGAGGTTTCTATTATTTTCTTAGGTAGACATTTTCAAAATATTCAATCTATAATGTTACACATAAAATCATCGGTGTAGATTATCTAAACATGGGCCTCATTGTGAGACTAAGAAAACTGATTCATATGGGAAAATAAGCACTTCATGCATCATATTAGAAAGATGTGGATTGCCTCTTGAGCTGGTCACCAAGGTATCTCTGGTGGCATGGTGTGATTGGATTTGTTTGGGTCATGTGTCATTGTAAAAAATGGACCACATTTAAAAGTGATTCAGTACATTATCAAACTCATTTCTTACAAGGGTGTGTGTCACATGATTTGATTGGGCCACTGTACCATTGTCAAAGATAAGCCACATGAAGTGCTTTTGAATTAAAGCTCATGTACATTGTAGATGGCCTGTTTGAAAGTGATTGGGTGATCAATCAAACCTTGTTTTTACAACCGCGTGAGAAATTCGCATTTGTAGGCTTGACTTATCACATACACTCAAAATTCCGCATATCATGTTTGAGTTTTCAAAGTACAAGGTAGATTGGTAACACATCAATCAAGACCTTCAAAATCCCATCTCTAGATCGACCTTAGACTGTCGTTGAATAGTCTCTATGACTACTACAATAGTAGAACGACCTATCATTTGCATAGGCGTAGGGGTAAAGGTAGGCCTGACAAAATTCCACATGACCCGCACGGACTCATTAATATAACTGGTCGAGTCAGTGTTTCACCTAGGAAACTCATTTAACTCGTTAGTGAGGGTATTTTGGTAATTATTTTGTATGGTGAGAAATCTCTAAGAAGCTAAGATAACCAATAAGACTCTCTCTCTCTCTCTCTCTCTCTCTCTCACACACACACACACACACACACACACTTGGGAGTTTTCTTCATCTTCCTGCCCACGGCCCTACACGGCCACGCTCTAAAATCTATGTCAAATCGAACCCCTTTCCATCTCTCTGCCCATGAAAGCACGGCCCATTTATTTAACGGGTTAAACAGGTCAGGTTGCGAGTTACCCATTAAATTAATGAATGAGTTTGGGTTTCAAGATTTTAACCCGTTAGTAAATGGGTCGGGTTTGGGTGAGGGCATTTTTTAAACGACACGAATGCAACACGACATGAACACGGTTCAACAGGACTTGTTACCAAGCCTAACTGTAATGTTAGCCACCCCCACTTTGGGAATCAATACCATGACCTGAGTGTTGAAAATGAGGCTATCTTCACTCGGTCTACTGCTTGAGCTATAGATCTAGTTGTTCCTTCTAGTTACTTGATCTGACATGTTTAGTATCTGTAGTAGGATCTGTAACTTTTCTTCAGAGATTGGACTGGATATGGGTCATGACAAACTTGCTAAAAATAAAAAGAAGTTAGAAAAACGGATGGACTGTGGGGATGATGACACGTACATCACTATGGGCGTCATAGGGATCACTCACCGAGCTATAGCGAGGTGAGTTATTACACGATCCACCTCCAATCGAGTAATGAAACAATGCATGGCCCGCTAATGTGGCGTAAAGATTTTTCCAAAATAGAGAGGTTTTTTATTTGAACTTCGCCCTAGATTTATGACCCATATAATACCATAATAATCTGATCTATGGGCAATAGAAAATATTTACTGTGTATCAGCTAAACTAACGGTCCAGATCCAGAGAAAACATGCAAGGTGTGCAGGTGTCAGCGACCACATTGACATCTTCTCGCGAAGAACCACGGTATTCATCAAACATTTCAATACATAAAGTAAATTAAATTATATTATGTATTTTTTTAATCAAATAATTAAAAAAGAAGTGTGTCATGTATCATTGTAGATGGGCCTGTTTGAAAGTGATTGGGTGATCAATCAAACCTTGTTTTTACAACCACGTGAGAAATTCGCATTTGTAGGCTTGACTTATCACATACACTCAAAATTCCGCATATCATGTTTGAGTTTTCAAAGTACAAGGTAGATTGGTAACACATCAATCTAGACCTTCAAAATCCCATCTTCTAGATCGACCTTAGACTGACGTTGAATAGTCTCTATGACTACTACGATAGTAGAACGACCTATCATTTGCATAGGCGTAGGGGTAAAGGTAGGCCTGACAAAATTCCACATGACCCGCACGGACTCATTAATATAACTGGTCGAGTCAGTGTTTCACCTAGGAAACTCATTTAACTCGTTAGTGAGGGTATTTTGGTAATTATTTTGTACGGTGAGAAATCTCTAAGAAGCTAAGATAACCAATAAGACTCTTTCTCTCTCTCTCTCTCTCTCTCTCTCTCTCACACACACACACACACACAGACTTGGGAGTTTTCTTCATCTTCCTGCCCACGGCCCTACACGGCCACGCTCTAAAATCTATGTCAAATCGAATCCCTTTCCATCTCTCTGCCCATGAAAGCATGGCCCGTTTATTTAACGAGTTATACAGGTCAGGTTGCGAGTTACCCATTAAATTAATGAATGAGTTTGGGTTTCAAGATTTTAACCCGTTAGTAAATGGGTCGGGTTTGGGTGAGGGCATTTTTTATACGACACGCATGCAACACGACACGAACACGGTTCAACAGGACTAGTTACCAAGCCTAACTGTAATGTTAGCCACCCCCACTTTGGGAATCAATACCATGACCTGAGTGTTGAAAATGAGGCTATCTTCACTCGGTCTACTGCTTGAGCTATAGATCTAGGTGTTCCTTCTAGTTACTTAATCTGACATGTTTCGTATCTGTAGTAGGATCTGTAACTTTTCTTCAGAGGATTGGACTGGATATGGGTCATGAAAAACTTGCTAAAAATAAAAAGAAGTTAGAAAAATGGATCGACTGTGGGGATGATGACACGTACATCACTATGGGCGTCATAGGGATCACTCACCGAGCTATAGCGAGGTGAGTTATTACACAATCCACCTCCAATCGAGTAATGAAACAATGCATGGCCCGCTAATGTGGCGTAAAATTTTTTCCAAAATAGAGAGGTTTTTTATTTGAACTTCACCAAATTCAAAAGGTGAGTCCAGTCAAGAGATATCTTCTAGTATATATAATTGTTTGAGTATACCATAATAAAATCAGATTTCTTAAGTTAGTGGAAATGTGAATTATTTAAGTAGATCATAATAAAATTAAAAATTTTAGGTTGGTGGAAATCTGATTCAGGTATTAGCTACAACAAATTAATGTTTGAATTAAAAAAAAAAATACAAGCGTATGAATTTAAAAGAATGCAAAATACAAGAGACTTGGCCAATCTTTTATCTCTAAGAGCCCGTTTGGATACCACCAAATAAGTTACTTTTTCTACTTACAACATTAGATAAGTAATTTATTTGAGCTAAGTAAGTTTGGTTTATGATCCCTTATAACTTTTTTTTTTATTTAAAGTTATTTAATCACTTCACAAATAAAAATCATGATAAGTTACTTGAGGTATAAGTAGCTTATTTTAAGTAACTTAGATCCAAACGCCCTCTAAAATTCTTAGGCAATGGGTGTGACTTGGACACGTGATAGTGACTTATGGGCTTAGATGACAATCCTCTATCAGACCATGACTTTGTAAACCAGACCATTGATTTACTGTGTCTGAATGTTGACGGAGCATTCCATAAAAACATGTAATATCTGGAAGACCTGGACGATAATTCATCTAGGCAGGGTTCTCTAGGGCCCACTGTGATGTATGGTTTTATTTGCGTTGTTAATCCACAAATCATTTTAAGATATGAACCCAAAAATGAGGCAGATCCAAGGTTGGAGATTGAACTCCCACCAATAAAAACTTCTTGTGAGCGGTAGAAGTTTTGGACCAATCTAATATTTGTGCTTTCCCTTCATCCAGGTCTACGTGACCTTATGAACAAGTTGGATGGCAAATAAAAATCACGGCGGTGTTGGAAAACGGACGCCTCAAATCAGTTACACAGGGCCAATGACCGGTCGATCACAGAGGATCAAGGCAACAAAGCTGCTATGCTATTTTTAGGCCATCCGACCGGTCGGCCGCCCGGCCGGTACAGGTGTCTGACTGGTCGGACAACCGGTCGACAATTTTCTTATGTAACATAGATTCTTACGCGATTTACACACAAGAGGTTTCTAAATCTATTTTTCTTGCCTATTTAAGGGGTAATATGGGATTAGAGGTTTCCAAGGTTATAAAGGGGATTGATGGAGCTTTTAAGTGAGAGAAAGAGCTTGAAGAATAGGGTTTTCTTCTTAAGTAAGCTTGAGATTTCTCTTGTGAGCTTGGGTTTTTGGTCTTGGGTTCCATCTCTTGTGACTTCTGATATTATAGTGGATTGGCATTCGTTTGTGCCGTAATTTTTTACCCATGAGGGGTTTTTCCACATTAAATTCAGATTGTCTATGTGTGGGTTATTGCATGTATTGTGATTGCATTGTGTTGCTTGTTTGATTCAATTTGTTGTTTGTGTTTCGCTTTGCTTCCGCTGCCGGCCCTCCTATACCAACAGCTGGTATCAGAGCGATCGTTAGGGTGTAGCAGAAATTCGAATCTGAAACAAGAGCATGGCATCATGCATAAGGTTCAACATAGAGAAGTATTCGGGGAAAAATAATTTTGAACTTTGGAAGGTGAAGATGAAAGGCCTTCTAGTTTAGCAAGGATTGCAAGTTGCGCTCCTTAGAGAGTGACCAGAAGCTATGAAAGAAGAAGGTTGGAAGAAGATCGATGAAAAGGCCAATGTCTCAATCCAGTTGTGTCTAGCAGACGAGGTTCTGTATAATGTCATGAAAGAGAAAATTACAACTAAAACATGAGCAAAGTCGGGGAATATCTACGCGAAGAAATCTCTAGAAAATCGCATATATTTGAAGCTTCAGTTATACAATTTGAGGATGATGAAGGGGGCCAATGTTGAGACCCACATCAGCAATTTCAATATGCTTATTTGCAAGTTGATGGATTTAGATGAGCCAATGAAAGACGAGGATCAAACGTTTATCCTGTTGAATTCTCTTTCAGAATCATATGAGTCACTCGAGGACTCTTTGTGTGCAGGTAATGAGACTATTGGAGTAGAAACCGTTATCTCAGCCCTTCAGGCGAAGGCAATCAGAAGGAAAAGCGACGACGTGGGTCTCTCTACTGATGAAGCACTGGTTATGAGGGAGAGGAATTCTAAGTAGGGTGAAGGATCTCCTTCATCGAGATCTAAATCAAATGGCAAGTGGAGGCACAATGTGAGATGCTGGAATTTTGGGGAAGAATGGCATATGAAGTGGGACTGTTCGAATCCCGGGATAAGGCAAGAGAAATCTGGAGATTCTTCTAGGGAAGGAACCAATACCGTAGAAGACGGTAGTAACGATTGTGATGTATTGACTGTATCCGGCATAAAGCCTCTTGGTGGAGAGTGGCTCTTGGATTCAGGGGGGTCATGTCATGTATGTCTTGATCGAAGTTTATTCATGTCATACAAGGAGTATAATGGTGGATCGGTGTTTGTGGGCAATGGCTATGCTCGCAATGTGGTGGGGATTGGTTCGGTGCACATTAGGATGTTCGATGGAGTCGAATGGATCCTTGAAAGTGTGAAGCATGTCCCTGAGATGAAGAGGAATGTGATATCTCTTGGTGCACTCGAGGCGAAAGGGTGCAGGTTCATCGACTTTGATCGGTATTATAAAGTGGCGAAGGGAGCACGAGTGATGATCAAGGCATGAAGGTACGATAATCTTTACAAGGTGATCGGGAGCACAATTCATAGTGGAGCTAAGGGATCGACAGCGAGATTCACGGTTGCTCATGTGTGGCAAGAGAAAAAGGGCCACATGAGAAGAGCAACGAGGCCTATGAAGATGCAAGGATAAAGTCGATGGGGCACGAGAAGCGACGGGACTATAATAATGACGAAGTAGAGTTGGAGGTTGTGCGTGACAAGGTGGTGCATGATGATTTAAGTCGTGGTGGAGTTTGTTGGAAAACGGACGCCTCAAATCAGTTGCACAGGGCCACCAACCAGTCGGCTGACCGGTCGATCGCAGAGGATCAAGGCAGCAAAGTTGTGTGCTGTTTTTAGGCCATCCAACTGGTCAACCGACCAGCCGATAGGGGGGTTCGACTGTTCGGACGACCAGTCGGCACTTTCCTTGTGTAACACGGATTCTTGCGCGGTTTGCGCGCAAGAGGTTTCTAAATCCGTTTTTCTTGCCTATTTAAGGGGTAATATGGGATTAGAGGTTTCCAAGGTTGCAAAGGGGATTGAGGGAGCTTTTAGGTGAGAGAAAGAGATTGAAGAAGAGGGTTTTCTTCTTGGGTAAGCTTAAGATTTCTCTTGTGGGCTTGGGTTTTTAGTCTTGGGTTCCATCTCTTGTAACTTCTGATATTATAGTGGATTGGTGTCGCTTTGTGTCGTAGTTTTTTTTACCCGTGAGGGGTTTTTCCACATTAAATTCGGATTGTTTATGCATGGGTGATTGCATTGTGTTGCTTGTTTGATTCAATTTGCTATTTGTGTTCGGCTTTGCTTCCGCTGTCAGCCCTCCTATCCCAACAAGCGGCCCCTAGGAAGGTTTTGACGGTGAGTTTCATATCGCTGCGGTTCTTATGGTGTGGTCTACTTGAGGATTGGACCTGCCTAATATTTAGGTGAGCTTCACAGACCGCTTTCATAAGATTTACAGCTACATGAGCCAAAAGTAAAGGTGACCCTCTTTAGCATTTTTTTCCCTCTCTTTTTAACCGTCTGTCTATAGGTTAGAATCTAAAAAAAATGAATTTTGTCCCCTTGGAGGAGATTTTTATAATGGACAGTGTTATCATTGGAAATGGTAACAGATGTTCATCAGGGGACCAACTTAGATCTTCGTCGTCGGATCTAAGGATTATGATGAATGGACTAGATCAAGGATTTGCAATCATCACAAACAATTATGATGGCCATCGGGGGTGCCGGCTGATGGCCCTCTGATGCTTAAGTCAGTCGATGATAGAGAGAAAAGCTTATAAGTATGCTAATGGTGGATGATTTCGTACCTTGGATTGAAGTATGGAAGGCTCTTTATAGATGCTTAGAGAGCTGTTAAGGGCTGATAATTAGGATGTAATTTGGGGCCACGTATGGCCATAATCACGGTCAAGCCGACGGGTGGTCCAATAATCGAGACCACATAATGCTAGGATTTCGGCTGTCCAGAACGGTCGTGCTTACAATACAAGAAACTAGCCGTTATATCTTATCTCGTGCAGAGCCGAGTGTATACTCCACATAGTCGTGTCCTTTGATACTGATTGTATGCCGAATGCCTACTCAGCCAAGTGACGAGATGAGTGCCTACTCGGCCAAATGACGAGATAAGTACCCACTCGGCCAATTGACGAGCAGAGTGTGGACTCATCTTTTTATATAAGTGAGCGCGTGCATGTCATGTGCAATGGCCAAGTGTGTGTCAGAGTGAAGAGTTGTGATGTTGTCCAACTAGTAGGATGAAGAGTGATAGTCGGCATGAGATATTTGTCGAGTGTACACTAGTCATGATTTTAGCAAACTTGTTAACAACTTACGGACTCCGGTTTATTCGAAAGCTCTCTTCAATGTAAAGATTGCATAAGTAGTGGGCCAAGAATAAGCAGTCTCTCTTCCCTCCACATGTCGCTTGGTGGGCACGGCAAGAATCCCAATAACAGACAGTGCACCCACGGCAGGAAAGAACGGACCAATGGTCTGGATTAACAAACCATGGGCCACACTCCACATCATTCAAAATACGTGAATAGTGTTGTAAGGAGGCCGCGTGACAAAAAAGTTCTGTAGGGGTGTACTGATATTTGAACCTGAAATCTGCTCTATCCATCATTTGATCCAGCTCATGTTCAATCGTGACCCACAAAATCCGGTCAATCCAAAACTCAATTGGACCACACGAGAGGGAACAGTGGGGATGTGAATACTGGCCATTGAAGCTTACCTGGGGTCCATCGTGATGTTTATATGCAATCCAATCCATTCCAAAAGGTGACCCCCTGCAGGGTGAATGGAAAATCCAAATATGAGCCTGATACAAAGCTTAGTCAGGTCCCAAGAAGGTCCAAATGGCAGGCGTACCCATTCCCACATTTACCTGTGGTATGGCTCATTTGACCATTGGATCGACCTTATTTTTGGACCCCTAACCTAGAATGATCTGATTCAAATGATGGACGGAGTGGATGCCGCACATACATTATGGTGGGCCCCACGGAGCCTCTTATTGCGAGGTCTCCCTGCACCAACTGTCGCAGTAAATTCGCGCAGTCCAGCACTTTTGCACAGTACACACGAGTTTCCAATTCTTACAAGGGTTCGATAAATCGTAATCCATACCATTGGTATTTTATGTCCCACCATGGATGGACCACAAATAAAAAATTCTTAAAAAATTTCTATTCATGGCCTACAGATAGACGGTTAAGAAATGGCAGACAACAACCGTCCATATTCATCTTTAAAGGGACCAAATACAGGTGTCTAAGATTCCATAAACAGTGTAATTTTTTGTGAATTCTCCATCAACGCTAGGACTCAACGGACCAACGGTCTGGATAACCAATCCATGGGCCCAACATACCAGAACTGAAAACACGTGTACAGCGTGCCAGGAACCGACCCCGCCTCTCTCTGTCTCTCTCTCTCTCTCTCTGTTATCCAAACCCTAGATTCTTTCCCAATCGTCTGCAATCCCTCTTCCATCGATGGAAGCTTCTCGTCCCTCTCGGAAGAGCTGGAGCATCCACACCCGCACCGAAATCACGACCCGTTACGAAATCCTCGACCGTATCGGATCCGGCACGTACTCCGACGTCTACCGCGCCCGTCGCGTGTCGGACAACGTCATCGTAGCGCTCAAGGAGATCCACGACTACCAGAGCGCCTTACGAGAGATCGAGGCCCTCCAAACCCTACAAAACTCCCCCAACGTCGTCTCCCTCCTAGACTACTTCTGGCACGAGGACGACGATGAAGATGCCGTCCTCGTCCTTGAATTCCTCCCTTCCGATCTCGCCTCCGTCATCCGCCACGCCAAGCGGAACCGTTCGGATGGGATGGCCGTCGGCGAGATTAAGAGATGGATGGTTCAGATCCTCCAAGGTGTCGACGCGTGCCACCGGAATTTGGTGGTCCATCGGGATCTCAAACCGTCGAATCTTCTCATCTCCGCCGATGGTGTTCTGAAATTGGCAGACTTCGGTCAGGTAATTACAGCATGCTATTTGTATAATCATTCGCATTCTGTCAATTTAGGCTGTTCAGATAGTGGGCCCTACTATAGGAAGGGGTGCGGCTGAAGAATTGTATTGATCGGATTATCCTATCCATCCGCTTGGGCCGCCATCAAGTGGACGGTGGAAAGGGAATCAGGCAAAAATCAATGGTTAGGATTGTTCAGTCTGAGTGATTTTTGGACCATGCGTAACAACATTGGGGTCCATTATGTGGATTTGCTAGATTGGTGGGCATGTAGTCCACATGATTGTGTCTGTGACCTACCATGCTCTGCCATTAAATGGTATGATTCCTCCTTTGTTCAGCTTAGTATTCTAATGCTTATGGAATTGTTAAGTTCATATCTTGGTAATTGAATTGCATGAATTGTTTGATTTTAGACCTTAAGTTTAAGAGATGAATCTGATTGTAGCTGGAATTAGTAGGAAATGAACTAAATTAGCACCCAGTTCACCAATCTCTAGATATCAGATTATGCAATTTGGGATTGTGCTTGGGCCAGTAACTGCTTTCTTGTAATGCATTTTTTACTACTTCGCTGTTCTGGTGGATCCACTTGGTGATGTTATCCCTTCTTCGTAGGGTACTTATGCCACGGAATTCCAATATCTTGTATCTAATTGTCATCCTTGATGCCTTGTATCGTTGTGTACTTGGAATGGTCCGAATCAAGTTTGCATCATGCAAAACACTGCAGGTGGTATTAGAGCCTTGTCGCTGCCAGTGTAACCAAAAATAATGCTAAGTGGATGATCTTAGCTGCGTATCAAGATCCTACTCAAAGTCTTTGTATTAATTGTTACTCTTTATTTTCATAGATAAGAGGGTACATGCCAATTTGTTGTTCATATATATATATATATATATATATATATATATATATATATATATATATATATATATATATATATATTTCATATTGGCCGTTACGCAAAGTAAACAATCACCATTACGTGATACAGCAGTGAATCAGTTCGTTATGAAAAAAATGGGCCATATTGGGTGGACACAGGCCGATACGTCCCGTATGGACACATTTATGGGCCAATATTTCCATAAAAGTCGTTGTCGTCATCACCATCATCACCATCATCATCATCACCATCATCATCACCATCTAAGCCTTATCACAATTAATTGGGTTTAGCTATATATGTATCTAGACCTTCTTCTCTATATAGGCAAGCAGCCGAAACATCTTTAGACAAGGTCACAGTGAAAGAGGAAAGAAGATTGCCAAGATGGAAGAGTAGACTCTTATCTTTAGGGGGAAGATTAACTTTGATAAAAGTGGTAATGACAAGCATGCCAACATGTGTCCCATGTGGAATCAGTAAACCACTTGTTTATTCCATTGTTTGCGCACATGGCTGATTTGGGAGGGTTTGTTAGGGGTTTTTGAAATACAATGGGTAATTTTTGCATCGATTGAATGGTTGGTGCAAGCTTGGCATGGGGTTGGTCACAGTAAGGAAGGAAAGCTTTTGTGGAGATTGTCCCTACTAGTGGGTCTTTGGTCCATATGAGGCGAAAGGAACAACCGTTGCTTCAAAGCTAATTGCGGATCGATGTCAAGGATGGTTGAGCAGGCTAAAGTGAATGTAAAAGCCTGGGCATTTTCGTTGATTATTGATGTAGATGATCTCTTTTAGCCTTTGGAGTTGTTGTAGCTTTACACACCTTTGGCACTCTTTTAAAAAAAAATTCATCACCTTTTGAAAAAAAAAAATTGTTGTTGGCTAAATGAATTCTATTTTGCCATTCCCCACTCTAACAAGGGCCATACCTTTAACCAACGAGCGGGATCTCAATTGGCCAAGACCTTGCGCAGCGAGAGGTCTTGAGCTTGAGTCCCCTCATTGGCCACCTCCTCGAGACTTACTCGGCGTGTGTGGGTAGGAGGGTTTGCACGTGCCCCGGGGACCTCAAAGGGTTCTCCGTTAGGAGACCTAGCTAAAGACCTAGTCAAGTGCTCTAAGAGGCCTGGATACCTCGATTATAAAAAAAAAAAAAAAAAAAAAGGGTCATACCTTCAGGTAAACCATAGGTCATCAAATCTTTTCTTACTACCAATTGTTTAGATAAGATCTGGTAGCGCCAGATTAACTGCGCAAAAGCAACCACGTGGCAAGCACGGTATCTTTACGGTGTGAGCCAAATATACTAAAGACGGCTCATAAATGAGCAAATCTTCAAGGAGTCATAGCGCTTGGGTGACCCATGGATAAGAACGAGTAACCGTTAGGGCTACGTCAGCATCAAGGTACGTTTGATAGCCTAATATTGTGATAAGGACGCATTCGACAAAGGCAAAGTATGATTGAATAAAAGTAATTGCCACTTTACGAAATAACCCTGAGAATTATACTAGAAAATGACCAAGAATAGTCAAGCCTATCGATGCTAAAATCAATCAATGGGTTAAAGACCCCCATCCAAAATTTCTGCAACACCTGCCGGAAATGACAAGAACCCAAAAACACTATTGGCATTGACAAAGGGTGGCAATCAAGGCCTTGGAACTTCAAAATCAAAGGCTTGGTTGGTCAATAAGACGAACCGCAAATAATCTGCAACCACCCACTAGGGAATTTGATTTGGGTGAGAACGGCTAATGTTGGCCGGAAGCAAAATAGTAATCCAAATGCTCCATCTCGGACTACTGTGTAGTTAGACCGAACTAAACAAGAACCAACCAAAAAGGCCCAAAGTGATAATATCTCAAAGGAAGCCAAAAGCAACGAAGACTCCCTCGAAGATGGCCTGCTAATTGAAGAGATGATGGCAAATGCAAAGATATTAAAATATCTTAATTTTTAGCAAGCAACTAATCCGAAGGATTTGGAAACCCCAAAAGAGCAGGGAACGACCACAATCACGTTTGGTACATTGCCACCATTATGAGTAGACTGCAACATAGTGTTTACGCTCCCGCTTAATTTCTTGGCTAAGCCCAATCAGTCAAATAACGTTGACGGTGATATCAAGGAAACGGGAGCCACCATGGCCACGGGAGGATCAATAACCCAAGAGCCCGTGAAACATAAAGGCACTTCCACCATCACTATTGAGCCAAGAATGCATGCAGAAAAAGTTGCCTTCAACCAACCTACTCTCGCAATGTCACAACACCTCAAACCATTGTACATATCGGCACATATGGATGGATGTCTTATTACTCGCGTTATGGTCGATAATGGGGTGGCCGTCAACATCTTGTCGAGAACTATGCTAAAAAAACCTGGGGAAAACACGGGTTGATTTGGTCGCCACCTAAGTAATGGTTAGGGCCCGTTTGGATACCACCAAATAAGTTACTTTTCTACTTACAACAGTAGATAAGTAAGTTTGGTTGAAGAACAATTATAAGTAATTACTTAAAGTTACTTAATCACTTTAGCTTAATAAGTAGAAACCAAGATAAGCTACTTGAGGTATAAGTAGCTTATCTTAAGTAACTTGTGATCCAAACGCCTCCTTAGTGAGTTTTCGGGTGGTATAACAGACACAAAAGGAATACTACCAATCAAGCTAACGGTTGCAAACAAAAAGGCTTCGGCAACCTTCTTTGTGGTGGAGTCGTCCTCCAATGGTGTTGGTTTGGAATTCAGCCACGTGGTTCATGTGTGAGATTTGCAGGCATGCCAGAACCGATTTGCGGTCCAATTCAAACCGAACGCCACTGACCTCTGGCGTCGAGATAGAGCAGTGCACGATCGAATGGTTGGAAGACCAACTATCGAGTGCGCTAATCAGGCGATTTGTGGAGGTTGGGGCTCTTCCTCCAATGAGTTCTTTTTGCCTTGGAAACTTAAGGACTTCCAAAGGTGCAACAATTGTATGGTCAAAGGAAACTGAAGATGGAGGCGGAAAAGCGAGACTTACCACTAAAGCGGGATCACCGACCTTGCTAAAAGCAGCGGGGTGCTTAACCGAGCAGCGGACTGATGAGCAAGATATGTTCAATGCGGAGGCTACAAGCTACTATCGATCCAACTCGTAGGTGTAGATAGAAGGGAATTACAGCTACTAATTATGACTAAGTCGGTCTGGCATAGAGCAGGGACAGACTGAGCTACTCCTAGAAACTTAGGGTTCCACGCTGATGAGCGGTGGAGATGATAAATGTCTGGGAGGATTAGATAAGCAGCATTGCGTTGGACTGATTGATTGTTGATTTGTTGTTGGGTTTTGGATTGATGCTGGGATCTTTTGCTTCAAACTCTCCCCTATCATTTATAGACTCCCTGGCGACGTCGTGAGAATAACCATTGCTTATGTGGAGACGTTGCATATTGCAATCTGTAAAGTGGCAATTACCTCCATTCGATCGTGCCTTGCCTTTGTCTAATGTGTCCTTATCACGATAACAGGCTATTGAACGTGCATCGATGCTAACATAGCCCTAATGGTTACTCGTCCTTATCCAGGAGTCACCCAAGCGTCATGAGTCCTCGAAGATTTGCTCATTTATGAGCTGTCCTCCGTATATTTGGCACATGGTGTGAAGATATCGTGCTTGCCACGTGGCTGCTTTTGCACTGTTAATTTGCCACTACCAGATCTTGTCCAAACACCAACATCGACATCCTTTTATGCCTATCCCTTGCCTTTTAGAGCCTTCAAATGGTACCAACTCACTCCTTCTAGCTGGGCATGGTTCTTGGTCTCCGTTGCATGTGACTAAATCATCTAATTCTAATCCCGTAATTTTATTACTTATTGGTGCTACTCCTAAATTCCCTCAAATGCATTTACCAAAGGACACTTGTCTAAAACTACCTGTAGGGGGAAGGAATCGAGTTATTGATGTGAGATGGATAAAAAAATAGGGGGTTCCAGTTATAATCCAAAAATGATTTGTGTATCCTTCCTTATCTTGCCACTCATCCATCTTAACATCCTCATTTTAGCTACACTCATCCCAAGAACATGTTGTTCCTTAACTACCCAATATTCTGTCTCATAAAGCATGGATGGTCTTATAGTTATCCCTATAAAATATCCCTTTCAATTTGAGTACGCAATCCGCTTCCTGATATAATATGTAACATGAAGTTTGAATCACTGACCTCATTGTCATTCTATATCGATTCTTCTTTGTGAGAGTAGTTCTAGCCAGCTATCTTTAAGTGCGGTGTCCAGATTCCAAGGGTGAGACCAGTTTTTTTTCTTTCATGATTAGATAATGGTTGTATCTCCAGAGAAACCAGTTGCAGAAAAACAGGTTTTGAGTGTTGGATCCACGATAATGAGAATATTTAATGATCAGTAAAACCAGGCTGGCAACTTGAACTTGGTAGAGGTTCAATAATTTACTGTCTCAATGTATGCTTCAGGAGCTAAAGAATTAAATGTGTTGGGAATTTGGCAGCCATTTTAACCTTTGGGTTTGCTGCCAGAAGTAGAAATAATTGTGGGAAACCTTGCAAGAAATGGATGTAGGTAACTACACGAGAAATGGTCACATTTTACAACAATTGCAATTTGTATTCAGCAAGAAGCATGAAACGAATGCAGAAAACAAGAAAAGTTGGTAACTGTTGCTGCTGCTGCTTTACAATTCTGTTATTTGCAGTCATCACTGGCCTTTTCCTCGAAGGCAGTGAGCATTTTGTCCGTGCATCTTCTTGGAGGTGATTTGTGTATTTCTGCTAATGTTCGTATATACTCATCTAGCATCATCTTTCAGGTATATGAAAGTTTTGCAGCCTCTTATATATGAGAAATTTCTGGTGTTGGTTTGCCAGTCAAGGAAATTTCAGGAGCATAGATTTGTTCTGCAAATTATATTACATGTACAGGCAAGATAACTTAAAACCAGAGACAAATATGTTCACGTATCCAATTTAAGAGTTGGACTCTTACTGTTTATTGACTGCCATGTTATCCTTTACATTTCATCTTCATATGTAGGTGGTCACCGATATTTC
Organism: Liriodendron chinense; assembly: GCA_003013855.2. Classification (NCBI taxonomy): domain Eukaryota; kingdom Viridiplantae; phylum Streptophyta; class Magnoliopsida; order Magnoliales; family Magnoliaceae; genus Liriodendron; species Liriodendron chinense. Next base: position 1,057,128 of record PVNU02003892.1, on the reverse strand, counting down.
CTCGTGCATATCTTATGCTTCAATTCATGTGCTTTTGTAATTGTTAATTTATATCCAATAGCAGTGGGGGAGACAATTTTTTAAGTGTATGACTAGTGCCATCTCTTAGATTTGGAAATGTGAAATTTGGTGGTGTTGGTTTTCCAGTCGAGAATACTTATCCCAGCGCCGAGATTTGTGCCCATAGACGATAACCCACATGGGCAAGATCCTCAAACCCAGGAATGGAATCTCCAACAGCCTGAAGTTATTCCAAATCCAGAAGCAGAAAGTTCATGGCCAGAAGGTTCCAGGAACCTGTCGACTGTACTCCAAGGGCCCAGACCTTTACATGAAGAAGGTTCTTTGCAAGGGCTAGATGGCCTCGAGTCCAAGGATCCCGTGGATGAAACTGACGCAGAGGCAAAGCTTCCCGATGGCGATGTATCTTGCCTCGCTACCTGCACTACAAGCGACATGGAAGATGATCCTTTCAAGAACTCTTATTCTTATGAGGCAGACGAGGGCGGAGAGGATGAATCCGGGGCCTTCACTTCCTGTGTTGGCACTCGATGGTTTAGGGCTCCAGAACTACTCTACGGATCCACAAACTATGGACTCGAGATTGACCTGTGGTCGTTGGGTTGCATTTTCGCCGAGCTTCTCAGTCTAGAGCCCCTCTTCCCTGGAACATCAGACATTGATCAGCTTAGTAGGATCATCAATGTCTTGGGCAACTTAAATGAAGAAACTTGGCCAGGCTGTTCAAAACTTCCCGACTATGGAAAGATTTTCTTTAACAGGGTTGAAAATCCACTTGGTTTGGAAGCGTGTCTACCAAACTGCTCTGGTGCCGAAACCAATCTTGTGAAGAGACTGATTTGCCACGACCCTATGAATAGAGCTACTGCAATGGAACTACTGCATGACAGGTATTTGAATGAGGAGCCTCTACCAGTTCCTACAAGTGAGCTCAGAGTCCCTTCTAGAAGCGACGGCCAGGATGAGAGCTCCCAAGGAGAGTGGTGCGACTACAAGGATTTTGATTCGGATTCCGATCTCGAGTTTGGCGGCGGCATCGACGTCTCCCCCACCGATAAGGGCTTCTCTATTCGATTCTCTTGAAACAAAGGAATAAAAAAAAAGTACCACAGCAACTAAATTATATGTTTCATTATATTCTTTTTGTGATCAGATGATTCCTACTCAGTTGTACCATCGATATCCAAATTGTTGGATGCAGATTACACAGAAATCTTCAATGGTGTGTTATATGAAAACATTAAAACTGCGAGTTTTGTATCTAAAAAGAGGTTTTGTTCTTTAGATCAGTTTTTAGTAGTCGGTCACCACTGTCGTCTGCATCACGTGTGCAAGACCAGGCCGTTCATCATTCGCCACATCATGGGTGCTTTCATGGCCTGACTTAGCATGTGTACGAGGAATGGGCAGTTGAAATGATCGACGCTCAATGGTTTATTTGACTGTTTATATATCATCATCTAAGTCTTAATTGGCATATGTGGATGGGTTGTTGAAAACCAAAATACCAACATCTTGCGTTTAGCTCATTAAATCAGTAGTTAAGGATCATCACTTCAGTGAGATTATTCAACCGTGGTCCATTTTCTTCCAGTGAATCGATGGTTCTTCGTGATCCATTCATCTTTTACATGTGGACCCCATAGGACACCAGATGCTTGCGAGTTCGTAGCATGGACAACTGAATCTCGTTCACCTGATGAAATTGTGCCGTTGCCACCTTGCCCTCGAGTGTGGAACACTGTTCTGGCTCTTGCTTCCAGCTCTATTGCAGCCAAGACCCTGGACTTCATACAGATGTTCCAGACCAATGTTCTTTTGGGATGGACCCGTACTACCCAACCCACACCGTCATGAGTGGATTTGCATGATTTTCTAGAGAGGCCATCTTGATGCAGGGGACCATCACTTACATGGCTCACATGTCCTGCATTAGTGACCTGCTGTAGGAAAAGACAAGGGTATGATATAAATACTAACCCTCTACTCGCCACAAGTGCTAAGCAACCATGATGTGCATCAGGCAGACACCAAACCACGCATGGCCCTCGTCCGGAAATAAGGTCAATTCAATGACGAGGTGGGCCACAGTTGTTTTGGCCTTCAGTTGTCTATGTATGATCCAACCAACGATTGGGCTCGACTTTTGGCCCACACCCAAAATAAACGAGGGGCATTGTCAGATACCACTTTCATGTCTTGGATATAACACGTGTGTGGACGGGCGAGTAGAATTGGCAAAATTTCATACCATGTCAGGGATCTACTAGCCTGCATATGCACCAGAGATCATCCGCTAAGTGTTGCACGCTGTACAGATCATCTGGCCGAAACTCAGGCTGCTTAGCTCCTATGGTGGTGGGCATTGGTGGACGAAACAAATGGCTATGACCAGAAATCAATGGGCCGATGGCCCTGCGAACCCTGGTATTGGTCCGTTGGAGCCGGAGCCTGCTGAACATGGACTATGCCCCCAAAAATCTAATCCCAAATAACATAAGACCTTCACTCGAACATTCCAACAAACACAAAAAAGTACAGTTCAATTCCAAATGATGACCTGAACAATCTTTCCCTCTTCAACAAAACCAAAACCAAAACCAAAACCGTTCTTTCTTCTTTCTTTTTTTGTGAGAATAATAAAATATATTAAATTAAAATTGGGGGAAAAAGTTCCCAAAACAAAGAAACGGACACGACATTCTCTCGAAAGCCAGAGATGCTGCCTTATCAGACAAGGCAAATGAAATGCTTATACCCGTCAACTAAGCTCCAGTCTCCTGAAAAACAGCAAATCAACCAAAAGGAACAAGCCCCCTCTCACTCTCCAGTTAAACAAACACCCAAGGAATCACCACAATTTACTCACTGTGGAAGTGGATTCAAATTAGCCTCTCTGAGAGCAGCTGCTCCCCAAACCGCACTATCCACTTTAAAAGAACCTGAGAAGGCTGCTACAGTCCTCCCGACCATCAAGAAGAGTCCTTTTTCCCGTACCAGCAAAATGAGAACCCTTGCTATTGGCACTGTCAAAACCGAATCAGAACTTGCACTCTCCTGCACAAAATTTCTAGTGTAATCATCTCTTCAAAAACCCAAATTGTCTCCATTTCACCCCAAAATTCCATGAGACCAATGTCACTTCAGAAAGCCAACATTAAAAGCCAACATAAAAAGACCCGTTAGATTGGTGATCCAGACCGTTGATATCATGTATCCAGGGATCCGGCCATGGACAAACAGACTATAAAGGTTCACATCCCAGGATCAACAATCGAATGAATACAAGCTTCCATTTGGGAGACATTGGGGCATGATTTATCCATGTTGGATCCCATAAGATCAGCCATCTACTCTTCAAAAAAAAAAAAAAGGATCAGCCATCTAGATCACCAAGTTGTGGGGCCCTCAAGTCCAAACTGAAGGCCGAAGATAATACTGAGACATACCCTTGGCTGGAGGATCCTATAGTCTTCATGCTAACACACCCTCTCTCTCCTTGCACGCCTCTTCGCCCAAGGAAAATTTAGAGAGCATTCCTGCAAGATGCACAACAACCTACATGAGAGTTACCTGGTTCAATGTCCAGCTCGCATTTCACTGGCAGGTAGGGCATCTCTAACTAACATATACGGCATATAGGATTACCTCATTTCAAATGGGTTGACGAAGCCTCATTGAGGAGTGAGGACTCCTGCAAATGATGGCCCATCGTTTCTTGATCCATGTTTAACCCTCAAAATAAAAAAGAACACAGCAATTCCCACAGCAGTGAGCTTCCCCATCTGCCGTAGATCAGGTGGGTATAAAATGCCCGTCCATGGGAAATGCATCTATATGTTTTAGACCTCCAGTCATGATATACACATTCCTGCTTTCAGGTATTCTAACTTCAGCTCCATATCTGTGAATGGCATACAGCTCTTGGTCCTGATGCGACGATGTTCCAAACTAAGGGTCCATTTCACCAACGTTGCTGATACAAGTTCACATTGCCTACACAATGCCCCACCTCCAAGATTGCTCAGGTTGTGATATACAATCAGAAGCAGACACCAGCCTTTTCTTTGGACAACAGACTGAAACTGGTCGATGATTTTTACCTGAATCCCAACTAGAGAATCGGAACAATGTGGTCTGGAGCCATTTGATCTGTAAAAGCAAGACAGCTTTGTGTCTTCACTTCCCATGAGCTTTAGAGAAGGCATCACTTCCCACCAGTAAGCCTCTGCAAAAATTGCTGTAATTGGTTGCAGAATCCTGTAATGATGAAGACCTAACCAATACATAAAGCTGGAGAAAGAAGTGACACGAACTTCACGTCAACCAAAAGACATTAGGCGTACAGAGACCTCACTGGTTTTGAATAATCCCATCTTCACCAATCTTGGCAGATAGAAAAGAAATAGAAAACAGCATTCACAAAAAGCTAAACGTTGTAAAGGTCCAATAAAAACAACTGCAAAAGGCCCAAAAAAAAAAAAAAATGAAAGAAAGAAAGAAAGAATAAAAGACAGAAAAAGAAAAAGAAAAAATCCAATAAAATTGCACCTCTGAGGAAATCTATTGAAGCATTTAAAAGTAAAGATAAAAATAGCAAGTCTATACACGCATAATCGGCATGCATACCTATTAGATGGTGATCATGGACCAGATATGAAAACTATATATTTTTGTGTCATCCAAGAGCCTTTAAGATCCAGTTTGACCTTCTTCATCACTGTAATGTACCAATGTCCAATCATAAACAGGTCATTATCACAATTATATAAATAAAAGTTGATAGCCTGTTACAGATACTTGTGGCATCATGCACAATCATGGAAGCAGAAGCATGTCTCTTTTTCCTGTTCTTTCCTTCTATAAGTAACAGGGGAAAAAATTTACTGGCTTAAAAGTCCCACTTTCATTCTCCACAAGAACACATTTTTCACCCATCTCACATGACCATGAATTGCTTGTGCAAGATGATGTTCTTCTTTTTCAAATAATAATAATAAAGAACAAAGAACAATCGTTCATCAATATATTGGATTAAGTTTCCGATACCAAGAGCAGGGGCCTAGGACCCTCCCCGGACAAGTTTGCTCATTCCCTTGAAACATGATGAATAACTAAATCCCTAATTTCATTCATAAAAAATGATAATTTCCACCGAACTATTGACCTTATTTTAATAGTTTTGTTCATATAAAAAGGAAAAAGGAATAAGGAAAAAAGAAAAAAAATTAAGGAAACAAAGCTTACTAATGGTAAAATGTGGCTACAAATCAGAATGGCAAAATGCCCAATAACTTTGAAAGCAAATACCATTCATACTGTACACAAAAGAGGCCCTACCTCAAGATTTTCCAGTCCTTCAGTGATAAGTTGGCCTCTTATAATAAGGGGGCTTTGAGATTTGGTTACATAAACAAGAGAGTTCATATCTCCCCTCGATAGCCTCCAGATCCAAAATAATCCCTTCTTGAACCAGCAATCGCCATGCTCTTCTGGTGTTCCAGCTTGGGGCAGTCGCGGATACGGTGACCAAGTCCACCACAATAAGCACAACCCTTTACTCCACTGGCATTGGTAATGGCATCCACATCTTCCATCGGATCATTGAGTTCCCCTAGCACAGGTGGGATCCTTTGCTTTGCTTCTTGCAGGAGGTGCTTTAGATCTAGCAATGTTGTCTCACTTTGGTTCTTGTTTATAAATGTTGTTGCTATGCCAGTCTTCCCGCACCTTCCGGTTCGACCAATCCTGTGCACGTAGTTCTCAATCTCGGCAGGCATGTCATAGTTGATAACATGCTGAATATCAGGAAAATCCAGGCCTTTCGATGCAACATCAGTCGCAACCAAGACATCCTTCTTCCCGGCTTTGAAGGAGGAAATGGCATATTCTCTCTCCTCTTGATCCTTACCTCCATGTATGGCCACTGCCTCAACACCTTTCAGCAGCAGATATTCATGGATGTCATCCACATCAGCCTTGTTCTCACAAAATATCAGGACAGGAGGGGGCGTCTTTTGCAGGCATTCAAGAAGATAGACGATCTTCGCTTCTTGCTTCACATACTCAACTTCTTGGATAACGTCAAGATTGGCTGCTCCTGCTCTTCCCACATTGACAGTCACAGCCTTCACCAAAGCACTTCTCGCAAAGTTTTGGATCTTTTTAGGCATGGTGGCAGAGAAAAGAAGAGTTTGCCTTTGGGCTTTGAAGTGGTCAAAGACTTCCCTGATATCATCCTCAAATCCCAAGTCGACCAACCTATCTGCCTCATCCAATGTCAAGTACCTGCAACAGAAACCATTGTCAGATCAGGATAGAAAATCAACCCTCTAAAGGTCGGCTTTGTTTCGAGGAAATAGACTGGAAATAGCATAGCAGCCTCAAACCTACATGATGAAAAAGTGCAGAACATGAAGTGTAAACATGAATTTAATACTAATGCACACTCCAGAGCTGGATGAAGTTCAACTACAGCATGTGCCTTTGTTTGAAGGATCTTCTAATTATGACCAATAGAGAGCGAGCACAAAAGAGAAGGATTGTAGAGGGTATTTTGGAGGTGAGGAACAAGCTTAGCGAGGGGGTGTCCATATCCGGATCTCCAGGTTAAGGGGTTCAATAGATGTTAATATTTTGTTTGGATGCCCATATTCAGAATTTCATGGCTGTTGAGATTTTGTGTACAGATGACAGCTAGAAATCATGCTCAAGATTGAGAATTCAAAAGTGTACCACAGGAGCATAATTGAGGTGACTATAGCACATCCTTGATTAAGCATACAGCTGGGCGCCTTATTAATAGACCATCCTTGATTGAAATAACAAGGGATTTTACCTGACACGTCAACAGTACATGTAGGGCCCACATTTTTGGATATCTAAGCATTTTATCTAGGTAGCCAACAAATGGTGGGACATGCACTAATAACCCCCTCTCAGCAGTGTTTGCAATATCGGTATCGCGTTACGTTTCGCACCCTTGGGATATAGATACAGATACATATCGCGTATCACTAGGGATATATCAGTTGTATCGCATAATGTATCGCACTTTTTGGGAAACATGGGGAAACATTGAGAGATTGATTGAATTTTTCAATGAAACTTCAGGGATTGTTAAAATGAACCTTAATACACACATTTAAATCATCATATGTAAAAACAAAAGTCCACATAATGGAGTTCCTTTGTAAAAGGATCTTAAGCTATGCGCCGTCTGACTGAACTGATGCAACCATTGTTTAAATTGATTCCATAAGATATATAAATGTAAGAAGACATTAATGAAAACACAACCAATTCATTGACAAAGTAAAACAAGCAAGAGAGTTGAGAAATATACCTATGGATGATGCAACTGACTGAGTATCCTCCAAATGAAGTTTTGACTATCCTAATTCAACGCAATGCAAGCTACCCTATATGGCTTAGATCTATATGAGGACTCAATAAAATCTAAAAAATGGCTAACTAGACTTAACAATCTATGACCCTTACGCAGATTCGGAACGCGGGTCGAAGAAAATCGAACAAAAAATCATTTTTTTCTACAAAATGGGGGACTCTTGTGTGTCTGACCGATACCTGGATGATATCGTCCAGGTATCGATGATATTTAAAATCCACAATAGAAAAAAACGCGATAAATTGACGATATATCGTGCGATATCGATATATCTGCCGATATTATCGATATCGCACGATATATCGTGCGATACACAAGAATTAGGCCATTGGCCTGTTATTACTCGGCCAGTGTTTATCGCCGGTTACCGATATCGATAATATCGGCCGATATTATCGATATTGCAAACACTGCCTCTCAGATTATCCAATTGGTGGCTTGCAAATGGACAGGTACATCCAAAAGCCCACATTCAATTAGGACTGTCAACAGGCCTGGGGTTCGTTAAGACCCAGATTGAACTGATCAGGCCAGGCCATTTGTGCGAAGCCTATTCAAAATTTTGATTTTGCATGGAGCAGGTTGACAGGTAGGACATCTGATAGCGGACAATGCTGCTGGAGCATCCACATTCACAATGGATGGCCGAACACGTAAATAGTGTAATTCAGCAAATGGTAGAACCCGCATGTGCATTTTGCGAGTCAGACTAAATTGCTTGATCGAACATGGTATATATCCTCTTTGAACAAAAGCAGACAATCAATATGCAGCTAAAATGCAAAGACCAAAAGTCACTGTGTATAATGGAATTTCATCTTTCCATACCTGCAATTATCAAGATTCATCTTCTTCTTCGCCAATAAATCCTTCAACCTACCCGGCGTCGCCACCACGATATGCACTCCCTTCTTCACAACCTCCAGCTGTGACCGCATATCCACCCCACCAATGCAGAGCAACGGTCTCAGCTCTGGGTACCCATTCTCCTTCAATGGGACCAAGAACTCCTCAACCACCTCGTACGTCTGCCTCGCCAACTCCCTCGATGGGCAGACCACGAGCCCGAACGGCCCCTCCCCAGGCATGATCGGCATCATCACCTCCTCCTGTAGCGCCACCATGATCAGCGGGAGCACGAAAACCAGTGTCTTCCCAGACCCAGTGAAGGCAATCCCAATCATGTCGCGGCCCGACAGGATGACGGGCAGGCCCTGGACCTGGATCGGGGTTGGCTGCACGATTCCCTTCTCCTTGAGCTTCTTCAAGATGGGCTCTGGCAAGCGCATGTCCTTGAAGTTCTTGATGGGCGGCGGGATTTCATCACCCTCGACGAGGATATGCCATTGGCGACGGATGGCATCGGCCTCCTTGGGGGACATGTGGCGGATGGCAGAGGGGGGTTTCCAGCCAGTGGCGAGGGGTTCGGTGTAGGTGATGCCCTTGGCGAGCTCGCGCACGGACATTAGGGTCTTGCGGTCGGAGAGGTGCTCGATCATCTCAATCTCCTGCTGGACGAGCTGCTCGGTGGGGGTGATCTCGGGGAGGTCACGCTTGAGCTGGGAGGCCTTGATGAGGAGGCTGGGCTTGGATTCAGGGGGCTTGGGATGGTCAGGATCGGAGGATAGATCGGCGGTGGGATCGGAGGAGGTGGTGGGGTCGACCGAAGTGGGGATTGAGGATTTGAGGCCCTTGCGATGGAGGAGCTTCTGGACTTCCATGGCGCGGCGTTTCTTAACGGGGATGTATTCAACGTAGCCATCGTCGTCTTCCCCTTCGACGCCGGTGTTGGCGCGTTTGGATGGATTTAGGGTTTCCATGGCTAGGGTTAGGGTTTTTGTTGTTGGTTAGATTTAGGGTTCGTTTGGATGTCTGTAGGGTTTTTAAGCGGTAATCTGATTACAGGAGGCGTTTGGTTGGGTGTAAATTTCTCAATGGAAGCAGAGTAGCGGCTTCTTCGAACTCGCAAGAAGAAGACGACCGACAGGAGGTGTTTGTTGCTGCTGCCAAAGTCGCAGAAAGTTCTCGCAGGAAGCGAATTAGGTGTTACCCCGGGAACAGCTTACTGGGTGTTACCCCCACCGTGTGGCTCACATGGATAGTTTTTTGTATATCCACGCCGTCCATCTGTTTCTATAGCCCATTTTAGGATGGTATACCAAAAATTATGCAAATCTAAATCTCAAGTGGACCATACCACTGGAAAGAGTGCCGATTGAGATCCCACCATTAAAAATTCCAAAGAGCCCATCGTAAGGTTTTCACTAATGTCATGAAGGTCTGGATGAAGGGAAAATTATTCGGCCATTCCTATCTATCAAGAGCCATATCAGGCTCTAGCATGGGTCTAAAACAAGGAATTCAAAAATGTTACATGCTACATGTTATAGGAAAATGGCCCATAACAGCCATTATGAGACTGATATCATTTACTTTTTTTAATTAAAGTCATAACAATAACAGCAGTGGCCATTATGGCCACCATTATCATTAAGGGTCGTTTGGATGCCAGGAAAGTTTTAAGTTGGAAATATGTTATGTCTGAAAAGAGTTTCAGGTGTAAATTTGGCTTTTAAGTGGTTACCTGTTTATAGGCAAACAAATTGTATGCTTGGCTAGCTTGTAAAGTGTTGACAATTAGGGCTGTCAACAGGGTGGGCCTGGGTAGATCTTGGCCCGGATTTTGAACTATTTCGGACTGAGCTTAGTCAACAAAGAAGCTATGATCATATATCAGTGGAGGCGCGGATCCATGTCACTTTCTGAAGACTATTCACACCCTTTTCTCAATTGATCTGAATAGTTTAGATCTTCTACAGAAAAAGCCCTTGGGATACAACCACCAGCTGACAAGGAGTTGCTGATTTCACCAACAAGTGGCCAATGCTCTTATATCCAAAAAAAGAATTTTAAAAAAAAATATAAAGAAAAAAAGAGGATTTTTCTTTACACAGAGAAAAGGAGGATTTTTCCTTACACAGAGAGACCACGAAGAGAGAGAGAGAGAGAGAGAGAGGGAGAGGTGGGCTTTTGGTTTTCGGTACTAGGTTTTTTCTATGCTCATTTGAGATCTGAAAACTTACTATATAGAGTATAGCATAGGGCTTGCATGCCAAACATGTGGCGCACTGACATGTCATCTAACGAATATATTAGTTTTACAATGGACACCATGTGTGGTCTGTAGCATAGCATACTCAAGAGATCAACACATGCTATTCCAAAGCATCTATAAATGAGGGAGAAAAAATATCTCATTTCTTTCCAATGTGGAACTATTCTTACAAGCAAAAAGTTAAAGGTAAAAAAGGCCTTTACTCCTCTCTCTCTCTCTCTCTCTCTCTCTCTCTTGTTTTTTTTAAAAACCAAACACCAAATCAACAATTACCTGTAATGCCTTTACAACTTAAAGACCTTACAGGCATCCAAATCGACCCCTTATGGAATATCTTGGTTGGGAATGTCATATTGTCACAATTCATCATGAAAGTTATCATGAACATATGAGAGTACTGCTACAAGTCCATTGTAACAAAAAACAAAGAGGGTGGAAGGAAACCTATATGAAATCTCCACTCCACTAAGATTCTAATTGATCCATACTTCTAAGACTTGCCTACTCAACTAGAAACTCAACGGGAAGGTAGCTAATGCCATCCTCCAGGGGTTTCAAATCCTACAGGTTAGCTAATGCTATCAGCGGGAAGGGTTAGCTATGTATATATAGAAGGTTGGTTGTGTCTGGGAACACTGGTCTTTGCTGATGGACTAATGGGCTCCATAGTGATGTTGGTTTTTCTAGCTGCGTTAGCCCTTGGTGCAGAAGGGGTCTTGATTAGTGTGAAGAGGAGGTGGCAGCAGCTTTATGTGTTCTGTTGAGATTGATGGAGTTGGGAATGGTTTGTGGCTCTGTTTGAATGTTGCAAGGACTACTACTGTCAGATGTCTCTGGAATGGCGTGCTTGGGGGGGGGGGGGGGAATGGAGTCGCTGTGGAAAATTTTGGCATGACCCTGACCTCATTATGTAAATGTTGTTGCTCTGAATTTTTGTTTCTCTTTGATTTTATGCTATATAGTGGGTATATGATAGTTGAGAGCAATTTATTTTTGGGTGGCACCCATCAGAATAGATGTATAGCAAATTTTGTTTTGATCAACAAAGTTACAGGTGGTTTTATGCTATATAGTGGGTATATGATAGGTGAGAGCCATTTATTTTTGGGCAGCACCCATCCAAATAGATGTATTACAAATTTTGTTTTAATTAACAAAGTTACAGGTGGTGAGCTCCTCTCTCTCTCTCTCTCTCTCTCTCTCTCTCTCTCTCTCTATATATATATATATATATATATATATAAAACAAGAAAATAGAAACTCAACCAACTTGGTGAGTGTAGACATCCCACCCCTGGCTAAATAGCTGATTGAACGGCTAGATGGATGGAGGTCCATAGCCCAATCTATAGTTCAAACCCTTGGTTCAAACCTTAAGTCCAAACGCAATCAACTCACTCATCCATAATCCAATCCATAGTTTAAACCCTAGGTCCAAACCCAATCAACTCACCCATCCAAACCCCAATCCATAGCTCAGACCATAGGTCCAAACTCAGCCAACTCACATCAGTCCAAAAAACTGCCCGTAGGAAAAACCAGGCCAAAATTCCCCAGTGGATCAACTCACCAAATCAAAACAGTCCTTACACCCAGTTAACTCGCCTAGTCAAATCCTAAAACCAAACCTAGCTCCAACCCTCAGCTTCGGAGGAAATTGAGCCAGAAAAGTACTCTAAACCTGGAGTATTTTTCACTCCAGGTTTGGAGCTCTAATTGTCCGAAGCTAGAGGAGAACGTCCGTATAGGCGGCCTCTTCAGAATTATAAAAGCTACCACTCCAAACAGCTATAAATACCCCTTCTCCCCTTCGTCTTCATCATCCCAGAAAATCCAATTGAGTCCAGAAAAATCCCTTCCTCTCTCCATCTAAGCCGCTCGAGCTAACCTACGCGACACCTCCGTCCATCTAGCCAGCCATATACCACATCATCTTATTCATATTTAGCATAGTGCAACACTCTTTATTCTTCCAACCCCCCTGCTCATCACATCCATTGTAAACACTTGATCAGTCTTAGCATATGCTATGTGGCTTGTCGATTTGATCGGATCTCGCCCATCAGAAACTCTGATTGATCAAACATATCATCATACATCTTTCATAACACCTATTAGTTTGAGCATATGCTTTACAGCTTGCTGATTTGATTGGAACCTGCCTATCAGAAATTCTTACTGGTCAGACCCACATCCATATAGCATCACATAGCATATCTTTTATGAGAATGTACAAGAGTTGATCTTAACCTTCAAAAATTGGTCAAATTCGGTAAGTAAAGATTGTACATCTATATAGGTAGATTGAGTGCTTAACACCTTCCCACCCCAGAATCGTGGTCTCTTACCTTGAATCTCTGACCATAGATTAAGGAGTCATTTTGGAAGAAGGTATTTTCGAATCCCCTTCTTTAACGTTTCTACAGGGTCTAACCAACTGTAAATTCGAAGTAACTGGCTAGTGGTGACTCCAATTAATTAAATATCAAATCATCAACCCTGAAAGCCCTCGTGAGAGGCAAACTAGTGAAAAGCCACGATTCCACACGCCTAAAGAAAAACACAGGTCCAGCGTTTACAGTGAGATGTCTAGCCAAGTCTTGAAGAAACTTGGTAGTAAGGATGACTCACCCATGACAGATAAGACTTGTTGAGTCCTCTAACTCGATCAACTTGTGCTGACCTAGGCCAAGGCTTTTCTTTGACCCAAAGTTCTAAAATTCACTGAATTGACTCAAAACTTAGCCGACTCACTGAGATTTTGATCTCTCAGAGAAACTCGGTAATAAGGATGACTCAATCATGACTTGATAAGACTCTCCAAGCTAGACCTTTGACTCAGGACGAGGTTTTCCTTATAGACCTTGTTTGGGATAGAGGAAATGAAAACATGAATTTGGTAAATCTATTGTTTGGGAATCAAACGACAAATGCATAGATTTAGCAGCATTATTTGTACTGAAAGAGCATTCGCGAATCACAGAGCCGATCCACACTAATTCGAATCAGAGGGCCAGGCCAGCCAAATGGAGTTGATTGATCAAGTTGATCCGCGCTAACGTCAGCCAAATGAGTCGAGTTTAATTTGGGTTTTTGAACTACGAATTGACCAGACGCCTAAAATATGAAAGCAGTGAAGCAAGGAGGGCCATCAATGGGCTGGGCGGGCCCATCAGGCTTTCAAACTAGATAGAAAATCCACTCTTTGAAAAGCTGCGGAACATTGAGTTGAATAACCAAGATTTGTAAGATTTTCTCTGAGAAGAACACACTCCTTAAAATGAGAATTTCTTCATTGTGGTCTTTAATGACCCTAAACTATTGTTTGGGGGTCCATGTCCATCTCACCGTTTGATTTTACAACACAATGGACAGTGACTTTGCATGTTTATAGTCTACAATTCATCTTCACCAATTATTGTTTGTAGATAGTGTGATGCATGTGGAAAAATATTTGTGTAGCAAACGCTAATTAGTTGGTATAAGCCTTAGATGATGAGAATGTGCACCCGCATGCACTTCTTAATTTGCGGCAATATTTTGGATATTCTGTGGTTTTAGCTGTTTCTTTGATGCATTGTCTACCACTCAATCACTGACATAGGCCCATTCATTGAGAATAGTCCACTGTATAGAGTGTGGTCCTGAAGCATTGATCAGAATCATGAGGTGATAAAGAAGGTTTGGGGTCCATTGAGTAGTTCGATGCTGGATGGACGAAAACACCATTAATTATGTAAGAACTGCAAGCAACTCAGGGAGGATTTAGATGCAATCACGAACACATAAGGTCAGCAACTCAGCAAGGACCAAATAGTATTTCATTGGCATGGATTAATAAGGTAACTCAAGCTTAAAGGACAAATCAATAAAATCCCAACCATCTTCGGTTAGGTGTCTAAAGAATACCTGTTTATATTGGTCTACTTGGCTTCCAAGAATTTAAAAAAGAAAAAGAAAATTCCAATCTAGCCTTCTAATCCAGTCAAAACTCTAGTATGGATTAACCAAATAAAATCTATGAACTTAGATCATTCCAATCTATAAAAATGCTTGTCAAATAGAATCACCATCGATGGGCAAGCTGAGTGGGGTTGAGTGGTGACGGTATCAGGGACGAATGGTATTTCGGGGGTGGGTTCAGGTCGAGCAGTATTAAGGCGACCGAGAAAACCAACTCCATCTGAATAGAGCAACAATACATCAACTCACATGATTCAGATGCTAATCCAAGTGTAAGAACCATGCAGCAAGAATGTTACAATGGTGTGGAACGCCTTTGAATTCTTAAGTAGTCGGGGGCAAGGAGGAGCACGTAGGAATGCCGACCACTACATAAGCCACTAGTAATTGAGAGAAAGCAAGCAGCTTCAAAATAGCCGTTGTGTCCCCCCCCCCCCCCCCCCCCCCCCCCCAAGGCTCCCGCGCCTGCACCATGATGAACACCGGTTCAGTGGTAGACAGATTTTGTTTCAACAGTGGTGATCATGGGATGAGTCCATCTGTTGTGGGGGGGGGGGGGGGGGGGGGGGGGGGATGATGAAGAAGAAGAAGAAACGAACAGATTGAATTGTAGGCCTGGCAACGGGTCGTGTTGAACCGTGTTCGTGTCGTGTCGTGTCAAAAATTTGCTCACCCATAACCCGACCTGTTTAACCCATTAGGCCAATCTACTCATCAGATGGCCACACCATTGATGAGGACAACTGATAGTCTTACCCGACATACAGCAGTGGTCCC
The DNA here is from genome assembly GCA_003013855.2 of Liriodendron chinense. NCBI lineage: Eukaryota > Viridiplantae > Streptophyta > Magnoliopsida > Magnoliales > Magnoliaceae > Liriodendron > Liriodendron chinense. The sequence goes on along the minus strand of PVNU02003892.1, from coordinate 1,041,844 downwards.
CATTCTATCACCGGAAATAATAGGATTCGCTCGTGAGACGAGGAGGAATCACTCATATGATGGAGTGTCAGGTTCATAGGTGGGCCATGGTTTGGTGATCTAGACCATTATGTTAACAGGTTAAACGGGTTCGCGGGTGAAACACTAACCCAACCCATTATGTTAACGTGTCTTAACAGGTCAACCTGTTAGTGACCTGACACGATATGGCTGGACCCGAACATTGGTTTTTTCATGCAGGTTAACGGTCGTGTCGAATTTTGCCAGGCATATTGAATTGGCAATAAATATGGTGGCCGGGAGTTAGCTGCACCGACGAATGATATAAATACTACTGTTGCTTTAGCTTTACCCACGTCAATGGCATATTTCTATGCGGGTTTTACCAAAAAAGGATTGAGTTATTTCGGTAAATACATTCAACCAACCCCAATCCTTTTACCAATTAACATCCTAGAAGATTTTACAAAACCTTTATCACTTAGTTTTCGACTTTTCGGGAATATATTGGCTGATGAATTAGTAGTTGTTGTTCTTGTTTCTTTAGTACCTTCAGTAGTCCCTATACCTGTCATGTTCCTTGGATTATTCACAAGCGGGATTCAAGCTCTTATTTTTGCAACTTTAGAGATAGAGATTTGACAAATTTGCAACCGAGTATATCTCAGTTTGTTGCAACTCTTGTATAGGTATATATACATACTATACATGTGTATATACCTTAACACCTACCATATATATCAGCAGTTCGGGCCACGAGATCCAATTCACCTTTACACCCACCACTAGATCCACTATAATTCTCAAATCTAAGGCCTAACTTTTCCCTATGTACCAATTCACAACCAACAGAATGTCTTTAATCACCACAACATGCTCTTTGCAAGAGTGTCCTATAAGTTAATAACCTAGAGTACCAATTCACCTTAACACCCACCACTAGGTACAGTTAGTGGGGCTCATTTTCCTCAAGTCTCCTTGTCATTACCTTTTTTTTTTTTTTTTTTTTTTTTTTTTTTTTTTTTTCATTTTATAGAGTTGCTTTAATAGTCACTAGTTAGATGCATGGGAACATCTGATGGGTGTATTTTCTTTTCTTTTCTTTTTTTCTTGTTAAATGTGTCATCATTTTAGGCCCCATAATGAATAGACTTCATTAGAGGCAAATATGCCACTTGGACCCAGGAATGATGGCTCTAAGATATTCCTAGTCATCTTGTGTATGTGTTTCCTGTGCGTGGGATCAAAACTTCTCTTTTGAAGAGTTATTTGATAATACTCTTGTTAGGGTAGCATATGAAGTTGGATGGCCAAGCAGTTAAAAATTGACTGTGTGGCCGTTGAGAAAAATGGTAATGGTGGAACCGAAATCAAATAAAACAGAAAAATCAAATTACACTCGAAGCCCGTAGTAGATATACTTTCCTTGAAACGTTGTTTGCCCTCTCTCGTAGGTATGAGATTGTTGTCGGGTTCTATTATGTTGTCGGGTTTCTATTAGAACAATCTTAGAATACAACAATCCATGGTGGATCTGTGTACAACAATCAAGAAAATCCACATCCGGAACTTGGTACCCAATTGCAATTCTAGCAAACTATGTATTTTAAGAAAAACAGAGTACCCACTACTAGCGCTGTCAGAGAGAAAAGGAAGAGAATTGATGTGTTTAATTTTCAATTTATACACGGTTTTATAAAGAAAGGGTCATGCATTTTCACAAAAAGGTGTTTCTTAAACATGTATGTGTAATCGATCAAAACGATAGTGTCTTTTAAGAAAATGAGCAACTCAAACGATCATGTCTTTTAAGAAGAGATGCAAACTTGACTCAAAAAAGATGAAAACAATCATTTCTCATGGCCGCAACAGTAAGATCCGGCCGATCAAAACATTAAAACAGTCAAAATCTATCCACCAATTGGTGACACAACTGTTTTCTACCGGCTAATTTGTGTAACGGCTAATTCTGATCGCTGCAACGGTCAGAATCCACAGACCGTTTGACGCAACAACCACTCTCTTTTGACCAAGTGACGCAACTATCATTATCAGCCAACCAATGGTTGATCTTTGATGGTCGATTATTGAAAGGGTCAATCTTACGACAGACTTGCTCGCTATGGTCGTTTTAGCAACAACTTAGCCTAGTCACACCATGACTTGCACCGGATCGCATTAGACTTAGGGTTGTAAATGGGTTAGCAGACCCACGGGAGTACTCGAACCCAACCCATTTAGACCCGACCTAGGCCCGACCCATTTGTTAAATGGTATGGGTCTAGGTCCAAGAACAGATCTAGTTGTTAAACAGGTCTGGATCTGATTTCCTTTATATTAGGCCTGACCTGAACCCATTTAGTAAATGGGCAGGTTTTATAGATATCAATATCGGTATTGTATCGGCTGATACGACCGTATCATATCTATATCAGCCTGATATGATACGCGATATGGGGTTGTATCGGCCGTATCAAAATCGGTTGGACTGTATCGGTTCGTATCAAACCGTATCGGCTAATACGTCCCATATCGGTTCCGATACAGAGTTGATACGGCCGATATAGGCCGATACACCCAAAAAACCCCAATTTTATTTTTTTATTTTTTTAAAATTCACTCATATTTTCTCTTCTTCTTTTTATTTAAACCATAAAAGAATATTAAAAACTCGTTATAGGCTAGATCTAAACCTATTTTGGAATAAAAACAAATGATTTGAATGGGATTCAACTAATCGAAACGAAGTGGACCATTATGGGAAAAATCAGAAAGAGGGGGTAAACCTTCACTTTCTTTTTTATATTTTTATCTTCTTTTTATTGTATTTCCAATGTAACGGGTCATTGTTCACCAAATCATGTTTGATTTATGTTTTAGGATTCATTTAGTTGACCTTCAACAAGTCAAATAGACAAACAAGATTCTCATCAAAAGAATGATCCGATACACCATTGAATATATGGTCGAAACAAAAAAATAATAATAATAATAATAGATTCATGAATATCTCATTTTTTTGCTTATTTTATCATAATTTTTTTGCTTCAAAAAAAAATTCTAACCGATACGAGCCAATACAGACCAATACAGCCCCAATTCCAATACGTGACACTGTATCGTATCATTTTCTTCACGAGGCCAATACTGTCATTTAGAACCATGGAGGGTTTGGTCTATGTTGCAAGGGACCCCTCTAGACTCAATTCTAAACCTAGTAAAAATGCTTGCATACCATATCTAAACCCAGACACATAAAACCCCACCCATTTATAAATGGGTCTGGGTGTATCCCCCTGCTACCATGACCTAGACCGATTTATAAATGGGTCTAATGGGGTTGACCCAGACCAACCCATTTAGTAAAAGGGTATGGGTAGGAAATTTGGACCCAAACCCATTTAATAAATGGGTGGGTCTAGTTTTGGCTAAACCCGCCCCAAATCGAACAATTTACAGCCATAGTCAGTCTGCAATAAAGCGTGCATATGAAGTGTAAAGTGCACTACTAGTACCTTTACAGTCACCCCGCTTCACTGCCCATGCCGCACGTGCGCATATACCAACGCTAGTGTGTGCGTGCATGTATTCCAATGCTTTGCACGGGAACATGCAAGGTAATCTTCTTCTTTCTTTATTTTTCAAGTAAGAATCCTAAAAAACTCAAAGTTTATAAACACCTTTAGCGCTCTCTCTCTCTCTCTCTCTCTCTCTCTCTCTCTCTAAGAAATATGGGATAAAGATTTTTTAAAGTTTTTACTTTTTCAAACAAAATTTTGAAGGAAAAATGAAATTCAAAAGATTTTTTTTTTTTAATTTTAGTTGAAAAGTGTGCGTGTATAAGACTCTAACATTTTTATTAATTTACTTAACCAAATCCTATTGAAATAAAATCTCAACAATAGCACACATTAATTCAAAGTCAATCATCTAAATTGTAAAACCCTAAGTCATAGCCCTAAAATCAGCTTATTTGAGCAACCTTAACCTCTAATTAGGATACACTTGTAGACATTGGCTCATTGGATATTTTAAATTTAACTGTCCAAAATGCATCAGAATATATCAAAGAAGAATAACTTTTAGTTCATGATACATCTAAACTTGGATCCTTGATTTGGATGGTCCAGTTTAAATTACCCACATGTCATGTATGCACTTTCTAAGTGTCTGTGTATAATCCATGACACTGCCAAAGTATTGAAGTTTCTCTCTTCTAAGTAACTTTGCTTGTTTGCCATACAAAAAAAGCCATTGTCAGAAGAATTTTATATGTTTACTAGGGGTGCAGCAAGTGCCATGCATGTGGAAAGAGCAGGGAATAGGGAGAAATGGAGGGGGACTAAGGGCAATGGCACGGCTGAGAGAGAGAGAGAGAGAAGAGAGAGAACTGAGAGAGAACTTCAATGGTGGGCAATTCATGCTCACCTTTTTCAGTGTTGTGGCTAGAGGTGGGCAACGATCCGATCCGAGTCGAACATGGACTAGATCGGATCGTTCAACTGCTTGAGTGGGTGTGTTTAAACAATGTTCGAACAAACATTCGAACTGGGTGGCTCTGTTGAAACTCGGTTTAGTCTGGCCCAACCATGTTCGAACATGTTTCGAATATATGGATTTCAGACAAATTTTACAAGTTTGAACAATTTCAATTGAAAATATTTTTCTACTATTCTACTACTGAATAGTGAATACCGATTTGTTCACAAATTACATATCACAGATGACAAATCACAAGGTCTAAAATTTTTAACTAACAAAAAAAGAGGCAGATACAAAGCTCAAGTGGACCACACCACAAGAAACAGTGAGGAGAATGATGTCCACCATTGAAACCTTCCTAGGGCCCATAGTCGTGTTTATTTGTCATCCAACATTCTCTCTCTCTCTCTCTCTCTCTCTCTCTCTCTCTCTCTCTCTCATAATATACATATATATAATCGAGTTGAACGAACGAGTCAAATCGAGTCGTCGGTCAATATTCAAGTTCGAGTTCAAGTCAAACAAGGCTGTGATTGAAACTGACTCGAATTTTTTCTCAAACAGATCCTGTGTGTTTGAACAAAGTTCGAACATGAAGACTTTCTGTTCGAACAGAGTTTTACCGAGTCAATCCGAGTGATCAAACTCGGTTCGTGTCCAGCTCTTGTTGTGGCCCCACATGAGCTTTAGATCTCCCTCCGAGTTAGTTCCACATTCTAACTTGATCTGGCACAATGGATGTATGATGTGGATATTGTATTTTCTTTATAGTGGTTCCCATATAGCCTTTGTTGCATGAGCTCTTTAACACAGTCATTCCTATGGGCTAAGAGGGTGTAGGCTAGTGATAAGGAGTTGAAAGGACAAAAGTGTCCTCCAAGCTATTTCCCTTATTGTGGCCCACCTAAATCACAGATGGTCTGTTTTTTTGGCACGAAGCCTAAACTTTAGTATGACGTCTAATGGTTTGAATGGATTCACATAATATGAGCCATGTAAAAAATCAACTGCCAAAGTCTCTCTCCCAACCATTTCCTTTAGTGGGGTCCACCTAAATCAAGTCAGCCTAATGTTTTGGCCTTGCAACTAACATGGGATGACACATGTAATGTTTGGGGTGGATTTCACAAACACATTATGGTGGACTCATAAAAAATCAAGGGATGAGCTTTCCCTCTCAACCATTTCCCTTCGTACAACCCACATGAATCACAAATTGGGCTAGTTTTTTAAAAATGTCTTAGATTGAGCCACACACCATGGTAGGGCCCAACAAAGCCTGTCGATGCACGTAACCATTTTACCGTTTCGCTTGCAAGGGACTGGATATATAATGCTCACACTGTCACACATAACTGGATTAACGTCCAACTAGTTCCTTAATTATAGCTGTAATTAACGTTAATAAATCTTTGCCTGGATAAAAGTTATTCAATGAAAATAGGAGTTTGCTGGCTTGGGTGGGCCCCACTGTAAAGTTAAGTTAATGTGAAATTGCACATAACCATCAGGTGAGTTACCTCATGTTAGATCCCGTGACCAAAATTCAGCCCCATTTGTGATTTACCTGGGTAATAAGATTGGAAATAATGTTCATAGACAGCTCATCCTTCAAACTATTTCCCTTCTTATAGCTCATTTGAATCACGGATGAGCCTGCTTTTTGTGTTTGAGGTATAGCTTCTTATGGGGCATCTAACGGTTGGAGAGGATTTTACATGCTCATCACCGGAGGCCTTGTAAAAATCAAGGGTTGACATCTTTCCCAACTATTTCAATTGGTATGGCATACTTGAAACATTTATTTTATTGGTTCCTAGCCCAGCGTAGGATTACACATCTAACTATCAGTATGGATATCATGAATGCATCATAATGGGCCCTTCAAAAATAAGTGTGAGCGTAGTGCCATGTTGCCTTCGTGATTTGAGGGTGTGTAAAAATAAATAAGTAAATAAATGTACTTGGGTGTTCCTTACCATCATAATTGGATTGTGGTAGTAATATTTCTGCAATTTTTTAGGTTCTCTTTTTCCCATGACCCAACCAAATCTAATTGGGTGTTCCTTACCATCTAATCTTTGGCCATCTTTTTCCCAGACAAATATTCTTTTCCTAACCATCTTTTGTAGGACATGGACCGCTAGATTAGGAGCTCCATTCTGTTAAGTTTTATTTTTCCAGTTCAATCTGGTACTTTTTATAGGAATTTAATACCGCAATGTTTTTATTTAGTGCCAACCAGGATATGTGTATAGCTGGACTCTGAACAAAGAGAAGTACATTCCCTTTATTTTATTTTATTTTTATTATTATTGGTTGAGATGGATGTTATTATCATGCTGTCACCAAATGCTGAAATTACGGCATGTGTGTAGAATTATGGTATATTACTGTCCATGCCGTAAGCACATCACATATAATTCCCATTGCCCGTGTTTACCCATTTGTAAAGCTTTTTCGCCTTTAAAGAAAAAGGAAAAGGATCATAGGAGCATGTCCTATCCCATGATGCGGCCATCAGATTAATGACTCATGCCACTGAAAGGTTGGGCCACTTTTGTTAAGGTGTGGAGCCAAATCACACCAGTTTGCCTGCCAGAGGTAGTCGGGCGCCCGATGATCAGTGGACTGAGTGATCGGTACTTAGGGCGGGCGCCCAACCAATATTCGGGTGTTTTTTCCTGAAACTCATTGGACATATTCTACATTGGCCGGGCGCTTGACCGAACGTGACCTGTTTCACGGGCTTTCTTATTTTGGTTTCTATTTCCGTGTTTTCTTATAAAAATGGGTGCAACTCTGGATTAAGGTATGGAATTAGGTATTCTATACGTCCAAGGTGAGAAAATGTAAAGGGATTAGCAAAAAGGGACATCTCTGTGCATGGGAGAATTGGGGAAGGTAAGTGTATTGCTTGTAACTTCGTTTTCTTCATAGTGGAAGTTTGCACCCGTGGTTTTTTACCCTTGTTGAGATTTTTCCACGTAAATTATATCTTGTGGATTGTTGGTTTGTTTGAATTCCTCTTCTAGTTATTATTTCTTCATGTTTATCGTTTGTGGGTGAGACCGGAGATTGAATCTCGATTCACCAGTGTTGTTGGCGTGCTGCGCAACAACTGGTATCAAAGATATTGGTTTAGTTCAAGTGGGAGCGATGACAGAAGAAGGGAAGAGACGAATTGAGAAGTTTAATGGTTCAAAAATTGCCTTCTAAAAGATGCAGATGGAGGATTATCTATATCAGAAGGACCTTTATATTCCTCTAGAAGGAAAAAAGAAGAAACAAGAAAAGATGACAGATGATGAATGGGCTTTAGTGGATCGGAAGGCTTTAAGAACGATTCGACTCTCTTTGTCTAATAGCGTCGCCTTCAATATATCCAAGGTAAAGACCACAAAAGAATTAATGCAAGCTCTAGCTACGATGTATGAGAAACCATTGGCGTCCAACAAGGTTCATCTTATGAAACGACTATTCAACATGAAGATGTCAGTGGGAACGTGGCTGAACATCTAAACGAGTCCAATACAGTCACGAGCCAATTGGAATCCGTTAGCATCACTTTGATGACGAGGTCAGGGCGTTATTGATCTTGTCCAGTTTGCTAGACAGTTGAGATGGTTTGGTGATTGCCGCGAGCAATTCTTCAAGTTCTACGAAGTTGAAATTCGATGAAGTGGCCGGTCTAATTCTCAGCGAAAAATCTACAAGGAAGGCATCGAAAGTTTCAGAAAATTCGGAGAATGCTCTAAACGTTGAAGGAAGAGGAAGATCGTTAAACAAAGGTAGCAATAAACACGGATGTTCTAAGTCAAGGAAGAAGTCCAATGGACCGAAAGACAATAATGGGTGTTGGCATTGCGGGAAGAAGGGACACATAAAGCGTGATTGCAGAGCGCTTAAGAAACAAGAAAGAAGCTCTCAAGGTGGGAAGGATTCAATGAATCTATCTGAGGAAAGTGACACAGAGGCGTTGATCTTGTCTCTTAATGAGCGGAATAAGTCTTGTGTTATTAACTCGGGTGCTTCATTTCATGCTACTTTGTCAAAGGAAATTCTTCGTGATTATGTGCCAGGTGACTTCGGGAGAGTCTACCTAGGTGATGATGAGTCGTGCAATATTGTTGGAAAGGGAGACGTTCATATAAGTCATAAAAATGGAACGATTTTGAAATTAAGGGGATGTCAGACATGTACCGAGTTCGAGACGGAACTTGATCTCAGTGGAGCAGTTGGCAGATACTAGATATATGACGACATTCACAAGTAGCTCCTGGAAGGTCACAAAAAGTGTCTTAGTGATATCTCGAGGCAAGAAGGAAGGTACTTTGTACGTGACTTCCGGATCATATAGCTCACTGTTGAGCTTCTAATTTATACATTTTCTAACCCATTACATTACATTATATACATGGTTTGCATGCTTAAAAGACTCATCTAATGCATATTTTGTGAATGTAGGAATGAGAGAGAGACTTCACTCAATTGATACTTGCAAGACTCACTTAGAAGCCTTCTTGTTAGTGATCAAAGATGGGCCAAAGAATGACGAAGAAAGTCCAAAGAGAATGCAAAAAAGAATGAAGAAACAACAATTTCTGATGGATCGTCGATAGATGTCCAATCAATCGGAGGAGGCTCCGATGGTTACCCGATCAATCAGACCACCCATCAGGACATACTAGAAATATCAAATTTCTCTAGACATATTTCCGATCAATCGGCACATCTCTAATCAATCGGAACTAGCTGTCCGATCAATCGGAATCATGTACGATCAATCGAAAATAGTAACAGAAACAGCAACTCTCTAGACACTTTTATGATCAATCGAATCGTCGTCCAATCAATTCGAAGATCATATTCCGATCAATTGGAGGGAGCTCCGATCAATCGGACCTGTCTGCGCAGCTACGTAAGGAGTTACACAATTTCAGAAGATTTCAAGTCGGTGACCATCTTTTGCTATAAAAGGGCACCTCTAGCACGTTCCTGAGGTATCCTAGAAGAATTCTAAGTTTGTGGGAATTGAAGAAGTGCATCGTGGAGCATTCACAACTCCTCCAATTAGGGTTTTCTAGTTTTATTATGTTTTTTATTAGTTTTCCATTGTTTTTAGTTAAAACATGATAATGTTCGGCTAAAACCTCTTAGCTAAGGCTAAGAGGTAAAGCTTGTGAGTAGTAATCATGTTAAATTCATTTTAATTCAAATACTTTACTTTAAGTTGGATTTTTAGTTCTAGTTTGAATAAAAGTTGGTATTTTTTTATGTTTTATGAGAGTACAAATGTTTCAGACATGGGTTCCTTGCAATTCTCCGAGATTATCATGTTTGGATTGATTAGATTCGAATTGTAGTAATCCCTGAGTGTATCATAGTCCATTGGTATGGTTGTTACTTCGAAGGCTACATATTTGACTTCTACGTACTTCATTAGAACTAGAATCTGATTCTTCAACTTGAGTGGGGATTGTTTGTATTCGAATGCGATATCTTCCAATTAGAAGAGAGATAGAACTTCAATTCTAATTGTGTTTATGCTTGAATGAATCAATTCACATGGGGGCTACCACAAGTGAATCTTTAAGGCCTTAGTTCCGTTTAAATTACAGATTTTACAAAACACTGTTTTTAGTTTTTGAATTTGAATCCTATAATCGTTGAGATTTAAGTTACTAGAATAGCTTGAATTGGTTTACCTAATTCCATGCGGATCGACCTCGGTCTTACTGAGATTTATTACTACATCGTAGCCTTACACTTGAGGCGAGCGAACACTCACTCGCAGCCGCATCAACTAAAGTGAATGGGCAGTTATGGCATCAGAGGATTAGGACACATGAGTGAAAAGGGGATGAAAGTGTTATTGTCAAAAGGGAAGCTACCAGGGTTGAAGTCTATCGACTTGGAAATCTACGAGGACTGCGTGTATGGCAAACGGAAGAGAGTGCTCCAAAGACGCATCTGTTGGAGCTTGTACACACTAATGTATGGGGCTAGCACAGGTATCATCTCTTGACAGATCACGTTATTTCGTCTCTTTTATTTAAGATGTTAGTAGAAAACTGTGGGCCTATTTCTTAAAGCACAAATCTGATGTATTCGATGTATTTAAGAAGTGGAAGTATCTAGTAAAAAATGAGACAGGTAAAACTGTAAAATGTCTCAGATCGGATAATGGGGGAGAATATCGTGATAAGAGTTTTGAGGAGTATTGTGCAGCACATGGGATCAAACATCAGAAAATGATTCTAAGGACACCACAGCAGAACGGTGTGGCTGAGTGCATTAACAGGACTATCCTTGAGCGCGTCAGGAGCATGAGATTATATGCAAGGCTGCCCAAGACCTTTTGGGCAGATGCTGTGAATACTGTCGTATATCTCAACAATAGAAGTCCATCAGCACCATTGGATGGTGGGTTACCAGAGAAAATGTGGACTGAAAAAGAAGTGAACCTTACACATCTCAAAGTGTTCGGTTGCACTTCATATGTTCACATTGATGCAGAGCACATAAACAAGCTGGATGCAAAGTCCAGGAGGTGAACGTTTATAAGCTATGGGCAGCATGATTTTGGCTATCAATTTTGGGACATAGAGAATCGAAAAATCATCAGAAGCAAGGACACAGTCCTCAATGAAAAAGTAATGCATAAGGACAATTTGCAGCAAAAATAGAATAAGGCCGATGAGAAAGAATTCGTAGAGTTGGAAGAGTTACCGGACACGGGTGTTACAGTGCTACAGGATTAGCAAACACAGGAGCATGACGAGGCAGAGCCACAAACACCAGTTATGAGGAGGTCTACTCGGGAGAGGAGACCCAAGGTCCGTTACTTACCTTTCTTACATTATCTACTACTGACAGATAATGGTGAACCAGAATGTTTTGAAGAGGTATTACAATCAGATACACGAGTTAAGTGGGAGCAAGTCATGGATGATGAGATGGACTCTCTTGAGTTTAATTGTACGTGGGAGCTTGTGTAATACCCCGAAAATTTAGGCGCACGAGTAAGCACATGAGTGCATGTTCACACGTGAAAAATTTAAACTCTAGGCCGTGTTGTTCACACGCATACACACACGTATATACTTTTATACGCATTCTAACACTTTTTAAGGCCTTTGAAAACTCAGTATACTTAGCTAAATCAATAAACTGACCGTTAGAATGATCTATCATTGCTAGACCGGAAGATCTAACCGTCCACTTCGATTTCAAATTACGCAATCAATGTAAACCCGCCGTACATCATCCTGTACACATGTCTGTCCATAAATATGACCCGTACATCGTGTCCGTCACAAGGTATATACTTAGACCAGTGATTTCTTGGCCCTATGAACCTGCTCGGGTGTGTTTTTAACACCATAAGATTTTAGAATAATTTAAATTATAATTTAGTTAATTATTTAATAAATTAAATAACTTGAAATATTGATAAATTAATAATAAATCATCCGTAGGGAATTACCATATGGTCTTTTTATTAAAGTTGCTTAGAATAAACCCTAGAACAGCATAAAAGTGATAGATTTCACAAAACTCGTAAATTTACAATAATTACGAAAATGCTATTAGTTAAACTTAAGTTAGACCATCATTTTTAAGTATAATAATTTTTGACATTTACTTTGACACAAAACTTAATATATGAGTTTTATAGCACATTTTAGCCGTACATGTCAAATTTCAGCCGTCAGATCATCTCACAAATGCCCTAATCAGAAATTGGATCATAAACGGCCCATCTCAAATCAGATCTGCCTCATTTTTCTCGTCGACGGCTAACTTTATGTTGTCCATCAGTTGGATGGAGGAAATGATCTAAATCCACTACAAGTGGACCCCACTTACAAGTGAAGCATAAAAAAACTATATAATGACGATGCACGTTACATAAGAGGGAAAAAAAAAAGGAAACTAAAGCACGATTCCTTCTTCCTCTCTGCCACGTTAACAGCATCCGCTCGCTGTCGAAGTGGGGCCTCTACACGGCCATCTGATGGACCCTAGTGACTAATCCAAACCATCCATACGATTCTTCATGGCCAAGGAAATAGTCTGTATGTCTTTTGTTTAGCAGAGGTCGTTTAAAAAGCCCGCGCCAGACAGTTATTTCCAGTCGATGAAAACCGAAACCACCAAGATCCTGCTCCCATCTTTGCGTGGACATCCAAGATCGATTGTGCCAAGGTGAGGTGGACCCCACCTACCTTTCCAACGAGTCCCATGTGGCATTGGACGAAAAAAAAAAAAACTCTTTGATATCTTCTTCTCCGTTTTTCTCGTGGAGACAGCGACGCTGCTGCCATCTTTGGCGGTCCACACCGTTCATCAGGATGGACCCCACTGACTCATCCAAACCGTCCATCTTGATGGAACCCCAACCAAGCTCAATTCTTATAAGCTTCATTGTCAACTGTTGTTTGTGTAGCCTGCACCAAATCACCATCCAACAACCAAGAAATCCTCAAAATTGTGATATTCGATCTTCTGTTCTGCATGAGCTGTCAGGGCTCTTTTGAGACCTTCGTGTGGGCCCTATCTACCATACCAACGGCTCATATATAGAGGTTTAGTGCATGATGAGAGATCCGCACGGTCTCCCTTTTGAGTTAGGAAACCGAAGCACGTTTTGCGCCACATCTTTCCCCGGCTGTGCACTGACCATGGAGCCCTATATGTAACTCCCTTGGACACTCCCTGCCCTCTATAAAAAGCCCTAAGAGAGAGATAGAGAGAGATCGTGGGAGGAGAGAGAGAGAGAGAGAGAGAGAGAGAGAGAGAGAGAGAGAGCGTGGTAGGAGACCCACGATTACACCCTGCTGCTGCTGCCACCGTTACTGGTTTCTTTTTCAGAAGAAGTAGAGAAAGAAAGAAGAAAGGAAGAAAGGAGAAAGGAGAAAGAGAAAGGAAGAAGGAGAGAGAAAGAGAGAAAGAATGAAGAAGACCGAGTCGACTCGCTGAGTCGACTCACTGAGTTAACTCAGATTCGAGTTAGGTCCTATTTGAAGCCTAGAGATTAGCAAATCAGTGAGTGATTCATCTCAGAAACTTCTAGTTGATTTCTCTTTTCATATATGTGCTATTCTTTACGTTCAAGTTCCAACTCTCTTTAATATTTCATATAATGGATCTTTGGTAAAAATCCCTTCCTCAATCTCTTTCTAAAGTAAGTTTAGAATAGCATCTTTGATCTTAGGTAAAGGATTCATCTTTCGTTTCCATTCTCCCAATCCTTCCTTCCATATTTCCTTTCTAGTTGGCTCTTTCCCTCAATTTCTCTTTCTTGTTGTGCAAATCAAGATTTTAGGAATACGTTTGACTCAGACTACACACTTTCGATATCAACGATGTACAACCCTGGGTATTTGTGATATTATCAAAATTCTACGTAGTATTATCCTTACACTTTCTAATAGACAATAACTTAGGGTTTAAATAAGGAGACACCCTAATTAAGTTAATGCATGCATGGTGTGAATTGATTGAATGGTAATATGCATTGTATGCTTGCAGAATGCTTCCATAACTCATGACATACACATTCATTATACACTGCGACAGAACAGGAGCATGGTTGATTTGACTCCTAGCGTGCATGGTTGATTTGCCGCCTCGCTGTACCGGTTAGGTGAGCAAGGTTGATTTGCGACAGGTTCCTAATGTTCAGTGGCAGCGAGTTCTGGTCGTTTCACTTATTAAGCATGGTTGATTTGCTCGGTTTGATCAGTGGTGCATGGTTGATTTGCCCACTGGCGTGCATGGTTGATTTGCCGTCTCGCGGTACCTGGTTAGGTGAGCATGGTTGATTTGCGACAGGTTCCTAATGTTCAGTGGCAGTGAGTTCCTAGACGTTTATTGCTCTCGCACGTATCATAACATACATGACATCATGATAATCATGTTCCACTTATAATAAATCATAAAGTGTATGCTCATAACCTCATCCTCGTTTATTTCATACAATTCTATCCGTTGATGATTCGCATCCTGTCTCTTATTAACTAGAATATTACCTGTAATGGAAATGACCTCACTGGGCTTTTAGCTCACCAAAATTGTCCACAGTTCTTGCAGGTTTTCAGGAAGAACAAGACATAGGCAAAGGAGAGTATTCAGGGGGTCTCATCCTTCTCGAGCGTCAATCGTGCTAGATTTATTTTAGTTTTGTAAAAATTCAATGTAATAAGACATTAGTGGAAAAGAAATTTTATATTTGGGGATTTATTTTAGATATATGATGTGTGGGATGGAATCTCAAGGAATCTATGCTCAAATTTTCAATTCACACCCTGGAACTCGGGCTTTGGGTTGTTGTACTCGGGTTCCGAATTTCGGGGCGTGACAGCTTGTTACTCTACTTAAGAGTAAAAAAGCTCTTCATAACAAGTGGGTTTACAGACTGAAAGAGGAGCACGATGGTTCGAAGCGGTACAAGGCCAAATTGGTTGTGAAATGGTTCCAACAAAAGGCAGATATCGATTTCACTAAAATATTTTCATCAGTGATGAAGATGTCTATGATTTGCATGGTTTTAAGTATAGTGGCTACAGAGGACTTACATCTAGAGCAGCTACATGTTAAGACAGTCTTTCTTCATGGAGACCTTGAAGAAGAGATATATATGCATCAGCCGACAGGATATGTGGCAGCAGGAAAAGAGAACAAGGTGTGTAGACTGAAAAAAGAGTCTATACGGCCTAAAGCAGGCCCCGAGGCAGTGGTACAAGAAGTTCGACAGTGTCATATCAGGAAACGGGTTCAGGAGATGTCATGCAGATCACTGTTGCTACTTGAAGAAGTTTGATAATGTTTTGTGGTTTGTAAAGGTCGATTACATTTTAATTTCCCATTTGCTTCTCTATCTTGATGTGGTGAGTTGTAGATTACAAGTATTGCAGAATCTCATTATTTGTAGACATCCATTTCTATTTTCCGTCTTGTAATTTTAGGTAACAAGTGCGGTTGCTTAATGTATTCCACTTCAATGTATGTTTTAAAAATTGCATAGAAATTAAGCTACAAAGAAATGCCCCTAGTGTGATTGAGGCTCTGACTGGTAATGAGGAGGACGACAATCTTGAGTGTGAAAATATGCAGTGCAATGGTTCAAATATGGGTGGGTTTGATTAGTTGGGCGCTTCTTTCGCATGGCATCATGGGTGTACTTTACATTTCTACAGGCAGCATTATGTTGCATTATTTCCAAAAATAAAAACCAGATCCTAAGCATTCATTCTTTTATTTTTATTCAATTGAATGCCTTGACTACCTAATTTTATTCTTTTTTTTTTCTCACTTGATAGAAAAAGCACTTGCTGAAAGTTTTAAGGGATTTTTAATACGGAATTCTGATTCTAGAGATAGATAAAAACTGTTAATATATTTTTTAAATTGTTCTTAATTTTATGTACGAAAAATTTAAGAAATTAAGAAGGGTTCAAAACCAGTTCCTAAATAAGGAAGAAATTGTTCCTCGAATATTGTTCCCATAATGAAAACCAAGTTGTGGAACTGTTTATAACCGTTCCTAATTTTTAGCGACACCCCTATCAAAGACAGTTCATATATTGTTCCTAAATGGTTTCGTAATTAACGATTTTGGTGTAGTGGCTCAAGGGGATTTCACAATGCTCAAGAGAAATCCACAATGCAAGAGAGACCGACAGTAGTTAAGGGGATTCCATAGTACTTAGGAGAAATCCATAGTGCTCAGAAAACCTACAGTGATATGGGGAAATTCACAATGCTTAACGGAATCCAGTGTCCAGGGAATCAACTGTGGACGTCATTGTCACCGTTCCCTATGATGTGACCCACCTAAGATTTGGATATGTCTCAAAGTTAGGCCAACGACCTAAAATGATCTGACAAAAAGGATGAACGTCGTAGATATAATATATGTATTATGATAGGGCCCATGGTGGAGCCTCTTTGTAATGCCCAAAATGAGCTTCTACATCTTCATGGATGTACGAAAGAGTAGGTGATCAGAGGAGCATTCTCAACCGAAAGTTTGCAATATCTCTTGAAAAGGCTAAAAAGGATGAACCTCACGAGAAATTGGACTTTTAGTAAAAATAACCACACCTCAGGGCTAATGCAGTAAAAATCTCGAATCACGAGATGGGTACCTCGTTTACAAAGCAAAGTTCTTTGGCCCCGATTCTTTGGCCCCACTATGATATCTATGTTATATCCACATTGTCTATCTATTTTAACAAATCATTTTAGAGCTTATCCAATTAAAAATGAATGGATCCAAAGATCAAGTAGACCATACCACAGGGGACAGTGATGCCGAATGCTGAAACCTTTGTAAGGCCACTTTGATGTTCAGCAAAACCAAATATCAGCTTGATCCAAAACTTCTAAAGCACCCCCAAGATGTTTTCAACAGTAGGAGGCATTCAATTCCTAGTGCTTTCCATGGTGTGGTTCGCTTGAGCTTTGGATTTGTCTCATTTTTAAGCTCATGCTTAAACCGATTCAAAACATATGCACATCATGACTAAAACACATATAATATATTATGGCGAACCCACACAACTTTGGCATGACAATGGACATGGATTGAGTCTCACGAGATCTCTGTGGGAGCCCACTGTGATGTATCTATTTATCCATGTTGTAGTTCCCTTTTGTAAGATTACTTTAATGTATGAGCCCAAAAATAAGCAAATCGAACACTCTAGTAGACCACAACAAATAATAAATATGGTTGCATTAAATGTAAAAGTCATCTCTGGTGTGATCCACTGGAGCCTTAGATCTACCTCAATTTTGCACTCATACCTCAACATGATCTTAGAAAAGGGATGGACGGGGTGGATAAATAGATACATCACGGTGGGCCCCTATACAGATCCGATCATACGCAATCCAATTGCACACACGATTCCCGAGATTTTATCGGCACGAACAGATACACTACCACGTTCCTAGGCACGAAACAGTAATCAGGAGGAAGCCAACGCTTTAGTTTTTACCAGGTCCATCGTGGTGTGCACGTGACATCCACTCCGTCCATTAGATGTGTAGCCCTATGATGGGCCCAAACCATAAAATCAGGCTGACATATGAATCTGTGATTCAAGTGGGCCATAACAATTAAAAAGTTAGGAAAGAGACGTCCACCTTTAATTTTTATAAGGTCCACTGTAATAAGCATATGAAATCCACTCCAACCATTAGATGTCAAACCAAATGCTGGGCTTAAAGCCTGAAAAAAAGAAGTCCATAGTTGATATAAGTGGGCACACACCATAGGAAACAGTTTGGAAGGTGCACTTTTTATGTACATTGTTTCCACTTGTATTGTCCACACGAATCATAGATGGGGTTGATTTTTGGGCGCTAGGTCTAACATAAGGTGACTCGCTTGATGGTTCGGTAGATTCTGCATTAACTCTACGGTAGGCCCACCCAAGCCATCAACTCTTTTTCTCTTTGAATTACTTTTATCAGGGCAAGATTTACTAATATTAATTAAAATTAATTAGAGAGATAATTAGGCAACTAGTTGGATGTCCAGCCAAGTTGTGTGTGAGAATTACTTATATGTATATATTGTGAATGCCCTCCCCCGATGCACGTGTGGCTGGATGCGACGCAGTTGGAAGACTGCATTTCACCGGATGGGTGTTTTTAGTTGTTTGTGTGCGATTGATTCTTTTAGGGAAGAGGGCAGCCCGATATGTGTGGTTTACTTGGCTTACTTTGGCTGCCTTGGTTGTGTAATACATTTTTCGAATGTCACCTCTAAATGTTGCTTTTAAGAAAGACTGGAGTCGTTACTAGTCGATTAGCAAGATGATGGGTCACGATCGACTAGAGTCGTAAACCTACCTAGTAAGGCCAAAGAATCGTGGAAATCTTTCGACCTGAATGACTCATGTGATTGGCTTGCGATCATAGTAGAGGTCTTGGTTACAAGAGTAGAAAGGGTTAAACACCTTGTCTCGCCTGCACTTACGTACAGTCTTTACTTTAAGGGACATGTAATTTTAAGAAAATTACCATGTACAGTCATGCAGTCATGCTTTATATAACCCTATAAGAGGGCCAAGTTGGAAAATAGAAAGTTGTAAATAGATCATAACCTTACTTCGCAATGTAAAAAAACAAAGGACATACAAACAAAAATAAATAAAAATGCAGGAAATAGAAACGATCCTAGCCTTGCTCCGCAGGGCGAAGATCCTGGGCAAGCAAACAGAATAAATATAAACGACAATAAACATAATAAAAAAATTAAATTAAATTAATATTTATTGAGAAAGGAATGTGCGAAGTGAGCTAAGTTTTGAGCTTGATTGAGATGTGAAAAAGTGAAAAGGGAAGTCAAACACCATTTTCTAAGTCAAAAAAATAATAGTCAAACATCCCTAATCTTGACCCTACTCTTGAAATGGCTGGCTAGCTTTGATGAGTTGACTTTTTCTATGTTTGGTTGAGGCAGAATCCTGAAAATAAGTATGACTACATGTAGGGTATTCCAAGTGGCAGAATCTCCTTATTGTTGGGGAATGGAAATAGAAAGACTAAAACTTCTATAATATCTCTTTTGCCATTTTCTACCCCTTTCTGACAGGGCTGGGGTGTTGTATATATAGGCTATGAAATCGTCAGCTGTCGAATGGCTGACAAACACTTGTCAAAAATTTCTCATGCAGAATCTACCAGAAATTGGAAGGTGCGAGATTTACAGCACTAGGTGTCTGTCGATTGGTCCCTAACCAAAGGTTTGATTTTCTCCAGGGGTGGGGTGTGTGTGTGCGCGCTCGCATGAGCACGTGTATATCTGAATTTTTATAGAACTACCTGATCAATTATAGAATTTACATTCCAATACCTTTTCAAGAAAGGTTTTCAATAAGCTACATCATCAATTTAAGTAATTATTTTTATTTCTTAACTAATTTTTTGTCCAGGCCCAAATATTGGTGTGGCACCTAATGGTTAACTGGATAAAAATCAAGGGTGGAAGTCTCTCTCCTAACTATTTCGTTTCGTGGGGCCCACTTGAACCATAGGTCAGCTTTTTTTCCTTTCCCTTTTTTCGGCCGGTACTGCGACCCATAACCCCTGGAGGTGCTGTCATGGTGTCTTGAACCTGAGACTTGTTGGTTGTAAAACGCAGACACAACCAACGAGGTAACAGGCTGTTGACAAACCATAGGTCAGCTTGATTTTTTTTGCCAAGGACCTAATGTGGGATTACACATCTAATGGTCGGAGTGGATTTCACGTACACATCATGGGGAGCCCCATCAAAAATCAAGGGGTGTCCCTCTCAAGTCTGTTACAAAAACGGATATTTGGGCGATAGGTTAAAAAGGGGAATTTCATGGGATGCCTCTCCTTGATTTTTTTTTATGGAGTCTACCATGATGTGTACGTGAGAGCCACTCCAATAATTAGATGTGTAATCCTATTTTAGGCTCAGGGCTAAAAAATCGGGCGACTTGTGATTAAGTTGGACCAAACTAAAAAGAATAGCTGAGAGAGTGATGATTTTATGAAACCCACTACTCTAATTAATAGATGACACATCAAAATTTAGGCTTGGGACAAAATTCAGGCGCATCCTTGCCTAACATAGGGTGACACACCTAGTGGATGGGGTAGATTTCACATAAACATCACGATGGGCCTACCCACCGGAGCTGACAACTCCTTTGCTCACACGGCCACTCTTAAACCAATGAAGTAGATTATTGAAAAACTCTTCGAAGACATGGGAATGTAAATTCTAAATTAAGTGGTAGGTTCTTGCATACAAGAAAACATTTCATTCAACACCAGAATAAGTAGAAAAGAGAGTGACTGAAATGACAGAATTACATATAAGCAAGAGTAGCATCAAAGAAATTGGACCGATATGAGAGGGGTCCGTAATATATCTGTTAGACTTCCACCACAGGAGAAGACTGGTTCGCGCCGGACCTGTTCTTATGGCTAGCACTGATAGGGTAGATAAAGAACAAGTAGAAGCCAGTTAAGCTGGTGGACACCGCCAATATCCAAACCAACAAATCCAAGGCCAACGGTAGGATAGTCGAAACCCGATAAGCGAACAGAAGATGGAGCACTGTCAAGAGGGTCCAGATCGGAATCTTCAGCCTCTCCCTCTCCGATCCCTCCGGCAACCGATCATAAATGTGGATGCACAAAAACAACAAGATGACAGATGCGTAAATGGAGAGAATGAAAGCCACTGCCAATGTATCTTGTTGGGCACGGATCACAGCAATTACAGTGTTGAATGTGAGGAAGAAAGTAGCGAAGA
This sequence comes from Liriodendron chinense, assembly GCA_003013855.2. NCBI lineage: Eukaryota > Viridiplantae > Streptophyta > Magnoliopsida > Magnoliales > Magnoliaceae > Liriodendron > Liriodendron chinense. The sequence continues at coordinate 1,021,050 of PVNU02003892.1, read as the reverse complement.
AGGTCACATAGGGGAATTCGTTGCTTTCGGGGCTGGATGAGATGTCCATTTGGGGCTTTTGGATCAGTTTGGTATTCATGTGGGATTAGATAGACGTCGGAAGGGGAATGTGGGAAATCTATAAAAGAGAGAGAGAGAGAGAGAGAGAGAGAGAGAGAGAGGTAGTGATGATGAGGCTTGTTGATGTAGTGGTTGCTGCATCTCCTCTACACGTAATTTTATTTGGATAGCAGCTTCGTTTTCGTTGAAGCTTCTGAAAAGCTTCGTGGGTGGCTTCAAAATGTTGCGACGTGGACTTTCGCAGGCATCTCCTGCGCTCGGAATTTATGTGGGGCCCACTGTGATGTTTGTGAGAAATGGATCCGCGTGCAATCCTTGTCCCAGTCAAAATGGATCCGCGTGATGGAGCTAAAGCGCGTGAGGTGGGGTTCCAAGTAATTGCTAAAAAGAAGAGAAGAATGGTAGTGGAGTGCATCTTCCTCTTTCGTCGTTGCCATTATGCGTGAGAAGGCCCTCAGGTATTCAGTTTCTACTATGTGGGGCCTTTGCTCCAGCAATCCGAACCGCTCGCCCGGAAAATCTCTCAGATTGGGAGATCCTAGCGACCAATCCTGGTCGCCTTTTCAGCGGGCGCCTGTTCCACCTCTTTTGAAGCCACAATTCAAGATGTTAAGATTCTTCCATGGAGGGAGGAGATTGCAGACTTCTGAAAATCTTGATTTTTTATTTTTTTTTAATTTAGGGTGCGTTTGGTTGCATCAAATATCATGAAATTTCATGACAGTTACTGCTAATTTGGCACATGATTTCATGATATTTCGTGAAATTCAGTGCAACCAATCACATCCTCGATCAAGATGGTATCTCCAGCTGTTGTAATTTCGTGGGAGATAACCCTGCAGAAGGAAAACTATATGAAATCCCCACTCCACTTGGGACTACTGACCCATACTTCTAAGACTTGCTGACTCAACTCGAAACTCAACCAACTTGGTGAGATTTCAAGCTGGGTCTTGGAGAAACTTGGTGAGATTTTGAGAATCAAACCAAAATAGATTTGCAGCAAATTTTGTAATGGAAGAGCATTTATTGCTAGTAAGTACTCTTTTTTACTCTTGTAAGTCTTTAATTTGGAGGAATACTCAGGGTCTTTTAATTGTTTAGGGGAATTTGGATTTGCCCCAAGTCCATAGATTCATGGAGTTGTGGATTTGAAAAACCCATGGATTTGCAAATCCCCAACAAACATGGGAGATTGGAAATTTATGAATTTCACAAATCCATGTAAGAAATCTCCCCTGTATGAGAGAGAGAGGATAGAGATTTGAGCCTGCAATCTCCTCCATCATGGAGGGAGACATTGTTAACCAGTACAGCAACAACGTTGGAATTATTTAAGTTTACCATTTTATTTTCGTTGTGCGTAAATCTTTTAAATATGTATTTTTTGTTTTTAGAGATAACAAAGAATTTCATTCACAGAACAAAGCACCAAAGATGTGTAAAAACTAAACAAAGCAAAGAAAAAGAAAAAGGCCCAAATTTACAACAGAAAATTACAAGCAGCTTCCCCTCCCAAATTAGTCCCCCATTCCCTCACAAAGCTCAAAACTCTCAAAGAAACCCAGCCCGGAGTGTGACTCGCATCTCAAAAGCACCTTCTGCTCCTCTCTTCCCATATTCCCCATAAACCAAACAACAAACACAGATGAAGCAATCCTGAAATCCATACAGATGAAGCAAATCAAACAAATATTTGGTAATATCACTCCTGTTTCTGCAGGTTATACACAGACAAAACTCTTCCCCTTCCCAAGCTCCACACAGATGCTTCAGACAAGTGCCATAAAACCATACAGATGGAGAAAGATCGAATGGAGAAATGCTCGGACTAATCCCAACACCACAACATCTTATCCTTCTACCCATTAATTGGGCAATGTAAATGGATATGATTTAAGAGAGAAGACATTTCAACCACCTCATCATCTGCGAGGAATAGTTAGCACGAAAGAGTCCACACCACCAAATTTCCATAATGCGGAAAAAAAAAAATGAGCTGCCAGAAATTATCTTTTTATTAGTGGGTGTTACCCCCACCGTGTGGCTCACATGGATAGTATTTTGTATATCCACGCCGTCCATCTGTTTCTTCAGCCCATTTTATAATGATGGTATTCGAAAAATTATGCAAATCTAAATCTCAAGTGGACCATACCACTGGAAACAGTGCCAATTGAGAGCCCACCATTAAAAATTTCAAAGAGCCCATCGTAAGGTTCTGGTAATGTTTATTTGCAATCCAAGCTCTTCATAATGTCAAGAAGGTATGGATGAAGGGAAAATTTAAATATCAGCTTGATCTAAAACTTTTGTGGCCTGCAAAATGCTTTTAATGATTATTCATCACTCTTTCTATTGTTATGGTCCACCTGAGACTTAGATTTTCTTATAATTTTGGATCTAGTCTTAGAATTAGGCGTGACAATAGATGGACGGCATGGATATACAAAAAATACATCAAGGTAGGCCCCACACGGTAGGGGTAACACCCACTAAGGTGTTACCAGGGTAACACGCTCCCGTTCTTGCATCGGGAAGCTGGTGGGGCTCACCGTGATGGTTGTGAGAAATCCACCCCGTCCATCCGTTTTGCTAGATCATGTTAAGATGCAGGCCCAAAAATAAGGCAGATACAAAACTCAAGTGGGCCTCCAGACAAAAAAACAAAAAAAAAAAAATGTGGGTAAGAAAATGCCAACCGTTGAAACCTCGCTGGGTCCACTGCGATGTTTATATGCCATCCAAACCCTTGGAAGGTCATTCCCACCGAGGTGAACTGAAACCACAAAAATATTAACTGATCCAAAAAAATTCAGCCGCACTTGGAATTCCGAATCTGCCTATTTTTGGCCATGTATTAACTTTATTAGGTGAAATAGATGGATATGATAGATTTCTCGCAAACAAAACTATTGGCCCATCCAAGCACTAAACAGGAACTCCGTGCGAAAGGCTGGCTCTGGGGAAGCCTAGTGGGCGGGTTGTATTTTTCTTTGGGCGAATCGATACCAGGGACCTCAGTGTTGAAATGAGATTATCTTCACTTAGGTGCCGTTTGGTACACTGAAAAATAAGGTCTGAAAATTAATATAAGTGTTGAAAACTTGAAGTACTGAATTTTAGTATTTATAAGTACTGAAAAATCTGTTTGGTAATTTATCTAAAAAAGTCTTAATATCTGAAATTAAATACTTTTTCACGAATTTGTAATATTTGCCCCCTGTTGTTTCAATTTCTGTCTTTTGTAGAGTATAAGACAAAATACGTTAATGATATGCTATTAAATTTTGCACACCTATGCTCAATTCATATATATATCTCTCAAACATAATCTTTCAATTGATAAACTGTGTGTTGTATTCTTCTTAATGAAATAGTCATAACATTTCAATTAGTGTCTTTAAATTGAACAACTAAATATGTCATGTTTAACTGATAAATGTCGTTTTGAAGGTTATGATCATCTAATATTTATTTATTTATTATTGTTATTATTTTGAATGATACATTCATATTGGGCCCTATGTTCACAGTATTATTGATCATGAAACCAGTGGGCCCACCTATATGAACAAAACCTGAGATATGAGCCCATTTTTTTCTTATCATGTGGCTCACTTGAATTTTGGATCTACATCATTTATGGGCTCATTCCATTACATGTTATGAAAAAAGGGATGGACAAGGTGAATTTCTCACAAACATTATGGTGGGCCGCACCTAGTCATTGTCCATCCAAAGTTGGAGTGGATTAGGTGTTATTGAGGCAACATAAGATCGTGGGGCTCACCTTGATGTATGTATTCCATATTGTCCATCCATTTTTCTTAATAGATTAGGATATGGTCGCAAAAATGAAGAAGATCCAAATGTCAAGCGGACCACACCACATGGATTCGATTCCCACTATTAAAAACTTTTTGAGAGTAACAAAAGTTTTGTATCAAGCTAATATGTGTCTATTCCATTCATCCATATCTCAAGCGGACCACACTACATGATGTTCAATCCTTCTTCTTTTTTTCCTATAATACGCAAAACCCTCTCGCTGGAAGTTTCTAGACTGAAAGTTGGGTAAGACCCACCGTGATGTTTTTGATAAATCTACCCCGTACATATGTTTTTCCAGATCATTTTAGGTCATGGGACCAAAAATTAGGCAGATCCAAAACTCAAGTGGGCTGCATGACAGCTAATAGTGAGGATTGAACATAGACCATTGAAACATTTGTAAGGCCATAGAAGCTTTGAATCAGGTTAATATTTTTGTGTTTTCAGTTCATCCCAATAGGAATGACCTTATAAAGGGTATGGATGGTATATAAACATTGTAGTGGACCCCGGGGTGGTTTCAATGGTAAGAATTTCCCTACCCACTGTTTTTTGTTGTGCGGCCCACTTGAGTTTGGGATATGCCTCATTTTTATCTGATATCCTAAAATGATCTAGCAAAATGGATGGCTGGGGTGGATTTCTCACAAACATCACTGTTAGCACACCTAGCTTTCTCACGCATGAACTTCCTGTAAAGGCTTTGGCGTGAAATCCACGTCCCAAGCAAAACAGGATTGCATTGCCTGACATAATGGCACTTTGTGGTACCATATTCATGATGTGGCACCTTGTCCACTTGAGCTTTGAGTCTGTCTCATTTTGTGGCTTGTGCCTTAAAATAATGTAGCGAAATTGATGAATGTACTAGATATAAAATACATGTGTCATGATGGGGCCACAGAACTTTGCCACGTTAACTAAGTAGCTATGCAATTTGAGCTTTTAAATGTTTTAACTTAAAATCATTTACCGCATTTCATGTTAAGCGTTAGGTCAAAAGGAGAAAGCTTAAAAATTAACCCTTTTTTTAGTGAAAATTCAAATTAAGCATTCAAACTTTTTTATTTACTAAATGATCTAAATTAGAAAAATCACTGAAAAATGCATATTTCAGCATAAAGGGCTGAAATTAAGTTTTACCAAACAGGCCCTTAGTCTACCACTGTCGTACTTGGTTTTTCTCTACTTCTTCTAAATTTATCTAAAATAATATAGGACCATATACCCTTGGAACTAATTGATATAAACCTCCATAAAACTAATATATTTGGAGCATTATTTATATGAAAAGTCACTCGCACTTTCTAATTCCTGACCAATGAGATCACTGTTAGGATCAGTGTGCATCTGTTGACATGATAACATATCATGTTGTCATTTGTGTTGTGATTTATATCTTTTCTCTGTTTTCTTTCAATTTCAATGGTGCTATGTTTGTGATCAAGAAGGGATCCAATGGGTTGAGACCGATACTTGAGGTCTTAGACTTGACTAATATACATAGGCCAGCTTTTCTTTCTTTTTTTTCTTTTTTATCCTTCACCAGGACCTGTCCCAGACCCAACCCAAATTTTAATTGGTTGGGTAGGGAGTGAAAGTTTTGACCCAATTATTAAATAGGCCAGGTCCAAGACTTTCCTTGACCCGACCCATTTGCAAACTTACATATATTTTCATTTCATAAATTCACCTCTTTTAGTTTAATAATTGGGAATGTATTTCACCTCCAAACCCAAACCACTAAAATATATGTCAAAAGTCTAGGTCAGGTCCATGTCAAAAACAAACCGAGCCATTTATTCAGCGGTCTGGATCTGGATCCGGGTCCAATCCTTGACCATTTTGTCTTAAAATCAGGCAAAAAACTCCTAGATTCTACCATCGTATATTTGTTCATTCCTTTTGTTGAATATTGACCCTTGCTTTATTTTTTTAATTATCCATCCGTTTGATGGATTGGAATTGCAGAACAAGATTCATGTAGCCGAATATAATTAACTGGGATACGATCCAGATGATGGTGATGATCTACTTGACGAATATGTACTTATGGGTAATAAGTTTCAGTCTACTTCACATGGCCAACCACAGAGAGTCCAAAATCATATCACCAGCTTGGATCACTGCATCACAGAGCCCATGTACCAAAATCATATCATAGAAACTCTTTAGTCAACCACTCTGTTAACTCAATATAACACTCTGTTAACTCAATATAACACATCTTCCTCATATCCCAATTGAGGAAACACTTGACAATTAGTACACCTGATCCAGGTACGTGAGGCCGAGAGCCACAACCATGGACATAACCGACTGTCCGGCTCAAAATTCAGGCCGATCCACTTGTCAGGTGGACCACAACATAAAAAAACACAAAGCAACAGCCACTTTTTTTCCTGTGTGTTCAGAGGAAAGAAATCAGTTAGTTATTCATCTAAGCTTAGTTTGATTCATTTAAGTAGAGTTAGGAAGATGACATATAGGTTGTACATATCGCCCAATATCTTCCATGACCGATACAGCAGGATCCGCCCAAGACCGCCTGGAACAGGAGTGATATGACCCATATGCCAGACCTGATGTGGAAGCCCGAAAATCACAAAGACCAGACAAGCCGCCTGCTGGTAGTGATGTTGGCCACAAATTCATAGCCACTGATACAAATTCAATGTGCAAAATGAAAATCATATGGCTAGTGATGTCCAATCAGTGCCATTATAGCATACCCTCCCATCTACAGTGGACTGGCAATCTGGGTTTCATATGCCAGAGCTCAGCTGAAGCTCCAAGACCCCTAGGAGAATTAGTACAAATCTCGAATTATCTTCAAATAGAAAATTTTCCTGCAAAACAAAAGGGACTTGCCAAAGGACACCACATGTCATCCCACAATGTTCTGGCCCAAAGTCTGACCAGTCTAGACGTCTGCCCATCAGGTGGGGCCCACACATGCTGAATATGGGCCATTTGCCTTTATAACCACCCATCTCTTTATTCCGCAATTGGGCCCTGACTGATGAACAGCACAGATCTGGCATCAACATCAGCGTGACCCCCCTGGGTGGTCCCACTTGCCGGGTTCAGTAAAACCGAAGCCAAGTACAGGTAGGAAGTTCCAATTGATGCAGGGGATGAACACGCTTTGGGCTCGAACCGAACCCAACTAGCCCAACCCAAACTTTTGGTAGCTAATGGGTTTGGTCGGGTTGAAGTTGGGCTGGCCTCCCATTGAAAATCCTCAGGCAGACCCCAGATAACGTTGGGCTTGGGTTGACTCACGCAAGTTAACACAACCCGAACCTGACCTTAAAATGCATGACGCAAGCAAAAGACCATAGCCTGCATGGAAAATCAGGTTAAATGGGAATCATGCTTGTTGTCGCTCTGCTTTGTAGCATTCACAGTCAGAAAGAAAAAATAGGTTTATGATAGGTTGTTACAGGTGTTACTTTAAATGGTATTATTTGATGGTTGGATGTTTAATTTTATGCATTAACCCAGCCCACCAGAATTTTGTTAGTGTTGAGAAGTCATTACTTCGTCCTCTTGAGGTTAGGTTGAGCTTGGATCGACCTTCAACCCGACCCAATCCACCTGAGCTGCAGCCCGAATCTGCTGTGAAAGGATCGTCTGATAAAAAAGGACGCAAGTGATTGCATCAGATAACAAATGCCCAATCCACATAACACTTCAATTCTCACACTGAAAATCCTAAAGTGGAATATCTCCCATATCCATACAAAACGGGCAAACACTGCGTGTCCATTTTGCCATCAACCCCCTCCTTCACTTTTATTGTTACAAAGGAGGCAGAAGCACTGACAGATGCCACTCATATATTACTCTAATTTAGTACATGAATTACCAACTCAACTCACCAACGCCAAAGGAGGCCAAGGAGAGAGATGCTTACTACAACAGGCAAGATATTTAGTTGGGCCCCATCGAACAAACACAGCTCCAGACTGATGGACAGATGATTTGCAGTTCCTTCGAATCCCCAGATGCTGCATATAGACTGAACACTTGAAGCTGTTCATGAAGGGGTAAAAAACTGAAACATGCATGCAAACAATGGGTCAGTTATTTAGTAGATAGCAGATGGTAAACACAACCATTATGATGGATGGATACACCCGACAGTTTCCTCTTCTGGTGACACAAATATATGAAGCTGTAGAATTCTGTACTACCAAAAACAGAAAAAGGGGGTGTATTTATGATCCAGGGTGACTGTGGATAACAATTTCAAACACAAAAACATTTATACACCATTTTTTTTGCATAACATTTACAGGCACCAACACTGCCGCCGCCACCATCACTGTCAACATCGTTATCATCATCATCACTGCCATCATCATCATCATCTCAACCTTTCTGTTAAAGAACATCATGTTGATAAGATTTGAGTGTAGCTGACATGAGGATTTTGAGATGGATGAGTGGCAAGATGGAGGAGGACAGGATTAAAAATGAATGCATTCAAGGGAACTTAAGGGTCTGTTTGGTTTTCCAATTTCCTATAAAATGCAAAGTAAATGAACCATCATTTACATTTGTAAAGAAAATATGTGAAGTAAATTGTAATCATTACATTTTCACATTATAAAACTACAACTTTTACAGTAATTTCTGCATGAAACCAACAATGTATCATCATTGCAGTCAAATGAAAGTGATGTTACCACATAATTACTAAAGTAATCACTGCCCATTTACAACAATTTACCGTTGTAATTGGAAAACCTAGCAGACCCTAAGAGTCGCACCAATAGGTAATAAGATGAAGTAGACTCAGATAGTTTGGTCATGTGCAACGGAGACCATGAACCCCGCCGATTAGGAGTTGGTACAACTTGAAGGCTCTAAAAGGCCAAGGGGAAGGCCCGAAAGGATGTGGATGGACATAGTAAGAAAAGAGACATAATGACCTATGGTCTAACTGAAGGCCTGGACCTTGATAGAGTAGAATGGTGGAACAGGATTCGTGTAGCTAACCCAAATTAATTGGGATAAGGCTTAGATGATGATCATCATCATCAGCATCTTAGCTTTTGCATGGTTAGCAGGGAGAAATCGCATTCTCATGTTGGACAACCTTCAAAGAAATGGCAATATCCTGCCAAATGCCTGTTTGCTGTGTCTTGACAATGAAGAGTTGGTGGATCACATTCTTATCCACTGTCCCTTCACGGTTAATCTTTGGTGGAGCGTTCTTCGTCTAGCAGGAGTTTCCTGGGTTATGTCATGCTTGTTTGAGAGCCTCCTATCCTTGTGCGGAGGACGGAGGTTGCATGGGAAAAAGGAAATGGAGATGCATCCTTCTAGCAATCATCTAGGCGGTTTGGACTGGGAGGAACAACAGAAATTTTAGGAGCAAACAGTCCACCTCAGCTTCTATATTCTCCAAAGTGCTGATCTGGTTTAGAGAATGGGCCCCATGAGTTTCGTGGATGTCGTGGGGGTGGGGGTGGGGGTTGGCTTGTCGTCTCTCTCTATTTTCCCTTGTTGCTTTTTTCTTTTCTTTTGTTTTTTGTTTTTTCTTTTCGGCTTTTAGCCGCTTAATAAAGTGTTCATCTTTCAAAAAAAAAAAAAATCATCAGCATCTTAGCCTTTCTCCAAGCAAGTTGGGGTCAAATTTTATATGTTAGATAGGCAAAAGTTCCACAATCAGTTGTCCACTCGACATCAACCTTTGTCTCTTACTAGAGGCTCAAAATAAACAGTTACAAACATATGCTCTTTTTTTTTTTAAAGATGACAATTTATTTATCAAGACGGCGAAGCCGGACGTATACAAGGAAACAGAAAACAAAACAAAAGGACCCAAAATGCACTAGAGGCCTCAACTCTCAGCAAAGCTGCCGACCATTCAAAAACACTTGATTTTCCTCGAAGAAAAACTCCCCTCAGATTACCACACATACCAAAAGCATTTGTTGTTCCACTCTTTCCAAACAGCCCAAAGCCCGGCTAGGAGAGAGACTCCAAACCACAGGACCAAATTTACCATGACCACCTACGTGCCACTGCATGAAGAAGCCTTCAATTGACCTCGGCATAACCCAAGAAACAGCAAAGGGTCTGAAGAACTATCCCACACCTCCCTAAAGAACAGACAATGCAGAAGAAGATGATTCGTCAACTCGTCACTTTGCCAACACAAAGGGCAAGTAATGACGAGGCCCCTCTTCCTTAAATTGCGTCAACCACCTATTCCATCTAACTAGCCAAGCAAACACCACCACCTTAGTGGGGGCACCATAGGACCAAAGAAAAAATGTGCGCTTTATCGCCTATACAAGGGCGACATCAGATAGCATAAAGAAAAGAGATTTGACTGAAAACTTCCCCGACTTCGCCTCTAACCACAGCACCGCATCAACCCCTTCCAAAAGAGAAACCCCTGATAGCTGATTTAAGAGGGCCACCAACTCTTCAAATTCGGACTAAGGAGGTCCCTTTTTTTATAAGAGAGTCCAAACCCTCGATCCACATGGAATGAAAAACAACGATTAACTAAAATATGAGGGTCCACAGCCACTTGAGCAAGTTTGGAAAGAGATCTTGACATAGGACAGCCCTAATTATGATGCATGCTCATGAACATAATTAAACAGCGGAAAATAAAAGAAATAAATAATCTAAAATTCAGAATCACTCATCATAAATTAAGAAAATCCACAAGGAGCTTGCAATGGATCAGGCTAATCGTCACAACCACGAAGTTTGAGTTTCAAGTATAGCTAGGGTTGGATCCGGCGAGGGATAGGACATCCCGATCTTGCATGGTTATAACCCAATCAATCAAGAGGAATCTCTAATCCAGAAAATCAGGGGATTTCGAATTAGGGATTTCAAAATCTAAAAACTTTAGGGTTTATGCTCAAAATCAGATTTTGGGATTCTGGCTGATGAAGCAAATAAGTTTAGAAAAGATAGAATTACCTGTAAGAAGGATTAGAAGGGCGCAAGAAGCAATTAGAAGAAAAGGGTTATCAAGGAAGAAGAAACATCACCATGAGAGAGAGAAAAGAGAGAGAAGAAGCACCAAGAGGCTTTCATTAACCAATAATAATCAACTAATCCGGTTTTAGGGCTTAGCCCACTTAAATAAGCAAATAAAAGACATAAAATTACTAAAATACCCCTAAAACTAAGCAAAACGCATAAATAAACAAAAATGCGGGAAAGTTCGGGCGCTCGGTTCAGTCGCCCGAAGTCGTCCGAAAACCTCCAGAGAGGTTCAAGCGCTCGATGGGGCGCCCGAAGGCAGTGGTCGGGCGCCCGAAGATGTATCTTCAATCTTCTCATTTCTTCCTTCACACGCGTGTCTTCCCTGAGTAGGGTCTTCTATGTGTTCAATCAGATGTGAAGGGTCTTCAGCGGGTCTTCAGTTCCTCAATAATCGCCTATGTTGGCGCCTTCTCCGTTGGTACACCTTAAATGATTTTGTGTCCGCATCAATTCCCCTCGGGTGAGAAAAACTCGACTCCGGCGAGTTGAAATATTTGTAGCGTTCTAGTAGATCTGGATCAATACTCTGCAACGCTTCTCCCGTCAGCCAAGTAGATTCAGACAAAGGTTTCTTTTTCCATTTGACAAGATACCTCTGAAACCGCCATCTCTCGTAGATACTATCTCGTCATCCAAGATTTCCTCAATTTCTTCTTTATCGGTAATGGGTGGAGGAAGGGGTAGGAAGGGGTTGTGTAGCAAAATCAGAAAAAGGCCATGAAAGGGACAATGGGTCGACCATGGGATTGTGGTAATGGACTAGATCTTCCGCATTAAAAGTTAGGATTAATGCCCATTTCAGGTGAAAGGTCAATCCGATACGCGTTGGACCCAACCTCTTGTAATATCTTGAATAGTCCAGCACTACGCTGCTTGTAACTTTTTAGCGGATCTTTGAGAGAATCGCTCTAGCCTTATTCGCACCATTACGTAGTCTCCTTCCTGAAATTCTTACGCTCTACGATGAGAATTAGCTGAAATTTTATAATTATCATTGTTCTTACTTATCCGCTGTCTAATATGTGTATGCAAATCATGAATATGATGTGCAAATGCATCGGCTGATTCAGAAGACCGTTTGGTAACAGACATAGGTAAGAGATCTATGGGCATTCTAAGTTTATAACCACTTACAATTTTAAAAGGACTCAAACCTGTAGATCTATTAACTGACCATTATAAGTAAATTCAGCAGTTGGTAGAATTAGGTCCCAAGTCTTAACATGTTCACCCAATAGACAACGTAGAAGATTTCCAAGACTACGGTTTACCACTTCAGTTTGACCATCTGTTTGTGGGTGGTAAGCGGTAGAAAATTGCAAACGAGTTCTCATAATGTACCATAGTGTCTTCCAAAAATAGCTAGTAAATCTGACGTCACGATCAGACACTATGGTTTTAGGTAACCCATGGAGACACACCAAACCATCAAAAAAGATACGAGCAACATGAGACACATCCAATGTTTTCGAATATGGGAGGAAATGCGTCATCTTAGAAAAACGGTCCACAACGACAAAAACGGAATCATGCTTCTTGATTGTCTTGGGAAGCCCAAGCACGAAATCTATACTAATGTCCTGCCACGGAATATGTGGCACTGGCAATGGCGTATACAGCCCGGTATTTTGCTTTTTATGGTTTGCCAGCTGACATGTACGACACTGCCCTAAAACTTTGGCTACGTCTCACTTGAGACTTGGCCAATAGAAACGATCTTCCACAAGGGTAATGGTCTTATCACGACCAAAATGGTCAGCTATCCCTCCTGAATGAAGCTCCTAAATGAGGAATTCACGAAGGAACATACAGGGAATACAAAGTCGATCTCCTTGAAAAGGAAGCCATCTTTAAGAACATACCCACCCGTGATACGCTAGTTATTCGAGAGCGAAGCGTAAGTACCCCCAAAATTAGGACATGTGGGGTACTCATCTTTCAGTTGCTCAAATCCGACTACCTCTACACTCAAGGAGTTGAGCAACGCCACTCTTCTACTAAGGGCATCCGCTAGTTCGTTTTCAACCCCGGCCTTGTGTTTCAGAACAAACGAATATTCCTGAAGAAACGCTACCCACTTAGCATGCCTTAGGTTGAGTTTCTTCTGAGAATGTAAATATCCCAAAGCCTCATAGTCAGAAAACAAAACGAATTCCTACGGTAGGAGATAGTGTTGCCAATGTCTCAGGGATTGCACTACCGCATAAAATTCTTTGTCGTAAGTAGAGTACTTTTGTTTTGCCTCATCAGTTTCTTACTGAAATAGGCTACTGGGTGTCCCTCTTGACTTAACACTCCACCTATACCGACACCAGACGCATCACACACTACTTCAAAGACTTTCAAAAAGTCAGGTAGACACATGACAGGAGCTTCTACCATCTTGCCCTTAATTTCCTTGAAAGCCTTGACTGCGGCTTTAGACCACACAAACTCTCACTTTTTCATGCACTCAGTAATGGGAGCCATGATCGTGCTAAAACTCCTAATGAACCGACGATAAAAAGTTGCTTAAGCCGTGAAAGCTTCGCACCTCATGAATGTTCCTCGGTTCAGGCCATTCAACTATGGCCCTGACCTTTTTAGGGTCTGCGCGCATTCCTTCAGATAACACTATAAATCCTAAGAACACAACTTGACTAGATATGAACGCACATTTCTTAAAATTAGCGTATAACTATTCATTCCTATGGATGCTACAGACCTACTTCAAATGTTCAAGGTGTAATTCCTTAGTGGTACTATAAATAAGAATGTTGTCAAAGTACACCACTAGGAATTTTCCCATAAACAGCCTCAAAACTTGTGTCATCACCCGCATGAAAATACTAGGTGCGTTAGTCAAGCCGAAGGGCATGACCAACCACTCATACAGCTCATCTTTCATTTTAAACGCAGTCTTCCACTCATCTCCTAGGCGTATACGGATCTGGTGATATCCACTCTTGAGACCTATCTTAGAGAATATAGTGGACCTGGCTATCATGTCAAGCATGTCATCAAGTCTAGATATAGGGAAACTATACTTGACAGTAATTTTGTTTATGGCACGGTTGTCCACACACATGCGCCACGTACCGTCTTTCTTTGGCGTCAACAATGCAGGCACGGCACACGTGCTCATACTCTCTTGGATGAAACCATTTTCCAGAAGCTCATCAACTTGCTTCTTCAACTCTGCGTGCTCCGTAAGGTTCATCCTGTAGTGAGGAAGGTTCGGTAGAGTAGACCCTGGGACAAGGTCAATGGCATGCTGTATATCCCTCATAGGTGGCAACTCATTTGGTAAGTCTTCAGGAAATACATCACTGTATTCCTTCAGGACCAAGGTCACCTCACAGGGCAACTCTGGTGGAACCTCAGGTGTAATCTCTCTAGCCACAAGGGCATACACCATAGAATCTTCATTAGCCTCTTTTTCAAACTCTCTTGCGTTGATTATATGGAAAGACTTAGGCTTAGATTTTCCCACTCTACTAGGCTCGCTTGCCTTCTCATTCTTCTTCTTCCCTAGTATGCTCTCAGGTGGCATGGAGTTAAGTTTGATCTTTTTACCGTTATGCATGAAGGTACACGCATTCGAACGGCCGAAGATCGTGACATCATTATCGAATAGCCACGGTCTACCTAAGATAACATGTCCCACATCCATAGGTAAAATATCACACCACAGGGACTCCTTATATAACCCAAACACGATGGGGACTAAACATTGATGGGTTATATAAGGTGCTAATGGAAATCACATTCTGACAACTTCCACTGTCCACTATCACCTTACAATTCTTTTCACCATACTTAGCAATAGTGTAAAAGATAGTGTTTCGACGCCAGTCAACACTATTTCTAGACTGAGCTAGCACACGCCTGACTACTACAAGCGTTGCTTCTACATCTAATTCTTCCTCATCAGTAAGTCCTCCTTCAGGGTGATACTCTTCTACTTCATAATCACCCTGGTTATCTCCACCCTCGTGAGACTCGCCCACAACTAAGGTTTTTACACGATTCTTCGTAGGACACTGATTAGACATGTGGCTAAGATTGCCAGACTCATAGCACCTCACTTGGCTCATGTTACTAGGACCAGCACCAAGAACCCCTTTACCCTTGTCCTCTTTAGGCCTAGGCGAAATAGTCACCTGCACTCTAGGTTGGCTACCAACGTTAGGTCTAGTCCCCTGGGAACTAGATCTAGCACTGGAGTCTCAGGACTTAAAACGACGAACGACAGGAGCCTTTAGATATTGCTCTAACTCCTGCACGACTTGATATGCTTCATCCAAGTCCGTTAAGGGCCGAGTCATAAGCTCAGCGCTGAAAATCCGCACGAAGGCCCGTCTTGAAATGTGAGAGCGTTACTAGATAGTCTTCATGGATATCACATCGCATCATATATTCTTCGAATTTAGCAATGTAGTCAGTGGCAGACATTGACCCCTTGGCGTAAGGATTGCTATTGGTAAAGGAGCTTCTGACGATATGAGAGAGAAAGGTACTTCTCCTTCAACTTCTCTTTCATCTCATACCAATATGTGATAGGGGCCCTACTAACTCTATCTATCTTACGCTCGGTGTTGGTCCAAAATAGCTTGGCTTGGCCCACAAGTTTCATCTTGGCAAACCGCATTTGACGGTTTTCTGACATGCCATACCACTCAAAAGTAGTGGTCTATATCAGCGACTCAGTCAAGGAATGCCTTGGGATCCAGGCGTCCATCAAAACTCGGGGCCTCAACTCTCACATTTTTCATCGCAGGCTCATCTGGATTATAGCGGTCTTGATGATCATATGTGGCTCGTGCCTCTCGCACAACGCCACGACCGTTACCACGATCCATATCCTCATTATTTCCACGTGCGGCAGCGCGTTCTTCAATGATTCCTCCCACCTGGGAGTGCGCATCATCCCCTACAGCGAGGTTTTCCTTTTGGGACGCCTCTAGTTGCTCAACCTTAATCATGGTAGTGATGATTTGGTTATCAAGGCGGGCAAACTCACGCTTCTGACTTGCTTCTAGAGCGGTTATCTTCTGTATCAATTAAGCAAGTTGCTCAGATAACTGCTCGTTATTCATAGTAGGTTGAAGTCCGAAACCTCTACCTCTTCTCGTGGGCATACAATTAAAACTTGAACCAAACTCTACCCAACTAGACTACTAGGTGTTATGACTCACAAGATGAATGCGATGAATGCAAAACTAATATGAACTGACACAATTAAATTAAAACAGGAAACAACTCGAATCTGGAAATTTTCCAAATTAGGAAACTTTCTAAAGTTGGAAAGTTTCCAAAATTGAAAACTTTCTAAATCTGGAACTTTCCTAAATTAAACCTAAAAAATCAAAACACTAATTTGATACCTTGATCTAAGACAAAACCATGCAAGCCTATGCTCTGATACCAAATTTGACGTAGGACAGCCCTAATTATGATGCATGCTCATGAACATAATTAAACAGCGGAAAATCAAAGAAATAAATAATCTAAAATTCAGAATCACTCATCATAAATTAAGAAAATCCACAAGGAGCTTGCAATGGATCGGCCCAATCGTCACAACCACGAAGTTTGAGTTTCAAGTATAGCTAGGGTTGGATCCGGCGAGGGATAGGACCTCCCGATCTTGCATGGTTATAACCCAATCAACCAAGAGGAATCTCTAATCCAGAAAATCAGGAGATTTCGGATTAGGGATTTGAAAATCTGAGAACTTTAAGGTTTATGCTCAAAATCAGATTTTGGGATTGTGGCTAATGAAGCAAATAGGTTTAGAAAAGATAGAATTACCTGGAAGAAGGATTAGAGGGGCACAATAAGCAATTAGAAGAAAAGGGTTATCAAGGAAGAAGAAACATCACCACGAGAGAGAGAAGAGAGAGAAGAAGCACCAAGAGGCTTTCATTAATCAATAATATTCAACTAATCCGTTTTTAGGGCTTAGCCCACTTAAATAAGCAAATAAAAGACATAAAATTACTAAAATACCCCTAAAACTAAGCAAAACGCGTAAATAAACAAAAGTGCGGGAAAGTTCAGGCGCCCGATCGGTCTCCCGAAGTCGTCCGAAAACCTCCAGAGAGGTTCGGGCACTCGACAGGAAAAGTCCGGGGATGTATCTTCAATCTTCTCATTTCTTCCTTCACATGCATGTCTTCCCTGAGTGGGGTCTTCTACGTGTTCAATAATCGCCTATGTTGGCGCCTTCTCCGTTGGTACGCCTTGAATGATTTTGTGTCCGCATCAGATCTTGAAGCTTGCGATCACCAAGCCACACATCCTTCCAAAACGTTACCCTAGAACCATCACCCACCCAAAAACCCACCCCTCTTACAACCACATCTTTTAAGACCATAATAGACGTCCACATTCCCGAACCACTACATGAAGGGACCTTTTTGGGCCCCAACCTTCCCACTCCACCCTACACTCCAAATCCATTTCCGCAAAAAAAAGGTTTAATTCATTAAGCCCAAATTGTGAATCGCCAAACCCCTTCCTCTTTTGGTCTACAAACATCAACTCACTTCATCATATGGAATTTCTTTTTCACCTTCCCACCTTGCCATGGAAAATCCCCTCTTAAGTTTCTCCAACTTCTTGAGCACCCCCTTCGGACATTTGAAAAGAGATAAATATAGAGGAAGGTTCAAAAGCACTGCTTTTATAAGTGTAATTCTACTGCCCAAGGGCCCACTATTCCAAAGTCCAAATTAATTACTTCCTTTCGAATTTTTTATGACCGGATCCCAAAGCTGCTTCTTCACTTCCCCAATGCAGAGAGGAAGGCCTAAGTAGGTTGTAGGACCCTGCCTACATCCAAACACTCGAGCAAGAGACCCCACTTCCTCCTTAGACTACCCTTTACCCAAAATTAGGTGGAGATTTACTAATAAGCTCGACACCACTTCAAACCAAGCAATAGCTAGCCAAAGATTATCAATCTGAAAGACCCCTAGATCACAGAAAAGGATGGTTTCAACCGCAAACTAAAGATTAGACACTTGGAAATCCCCTCTATACACCTTGAAGCCCGCAAATAGACCTTCACTAACCCCTTTGGATAATATTGTACTCAATGCTTCTACCACAACAACAAACAAGAATGGCGAAAGGGGATCCCCTTGCCTAAGACCCCTAACTGACTTGAAGAAAGCTTTGGAAGGTCCATTGGCTAGGACTGAAAATCTAGCCAAGCCCACGCACTCTTGAGTTCCCACTTCTCCATTTAACCCCACATCCCATTCGACACAATATATAATCTAGGAACCCCCAATCAACATGGTCATAAGCTTTCTCCTAATCCAACTTGCAAACCACTCCCCTTTTCCCCTCTCTATGGTGCAAATTGATATCTCATTTGCAATCAAAGAACTATCCAAAATTTGCCTACCTCCCACAATGGCACCCTACACCTTAGAAATAATACAACCCAAAATGGCACGAAACCTACAAGAAAAAACCTTGGTGAGGATCTTGTACAGAGAGCTTTTGAGATTGATCAGGTGGAAATCTTTTAGACAATTAGTACGTTCCCTTTTCGAAAATAAAGCTATGAACGTTGCACCCATCACCAACGCTAGTTTGCTATTTTTCGAAAACTCACCAATGAAAACCATAACATCTTTTTTAAGAATATCCAAAAAAAAAATCTGAAAGAAGGCGATCGGAAACCTATTCGGACCCAGCGCTTTGTCCCTCCCCAATTCCTGAATAGCTTTCTTCACCTTGTTCAAAATAACCCTTTCCAATGACGCGGCCTCTTCTACAGATAAAACCTCGAAGCACAAATTATCAAACTCAGGTCTAGATATATTGGGAACAAAGAGTAAATCCTCATAAAAAGACACAATGGCCTCGCAAACATTCAATTTCCCTTCTTCGAGAAACCGGCCATACTCCCCGTTATTCCCCCACCCAAGGATTTCTCAAAAGAAAATCTGGGGACATGAAAATCCCCTCCTATACATATCATCAATCCATTGCCATACAAGGGATCTATAGGCTTCTTTTTGTCTTTTTCTTTCTCTTTTCTTTTCTTTTTTTAATGGCCTCGCAAACATTCAATTTCCCTTTAAGCAGCCGTACTCCCCGTTATTCCCCCACCCGAAGATTTCTCAAAAGAAAATCTGGGGACATGAAAATACCCCTCCAATACATATCATCAATCCATTGCCGTACAAGGGATCTATAGGCTTCTTTTTTTCCTTTTTCTTTTCTTTCTTTTTCTTTCTTTTTTTTTTTTTTTTTTTTGGAGCAATAGCTGAAACTTTTTTTTTTTTTTTTTTTTGAAAGGCGAAAAAATTTTATTAAAGAAAGAGCAAACTGCACAGACCAAAAAAAAAAAAAAAAAAAACTGGATAAGCTCCTGGAACCAAACTCTACGGACCTCCCACCCTAGGGAGCCCAATCCCTAAACAGCACTAACACACGAGACACCACCCCTGCACAAGAGCTGGATAAGCTTCTGAAACATCTGTTGTTACGCTTGGCCCAGACTGCCCAGAAGACCACAAGCAGTGATATACGCCATTTTCTTTTACCCAAAACTCCCCCCATATCCACATGCCAATGAGACAGAAGATCGTCTATGGATCTAGGCATAACCCAGGAGACTCCCACAATACAGAGAACTTTGCTCCAAACAGCTGACGTGAAACTGCAGTGAATGAGCATATGATCTACTGTTTCAGCTGCTGAGAGGCAAAGAGGACAGCCGTTAGGAATCTGCATTCCTCTCTTCCTCAGATTGTCGATCGAAAGGATTTTGTTTCTTCCCGCCAGCCATCCGAAAGCCACAACTTTTGGAGGGGCCCCATACTGTTGCAAGGAGCGGCGAAGGAATGGGCAGCCAACGAGTTATAGAACTTATTAAATATGAACTTCTAGTGTTGGCTAGTGTTGTTAAATCGTTCTATAGCTGAAATGATCCTTCATATTAAATCGTCCTATGAGCATATGATCCCTCATATTTGGAGGGGCCCCATACTTCCAGAGATGGCTAGTGTTGTTAAATCGTTCTATAGCTGAAACTTATAAAAATGCTCGTCGGAATTTTTCAGATAAAATCACGTTTCCTGATCAAATTTTCATATGAAATTTCAAAAAATAATAATAACAGTAAATTGAAATTTCACCCATCTTGTAAAGCATTGACTGGATTTTCTTAGCAGAAATGAAATGAGATTTCAGCTGAAACTTTTGAACCTTTTCTGTTGCTTTTAAAAGGAGAAAGATTGCTCTATTAAGAAGAGAAATATGATCACAAGAATGGAAAGAACATAAGGTTACCTCTATTCTGACGGTAGAAGTGAAATCTCAATTTCCTGGAGAGACTTTCCTTTGGTTTCAACCACGTTCCTTTTCACAAAGAATACTGCCATCAAGCAGAAGGTAGAAAATATCGAGTACAAGATCTGAGGTCCGAGTTGTTCCAGCAAGCGCAAGAACAGCAAACCAACAAAGAAATTCACCATCTGAAAGTCACAAGTAAACGGATCCAACGGTTGAGAAGAAAGAAGGCGTCTTAAGTTCTTCATGAATATAATGGAAATTAAGAGAACTACATGCCTAGATGACAGTAATTGTCTAATCTTTCATCAACAGAAAACAAAAGACCAACAACCAGAACAACGGAAAATTGACTGTAATCGGCTCCCGGGAATGGAAATTCAATGATTTTGAAATACGTAAATATGGTCTCCCAAACATTGTATTGGGCATCAATAATTTTTTTCTTGTTTTATTATTTACTTCTTCATCCTTTTTTCTAAGTCAATACTTCTTTTTTTCCTACTATTATTTATTATTCATCTTTTTTCTTTTCAAAGGCATCCGACCATAATCAAAATTGGAGCCATGTTTCACAAACATAGGTTTTGGGTTCAATTCCCCAATTTATCATTCTAGAAGAGAGAGAACTGAATGATACTTGGCCCACGAAAATGAATATTATCCCCAGGCCCTGCGTTTGTATAAATGAGAGCCATAGCTAAGTGAACCAGTCCATTGATGGTATCCAAAAAAACACCCATACTAGAGAACCAAGCCCCTCCAATCTCTCGCCCAATGAGCAGGGGTAGATCATTGCACTATTTTTCTTTTTCTTTTTCTTTTCTTAACCACACTTTTCCAACCAACTGAAGGGTCTCGTCACGAATGTTCTGGGCATGCTCCATCCAATGGGCCTCATCAATTCCAACTTTCTGAATTAATGAACATGGGCACAACCTGTACAAACTCAAGGTCTCAGAGATCCTACACAGATCTCTGGGACAAGGATCAAGCAAATCCTACTAAAAAGTTTGTCCCTTTCCACAGTTCCACTATTGAAGGAGAAAAACGGGTAGAAAAATATTACCCAATGCACACACATGCAGATTGCCATAGCTTTCGCTCGAATCCGGCTGGGAAAAATTTCTGGTAAGAGAAGGCCAGGGACTGGACCAGCTCCAAGTGCAAATGTCAGGACAAACCTGCATAAAGAAGTTCATATTTAGCCTCCCTAACAAAGGGACAACAGGATCCAACAGGATCCCATAGAGAACATTCTAAAGCAGTATTCTATTTTTACTCCTACACAGTACAGTGGAAAATAAATTGATAAACTTTATCAAACAGTTTTGATGGCCAAGCCTTAACAAAGTGTAGATGTCTCCATGTGAAAAATATATATCCTTAAACTGATAACTACCACTTGAGATCTCATTTTTCACGGAGTCTTCATCCACTCAGCCAAGAAGTAGATCTTTCTTTCATTAACACTCAAACTTGGAGAACCCAAAGATCATTTTTCCAATCAAAACCCAGCGTATGAACAATGAGTTTCATGAAATATCATAACAAATCTGCTTATGATTTTTTAGTTCCGCTATCTAAAAGACTATAATCATTCGCATGTACTACAATTGATAATACCAATGGGACTCCATTTCAAAAAAAAAAAAAAAAGGGTCAGACATGAATATTTGAAGTTGATGAACCAAAGTGAATTGTAAGGGCCCATTTGGGTGCCACTTAAAAATGATTTCATCTCTTTTTATTTGAATGTAAGTTTGTATTAGCAAACAATTTTTCGGTAAAGATTAAGACCCTGTTCGGTAGACGCCTAAAAATCAGTAAATCTCATTTTACTTTATGGTAATTATGCATTAGAGAACTTGATCTCTGATATAGTAATGAGTTCATGTTAAAAATTATTACATATTAGAGATCAAGATGCATAATTACTGTTAACTAAAATGAGATGAACTCATTTTCACGCGTCTACCAAACAGGGCCTAAAATATAACCAAGGAATATATATATACTCTGATACAGAATTAATATTAACTAAAATGAGACTGAAAACATTTTTTAAGTGCCACTTGAACATGCCCTAAAAATTAAAACTTGCCACCCAAAATCAAAATGAGTTTTAGGAATAAAAAATTGCCTTCAAAGTAATAAATTATCAGAAGCAAGGCAGAGGTACATTAGTGATATCCTTCAAAGCCATAGTGTGTGTGTGTGTGTGTGTGTGTGTGTGTGTGTGTGATTTGAAATCCTTCAAAGTCTATCACCTATCAAGACCGTCTATCCATTTTGAGGCTTGGAGTGGCATAGGAGACTTCGGTATAATAAGCAACAGCATCAAATTCAAACTGTCCTGAACCCTAAGTTCTGACAAAAGTGGCACAATTTTTTCCATTAAAAAACAAAAAGTTTAAAAGCTTTCTGATCGACTTGAGATTCAGCCAAGTTGACTCATACTCGGGCTCTGGTTACCAAGCCCAAACTCCGAGTGCTATACAACCAGAGGGGTTTTCATTGACATGGTCAAGTCAACTTGGAAATTCAAAGAAATATTTGTAGCAGTCCAAGTTTCTGAATATTAATAAAGATGCACATTCAACTCGTAACAAACATATGGAAGGAAAGGTGGTAAATTTGCATTTGGCTTTATGAGGTCTTCAGTAATTTTCAGGAGTTGGAAGGGAACTTTAATTGTTCTACGAAAGACAACGGAGGATTTTAACAGTCTTCTGTGGATATCAGGAGCTTTTGTTCATTGATTCAACAATTAGATGCCAGCGTCTGTATTTTTGGTAGATGATTGTAGTTCTCAGCTCTTACAGTTTATCAAATACCCCATCCAAGGTGTTTATTACTCACAATAACATTCCACCAACAGACAGATACAAAGCTCCAGAGGCTTGATTATGAAGGGTCGCTGCAGTGACCTGTAGACCCATTGCTACCGACTGCATAAGTCGGATACGTGAAACCAAAAGTTAGATCTAGCACATTATAGAATATGAAAACAGCTAATCTCTGAAAATCAAGTAAATAATTTCAGTAAAATTTACCATGCCGAGAAAGCTCCCCAGAAGAAGCACCCTCCTTCCTAGTTTATCCATCAAAAGCATCGCAACAACTGATCCTGAAAACGAAATGGAAAATGATAATAAAAAATCCAACTTAAAGCAAAGCTTACAGAACAGTTGAGTGAGTTCAAAGTAAGGAAAACATAAAGAGAAGTCAATTGAGTATTCAAAAACAAACCAGTAGAAGCAGCTTGAGCAAATTGCAAGTTGAAGTTTTACTTTTAAACCATTCCAATGCATGCAAATTATGTAAGAAGCAAGTATCCATACCCAATAAATTTGCAAATCCTACACACATGTTTGCCACATCTGAAGGTACTCCTGCACTCTTAAAGACGGTGGAAGAGAAATAGAATACAGCATTTATACCAGATAACTGCTGTAATGCAAATAGTGTCGATCCAATAAAAACAACTGCAAAATGGGAACAGTGAATTATGGAGCAGCACTTTTGGGGGAAAATAGTGGAGCATGTAAAAAAAATAAAAAATAAAAAAATCCATAAAGATGTGGCATAGGTACCTCTGAAATGGCGACCATAAAGTAGATCTGAATACCGTACACTTTCCATGTCATCCCCTCTGTCTGACCGTGATAGCTCTGCAATTGCAGATTTGACATGTGATCCTCCCAAGAGCCTCTCAAATTCAGCTTCAGCTTCAACACATTTTCCTCGCTGTAAGATGATAATAAAAGATAATAAAAGGTCCGTTATTTTAGGTATACAACCGCTAGTTGATACAGCATGTGCTGTTGCTTCCAACGGTGACACACATGAACATGAATGTCCAAGCATCAAGGGACTTCATCTTTATAGTTACATTAAGTAAAACAAAACAGAAACAGAAACTATGGGTCCAAAAACTTCTCACATTGTAAAAGTTTGCTAAAAATACAAAATGCACTGGGAAAAAGGATTAGACTAAACCTTACATTCACGTAAAAATAAGATATAAAAATAAAAATAAAAATAAAAACATATTGCAGTATATTTGTGCATGAATGACCCAATAAACACTACAACAACTAGTCAAGTCATAACATGAAAAGGGCCCACTGTTTTCCATTATAAAGTGAACCTAAGATCACCATGTGGTGATATTTTCCGTGTCTACATCCTCACCTAATGTGAAGAATATGACTTGTTGGAACCTGGAAGTGTCTTTTGACAGTAAGACTGCTCTTCTCCAAGAAAGTAGTAGAACATAATATTTTCCTTTCTTAGCAATACACCTGAGCCATCATCTAAACAGAACTACCTAATCTTTTTTTTTTCTTTTCTTTTTTTTTTTTTCTTTTTTTTTTTTTTGGGGGGGGGGGGGGGGGGGGGGGGGGGGGGGGGGGGGTCTGTAAGTCATCAGTTGGCATTGGCACGTGATACAGATCAACAGATATTATCGTAATAATCATCAACACCACCTATAACTGGGTCGGCTAAATGAATCCTCCAGAAAAAAGGAAGTGTGTCGTGTGCATGCACGGGTGTGGTGTGGGGACTGGGGAGATTTAATACTCCAGAGCCAGATAATCATAGACATGCAAAAACAAAGGTAAAGAAAATAAATGAATCTCCTTATCAGAAGAAACTTAGGCGTGAAAGCAAATGACCTTATAAAGCCAATGAGGACTCTCTGCACAGAACTCCATGCCAACAGCAAGTATTGCAGCAGGAATGACAGAAACCCAGAAACACACACGCCACCTGTTAGCAGTTTGGGTTACGAGATATTTGGAGGGTAACAATTAACGATAATTAGCTCCAAGCATTGTTGAAACTGAAAGAAAGATGTGCACACATGATCATTCAAATTCAATTAATTATAGTATACTCTGCATAATTCTTACCAACCCAAAATCTCCTTTGTCCGGATTCCAATGAAAAGAGCACCTATAATTCCCAGACATGTTGCAATTTGAATAAAGCTTCCATAAGTACCCCTCACGAAAGAAGGTGAAACCTGCTTGTCAACAAAAGGGAAGCTTTGTGAATAAGTACCAACCATATGAACCAAGAGATAAAACTCAAGAATCATAGAAGAAATAAAACAACCATCTTTTTTTATACCTCTGTCACATAAAGAGATGCAACTGGCGGTCCAAGGCCCATTCCTATTCCAACTAACAACCTCCCAAGTAGCATACCCTCCAAATTTTTTGTTGTTGCACTGCAGATGCATGTTTTCTCTTAGTAAGGCTCAAATGGTGACAGCATTAAAATAAAAAAAAAAAACAACAGATTTTATCTATTGAAGAAAGCCTCATATGAAATCATTAACAGCACCAAAAGAATAATAAACAAGATATTTTATCTATTGAAGAAGATGTGAAGCAAAAGGAGGTCCTAAGGAAGACAATAGTTAATGGTTCAGGCCATAATTAAATTCTAACAAGCTAAAAAGACATGCCACTTTTTACGGCAAAAGTGCAAACAAATAGATCTTAACGCAGAAAAAATGGGTCGTGACATAACTTTTTTATTTCCGAATGGCAGCTGAAAATATTATGGCAAAAGGAATGAAACATGAAGCCGACCATGGAGATGATGAGATTTTTTTTTATTTAATGGAAACTGAAAATATAACTGCAAAAGTAACAAAACACGAACAAGCGGACCATGGAGATGATGAGAAAGATGATGAGAAATCATCTCAAACCCAGAAAAAAGGCCTCCCAAAAAATAAAAAAGAGGCAGCCCTAAATAACAGAAATCCCCACAGACACAAAAAAAAAACTCCCAAGATGAAAGACCCAGCTGAAAGCTCTCCCCGTAATGCTGCCCATTCCAAAACCATGGCTATCTTCCTTCGAAGCGAGAAAGAACAAGGGGGTAATTTTATCTTCAAAAATCCTCTTATATCTCTTTCCAAATGTCGCATAATAGAGCATAGGGAAGCATTTCCCAGAGAATATTCCCTTCGGAAGGAAAAGGGCACTTGCCCCACCCGACTAGCAAGGCCGGAATGGAATTGTCGAGCACCCAAGCAATACTGAATAGGTTGAAGAAATGATTCCAAACAACTCTAGCATTATCGCAATGCAAGAAGAGGTGGTTGAGGGAATCTTCTGCCCACCCACGCATAGTGTGCCTATTCAGAATCAGGATATTCTTCTTATTAAGTTCATCAATTGTAAAAATCTTGTTAGCCATGGCAATCCACACAATGGTTTGCACTCTCAGAAAGATGAAAGGCTTCCACAACATGGCCAACAGGAAAGAGATTTAGAAGAGAATTTGCAAAGTTTCTACCAAATCCACGTCCTCTAGTCTTCTTCAAGAGGACAAATCTTAGAATTGTAGAGAATTCCCATAAGCCTACTGAAAGCTCCCACGTGCTTTTACTTGAGATTAAGATCAATCAAGACATTTCAGATCACTGTTCCTCTCATGACCTTTGCTTCTTTGCACAGACAAATTGAAGATTACGAGTTATCTTCTCTCAAACCAAAGTCTTACATTTTTCCAAGCGAACTATGTTGCCTTTCCCCACTTAGGGCCTGTTTGAATCAATGTAATTAATGGGAATTACAATGTATTTATCCCTTTCTAACATTAATTACTTACATAGGGATTTTGGCTGGAAGGGAGGGTGGATGACGTTGACAGCAACACCTTTCCGGTTCAAAAATTGAGATGGACTATGTGGGTCCCGCCATGATGTATGTGTTTTATCCAGGCCATCCATTCATTTTTCTAGATCATTCCAAGGCATGATCCCAAAAATGAGGCAGATCCAAAGCTAAAATGGACCATTTAAATGGTTATCGTTCCACTTGAGCGTTGAACGCGCCTCGTTTTTGGGCCCATATGCTAAAATGATCTGAACTATTGAATGGACAGCATGGATATAACACATATATCATGGTGGGGCCCGCCAAATTTTTGGCTTGGAATCACTTGTTATCGTGCAATTTTCGAGGTGCAACTCCTTATTGCTGAATCGAGAGATATTACATGGAAATACATCTAAATGCATCCAACCAAACAGGCCATTAATAATCCGCTTTTTACCATTCATAAGATTGAGATTCTATCGAAATTGAAAATGCATGACTCATCTTTTAGTGAGATTTGATTGTAACAAGAACCATCAAATCAAAACAGATACCAAATAATGTGCCTCCTAATACAGAGAACTGACAAAATTCCTGAAAACAGATTGGAACGGAATCTCTAGAACATAGAATTAACAGAATTTTCGGCAATACAGCCTAGACATTGCTTGTTTATATTTACATTCTTAACAAGAAAAAGCTGCCACGTGATTTCTCCCTTGAATGACTAAGCTCGTGAACCTAGGCTCCATACAAATGGGAGACATCGGATTCTGAGGTGACACTAACTGATAAGATGATCAGGTTCCAGCTCCACTTATCAGTGAAGACAAAATATTGCATACTAGCATTTTTCATTATTATTTTGTTTTTTGTTTGAAGGGCATGTGGCATATTGCAAACTTGTATTCAACAAGACAGTTAAAAGCAGCAAGGATGATTGGTATTATCAAGAAACAAAGCCTTCTAGGTGAAAAAGCTCACATGAGACCAACTTTCCACCATGAAAATGCGCATGTTTTGAAGGGTATCAACCAAACTAGATATAGTACTGAGCACCTAGTTGTACTGGGCTTCTGCAGTTTAGAAAGCGGTGGGGGCTACCAAGCACCTAGTTATCCTTCTCAATGGGCAATGGGACTCGCACTCGTTTTTGGGTAGATGTTTGGTGTGAGGATCAAGAGTTGCAGATTTCGTTTCCAAGAATCATGAGTCTAGATACCGATCGTTTCGCATCCACGGCGGATTGTTTCTCGATCTTGGGTGGTTCAGTTGTGTGGGCACCCCCTTGTCTAAGGAACTTATTAGACTCAGAAATTGAGGAGTTTGCTGATTTGCTTGAGTTTCTAAGGCATGCCAAGGTAGAGGTGCAAGAGGAAGATGATATGGTTTGGGCGAGAAATGCTTCTGGGTTATTTTCGGTCAAGTCTATACTTGGTGTAGTCTCGGATCCTGCACAGCAACCCCTCCTGCACCCTTTCCATCTTTGGTCGTACGGGGCCCCTCCTCGGGTGACAGTCTTCATAAGGTTGGTGTGACGAAAGAGAATCCTGACTATTGATAATTTATAGATAAGAGAGATAATCCTTCCCAATATTTGCTGCATGTGCATGGCCAATGAAGAAACTATAGACCACTTGTTCATTCATTATCAGTTTGCTGATAAGGTGTGGAGCTACTTCTTTTCGTTGTTCCACTTTTTTTGGGTTATGCCGAAGTCAGTGGAAGAGCTTCTTTGGGTTTGGCGAGGAGGAGGAGCGGGGAAAACCGGGTAAAGCTAGGTGGAGGCTTCTCATTATGGCGGTGTTTTAGGCTATTTGGGGAGCAAGGAATGGGTATTGCTTCAGAAATCTTCGGCCTAGAGCTGAGGTGGTTATTAGTACAATTTTCAGTTTTCTAAGTGGTGGGCCTGATTGTGGGTTGTGCGGGTGTTGTATTCTTTGTTCGTTTTTTTCGAGTCTTTCTAATAAAAATTTTATCATCTCTCTCTCTCAAAAAAAAAAAAAAAAAAAAACTAGATACAGTACCAACATAAAACATCACTATAAAAGCCAGGAGTAATTTTAGTTATGTTACCTGATAGAAGCCCCAATAATCATTGGCAAAGCACTCAACTGGAAAGCCCTACGACGTCCAATCCCATCAGCAATCCAACCACTAAGAAGACATCCAACAAAGGCACCACCCAAACAAATACTAACAACAAGACCTATGTCCACCATAAGATACACAGCTCTATAAAAACAGCAACCCAAAACGCAAGATACAAATTAATAAATAGCTGTGACAGAAAATCCCATTATAAAAACAAGTACCTTCAGCCAAAGTATTCCCACCAAACCCAAGATCTAAAGCAATGCTTTCAAGTGGCTCGTTAACAACTCTGCAGCAAAGACCACAAATCAATTTGCTGTTTTCCATGCTATATATGCTCTAGAGATACATCTCAAAACGAGATGATAAGCTTCAAAGATACATACCCGATGTGGTAACCAAATAAGAATGAACAAATGGTAGCCACACAGACATGCGGCAAAGAGAGTCTCCAGGAAGGGTGTGTACCTTCTTGCCCTATACCATTCTGTGAACGTTCTGAAACCCACGAGGATTTAGTTATAAAAATTAAGATCAGTTTCAAACATGAATCTAAAAATAGGTACACTCCAAATACAATAAAAACTCTTATACCAAGATTTGTGTTTGGATGCATATCAATAAGGCGGAATCCTGCCATTATAGTGACATAAAAAGTTTCTGCTTGGATAAGAAACATTTCCAATAGTGACAAGAGACGGAAATACATTGGTTCTGCAACTTTATCAAGCCCATTACTTGATAAGGCAGTGTGTTTGATCTTTATCCCAATAAATGGGCCAGCCAAATGACGTGAAAAATAGAATTCAATAATTTCAACTAGAAAAGAGACATTACAAATTAATCAATTGGCGATTTAAAATTAAAAAAATAAAAACACTAAAACATGAATGAACAAACCTATTTTCAAGAAGGGGTTAAGAATCAAGATCATCCAACCAACTGAATTACCTTCTCTGTCGAGTAGATCCATGCTCTCCCTCGATGGCAACCGTTTGTGCATCGAAGAAGATTCACGCAGAATTGGGCGTCCCAGCATGCCCAAACAATATCAGCCTTTCCACTGAAAAAAAAAAAAACTAGAGTTAGAGAATCGAATTACAAATGAAAGATCATTCTGACTGCAACTGTCACATCGTCAATTCTATAAACTAATCACCGCCAATTACAAAAAGGACAGATCGAGGAATTGAATAGAGTTTGATATGGTCTCAAAATTCGCAAATTCCACTACCCGAACTGACATTCTCCCTAAGATTTGGAGCTAAAAACAGAAGCTTTTTCCCTAATCAAGGACAGAAATTCCATCCCTTCATAGATTATGCAGCTATAAATGAAACTCAGTGATCTAAAATCACAGAAGCACAAGAATTGAAAACCGATTTGTCAGTTTTCAGTCGAAATTTTTGAAAAGAAAAGGAGAAATATTAAAATTTTCTGAGTTTTGGAGCATGAAACTCTTTCTTTCTTACGCGACCGTTTTCCGTTTTGACAACGCAAATGAGGAGAAAACCATCTGAGCTGGGAAATAAAGGGAAAGGAAGCGGGCTGTGTGCTAACGTGCGCGTGGAGGTTCAGACAGCGACAGCAAGAGAAAGGGAAAATGAAAAAACAAAAGCTAAAAAAGACCGAAGATCGGAAGCTCTTTCTACCAACCTTCTTCCTTCGCTTCCGTTCCGGTCGCGCAAATGCGTCGGAAACGATCTGAAGCTGCGGAGCAGAACGGAAAGGACGGGTACCTGCTAACGTGCGCCAGCGGTGATGATTCTCCCCGCGCGAGCGGGCCGAATTGGAGTATGTGGTATCGGGCGAAAAACGACAGAAGATTTCCTTGTCCAGTTTAAATGATTTCAGCCGTGCCAAGTACGGGGAAGAAAACTCGGGTCTGCGCTAACGTGCGCTTGGGGTGCCGTTTTCTATGGGAGACACAGAACCGACTGAAGAAGAAGGCGGAGTTTGAGTAGGATTCCCAAGTAGTTTATGTTGGACGCGAATATGGTACTACCCCCATCAGGACCTAGCTAGAAACGGGCCCACCGTTATTTATATGTTTTATCCACACCGTCCATACATTTTTAAAGATCATTTTAGGAACAAAAACAAAAACTTAGGCAGATCAAAAGCTAAAATAAACCACGCCATAGGAAGAAGCTGGGATTGAACTCTTACTGTTGAAAACTTCTTAGGAAACCACGGAAGTTTTGGATCAAGATAATATTTATCTTTTATCTTCATCCATGTCTCTGTGACATAATTAACAGTTTGGATGGAAAATAAACATCACAGTGGACCTTAGGAAGGTTTCAGCAGTGATTATCATAGTCACGACTGATTCCTGTGGTATGGTCCACTGGAGCCTTTGATCTGCCTACTTTTTGGTCTTAAGCCCTAAAATGATCTTTCAAAATGGATGGATGGTGTGGATGAAATATATACATCACAGTGGGCCCCACAGAACCCCTGCCAAGACCGTCGGTCTCTAGCAAGTCCTCGTCGAGGTAGTACACAATCCGCGTTTATGTTGTACCTAATTATTTATTAAATTGCGCAAATGACGCCAGATCCGGTGCTCTACACGTTACATTGCTCCAGGTTGCATCCGTACAGATTTGGATAGTTTGATTGATCAATCTGGGCCATTCATTAAGCACATAATATAATTCATGAGGTACCATGAAAATTTCACTGAAATCGGATGATCCTAACCATCCGCCCAAAATGGGCCGTCGAGATCATTTGTTTCGAAGTGGGCCTATTGTAAAATTGAACCGTCTATTTGTTCGATCCCATTGTGGATTGCTTATGATTATGAAGAATCATTGTAATTAGGAAGGCGTAACCTTTACATCCAAGGCCTGGAAAACGAGTGGATGTTAGAAAGAAGGCTAGCTTACGCATGGATGAAATCATCAGATGAGTGTGGTAATTTTGAATCTCCTCTTGAAACGTGTGATGGACCTTATGGACGGTTTGGATTGATCGATTGGACTAACCAAGTTTTTCAATCCAACGATGAGCGCTATAAAGTACACACTACCAATGTGGTGCACCTTTTGCACATCTGGGCCGATCATCAGATGGAACAATCAAAAACATCCACCGACCAACATATAAGGCCGGTCTAGTACCACACTTTCACCGAAAAAAATGAATGGCTGTGATGAAAATGACCAACAGTCCACATTCAACGCAAAGCAACTTCAGCACTAGACTCATTCATGTGGGGCCCACCTAGTGGATGTCCGGGTCTATCCCAATGGGAATTACCTTATAAACGGTTCGGATGGCTTATAAACATCACGATGGACCCCGAATCTATCATTTTCCTCCCCACATTTTTCTATCACATAGCCCTGCATGCATACCTTAGCTCTGAAGTCAAGAGTGCAGGAAGCGGATTGCTTGCGAAAGGCGTGATGTTTTGGATTAATCCATCCCGTGATGTATATGATTAATCCATCCCGTCCATCCGTTTTTTAAGCTCATTTTAGGATGTTAAATAAAAAATGATACTAATCCAAAACTCAAGGAGCCATGCGAGAGTGAAAAGTGGGTAAAGAAACGCCTACCGGTGAAAGTTTCATGGGTCCACCTTGATGTTAATATGCAATCTAAACCGTTTAAAAGGTCAT
Organism: Liriodendron chinense; assembly: GCA_003013855.2. Lineage (NCBI taxonomy): Eukaryota > Viridiplantae > Streptophyta > Magnoliopsida > Magnoliales > Magnoliaceae > Liriodendron > Liriodendron chinense. Next base: position 988,484 of record PVNU02003892.1, on the reverse strand, counting down.
CACACTTAGGATGAACTGAAAACACCAAAACTTAGCCTAATATAGAACTTGTGTCCATTTGAATGTTTCAACGGTAGGGATTTCTTTCCTACTTTTTCCCTCCTGTATGGCCTCCTTAAGGTTTGAATCCGTATTGTTTTTGGTCTTACGTCCTAAAATGATCTTCCAAAACGGTTGAACGGGGTGGATTAATCATAAACATCATGGTGGGCCCCATCTACGAAACTTCCAGGTAATCCGTGTAGGAAAAGTGATCCCTCTCTGCTTCTTCTTCTTTTTGGGATCTTGGTCGACGGTTGATGGTTGATTAAGATACGCGCTTCTTTCAATGCTAGCATCATAGGCGTGATAGCCGCGCCTACGTTGCACTCGATTCTTGAAATGAGTTTGTTTTGCCTATACTGCAAAGCGTCCGTCGTGGTGGCAGAGGCCATATGATGAATGTTCTTATGATCGGAACCGTCTATTCTGGAGAATCTTTAATATACAGAGAAATAGAAGAAAATTGTTTTGAACGTGTGATTATGACCATCACCATGTGAAGATCAATGTGGAACATTGAAAAGAAATTTTTGATTGGCTCGTATTCAACTACAGTAATCGAAGATTAGGACAATCAGTGAAAAGTTTTTATAGGTTATTAGCTTCTTCGTGTAAATAAAAAGAATATGGACGGTTCATTTTCTGTAACATCTCAAAACATGGCTCAGTTCAACGCGACATACGTAAGATGATGCTTCGCAGCAGAGGCAAGACGAACTCACTGGAAGTCACGATATTTGCAACCTCAATCCCCGGACCGCCCTCGACCTTAGTATAGATCGCCGAGAATGCCACAATTTAGCCGACAACATGCAGCTTGACAGCTGGACGTGGATTTCCTGCGCTGGGAATCTAGATGGGCCCACCGTGATGTGGGTGAGAAATCCACTCCGTCCATCCATTTTTTTGAGCTTGTTTTACGATATGAGAGAAAAATTGATCGGATCCAATATCTAGTGGGCCAAAAACGTGAGGATTGAAATATTCGTGGGGCCACATATGTTTTCAATTCGTTACAGCAGGAATGAAGTTATGAACGGTATGGATGGCATATAAACGTCACTGTGGACTAGGGAGGTTTCAACTGTATGATTTTTTCTACCCGACTTTTCCTTTAGTAGGCTTACTTGAGTGTTGAATTCAACTATTTTTCTTTCACATTTCCTAATAATAGTTAAAAAAAAAAAAAAAAAAAAACTAGGAATCCAAATCCGAATCATCTACACAGCTTCAACATGATCTACTTGTTTGCCTATGTGTGATTGGTCTAGTTCAGCACACATCAGTACTGACTGCATTAAATGCAAAAGTGCTAACAAGATCGAGTCCAATCTACTTGACTTCAACAGGATTTTTCTTTTTGCTGATTACCTGATTGGTCCAACTAAGCACTGACATTGTTAACACTGTCGTCACTATTGAGCTGGACCAATCAAACATCAGCAAATAAGAAAATCCTATTGGGGATGAGCAGACAATCTGAATTCGACAACCTGGACTAATTAGGTAGTTGGCAAACAAGAAAATCCTCTTAAGGCCAATCCAAACTCAAAAAACAGATACACGTAGTGGAATTTTGACGAACATCAAGGGGGGCACACCTAGGTTCCCAGCTGAGGAACTTGCTGTGAAAGGCTTTGCAGGGAACCCGTGTCATGGACAGCTCCTTCCCCATGTACACGTGGCAAATACGTTCCGGAGATTGTTGGTATGGTGGAACAACTAGCAGTAGGCCAACGGTTTGGAGGCCCATTTTACTCTATTATCATTTAGCCGTTCCTTTTGGAGCCACTGAGTGGACGGGTAACAGTAACACAGCCCAACCCCATTTAAGCAACGGGGAGTTATTTGATACTCTGGCGTGTGATGCTTGATAAGCATGCACTTAAAAATTATATACATGCCCTACAATACCTTAAAAAACTTGAAGCCCCGCTGTGGGCTGACTACCGTTCAAATTTCAAATATGTTCCTCTGATTATTGAAAATTTATTTGTTGATTGTGGATAATTTCCATCTTCATCGTCCAACGGTCAGTAGCTTATCTGTTCATGACCATCTAAACCATAGCCCACCATTTGTAAGGGTTGTTATTATGCCACGTGTATTCTTGATGGGTTTTTTTATTTATTTTAGGAAGTGTTTAGGCACAGCCTAGTTCATAAATGTTGTCCACCGTCGATGCGTTTTTGAGAAGAGACTGAAGGATACGTGCGTAAATATTACAACTTCGATGGGCAATAACGACATTTTGAGAGTATTAATTCTGGTCTTGGGTCACGAGGGGGGCCTGGTTGGTCGCACCGTGCTTTCACTGCGAGACCCAGATCTCGTGCAGAGATTCTCAGTGACCGTTGAAATTCCGACACGTGGCCAAACTCATGAGAAAAAATTCCACTTGGGCTCCACCATATACGTATACATGAAACATCCGACGACATGCAGACGCGTGTTCGTCGAACGGTCTCTGATAGAGACGCGACGCGGACAGCAAGCTTCCGTCGAAGTGGAAAGGGAAGCGGATTAGGTGCGGCCCCTGCCGCACTTAAGACGGTGTGGCCCTTACCGTGGGGCCCACCTTGATGTATGTTTTCTACATCCACGCCGTCCATCCGTTTTTCCAGATCACTTAGGGATTACCCAAGAATGGAGAAGATCCAAATCTTAGGTGGACCATACCATAGGAAGCAGTGGTGATTGAGTATTGAAAACTTGTTGTGGGCAACTAAAGCTTTGGATCAAGCTGATATTTATTTTTTATCCTTCATCCGATGACCTCTTTAACATGTTGTGCGTCAAATAAACATTACAAAAACATAACAGTAGACCGTGTGAATTTTTTATTGGTGGGATTTGAAGGGGTTTGCATCATTTTTGCATGATTTTTTTGTATCATGCCTTAGAATGATAGGAGAATTAGATGAATGATGTAGATGGAGAAAACATATATCAAAGTGGGACCCATGGTAAGGGCAACACCGTCTTAGATGAGTTGGGGCCGGACCTAATCTACTCCCTTGGAAAGGCAGCCGACAGTCAAAATGGTAGAACCAACGTGTGGAAACGTGGCACATGCTATTCCTAAGGCAGCATATGCGGTCCTAAACTAAATGAAAGGACTGTAATTAGGCATTAGATAGAATAGTGGTAATTGTTTATCATAATTGTTTAATTCAATCTGCAAGACGTAGCCTTCCCTTTAATATGTTATTGGGTTTCTCTAAAATGAAATTAAAGTAAAAACTAAAATCTTTATTATAACTCTTGATTAGTGGCTGTGTTTTATTTCTGTAATTGTTGGTTGTTTTATTTCTGTAATTGTTGGTGGCCCTTGCTAAATGGCTATGGTTTTTTATGAATTTAGAATACAAAATAATGATAAAATTATGTAATTAAAAAAAGACGCTATGAAAGAGCTTATTTTTTTATGAAAATGATTCAAAATGCTCATCCTAAACTTATAAAAATTAACTTTTAAATCATTTCAACATGACAGTTTTTTGTCTCTGTATCATCTTTACCATTTTTTTTAGTCTTTTTAATTTTACAAAAAGTACAAAAATTTCAGAGGCAAATCACAAGTACTAAAGAAATCAAGGTATAAACTGTGAAAAGTAAAAAAGTTAGTATGTATATTACTAAAGTATATTCGAGATAGGGTTTTTTAGTTTGAGAAGTCATAGCACGAGCCTTTTAACCCTTTGAAGAAAAAGAACTCCTGAGGATAAAAACTAAGATTGAGAACTTGGTTTCGAGCTTATTCTCCCCGCATACATCATTGAATTACTCGTGGCTCATTGCATAATATATATGTTTCAAGGGAGGGAACTCAGTTCATTCTGTAACAGGGGCTAGGTGAATGGGTGTCGTATGTCCAAATATAAAAAAATAAAAAAAGTTTCGACGACCATGCTAAATTAATAAAATGGGATTACTAAAAATTAGAGAGGAATTAGCTACAATGGACTTTATATAATCGCCTTGATGGTGCAGACAAGCTATGAGATGACCATCTTCGACTCCACTAAGTGGGGTGGGGCTGATTTATCCTCGACTTGGTTGAGTTCTAAACTCGACTTGAGCCTAAGTGAAGTCGGGATGTTTTATTGAATTGCTTACCTACGAACATTATCATAGTTGAGATTAGTTAGATTGGAACAATCATCGAATGATTTTTCAACCGGGCCTGGCACTTAAAATATTTTGCAAATGATTTTTAACTGTTGGTTTTTTTTTAATCGCTAATTTTTTTTTATTACACTTAATAATAATTTTGATTATTAAGATAATTGTGATCCAACACTACCTTTGTGTAAGAATTGGATCAAGCATTGATGGTTGTGGATGATGGTGGGATTGGGTTTATTTGATTATATAGTTAATGCAAGATTACGTACTTTTTATATGGTAAGACACATGAAAGAATATATAATGACAAAGTGCCATATCAATCGCTTTATATAATTTTAATTCTTACTTATATATACATACTACGTCAAAGGAAATTGAAAGAGAACTTTTGACGTCTTCTTAAGGCATCGCCACTTGAAAGATAGAGGAATGGAGAGAGGAGAAGTAGAGATAAAGAATATGTTAACGCTCTCGTACGCGTGAACACATGGCGAAATGATGCCCTTACTTTCTCTGCTTTCTTTGTCTATCCATCAATTCTGATTTGATTTTATTTCAATATGGAGTTGGCTCAGAGGTAAAAATGCATTTGTCTTGGAGTCACCACTATCCAGATGAAGCTTGGAATCTACAACCAACTAGAAATCGTAGAATCACTTGATGGTTGAGAAATCATAAGATTTCCCAACTCAAGTGACTCTTGCGGTTGTTTTGCAACCGTATATTTTGAATAAAAGCTCGGTTGTAGAAAAGGAAGGGGTTGGACACTCTTTTTCGTTCGTATAATACATGGTTTTTACTTCACAATTTTTTATGATTTTGAGGAGATTTAGCAAAATGTAGACACCCCACCTAGGGTACCACATCCATGGATGCAGTGAATGTGTAGTCTGCATCCATGGATGCTGTCCTTTTAAATGGGGACAAATTAACGTGGCGACGCCCCCACCTTTGGTTTTACTTGACCCTATTCGTTGAAGATCCCGCCAATGGCAGTGTATGACTTAAACAACACCCCAAGGCTATCCGTCGGTAAGAATTGATTAGAACATGGACGCATTAGCAGGAACTCATACGGTTGAGTACAACCCTAAGGGTGCCTGCGAGGCATAAATATAAACTAAAATTGTATTTTGGATGCGTTTACTCAGTAATTGCATTCATAAGTAAACGCATCTGAAATTCCACCAAAATTCATCGCGTGCCACCTGTCTCCCACCACCTGATCTTCCAGTCATAGCCTGACACTGATGCCTACAATGTGTGGCCCACTCTGTATCAAATGCGATGAACCAGACGTCGTGGGTATGTTTAAGCCGATTAGATTAAACGGACCAGAGGAGGATGGATGGCCAAGGGCCCAGAGAAAAAAGAGAGAGCAATAAGGGTCGTAGGTTTCACAAAGTGATCAGAGAGCAAGAAGAGTGCCAGTAACTCGAGTGATCACAGAGAAGGGTTGCCAGGAAGTTCTGCCTAATAAACGGCCAACCTTCCCATGTCACAACCAAACAGATAAACGCTGAGAGCATGCATTATCTGCTATAATTCCGAGCTCTTCCTGACAACTCTCACAGAAGCCGAGATCACGGCTCTCTAACCATTTGTTCCCTGTCATCTTCTTTGTGGACCTCTCGTCTGATTTTGTCTCTCTCAATCAACAAGACAAAAGTCGTTGCCAACGCCGAAATCCACGGTAGGGTTGAAGGCAAGGACGTCCGCCATCTCTTTTCTCTTAAAGAATGTCTGACTTCCCCGTTTTTCTCTTAAATCTAAAAAATCAAACTGTATTCTACTCTACACATTCCTTACACTTCTACCATATCTACACTCACTCACACTCTATCTTACCTTTCTTTCTTTAATATTTTGCTAACCTAATCCCTAAAAGCCTGCGTAGTTTGGCTCAACCCTATTATATAACTGTTGTTTTTGTTATTTTACGTACCCGAGCCTTAAAAAGCCTGTGAAGTATGGCATAACCCTGCAAGTTTGAATATTCTTCAGAATACCCTCATAAATTGTTAAGCTCCGCAAAATAGAGACCATGCGTTGTTGAAATTACTTCAATGGAAACGGGAAATAATTTATAAAATAAATTTAGAAATAGGAACCTCACACTTGGTATGTCGAACTGCTTTACTGAAAGACAGATATCGCCAATAAAATCAATAAGAGGTTCTGGGTCGAGGTGTGTACTCTGTCGCTATCTTTGAGATAGTTCGTGCCCCTCGGTGCAAAGAACCGGTGCAGAAGGATGACGACGCGTCAACCTCCAGGATACAACTCCCCAGATATGTTCCTTCACAGCATGCACGAGCTATGGAAGAACCCAACACCAATACCACCACCAAACACACCTTTCCTATTGCCCAGAGAAAACAGCCTGAATTGAAGATGAAAATTGGGGAAGACGATAGCAAGGAAAGAAGGTTTGTCGATCGATGTTGAAACCCTAACCCTATTCCTTTTTTATAAACTCAAAAAAAAAAAAAACGATTAGAAAAAGACCCGTTGAGAGAAATTGTCACGACGTTTCGACGTGCCCGATAAATAAGGCACGTTTCGCACAATGGTAACGACCTAATCAAGTAGGCCACATCTAACGGTCGTGATCAAAGCAATGGTTAAAAAATAATTTTATTAATTTGGGCAAAACCTAGCCCATCAAGACTCTAAGCAAATGGGCCAGCCCAAGCCAATCGGGGTCCGATTGCACCCCCCTTGCGCGCGAGTATATGTGGGTGTGCACTGTGCGCACACGCCCGGTTAAAGATTTTCGGACCAGTTTTCCCGCCCACTGCACCCCCCCTGCGCGGGTATACGGGCTTTGGCATAGTCCAAGACACATTGCAAAAGTCTATATTGAACAAAGGTATATAAACCACTTTTCTTCCTCCCACTTAATCCGATGTGGGACTAAAGAAAACCACAAAAGGACAAAAATCAAAAGCAACACAAGTATGAATGGTTTTGTTTTGAAATACACACAACAATCCCCCACTTATTTCAATCAAAACAATACGGGCAAAAGGAAGAACAACTGTGCATAAATGAAGGTGACAATGTCTTGAACCTTCACATAGTGAATCATATTTGGACTACAAGAAATTAGTGAACCAAGTCTTGAACTAGATTTCTTTAAAGTAGACCGTATATGAAACATACACAATAGTATAAATGTTACTCAAAGGTGTTTCAGGGCTGCACGTTACAGCCATGTGCATCATCCCGGTTTTTCATGAGCACTCTAGAGAATTAGCCTAATTGTCATAGGAAGCGGCTCCACTTCCACACTCATATAGGTAAGTTCATCAAGGGTGTCTATGTAACACTCATCACCCCACCTTAAAACAAGGCTATAAACTCATTAAAGGATTTACTCATCCTTAACCCGTTACAGAGATTCACATTACTAACATCACAGAGAGGAACAGAGAAATAATTTCTCTTGGAGTGTAATACAATTCGACCAAGAAATCATTTGGAAGGTTGTTTGTCCCATTGAACCTAATTCTTGGGATCTCTAGTCCTTAAGTTGGGTTACCATTTCTAGTGATTCATTTTTTATTGGCTTAAGTCTCATCTCCCTCAATGTTTTCCAAACGTTTTCTCTAATTAGAGCTTTTGTTAAAGGATCCACAATGTTTGCATTGGATCTTATGAAGTCAGAGTAATTACACCATTTTTTAGCAGTTGTCTAACGCAACCATGTTTCAGATGAATTTGTCTGAATTTTTCATTATAGCACTTATTATTTGCTCTTCCTATGGCAGCTAGGCTATCACAATGAATGGATATAGGTGGTACCGGTTTCACCCAAAAGGGTATATCTATTAACAAAGTTTTTATCCATTCAGCCTCTTCACCAGTTACTGCCAAAGCAACAAACTCAGATTCCTTCGTAGAATGAGCTATACAAGTTTGTTTTTTAAATTTCCATGAAACAGCTCCACCTGCCATGGAAAAAATACAACCACTAGTAGATTTACAATCATCTGACCTTGAATTCCAATCAGCATCGCTATATCCCTCTACCACGGCCTGAAAATCTCTGGTAATGAAGACCAAGGTTCCATGTCCTTTTAAGATACCTTAAGACCATATATATAGCATTTCAATGCATTTCACTTGGATTACTAGAATATCTACTTAGTTTGCTCACTGCGAAAGCAATGTCAGGCCTAGTGCAATTCATAGCATATGATAAATTACCAATCACACTAGCATATTCAATCTGAGATATTCATTCACCAGTGTTACGTTCTAGTTTAATACTAGGGTCAAAAGGAGTACACACTAGGTTTACAATCAAGTGGTTATATTTTCTTAAAATCTTCTCAATATAATGGAATTGAGTTAGAGATATACCGTTTTCACTTCTAACAATCTTAATCCCCAGTATCACATCTGCCTCTCCAAGGTCTTTCATATCAAAGTGAGAAGATAGAAAAGATTTAGTTTCATTAATTATTTCAATATCTATACCAAAAATCAAAAGATTGTCTATGTTAACGTCAGATTTTGCAACAGGACCCACCGGTCGTTCACTTTCTCTCCAATAAGGATTTCTTCTGCCGGACCTGTAAGAAGATAGAAAGCAACTAGGGGTGGCTGGTGTCCAGCTGTTAGCCCTCCGATGCTTAAGTCAGGCAAAGCAAGAAGAAGAATATCCAAACAAAACGAGGCTAGAGATTGAATATTGTGTACTTCTCTCTTAATGGAGTCATCCCTTTATATAGATCTGAAGTGATCCAATCTGTTACGTAAGATATCGAGATCCCGGTGATTTCGTGGAATAAGATTCTTATCCTTAGATAGAGGAGTGATTTAGTCCAACAACTCATGCGTCAGTTACGTTCCTTGAGAGTAATCCCTTGAGATACGGAACCATTGAAGAAGATAAGCCGGAATCGGCCTATACGGGCTGCTGGAACTATTATACGAAGACTGTCCAAACCAAAAGCAAAGACTCATGACTGCACAGATGTCGGGAGCTGCTCGTGTCAGGAATACTCGCATTCAGAAAGCACGACCCCTTTTGCCAAGCGCGAGCCGAGCTGCTCGCATCCAGGATATGCGACCCCTCCTGACGACCACGAGCCAAGCTGCTCGTATCCAGGATATGCGACCCCTCCTGACGACCACGAGCCGAGCTGCTCGCATCCATGATATGCGACCCCTCCTGACGACCACGAGCCGAGCTGCTCGCATCCAGGATATACGACCCCTCCTGACGACCACGAGCCGAGCTGCTTGCATCCATGATATGCAACCCCTCCTGACGACCACGAGCCGAGCTGCTCGCATCCAGGATATGCGACCCCTCCTGACGATCACGAGCCTAGCTGCTCGCATCCAGAAGATGCGACCCATCCTAACGATCACGAGCCGAGCTGCTCGCATCCAGGAGATGCGACCCCTCCACAACTAATTTTGCCTATAACAGATGCCCCCTAAAACCCTTGGTATTGGGGAGAGCTATGCCAAGGGTTTTGTCTATATGTGGAGCTAGGCGGGTAGAAGAAAATCGCGCATGATTCACTTAACGTGCTTCCGCATTTATGATGGCCAGCTTTTTCGCAGCTTTTCCAGCTCCAGAAATGAGGCGTCGGGTGCCACGTGCCTCCGTAATTAATGCTAGCGCCCATTCGTCTGGTGTGCCTGATGAGAAACTGCCGCGTGTCCAGCAAATCAAACGGGATGATTGCGTATAAATACCGGACTTAGAAAAAATTCATTCATTTTCGAATTTTCTGCTGCGGGGCTCTCTGCTTTCTTCTTCTTCTTTTTTCTTCTAGGTGCGAAAAACTTCTGTTCTTCTTCCTTTGCTTCTGGTGCAAAAAACCTCTTCACAGAGGTAGTCCTTCTCCAACTTTCTCCCTTCATTTCTGCTCCCTTCATCTTTCTTTCTTGCTTTTCTATTTGTAATGGCGGGATCCTCCGATGAAGAGATTGTTCCCTTGGGAGATCATACCCCTGATTCTTCCGAATCCAACAATGTCAGAGTACCGGCGGGGAGATATTTCGCCTCCGGCTATTCTTCCATTTTGACGGAGGAAAGACTCTCTAGCCTTAGAGAGACATATCGGGTCCCAGACTCTGTTTCGTTCAGATTACCTGGGAGAGGGGAGACAGCCGATGCGCCGCCACTAGGGTGTGTGGCTTTTTACGAGTATTTTTTTAAAGTGGGCGTACGTCTTCCCCTCCACCCTTTCATACGAAATTTCCTCCGTCTCTACAAGATTGCCCCGGGCCAACTAATAGTAAACGGCTGGCGGGTACTTCTGAGTGCTTTTGTCCTTTGGAAGCAAGCGGGTAACGAGGAGTTAACCGCTGAGGAGTTTTTAAGGTTATTCCAACTGAAGAAGGCGCCAGCTAGCGAAGGTTGGTACTACCTATGCTTCTGGCACCGGAATAACTTTATCTTGGGGAACCCTTCTTCCAACTGCCCGGGATGGAGAAAAAAGTGGTTCTACGTTTCTGGTAACTAGGAGTCCGAATTGGGCTCCGACCCCAAAGGCCATAACGTTAATCGCCATTTTGGCGAAGGTGGGTTAAGTACTCGTTTATCTGTCCGAAAGAAATAATGCTTTTGCTCTATTGACGATTTAATCGTACATTCTTTTTGTTCGTAGGAATCCCGACTGGTGTGAAGCCGAACCTGCGAGGAGGACTCAACGAGAAGTTAGTTAGAGTCTACAAGCTTGCCGCGACCACACGCCACGTCAACGTCGCACTAGAGCCTCGTCATCTCTGTGCAGTGGGTCTCATCTTCCGAGAGGAGATGACGAATGTTGGAGACAAGAGAGGTGCATTGGGGGTACTTCCCCGTCTGAAGGGCGCAGCCTCGAAGAGGCAAAAGAAAACCGCGGGGGTCCTTCTAATGCACCTGCTCCCGCAGAGGGGTTGTCTCGCGGCCCTCAACCACGTGGGGCAGCTTCGGGAGGGATTGCTACGACTTCTCGTACGACCTGCGACCCCTCCGGTCAACGCGACCCCTCTATCCACCGCGCCCCCTCCGGCTGACCTGCCTCGTCAGCCAATCATCGAAGTAGCCGACAACTCGCCGAAAGGCGATCGAAGAGGAGGGGGACTCTCTCAAAGGGGAGCTACGTGCGAGCCGGCTATTACTCGCGAATCGCTGACCCCCTCTCTGGGTACAGCGGGTGCTCGCGAGGCGAGCTCGAAGGAGATGGTGGTAGGCCCAACCTTCTAGGTCGGGAACTTTTGTCATCCCACCACACTTGCATCCCATATGCGAGTTCATGTTTGACAAAATAACTCCCAACTCCTTCGGAACTCTCCTCGAACCGAGCCCAGAAACCCTTTCATCAGATATCGGGGTGAGATTGCTGCAGGTAACCATCCTTACATTGTCTTACTTTTTTATATATATTTATTGATATGGCGGGCTACTCTAATTTTCCTTCTTTCTCACATTTTTTATAGAGCCTGGATCTCACGCTTCGAGTCAGACGTGACATCGAAGCAGCCCGCCGCAGCGTGGAAGATGTGGAGAAGAAGAAGAAGACGATGGAAGCAGAGGTCCAAGGGCGGGACCGCTTGGTGAAGGCTCTGGAAGTTCAGATCGCCAAGCTGGATGAAGAGAAGAAGATTCTCCTCGTCAAAATCCAATCCCTTACTGAGCGCTTTCAGTCAGTGGACCTCCAACTCGCTAAGCTTCAAGAGCTTCATACTAAGAGCGAGAAGGAGAAGGAAATCTTCCGCCAGGACAAGATCCAGCTTGAAGGGCAGTTCAAGGACGCTCGGGCCAAGCTTGAGGAGGCCCAGCAGCGGCTTAACCAGCTAAAGGATGACTCCATCCATTGGGAAGAGGAGCCGGTGACTCTCGTTCAGATGGTATCTGACGAGGGTCCTCGCGCCGTCCAGGAGTTTCGTACTTCTCCACTTTATGATGAAGAGCAATATGAAGCGTATATCGCTGGTCGCGATTTCGCGGTCAGAGTTATGCAGCAGATCGCTCCGACTTTTAATGTTGAGGAGTTCGATAAGATGGCTTTCGAGGTCGTAGCTAGAGAACGAGCTGCTACCGAGAATGAAGTCACCGGGGCTACAGACGTTGTTCCTGCTCCTGAAGCTGGTCCCGAAGCCGAGAGCCGCGAGCCTGCGTAAGATGAGGATGATCAACCTTGACCTCGGCACCCTCCTATGTCATGTATTATATTTTTCTTTCTTTTTTTGTATGCTTTTGAGAAGAAGTTTGTAATGTCTTGACCTTTTGGTCACCATTTTAATGAACAACTATTTCTTCAGTGTTGCGTATTCTCCTTATCTTTCATTTTTGCTTTGTGTTGATCACATGTTGACTCATCAGGGGATGCGACTCCTTAATTCGAGCACGAGCTGCGCTGCTCGCAGTTAGGAGGTGCGACCCCTTATACGAGCACGAGCGAAGTTGCTCGCATTTAGGACGTGCGACCCCTTTCATCGAGCGCAAGCATCTAACTCATGAAAAAGTGAATTAGACTCAATCCGGGGGTCGTGTGACCGTGTCCGCGTTGAGATAGACTGATCTATCGATTGAGACTTAATCCCACCAAGGGCGAAAGATTGGTCAAGAGAGCACGCATGCTCTCTTCGGGGCTATTTTTAATCCATAGAATGGAGAAGCAACTAACTAGTAATAGTTTCAATCCTACCAAGGGTAGGCAATTGGCCAAGAGAATGTGTATATTCTCTTCGGAGCTATTCGAGTCCAAATAAATGGGATAGCGGCCAAAAGGTGGTTTTAGCCCTACCAAAGGTAGGCAATTGGTCAAGAGATGGTATGCACTCTCTTCAGGGCTATTCAGGTCCAAGTAAATGGAGTAGCGACCAAAAGATATCTTCAACTTTATTCATAAAATGTCGTTGTGAATTACATCGAATCTAGGGGAAGTATTGTAGCAAATGCTCCACGTGCCAAGGGCGACGCACGGGTTTGCCCTGCATGTCTTCAAGATAATAGGTACCGGGTCGCACAATCTTAATAACTCGATAAGGGCATTCCCAATTGGGATCCAGCGAATGAGGCAGGAACTCCGAGTTTTTGCCTCAGGACCAAATCTCCGAGCTGGAAGGACCTAGGCCGAACCTTAGCATTTCGATAGCGGGCAATACGTTGTTAATATGCGGCTGCTCGTAATTGGGAGGCATTTCTTCGTTCTTCCAAGAGATCGAGGTGAAGTCGGAGGTTTTCCTGATTACCCGCGGGGTCATACTGCTCGATCCGATACGAAGGGACTAGAATTTCTACCGGTATTACCGCGTCGACACCAAATGCTAAGGAGAAAGGGGTTTCACCCGTTGATGTACGAGTTGTAGTCCTATATGCACATAATACCTCTGGTAAAAGTTCTGGCCATTCACCTTTGCATTCACCAAGCTTGGTCTTTAAGTGGTGCTTGATGATCTTATTCACTGCCTCGACCTGCCCATTCACCTGAGGATGATATGGAGAAGTGCGGAGATTACGTATCTTCCATTTTTCACAAAATTCATTGTCCAACTGCGTTCTGTTGTCGGTAATTATAGTGTGAGGGAGTCCGAAACGGCATATGATATTTCTCCATATGAACTTGGTAGTTTGTTTCTCAGTAATCTTTGCTAATGGTTCTGCCTCGGCCCATTTGGTGAAGTAATCAACCGCCACAATTGCGAACTTATTTTGTCACTTTCCCATGGGCAAGGGCCCAATGATATCGACCCCCCACTGAGCGAAAGGCCAAGGGCTATTAACTGGAGTCATCCGTTCGGATGGTACATGAGGTATAGGTGAATATCGTTGGCACTTGTCACATTTTTTAGAAAATTCAGTTGCATCTGCTTTCATAGTGGGCCAATAATATCCTTGCCTCATCACCTTGTATGCTAGGGATCGCCCCGTGGGGTGATTACCACATGCCCCCTGGTGTATCTCATCTAGAACACGAAGTGCTTCTTCTGGATGGAGACACCTTAAATAAGGCAAGGAGAAGCTTTTGCGTAATAATATTCCGTCTTGCAAGGTATACCTGGCAGCTCGAAGCCGAATTTGTCTTGCAGCTTTCTTGTCCTCTGGTAGGCATCCGTCTCTGAGATAAAGGATGATGAGATCCATCCAGCATGGAGATGATTGTACCGATATTACTTGCTCAAGAGTTGCTTGGTCGATACTCAGGTTCTGACGATGCTCGATGGGGATCGAATGTGATAACTCAGATTCTGGTGCAGAGGCAAGCTTTGCCAAGGAATCGGCAAGTTGGTTCTTCTCGCGAGGAATATGAATTATTTCATAAGTCTTCAGCTTTGCGAGCAGGATGAGGACTCGAGACTTGTATAAGGCCATCCTTTCTTCTTTGGCCTCGAATTCACCGAGAACTTGGTTGACAATGAGCTGGGAGTCGCTATGAATCAGCAGATTCTGAATTGAAAGGACAATTGCTAGTTCGAGGCCAACTATTAAAGCCTCATATTCTGCTTCATTGTTTGAGACGCGAGAGTCGAAACGCAGAGCATATTGAAAATGCGACCCGTCGGGAGCCACTAAAATTAGGCCCGCTCCGCTACCTGTGGCCCGCGACGACCCGTCCATGAAAAGTGACCAAGAAGGCTGGTCGTCGTTCGCGGCATTATCATCGGAAGAGTAGGTGAACTCGGCGATAAAGTCAGCCACGGCTTGGCCCTTAACTGCAGTCCTGGGGCAGAATGAGATATCGTGCTCGCTGATCTCGACCGCCCATTTAGTTAAGCGTCCGGAAGTCTTAGGTTTTTGAAGGACTTGCCGTAGCGGGTGATTTGTTGGTACTAGAATAACGTGGGCTTGAAAGTATGGTCACAGTTTTCGAGCTGCCGTGACTAAGGCCAGGGCCAGCTTTTTCATATCAGAATGCCAAGTTTCTGCATCAACCATTGCTCGACTAATATAATAAACGGGTCTTTGCACCCCGGAATCTTCTCTTATTAAAGCGGCGCTAACGGCCGTAGAGGACACAGATAAATAAAGAATGAGTTGCTCATGTGCTACAGGTTTAGATAAAATGGGGGGTGCGCTAATGTATTGCTTCAATTGTTGAAAGGCTTCTTCACACTGTGGTGTCCATTTCCAATCAGACTTGGCCGTTGCACGAAGGAGTTTGAAGAATGGTAAGCATTTGTCAGACGCTCGCGAGATGAACCTATTCAACGATGCGATGCGACCAGCCAAACGTTGGACGTCCTTAAGAGTGGTCGGGGATTTCATCTCCATTAATGCTTTAATGTTTTCGGGATTTGCCTCAATTCCTCGCTGACCGACCATGAATCCGAGGAACTTTCCAGCAGATACCCCGAATGCACATTTTTCTGGATTCAACTTCATCTGATATTTCCTCATCAGATCGAACGCTTCTTGAAGATCAGGAAGATGATCATCTTCCACGATGCTTTTTACAAGCATGTCATCGACGTAAACTTTCATATTTCTGCCGATTTGGGCAGTGAATATTTTGTTGACGAGGAGCTGATAAGTAGGCCCCTGCATTTTTAAGACCAAACAGCATTACCTGGTAGCAATATAATCCCCGATCTGTGATGAAGGCGGTATGTTGACTATCAGGTGGATGCATCATGATCTGGCTGTAACCAGAATAAGCATCCATAAAACTGAGCAGGGCGTGTCCAGCTGTTGAATCAACCAACTGGTCGATCCGCGGTGTCGGAAAGCTATCTTTGGGACATGCCTTGTTCAAATCTGAATAGTCGACGCACATTCTCCATTTGCCATTAGCTTTCCGGACGAGAACTACGTTCGCGACCCACTCTGGGTAATCAACCTCTTTTATGAAATTGACCGTGAGTAGCTTCTCGACTTCAGCTTTAATCGCCATTTGCCTTTCTGCAGTGAAGGCACGTCGACGCTGTTGAACGGGTTTATGCTTCGGGTCAATATTGAGACGATGTGCGATGACATTGAGGTCGATGCCTGGCATATCTTTATGAGACCAAGCGAACACGTGCTGGTATTCGGTGAGAAAATGGACCAAATCTTCACGATGGACACTGGTTAAAGAGGATCCAATGTATACGACCCTAGACGGGTCGTCTTTAGTTAAATGAATCGCCACTGTTTCTTCCCTAGGAGTTCCTGATTGGAGAACGTTCTCTCTCGGATCCAGCGAGGTGTTGGTGGACAAGTTGGGTGAATCTTGTACTATCTCCATAACGGGTGTCGCTTGAGCTTTCTTACGATCTTGTAGGGCTATCTGGTAGCAAGACCGAGCCTCCTTTTGATTTCCTCGCACAACCCGAACACCATTTGGGGTAGGGAACTTGACGCATAAATAGGATGGGTGTAAGGCTGCCCCAACCTTATTAAGCGATGGCCGCCCCAAAATGGCGTTATATGCTGATTTACGATCCACCGCGAGGAAGTTCACAAAGATGGTAGTCTTCGCTGGACTTTCTCCAAAAGTAACTGGGAGATCAATGCTTCCTTCAGGTGTTACCACCTCACCTCCGAAGCCGACGAGAGGAGTCGAAACTGGTTTTAGTAGGCTTCTGGCGAGTGCCATTTTGTTGAAAGCCTCTAAATACAGAATATCCGCTGAGCTACCTGTATCCACCATAATTCGATGAGTAAGATAATTCGATACCTTTAATGCGACTACGATGGAGTCTTCGTGAGGAAAGTGAATTCCTGCCGCATCTTCGAGGGAGAAGGAAATTGGGAGATGGCTAGCCTTTGACGCGCTGGATGTCTATTCCAGCCAATAAATATGATGGGGTTCTTTAGACGCCTTCCGAGAGTACGCTTTCCTTGAAGCTTGTGAGTAGCCCCCGCAAGCTGGTCCTTCGACGATGGTGCGGATTTCTCCAGTTGGCTCAGCGTCCTCTTGGGGCAGTATGATGATGAGGCGGTTCCTTTTGGCGTGGTGAGGCTTTCGCCTTTTCTGGTGATCGATTTTTACGAGCGACATAATCCTGGAGATGGCCTTTTCGAATAAGGGCTTCAATGTGGTCTCGTGGAGAGATGCAATCCTGGGTTCTATGCCCGTGATCTTTGTGGAAGTAACAGAACTTACTCTTGTCTCTCTTTTCGGGATCAGATTTGATCTTTGCAGGCCACTTTACATATGGCTTGTGTTTAATCTCCATTAAAACCTTTTCATGAGACCGATTGAGAGGAGTGTAGTTATGATATTTACCAGAATAAGGCTTCTTGGGGGAACGGTCGCGCTGATCACGACGATATTTTTTGTCTGCAGTTGAGGTTCCCTCCGGCCTTGCGTTTCTTACCCTATACTCCATGACGTGTCAATGCGACTTCTTCTGCATTGATATACTTCTGAGCTTTGGCTTGGAATTCTGCCATAGTTTTCGGTGGGCTTTTATCTAAGGCGAACCTGAATTTCTCGCTCGTTATTCCTGCTATGAGGGCTGTGAGACCTTTTTCTTCAGTATAACCTTCAGTTTGAACGACTTCTGCAGTGAACCGTACTGTGAACTCCTTTATCGTCTCGCCATGCTGCTGTTTCAGATTCATTAGATGGGAGGCTGGCTTCTTAATGCGAATGCTTCCCATGAATTGAGAAAGGAATATCTCCGATAACTGTGAAAATGAGCTGATGGAATGAGGCTTTAGTCCCCGGAACCACGTACGGGTTGCTTCCTTCAATGTTAGGGAAAATGCCCTACACATGATTTCTGAGCCATGTCCTTCCAACTCCATAAGAGACCTATATGTTTCCAGATGCTCAAGAGGATCACCGATACCTGTATACGGGGTGATAACAGGCGTTCGATACTTTCTAGGTAACGTTGCCCCCATAACCTCGCTGGTAAAGGGGGACTCGGATTGATGTATTGCCGCCATGACGACAGATGGCCGATTTGCCTGATATTGCTGTTCTATGACGTCGAAACGATCATGGATTCTTTTGAGATCTCCTTCCCAGGGTAAGGTATAGCCTAATGTTTCGGCGGTAGAGCCTTGAGGTTGAGGTTGTCGAGACGAACTACAATGTATAGAATGTGGAGACGGCGCAGGGTGATGGTTACCGAGTGGTGTTCGGTTTGATGGAGGATGGTGTGGTTGAACCCGTGGTTCGTCCACAGAATGTCTGGAAGCCACCGGAATGGGTTGCGGTGGTAACTCTTCGGTGGGTTGTCTCTGCGGTTCAGGGAAATGCTGGTCAAGCCGATTCAACAGGGCCTGAACTCTGGCATTTAGAGTTAGAAGAGTATTTCCAAGGAAACGCAGGACATCGTCTTGATTTCCAGAAGCCTCCAATAATGGGTTTGCTGATGGCATATTTGGGGCTCCCTGAAGGATATTCATCGAAGCGGTTGGAAGGACATGTACGGATTCCGTCTCATCGGGCGGAGGTGGTGCCTGCCTCGATGTGGAAGGATGAACACCCTTTTTAGGAGGCATCGAAGAAGGATTTTGATCAGTGGTTGGAACTGATTAACTTTGACAATCAAGTCGTTCCCACAGACGGCGCCAAACTGTTAACGTCAGATTTTGCAACAGGACCCACCGGTCGTTCACCTTCTCTCCAACAAGGATTTCTTCCGCCAGGACCTATAAGAAGATAGAAAGCAACTAGGGGTGGCTGGTGTCCAACCGTTAGCCCTCCGATGCTTAAGTCAGGCAAAGCAAGAAGAAGAATATCCAAACAAAATGAGGCTAGAGATTGAATATTGTGTACCTCTCTCTTAATGGAGTCATCCCTTTATATAGATCTGAAGTGATCCAATCTGTTACGTAAGATATCGAGATTCCGCTGATTTCGTGGAATAAGATTCTTATCCTTAGATAGAGGAGTGATTTAGTCCAACAACTCATGCGTCAGTTACGTTCCTTGAGAGTAATCTCTTGAGAAACGGAACCATTGAAGAAGATAAGCCAGAATCGGCCTATACGGGCTACTGGAACTATTATACGAAGACTGTCCAAACCAAAAGCAAAGACTCATGACTGCACAGATGTCGGGAGCTGCTCGTGTCAGGAATACTCGCATTCAGAAAGCACGACCCCTTTTGCCGAGCGCGAGCCGAGCTGCTCGCATCAAGGATATGCGACCCCTCCTGACGACCACGAGCCAAGCTGCTCGTATCCAAGATATGCGACCCCTCCTGACGACCACGAGCCAAGCTGCTCGCATCCATGATATGCGACCCCTCCTGACGACCACGAGCCGAGCTGCTCGCATCCAGGATATGCGACCCCTCCTGACGATCACGAGCCGAGCTGCTCGCATCCAGGATATGCGACCCCTCCCTGACGATCACGAGCCGAGCTGCTCGCATCTAGGAGATGCGACCCATCCTGACAATCACGAGCCGAGCTGCTCGCATCCAGGAGATGCGACCCCTCCACAACTAATTTTGCCTATAACAGTCTTCATACAAACACACCATTACTCCAGATTCGTTAGACATCTTACAATAAAGACATCGTTCACCTTCATTGAACATAAACCCATTTGACATCATTACATTATCGAATTTTTCATGCCACTGTCTAGGAGTTTGTTTTAGTTCATATAAGGACTTCAACAATTTACACACTTTATGTTCTTGTCCTGGCTTAACAAACCCTTCAGGTTGTTCCATATATATTTCCTCTTCGAATTCACATTCAAAAATGCTATTTTAATATCCATTTGGTGAATTAAAAGATTATTCACAGATGCAATGGCAACCAAAATTCTAATAAATGTCATTTTTTAAACAGGAGAATATGTATTAAAGTGATCAATATCTTCTCTTTGTTTAAACCCCTTGGCTACTAATCTAGCCTTATATTTCTCAATTGAACCATCGGCCCTCATTTTCTTTTTGAATATCCATTTACAACCTAAGGTCTTTACTCCAGGAGGAAGGTCGACCAATTTTCAAGTATTATTTATTTTAATAGAATCTATTTTATCTATGACTGCTTCCTTCCAAAAGGTAGCATTATGTGAGGATATCGCCTCTCTGAATGTTACAGGATCACCTTCTAGTTGAATTAAAAATACTTGAAAATCAGGACCAAAGTCATTGGCAATTCTTAGTCGTTTGCTTCGACTTATCTCAGGTTCGAACTCATATTCTTCTAAGTCTTTAGGGTGAGAACATGATGGTTCATTTAGGTTAATAGAGGTAGAACCCCCACTGTTCTTTATTTTATAAGGAAATACATTTTCATGAAATTCTGCATCTCTAGATTCAATAATGATATTTTCACTAATATCTATAATCTATAAGTTTTACTATGCAATGCATACCCAATAAGTACACACCTAGAGGTTTTAGATCCTAATTTAGGTATTTTGGGATCAGTAAGCCTAACATGTGCAAGACAGTCCCAAACTCTAAGATAGTTTATATTTGATTTTCTGTCCTTCCATAACTCATATGGAATTATTTTATATTTAGTTGTAGGTACTATATTTAGAATATAACAGGCTATATACAAGGCTTTTCCCCAAAGACTTAAAGGAAGACCTGAACTTAACAACATAGCATTCACCATATTAATGAAAGTCTTATTTTTTCGCTCTGCTACCCCATTCTGTTAGAGAGTATAAGGAGCAGTAATCTCATGAATTATGCCATTAGATTCATAGAAATGATCAAAATCATTTGAAGTGTATTCACCACCTCTATCACTCCTAATAATTTTTATCTTCTTGTTCAACTGATTCTCTACTTTATTTTTTAAAACAATAAATTTGGAAAATGCTTCATCATTTTATCTCAACAAATATACATATATGTATCTAGAATGATCATCTATAAAGATAACAAAATATTTCTTACCACCTCTTGTAAGAGTTTCCTTAAGATCACAAATATCAGAGTGTATCAGTCCTAACAATTATGAATTTTTTTCTACCCCAGGAAATATCTTTCTTGTTATCTTAATTTGAGAACAGGATTCATAGTTTTCAAATTCACTATTTTCTAAATGAGGTAGAACACCACAACCAGGCATGTTCCTAATAGACTTAATATTAAGATGTCCTAGTCTACCATGCCATAATATAACAGTGTACAAGGTATAAGCGAGAGAAGTAGAACATTTATTTGATTCAACATTCAATTTGAACATACCATGAGCATGATCAGCATAACCTTTACCAACAAAGGAGCCATTTTTAATTATTATAATTTGATATGACTCAAAAACTTGTCTCAGACCAGCTTTGTTCAAAAGATAACTCGAAACCAAATTTTTACCCATATTTGGCACATGAAGAACATTAGGCAGAGTTATAGATTTTCCAGATGTGAACATGAGTTTAACTTTTTCCTATCCAACTATATTTGCTGTAATAACATTCCCCATTTGAACTTTTCAACCAGAAGGAACCTCCTCATAATTCTTAAACCAGGTGCGATCATAACACACGTGTGTGCTAGCACCCATGTCGATCCACCAGCCATTACTAGGTTCTGGACAAACCATGGTGACCTCATTGAGCATAGTCACAATTTCAGGTTCTTCAGTCACATTTGCTTGAGGTGCAGGAGTTGGATTCTTTTTCCACTTGTGGCACTCTCTTGCAAAGTGACCTGGTTTGCCACATACATAACAACCAGATGATTTATCCTGGTTATTGTTTTTCTGGTACTTAGCCTTGGGTTGGGTTTCTTTTTGAACAGTTTGTAATTTGATTTCAGGTTAATGTGTTTAGGCTTTCCCTTCTGTTGATATTGATTTTGCTTATCATCTACCATTAACACCCTGGAAGTATCGGTTCTTTTCTCTTCTAAGATATCTTGGAGTCTACCTTCTTCCTCGATCCGTAGTTTCACAATCAGTTACTCCATTGATAACTCTTTTCTTTTATGCCGAAGAGAATTTTTGAAGTCTTTCCAAGTAAGCGGCAGTTTCTTAATAACAGCGGCCAACTGAAACTGTTCGTCTAACTTGATTCCTTCAGACACAATTTCATGACCAATAATGTTAAATTTGGCCTGATGCACCACTGATTTATCATCAATCATCTGGAATTTGAAGTATCAACTTACGGCACCCGCTTCTTCAGTTTTGTACTTCTTTACTAATTCTTTCTATATCTCAGCAAAGGTGTCATATTCACAGTACAGATCGTACAATTGATTGGATAAAGCACTTAAAATATAATTTTTGTAGAGGTAGTTATCTTCATCCCATTTCTGACGAATGATTGACAGTTCCAATTCGAATATGCCAGACGGTCGAGGTTGATTGATTACATATGCTACTTTAAGGGTGGTTAAGTAGAAAAACATCTTTTGTTTCCACCGCTTAAAATGCTGACTGTCAAAATTCTCAGGCCGAGTAGACTTATCATTATGATTTTCCGAAGCCATAAGACGAACTATCTCAAAATTGTTAAAATTACTTCAATGGAAACGGAAAATAATTTATAAAATAAATCAGGTAAAAGGAACCTTACACCTGGTATGTCAAACTGCTTTACTATCAGACAGATATCGTCGATAAAATCAATAAGAAGTTCTGGGTCAAGGCGCGTACTCTGTCGCTGTCTTTGAGATAGTTTACTCCTCTCGGTGCAAAGAACCAATGTAGAAGGATGCCGACGCGTCTACCTCCAGGATACAACTCCCCAGATACGTTCCTTCACAGCATGCATAAGCTATGAAAGAACCCAACACCAACACCACCACCAAACATACCCTTCCTATTGCCCAGAGAAAATAGCCCGAATTGAAGATGAAAATTGGGGAAGACGATAACAAGGAAATAAGGTTTGTCGATCGATGCTGAAACCCTAACCCTATTCCTCTTTTATAAACTCCAAAAAAAAATAACGATTAAAAAAGACTCGTTGAAAGAAACCGTTGCGACGTTTCGACGTGCCTGATAAATAAGGCACGTTTCGCAGAATGGTAACGACCTAATCAAGTGGGCCACATCTAATGGTCGCAATCAAAGCAATGGTTAAAAAATAATTTTATTAATTTAGGTAAAACCTAGCCCATCAAGACTCTAAGTAAGTGGGCCAGCCTAGGCCAATCGGGGTCCAATTGCACCCCCCCTGCGCACAAGTATACGTGGGTGTGCACGTGCACACACGCCCGGTTAAAGATTTCCGGACCAGTTTTCCCACTGGCTACACCCCCCCTGTATGCGCATACGGGCTTTGGCATAGTCCAAGACACATTGCAAAAGTCTATGTTAAGCAAATGTATATAAACCACTTTTCTTTCTCCCACTCAATCCAATGTGGGACTAAAGAAACCCACAAAAGGACAAAAACAAAAAAGCAACACAAGTATAAATGGTTTTATTTTGAAATACACACAACATGTGTTACACCGGCGATCAGGGGGCGTCTAACACCTTCCCTCAGTCATAACCACGACCCTTATCCTGAATCCATGGCGCAGACCAACTTATCCAAATGGGAGTCATTTTTAGACTAGAGGTTCTTCGGAACACCCCTGGCATTCTAGCGTTTTCACGAGTTTTGGCCGACCGTGGACTTTGAGCCTCTTTTTGGCTGGTGGCAACTCCGTTAAATATACTAAGTTCAGGAACGTTGTTCAGTCATCCTTGGAAAGATTTTGAATAACCAAGGGAAACAAAATCGAGGAAGCCAATCATTGCAACGGTGCACCCCACAGACAAACCCAGACGCAAACCAAGTCAAATAAAACATAATGGGCCCCGCGCGTGCAAGCGCGATCCAGTTTCTGCACAGAGTTTCGGCATTATTGCATCTAACCGTGCTTCACGGAGTTTAATACTTTGGTCATGTAAAAAGAGAAAACAAACAATACCTAACCTTACTATGCGGCGTTTACAACCCCGATTAGGCAAATAAAATAAAATAAAAAAGAAAATAAATATGAGATAGGATTATAGGAGTAAAATAAAAGGTGAGTGTGTTTATTAATGATGTGTGAACCGGATGCAGGTTGATTTGAGATATGAGAAGGAAAATGGAAGACTCGAAACTCTTTTCTACAAAAGGGGACGGTTGGATATTCCTGATCCCAATCCTACTCTTTTGACTTTAACATTTTCTTTAGCTTTGAAGCTTTTGACCGACAGGGCAGCCTAACAAGGAATATCTTAAAAAATAGTAAAGGGCTGAGTAGATTAAGGTACATGCATTTTTTGGAAAGTGATATCGCGTTATGACAGAGCTACGTTGGAAGAATTGGTCGATCAAATTTCATGCCGTGCGTAACCCCTTCAACACTTCTGCCCTCTCTGGACGCTTAAATTTGTCTGCTCTCCCTCCTTTGTTGTCTGCAACGAACTCATTTTAAATAGACAATGAGTAGCGACATATAAGGGTTACAACATGGATTAGACCATGTCGAACTAAGACCACATCAAAGAAGCAATAGATTCGAGCGCAGTATTCAAAAGTTGCGACAAACCTCTAATTGGGGCGTAGGAGGGCTAGACCTAGAAACAGCTAGTTGGGGACTTTTTTTGTGCAAAAAAGGTCCTCGATAATTCCCTTTTTTATGGAATGGTCTATGCACGTCCATTTATAAGTTGTATAGCCTTTTTTAATATGACGGTGCTTCGTGGGTGATCTTGGATATATTCTCCCTCATTTGGTCTGCCACTTGCATGTCCTAGTGTTGGCTGATTTGACCATATGATTGTCTTCAAGGCCTGCCACATGTGGTACAGATGTTTTGATCTGGTCCCAACTGAAGTCAATAAGCGAGATTTAATCTCATTCAAGGTAAGGTGTTTACAAAATTCCTCATCTTCCTTCCAACATTCATGCGTCCAACGCGCCAGGTCTAAAATTGGAAAGCTCTCATGCACCTCCTAAGCTTTGCTCTAGCATCAGCGTATTGGATCATATCTCACACTTCATCTAGAATAAATTAAGGAGAAATTCCCTGTGTTGGAGGACCAAAGTCGATGAACCTCTTGTCTCTCCATATTATCCAATGAATATTCAAAAGTATTTTTTTCTTCTTCCGTTTTTTGGGTTAGCACACATCCCATTTTAAATAGAGATGCTCAGTATTAAAGCATGTGCATCTAAGTTTGCAAAATTCCCACACAGAAAGAGTGAAATGATTAAAAGTTTGAAAAATGGAATTTTTGTAGGACCTTCCTTTATCACGACAATTAGGGCTGTACATCAAGCCGAGTCGAGTCGAGGTGGGCCAAGCTTAGCTTGACTCGTTTGTACTCTCCTTGAGTTCGAGCTCGAGCTCGAGCTCACCCTTGAGCTTACCATTGGAGCTTGCCTTGTTTGCTAAAACTTTCGAGGCGAGCTTGAGGCGAGCTAGTGGATCGAGTCGAGGTAAGCTTACCTCGAGTTGAGTCAAGCTTGCTCCCACCCCAATTTATTATATTTTTTACAACAAAATACAAATTAAAAGTCAACAACATTAAGTTCGAGAAGTCACACATATATTATAGGAGAATAGTATTTCTACAGGTGGGACCCCACCATTAAAATGACCTAGCTCTGATCGGTTTTTTATTTGGCCAAGTCACACGTGCATTGAATGTAGACCACAAGTAATATTTTATGAACCATAATTAACACAGTACATGCATAGCTCACCACGTGAATGGATTGCCTTAATTATTGTGTGGACCATCTTCATGATGAGGCCTAGCTGATTCATGGATCAGATGCACCACCTCTCTCGTAAAATTGCAATCAATAGTTGCATATGGTGTTTGGTCTAACCATAGCCTTTGTTTTGTAGATATGTATGGTGTGTGGTCTCACCGTAGTACCTATGTTTGTGTAGCTTGTAAAACACATAACCACTGTGTGCTCACCATGTTTTGTACTTGAAATTACTCAATCCATCATATATGCTCAACAAGGAATGTTCTTACCTGAGCAAAATAGTAGGATGAAGAAACCCCCCAACGTGTGAGGGTTTTATATGTCCTAAGCTTTGGACCCCAATGTGTATGTGGGGGAGGGGGGAGAGAAAACCAAGAAATAAGAAGATTATGATTTTTTTTTTTTAACAAATATCTATATGAAACGAGTCGAGCTCATTGAGTCGAGTTTCGAGTTGAGTCGAGTCGAGTGACCCAATAGGTCGAACTTGACTCGATTTCTGACTCAAGCTTCTAAACGAAGCTTAGCTTTACTTGTTCTACTGAGTTGAGTCAAGACGAGGTGAGCTTTTTCGAGTCGAGTCGATCGAGTTTCTCGAGCAGACTCGGCTCATGACCGGCCATAACGACAATTCCATTAATATAAATGGAAAAAATGGTTTTGACCATTCTATGTGATCTTGGATTTAAAAATGCATTTAAAATTGTTTAATGTCCATTGAATGAGACCGTTTGAAAGTATCTTTAAGCCGTCCACTTCCACCGTACAGAGGCGACCCACTTAGTGATTGGATTGGACCACTGGGCCGGTCAGCCCATTCGCCATTGGAACAAGCTGCCATATCTTATGGCCTAAATAATAGGCAGTTTCACTCCTCAGTAGGAGACGTGGTGAAAAAGACAACGGATGGCTGGAAACAATTCTCAGCCGTTCATTTTTTACGCGCACTATTTCCACCCAGGCAGGGTACGGCCTATTTCTGTCCAAGATTCTAATCAACTTGGTCCACCTGAAGAAGGGTCCAGATCTCGCAAGTGTGCTTGAGCGTGGATGGCCAGGGTTCTACGCACGTTCGCTGAGGTGCGGATGAGATCTCTCGCGCGTGACGCCCCACACGTGACGAAAGATAAGTGTCAATGGGCCAGTTCGGGCCTGAAAAATCTCAATTTTGCATAGGCCCGGCCCGACTGTCCATACCAAGACCTACCCAGGCCCGGCCCGTTGACGGCCCAGTCAAGGATTTAAGTCTCCGCCTAGTCAAGCAGTTATATAATATATGGTCCACAACTTCGCACAGTACACACGAGTTTCAATTCTAAGACGTAAAAATAATTATTCTCTAATCCAGGCCATTGAATCCCACCTTGAATGCTACTAACATCATTCAAGATTGAAGCTATCAGATATTCAGTTAAATCTGAACCGTTGTTACGTTTTTAAATTTAGATTTTTATGGCCATAATCATGAATTTAAAGAACTCTATTATCAAAATTTTTATGGGGAATAACATATTCACGGTGGATTACAATATATCAATGGTGTGGATTACTAAATCATGGGTTCCACTTGCCAAACGAAAACATGCGTACACTTTACAATGATGCAGACCACGTGTCATATAACGAGAAAAACTTTGATACTCTGGTAGACTGTGATGGATGGTACGCAGGCACTTAAAGATTACTTACGAATTGCATATTTGGAATAAAGCAATTTAAATTCAACTGTCTAAGTAATGGGTCCCAGATTAATTGGACCGTTAAAAATGAAAAGATAAGATAACCAATGGTCTTATTTCAACAAACTATTGTGTAGGAATCAGAGGTTATGTTTGTTCAACCATTCTGATTCTGGGCTTCATAATTCTATCAGTTTATTAGAAATAATATGCATGCGTGTACAATAACTGGGCGCCTGCATATCAAGCGTCTTATGCTTCCAGAGTATCAAACAACTTAAGTTATGGTAGTACCGGTACCATAAGAGCGAGGTGCGCTCATATAATACTGTGGGGCCCACATAAAATATGAATTAGATCTATTCCGTCCAATACACGGAATATTTTATTTAAAGACATGGAGAAAAAAAATAAGTCCAAAAGAAAACTCTGGTAGACCACATCTACAAGGAAAAGTGGGAGGGACGCCCAACCAATACAAACTTCCACACTATTTTTGGGGCCCACGGTGTTTATATATTGCATCCAATCCATTAATCAGATATTATTATGAAGGAAAATACCGAAAATAAGGCCATTACAGAGTCATGTGGGCCACACCATGTGAATTGAGAGTTCTTAGGCATGATTTTGCATGATTCCTTATAAATTTTCATTTGTAAGATTTTTATCGACCTAATTGATTTACACGGTGAGGATTAGAGTATCAAACACAATGGACGGGGTGGATCGGACGATAGGAGGACGTGGACCCCACAGAAGACCGGTCCACCCAAGTCCTGGGCTAACCGGTATCTGCACATCCATATAATAATTCCCGATAATCATATGCCTAGGTATTTTCTCTTCCTCCGTCAGAGAGAGAGAGAGAGAGAGATGGTTTCTGGGGAGCGTGAGCAGCAGACGCGCCATCTGACGGTCGGGAACAACCTCGGCAGCCTCATCGTACGGCCAGCAGAGAGCGAAGGAGGTGGTGGTGGAAGCGATTACGAGCCTGGCGAGGTCCGGCGAGAAAAGAACAACCACAGCAACAGCAACCACAACAACCGCAACGGCAACTTCAACCACAACAACCGCAACAGCAACCACAACGATCGCCCAGCTATTTACTCTCGTTCCCCTCCCTATTCTCGCTCCCTTCGCTTCCCTGATAAATTCCAAGACAAATTCCAAGGTTCGTTTTTTTCCTCTTTCCAAATCACAAAACACAAACCCTAGAAATTAAGTAGGCAAATTATCCCTATACGATTCGATTCGTGCATACCAGATTTGGGTTTTGTTTCTGAAAATTAGGGTTTGAGAAGCTAGGGTTTATATTCTCATCTGATATATTCTTTTTTTGTTTTAATGTTCTTTTGAATTTGTTATGTTTGCGAATATCAGATGTAGAGATTAGAGGGTGGTTCTTTTTCAGCTGTATTTTGGTAATTTTCGATCATTGCTGCAAAATTAGAATCTAACAGAAGTGGGTTATCTGCCAAAACCCTAGAAAAAAATCCTTGTCTTCTTTCAGTTTGGGTTGTTTTGCTAATATCACTTGAAATCTAAGTAGATTTTTACAGTTCGAAAAAAATTTATACGAGCTCTTTTTTAAAAAAAAATTTAATTAAATTTTTTTTTATTGCGAATGGTTAGCTCTTTAGTAAGGCTGTCAACAGGCCGGGCCTGGGGTTGGCATTGGCCTGGAATTTAAACTGTTCGGCCTGGGCCTATTCAAAATTTTACTTTTGCCTTGGCCATCAACAGCCCTATTCTTTAGTAAGGGTTTGAGGATTGATGTTTTTTTGGGGCAATTTCCATGATTTGGATGCTTCATTAGATTTCTTTCTCTTATATATGAAAACTGATGGAAAAGAAAAGGGAATGGTCTAATTATTATGTTATGTTGAAATTTGGGATAATTCAGTGTAATCAATAAGAAAAAAATAAAAAAGGAGAAAAAAAAAAGGAAGAGGAAAAAATGATGTTTACTGATGTTGTAATTACTGGTGTTGCTGGGCTGGGTACCTGAGCCTGGCCTGGCATGAACCTGGTATGGGTGTAGCTGAGTGGGTATGGTTGGCTTGGTATTTTTTTCAATTCTGATTAATAAACCATGCTGTTCATGGGTATGCCTGCCCATGCATGGGATGGATTAAGTAGTGGTTTTAGAGTTTTTTTTTTCGTTAAGTACTGAATTTTTATTAAAAGGCGGCGAGAAGGTTTTAAGAGTGTGACCCATTTGGGGATTGAGATCAATATGACTCGCCCCATATCAGTCTGTATCAGTCCATACAGTTCTGTTTTGGTCTGTTTAAGCCCCATTTTGGTCTGGCGACCGATTTTGTTTCAGACTGAAACTGGTACAACACAGACGGAACCAAGTCTTATCGGATGATTTTTTTTTTTTAAAACCATGTTGGATAGTGCGTCCAAACACCCTCAAATACAAAGTTTGTCATTTCATCTTTTTCTCAATCTCTGAATGATCACAAAAGACAGCAGCATACAGGGACAGTAACCATTAGTGACCCTTTTGCCATTTCATCTGTGATCTTTTTTTTTTCCCCCCACTCTCTGAATGATGACAAAAGAAAGCAGAATACAGGGCCAGCGACTATTCGTGACCCTCTCGCCATTTCATCTGCTACAGGCCCACAGTGCTAAAGAGGATCTGCTAAAAAATTATGTCGTTACCTTTTCTTTATTTTGCAAATATTCGATGTGAAGGATGGATGCGGTGAGAAATGATTTGATTATAATAAATGCCAGGTTTGTCTTTGCATCTGCCAAAATCTGGATATCCCTTGATCTTATTTTCTTTTAATTCCACACACTTTATAAAAATCATATGTTAAAACTTGGCATTAAAAAGAAATGGCTTATATATAACATAGATAGGTCGTTCTCTTTCCACAGAAAGTAGAAGTTCTTGGGGTTGATTCGCATTGGTGGCAACTCATTATTTGATGATTTTGTAGACCATGGTTTCAGCAGGGCTGACAGGCTCCCCTTTGAGGGCCTATGCCACCAGCTGCAAAAAAAATCTGCTAGACTTGGGTGGGATTAGTTTTCTATTATATTGTTTTTAGATGCACTGCATGCATGTCAGCCATGGTATACTTTGTTGTGTACTAAAAAGATGAACAAGGAATGGGTTGGAGTTACCCACTTGGATGTTTGCCTATTACATTTTACCTATTTGGGATAAACTCCTTATTTGATACAATAGAAAATTGGTATCAGGCACCTCAAATTTCAATAATTCTCTTTGCTAAATATTGTTCTTTTCTAGCTCCTTCCTAAGAAAATGTTCTTTAAAAAAAATCTTGCTTTGTATGGAACAGCTTTCCATGATGAAAAGTTGTATAAAAAATTAGGACATATCATATCCCTTTTGATGAATTTATGTTGCTTATATCACCTGCTACCGTTTTATGTGGAACACCTATGCTCTATGGATTGTACTGCATGTTGGGTATGTTGGCCCGCTACAGAATTGTCAATTGAGAATGAAATTTGCTGTTGATTGTTACAGCTTTTGAAGTTGCTTGGTGTGGGTGCAAAGCCGTTGGTATTGAGCAAGGGTTATTTGTTCTCATGCTTGACTGGGAATTGTTTCCGAATTGCAGTATGATCCAGAATGTGTGTGATGGTTTGTAAAGTCTGAAGATGGATATCTGCATTTCGCATAAGAACTCACGGGTTGCAGTAGGTGAACCTGTTTCAGTAGGTTGGTTGAATAATCGGTGGGTTCTTTTGGGTTTAGAATGATGCAATTAAAGTGGCAGTCGCTGGGTTTCAACCCGAAGCTCAAGTACTAATTGGCTCCGTCTGATGGATGTGGTACATGCTCAGGAATTTAGAGGCATTCGAAGGACTAGGTTTAGGAAGGAAAACCGTCATGTCTTCATCGAATGATTAATGAGAGAAAGCTTTCTATTTTTTTCTATGTTGCTTTTGAGTGTTACTAACAGTAGGATTCATTTATTTGGAGTTCATTGTTGTGTGGAAAATATCTTGGAATATCATGGTAGTCCAACTGTTCAACTGAAAGGGCTTAATCTCAGAAAGCAGGATCCATGCCAAATGAAGGTCTTTTGTTGGTGAAGATGGTCTTCTGTTTTGTAATTTACCAGATTCGATTTTGTGCTGATTTTGGTTTATCATTAGGGCTATAAATTTTGATTTCACAGACTCGTGGTGGTTTGCCATATTCTTTTCATCGTCGTAAAAGATGAGGTCTGGCTTGATAAATGGAAGTTGACACAGAGGTAGATGGATGGTCAATGGAACTTGACAAAGAGGCAGACAACTACTGTTTTGGTCTTGATAAAGCAGGGTGGAAATGATTCTGATAACTCTGGAAATGATTCTAGTATGGGATTGGGATTCTCTCAACAACTTTTATTGGGGAATAAACTTTCAAGTCATTGTATTGAGCTACTTTACACAAGATTCCTCGACCTTTAAGGAGACACACCGAACAGAACATGTTTTGTCATGGTTGAATTGGGTCATATTAGCGATGTAGTGATTCCTCCTGCTTGTGGGTAGTTCCCATTGGGTTCATACTGTAGGTGCCCTTGGTAGTCAGTCTTGCAAAGGATCATGCATGGTGTTAAGCATTACTTATTGACAGTAAGGATGCCTATGAAAAATCTTGATAAATTTTGTCATTAGATATGCAGATTGCTTTCCCCTTTAAATGGTTGTATTGGCATGTACAAGTAAACGATTACGAATTTTGGATTGGTGCGGAGCTATGGTTCTTGTCAGCTCTTCTGGAAATTTTTTTAATTGCTTTTATGGGAGAGCCATTATTTTCATTGCTGAATTGAGCTTATTCATGGTATGGTATCTGAAACAAGTGGCTGTGCTGTAAGATAGCTGTCAGTTATTGAATTCGTAGTGATTCCTCTTGCTCTGATGGGGTGCTCTCATCTGGGTTTTTGCTCTTCATGCCATTGATAGTTGGATGGTCCTGCTGAATCAAGACCTCCACATGGATTACAGCTGGGATCATGGTTTTGGCATTGGGTTCTTCTCGGCTATTAGGAAGCCTGTGAAAATAGATCTTTTCTCGTTTTCCTGTTTATCTGTTCAGTGGCAGATACAGATAAAATGCCACTTTGAATTACCACAATCCTGAGGAATCCAGTGAAGCATCTGATTGTTTCTTGCTGCGGATCATCAGTTTGGTTTATATTTGCCGACGCCTAGGGCTTAATGCTGTATCTGTGACATAGATGGATTTAATTTCAATATGTAGGCCATTGGACTAGCGCAATCCTTTGCATACTGCAGATGACTGGGGTTGTTATTTGATCATGGTTAGCAGCTCATATCTGCAAGTCTGGTTAAGTAGCTCATAACTTTGATCTGTAGCTTGTGAGATCAATGACTACAGCAGGCTTGTTGTGAGCTTATTAGTCCTCCCCTAACATTCTTGAATTTGTGACACACATGCGCCCATGGAAGAGAGGCCTTTAATGCAGGTAGCCCCTTGTTTCAAACTTATTTGGCCATTGGCATTCAGTGTGCTAGTGAGGTCAAGAACCATCTGCTTTCATAACCATTGTCTTTTGGCTTTCTCTTTATGCTGGAACACTCATTTCTCATTCTTGAGATCCTACTGTCATTTTCAGGATATGGGAATGGGATGCGCACAGGCTCTATTTCGCCTTTGCGCCAGAGGATGCGTGCAGGCTCTGTTTCACCTTTGCGCCAGAGGGTGCGTGCAGGTTCTGTTTCGCCGTTGCGCCAGAGGAAAGCAGATCATCGCTATGGTTCTGATTTCGATCATCCAGGTGGCCCACGTCATGGTCCTGGATATACAGGTGGGAGGGGTCCTGGTAGATTCCGTGAATTTTCACCCCCTTATGGGCGAGGCAAGGGTGATAGATCATTTGGGGGAGATTTTGAATCCTTTGACGAGCCTGGACTCCATCCTTCTCCATTCAGAGATGAATTCATGGGTAGAAACAATCCAAATGTATCTCCAAGAGAAGGAGACTGGATTTGCGCGGAGCCTTCGTAAGTCCTTGATCTCTTTTTACATGGAGTCACAGCATGAACTCTTTCATTCCCAACATTCTGTTGTGAATAATGTTTAAGAATGTGGAATACACCTGGAAATCCATCATGTTGTTTGAGTTTGACTTGATTGAGTTGATAATAGCTCAGTGATTTCGGAATAAAGGTTGGGATCTTGAATTGGTGCTTTCAGCATCGCTAAAACTTGTCCGCTCTGTTCTCTCTTCAAGTGGTGATTTTTTTTAAAAATTGAGTTTATTCCTTGAGATGGTGGTGGTTTTCTTTCTCAAATCCTTGTGCATTGTATGTTTCAGATGTGGGAATTTGAACTTTGCGCGGCGAGCCTACTGCAACAACTGCAACAAACTTCGGTTCGAGCCTCGAAGTGGTGGACCTGGCGGTAGCCCTCGAAGGAGCTATCTGCGCCCACCATCCCCACGTGGACCCTCACCACGCTTCCCTGCCCCGCCAATGGAACGTGGCCGAGGAAGGGACATGAACGGTTATGAATCTCCTCACGGCTGGGGAAGAGGTGTTGCCAGAGAATCTCCTCGTGCTTGGGGCAGAGGTGGTCCCAGAGAATTCAGAATGGGCCCACCGCCTCTTGGGCATGTGGAAAGATTTCCAGACCACCGGCTACCAAGGGAGAGGCCAGATTATCATGACGAAGCTGGGTACAAGGGAAGGGGTAAGTTTGACAGGCCAATGCCGCCTCAGTGGGGCCACCGAGGCCGCGGGAGGGGCAAGTTCTTCCACGAGAGGAGAGGGTATGCTGGGAATGACCGGCGGACACCTTCGCCACCATTGCCTTTGTCTCCACCTCAACGGGGCCCATGGGGACAAGACAGGAGGGAGAGGAGCCGGTCCCCAATGAGATGTGGGCCGAGGGATTACCATCGGGATTCTTACATGGGCAGAGGACGAGCTTATCGACGGGGCATGGGGCGAGGGAGGAGGATCCATGGGGGGTACTGAGAAAGAAATGGGTGAATGGTGGTGCCTGCAAGAGCAATGGATGCTTGAGTGCCTGTGTGTTTTTGGCTGTGTAGAATAGTTTTGTAGTGGATCTCTGTCTTATCTTTCTATTCAAATGAGTTCTTTGTTGCCTTTGCTCAATAGAGATGAATCTTGTGGCAGAATATTTGTAGTATACTTACTGTAGCAGATCAATGTCTTTTGAGTGTTTAGGGGGCAACAAGAACATGTACTAGAAATAGAATTCTACCTCTTTTCTTTTAGACTTTTTGAAGAACTGCTTATTTTGATAATTTGCCAAGAATATTCATCTTGGAGAACTTTTTAGGCATCTGAAATAGCTGAGCTTTTCCATTTCCTTGTAAAATCTGAAGTCATTATGATTTTCTTAAACTCAAAGCTATCAGTTATGTTTGCTAGGTTTTTAGAAAAGTCTGTCGGAAGTCGATGAGATAGCTTTTATAACACTGGCTGTTAAGGTCATTTTATTTTATTTTTTATTTTATTTAGGGTGTGTTTGGTTGCACTAAATGTCATGAAATATCATGAAATTTTGTACCCTATTAGACTGATTAATCAAGAAATATTGCAATATTTGGTACAACCAAATTCACCCTTAGTTAATTTTGTGTGTGTGTTATAGGAGATATATTTCTTTTTGATAGGGAACAAATAGTCTTGATAACCAACACTCATGATCTCTAATATACAATTATGATTAACTAAGATGTGGAAATGCAAGCCTGATCAGCCCAATACATGCATCATGGGACCCGTTGTCAGTTGTGGATGATTGGATAGGCAAAAACTGATTTGCAAACCAGGGTTTTGTTCGGCCGTTTTGCTTTCCATGTGTTGGGACTCCTTGATCTGATACTCAAAAACCCATTTACAATGCCTGGGCTCAATCAAAATCCCAAAATTCAGGCCAATCTAATCATCAGGTGGACCAAATGTGATTTTTAGAGGGTTTTGGGTGGTATACATTGTTTTCCTTATGGTGTCATGCTCTGGTGATTAGATTGATCTGCTTTCGCATATGGTGGATCTTTGTGGTTGGGTGCACCATTTGGACGGGCTATATGTCATAAATATCTTCAAAATTTTGAAAGCCTCACATACTTCCATGGAAAATAAACTAATCAATATCATCACGATATTTTCAAATATATCTGCAGGTTTGGATTTTTTTGATGATTGTAGTAGAAATTAGTTAAATTTATATATTATATAATAATTATTAATATTTTTTAAATTATTTATTAATTCATAAGAAAATATTTTTAATTTCTATTTCTAGTGGGATTTTTCCAGAAACCTCAAATTCCATATTTGAGAAATTCCTGCTAATGAGATTTTTCACACCATGTGACTGATGGGTTGGATGTCATACACACACCATGTGGGCCCAAAATGCTGACTCCGCTTTTGGGTAAAGAACCTAGACGGTGAATTTAATGTTAAAAAAAAAAATTTAAGTAAGAAAAAACCATAGACATTGAAATTTGCTTATTTCACGCTTACAAGAGAGGCCTTTTTAAGAATTTAAAAAAGCTAAATGCATTGTTTGGTAAAATCAGAATTCTTGAAGAATATTCAGTTAAAATCCTGAATTCTTGAAGAATATTCAGTTAAAATCCTTACACGATTCGCAGCTAGTGGAAGGTTATCCTAGTCTAGCGTTTCGAGTGTACGAATTCACTCTCTCGTGACTCCATTTCTCCATGCTACTAGGCGGCTTCGGTAGATCCCTGACTGTGGGGCCTACCTTGATATATTTTCCTTAAATCCACACCATCCATCCGTTTTCAAAGCTCATTTTATTGCATTGTTCCAAAAACGAAGCATATCCAAATCTTAGGTGGACCACATCATAGGAAACAGTGGTGATTGGAAACTCACCATTAAAAAATATTTTGGGGCCGCCGGAATGTTTACTTGCCATCCAACCTGTTGATAAGGTAAAAACGACATGGATGAAGGGGCCACACAAATATCATCTTCATACCAAACATTTGTGACTAACAAGAAGTTTTTAATGGTCATTCACCACTGTTTCCCGTGTTATGGTCAACATGAGATAAATATCTACTTCATTTTTGGAATTATGCCATAAAATGATCGGTAAAAACAGACGGACGGTGTAGATTTGAGGAACACACATCAAGGTGGGCTCCATAGTCAGTGATATACCCACTTTGGTGGATCGGGGGTTTCACCGAAGCCGTGCCCACTTACGGAGTGGGAGCTATGTAGACCATGGGAGCGACTTAGATGTTACCCTGGTAACACCTTAGTGGGTGTTACCCCTACCGTGTTGGGCCCATCGTGATGTATTTTTTTTTATATATCTATGCCGTTTATCTGTTTTATCATATCATTTTAGAGTATGACCCAAAATCTTAAGAAGATCGAAATCTTAGGTAGACCATGCCAATATAAAAAGTAATGAATAACTATTAAAAACGTTTTGTGGGCCACAAAAGTTTTGGATCAATCTGATATTTATATTTTCCTTTCATCAAGACCTTATTGACATTATCAAGAGATTGGATTGCAAATAAACATTACCAAAACCTTACCATGGGCTCTTTGGAATTTTTAATGGTGGGGCACTCAATCACACTGTTTCTAGTTGTATGGTCCACTTGAGATTACATTATCTTAAAATGGGCTGTATAAACCTATGGACGGAGTGGATATACATAATATCATCCATGTGGGCCATACGGTAGGGGTAACACCCACCCAACTGTTCCCGGGGTAACACCTAATTCGCGCCCATAGACCATGTCTCAGATGGGCCCCACCTTTTAAATGTTCTGGTAAAAGGAATTAAGGCCGGACCCACCTTTTCTGGATCGTCCAATGTTTCTTGTCAGCTTTGGTCCACCTTGTTATTTACCCACCTAACTTTTTACTCGATCATCTATAAGGTGGGTCCCACATGATAAGATGTACTATGCATGTGTGGCTATCAATGGCCGGGTTCGGGCCGATACGGCGATACCTGCCAAAGGGGCATAACCTTTGTTCCGAGCCCTTTCGGGCCTCCTAGAACAGGCCCGAACCTGAGCCCGATTAAATGGTTAGGCCGTAGCTTGAGCAGTTGAGCCGAAGCTGGTTTCGGAGTAATAGCTCGCAGCTGTAGGATTTTCTTTGGGTGTGTGAACTGAGGGCGCGGTGGATTCCTGAATATGGGGCCCACCTTGATGTATGTGTCTTACATCCATGCTGTCTATCCATTTTGACAGCCCATTTTAGCGGATGATCCCAAAAATGAAGTAGATCCAAATCTCAGGTAAACAACACCATAGGAAAAAATGGTGATTGACCATTAAAACTTCTTGTGGGCCACCGAAATCTTGGATCAGGCTGATATTTGTGTGGTCCCTTCGTCCTGATTTTTGTGACTTTATCAACAGGTTGGATGACAAATAAACATAACGGTGGCCCTCAAGAAGTTTTTTAATGATGGGTATTCAATCACCACTGTTTCCTGTGGTGTGAACCACCTAATATTTAGATCTGCTTCATATTTCGGTTTATGCCCTAAAATGATCTTTCAAAACCGATGAACGGCGTTGATGTAAGGCACATGTATCAAGGTGGACTCCACAGGCAGGTATACACCGAATTTAGTGGACCCGGGATCCACGGACTGTGAACTCCTTAAGCTACTGTGGGATTGTGTAGATGTGGGGCTCACGTGACGTATTCACGACATCGGACTCATCCAACAGATGTGTTGTCTCATGTTGCCCTCAGCAGCAAAGGTCATCCCAAATGAAAAGTCAGGTGGGCCATAGAAAGGGGGACAAGTAAAGAGGGGATGCCCACCCTTGATTTCGGGCAGTTGAACATCGGGACCGTTCAAATGATGGTTCTTACTTGATAGGCAAAGCAGATTTAATATAAAACATGCCGGGCCCCATAGATCTTGGGCTTTTAACCCTACGATTCCGGTCCGTACAAATCTCATAAAATGAGTTATATGGTACTCAGGCCATGTGTGGCTCGATACTCCGGCATGCAGAGATGGTACACGTGGCATGCATTACCTCAAGATCAGAACCCTTGATTGATGACCACTTGTTTGAGGAAATAGGACATCGGATATTTTTCAGCTGTAACCGTCCAATAAATGTCCACCAATCCAATAGCTAAATGATCAAATAAGCTTAATTTTAAGTTCATAATAAACTTATACTAGTTACCATAATTTGGATGGTTTATTTTGGCTACTTGTATGCCACATGTGCAATTTCTAAATAATTTTTAAGAGCCTACATATCATCTATCACTCGGCCAGAGCATTAAAGATCTCTCTGACTCTCTCGGACTACCAAGAAAACATTACACCATTTGATCAGCATCCTTTGGCATAGATGGTCAAGATGGTTTGTCTAAAACGGTCCAATCGGCAATTTAAGCACTCTATTTATTAGTCGTTCATTGCCTATGAATCTAAAGAATCACTTCTGTTAGGCAATTATAACCATTGATGGCTATGAAAAATGAGCCGACACCATGGGAACTAGCTATGTGGGTGTGACCCTAATGGTAGGGCCCACCTCGATGCATGCATTTTAAATCCACGCCATCCATATGTTTTCCAGCTTATTTTAGTGCATGACCCAAAAATGAAGAAGATATAAATTTCAGGTGGACCACATCACAGGAGAAAGTGGTCATTGAAAGCCCACCATTAAAAACTTCCTAGGTCCATTGTAATGTTTTTTTTACCATCTAACCTATTGATAAGGTCAAACAGACTCGGATGAAAGGAAAAAATCTCAGAGCTATTCAAAGTTTTTGTGGCCCAGAAAATATTTTTATCTGGTGGGCCACACTATAAACAAAAACGTACAACACCCAAAATCCAAAATCCTTCCATCCAGCTTTTCTTGAGCCTTGAATTTGAATCAGTGGCCCATTGGATCAGTGATCCAAACCGTTGGTCTCATGGTCCTTGTCGTGGGAGTCAGATTCATCCAAAAATTATCATGATTCAACAATAAGAGCCCATCTATTACAGGCCAGTTAATAGATGGTTAGGAAGACAATGAAAAGGACCGTGTATTGGACAGAAGGAAGCAGATCAAAATCCCAAGGGGACCACATCACAGGAAACATTGATGATTGAACACCCACCATCAAGACCATTAAAAACTTCTTGAGGTCCATACAAGTTTGGATCAAGCTGGAGTTTGTGTTTGCCCTTCATCCAGGTCTTTGTGACCTTATAAACAGGTTGGGTTGGAAAATATACATCTCTATAGGCCAGAGAAAATTTCAACGGTTCCAGTGGTGTGGTCCACTTAAGCTTTGGATCTTCTTTATTTTGGGGAAGAGAATTTTTTTCTTTCTTTCTCTAAGGATGCATTCCTTGGAAAGTAAGGAAGAGATGGACTGATCGAAAAGGAGAAATCTGTGTCCTACTGGATGGATTTGATGATCTTGAATATATCATATTAGGAAACATTGAATCAACGGTCTGGATGATCAATTCATGGGAACGTTTGTCCATGGCCAAGGCTCCAGGATACTGTTTATATCCTTGAGTCTAGGAACGGATTGGACGCTACCTGGCCCTTGTGTCCGTGTTTTTCGGACAGTAAGGTCCACCTTGATGTATGTGTTCTATATCCACGCCGTCCATCCATTTTGCCAGCAATTTTTAGGGCGTGGTCCTTAAAATAAAGCAGATCTATCTCTTAGGTGGACCACACCACAGGAAAACGTTGGTGATTGAGTCATTGACCATTGAAAACTTCTTGTGGGCCACAAAAGATTTAAATCAAGCTGATACCTCAAAATTCACCCTTCACAAAATCCTATCCACCTGATCTGTGATAATTCAAATAAGGGTGCAAAGCTAAAAAGTTAACGGTCAAATATGCAGCGGGGTGAGCTGTAGAAAAAGTAACGGATAGATTCTTTCCGTGAATTCATTTGATAACGCCAGCCATCCATCCTGGTGCCAGCACACGGGTGGACCCGATTGATACTCTACCATGTCTGTAGAGAGATCGCTCTGCTATATTACAGAGTTCAATCCCCACTGTTTCTTGAGCCGTGGTCCACCGATCTACGTGATTTTTGGACTCCAATCCTATTGTGAGCTTTAGAAACTGATGAACGGAGTGGATTTCTCACTTAAATCTCTGTGGGCCCCACATAGCTTCTGACCACAGGAACTCCCCGTGGGAGGCGGTCACAGGCAATTCGTGCTCCAATGAGATAAAAAAGGACATCTGAGCCGTGAAAAAGGTTGGATCATGGTTTTAGCTCACCTTAAATGAAAGTTGAGCTGATCCCAGGTGGGTCACATCTGCAATATAGGTCAGATCGTATCTCATCCATTGATTTTAATTGTGTGGCCCACATGGTGATTGGATCGTCTTGATTTTTATGCCATGTGATCTTCATGTTGGGGTTAACCTTTTGCACGGTTCAGATTGCGTATACAGAAGCATTGTAAACTCCAACATCAAAGTAATTTCCAAGAAGGCAATCACTTTGGTGGAACTGGAACTCTTTGCGCTGAATCTCGACCGTTCGTGGGACCTTCTCGTTTAACTGCTCGTTTAACTGCTCGTTTGCAGTCATAATTCGCCATCCAATCAGTGGCTAGGATCACACAATCGGTGTCGTTGGCCCAACATATGAAAGGGCCTGATCTCATACGAGTGGCACGTGGACGGTAGGTGAGCGCTTGGTCACAAACTCATTGATGGCATTGGATCCTTCTTCAAATGATCACCCCAGGCAATTCATTTTTCTCAACCACCATCCGTGAGAGTGAATCTTAACCGTTTATTTTTGTAGCACGTGCCATTGGCATTAAAATCGACCGACCACGTGGCAAACGAAATGCAACGGTTGATAATTACTTCATAATTACGACTTTGCCAATTCCACCCAACGTGTGGAGAACTGCTAGTCTGCTACTACAATGCAGGCACGTGTGCCAATCTGGAGCGCTTCTGCGAGACCTGAGTATTGGATCAGGATGATTGTTGAGAAGTACGGAGAACATGAAGCGGCGAACCAGATGCACGGTCAGGATTCAACATACACATCACTGGTGGGACCCACAAAGCTATAACATATGGTAATTCCTCAGCTTATGCGCAAACAATCCAGTCGTTTCACTCCTCAGGTGCGTCACAACGAGCAAAGTAAACTGACGGTCAAAACAATATATCTTCGCCGTCCATTTTTTACTGCTGTGGCACACCCACACGATGGATGACTATCCACATCAAGTGGACTGGACTGTCGTTAGCAAAGGTGGGGACCCACGTGATAGATGGTGGGGCATCAAAAGTGGACCTCCATGATGAACGATCCATATTGAAGGTGCCCCCACATAATGAATGGTCCACATCAAGGTGGGCCCACATAATGCACAGTTCACATCAAAGGTGGCCCCACGTGATGGATGGGCCACGTCAAAGTGTGGCCCAACATGATGACCACCCATGTTAAGTGAGCCCCACTTAATGGATGGTCCACATCAAAGTGGGATCCACGTAATAGATGATGACATCAAAGGTGGGCCCACATGATGAACGACACATATTGAAGGTGGGGCCATACAAGATGAATGGTCCACATCAAGGTGGCCCACATAATGGACGGAGTATGCCTCACATGATGGATGACCCACATCAAAGTATGCTCCCTAGTGATGGACTGTCCACATCAAGTGGGCCCCACCTAATTGACTATCCACATCCAGGGTCTTGCATGGTAAATGACCCATATTCAAAGTGGCCCAACATTATGGATGATTCACATAGAAGGTGCACCCCACACAACGGATGGTGGACATCGAGAGTGGGCCCCACATGATGGACAACTCACTTCAAAGGTGGGGCCCACACAATTGATACATTAAACATGGATTCCATATCATGAGTAGTGGGCATTGAGGGGCCTCACATGAAGGATAATAAGCATTGATGGTGGGCCCTACATGATGGATGGCCCACATCGAGATAGGCTCTATATAATGGACGATTCACGTTAAAGGTCAACCAAAACAACTGTCTAGATTGCTCTTATAATGGAGTTGTTATAATTTTCAAAATCGATATCAACTACATTTAAAAAAGCTTTTATTCGAACTTTTTACTAAGCATGCTTATTTCCAATGAGAGCTTTTTATTATTTTAAACATGATTTACTAAATGAACATATTTAAAACAAGAGCTACATAAAAAAGAGTTTATTAGAGTAACTCTTAGTTAAAAAGCTCTTACAAGATTAGCGTAGAGATGCCAAATGAACCCTTACTTTTTTAAAAAGAATTTATTTAGCCCAAGCAAATATATATTTTAACTTAATTTTTTAACAAATTTATCTTTTAAACTTTTCAAATAATTCTCACCTCACATTGTTCTCTTCCATTTACAATATCTTTAATGTAGGTTTACATGATGAACAACCCATGTTGCAGGTGGGGCCTCATGATGAATGGCCACGTCAAAGTTGGGCCCACATAATGCACGATCACATCAAAGGTGAGCCCCACATGATAGATGACTTACATCAAAGTATAGCCCTAGATCATGGGCGATTCGCATCAAGCAAGCCCCACCTTATGGATGGTCTACATCAAAGGTGGGACCCATATGATGGATGGTGGACATTGAATGTGGGATCACGTGATGGTAGGTTGACATTAAAGGTGGGCTCACATGATGAATGACCCATATTGAAGGTTAGGCCCACATGATGGACAATCTACAACAAAGGTGAAACCTACATGACGGACGGTGGACATCAAGTGGGCCCCACATGATAGATGATCCACAACAAAGGTAAGACCCACATGATGGGTGGCGGACATCAAAGGTGGGTCCCTCATGATGAATGACCCTATTGAACATGGGGCCCCACATGATGTACGGTCCACATTAAGGTGGGTCCACATAATGAATAATTGACATCAAATGTGGGCCCAACATTATGGATGGCCCGCATCAAAGTGTGGTCCAGCATGACGGAACATGCCCATCAAAGGTGGGACCTGCATGACAGATGATAGTCATTAATGGTGGGCTCACATGATGGTCCGTTGACATTAAAGGTGGGCCCACATGATGAACGACTCATATTCAAGGCAAGCCACATGATGAATGACCCATATTGAAGATTGGGCCCCACACAATGAATGGTCCACATCAAGGTGGGCCCACATAATGAATGGAGTGGCCTTCACATGATGGATGACCCACATCAAAGTGTAGCCCCTCATAATGGAAGGTTGACATCAAGTAGTCCCCACCTAATGGATGGTACACATCCAAGGTTTTGCATGATGGATGATCTATATCCAAAGTGGGCTACATGATGGATGATCCACATAGAAGGTGTGCCCCACACGATGAATGGTGGATACCAAAATGGGCCACACGTGGTGGACAATTCACTTCGAAGGTAAGGCCCTACATTAGGGACACAACAAATGTGAACTCCTATGTGATGGGTGATGGATAGTGGACAATGAGGGCCTCACATAAAAGATATTTAGCATTGATGGTGGGTTCCATATGATGGATGGCCTACATCAAGGTAGGCTCTTAATGATGAATGGTCCACATTCAAGATGGGCTTTGCATGATGAACGACCTATTTTAAAGGTTTGGCTCACACGATAGATTGTCCATATTCTCAAATGTCTTAGAATATGAAGATTATAGCTATCAATTTTTTTGTCATTTGTTACATGGTTCATTTATGGTGAGATCTACCAAAACAATCATCTGGATTGCTTTTATAATAAAACTTTCATAACCTTTAAAAATGATGTTAATTCTCTTTTAAAATAAACTCTTATTTAAGAGTTTTAGTAAACATTTCATTCAAATAAAAGCTTTTCTTTTTTAAACTTTCAAGTGATTTTATCTAATAAATTTATTTAAAACATTGAGGAAAATTATATATATAAAAAAATGTTATTTAGTATAACTTCTATTAAAAAAGCTTTTATTAAATTAGAGTAGAGATGCGAGTCAAGCCCTCAGTATGAGCAGAACTGGCTTTCGTCGTTTTAGCGGCAAACATTTCGATCAACAAAACTGAAGATTTGCCAAACCTACACGCAACTCAAACGTGCTGCATGCCGATACTCACGCAAGAAGCACGAGGCTCGAATCTGAGTCGTGAGTCACACGAATCTGACAGTTTAGATGAACCTTTACAAAAATCATTCTGTCCATCTCATCATGTAGGCCAAATCTCTTCTTTCAAGATGAACGGTTAGAAATTATTTAAAATAGTTATACATTTATTAGTCATATAGAATAATTTTTATTTCTAAGATTAATTTCATGTTATTCCCCACTAGATAAAATGATCCGATTTTATATAAACGTGTTATATTGGCAAGTGTATCCGCGAGTATATATGCGAGTAGAATAATCAGCTTGGGCTTAGAAAATCTTGGCCTCTCTTTTTCAGAGAAACGATGAAAAACTTCCGGCAGTACCGATAACTTACGGTACTTCACCTTCTATTATGAAATATATAAAATATATAGAAAATC
Organism: Liriodendron chinense; assembly: GCA_003013855.2. Classification (NCBI taxonomy): domain Eukaryota; kingdom Viridiplantae; phylum Streptophyta; class Magnoliopsida; order Magnoliales; family Magnoliaceae; genus Liriodendron; species Liriodendron chinense. The sequence continues at coordinate 943,560 of PVNU02003892.1, read as the reverse complement.
AAATCCTATTAAAATATAAATTTCATCATAAATAGCGTACATATTTAAAATCATCATCTTTTCACAACTTTAAAATCAACGGCAGAATATACGATCAGAAAACCATATCCTAATGAATAGATGCTCATCAGATCAATATATTTTTATTTTATCTTATATTAATGAGATAGAAAATATTTTAACGGATTAGATTTTATATATGTAAACGGTATTTTTTAAAATAAAATGTGTAGTACGATAACGTGTGGTACTACCACCAGTACCTGATTATTTCACTATTTTTTCTTTTAAATAAACTAAATTCCTTCTCCACTTCCGTTCGAGAAACACATGCCATTCGCGCGAGCAGACATGGAAGAACTGAGTCTCCTTACACATGCGTACATAAAACACGTGTTTCAGATCTTATTCATTCATCATGTGCCTCAAAAATGTCAGATTTTCTCTATTAATTTTCAGTATGGTACACTCATCACATTGACCACGAACATATTAAAAAACGGACGGTTACAAATGTTTTTCACTTATAAGTGGGACCACCTTGAATGCACGCTTTTCCAGGGTGCATTCAAGGTGGTCCCACTTACCATTTATCACTGATCTTGCATACGTGTGGAAATTTGGCACGTGTACTGAGAATCTCCACTTTAAATCCTAGCGCGAATCGCCTCAGCATTTCGCTTTACAAAACCCCTTCTATCCTTCTCGAATCTGACGGCCACCAACCAACCATCCCATCTCCTATGAATTTCGTCCGTTGGATTCATCCTTGCAATAAAAGCCGTCCGATCTAACCACAAGTCCCCATCCGTCCGTCCAATATTACAATTCAATTTCAAATACCAGAGAGGGAGGAAAGAAAGCTTTCTTCTCCCTTCCTTTCAATTTCGCAGCAAAAAAATCCTCTCTCTCTCCTCTCTCTCTCTTCCTCTATATCCTTCCGTACGGATCGAAGCCGGATTCCGTATTCCCGGCGAATATTTCCGGCCGACATTCGTCAGATTCCGGCTATACTCTCCTGCCAGGCGACGATTCCATCCCCCTCTCTCAATCTCCCTCTCCTCCTTCGATCTCCGATGCGACGGTTCAAAATCTCTCAGGAGTTTCGACGCGTATGATGCGTTCCCGCGCTGAGGATTTCTTTTCCGGTGGAAGGCGAAATCTCGCAGTCGGAAATTCGTTTTCTTTAGCTATTTGAATTTTTTTTTCTCGATTGCCGAATTCGGGAAGTGATGGAGAAAGGCGTACAATCAGCCGCGCCAGCATCAGTGCCGGCATCAGTGCCGTCTGTGCCAGTGTCCGCATCTGATTTCCAGCCGAAGAAGCTCGCACGGCAGCTGGATTTCACGGCGTTCTGCGGCGGGGCGGCGGCGGCTGCTGTCGTTTCGGAGCCATTGCCTCCACAGCCAGCTCTCCGTCCTCTGTTGCCGGCTGCCGTTGTGTAAGCTCTCTCTTCAGTTTTCAGAATTTGCCTTTTTCTGAAATAGTTTGGTTAATTGAGGGTTTTTGATACTGCGTTCTCCCTTTTTCTTGAAATCTTTTAGGATCTTGATTGGTGCATGAAACGGATTTTCAGAGCGATTGCTGAAATCAAATTCTTTTATAGTTGATTTGAAATGATTGAAAGAAAAGAGGTTTTTTAGATGGTTTAGAGAAGGTGCAGTTATCGATCTTGAATTGTAAATATGTGTTTTCTTTGGGGGAGTTGATTTTCCAGCCAGTCCCTTTTGCTTTGTGCACACTCTTTTCCATTTTTGTAATTTAAATAGTACACTTTTGTACTATTCTAATACCCAAAATTTAAATGGGGGTGTATGCAGATAAAAGGGGTGGCTGTAAATAGCAGGCCCCCTTTCTATATATATGTTTATTTTAAATTTGAAACTTGGGAGATTGGATGATAATATAGTGCGTCACAGTTTTTTTTTTTTTTTTTGGTCTATCCTACAAATTTCTCTCATGGTTTAGGGTCCATTTGGTCACACCAAATATCATGATTAATTAGTCTAATTCGGTTCAAAATTTCATGAAATTTGGTGCAACTAACTGCAGTCGTAGTGAAAAGAATACACCTCAACCCGATTAGAAGTTAAAGCAATCCACAGATTGGGGCTCAAAGCTCATAGCTTCGCTCCCCAACACTCATGTGGATTGTCTGTCTGGGATCCAAGCCTTCCATCAGATGACCCCCACTATGTAGCTACTGAGCCCCACAAATAGACCAGTCCAATCATCAGGTGGAACAGACTATGTGAACATTGGACGGGTAGAAAAGACATCAGCCGAGGGTCCACATTCAACGTACACTTGTGGGTGTGGCTAATGATTGGACTGGCTGATTTTGGGGGCCAGTGCAGTGGCCCCCACATGATGGGGGGCTAGGATCTGTCACATATGTGGCCACTGTGGATCCTAGCCCATCCATTCGTGTGGGTTTTCTAGAACTCCAAACCTACAATTGCAGTCAATAGAGTTGATTGCCAGAGTGCCAGTCAACTGGAAACTCGTCCAATATCCTAAAGCAGGTTTTTTGAGTTCAAAAGGTTGATGATGGTGTTGTTTTTCATATTTTTTTAATACTTGACCAAGTCTTTTGAGGACCCTAGTCTTGTTTTCTTGGAGTTCTTTACCCTTTATTTCCTGATTATAAGAAATGTAAGTCTTTGTTAGACCCCACGTGAGCCTTGATTTAGATGAGTTACTTTTGAGTAGTTTTTCAAATATGGGATTGAGTATATTTATCTGTTCACTGTGATTTAATTTTATTTTTTTTGAAAGATACCGTGATTTAACTGTGAAATGTTAAATTGTGATTTAACTTTAGAAATGTGCTTTGCATGTTTGAGCATTTTCTTTTGGTTTAAGTAGAAACTATTGCATCAACAAATTGATTCCACTTGCCTCATACCAGTTTCTTGACACAAAAGTAAAATAAAAAAAGAAAATGAAAAATAAAAAATCTATCATCAATAAAGCATCTGCAATTTGGAGTTGAAGGAAATACAATGGGGGCCAATTTTTCTTGGTACATGTTTTTTCATATGGTTCCTTTGACATCTCTGATACTCCAGAATAAGAATTTTTTGGTAAACGTGCAGTCTATTGACAAGTGAATAAACACATATAATGCTGTAAATATGCTAGTATGTACTCAAGTGAACATCCCTATGTAGGCAAGCTGAATATTGCCCGTCCTAGAAATTTGTTTGTCTGATTTTGTTGCTTCTATGTATTTTTTCAGAAAGCCTGAACTCCCAAGACCGCAACCGCAGTCTAGCTTCGAAGGAAAAGATGGTACTCCAAAGAAACAAAAACAATGCAACTGCAAACACTCGAAATGCTTGAAGTTGTAAGCACATAAACTCTTAATATGAATTATTACTATGGCATTCGAAAGACTTGAATTTCAACTGAAGTTGATGCACATATTTTATTGTTCATCACTTTTAGGATGTTCGAATATACTTATGATTTGAGCCACCATTGCTATATTTTTAGATATATACTTGTAAATGTTTTTGACCAATATGTTGATTGTGGATAGCAGATCTGAACTCTTCAGTGTGTTTGTGTGCACGGACACATACATATATTAGTTGATCAATTGGTGAGAAGCTGGGAAGCCTTATAAGACCATACATGTGCACACATGCACATACATTAGTTAATCAATTGGTGAGAAGCTGAGAAGCCTTATAAGACGGTACCAAGATACATCCATGTTCCTGGAGTAATGGACTCCCAAAATGAAGATCTCAGGAAACTCAACATGCCAAAGAGGAATATTGTCAACTAAGGAGCTGGCTAATCGAGTAACGATGGCTTGCTTGTTGCGTTAGGAATGTTTTGGATATCATAAAAAGAGCTGAAAGCCCTCCAATGAATAAGCTCACCTAGAGACATTGGTTAAATGAAATGAAGTACATCATCTTCAATAATTTTCCTGCAGTAGCCCAAAGGAACAAGACATCCATTATGGTAGTGTCTTGATTTTAACATAGGTCAAGTTTCCTTTTGAGGACTTGCACTGGACTATGGTGACCTCCCACCTAAAATCACTGAAGACACCGCTTGTTGAGCCAACTTTAGGTTTATTCTACCTTTAATATTAAGCTATGGGGCTGTCGGCAGTCTGGGCTGAAGCTTGTCCAAGCTGAACCTGTGAAGTAAAACCCAGGCCTAAGCCTGATCAGCCTGCGAGGGGCTAAAATATACAGGCTCCAGATAGTTATGCCTGGCCCAAGCACAAGTCTGATCTCTCTATCCACTTTTGTGTTGGATTCGAGCTGTTCATTGATTGTGCCCTACTGTGCATGTACCATGGCCCAAAATCCAGGCTAGCCTGATATTAGTTTTTATTTTTTGAGCATTGGAACATTTTATTAAGAGAAGGCCGCTACCAAAATATAAAATGTACAAAGAAAACCAAAAGGGTATTACAGCTCATGCCAATTATCAGGAAAATGAGCAGCCAAAAGCATTTTTCAGGACTTTTCTTTAGCAAAACAAACAGGTGCAAAGCGTTGCTTCCCCTAGTGTTGATGTTCATTCACCGCTTGCTTATGTAACATTTTTTGCTTTCCCTTGCCTTCCCCATTTGACCTTCAATTGAAGTAGGCCCTAAAATCAAGAATGAAATTCAGGCATCACTATTGTGATGAATTACCAAGCTTGAAAATAGCCACACTTTTTCAAAAAAGAAAAAGAAAAAGGTGCGATTAATTGATCAAGAAGCAAATTCCCTTTCCTCTTCTTGGATTGTGCAAGATGGTAGAATCCTGGATGACGGTTCAATTGATCAAGAAGCAAATTCCCTTTCCTCTTCTTGGATTGCGCAAGATGGTAGAATCCTGGATGACGGTTCAATGATGATGTGTTCTCACAAATTGACCCCTTGTGAATCTAATAATGAGCTACAAACTTCGAAAATGCTTAAAACCAAATAAATGCAGCGACAACAGGCCATTATTGCATGACCCATGTGGAACCCTCATCACCATGTTTTTGTCCATTTTCTTCTCTTGCTGGACTCCCTTTCTGGTCTATTGCATTCATTCTATATGAGCGATCAAATTCATTGATTAGTGAATGAGTTCCTAGTAATTGTATGGGAATGTAATGATGCTGGGTTTCTTTACTTTTGAGATTTATTTTAGTTCTTTCAGCAGTATCCAATTGACATTGCCGTTCAAAAGAAAGGAAAAAAAATGTATCAATAGATGTTAATAGTATGTTGATAATTAGGTGCATCAATGCAGTTATGTTCCTCATTGAAGATTATAATCCACTTCATTGCCTTTTTGGATGGTCAGGTACTGTGAGTGCTTTGCATCTGGAGTTTACTGTGATGGATGCAATTGTGTAAACTGTTACAATAATCCTGACAATGATGCTGCAAGGCAAGAGGCTATTGAACTTACGCTAGAGCGCAATCCAAATGCTTTCCGACCGAAGATTGCTAGCAGCCCACATGTAACTCGGGATAGGAGGGTATGTAATCCTTGCATTGGAGCCACAATTGTTCAACTTGGTTAAATTTCTTGTTATCGTTTCTTTTTGGATTGAGGTGTTTATTTTGTTAAATGCATGCAATTTCAACGTATGAGTCAAATTTTGGCTACTGAGAGTCTATTCTTGAATTATGCTTATATATATATGCAGAGAGAGAGAGAGAGGCATGCTACCTTCGCACAGATGTTATGGGCACAAAATCTGAACAGTCCGTGTAATGCGGCACACCATGAAACCCCAGGGCCTAACTTTCTGCCTGATCCAAAACTCTAGTGGACCATAGCAAAGAGAGATGAAAATCAAGGGAGGTAACTGTTTCCTTTTGCCATGGCCCACCAGAGCTTTGGATCAGGCTGAAAGTTGGGCCCTGGGGGTTTCATGAGGTGCTGCATCACATGCATCACATGGACGGTTCTCGTAGAGGTGCCGCATCACACGCATCACGTGGACGGTTCTCGTAGAATGTGGACGGTTCTCGTAGAATATGTGTGCGTGCGTGTGTGTGTTCTCGTAGAATGTGGACGGTTCTCGTAGAATATGTGTGTGTGATTCCAAGCATACCTGATTTACTCAGGAGGAGCTCTAATTATGTTTGAATTGTGCATTCTCTTATTCCAAGTAGTTCATGGGAGCCATAGGACGTATGCAATCTTTGCCAGGGATATGCATATTTAATTTTTTTTCAGTGTCCCATCATTGGCACTCTGTGTGTATGGTATGGCACCTTCGCTTGATAATTCCACTAAAATATGCAAATCATTCTTAACGTGTAGTCAAAGGAACCCTCACTTGATAGTCCTACTAATTTTTTTTGAAGGATGATAATTTATTAAAAAGCGGCTGAAGCCGAAAAGAATACAATAAAGGAAGGAAAAACAGAAAAGATTGCCTCACACGGACGAAAGCCCAACAACCAATCGACAGAAGCCCGACCCTATTGGCATGCTAGGAAGAACATGCCCTCCATTCACATACCAGAGATTGCTTTTGTTCCTGCATTGCCCTTTTTCCAGGGCAGTGTGGTCGCATTTGTTCTAAAACCGAGCGTTCTACTCCCTCTTGGAGTTAAATTGCTCCACATTATTTCTTCCAGTTTTGACATCTGGACAGGTGTGACGTCTCAATTTTTTCTTCACTTGTCTGTGAGATGATCCTTCATGCAGTCTTGAAACTCACATATTTTTGGATGGTCTGTATCGAACAGGGATTGATTGGATAGATGGCTAGATCTTTGGACGGTTGAGATCCCTCTGTTGAACCTCCCTTACAGGGCTAGAATCCTGGCATGATCAGTATATCCACTTCAAGTCTAAATACGTTGCTGTTATCCATGTTAAACCCGTTCAATGTTGTCTCTAGCGTTGCGTGTTACCATTCGCATGCTTATCTATCATGTGTGAATCAAGATGTCTTAGGTGGACGTTCCATCCTTGATAGATGGTGAAACAGGCTTGCTCATGTACGGTCCTGATTTGAGGAAAGGTTGGATTTAGTGGTTAAACTGAACGATGTTGTTGCACTGGTTGATTGGACAATTGACATAGCTGCTGGACAGTAGTTTAAGATCGATGATCCAGATTCTTTGATGAATAAGCGATTTGAAATACACAGTCCAATGAATGGTGGAGATGTGATAGTTGTTGTCATGTGCGATCGCGTACATTTTTTTTAGAAGGATAGTATGCGATTGCATACTTTTTTGTGCGATAAGTATGCGATGACATACTTTGTAAGTTGTGTTTTTTTTTTTTTTTTTTTGTAAATTGTATTTTTAAATTAAGTTGTAAGTCGTAACTTATAAGTTGTTCAAGTTATCATTTATCAATAAAAATTTAATGTTTGAAGTTTTTAATAATTAACTCTCTTAATGTAACATGTTGTTTGTTTTGTTAAATTTTATGTAAATATAATATAAATAATTAAATATATAACTTATTTTATAGATAGTTTAATAGTCTCAAACTCAAACTACAATGAAATAGGTAAAAGAACTCAACCCAATCACTTGTAAAAATTAGGCATAGTTTTTCCTAATTTTTTATATTTTTTTTCAATTTCCTCCCCTCCTTTAATTTTACATATTTTAAAAATTTCAAAAAAGAAAAAGAAAAAGAAAAAGAAAAAAGCCAGAGCAAGTATGTGATCGCATATGCGAGTATATGATGGCATATGTGAACAGCATATGCCAGTCGCATACGATGGCATATGCGATTTGACAACATTGGATGTGATACCTACTTGCACACGTGTGGGGAAGTGGGGCCCAAGGTAGGGTGGACCATAAACATGAGAAAGAGAAGAAGAGGGCTTACTGTTTCTTTGCTGGAAGAGAAGACACATTGCATCTAATCTTTTTTTTTTAATTTTTTATAGTATATATATTATTAATATGTATATACTTTTCTTTTATAGCAAGGGTACTTTCTGAGATAAGGATGTCACTGGACACCTCTGTCCAATGACCCCTATTTCTACACCAAAAACTTAAATTGTGCATAGAGCTTAATTTCATTGTCTGATTGGGATGAGATTTCGCTACAGGCCGCCATTTGACGCTCTCCATCCAACGAGCCCAATATCGACATATGATCCTTCGGCGGTGGTCCTGATGTGTTTCAGTGGTGTATACCCATCCATGGTTCAAAACAAAGTGTGTATGTGTCTACTGTGAAAGCTAACCAGTAGATTTGGTGTATACCCTACGGTTTTCACAGTGAGCGGTTTGTCCTTGGGATTTAGGTGGCCAATAGGCGGATCACCGCGGATGTGAATGTGATGGACGGTTAGATGATGCGTTATAAGTAATTTGGTAGTTAGAATCCTAATCATGTGTATAGACTATCGGTTTGATGATCGATCAAGTATACTAAAACATACAAGTGCATGATGATTTTTTATGGTGGACAAGTGCGTATAAGTGGGTATGAGTGCATGTATATGTGCGCGCATCTATGTTCTGTTACTTTCTGAATATGATAAAAAATTATTTTCTAATTACACGAACTAAAATGAACCGATGAATGTGCAGTTGTATACCTACATGTGTGCAAAATTTTCAGGTCCTTACAAAAATAGTGGAATTTCTCAATGATACTTCAGAAAATGCTAAAATACATATATTTGCGTATTAGGAATCAAATAATAGCAAAAAAGATGCATACATAATGACTTTCCCTTTAATGGGGGCCTAAAAGCATGTATTGCTGATTCAGGAAAACATTGGGGAAGCATGGGAAAAATGGTGGATCCATCCATTAGCGTGCAAACGTACATACGTACATACAAACACACATGCATGATCCATCCAACCATGCATGCATACATACATACATACAATGACACATACATATTTGCATATGCATGATCCATCCACACACACACACACATGCATGCATCCATCTAGCTATCCATACATCCATTTGACGAACCAACCAGCCATCCATCCACAAATACATCCATCCATCCATCCATGCATGCATACACATACACACATAAATATATGCATTTCATCATACAACCATGCACCCATCACAAAACAATTTGAAGTGGATTTTTTTATTTATTTTTAAATATATAGGTTTTTGGCAATATTGATACATTGGCGATATTATCGATAATATTGGCAATATTAATATTATCAATAAATCGTCGATGCAAGCAACATCTGGAATTTATACAGTCAAAAATATATACATTGGTGATACTTTGCTATATATTGGTGATTTACCTCTGGTACTTGGAACTTCTAATACTACCCGTGTTATCGGTATCATGGAGCTTGGCGATACCAACAATATCAACGATATTATTGATAATATTGCTGATGCCCAGGCCAATGGTGGTGCCCAAGGGGGCCCACCTATGATCAACAAAGACTGCTGGATAGCAGGAATCCATTTTAGATTGCTAATGATCCCAAAATAAGCATGATTGGATCACAACCATGCAATTAAGGGCATGCAGTGTCCATTTTACATGCCCTTATTTGATGACTGTGATCATCCTCTTAGGGCGATATTGGAGCCATGTGTAATCCACGTTGGACCTCTCCTATTCAATGGTCTAACTTGATCAGTGGGAATGACATGTTTTAGAAGATGGTTTGAAAGGATTAAAATAACTTAGGATCTTTTGTCATAAATTGTTAACTGTTTTGTTATGATGGCATTTTGGTTCAAAGGGAAAAAAACACATCTGTTTCAGGAAGAGCAGTTTTAGTTATCTATATTGAAGTGTGATATTCCCATCCCCTTGGTCCGGAGTAGACAGCACCTTGAAGCACCACTTGCATTTTGAAATGACAGAAGTCCTCTTGAACTATAATTCTTTGAGAATCTGCATGTCATGGCAAGAAGCATGGTTTTTTTTTTTTTTTTAATGATTGTTATGCCTATCATTCCTTGCCTTTTTTGGCCAAGCTCAGTGGAATGTCATTAGGTCTGCTAAAAGATCACGATATTCTTAGATTTCATAAGCACATTGATTTTTTCCCCCATACCAAAAGCTGACAAATTTAATTGGAGAGTTTATCAAAATGCCTTGTTTGTTGCTGAATTTCTTGTAAATCAGTTGTATGCTTATCTATTCTTTAACATGCTTATGAACTGGCATTGAATGAATCCAGGAGGAGGCAGGAGAACTCCCACTGGTGGGAAAACACAACAAGGGATGTCACTGCAAGAAGTCAGGGTGTCTTAAGAAGTACTGCGAGTGTTTCCAAGCCAACATTCTTTGCTCTGAAAATTGTAAATGCATAGACTGCAAGAACTTTGAGGGTAGCGATGAGAGGCGGGCTCTCTTCCATGGTGACCATGGCAGTGCTCTGAGCTACATGCAACAGGCTGCCAATGCTGCCATTACTGGGGCTATTGGAACTTCTGGCTATGCCTCTCCTCCAGCAACCAAAAAGCGAAAAAACCAGGAAATTTTTTTTGGCACAACAGTCAAGGATACGCCCATTCACAGGCTTGCCCAGTTCCCCCAGGTATTTTCTGATTCCTCAGATCCTTACTGAAGAGAAACTTTTTGCTGGTTCATAAGCAACTCTCACTAATTGTTACATGCTAGTTACTAATGCAGTTAACTCAAAAAGCATAGTTTAATGCTCGAAGCATTATTTATCAATATTTCAATATCCAGGAAATTTTTTCTGAGTCATAAGATCAATTGCTTAGAACTTCTAAGCTTGTTCTTTCCCTTTTTTTTTTTTTTTAATCTCTTTTTGGGAGGTTAAAAAGGAGATAGATATTTAAGTGTAAAGAGTATATTTTAGTTTTTTTTTTTTTTTGCATTTTTACCCCATTTCTTTTGGGGAGAAAATTAGTAAATGCTTTAGACTGTATCCTAAGTGGTCAGGAGCAAGGTATACAATTCGGTTTTGGCTCATTGTATCTTTCACCAGCAATACGGGGAGGTTCAGGCTCATATCTGGCCAATACATCTGTATTGTCTATGGCTGATACCTCTATGTATCAGGTCATACCTGCCGGTTTCGAACGATACTTTAAACATTAGTCTCAGGGCCTACCCCCTTCACTTAGTAGGACCATTTTATTTTACTGTGGTTAATATTTCAAAAGCTAGCTGTAGGATTCTTCTACCAAGGTGCCATTCCACTTCAAACTCTGATTGGGACATGCACTCCATGTCCCACTTCCTGGGCATTTGGACTCACTGGTTTTTTTAAATTGACACTTCCCTGCTCCAGCACTTGAATCTGCTCCAGTCTGCTGAATAAGCTGCAAAATCCACCCACACAAAATAGATGGTTTGCTCTTTATCTCTATTGTGAAATCAAAACCTAGTCCATACGTATATATGCACTGGTGTGCATGGATGTATGTGTGTGCCTACTGTAATTCAAACAGTTGCCTGTTGGTTTCTTATATATTCCAGGTAAATCATCTGAAGGCAACTGCACCTTCCTGTTCCTTGTCTCCTATTCCTTTAGCTCGTGCCCTAAATTCTGCAGTATCGGGATCTTCGAAAATCACATACAGGTATCATCTCTTGTCCAATCTTCTAATCTTATGTCGAATCAAGGAATACTTTCTCATGTCAACTTCCATGAAGCTTTGTTTCTTCTTCTCATAACTAAAGTTGGTTGCATTTGTTTCTGCTGAAGGTCTCTTTTAGCAGACATTGTCCAACCAGATGATGTGAAGGAGCTCTGCAGACTTTTGGTAGAGGTATCAGGAGAAGCTGCCAAGACATTAGCAGGTATATATTGACGAAAGGAAACATTTGCAGGCATGTGAACTGTTTCAATTTCATTCAACATAATATTCTAGCCCAATCAGACACATAGTATAAAACAAGTGAATAACCTGGAGATGGGACTTGGCTAAGTTTCGGTGGGCTTTTGACTTCGAGCACTGAATACCACGAACTTTTTGCTTCTAAAAGATCAACAAAAAAATGTTGGCTGAGTTGATGGTTGGTTCCTGATTTGTGGATCTTGTTTATGTTTTGGAAGCTGGAAAACAATAGTCGATGAAAGTTGGGTGGCAGTAGACAGTCTACTTTTCAACACCAAGGTCTTGGGTATGAGCCCAGCTTACCTGTTGAAAGGAAAGTCTATGGAAGTCCACTTAACACCACCTCTCCCTAACCCTAACCCTAACCCTAACCCACCTCTACGTATCTTAATATAATCCCTTCTACTTCATTGTCATTAGTGGAAATGTAGGACGCCCTAAAAAAATGGTTTTTTTTCCTCCCTGGCTGGATCGAGTCAAAACCGTAGATTGTTCTCTTTCTAGCCACCTATTTAAGCATGACATTCAGGCAATATAGGTCCCTATCACTCTTTTTAGTTTGTTTTTCATAATTTTTCCCCTTTCCTTTGGTGCATCTAGTTACCAATTTCGTTCACCTTGGACGAGTGTGCCATGTTTTCATTAACTTGGTGAAGTTGAACACAGAAATTGGAAAAGGGATACCTAATTCAATTTCTTAGCACCAAGATTATTGGTATTGATTCTCACCAGTTTTCACTGAAGTTTGCCTTTTTAAGGAACACGTGATTTTTTTTAAGAAATCTATTCTCAAGGGCCCTCAGTTATTTCTTAATTAGCAAAGATACTGATGAGTGGGTATGAATTAAAATTTGGATAAATGATGCAAAAAGACATCTATTGTTTATTACAACAATGCGCACACATGCACACACACACACACACACTGCATGCATTTAAGGCTTGGAGTTGATGAGAAAATAGATGCCTTCCACAATAGACATGCTTCTTTGTTCCCACTTTGCAATTTTGCAAATTCATCATCACACACACACACACACACACACATTTAATGCTTGGAGTTGATGAGAAAATAGATGCCTTTCACAATAGACATGCTTCTTTGTTCCCACTTTGCAATTTTGCAGATTCATCATCATCATCGTTGTCTAAGCCTTATCTCAGCAACATGAATCCTGTACCGCCATTCCACTCTATCAAGGGCTTTGGAATGTCATATTGTTTGTATTCATGATGAAAGTTTTGGCATAAGTTTGAATCCTGGTGCCAACCTGATGCAACCCTCCTCCTTTATCCAGGCAGGGGACCAGCAATGAGAGGACAAAACTCCCACAGGCACAATGTAAAAGACAATTACATAGATTGATTACAATTAAGCACTATCTAATAGTCCATAGGTAGATTACAATCAATGTAATTTTGCAGATTATCGAACATAAATACAAACTAACAAAGGTAGTCTGTAGGATCCAGCCAAATGTTTATGAACGTTGAGAGGGCCATATTATGGAGTATATCATAGTAATATAATTATCTGGTTTCTTTTCTCAAATTTTGAATTATTTCACGATTTTAAAAATGGTTATTTTCTTGAATAATTAAAAAAAAAATAGTAAGTTAGAAAGGAAAAATGCAAAAAACTATTCAGAAATTTAGAAAAGGAAGAACTCCCAAATCCAGAATTTGCAGTTCTTATGTATATGTACTATGTAGCAAATAATTATCAAGTGCTTAGAAACTTCCAATTTGTACTTGAATCCATGAGTGTGTAGAGTTGAATCCACGAGTCAAGTTGAAACCACATGCTTTTCATATGTATTTTTTTAAGCTTCTAAAACTAGGTTCTCTATGAATCTTTACAATTAGCAAGCTGATCGAACACCTATCTGATACACATGTAATTGAAATTATCTAGAAAACAAAGGTCCAGTGGAGAAGCAAGCAGATAGAGAAGATAAGACTGAAAGCTCCCTCGCTTCTTCGACACAAGATTGTGACTATCACCCGAAAGAGCCAGATATTCGGAAAGTGCCAACTGATGACCGTTTCAGTGTGAACCAGACAGACAAGGCAGGTGCAGATTCGTCTGGTTCGGATAGTGCCGATGCACAGAAAGGAAGACCAATGTCGCCTGGAACCCTTGCACTCATGTGCGATGAGCAAGACACGTTTACGGTATCAGCGTCCCCTTCAGGAGCTGTAGGCCATGGGCGCAGCATGCCTCTGCAAAATCCCTATGGCCAGGGAATGACGGAGATCTATGCTGAGCAGGAAAGGTGTATCTTGACAGAGTTCCGGGAGTGCCTTCGAAAGCTCATCACCTGTGGAAGAATAAAAGGTAAACCCCTCAAAATGTTATTTTAGATTTTTCATTTCAAAATTGCGGGTAGTTGCTCTTAGCTTATGAGAATCTGTTGGGCATCAGTATACCTGAAGCTCTCTAGTTTTCATAATCACATCCCTTGAAATGGCAAAACTATCTAGACGCTCTGAATTGTTTAGAGTTCTTTTGCATTTCAGGTGCCACTGCTGCCGATTTGTCAGATTGTTTTTCTGGCCTTTTCAGCGTAGTATGTAGTAGCTAGCATACATGCATGCACGTCTGCACATACATACATCATCTCCCACATTTATTGCTTACCGTTTTATTTACCTACAGCCGTTTTTGCAAGAATTTTGCCCTTGAAAATTTATTTAGAAAATGGAAAACAAAACTCTGAAGGCATGAAACAGGTGGACCTTTGCGTATAATCAGTTGTAGGCGGTCAGTCTCGCCAATTAGTGAGTACTGGCCTTTTCCCTTGGGTGCTTTCCGTTGATACATTCCAGGCAGAAGTGGGACTCACGTGATGCATTCATGAGATCTGGTCAGTCCAGATGCATCACCTCATGTTACCCCAAGGGCCCAGAAGCAGCCCAAACAGAAACTTATGTGGGCCACAACACGGGACAACTCAACAAGGGATGCCCACCCTTGATTTACGTGGGCCCCCCCTGTGTCGTGTATGCAGAATCCAGGCTGTCCAGACCCTTAATCTGCCATGGATGAAGGGCCAGGACAAATCAGACTGCTCTGAAACTCAAGTGGGCAGTGGTGAGAATCAAGGGCGAGCATCCCCTCCCAACTTGTTCCTTGTGCTGTGTCCCCCAGGAGTTTTGGATTGAGCTGATTTTTGGGAATCATAGGTAACCTGAGGGGATGCATCAGATGGACGGATTGGATATGATACGTACACCACATGAGCTACACATGTGCCTCGTACCACCTTAAGCTTACAGAGGTACCGGCACCACTGGAGCACATCTCTTTTTCCCTAATCACTGTGTTGGGTGCATGCCGTGCAGACTTCAACATGACTGTTAGTAAGAGAATAAAAAAAAAAAAAATCTAATTTATGTCTTTCTTATCTTTAGGTAAATGCTTATGTTGTATTAGGGTTATCTGTCCAACTTGCTACATAAAGAAATGTATTTCTTCATTATGCTTCACCCATCATAAGCGAGTTTCATTTATCTGGTTGATAGACCAGAGCCATTTACAGAAGTCGAAATATTGCATCTGATCCTGGCTATGGCTATTCATTGAGAGTAGATGAATCCTACCCTCCATGTCTCCCTACATGCCAATTTGCCACCTGGCACAGTGCTTGCAAGACTGAATTCACTGTGGAGACTAGCATGCGTGTGCCTTATTATGAACATCAGGTCAGTCCAGGGTATTCAATAATGGTAATGGCTACGTAATGGCCGTTATCCATAGTGCAACTGTTTTTTAATTGCATCAGTCCTTCAAGTGAGCTTCATATGTATGTTGGTTGCTAACCGTCAACAATTCCTTCAAACATCGTACTTTGTAGTCTGTGTCCCATCAGATGATCATATTAGGTTGATCTAGGGCCCATCTGATGACCACCCTGGATCTTTCACATGCAGCGGTGTATTGTATCATTCACCACCAAAACCGGGGTTTTTTTTTTTTCCTTTTTCTTTAAACACATGCACTTACACCCACGCACTCACACCACAGTGGTTTTTTTACACCACAATGGGTACTCGAACCCATGTACCTCATGTTGAAACTCTTGTGAGTCTACCACTGAGGCACGAGTAAGGACCCACCACCAAAACCGGGTTGTATCGCCCCATATTGGACCGACACAGCTGGATTGTTTATGGCTGAAACTGATTCCTATCGAGCAGTACATACCAGTTTTGGACAATACTTCAAGCCTTTTATTGCTCTATTAGGATTCTGTGATCATCTTACTTGGGTATAACCCCATTGTTTTATGAGATTTCATGGAAATTTATTATTTGTCATTCCTTTTTAATGACAGAAGCAAAGTTCTCTTCATTTGCTGCAAAACCTGAAATCACAAGTCATTCAGGACCCTGTCAGTACAAGTCATTCAGGACCCGTCGGTACAAGTCATTCAGGACCTGTCGGTAATGGCATTGCAAGGCTCACAGCTCCAGTTAATCCAGAGATATCTCCAGCAGTAACTGTCATGGCTGCTGCATCTAATAGCTGTCTGCCTCCAAGGATCGGACGGCCCGCTGAAAATGGAGAGTTGAAACCGAAGATTGAGAATGTGGAGATGTAGAATGAAGAGGGAATAGGTTGAAAGCATGTTGTTCTCCTGCTAATGCTTGGCTACAGTTTGATCTTGCAGCCATTGCTGCTGTCGGTTAGCGAATGTTGTTCGCTGTTCGAAATCCGATCGTGGTCAAAGAATTGATCATGATCGGACCCATTTTTTTTTTCCGATCATTAATGTATTTTTATATAAATAGTTCTTCTCACAGCCTCCTGTGTTAAAGAGTGGTGCATGATCGTGCTTGTAGCCTTTCTCATTGTTAGGATATGGTGCATGAGCAATTTTTCTTCGATCCAGTAATGATGGAGGCGGGGTCCACCCTTTGGCATCGTACCCAGTTCATTAGGATGGACCTCATCATATGATGCGGCCACATAAAAGTATGACCACTGCAGATAATCATAGCCATCTGATCAAAAGGTTGTAAGTGGATTTGAATCACAAAGGGGTGGGCCCCACTGATTTCCATGCAAATGGCCTTCACTGAGGATCAAGATCTAAAATTCGAGCCTGTATCTGGCTGATGCAACCATATCATCCATGGCTGATGCTGGTAAATGTCGGGCCTTCATTTATGGATGATGGGAATTTAGTGTCCCCTGGCCAACATGTCCACCCACTGTCGTCGAATGCTGTGATCTCTTCCATGAATTAATGGTGACGATGAAACGGGCCAAGTATATCAGATTTGGAAATAGGCCATGACATCCGTGACAGGGTGTTGAAGTTGAACCATGTTGAAAATAACATGACCAGCATTCAAGGTTGACGATGCTCTATAATCATTTCATAACAAGGAAAACCATCCAATGGGAGACCAAAGCAATCTCATTTCTGGTTAATGGAAGGTCAGGGTCGGCCATGGACCCAAACCACAGACCAGGCTTATGTAACTGTCCACGTTGAAAATCTAGGCCATCCAACCATCCAAATTGAATACCCAAAGCACATCTGGAGTCCAAATTGAACCCACTGGCCATCTGGATCAGATCAAGGCTCAAGGGCCTTTATTACCGATTTGTATCTATCGATCAGGCTGGCCAATTGGACAGTGGGGTTCGTGGGTCTTCTCTTCGTACTCTTAGGTCCAGCTTCATACGCCTGTGGTCAGCACTTGCAGGCCCCAGCGCTAAGGCAAGGGTTTCAATCCCATCTTACTCAACAAAAGAAAAGAAAAGAAAGAAAAAAAGGTCCAGTTTAGTCGTCTAACATTTGAAGTGCGTGTTACATTTTTTTTAAGGGTACCTCGAAATAGTCCACCGTTTCCTCGTCATGCAAACACAGAGTACAGTTGTTTGGAAGGTCAGGACTTTATTCTTTTCGACCAACCAAGCGAAGGCCAGTACTTGAGAAGGTACTAGGTATTTCCAAATATGAATTGAATCTTTGGCTCACGGCTCAAAAGTGTTTTTGAGGACTAAATAAAAGGAGTTTTGACTAAAAAAACCCTCCAAGTTGCTAGGATTCCAGACCCACCTGTCTCCTTCTATCATTGGAAGGCCTTGATTGCTAACATCTCCATTAACCTTAAAAAAAAAATCATTGATCTCCTTGAAAGGCCTAGATGGGTGGGCTCACAGAATCTAGTCTCTATTTACACTATTTTAGGGACTGTTGCACAAAACTGAAAGTGGACGACCCACATCCAGTGATCTGCGTAACAATTACAGGAGTGGAAAGGATTTAATTACCCCTACAATCCAATGATTAGGATAGCCATTGGACATGATCAACAATTTAACAGCCTAATAGATAATGAACATTACTTCATTCTACCTCTTCCAATTGGGGAATCTATTGGATGGAATGCATTTACCAAGGGAATGCTCCCTTTAAAATGGGAGAAATTGAGAGGATTAGGAGTTTGGATATGATAAGACTTATTTCTATAACATTTGATCTTTCTTCTCTTACTTATCCCAATCCTCTCTCCCTTTTGGAGTGGAAATTTGTGAAAATTGAGTTGTAAAGGGATATCTAACCGGGAATGTTCCAAAAAAGTAATTGTGTGGAACTCGTCTACTAGTGGTTGTCCATAGAGCCGCTCACAAGCCGAGCTAGCTCGAAAAGCTCGCTCGGCTCGGCTCGGCTTGTAGGCCAGTTCGACCAAGCTCAAACTTGATTTAGGAAGCTTGTTTGAAAATGAGCCAAGCTCAAGCATGAGTGAGCTTGGCTTGGCTTGAAGCTTGTAGCTCGAAAAAAGATCGATCGGCTTGAGCTCTTGTGTGTGTGTGTAATAAAATTAAAAACTCAAAAGGCTCAAAATCCTACCCGACCTCATTGCGCCCACTCATTTCCCTCTCACTCTCAAAACCCTATCCCGATCCCAGCGCCCCCCCCCCCCCCCTCTTCGGTCGGCTGCCTTCCTCCACGATCTAGCGAGCAGCGAACGCCCGAGTAACGACTCGCACGGTGCGACTCGCTCTCTCTCTCTCTCTCTCTCTCTAACTTCCTTCCTCCACGATCCAGCGGGCAGCGAACGCCTGAGTCACGACTCGCACGGCCACACGCTACTCGGCATTGTAGCGAAGGCTCGAGTCACGACTGTCGACCCAGCAGCGAACGCGGACGGAATGCCCCAGGCCCCCAACATTAACAAGGTAGGTTTTTTTTTTCTATGCCAAATTGTCAATGGGGTTTTGTTGGGGTTCTTTTTCGGGGGATTTTTTTGGGTCTAATTGGGGAGGCCGATGAGCTTGGCTTTTATTAATAGATTGACTCTTATTTAAAAAAAAAAAAAAAAAAAAAAAAGCTCAGCTGCTCGATGAGCTTGGCTCGAACAAAGCTCGATTAGCTCAACCAGCAAGCCAAGCTTGAGTGGCTGTTTTGAGCTCGATGCTCAAGCCAAACCAAGCTCAAGCTCAATGGGCCACTGATCAAGCCAAGCTCAAGCTTTGTAAAGCTCAGCTCAAGCTCGGCTCGTGTGCAACTCTAATTATCCACAAGTGGGCCCTACAGGTCGAAATCCAACACTCCTCATCTAGGAGATTTTTTCTTAGGATTCCACTACTGACTCCACCCCCTCAAAATGCATTGAGAAACAAAAACTCCCTCGCTGCCCTTATGAAGGCTCGCTGCCCTTTTGAAGTGGCCTATCACCTGGGGAGAAGGAATTATCCTCTCTAAGGACTGTTTAGATTCATTGATTTTTTTTTCCTTGGAAAATGGTATCTTTTGAGAAACACCATTTCTAAAGAATAGCGAAAGATGAGAAGTTGTTTTTTGATTATTTTTAAATAAGATCTTGAACTTTTTTTCATCATTTACAAATCTATTGTTTGGATAAAAAGATTTTTTTCATGAAAATTTTACTTGAAGTTAGAAGGTGACATGTGTGCATTGACGATGGATAATACATGTGTTACATTGTCGTGCATGACACATTTGCACGTGTGAGGCATTGGCATTTGTTGAATGCTTGAAGATAGATGGTGACACTTGTTACACATCACCTGTTAACCCGCTTGGTGTGTGTGGAGGGCATAAATATAGATGGTGGCACATGTGACACAATAGCATATGGTACATTCACACATGTGGAGTGCCTGGAGATGAGGATGCACATGTTGCACATTGGGGCATGTAGCATGTTGAGACACTTGACAGTAGGTGGCTGTACATGTTGCTCAAAATGGATTGTGATACATGTGGCACATGCGAGGCACTTAGAATGGATTTTTGCACATGGGGCACTTTAAAGTAGTAGAGGCACATGTTGTATATGTCGCACAATGACACATGTTAACGCATGTGAAGTGCTTAAAGATGGATGGTTGGCATGTGGCACATGTAGGCATCTAAAGATGAGGGTCGCACATGTTACACATGGTTTATTAGGGTTTGTGGCACAATGAAACGTGAGTCACTAAAAGATTGGTAATAGCACATGTAGCACAATGGTAAACCTGTGGTGCTTTAAGATGGATAGTGGCTCATGTTACACATTGGCATATGCAGAACATTTGAAGATAGACGGTGGCACGTGAGGCACTTAGAAAATAAGCGGTGGCGAATGTGACTACTATGTTGAGCGCTTTATAAAAAGAGGGTCATTTCTTTTTAGTTCCCTCAATTTCTTGAAAATGATGTTTCTTAAGTCCACTGGACATTTTTTTTAAGAAATGAGAAGGTTGTGAAAATAACATTTTTAAAAAATTTACTAAAACAAACAATGGAAGTGTGAAAATGACGTTTACATAATTTACAATTCAATGAATCCAAACAAGCCCTAGAGGAATTGACCACAGGAAGAATCAACTTCCAAAAGCCTAAGGCCCTATATCTAGATGACGCTGCAATACTTGCCATATTTGCAAGAGATATCCTTGTACCATAGGCTTTCCTTTCCTTCCTGAATCTCCACAACCACTTAGCAAGCAGAGTCAAGTTAAACAGCTTCTGTGACTTTATGTAAAGGTTCCCTCATCTCCTTCAGTTCACAAACCTCAGTAAATAGGAGACGAACGAAGTGCATATATGTACATGCGGGCGCATGCCTACAGCTCATGATAGCACACTGGTGAATAAATAGCTTCAGCTTTCAAACTTGGAAACAGGCAGAGAGCCAATTTATATAGTGGAATGGCCAAAGGATTAAATCAGTATGAAGAAAGAGAAAACATGGCCACCAAAAGGAGGCCATAACCATTTTTGGTGGCCATAACCATATTACAGAAGAGTTGGAAAAGGAAGGAATTTCTTATTAACGGTGAATTTCTCAGTCCTCCCAAGAGAGAATAATTACATTTTATTTTTGTCTATAGCTAGTTGCTTTATATAGGGGGACACCAGCACGCACCAGAATACACACAATAGAAGCTTTGGTCAGAGGCGTGCCCACTGGGACTCTGAAGTAGGTATGCTCTGTAGGAAAATAAGAATGTTAGAACGGTTTAACAAAGCTGCAAATTTCAACAATCTTTTATTTACGAGCAAAGAAGCCAGACATTATAATTGAAGAAATTAGTAACACAGTAGAACAAGAAAGAAATTTAGTTTCATCAGAAGCTGCTTAGGCATGTGTGCAAGCTCAAAATACATCCAAACATCCAAATCATCAAACAACATAGCATAAACACTATAAATATAGGTACGAGGTAAATGGCTGATATTGTGGCCATGGAAGGTGTTAATCTGGTGGAAACATTAAAAGGCACGGAATCTGGGAATCAACCAGTCCATGTGAAAAAAAAAATCTTGAAATGCACTTATTTCCTTCATGAAAACCAATAACCAAATTGGCATGTATTTGACTCCTTTGACTCAATTCTCTGACTGATTTGATCATAAACAACCTCATTAAACCCCAGTATCTACACAATTATTGTTCCTAGCTCCACAATTCGCGAATCCAGTTTTGGATCAAATAAAACCAATTTGCTTCTGTGTGTGCTTCTTCTACAGATCTCTTGCCTCCTCTCCCTCGGTCTCCCCTTGCCACACGTTGCATCTGTAGATATATGGTGTTCCTCCCAAAGTTGCAGCTTTTGGGTGGCTTGTGGGGAGAAACAGAGTTTTGACTGTTGATACCTGCAAAGATGGGGTATGAGTATACCTAACGCTTGCCTCCTGTGTCTCTGTGCCGAAGAAACAGTGGACCATCTCTTCATTCACTGCTTTTTTCTCCTCCGATATATGGTGGAGTGTCCTTAGACTCTCTGGGATTCAGTGGGTTATGCCTTGCTTGATGGAAGCGCTGATGAGTACCTGGCGGGTTTTTGGAAAAAAGAAAATGGAGGACCATCTTTCTAGTTGTGATTTGGGCTATCTGGATGGAAAGGAATAATCGCTGCTTTTGTAGTCACTCAGTTGCTGTCATTGGTGTTTTCTCGCGGGTCTTAATTTCGTTTAGAGATTGGGCTCCGTAATTCTCGCGGGTGTTTTCTCCTTAGGTTTAGTTTTTTTTTTTCTTTCTTTTGCTCTTCTCCTTGTATTTTAGTTTTGTTTTTGTTTTTTCTTTTTCTTCTTTCTTAATAAATTTGCTAATCTTTCAAAAAAAAAAAAAAAAACAATTTGCTTCCAAATTAAAGTTTACAGGCTTTCTAACCTTCCCTATATTCAAAATAAGGTTAGAGCAACTCTTGTAGCCTTCACCAGTGGAGTTCAATATCTGCTCCATCCTAACTCGCTAATGACATGATTTAAGGTTAGCATATTGTCATCTCATTTGCATGTAGGGTGGTGGCCAATTGGAGCATTTGCAAACTGCAAGGGGCCAAGGGCATCCAAACAGGACCTAAGTCTACACAACTGCAGCTCCTCTTGACTGCAAGTCCATGTAAAATAGGGACCTCATCCTGAATCAATATTATGTTAACTATTTTTTTTTTTTTTTGAACATAGATGAAATATCATTAAAAGAAGGCCAAAGCCTATAATAGACAAATATACAGAGCTATACAAATCAATACAAGAAACCCCCACCTAGACTCCCTTGGGATCAACCAATACAACCCACCTTTATAGATCCGACCAATCCTTTACATTTTGCGTGGCCAATTTAAATACCTGCACCGCCCCTCGCATTTTGCTCTTGAAACATCTCTCAATCCTTTCCCACCATAACGCTCAAAGAATCGCTAGCAGGCTTAATTTCCATACCTTTTTCCCTAGCTTCCCTTCTCCTCCACCATGCCAAGCTATGAGGAATTCTTCAATAGAGTTCGGGAGCACGCATAAGACCCCACAAGACTGAACAAAGAAATCCCAAATCTCCGTCGCGAAAGCACAATGCAGGAACAAATGATCCACCGACTCCGCATTTCTTAGACACATTAAACAAACATTTGGAATGATCATTTTCCTCTAGCATAGATTGTCGACCGTTAACACTTTGTTTTTCCCTACTAACCACGCAAACTGCGCCACCTTCTTAAGAGCACCATAATGCCCAAGAAAGGCCGTTAGAGAAGCCTCTCTAGCTTCATTTTCTGCACCCATGACTCGATAACAAGATTTGACTGAAAATGAACCTGATTTTGCCTTTAGCCATCCCATGGAATCCACCTCGGAAAGCATTGGAGAAATACGGCGAAGCGACTCTAACAATTGAATAAGCTCTTCAAATTCATCTTCCCTCAAATCTCTTCTAAAAGGAGGAGTCCACACTACCTCTGCACCCGAAAAAGAGTAACAACTACTCACCTTCAAACCCCCTTCCCTAGCTAGCCCTACCAATAAAAGGAACCTCTCCCCCAACTTCATTTCCCCCACCCACCTATCCTTTCAAAATCTAATACTCTTACCATCCCCCAAATGAAAACCTATGCCCTCCCAGACTTTCTCTTTCAGGGCCACCACCGATATCCACAAATAGGAGGAACGATAAAGAGAGGAAGCTTTAGTCCACCACCCCCCATCCTCTACCCCATATTTTCTTGCCACCACAACCCGCCATCTCGCCTCTCCCTCTGACCCAAACCATATCAGCCTAATAGAAGGAAAAGAAGCATGTGGTGAGGGAATTTCGAGTAGAATTGTAAGACCTTCAGTGATCATTCACGATCATAAGTGAACCAGAATTATGGTATTGCTTGGGGAGAGGATTCTATAAAATTGGGATTAACTCTAATCCTGATTTTGGTCAGCCCCATGCCCTCCACACCAGATTTGCTGCACTAGAGCGGCACTTTCCTCCACATACATTCAATTAGGGAAGTTATAGAAAAAAAAATTAAAAACATCTCTAGTTGTGCAATTATGTGGAGGAAACCACCACTTTAGCATGGGAAATCCAACAATGAGGGCATGGGACCCACCAAAGTAAGGATTACACTTCCCAGTTATGTGGGATCCTCTACCCAAACAGCCCCTTGAGCATTAAGAATATACAGCACATGGTACTGAGAAGAGAGGTTGTTCAATACAAAAAGAAAAGGTGATTGAATGCGACAGACCAGATAACATATGTGGCTAACTTTTTCCTTATTCCACATAATCGTGACTCATGAAATAAGTGAATTATATCAACCCAATTACAATAAAAGCTAAATCAATCCCAATGAGGGTAAAAAGCAGTCAATATGATAATGATTGCATGAAATTCAGACATAAAGAATCAAAAGGAAAGGTTTCCTCATAAACAGAACAGAAAATTTTCCTTCAAAATACAGCTGACTGAAAAGGAAAAGAAGGAAAAAAGAGAAGAAAAACAAAACTAAATGCGTCTATAAAAGATAGGATACTAAAAGTAAGCTAAATGAGACTACTTGATAAGAGAAATACCCTTGAAGTTGCACGTTGTGCCAAGAAGACATGGACAAGACCCTTTGAAGTACTTGATAGCACCAATTCCTTGAACAATTTTGCCTCCTGGAGTCAAGAGATCTTGCTTTAGTCCATACTACTATCCAAGTTGGAAACAGATGCATCTGTTTTCTTTTCTCTTCTTTTTCTTCCATTTTTTTTCTTTGATCAGTGAAACAGCAGCATCTTATAAACATGACCCAAGCAGCAAAATGGCTGTTGGCTGGTCATTCTATAGGAATCAGGAATTGTGAATTCTTCCATATAGGTACAGCGAAAAATAAAATAACCAGATAATAACCCACCATTTCCTGTTAGGTCACTAAATTGTGCATATAACAGAGCTATGAAAAGAGGAAAAAGCATACATACTTTCAAAACACCAGCATATCCTCCCAAGCTGATTCCCTCCCTAATCACATCAAGGCACGCCAGGTACTGAGGCATATTGGGAGCAGTTTTTCTTGCATATTCCCTGGCAATTGTCAATATTTCATGTACTTCAGAAAGGGAACTGAGTTTATCAGTTCTACGAAGTGAAGATATCCGAGGTTTGCGCCTCTCAGCAATGTCTAAAGCCCAGAGCCTTGATACTCTCAGCAAATCTTCAGAAGACACAATAGCATCAATAAGATCCAGCTCCTTCCCTTCTTTGGAAATTATTGACTTGGATGACTGCAAAGAATTATTAGCATATTATGCTCATGGCCAGATACACCTTATTAAGGTTGCATAGGTAATATATGTTCAGGCTTATAGAATAAAATTATGATTGACAGGAAATCTTTTAAAGAATCCTTTTCTATGCTGGTGATTGTGCACGGAGATTCTGTGAATGCCATTTCATAGGCATTGAAAGCTAGCTCGGGATGTTGGAATTCTCTTTCATTGTAAATGGAATCAGATCCCTGGTGTCTTCCCTCACCTTTTATTTGGTCATGTATCTAGAGAAGCTAATGAATTAATACATACCCATGCAAAAGAAAGATATCTCACCCTAAGTTCCAATCCACTCTTTCACTTTTCTTTTCTTTTCTTTAAAAAGAAAAGAAAAAAAAACAGATGGCGAAATTTGTTGAAACCAAGCAAAAGAAAGGCACTACAAAATATATAACAATGGACCGATAACAAGTGATCCCTCATCACACCTCCAGCAAGCAAAATGGCTACCTCGCTGGTAACCCTTGAGACTAAGGAATAACAAACCCCCAAGGACACTCCAAGCGATTTAATCTCATCTCCATGATATAAGAAATGAGCCACGAAGGCTCAGTTTGATGTCCGAAACCCACTGAAAGACCTGCAGCGAGGCCCTTACTACAATTAGAATTCTGGGGAACAACTGCAATGAAGAGACGATGCAGTCCTCTTAGAGTCAATAACTAGGCTTCAAGCAGCCCCACCTCCCCATATGGACCAGAGAAAGCCACCATCACCTCCCCTTTTCATTTATCATAACACCTCCAATTCCATAAGGCCCACGGATGCCCTGGGAGCACCCATCGAAGTTGAGCTTAAGAAAACCGGACTGAGGTGGCTCCAATGCGATCATAGACATCCTCACCATGTCCATATGGGAAACACTTGAAGCTTGCTTCCCACTCCTACGTAACATCTGCATGGGAGCTTCCCAATCAATAATCATGGAAGTGATCTTCTTTTAATAAAATCCACAGATGAGACTTTATTTTCAAAAATCCTTCTCTTCATTTCTTTCCAAAGTCCCACAAAATCATAAACATCTTCCACAAATATCTCCCATTATGATAAAACAAGCCACATATCCACGGTCCACCTACCAATGACTTCATTGAGGGTCACATTTAGGGCCCGTTTGGATACTACCAAATAAGTTACTTTTTCTACTTACAGCAGTAGATAAGTAACTTATTTCATATAAGTTTGGTTTATGATTAGTAATAAGTAACTTTTTTACTTAAAAGTACATAATCACTTCAGCTAATTTTTTTAGCTTTTTAACTTTTTTGGAGAGATGAAAGAGAGAAAAAGCTGATAAGTATGTTGTTTACCAAACATACTTATTTTCTTAATAAGTAGAAACTAAGATAAGCTACTTGTGGCATAAGTAACTTATCTTAAGCAACTTACGATCCAAATGGGCCCTTAGAGTCCATCCTATACCAAATAAACTAAAGAAATAGGTCCATATGGCACAGACCAGACTGCAATAAACCAAAGAGGGACATTGAAGAGAATATAACACTGCCGACCATTTTGATATCTTCCTATTTCCAGAGTTTACATCAATGAAAATATCATGAAACACCCATGAGATTCTCGAACTCAATCAGTTCATCATTCTTAAGGATGAGATTGATATTACACTACCATCGAGACAGATGCGGTTTGAGGTAAGCTATCCCCAACAGGCTGGGGGTTAAGGCTAAAATGATGATGGCGATGATGAGGTTTGATGTAGTAACTTGATAACATGATAAAAGGATTGATTCGGTAATGGATTTTTTAAGTAGTATTAAGCGAAGTAATGGAAAGTCTGAAATCATTATAACCTGCAAAGGCAATTGAAACAAATGAAGTGGGAATGTGTATAATGCAGTTTGTCCTGTAACAAATTTAGAATACAAAAGGATAAATTATGAAACATATAGTGGCAACTCAATTCCAGTATCAATAATAGCAACCTGAAGTTCTGAAGCATATCTATGAAGATTGACTTAATATAGACTCCATCTTTGTGGTCCTAACGACTAATCTAGGAATTTTTTTTTAAAACAGAAGAGTGTATTTCACATTCAAAATTTTGTGCAGGACAGATATGATGCATGATTGTGCTGATAGGATTCATCAATTAAATGAGATGCAAATATATTGCTCATTTGATTTACAGCTTTCTTGATAATTTAAGTTTCTAAAAATTCTGCAATATTAAGAAATGAAATTATATGAAGAGCCTAAATCAGGGCATCCTGTTCATAAGAATGGTCGGGTTTCCCACTGCTCTAAATCAATATGCGGACGGTCTATAATTTCTTGCTGAACTAGAATAGAGGGAAGACTTACCAGCATCATGTCAATGGCCTTTGACATACCTACAAGCCTTGGAAGACGTTGGGTGCCTTTAAAGTAACCACAGAGTCCTTAGTGAGATAACATGGCAAGAATTTAGTAACCACAAGGATCTTAACGAGATAAAAAGGAAAGCAGCAGTACCTCCAAATCCAGGAATAACTCCAAATGTCAGTTCAGGTAAACCGAGTTGAGCTTCTGGTGTGGCGATGCGTGCATGGCATGCCTGCAAAACAGTAATCAAGAGGGACGGAATTAAGCATTTTGGCGAATATCATTATGAAAATAAAAGAACTACTCTATTGTAGACCACGAACCATCGCCAATTCCAAGCCACCACCAAGTGCTACTCCCTGAATAGCAGCAACAGAAGGCTTTTTAGCATCTGAGAATATAAAGTTCACATGCAGGCACAGGGAATGACAAATTAGCTTTGGATCCTGATGGGTGTTAGTTGGAGACTTACAGGTGCAATAAGAGATCTCTTTTCTGGATACTAATTCCATGTTTACTGTAACTAGATGGTCAATCACACAGCATTCAAAACTATAAGTCATGAAACATACAAATAGAGACTAAGGTAAGCACCTTCAATATTGTTGACCATAAGTTCAATAGACACATCTGGTAGCAATGATACATCTCCTGTCAGTGGCAAAGGTACACTGATAAAACATCAATTAAAAGATGTGGAAGAAAGTATTAAATACAATAAGCCCGGGAATGGTATCAGTTTTACCAATCTTCTGTACATTCTGAAGAGTATTGATGTCAAAACCACTGGAAAACTTCCCCGCCTCACCTTTCAAGGAACAACCAAAAACGCAATCAAAGGCCAGTATAGAAACATCCGTGCAAGTTTAAAAAACGATGAATTTGCAAAAGTAACACCTGAGAGAAAGGAAAAGAAATTATAGAACCCCCCAAAACCATACATAATGAATACTACTGAACTGCACCGTGTGCATCAATGAATATCACGTGGAATGTTTAAAGTGACAAAAACACTAAAGGGAAACTTTAACAAGAAGTCAATAACTAATTGCTGCTTATGTTAAGTTGTTAACCATGTATTGATACGGGTACAGATATCGAGTACGGCAATGATTAGATATTTCCATGGTTCAACACTTTCAAGATGTTAGGAGTGGAATGGACCTGGGGCCGCTAGCCTGGCAAGCCCGAACTGGCTTTGGACCAGGCTTGGGCATATTAGCTTAGCCCGTGGGCCAGGCTTGGCCTGGCATGCATGGACCAATCAATTTTCAGATTGGGCTTGGGCTCAAGTCAACACTTTCAAGATGTTAGGAGTGCAATGGACCTGGGGCCGCTAGCCTAGCAAGCCCGACCTGGCTTTGGACCGGGCTTGGATATACTAGCTTAGCCCGTGGGCCAAGCTTGGCCTGGGGCTGGCGTGCATGGACCAATCAATTTTTAGATTGGGCCTGGGCTCAAGCCTCAAGTCATTGTAGCCCAACCCAACTCCCAGTCCGACCAAACTTGACCTGACTTCACATGTTCATGTGTCATATCCTATAAATATGTCATTCAAATCCTCAGGCAACACACATGTATCTTGAATGTAAAATGTTTCTTTAGTTCCTCCAAATGTCTATTTCTTTGCGCATGTGTGGCCCACTTACTCAACGGATGGATTAAGAACATTCAAATGGAAAATAAGGATTTCACTTTAGAGCCAAACTAGTTCAGGCTTAGGCCCAACCAATTTCTTTTGGGCTCGAGCTTAGGCTTACTTTATTAGGCTCATGTCAAGCTTAGGCCTTTGGCGTTAAGCGTCAGGCTTGGGACAAACTGGGCCATTTCCACCCATATGTTCTATTACATCGTGTAACGCCCCGTAAAATCGCCCTTTCTAAGCTCCGAACACACACTTGGGCTCGTCCTGCTCACGTCGCCTTAGGTTGAATAATCGACCACCCTTAGCCTAGTATGACCATAGCTGCATTGAAATATAACTCGAACGCACTCGTAAGAGGCCGTTTGACCGCTCGTTCCAAGACCGATGAACCCGAAACTCGAATAGGACAACCCCCAGGCCGGGCTTGACGCACTTGGATGAGCATCATGCTCGAATTAGCGCCCGAAACCGTGAAGCTGTGATGTCCTGCAGGTGCACACAGGCACAAGTACACTCACACCAATATTAACTAGAGTAATCATTATTAGAATCACCTTTTCTAAGATGGGTCACTAGGACCTTTGCATGTCAATGAAACTTAGAGCCCAAGGTCTAAATATAACATCTAACCTGTTCCCAAAGCCGTGGCCCCGATCGACGATCGGTGACCGTCAAACAAACTTCTTCCAATATCCGATAAACGCCGCATCCGATTTGCACCAAATCACAACCGTAGGTAGATCTCACCATGGGGAGGCTATCCCATGGGCTGGATTGGTCCTGATGGGCCAGGTGGGCCCCACATGATCAAGACAGCCCCCCCCCCCCCTCCCGCGAGGGCCATTTTTGTAAAACTCCAGCAACCAGGGCTATATTTACTAATTTACTAATATATATATATATATATCCCTTTCTCCAGCACTCCCCCTTTCATTTTCTCTCAAAATTGCTGAGAAAGAAAGAGTGAGAGGTGAGGGGGAAGTTGAGAGAAGGGAGAAGAGAAAGTATTGGAGCTAGAGTCTTACCTTGCATGTCACTCCACCAAGCTCGGATTGCTCCTACGACTCTGTTGATGCCAACCTTCACCACTAGTTCATTCCGTCAACCCTGAAGGTGAGTTAGGAGTAAATCCCTCAACCCTCATCAGCCTCTCTTAAGTTTCATCCTTAATTCTCTAACATGTAACCCTCCTTTTGTAGGATTTCCTGAAAATAACTGGGAGATTCAAGGTGCGGACCATTTACCTCTAGGTTGCCTGGCATCAAATGCTTGTAAATGTAGTTACTGTCCAAGTCTTTGATTAATTTTGCTGTCATTGCTGTTGAGATATTAGAAGTATGCCTAAATGATGACTATGTGCCGAAATTTGCTTGCATAGAACTCCTAGGACTATCATGTATGCTTAGAATCACTTGTATGTTCATATTTATGTTTCATGCTCTTAAATTATGCTTGATGTATACAACAATGCTGTAATGAAGTGTTTTCCTATAATTTGTCTAACCCGGCAAATGGATGAGAATTAGGGGCGGCTGCATGAGGCGGACCGCCCCTTTTGGGACTAGAACCGTCGATGGAGGTAAAATGCGGGTGACCGACTGTGGTTTGAGGACCACGTGGGCTACGGGCGCCTAAGGCCGGCCTCCCCGTCTTCGTCTCAGTCGAAGGTTTCGGCCCGACTCCGGGTTGAGCGTGTTGTGTGTAACCTGTCGCTTCTATTCGAACCTAACTACCATTGTTACTACTGGATGGGCCCACTTAAAATCGTACGGTGATCGATCCCTAAGTCTCATGAGCCAGGGATGGTGGTATAGGACCTATGCCCGAGCTGTTGGCCTACGCTAGGGGTGGTGCCTCCCCATAGTGACCATTGAGCGCAGGGTTGTTTAAGCGGCCCTATCAAATACCCGGCCGATTGTTTCGTGCCAGAGCCCCGCTTGAACAACCCGATCATTATTGTTAATTGGAATAACAAGCCCAAACTTTTGAATTAATTATTTATATTAGTGGTTGGGTGACGACCCTTCTGCTTTGGCTTGGGCATGGCTGACAGGCCACTGTCTAACCATACTTGGATTGAGGGGTTACTGGCAATGAGAAGCATTCGCCACGCAGGAGGCCAGATGGTCCCAGATTGGCCTGGTGATAGAACAATGGTATGGTGGTTTCGCCAACCGGCTGGATGTTAAACCGGAATAACTAATAACTCGACTAATCATACATGGTTCGGCATGGCATGCATTGTCTGTGCGGGTGAGGTGGTGGTGCCACTCACTGGCGGCTATGACAAAAAACCAGTGTCCGGACATGCATTTGCACTTCATGCATTCATGCATTAAGATTATAAGATGTGGTTGTGCAAGTGATGGGGTGGTGCCCCATTCATTGGCGACTTGAGTCTGTGCGGGTGAGTGGTGGTGCCACTCTCTGTTGGCTGTGACTAGAACGATTCTATGCTTATGCTTTTGACTGCTATGTATGTATATTTGCTTTATTACCTACTACACTTATGACTACTATATACGTATGTTGTTTCATTACCTACGTTTGATTACATTTGTGCTTTGAGTAACTTAAGGAAATGGAACCACTGTGTTGATGTCCCACTCCCACTCTGGGACGGTGTTCTAAAACACCACCCAGGCACTTTCATTGATGCAGGTCCCTCATGAGCTAGCAAGCTAGAAGAGGCCCAATCAGACCGGCTAAGTGGACTCCTTCATACATTGTTGTTTAACTTACTTTATTGCTGGTATGTCCCTATTTCATTTCCTAGCTTAACCTATCACTATGATTTGATGCCATATTGACCAAACACTTGAATGACACACATTGCATATGCATTAGTAACTCCCGGGATATCGGAGATTGAGTTTGTACTCGACCCCTGGGGTTTCGGGGCGTTACACATCGGAGGATCCCTAGTCGGTTGTTCTTTTTCATGCAAATAGTTTATTCAAATCTCAGTTTTAGAGATCTTGTAATCATCAAAGTGCCTGATCTCAAGAAAGTGGCCATATAATGTAAGTGATCTCTCCTTGGGTGGGCCCCCTAATGGTATCAAAGTTGAAATTTGATCATGGTGTGTCGTAACAGCCGTTATGTAATGGTAATGGTGTCAACCATTACACATTATGGGGTTGTAATGGCCGTAGATGTCGTTATGAAAAAAGTGACCCCTATCGACCCCGTAATGCTGTGGGCCAATACAAGTTTTTGACAGCATGGCCAATGCGAACTTGGTGGATGCTAGAATAGGAGGAATTCTTTGATATGAGTATGAGAATGCCAAATTCTCATTTTACAGCCTTACTGGGGAGCTCGGCCATGTGGAAGTAGAATTTAAGGCCCTTCAGGAGGGCCTTTGATCTTCTTGAATTCTCGCAATGACCCTTCAATTGTAGAAGGTACCTTTCGAATATCTTTGCTTGCGCATCCAAAGAATTCATTTAGATTTGACATTTAGCTCCTAAGCTTTGCTAAGCCCATTCGCGTGTACAATGCGTGCCATTAACAGTTAACACACCATCAAATGTACCAGTATGGCAGACGTGAAATAGCCAAGCCATCAATCAAGTGGGTCCAATAGTCTAGCTGTCCTCGCCCAAAAATAGAGTTAGTCCACTAAGCAGGCAAGTCACAATATTAGAAATAGGTGGACGGGTTAGAAAACTCTGAAGTTCTTCTCAGTTGCACAGTTTTTCATAAACTGTGGCCCACCTGACTAGGACCCGACTGACTCTTGGGCCACAGATCTACATACTGGTACACTTCTGATGGATGGAATGGATCTGTACCTATTTGCCATGTTGGGACATGTGGCGTGTACATCAGCTACCTTATACACATGTGTGGGCTTAGCAAAGCTCTGGTGTGTACATCAGCTGCCTTACACACGTGTGTGGGCTTAGCAAAGCTCTAGCACTTATTATTGGTCTGATTTTGTCTCTACTTGGAAGGTTAAACAGTTCATATTCCCTGTTTTTGGGCAAAGCCAATGTATTAGCCCACAGGCACGGGACAAAAAAGAAAAGAAAAGCTCGCCCACCCTATAGCTAAAGAGGGGTAAGGTGCTCTGCAATTTGTATTAGGACTTGATTCCTTTTTGTAAACATTTTAAATCATAATCTAAACTTCATTGGAGTTAAGAAAAACGAGTTTATGCCAGGAATAGAACAGAAAGGAGCCAATCACGAGTGGCCCTCTTGTCACTCCTCTTTTGTAAGATAGAGAGCTACATCGCGTGCATCCGTAAAAAAAAAAAACATACAATCCTCCTATCAGCAAAGAGAGCTCTAATCTCCAAAATAACAAGAGGCAATTTCCAAGGCCTTGTCAATGATGAGGACACCCATTTTATTGCCAGTTTAAACCCTTTTCAATTTTTAATAAAGGCTTTTGTTAGCTTTTCGTATCCTTCAAGCAACCAAATAGTTGATTACAAACAAAGCTCTATATAATTGAGATCAGGATATATAATCTGAATCACCATCTGATTTCCTTGTAATGGTATAGTTTGTGTTGAATTGAAGTTCATATTTTCTACACTACTCAATCTTTCTTATGTTTTTCCTAATTTAGCAACTGGAGTAATTTTTTTCAGCCCACATCCAACAGATCTACCAATTGAATATATCATCTTGAGCCAATTGATATCTACCATTTCTTCACATGCATCATTTCCACATCACTGAGAATGAAAAACAACATCGAACAAAGAATTAATAGTTTAGTGACTAAAGATTACCAGTTACTACGACAGCTTTAACATCGTTTCTTTCCATTGCTTCAATGTATTTCTCCTTCAATCCAGCAATAACTATGCTCAAACCAAACAAATTTCAGTTTTAGAGTGAATCATACATAATCTAACAATAGTAATGCACTAGAACAAAGAAATTATCTATTTGGTGCAACTTGATCTCGTGCTCCTTATTGCAAATCGCACAAAATATGGACATGTGGCACAATGATCCATGACCCAGATCACACATTCGGTGGGTCTCAGCTTGACTATGGTACAAAAACCTCACTGATCAGACCATCCGACCCAACCTCCAAATGGATGGTAGGAAATTTTACTGCCAAATGGTTTGCATTGAATGGGAAAGGTGCCACATTTGAATGGGTAGGATCCTACAATTCATGCATATTCTGGACAATGGTCCAGTGGAGTTTATACCATTTTGGGAAACTTAAAAATGAATCCCATGTTCTATTCCTGTTTAAACACAAAAGGCATTTTAATCTAAATGGTTTGTTCCAGATGGCAGTCTGTAATTGGTCTCATGACTCAAAGCCTTGCTGGAAGGATGTGTGATACCTTGGCAGAACAATCGACGAGAATGGTCAGGTTTTAATCACCCTACTGTTGGTCCTCGATGTCTATAAGAATAATTCTATGAACCAGGAAAATACACCAAAAAATAATAATAATAATAACAACAATAAAGAAAGAAAGAAAGAAAGAAAAATAAAGATCGTTTAAACATGCATTGACACATGCCATTGTGAAGACTATCTGGCTGACAGGTTCTCCTCATGCCGTCAGTTTACATACAAGACCCGCCCAGTCCAGCGAACATGATCCTATTATTCTTACAGGTCAATCCACGATGGGACCCACCCAACTAATGGTCCAGATCACAGAATGTTCAGATAAGGAGATTGGCAGACTGTGTGCAGGTTAGATTTGCACACAATTATACTTACAATTAATCCTGAGGAATCATCACGTTCATGTCAGTGGCGGGTTACCACCCACTGCTCGCACGTTGAGTCGGTAAAACATTCAACCTGTGGAATCTAACCTGCCCAGAAATCAGGCTGGTCACGAATCAGGTGGTCCACGCCATGCAAAAGCAATGTAGATGGTTTAAATCAGACTTTCCGACAGTCCTATTCAACATACAGATGGCCTCTGCCTCATGAGTGGACTGGCCTGATTCTCTCATCTTCATGGTGGATGGCCTCTGCCTCATGAGTGGACTGGCCTGATTCTCACATCTTCATGGTGGATGGCCTCTGCCTCATGAGTGGACTGGCCTGATTCTCACATCTTCATGGTGGGGCCCACCTTTTGCATAGCTCCAGTGTCATACAAACATGACAAGCAGGCATGTGTTATGTGGTTGACGGTAGGCTGTAAGTGATCATTCTGCTTAATTATTAGTTTATTGCACACATGATGCTGTAATCTTAGTAATGATAAAGGAAAAGACATTTACTCCACCAAAAGGGAAAAAAATGAAAAGAAAAAGACAAAAAAAAAGAAGCTTATGCAATTCTATCATGGATCAATTATAAAGACGAAATCCAAACACCAAACACCAAACACAAACCAAACCAAATGCAAATTGGCGAACTGCAGAGTGACGTTTCATCTTTAGAACATCAAGATCATCGACATCCAATGTAATTGGAGAGAAAGAGGGAGAAATGGAGCTTACTGGGAGGAGCTAATGCATTGACAGGAGGATTGCAGATGCGGATGACTGCAACTCCGTCCAATCCGACATCGATCGAGACTCCGATCTTCTCCATCTGCTTTGGATTTTTACAGGAAACGGATTTCTCTGGTTTCCGGAAACGGAAATCTAGGGTTTTTGCAGCTCTCGCTCACTAGAGAGAGAGACAGTGAGAGAGGAATGGAGAAATGGCTCTGGTGACGAAAATGAGAATCGATCGGTCCTTTTGGACGTGGATTTCCTACTGACGCTGGCAGTAGACAGTAACTATTGGACGGTGTTCTGTAGGTCCCACAATGCTGTATGTGTTTTATCCATGCCGTCCATACATTTTTAAAGATCATTTTAGGGAAGTATCCAAAAAATAAGGAAGATCCAAATATTAAATTGACCACACGACATGAAACAGTGGTGATTGAAATTCCACCATTAAAAACTTCTCTGGGGCCACGAAAGTTTTGGATGAAGCTTATATTTGTGTTTTTCCTTCATCCAGATCTTTGTGACCTAATCAACAGGTTGGATGGAAAATAAAGGCCCTAGGAAGTTTTTAATGGTGAGCATTCAATCACCACTGTTTTCTTTAGTGTGGTCCACTTGAGATTTTTATATGTCTTGTTTTTTATGGTAGTACCCTAAAATGATATGAAAAAATAGATGGACCGGGTGGATAAATCACAGATATCATGGTGGAGGCCACAGAGCACTGTCCAGTAGCCACCTTGCTACTGGCAGCGTCAGTAGGCAATCCGCTTTCGGTCGTTTTCTAGCAAACGTGGACGGTTTAGCAACTAATCGGACGTGGATTGCGTGCAAACTAGGAAGTACGCTATAGCGTATAGCGCACTGAGGAAACTCTATGGACCACCGTGATGTATTGCCTTATCCACGCCGTTCATCCGTTTTTACAGATCATTTTAGTGCACGAACTCAAAATTTAAGGATATCCAAGGCTCAAGTGGACCATGCCACATGAAACAATGAGGATAATAACATGTGCACCATTGAAACCTTCCTAGGGCCCACAGTGACGTTTATTTGTCATCCAACCTGTTCATAAGGTAACATAGACATAGATGAAGGTAATAAACAAATATCAGCTTGATAAAAAACTTCTGTGGTCTCGAGAAGTTTTCAATGGTAAGCATTCAAATTCCCACTGTTTCCTGTAGCGTAGTCCACTTGGCATTCAATTCCCACTGGTTGCTTCCTGTGGCGTGGTCCACTTGAGGTTTGGATATCCTTCAATTTTGGGATCATGCCCTAAAATGATCTATAAAACGGGGATAAGGCACATACAACACGGTGGGCCCCACAGTGTACTGATTTACTCAGTACGTAATGAGTGGTGAGGAACCGGACCGTGGCCGGGAAACATGGACGCGGATTAGCTACAACGGCCGGCTTATGTAGTTATGTGGCTCCTGAAGTGACGTCACCAAGTCTTATCAGCACCTCCACGATGTATGTGTTGTATCCATACTTTCCATCCATTTGAAGAGATCATTTTAGGGCATGAGCCAAGTAATGAGGCAGATCCAAAGCTTAAGTAGACCCACCACTGGAAAAAAGTGGGGACAGTAATGACCACTGTTGAAACCTTCTTAGGGCCCTCCATGATGTTTATTTGAGATCCAACCTGTTCATAAGTTCACGTAGACGTAGATGAAGGGGAACACAAATATGAGCTTGATTGAAAATTTTCTTGGCTCCCAAAAAGTATTTTATGGTTAGGCATTTAATCTCTACTGTTTTATGTGGTGGGGTTCACTTGAGCTTTGGATCTGGCTCATGCCCTAAAATAATCTCTCCAAATGGATGAACAGTGTGGATACAACACATACATCATAATGGGCCCTACATCACTTGGTGACATCACTACACTTGCCAATTAGCTACTAAAGACTTTAGTAGCTAATATGCACTCGGGAAGCATAAATGGGCGTTTGGTAAATTGAATAAAAAAAGTCTGAAATTAATATAAGTATTGAATCTATCGTATACTGAATTTTATGTACTCTTAAGTATTGTTATTTAGTAAATTGTCTGAAAAAAAATCCAAAGACTAAAATGTATTACTGTATTAAAAGAATTTTGTTTGGCAAAAATATCTTAAATTTGACAATTTTATCAAATTGTCCATAATATAATACATAATCAATTTAATTTTTTAAGAAAGTTGATTTGCAATTTACTCTTGTAATTTATACATCAATTGTTGATCACTCTATTCAAAAAATAAAACGTTCATCCTAAAAAAGTAGGACTTACATGGGAAGTAATCATTTTCCATTTACTTGTATTTACACCTTGTAAATGCAAATCAAACCAGCCCTAAATCTATCCCATCATGGCATTTTTAATGGTGTACGGTTTCATCACCTCTGTTTTTTTGTGTTGTTGTATGCTTGATATTAGTATCTGCCTCATTTTTTAGGCCCATTTCTAAAAAAGTCTAAAAAAAAAAAAAAAAAAAGGACAAATGGCTATTGGCAGCATCACTATACAACTCAAAACAATGAGATGGCCCACATTAATGTATGTGTCTTATATCCTAGGCTCATTATAAATCATAATAAGGCCTTCAAAGAACCATGGCCACTAGCCATCATGATGTTTATTTGAGATTCAACCTGTTCATCAGTTCACATACAAATGGATGAATGGAACACACAAATATTGGCTTGATCGAAAACTTCTATAGGCTCCCAAGAAGTTTTTAATTGTAGGCATTCAATCCTCACTATTTTCTGTGGTAGGGTCCACTTGAGCTTTGGATTGCTTCATTTTTTGGCTCATGCCCTAAAATGATATCTCCAAATGGATGGACGGTGCAGATACAATACATATATCATTGTGGGGCACACATGACTTAGTGACTCACTTCATGGTTACTCTGTCACCAAAGTTGATTGCCTACTGAGTAACTCACTATACTAA
The DNA here is from genome assembly GCA_003013855.2 of Liriodendron chinense. Classification (NCBI taxonomy): domain Eukaryota; kingdom Viridiplantae; phylum Streptophyta; class Magnoliopsida; order Magnoliales; family Magnoliaceae; genus Liriodendron; species Liriodendron chinense. The sequence continues at coordinate 904,856 of PVNU02003892.1, read as the reverse complement.
GCCTACTGAGTAAACTCTGTGTGGCCCACCGTGATCTATGTATTTTGTGCACTATGTTCATCTATTTTAATAGATAATTTTATGGATTTAGACAAAAAAAAAAATGAAGCATATAAATAGCTTAAGTAGACCATACTCCAGGAAAAAAGTGTGAATTGAACCTGTATTGTTGAAAAATTCTTAAGGGCCGCGGAAGTTTTGGATCAATCTGATATTTATTTATTTTTCCTTCATCATTGTCTTTGTGATCCTGCGGATGACAAATAAACATCACTCGCCCTAGAAAGGTTTCAACAGTAGAAATCATTATACCCTACTGTTTCCTGTGGTCTGGTCCACCTGACTTTTGGATATACTTCAATTTTGGTTTCATATCTTAAATGATTTGGAAATGTGGATGGACGGTGTAGATAAACCACATACATTTACAGTGGGCCCAACTGAGTTTACTCAGTAGGATAAGAGCGTACTGAGTAACTCTGGAGGCAATCTGATTTCTCAATCAGTAGCTAAATTGCTAATCCACTTCCATTGCCTGGCAATCCGTCTCACTCACGGAGGACGTGGTTTGCGTACTGATGTTGTGAGATGTGGACTCACCCTGATTTTTTTTGTTTCATCCATACCGTCCATCCATTGTTTGGGATCATTCTAGTACGTGATCTCCAAAAATGTGGTTAATCAAAATCTAAGGTGGACTACACAGGAAACAGTGGTAAATTGAACACCTACCATTAAAAACTTCTTGGGGGCATAAAAGGTTTGGATGAAGATGATATTTGTGTTTTTCCTTCATCCAGGTCGTTGTGACCTAATCAACAGCGTGGACGACAAATAAACCGGACAATGGGCCTTATAAAGTTTTCAATGGTGAGCGCACAAGAACTAATGTTTCCTTGTAATGTGGTCTACGTGATGTATGAATCTGCCTCACTTTTGGGCTGATGGTCTAAAATAACAATTCAAAATGATTGGACAGTGTGGATAAAACACACAGATCATTGTGTGACCCATAGAGAACTGTTCAGTGACAACCTTGGCGGAAGATATTTTAGAAATTCGGAAAGACTCTTGCACTTACAGCATTCCGCAAGCATCGCTGACTGCATTTGGGGGTATGCACCACTTCAGAATTTAATCGTTCACAAATTCCCATTAAGATTTGTTTTGAAGTGAATTAAACATTAAGATTTGTTTTAAAGTCAATTAAACAAATGCCCGAAATAGCTCCATAAGTGGCTACCCAATATTAAGTGGTAAACAAACAGGCCTAGAGTTAGTGGAGAGCGGATTAGGTGAGACTTCGGCCTCAGCCAAGACAGTGCGGCCCGTACCATAAGGTTGTCGTGGGGCCCACCTTAATGTATGTATTATGTATCCACGCCGTCCATCCGTTTTTCCATATCATTTTATGGCATTACGACAAAAATCAAGCAGATTCAATTATCATGTGGACTATAGTAGAGGAAACAGTGTTGATTGACCATTAATGGGCTACAAAAGTTTTGGATCAAGCTGATATTTGTTTTTTTCCATTCATCAGGCTTATATGACCTTATCAGTAGATTGGATGGTAAATTAACAATACGGAAACATTAAGAAGTGCCCTAAGAAGTTTTTAATGGTAGGACAATCAATCACCACTGTTTCTTATGGTATAGTCCACCTAATAATTGGATCTTTGCATTTTTCTGCATAATGCCCTAAAATGAGCTGGGAAACAGATGGACGGTCTGGATACATAATACATACATCAAGATGGGCCCGTGATAACTCCACGGTAAGGGCCACACCGTCTTAGGTGAGGCCCATGTTTCCCCTAATCAGGGAGTTGGTGAGGACATGGATTGAGTAATACCCCACTAGTACCTAGCTAGAGACGGACAGTCCCATTAGGGGCTATGTGGGGTCATGATATATATGTTTTATCCAAGTTGTCCATCCATTTTGAAAGATCATTTTAGGAAATGAGTCGAAATAAGAGGCAGATATCAAGGTCAAGTGGACCACACTACAGGAAGCAGTGATTACAATGACCCCTAGGTGAAACCTTGCTAGGCTTACTGTGATGTTTATTGACATTAACCTGCTGATAAGGTCACGTAGACATGGTAACTTACTCATGCTTCATTGCTAGACTCACAAGAGTTTCAACATGAGGTCATAGGTTCGAGTACTCATTATAATATACAAAAAGCCAATGTAGTGTGAGTGCATATGCACCACATACCTCAAGGCAGGCCCCTACTAGGGCAACACCCACTAACATGTTAGTGGGTAACACAAATTTTTTATTTTATTTTATCCCACACCTTTGCTCCCACACACACCACAATGGGCAATCAAACCCATAACCCTAGTGTTGAAACTCTTGGGAGTCTACCACTGCCATGAATAGAGAAGGGCAACAGGGGAGCCGACATGGATTCGGTGGATCTGATGGTTCCATGACTGTGGGTCCCACAGTGATGTATGTGTTTTATAACATGGTCCATTCATTTTGTCAGTTCATAGGGCATGAGCAGAAAATGAAGCAGATCCAAATCCCAGGTGGACCACACCACAGGAAACAGTGGTGATTGAATGCCTATCACTAAAAACTTCTAAGGCCCACCGTAGTGTTTATTTGCTATCCAATATGCTGGTAAGAGGACAGAGACCCGGATGACCGAAAAATACAAATATCAGCCTGATCTAGAACTCTCGTGGCCTTGAGAATTTTTAATGTTAGGCGTTCTATTACTACTATTTCTTGTAGTGAGGTCCACTTGAGATTTCTATGTGCTTCATTTTTGAGTGCATGCCCTAAAATGAGTTGGCAAAACAAATGAACAACATAGATATAAAACACGTACATCATGATTTGCTCCACAGTCATGATCTGCCAAATCCAAGGAGGGATTAGGGTAACAATTTAATGGGTTTTGGCCTGACTATGGGCCCCACTTTGATGTAAGTGTTGTATATCCATGCAATCCATCCTTTTTCCAGCTCATTTTAGAGCATGGTCCCAAAATGAAGCTGATCCAAATCACAAGTGGACCACACCATAGGAGATTGTTCACCCTTCATTAAAAACTTCTTAGGCCCCACCGTAATATTTATTTGCCGACCAACCTACTGATAGTGTTAAACAGACCTGTATGAAAGGAAAACACAAATATCAGCTTGACCTAAGACTTTTGTGGCCTCCAAAAAGTTTTTAATGGTGGCCATTTAATCCTTACTATGTGGCCCTCTTATGATTTAGATGTGCCTCATTTTTCTGGACCATGCTCTAAAATGACTTTAAGACAAATTGTCGTAAGTTTTTTTTCTTATAAATAATATTTTTTTAGAAAACTCTTGTTGCGCCCCCCAAGGCAACACTCTTAGACATCTTACCTCAAGAGCACTTAATTCGCTCCGAAATATAGATGCGGATGGCATCCTTAACCCTATTGATATTGAGTTATTATTGGTGGATGCTGTGTATTTTATCTACGTCATCCAATGATCAACAGTCTAGATCACATGATCATGATGGCACTATACGAGGGGGTTGGAGGTCCAAGCTCTCTCTTTCCTCCTTCAAAATATAATCTTAAAAGGAGGAATAAGTGTTGTAAGAGAATACATTGCATATGGTGCCCATTCACCCTATGAATATTTAGGTACCCTACCGTAAAAGATGTCAGTCTACTTGCCTAATACATGTATGCTAATCATCTAAATCTCTCCACTATCAGTGGTTACTATCTTTATGCAATGCCAATGCCAACTAGGGTATGAATCATCTTATATATCAACCATAGGATATATATTTTAAATGTCATTTAAAATAAATCAATGGTCGAAAATGAAAATCAATGGTTGAAAAATGGCAGTTAACTAATTGAAAACCTAAGATATATCGAAATGGATCATCCAAACCATAAGAGCAACCACCTATTCATAGGTTATTTGTGTCCTGAGAAGACATAATGGATCTCTTATTAGATCGTGCGTAATTTGAGGATCTTAATGAAGAAACCCAGTCACACCCACTTTTAATGACTATGTAGAAGCCTCATAAGGAGCGTTAATTCATGATCAATTAAGGCCTCTTTATCCACACATCCTCTGGTAGAATTTTGACAAAGCTAATACATTCATAATCCTATTCAACTCTGGGTATAATGGGTCTCCAAGTCTTAATGCTGTTGGGAATAGAATGACGGCAGCGGAAGCAAAAGCCAAACAACACCACAACAGAATATTCGAATATAACTCGACCAACAACGCAACCAATCATATAAGCATTTACTCACAAGACACAATTCGATTTTACGTGGAAAAACCCCTCAACAGGTAAAAAACCACGGCACAAAGCGATTTACTATGATTCAGAAGATTACAGAGATTGACAGCCTACAAGCAAGGAAAACCCAGAGAAAATCCAAGCTCTCTCTTTTAAAACACTCTCCCCTCTTCCTAATACACTTAAGAAACCTTAAACACCTTAGAACAACATCTAAGTCCAGATTCATGCCATATATATAGTAAATATGCTAAAAATAGAAGCATCTTACGCAGATCCGCGTAACTGTGTAAGAAACCGCGTATACAGCCGACCAGTCATGATCGGTTGAACCCCATGGCCGACCGGTTGGACTAGTAAAAACAATTCTAGATGAGAAATATACTAAAAACGTCACGCCAGCCTCAACAGCCGACCGGTTATGACTGGTCGTTGACAGTCCAGGGAGTGCTCAATTTGAAGGCTCTTCCAACAAATGCTTGTAAGAGATTCATGCTAATGCAAGTAACAAAGGCCCAATCCCAAGACCATTAATACCTCATTTACACATTGATGTGGGGAGGGAAGGAGGCGATCCAACACCAAGTCAGTCCTGATGGGTGGACATATCCATCCCAACACCAAGTTACTCCCCTCACATGAGATAACCATCCAATGATACCACAAGTATGCTCGAAAATCTATATGGTAGAGTTCTTGGTTATATTAAATAAACTAAAGAACTAGGGCTATTCCATCCAGAGTTTCTGACTGTGCTGGAAGGATATACCAATGTGAATTGGATATCGAGTGTAGAGGACAACAAGTCCATAACTGGGTGAGTATTCACTTTGGAGGTGTAGCTGAATCCAATAAACAAACTTACATAATGCACTCAACTATAGAGTACTCTATGTTTATGGCCTTAATTACAATTGGAAAATAGGTTGAGTAGCTAAGAGATCTTCTATTAGAAATCTTATTCTGTGCGAAGCATATACCAATTGTTTTACTTCTTTATGACAGTGAAACCACTTTAGCGAAAGCCTACAATGACACATATAATAGGAAGTCCAGACACATAAGTCTGAGACATGATTATGTAAGGTAATTGATTCAAGATGAATCATTGTGATCTTATTTGTGAAGTCAAGTAATAATTTGATCGATTCTTTTACTAAACCTCTAACGATAGAGGTAGTAAGGACAATATCTAGAAGGGTGGGGTTAAAATTCTTTAACTTAAGCCAACATTGATGGAAACCCAACCCAAAATTAAAAAAATCTCTAAGTTTAGGTTTAATGGGTAAAAGCAAGTCACTAATACGTGGAAAGTTTCAATACTAAAAACGATAGATAACCCGATTTAGGGTGATTAGTACTAGCCGTTACAAATAGAGAGTTGAGTTTTATAACTCTTAATGAAATTCAATTTAAAAGATAAGTGTCTTAATAGCAACGGGGATACTGGAAGTATTTCACCTATGAGAACGTAGAAGTGGTGCCGCCTCTCATAAGAGTTAAAGTTCTCTCTTGGGATAATCATGAAACAGGATAAGTACATGGCCATTAAAAGTGCTAAACAAGATATATAAGGGAACTTATATAATGCAGGACTACTTATGTGTATGGTATCTCTAGTTCTGTCAACAAGGAATAACTGGTTCAAAACTGTGGCTACTAAGAATTTTGATAAAATTTTGAGACACTTACACTACAAATCGAAAGATGTATTTCTTTAAGGAATAACTAGTTCAATGATGCGACTACCAGGGACTTCAATAAAATTTTGAGATACTTACACTAAGGAAATATTCAAATCGAAAAATATCTTTCTTTATGCATAAGAACCGTTTCTTATCTTTAATAGATGTTTTCTCTATTTAGTTTAAAATCGAGTAGGGAATTGTTGAGTTTTTTTAGTTTAAAAATAAATAAAATAAAAAATATGTTTAAAAATTCAATTTTCCTCCAAAACGATTTTGAAAAAATCAAAGAAAAAAAGTATTTTCTTTAGTCTCACATCGAATAGAGTGGGAGAAAACTTTTGGTTTATAACATTGGGTTTGTAGAGTTTTCTTACTTAGAGGAAATGGAGAGGGAGATGCTCGGGTTATGTGTTTCAGTATGTAGCACTTGAAACACTCACATGCACGCTCAGGCTCGACCACGGGCGAGGGCGTGGGTAGTTTGACTATAGTGGCGCTAGTTGGCGCACTTTGCACTTTGCAGTCATTGTGGCTGAGAGCCTTATATAAGGCTGGATTTTTTTTACTATTGTAGATGTGACCATTATGTATGAAATGGTCTTGCAACAGTCATAACCATATAGAAACTGTTATATTAAAAAACAAATATGCAACAATTTTGACTATGCAGCCAGCAACAGCCAGAAAATGGTCATAAAAGACTAGTTTCTAAAGTCATAAATAGTCATAAATAGCTAGTTTTCAACAGCAAAAAAAGGTCATATGAGTTATGATCCGAACCATAACCCCCAGCCCCAGGTACCTATATAAGCAAAGCCTACTGAGATCATTTCAAAGCAACAATAGCAATCTAAATCAAAACTAATATGAACAACATCTCTCTTTCTTTTTACAAGTTAGTAGCAGACTCGAACTCACTAAGTTTTGAGCCACTCATTGAGTCTGCCAGAGACTAGCTGCATTAGCCGAATTCTAACAGTAGTCCCTTCGTGATTGTTGCACGGACGATCAAATAGGCTTGTTGTATCCTGGAAGCAATTTGCTAGCAACCCACCAGTGATCTCTGATATGAGAGGAGAGGGGGTAAATCACGATTTAAGGACAACGTGTTGTATACGTGCTTCAGCTTGATTTTGATCAAAATACTTATTTAATATCAATGTCCAAAATATTTTTTATTTAGCAACATTTTTTCCAACAACATCTACATAAAAGTGGAGATTTGAAAACCAACAATTTTAAATTTACGGAGATCTCCCTATTCAGAATGCAAGCCATAAATACGAAGGATTCTGGATCAATAAGAATTTTGCCACCTTGACAACCTATAAAAGGAACATGCGATAAAGAACTCGAGGCCCACTCCAAATACAATCTATCTTTTATTTACTTTTATTCTAGCATAACTTATAGTTTTATCCTAATCTTAGCATAGATCGCTACTGTTCAACGCCATCATTACAGTACCATAGGATTTGATTAAATGTTTGCAATCCTATGTTGTTGGATCCCGATTAACTAATTAAGTCTCTATTAACAATATCAAATTCTCTAGTCACATCTCGATAAGCATTTGCCTTAATTATTTGTTGGTACAGACGAATCAAGTATTTATCTCTTGTTTTTATTTTATGCTCTAATTTTTTTGGTATACTTAATAGATTATAATAAGCTTCATTCATATATTAATAAACTCAGTAGTGTTTTAGCCCTTATTAGTTTATTTGTTCATTTTTGGTTCTTTTGAGAAATACACTGATTTTGATTATTGGTGAAAGAAAAGTACTCAACGCAAGGTAAAAAGAATCCATCAAGGAAGACATATCTCTATCTTTTTGCAAATTGCTTGATCACGATATTACATCTTGTGGTTGGAATGAAAACTGGGTTTCCAAATCGGGTCTTATGCAATCATTTTAGCATGAGGTTAATCAAATATGGAAGTATGACTCTTGCACGCCTGTACTTCTTAATGGCACATGTAAGCTAAATAAAAGTGATCACACATGTGACCTTGTGTTTGATTTAACTGCGCATACACTAGTGCAGTGGAAACCATCATTACATATAATTTTGCTTTTTTTAATTTATTTTCCTCCTTAACAGACATGCCCTTAGAACACATTGCACGTGCAAGTTTATCTTAGTTTAGCATTCCCTTGATGGGAGATGGGCCCACATGATGGAAAATGCTTTATCTACGTCAGGTTGGGCCCACTTTTCTGTTGCGAATGCGAAGTGACCTATAATGTCGTGTTATGACTATGGCAATGGCCTTGTAACGATAAATAATCAAAGAGGGATTATAGGATGATTCTATGCACAACTGACACAGATTTTCAATTGGAGTAACTGGAAGTGTGGAGCCCACATGGCTCCATCAGCTTTTAAGTGAGATTTTTTTTCTGCCTCATTTTTGGCCTACCACCGAAACTTCATGGGATCCACCTGAGTCTGGATCAGGATGATATTGAGTTTCCCTTTCATCCTGGTGGGACTCAACTTATGAACGGCTTAGATGACACATAAACATCACAGCGGGGGCCCAGGAGAGTTTCAATGGCCTGCGGTTTGGCCCACTTAAATTTTGGATCGATCTTAGTTTTTTCCTCACGTCCCAAAATGATCCGGCTCAAATGATGGACGGAATGGATGTCACACATGCACCCAAAGGTGGGCCCCACATAGATTATTATTACACGGTACTCGGCCGCGTACTAATTATCCAAAATCTGACATTTGGGGAAACTATGGCAATTCCACACAAAACACAGGGGTATTAATGTAATTTGGTCTTATCCCCAACAGCCGATGAATATACAAAAGCACCACTCCCTACCGAGCCTCTTCCAACGGCCAAAAAAAATGGCTTACACAGCCTTCAATCCTCTGCAACAAAACCATCTATCATCCTTGTTTTTTTGTAAGTATAAATCTGCCCTTAGCCCAGTAATACATTCATCTTCTCTCATTTTCTTCCCTCCTGAATTTCATAGAGCTTCTATAGTAAGAACAACAAGAAGAAGAAGAACACAAGCAGTAACCTCAGAGATTAAAAGTAGAGAACAAAACGCTATAAAAGCTGTAGATTCTATAATTTTTAAAGAACCGGGAGTTGGGTTTTCTTCTCCGAGGTCTATTGATGAGAGGGTGGAGAGAAAACCCAAGAGAAATAAGGGAAATACTACAGAGGTTATTGATTCTGGAAGTTATAGGAATATGGAAGTTGGGTTTTCTTCTTTGAGGTCTGGAGATGAAAGGTCGGAGAGAGAATTGAAGAAAATTGAGGGGAGTTTGGTGAAAGCTGTTGATTCTAGAATGTACAGAAAAACGGGTTCTGGGTTTTCTTCATTGAGGTCTAGAGATGAAGGGGTGGAGAGAAAATCCAAGAAAAATGAGGGGAGTCGTGTTGCAGATGGAAAATTGGAAAGGAAGTTTACAAGATATAATCGTGCAGCAAGAACAGTAGATTCTAGAAGAGAAATTGACAGTGGCTTATCTTCTCGGAGGTTTAGAGATGAAAAGGTGGAGATAAACTCAAAGAATGGTAGTGCAACAAAGGATGAAAAGATTGAAAAGAGATTCAGTAAACAAAAACATGCATTGAGAAGTGTAGAATCTAGAAGTTATGGAGAAACCGGGGATGGGTCTTCTTCGTTGAGGTCTAGAGATGATGAAAGGGGGGTGGATACAAAATTGAAGAAAGCTAAGGCTGGTTCAACTGTCAATGAAAAGACATATTGGAAGAAGGCAAAGAAAAGTAAGGCTGATTCGGAAGGAGTTCAGCTGAGACACAGGTTGGATATGTGCTCAAAGAGAGGTGACGTGATGGGGGCGATATTGGCCTATGACTCGGCATTGAGAGAAGGCATGAAGTTGGGCCAGTATCATTACAATGTACTTTTGTATCTATGCTCTTCAGCAGCTGTGGGTGTTGTGCAACCTGCAAAGAGTGGTAGCAGTAGTGGTAGTAGTCGGAGTTTTGATAAGATGGGCTTGACGCACAAGTTTTCAAATGAGAATTCGGTAGATTCTTGTGATAATGGGGACCTGGGTGATGAAGTTTTCGATAGCATGAAGTCAGATTCATCGGTCTCCAACGGGTTATCTGTTGAGTCAGGTGGAAATTTTGGTGAGAGCTCTGATGGAACGGGACCTGATTCAGGGTTCTCAAGCAGGCCTTCATCAGATTTGGGTGAAGATGGTGCTGACAGTAGATGGAGTCCTGATAAAATGGAGTTTAGTTCAAGAAGCTTGCTAGTAGATTCAGGTAAACATGATGGAGATGTCAATTTCAACAAAGCAGAGCAGATTTCTCAGTTTTCAAGTGGGTCTGCATTTGATGGGATTGTGAATGGTCTGAGTCATGACAGAATGGAATTGAATTCTAAGTTTTCAGATGACTTTACCATAGGAAAGGGTGGAGATGATTCCGAGAATGCAAAAGATGGATGGGGCAACAAAGGCGAAAATGGAATTCGAGTCAGTGATGATGTAAAAAAGTATGCACTCGCAAAAGGATTTGAGATCTATGAGAGGATGTGTTTGGAGAAAATCCCTTTGAGTGAAGCAGCTTTAACATCTGTTGCTCGAATGGCAATGTCAATGGGTAATGCAGACATGGCATTCGAGATGGTAAAGCAAATGAAGGCCTCGGGGATAAACCCTAGATTGCGATCTTATGGCCCGGCATTATTTACCTTCTGCAATAATGGAGATATTGAGAAAGCGTTTGAGGTCGAAAAGCATATGTTGGATTGTGGGGTTTATCCAGAAGAGCCAGAACTCGAGGCGCTTTTGAGAGTAAGTGTAGGGGCTGGTAGAGGAGAAAATGTTTACTATCTGCTTCATAAGCTTAGAACGAGCATGAGGCAGGTTTCTCCATCTACAGCTGATTTGATTGAGAAATGGTTTAAAAGCCCGGAAGCTTCGAGAGTGGGAAAGAGAAGGTGGGATGGAAGGTTGATATTCCGAGCAATGGAAAATGGTGGGGGAGGTTGGCATGGTCTTGGCTGGTTGGGCAAGGGAAAATGGACTGTTACACGGACAGCTGTTGAAGCCGATGGTGTCTGCAGGGGCTGTGGAGCAAAATTGGCCACCATAGATATTGACCCAATTGAGACTGAAAACTTTGCCAAGTCTGTGGCGGATATAGCTGGAAAGAGAGAGCGGAATTCAAGCTTCCAGAAATTCCAAGTATGGAAATTTTGCCTTCAATACCATTCAAAAAAAAAAAAAAAAGAGAGGAAAAAAGAGGCCATGATAGTGTTGTTTATTGGATACCATACACCTGCAAGCTCTTTCACTTGTATATTTTTCTGAACCCCTTGGATATATCAATCTGTATTCTTCGGTAGCCTCAGGTTTTTTATGACATCTTTCTATTTCACAATCCGCAGAAATGGCTGGACTACTATGGGCCTTTTGAAGCTGTGGTGGATGCTGCAAATGTGGGTCTTTTCAGCCAAAGGCGATTCTTACTATCTAAGGTGAGTTATCGGGCAGCTTTATGGGATGTATCTGATTCTTGAACAGTTCTCTCTAATCTTTTGTGGGTTTCTTTTTCTTTTTTTTTTTCGGGTCAAAATATTCAGGTGAATGCTGTTGTCAATGGTATACGGCAGAAGCTTCCATCAAAGAAATGGCCACTGATTGTTGTGCATCACAGGCGCATCAGCGGAGGCAAGATGGATGAACCACCAAACAGGCAGTTGATCGAGAAGTGGAAAAATGCAGATGCACTTTATGCGACTCCTACTGGATCGAATGATGATTGGTGAGAAATATTTCTTTGTTCAAATTATGATGTTATATATCACATCAGGAGGGTTGGATTGAATCAAATTTCTTCCTTTAAGATACTTTTGAAAATAAAAACATAAAATCAATGAAAATATATATTAAAAAAACAATCACATATGGGAAAAATTAAACATGCTAAACTACAATTCATTTCATTACCCTGCAATCCATTTGATAAAACCAACTTCAAACCCATGAAAATCATAAAGGTTGCATCGCTAATTTCCAATTCATATGATTTCTGTCAACTTGAATTATATTTCACCAGCAATCCATTTTAACACTTGTTTTCAGTTTTTGAAGGTTTGCATTGCATGCACACTGGAATTATTGCATTGCATATTCATCCAATTATTGTGAAAGCTTTATTTGCCCATGATCATACTGTTCTTTAAAAGGAGCCATTTTGAGCTGCAAACCAGCAGTATCATGCATTTTTCCACCTCCTTTGTAATTGAACTTTTTTTAAAAGTATTTTGCCTCATCACAATCAGGGACATCTTGTGAATTTTCATGAATCTAGTCTTCATATTTGCATGAAACGTTTAACAGTGAGAAGTGATCACCTATAGGTGCCTGCGCCACTCTTTGTGGCACTGGGCATTTTTAGCCATTCATCAGCATCATCAACAAAGCCTTATCCCAACTAATTGGGGGTCATATTGTCCGGATTCATGATGGAAATTATGGCAAAAGTTTGACACCAGCTGCCAATCTGATGCAACCCTCCTCCTTTATCAGGGTTTGAGACTGGCAATGAGAGCAGAGAACTCCCACAGGGACTGTGTAATAGACTATTACATAGGTTGATTACAATCAAGCATTAGCTAATAGTCTATTACATAGGTTGATTACAATCAAGCACCATCTAATAGTCTATTACATAGGTTTTTAGCCAATGGATGCATTAAATGGGATGGATAAAATATAACTATTTAATGCATCCAATGGCTAAAAATGTCCTGTACCACCAGTGGTGCATGCTCCTGAAGGTGACCAGTTCTCTTAAAAATTAGTAATTATTAAATAGGAGTTCAATCCTAGCATACAAAAACTAATGAATGATCATGGATGATATGCTTGAGACGTGGGTCTCAATGGGTTGAACTGTACTTCATAATAGGCTCAATCCAGATGGTTCATAGATGACTCCAGCCAGAAGTACTATAGTCACTTCTTTCAGTTGAATGGTGGCATTTCACTCAAACCCAGTAGATCACTAAAACTGGCTTTTGTCCCCTGTCATTGGTAGGTTTTAGAATTGAGTTTCCTCTTTCATACTCACTCAAAGGCTAATCCTGTCTGTTCTGAATTGGTAATTCATAGAGCCTAAGAACCAACATTCCAGAAGATATTGGCTTTTGTGCCTTGGTGGGTCATTCGAACACTTTCAGTGGCCTACAATGTCTTGAAGGGATATATCTATATGATCTGACCAGTTGTTGAAGGCCCAAGGGCCAAAAGCTTCATCAGCTTCCAAAATCAATCGGCATTTCATACGAGAGTCGATGTCTAGTGATCTTTCATGTGATTAACAAAAACTGGGGCACTCTATATGATTACCGCTCCCTGGTGTATGTAATGACTGCACTTTGAGATGATAAAGAGGAGAATCTGAGCTCCTTCACATGGATACGGGACTTGGTAGATTTCTACAAACAACCCATGAGGGACTAAATCCACAGCAGTAATGTAACAGGCATAATAGTCCATGAACAGAACAGGCTTGCTTAAATTTAATTCGAGTTTGTAACATCACGAATCATGCCATAGGTGATGCACTACCAGATTCTAAAATCTGGACCCTACCAATCACTACAAATAAGACTCGTTGTTTATTTAAGTGTTTAAGAAGTGTAGGAAAAGTGCATTTTTCTGGAGCTATTTAATTTATTTTGTATTATTATAGTGTTAGATGTGGGCATTAAGCCCGCCCTATTAAGGCATTTGAGATATGTAATAATTAAGCAGCATTAGGGCTCAGAACTTTGAGCTTCCCTGCCTATATAAGCAGTTCGTTCCAGTGTTTTAAATAGCGAATAGCGTGTAGCGTTGCCTTCACCCCTCTGAAGCGTGAGGCGTAAGCTACATAGCGTGTAGCGTAAGCTACAAGCTACTTAGATTTTTAATCAAGTTTGCACTTGGTTGCACCAAATTAGATGATTAATAATAAAATTTAACAAATTTTCATGATATTTGATGCAACCAAATGCAATCTAACGTAATAGCGAGGGCTGATTATTAAGTATGAAAGTGAAGAAAGAGTGACAAAACTGATTTAAAACTGTTTCTTATATTATTTTACTAAAAGCATTGATAAGTCTAATGAATTTTCATTGAAATAGAAAAATGTAACAAATCATTAAAAACATTATTGATTTTAATTTTATACTGAAAAATGACTTGTAATGTGAGATATGTAGCATGTAGCATAGTCTATTTAGCGTGTAGCATGTCCAAATTAATCATGTAGTGTAGGCTACACGCAACTTAAGCTATTTTCATGAGCTACGTAGCGTTTAGGCTAAGCTACGCTGCGTAGCGTAAGCTACACGCTACATAGCGTAGCTATTTAAAACACTGGTTCGTTCTTACTGTACTCTAGCAGGAAAGTTTGCCCCTTGCTCTTTTTTTATTTATTTGTTATTTTAACCATTAGAGAAATTTGAAATCTATGCACTTTGTGGACTAACCTTAATTGGGTTTTATCAGTCTGCAAAGTTGGGGCATTCAGTTCAAGAATCCCATCAATTGTCTCTGCAGATTTTGTTGGCCTAGTTCCATTTTTCTTCTTTTGTGCTGAATCGGCTGCTAGCACAAGATTTATGTCTTTTGCATATCTATTTTAATGAATAATGGAAATTTATTAAAAGGAAATTGAATCGGAGGGATAATATCTACGGCCCATCCCAGCTATGAATCAAACTGCTCACATAATGGTATGGGGATCATAGCCTTTCATAAGCTTCCATTCATCAGAGAAAACGAAAAACCTTGTTTTGAAGTCTTTATGGCATTATCTCCAAAACCCGGAACTTTGACATTAATTCATATGTTTGCTCTTTCTTTTCGAGCTGTGTTTTAACCTCTCTTTCGGCTGTGTATTGTTGTACTGTAGTCTCAAAATTTCTTCTCCAATTACATTAAGTCCCTATAGGTAATAACCTGTGCTTCAGGTACTGGTTGTATGCAGCTATAAAGTTTAAGTGCTTGATCGTAACAAACGATGAGATGAGAGACCATATTTTTCAGCTTCTGGGCAATGATTTCTTCCCCAAATGGAAAGAAAGGCATCAGGTATTTAAAATTGTTCGATATTTGAAACTTTTTGAATTGATTTTATGAGGGATTTAAATGTAAGTCTAGTTGATAAAAAAAAGAAAAAGAAAAAGAATTCTCTGAGACATTTAATTTTGTTCTTTATTGGCAAGAATTTGAGCTGTTCTCTTCAAGGGTTAAAATAATTCCAGTAACTTAAACTCTTGATATTAGTAGTGTGACAAATATTGTCAATGTTTTGAAAATCTCACAAGAATTTCAAGAAAAATATGCTAAACAATATTATTGTGATGGGAAATCAAATGCTAACGTCCCCACCTTCATGGGATGTTAGCAATGTCCCAAAGTGTATGAATGATACATGGAACACCCAATTTTCAATTGGGAAGGTTCATTCAATGGTACTATTGGGACCAAGCCATGGTGCAAGAATCATGCCGATCAGATGATCCTAACCCTTTGAATGTAGCCAATTTGTTACAACCATCTGTTTTTTTACAAGCCATAGCTCCCATTATTAGAATCATCAAACCAAAGTGCTACTTTGGTATCATATCTAATACAAAGTGAGATCTATCAAATTGACGTTTCAAGATGATGAGTGGACCTACTTTTTTTTCTCCGCTCAATCTTGGCTGTCCATTTTCCATGTCCACTTGGCGTGATTTTTGCACATGGCTTGCCCCTAGTTGTATGAGTTAATGGATAGTTTAAATCAACGATTGGACATCCATTTCTCATTCAAGAGCTTTAGGAACGTTAGCAACGTCCCCATGAAGGTGGGGACATTAGAAAAATTCTATTGTGAGTCTGTGATTTTTTTTTTTTTTTTGGAAAGGTGTTGAATCTGTGAGATTATAGCGAGATTTTCAAAATAATGGTAGATTTTAAATGTTGCCAGTTTTATTGTGAAATAATCGCGATTTTAACTTAAAAAATCATAAAAACCTTAAACAGGTTGATGAGGACACAAGGCCATTTCAAGTGTACCAACGAAGAAAGCGCCATCCACAAGTACCATCCTTGTGGATAGACGACTATTGAGGAGCTGAAGACCCTCCACACGTGATCACACACATAGAAGACCCCATCGAGGGAGGACACGTGTGTAGGAAGAATGAAGAAAAGGACTGAAGAGCTGAAGACTTCGGGCGCCCGACCACTACCTTCGGGCGCCCGATCGGGCGCCCGAACTTGGCCTCTTGAGCGCCCGAAACTCTCTGGACGTTTTTGGACGTCTTCGGGCTCCCGATCGGGCGCCCGACCGAGCGCCCGAACTTTTGCGCAGTTTTGCTTATTTACGCGTTTTTTGCTTAGTTTAGGGGTAGTTTAGTACTTTTACTTGTTTTATTTGGTTATTTAAGTGGGCTAGGCCCTAAACACGAAAATTAACTTGATTATTGATTAATGAAAGCCTCTTTGAGCTTCCTCCTGCCTCTTCTCTCTCTCATGGTGACTCTCCTCTTCTCTTGATCTTCTTCTTCTGGTTTCTTCTCGAGCCCCCTCCAACTTCTTCCTGGTATTTTATCTTATTACCCTTCTAAACTTCTGCTTTGATTATTCCCTACGATCTAAACCTTGAGAATTGATTCAAACCCTAAATCCCCAAATTCTCAAATCCCTAACCCGAGAAACCTCCTGGTTCTTCGGACTAGTGATCCTCATTGATCGATTGGGTATAGCCATGCAAGATCGGGAGGTTCCATTCCTCGCCGGATCCAACCTATGCATTATTTGAATCTCATACTCCATGGTTGTGATGATGGCCCATTCCATTGCATGCTTTCCTTATGTTCTTCTTAGTTTATGATGATTTATGCTAGATTTCATTATTATTATTGCTTTTACTTCCGCTGAATAATTGTGTTCATGAGCATGCATCATATTTAGGGCTGTCCTGCATCAAATTTGGTATCAGAGAATAGGCTTGCATGGTTCGTGTCTAGATCGAGTTATCAAATTAGGGTTTTGATTTTTAGGTTTGTTTTAGGAAAGTTCCAGATTTAGAAAGTTTCCTGATTTTAGAAACTTGCCAATTTTGGAAAGTTTCCTAATTTGGAAAATTTTCAGATTTGAGTCGTTTTCTGTTTTAGTTTAATTGTGTCAGTTCATACTAGTTTTGCACTCATCGCATTCATCTTGTGAGTCGAAACACCTAGTGTCTAGTTGGGTAGAGTTTTGGTTCAAGTCTTATTTGTATGTAGAGGTTTCGGACTTTAGCCTACCATGAGTAACGAGCAGTTATCTGAGCAACTTGCTCAATTGATACAAAAGATAACCGCCCTAGAGGCAAGTCACAAGCGTGATTTTGCCCGTCTTGAGAACCAGATCACCACTATCAGGACCAAGGTCGAGCAACTAGAGGCATCCCAAAGGGAAAACCCCGCTGTTGGGGATGATGCGCACTCCCAAGTGGGAGGAATTGTAGAGGAACGCACTGCCATACGTGGAGGTAGTGAAGATGGAGATCGTGGTAACGGTCGTGGTGTTGTGCGAGAAGCACGAGCCACATATGATCATCAAGACCGCTATGATTCAGATGAGCGTGCGACGAAGAGTGTTAGAGTCGAGGCCCCAAGTTTTGATGGGCGCTTGGACCCCAAGGCATTCCTTGATTGGGTTGCTGACATGGACCACTACTTTGAGTGGTATGGTATGTCAGAAAACCGTCAAATGCGTTTTGCTAAGATGAAGCTTGTGGGTCAAGCCAAGCTCTTTTGGACCAACACCGAGCGTAGGATAGAAAGAGTTGGTAGAGCCCCTATCACACATTGGAATGAGCTGAAAGAGAAGTTGAAGGAGAAGTACCTTCCTCTCTCATACTGTCAGAAGCTCCTTGACCAATGACAGTCTTTACGCCAAGGGTCAATGTCTGCCGCTGACTACATCGCTAAATTTGAAGAATATGTGATGCGATGTGATATCCAAGAAGACCCTCTAGTGACGATCTCGCGTTTCAAGACGGGCCTTCGTGCGGATCTTCAGCGCGAGCTTATGACTCGGCCCTTGACGGACTTGGATGAAGCATATCAAGTCGTGCAGGAGTTAGAGCAATACCTAAAGACTCCTGTCGTCCGTCGTTTCGAGTCCCGAGACTCCAGTGCTAGATCTAGTTCCCAGGGAATGAGACCTAATGTTGGTAGTCAACCTAGGGCACAGGCGACCATTCCGCCTAGGCCTAGGGAGGACAAGGGCAAAGGGGTTCTTAGTGCCGGTCCTAGCAATATGAGCCAAGTGAGGTGTTATGAGTGTGGCAATCTGGGCCACATGGCTAATCAGTGTCTTACGAAGAGCCGTGGGAAAGCCTTAGTTATAGGCGAGTCCTACGAGGGTGGAGATGATCAGGGTGATTATGAAGTTGAAGAGTATCACCCTGAAGGAGGCCTTACTGATGATGAAGAGTTAGATGGAAAAGCAACGCTTGCAGTAGTCAGGCGTGTGCTAGCTCATTCTAGAAGTAGTGTTGACTGGCGTCGAAGCACTATCTTCGACACTATTGCCAAGTGTGGTGAAAAGAATTGTAAGGTGATAGTAGACAGTGGAAGTTGTCAGAATGTGATTTCCACTAACACCTTAGAGCACTTGAAACTGAAACCCACACCCCATCCAGACCCATATAAAGTTTCTTGGGTTGACAAGACATCCCTACCTGTCACCCATCAATGTCTAGTCCCCATCGAGTTTGGATCATACAAAGAGTCCCTGTGGCGTGATGTTTTACCTATGGATGTGGGACATGTTATCCTAGGTAGACCGTGGCTATTCGATAATGATGTCACGATCTTTGGCCGTTCCAATGCGTGTACCTTCATGCATAACGGTAAAAATATCAAACTTAACCCTATGCCACCTGAGAGCACACTAGGGAAGAAAAAGGATGAGAAGTCAAGTGAGCCTAAAGGAGTGGGGAAATCCAAACCTAAGTCTTTACATATAATCAATGCGAGAGAGTTTGAAAAAGAGACTAATGAGGATTCTATGGTGTATGCCCTTGTGGCTAGAGAGATTACACCTGAGGTTATATTAGAGTTGCCCCGTGAGGTGATTTCGGTCCTAAAGGAATACAATGATGTATTTCCTGAAGACTTACCGAATGAGTTGCCACCTATGAGGGACATATAGCATGCCATTGATCTTGTCCCAGGGTCTACTCTACCGAACCTTCCTCACTACAGGATGAACCCTGCAGAACATGCAGAATTGAAGAGGCAAGTTGATGAGCTTCTGCAAAAGGGTTTCATCCAAGAGAGTATGCGCCCGTGTGCCGTGCCTGCATTGTTAACGCCAAAGAAAGACGGCACGTGGCGCATGTGTGTGGACAGCCGTGCCATAAACAAAATTACCGTCAAGTATAGGTTTCCCATACCTAGACTTGATGATATGCTTGACATGATGGCGAGGTCCACTATATTATCTAAGATAGACCTCAAGAGTGGATATCACTAAATCCGTATACGCCCATGGGATGAATGGAAAACTGCGTTTAAAACAAAAGATGGGTTGTATGAGTGGTTGGTCATGCCCTTCGGCTTGACTAATACACCCAGTACATTTATACGGGTGATGACACAAGCTTTGAGGCCGTTCATGGAAAAGTTCCTAGTGGTGTACTTTGACGACATCCTTATTTACAGTACCACTAAGGAATCACACTTTGAACATTTAAAGAAGGTTTGTAGCGTCCTTAGGAAAGAAAAGTTGTACGCTAATCTTAAGAAATGCGCATTCATGTCTAGCCAAGTTGTGTTCTTAGGATTCATAGTGTCATCTGAAGGGATGCGTGCAGACCTTGAAAAGGTTAGGGCCATAGTTGAGTGGCCAGAACCGAGGAACATTCATGAGGTGCGAAGCTTTCACGGCCTAGTAACTTTTTATCGTCGGTTCATTAGGAGTTTTAGCACGATCATGGCTCCCATTACAGAATGCATGAAAAAGGGAGAGTTCGTGTGGTCTAAAGCCGCAGTCAAGGCTTTTAAGGAGATTAAGGGCAAGATGGTAGAAGCTCCTGTCATGCGTCTACCTGACTTTTCTAAAGTCTTTGAAGTAGCGTGTGATGCGTCTGGTGTTGGTATAGGTGGAGTGTTGAGCTAGGAGGGCCACCCAGTAGCCTATTTCAGTGAGAAGCTGAATGAGGCAAAACAAAAATACTCCACATACGACAAAGAATTTTATGCGGTAGTGTAATCCCTGAGAAATTGGCGACACTATCTCCTACCGCAGGAATTCTTTTTGTTTTCTGACCATGAGGCTCTGAGATATTTGCATTCTCAGAAGAAACTCAACCCAAGGCATGCTAAGTGGGTAGCGTTTCTTCAGGAATATTCGTTTGTTTTAAAACACAAGGCCGGGGTTGAAAACAAACCAGCGGATGCCCTTAGTAGAAGAGTGGCGTTGCTCAACTCCTTGAGTGTAGAGGTAGTCGGGTTTGAGCAACTGAAAGATGAATACCCCACATGTCCTGATTTTGGGGGTACTTACACGTCACTCTCTAGTGACCAGCGTATTATGGGCGAATATGTTCTTAAAGATGGCTTCCTTTTCAAGGGAGAGACTTTGCATTCCCCGTATGTCCCTTCGTGAATTCCTCGTCTGGGAGCTTCATTCAGGGGAGATAGCTGGCCATTTTGGTCGTGATAAGACCATTGCCCTTGTGAAAGATCGTTTCTATTGGCCAAGTCTCAAGCGAGACGTAGCCAAAATTTTAGGGCAGTGTCGTACATGTCAACTGGCAAAGCAGAGAAAACAAAATACCGGGCTGTATACGCCATTGCCAGTGCCACATGCTCCGTGGCAGGACATTAGTATGGACTTCGTGCTTGGGCTTCCCAAGACAATAAAAAAGCACGATTCCATTTTTGTCGTGGTGGACCGTTTCTCTAAAATGGCGCATTTCCTCCCATGTTCGAAAACGCCAGATGCGTCTCATGTTGCTCGTATCTTTTTTGATGGTGTGGTGCGTCTCCATGGGTTACCTAAAACCATAGTGTTTAATCGTGATGTTCGATTTACTAGCTATTTTTGGAAGACACTGTGGCATATTATGGGAACTCGTTTGCAATTCTCTACTGCTTACCACCCACAAACAGACGGTCAAACTGAAGTGGTAAACCGTAGTCTTGGAAATCTTCTACGTTGTCTAGTGGGTGAACATGTTAAGACTTGGGACCTAATTTTACCAACTGCTGAATTTGCTTATAATAGGTCAGTAAATCGATCTACAGGGATGAGTCCGTTTGAAGTTGTTAGTGGGTATAAACGTAGAATGCCAATAGATCTATTACCCATGTCTGTCACCCAAAGATCTTCTGAATCAGCCGATGCATTTGCACGACATATCCATGAATTGCATATGCATATTAGACAGCGGATAAGTAAGAGTAATGATAATTATAAAATTTCAGTTGATTCTCATCGTAGACTGCAAGATTTTCAAGAAGGAGACTATGTAATGGTGAGGGTAAGGCCAGAGTGGTTCTCACAGGGTTCCGCTAAGAAATTACAAGCACGTAGTGTTGGACCATTCAAGATAGTGCAGAAAATTGGGTCCAATGCGTATCGGAAACTGGAAGGTAGACTTTACCCGTAATTGGGCTGAAAGTTACATCTTCTAGATCAGGCAAGGGGACTGGGATGGTAACTAGGTAGTAAAATAAGTACCGGGATGAGACTAAAACGAAGTGTTGGGGAAGGTGGGGGGGGGGGGGGGGGGGATAACAGGTATTTCTTCTTTAACTTCTCTAGAACCTACTACTCTATCATAAATGTTCTCTACCTCCTAAGGTCTCCATAGAACAGTTCACCTCCTTGTTTGGTGAAAGACTTAGATGCATCACAACCTGGTAAGTTCTATCACGTCTTTTAACCCAGGTTACGCATAGCCTAACTGGAAGGTAGACTTTACCCGTAATTGGGCTGAAAGTTACATCTTCTAGATCAGGCAAGGGGACTGGGATGGTAACTAGGTAGTAAAATAAGTACCGGGATGAGACTAAAACGAAGTGTTGGGGGGGGGGGGGGAGGGGATAACAGGTATTTCTTCTTTAACTTCTCTAGAACCTACATGAGATAGTATTTACAAGAGATGGAGGATTCCAGAGGTATCTTGTCAAGTGGAGGAACAAACCACTTTCTGAATCTACGTGGTTGACTGAAGCGGAAGTGCAGCGTGTTGATCCGGACTTACTAGAGCACCACAAGAGTTTTAACTCGTCGGGGTCGAGTTTTTCTCACCTGAGGGGAGTTGATGAGGACACAAGGCCATCTCAAGTGTACCAACGAAGAAAGCGCCATCCACAAGTACCATCCTTGTGGATAGGCGACTATTGAGGAGCTGAAGACCCTCCACACGTGATCACACACATAGAAGACCCCATCCAAGGAGGACACGTGTGTAGGAAGAATGAAGAAAAGGACTGAAGAGCTCAAGACTGACGGGCGCCCGACCACTGCCTTCGGGCGCCTGAACTTGGCCTCTCAAGCGCCCGAAACTCTCTGGACGTTTTTGGACGTCTTCGGGCGCCCCGATCAGGCGCCTGACCGAGCGCCCGAACTTTTGCGCAGTTTTGCTTATTTACGCGTTTTTTGCTTAGTTTAGGGGTAGTTTAGTACTTCTACTTGTTTTATTTGGTTATTTAAGTGGGCTAGGCCCTAAACAAGAAAATTAACTTGATAATTGATTAATGAAAGCCTATTTGAGCTTCCTCCTGCCTCTTCTCTCTCTCATGGTGACTCTTCTCTTCTCTTGATCTTCTTCTTCTGGTTTCTTCTCGAGCCCCTCCAACTTCTTCCAGGTATTTTATCTTATTACCCTTCTAAACTTCTGCTTTGATTATTCCCTACGATCTAAACCTTGAGAATTGATTCAAACCCTAAATCCCCAAATTCTCAAATCCCTAATCCGAGAAACCTCCTGGTTCTTCGGACTAGTGATCCTCATTGATCGATTGGGTATAGCCATGCAAGATCAGGAGGTTCCATTCCTCGCCGGATCTAACCTATGCATTATTTGAATCCCATACTCCATGGTTGTGATGATAGCCCATTCCATTGCATGTTTTCCTTATGTTCTTCTTAGTTTATGATGATTTATGCTAGATTTCATTATTATTATTGCTTTTACTTCCGCTGAATAACTGTGTTCATGAGCATGCATCATATTTAGGGCTGTCCTGCATCACAGGTCATTATTGAATTATATAAATTTTAAAATTATATATTAATTTACAACAATCTTTTATTTTCTGGCGAGATTTTCCTGGAAATATCCCAAGAAAGACCTGAAATCTGAAAATCTCTCAAGAAACTTCCAGGCTGAGAAATTGCTGAGAATGAGATGTCCCTGTAGACATTACAAAATACAAACACTTGAATCTAGTGCAGTACAAGTTATAATGCATTGAGAAGGAAATTATTTTCAACTTAGTAAATGTTTGTGTCCGACATGCTGGTTGGATGCTTGTCAGCAAGGGAATCTTGAAAACGCTTTAATTCGTCTTTTTCTTTTCTTTTTTCTTTTCTTTTTTTAGTTTTTTTGGTATTATTTGTTTATTATTCATGTAGCTAAGATGTACTTCTATTATCTATTTATCAAGATGGTTTTCCCTATGATATGCCTGTATGGAATGGAATTAGATCATAACACATTTTCAATGTTATCACCTATTAGTACAAGGCTGTCCAATCCAAGACGTGTCCTTCTATTAGTTATGCAAGTCATAAATTGCTGATATCTTGGAATTTACATTTTCTTGTGTAGAATTTAATTTTCTGTGGCTATGAACTAGCATTTCGTTTACAAAATGCGGTGCCCATATAGACCTGAATAAAATTTTGATGGGTAAATGGTTTTCTTTAATCAGTCATTGAATGTTTAAGGGCCCGTGTGATTTTTCGGGTTGACTGTAATTACCATGTAAATGGGTAATAATTATTTACCTAGGTAATTACTGCATATTTCCCAATGTAGACAGTGACAATTACTTTTTCAACACTAAAAATGAGGATTTTGTGAGCTAAATGTGGGGCCCACCGTGATGCATATGGATTATCCACACTGTCCATCTGCTATGCCAGCTGAATTTAGGGCATGAGCCAAAAAATGAGGCAGATCCAAAACTCAAGTGGACCACTCCACAGGAAACCATGAAAATATAGTGTCTACCATTAATAACTTCTTAGGGCCCCGAGAAGTTTTGGATTAAGCTGAGATTTGTATTTTCCCCTTATCCTTGTCTATGTGACCTTATGAACCGGTTAGATGACAAATAAACATCAATGTGGGGCCCATGAAGGAAACAACTTTCAATGGTGGACGTATTGTGGCCACTGATTCGATTGGTGTGGGCCATTAGAATGTTGGATCTGCTTCATTTTTTGGCTCATTCCCCAAAATGTTCTGATAAAATGGATGGACAATGCAAATATGTTATATGCATCACGGTGGGACCCACAAATTATAGCCACTACTTTTGGAACGATTTTCGAAGCAAAAATACAACAGCATTTTCATACAGAGTAAAAACGTAATAATTACTTATTTACAAAAGTTTACATGTAATATGAAAAATCAAACAGGACCTAAAAGAAATGATCGTTTCTGTGATACTAGTTCTGGTTCCTGAGACAACAGTCTCCCATTCCTTGCCCAACAGAACATTTTATCAGTTCCCATGAAACCTTTCCAGTACTATATGTTTTAACCGTCAAATTAGTTCTACTTTCACGAGTATCTCATCCCACAGTTCTAACAGGTTTATTTTATTTTATTATTTTTTTTTAGGTACATTTCAGCTTTTGTGAAGGCAGCCCCGAGTTTCACATGCCACCTCCATGTTCTGTTGTCATTCAGGTTAGTATCTCATCAATGCATATCATTATTTGCTAGTATGCTTCAATAGCATTTGATGTTTTGAGTACTTGAAATTGTAAAAAGTAATGGAAAAAGAAAAGATTGTTTATATGCATTGTCGGCACAGCTGGCTGATGGGAAGGATCCACTCAAACATAAGCACCTTATTTATGGGCTAGTTGTTGGTCTTGGGTCTTAATGGGCCTGGGCCTGACCCATTGATCGTGGACCCAGTTCAGCCTGCATCAATCGTCTTCGACCCTGCCAAAAGATTGGAGTAACTGAATCCTTTCCCTTTCCTACAAACCCATCTGGTGCAGAAGTTAAAAAAAAGGGGGGATATTCTCACCTTGATCTTCATCTGCACATGCAACACAAGTACAATAAAGCTCATGTGCATGCCACACATGTGCCAGCATGGCATGATTGGTTGGAGATCCAATCCATCCATCAGATTGGCACCACTGTATTGAAGCTCTAACCAAGGATTGGGTTGATCTACTGGTCAGATGGGCTACAATTTGCAAAACAAATATGACTCTGAAAAACTTGGCTAAGTTTTTGAACCTATCCACCTGTTTCTAATATTGGGGTCCACTTGCTGAGTGGACCAGATTTCTTTTTGGGAAAACACGTACGAGGTTGGACTAACCTGATGGATGGATTGGATACCGCACATATGTGCCAAGCTGGCACAAGTGTCAAGTGTGGCATGTAGATGAGCTTTATTGGGCATGCATGTGTACTTAGTAAAGCACTAACTTAAGTTTGCAATACTTTTCAGATTTATGTTGGAAGTAATGGCATAAGTTTGATGCCAGCTGCCAACCCGATGCAACTCTCCTTTATCCCGGCTTGGGCTGGCAATGAGGGCGCAAAACTCCCACAGTGCAATGTTATAGACTATTACATAGGTTGATTACCATCAATGATAAGGGACTGATGTGAAGAAAATAAGAAGAACAAAATGTAGCTGAAATTCAAAAGTAATTCAATTGCTATTTTCCATGATTAAGTTGTTTGCTTTTTTCCTTCAAATTACAGGAATCAGAGAAAGGCCATTGGCATATCCCCATCGTAGCCGAACAAGAAACCCAGAGAGAAAGATCGTGGTTATGCATGACGCGTGCCAATTTGCAGAAAGATGTCGAAGAATCATTCACCAAACCTAAAGGTGATATACTTACAGAGCTAAGCCCACATGCGTGTGCAATAAAGCTCATGCACATGCCACATGTGCCAGAATTGTAGGATAGTCCGAGATCCAATTCATCCATCATAAAGGTGCCACTAATCCACTATATTGATGCCTAGCCCACTAATCAGGTTGATCCACTGGTTTGGTGGGCTGCAATTTGCAAAACAAGTGTACAGCTCTGAAAAAGTTGGCTTTCTAACCAATCCTACCTGTTTCCAATATTAGGGCCCATGTGCTGAGTGGACCAGATTTAGTTTTGGGAAAATATGTAGAAGATCGGACCAACCTGATGGATGGATTGGATCATGCACCTGCTCCATGCTGGTATATGTTCAGCGTGTACCTGAGCTTTATTGCACACAAGTGTGCACTTAGCAAAGCCTGTACTTACAATAATATTCTTTGTAGTTAGCATCTTTTTCCTGACCACCAGTTCTAATTTGGCCAACTGTTTCTTGTGATCTGCATACTGTCAATATGGACACGTGTCCTGGTGTCAGATAGTGGCCCACATGAATAGGAGTGCAAGTTGGGTGGGTTGAATTGAGGGTTTAACCCAAGATCAACCCAATCTCAAGAGGAGTTGGCCCGAGGCCCAACCTAAGCTAACCCAATCCAACCCAAGGTACGTAGTACTCAACCCTATCGAAATTCAGGTTTGGTCAAGCTAGATCGGGTTGGGTTGGGTTAACACTTGCAACTAGTAAACTAATATATAAAATAAAGCATCCAACTATTAAATAACGTAATTCAAGTAACACTGGCGCAAAATAAAGTTTATAATTGCTACTGATAAATAAATAAAATTAAAGAAATGGACATTTGCATGTACAACATGGTGGGCTTCGCAAAACTTGGGTGTTGTGTGGGAGTGAATAAAACAAGTTGTAGATGATTCCGACCTTTCTAATAGAGTCATGACTTGTGATTCCCAACTCATGAATAGTCAAAGAAGAGCCCCTAATGTGTGTGTGTGTGTGGGGGGGGGGGGGGGGGACACGTTCGAAGGATCCCAACAGCTAATGCATATGTCATAGATCCATGTCATTTATCAAGCAGTGATCAATGTGAACATGACAGACCAAAAATAATGTCAGTCCGTTGATCATGCAGATTAAACTTGCATGAACTCTTTTTTCTATCTAGGCTATGATTTTACATTTATATCTTGTATATTAGTCATAACCCACCTGTATATATACTGCACATAAGGTCATGTTCAGGTTGGGTCGGGTTGCCCAAGGCCTCAACCCAAACCCAAACCCAACCAAACATTAACCCAACATGGCCCAAAGTTTGGGTTGGGCCAATGGGGTTCGGGTTGACCCAACCCAAGAAACCTGAGGAGCTGACAAAGCCATTAAGTTGTATTGTAATTTCAAAGGGGTTTGCTAGCCTCACATACACTCTTGAGATCACATCTCCACATGCAGCCACATGTGCAAACCTGGTATGTGTATAACATTGGAGCCATGCATCAGGTGGGAGCCACCATTTAGATTATCTGACCAAAATAATCAGATCAATTACTGTCAAATATGCCAGAAATTTTTGTAAACATTGGATGGTTTATAGTTTGCAATTTTTAGGCCATCCATCATTTTTGTGCATGTGGCCCAACTAATAGGTTACCAGCTTGATTTTTTGGCCTGATCATCTCCATGGTCTGTTTGCCCAACACGTCTTGGATGTTCTACATGTGTGGCTGCATGCAGAGGTGCATTTTAGCTTGTTATATTGCTCATGATTAAATCATGGTGTGGATTCTGAGATGATTTAAAGAAACTCCAAGGAAGAATGCTTTTCCATTGTAATCTCTTTTTCAACATCTGTGGGTGGGTTGGTGCGTGCGTGTGTTGACTCTTTTATCAGATGAGAAATCCTAAGGTATGTTTTAACTTTTCTATTAGAGGAGAAATGCTAAGGATACGAAGCCCCTACAGCAACAACCAAGCTGCTTGTCCCTACTGCCCATCTCATGGTCATTCAGACCTTTCATCTATAGGTCTTGCCGTAGATGGACTACACGGGCAAAACCTCATTCATCAGAGATCTCACCATCCATAGAAAGTTTTGTTAGGAACAATAGCCCAGAAGAACAATTACTCACTTTTCTATTGATGGTGAGGATCTCTGGTGAATGAGTTTTTAATGTAGCACATAAATGGCGGGACCTTCTTTTCGCTTTAGTTGATCAGTGCTTTACTGAAGACTGTCCTATTTAAAACAGAAAGGCATCCTCGGCGTAAGAAAGAAAGTGTGAGTGCAGACCACCAACCATATGAAGCTCAAGCCACCAACCAGATGAAGCTCTCACCATCTGATCATGGTATTGGAGAAAAGTTCAATAAAAATTCTCAACACCCACCTCAGAAAATCTACAGAAAGTCCAGGAAAACTCTATCAACTTCTGAATTTTCAGCACATCATACAATCATATACAAGATTGAGGCTGCTGAGAAGCACGCTGGCTGTGTTATTGATTTTCAAATTTGAAGGAAGCAGTTGCCAACGCATATCAGTTTGCTTTGGGCATGCTGTGATGAAGGCCATTCGAACCTTTTTCATGGAATGGCTCGAAATTGAGACCGAATTGCATTACAGTGAAGCTCTTGAGAGTCGAGACTGCACCAACCTGCAGAAATTTTCTTGTTGTAGAGAGAATGTCAATCCGTCTGTTGATATGGTTTTGATTGGTTGTAGCCATGTTGGTGTTCCATGTACTTGATCACATTGCAAGGCATCAATGCTGTAACAGAGTAAATTTCATTTATTTACTGGAATATGTTTTGGATTTTGGGATGCATGCCATGTGCTTTGGACAGTTATGATAGACATGCATGCGATGTGTGTGGTGGATGCGTGAGTATGATTAACCAAAGAAATGATGGGTAGAGATGTTTGGAAGGTACCACGCTAGTAATGTGGTGGGGAAATGTATCAATTAGGAATCCCATCTCATGGACGTGGATGGCAAATGCTTCAAAAACCCACACCAATCTAGTGATCCTAGCCATCCAAACAGTGGCCTTCAAAATGACAGGTAGGAAACAAAATTGGTAAATAGTCCACATTAAGGGGCAAGGTGCAGAAAATGATGGCTAGGAATATATATGTTCCTTTTTTAACACTGGGCCATAAATGGTGGAGACAAGGTGGGAAGATCATACCGTCTCTGAGTACCATATGATCCCTCTACATGCTCTTAATCAATTTTGCAACTAGATGCAAATCCTATCCTATGCATGGTGAGAATGGTTTAGTTGTTGCAACCCATTCGCAGCACGAAAATATCAATCTATCGAAAGCCAACACCTCAATTCACTTCTTTTGTTTGCCAATCTTATACTGCCTGGTCAGAGGCTCAGTTTTACAGTCCTCGAAGAATGGTACAAAATTACATGATATTTTGTGACATCTGGTACAACCAAACACCCTAAATAAAAAATAATAAAAGAAGTTATGAAAAGGATACAGCTTTTGAAAAGAAAAGGCACCAATGCCATAAGCCAATGTTGTTGTAGCGCCATGGGCCACCATGCAAAGATTGCACCCATTTGGATGAGCCCAACTGCCCTATTGGTAGACTTCCAAATGAATAGGTTAGTTCTCTTAAAAGAAATTGTGATCTTTCCATGGAGGCCCATTTACATTAAGGCCGAGGAGTGAAGCGGTTGGTTCTAATGAAAATGTCACCACGCCTTCGCAAACATCTCAGAACTCTGCAGCGCCCATACTCAGATTAAGAAAGAAGAAGAATCCCATGCTTTCATAAACACTGATCGAATCAAACTCGGAAATTAGAAAACCGAATGAGCCTGTGTTTTTTAGCATTGCTCCGATCTACACAACTGAAAATAACATGAAAAGAATATCCTCTGAAGGAATTTGATTTCTCTAAAATTCAATATCCTCAATCAAATCAAGCATTCTCAAGATCCTTTTTTTTTTTCTTCTTTCTACAGGAAATGTACACAATCAATCAGCCAAAAGCATAAAAATGGAGCCAAAATAGAAGAATATAAAGATAAAAAGAGGGATTGAAATAGAAAATTGAAAAAAAAATGAAGAACAAGAAAGAAAAAAAGGCCCAGTCACTGATTTTACAAGCTTCCAACTTTATTATCATTCGGTTTATTGGGCTTCGTTTTCGCAATGTTCACAAGGTCTCCAAATAGCTTATCCTCTGGCTTGGCTGGCTTCATAGGCTGCACGTAAGTGGACGAAGTCATCTGATATGAAGTGTTCGTGTACCTGCTGTCATCTTGCATTGAGAGCCCATACATTCTCTGCTCAAGGAACTGGGCCCCTTGTTGCTGACCGTACCCATAGCCTGCCATCTGGCCACCCTGCATCGGCTGAGGATACATGCCTACCTGCTGTCCGTACTGCACTGGTTGAGGATACATACCCACAAATTGACCTCCCTGCATCTGTTGAGGGTACATACCTGCCAGCTGGCCTCCCTGCATCTGTTGAGGGTACATACCGCCCACCTGGACACCCTGCATCTGTTGAGGGTACATACCACCCACCTGGCCACCCTGCATCTGTTGAGGATATATGATCCCGCTGCTTTGCATTGATTGAGAATGCACAAGTGCCAGCTGGCCGCCTTGCATTGATTGAGGGTACAGAACCCCACTTTGCATTGGTTGAGAATGCATTCCTGCCAGCTGGCCAGTCTGCATTGGTTGGGGAGGCATTCCTGCCAGCTGGCCAGTCTGCATTGGTTGGGGAGGCATGCCCTCCAGCTGGTTGCTTTGAATAGTTTGGACGGGCACAATTGCCAACTGGTTGCTCTCTGTTGGCTGGGGATGCTCACTGCCCTGATTTGGTTGGGCCTCCCAAGGTGGCGGTGGGAGTGCCCCGCTGCTTTGTGTCTCTGCACCTATCAAAGATTAATAAAAAAAGAGATTGGTACATCAATAGTAGTTAAGGTACTAATAGGCAGGTGATGGTTAAGTTCCAAATTTGGTAGAGGCACCCTTGTTAGAGATGTGTAATGATTATTCCGACAGTTGAATAGCTCAAGACAAGAACAGTATGTACCATAAACAGGTGCCTGCTGCTGCGGGTTCAAACTCTGAGCAACCTGACCATTCCAAGAAGGATCTGATGTGTGATTCGAATGGTTGCCTTGCATGTACGGTGCCTGCTGATACTGAGGTTGCCCTGCGGCATTTGGAACACTCCCGTTTGAATAAAAGGTTGGCTGTGAGTGTTGTTGCTGCAGCTGAAATGGTGAATTTGAAGGGTATGTTGGTGTTGCAGGATAAGCTGATTGAGGACTGAGAGAATTGGTCACATTGTTATTCTGGGGAAACATGTCTGAAAGAGCTAAGCTATTATTCTGCTGAGGTGAGGGATTTGCGGGCGGTTCACTGACAGGAACGAGAGCTAGTGGGTTCTCGGGTTCACCGCTGAGAAGGTCGATAAGGGGGGGCTCAACATTTGCTGAAGAGGTCGCTGGACCATTGGCTGCAGGGGGTACTGGGACCAACATCTGCTGATTTCCTGGACTTGCACTTGAGGTGGACCTGTGTATAAAAATAGATGCATTATGCTTGTTAAGGGCCTGCCAAGGTGGAATGGGAAGTGGCAGTTGAATGTTATCAATACAAGAAACCTCCAGACTGAAAATGTTCAAACTTCAGTATCAAGCTAGTCAGCAGAAGATACTGGTCAATATGTGCCAAATAAAGGTGGGTGTGAAAAATCGATATTTGGGCCTGATCGGAACTTGGTAGTTGGTTGAGCTAATCAATATGGTTGTGATCCAAGCATCAAGTACCAAAAATAAGAATGGGCTCTTTAGTTTAGGGTGCATTTGGTTGCACCAAATATCACGAAATGTCATGATTAATCAGTCTAAAATTGAATACAAAATATCATGCAATTTCATGATATTTGGTGCAACCAAACACACCTTTATTCTCTGTGACTTTTTCAAATCTTGTCCATCCAAAGCCATCAGATTGGTCATTTATTCCCATTTTCTTCATTGATTTTTTTTTTTAACTAGTTTTCATCAATTCAGAAAATCACTGGAAACTGGACTGATTTCTGAATTAATTTCTATATGTATATAATTTAAACCTCAACAGGAACTGATTTTATATTTAGCATATAATCAACTCCAACAAATTCTTTGCAATAGATAGCTGTATCATGATTTAAAATCATCAGGCATGCTGTGGAAGAAGCAATGAAAGCAAATGGTTGGATGGGGAAAACTTGGATTATGGTATAGAGAAAAAGGAAAGAAAACTTGAATTACCGACGATCAGGCTGTTGTGCATTGTTTTGCGTTGTTACCGCATCATCGATATCAACAAGTGCCTCAAGAGATTTTGCTTTTTCAGCCCGAGCTGCAGTTCCCAAATCAATGGCATCATGCTTTGCCAGTACACGTTGCAAGTCATCATTCAGAGCAAGTCCTTGACAAAGCAGCTCCTCATCCCTGTTCAAAGTGGAAGAATATAAGCACACAACATTGCCATTTCACTTGTTCAAAGGTGCTAAATTCTTCATCCTTCACAGCATGCAAGGATTAATGAGCATCCAAAACAGAATGCATTTTCTGCTATTAAATGCTTATAGTGACAGCAACCATATAACACTTAGAATTATCTGTTCAGACTTCAGATGCAAAAGTACAGTATGCTTCTGTGTAGGATTCTGCACACGTTAACTAGGATCTGCTAGGCTTTTGTTGTGGATGGGTGGGATGTCCCAAAATCTCCTGGTCAAAAGATCCCAACCCTTGATCTTTGGCATATTTCTTGAACTTTAATTTGGGATGCTTCTTTGTTTACTCTTAATTGTCTAGTTGTAGGCCTGGGATCCAAGCTTAGGATCTTCCAATCTAGTAGACTTTTGGTGCATCCCTCATCCACAAAGAGGCTCATCAGTTCAATGGTCTGGATCACCAAACGACAGGCCTCACAACAATCCACATAAATTGGACATGGGCATGTGGCATTGTTGGAGTCTGTGACCTCAAGATGCACAATATAGTAATGCTTTTGTGTCCTGGCTATATAGATTAAATTAATAGATCAGCCGGCAGGGAAGAACGGTAAGAGGCCTTACGATGTGGTGTTCACAAGTTGTACTAGTCTCAGCTTGTATGTACGACACTGATCAACAAGGTCAACAATTACCTCCTGTCTGAGACCCTGAAATCAGCAGCAAGATTTTTCAAAAAGAGAGACTTAAAGAGTAACACAACTGAGAGTACTGAGTTTGAAGTATAGAATTTTTGTTAGTCTAATATTTGCATATTGTACATTGTTTTTTGGAAACAATTTGCATATTGTACTTGCAACATGCACAATAGAGAAATAGGAGTAAAATCACATGGCCTGTACTACGGTTCAAAACTCGTAGGGCGACCTGCCTGCCCACGCAAGCTGAGCATGTAAAATCCAGTTGCGATTATGAGTCAATTATTTTTTTGTTAAAATAGTTTTCGGAAAACCTATCAATTCCTTGGAAATTTTACAAAAACCAAGTTACTCCATTAACTTAACCTGATTTTTATTGAACATTACAAGCAAATTTTCGATCTTAAATACAGGGTACATGGAGCTTAAATATGACACAGGCAATGACTCTCAACACAATAATATTTCAGGACTCCATTGGAAAATCCAAAATATACGTTTAATATGGCCAATACCTCTTTATTCCCTGGATCTAAAGCACTTAGCATTTCAGAAAGGACATCCATAATGCCACGAGCATTCTGAATTTCTGTCAGGCTGACCAAAAAAAAAAAAAATCAATCCCACAGGACAAAAGTTTGTATTGCAATAAATCAGTTAGCAGTAGCACTTGAACATATAACAAAATAAGACAATGATGAGTAATGGTTTAAATAAGATAGGATCCTGGTCAGTCTCACCAAAGAAGAGAGCTTTCAACATTGAACTAAGTAGAAAGCGTAACATAAACAAACAAGATTCCTATACGCAGAGCATGGCTACAAGATGCACAAAGAAACCACAGGCCTCCTCTTTCAGGGATTTAAGTAAAATGAGCAAGCCAGACTCCTATACATAGAGAAAAACTACAAGAAACCACAGGCCCCGTTTCAGGGATTGAATTTGACTAAAGGGGTGTTTGCTTTTTCATCTACACATGTAATTACTGGTAAATAGGTAATAATTATTTACCCATGTAATTACAACACCAACTTCGAGGTTGACATTGACTGTGAGCTTGTTTGAAACCTTCCTGTTCCATAGCATTGAATTCGTACAATTTCCACATATAAAAATCATGGGGCCCACCATGATGTTTGTATCATATCCATGCCGTCCTTCTGTTTTGCCAGCTCATTTTAGGGCACGAGCCCAAAAATGAGGCAGACCTAAAGCTCAAGTGGACCACACCATAAGAAATGGTGGGAATTGAGTGCCTAATGTTGAAAACTTCTTGGGGGATAGAAGTTTCGGATCAAATTGATATTTGTGTATGCCCTTCATACATGTTAGTGTGATCTTATGAACTGGTTGGATGATAGATACACATTCCTGTGGGCCCAACAAAGGTTTCAATTTTGAATGGTGGACGTCATTAACCCCCTTGTTTCTTGTGGTGTGGTCCGCTTGAGGTTCCAATCTGCCTCATTTTTGGGCTCATTCCTATAATGAGATTGTAAAACAGATGGATGCTGTAGATCACATATATACATCAATATGGGAACCACAAATTTTAACAATACCAAAGCCCTTCTCGATTTCATGCCTTACTATAGGAAGTGTAATATAATGTATTTTGTTAGTGAGTGTTAGTGAGTGTACTCTTGTCTTTGTGCTCCTCAGGAGTATGTAGTAGATCTCTTTTCTTATTATACAAAAGGGTGTCTTAGGGGTTTTAACCTAACACACGACAGTCTCCCTTTCCCAAAACTCCTCTCTCCTCTCTTCTTTCCTTCTTTCCTACTCATTTCTTCTTTCCTCTTCCAACCACACCAACCTACTTGGTATCAGAGCTGAGAAGTCCACGTTCATCGGCGCTACAGGATTTGGCTAACTTCAGTTGTTGTACGATCTGTATGACCCCTTTTTTTTTATCAAGGAGAATGTGGTTTGATAGATCTTGAATTTAGAGGAATTATGGTGATTTTTGTGGGATTTTTAGAGCATGTCTAAGGAATGTTTTACTCGTTTTTCTCCTTCAGTAGAAAATCTCCAAATTTTGAATTTTCTTCGATTTTTCCTAAATCGGTAGCTATTCTCTTGATCAACTTCATGCATGAGGTGATATTTGGACTAAGAGTTTGTTGTGACTTTGGTTGTTGAATAGCTTCCTCCTTCCTGCTTCTGGGCCCTTGGACCCCCATTTGGCATTGCTTTTCTTTAGGCCGGTGATTGTCTCCCCTTGTTCTGCAACGACGTCAGAGCTGATGATAACAGAGAAGCCTCCTACAGGTGATTATGTTGTCCTATCTCGTGAGGCCTATGACGCCTTAATGCGAATGCATGTACGTGAAGTTCCTGCCACTTTCAGAGCCTCCATTGCCCAGTCAGGTACCGCACTTCATGTAGCCTCTCCTTCTTCCTCCTAGGTCATTGACTCAGGAGCCTCCTCCCACATGACAGGTAAGACTCATCTATTTGGCTCCTATTTTACCTCTACTCAGTCACAGTTCTGTTACACTTACTGATGGAAACCAAAGCCCTGTATCTGGATCGGGTCCCATCATCATCTCTCCTACTGATGCACTTATCCTCAGTCTTGCATGTTCCTAGCTTTCCCTTAAATATATTATCTGTAAGCTCTCTTACGAAATCTTTGAATTGCTCGGTGACTTTCTTTTCGTCTTATTGTGTGTTTCAGGACCTCCAGACAAAGCAGACTATAGGTGAGGGCCATGAACATGGAGGAGTTTATTTCCTTGATGTTGCACCTGCTATAGCTTCCAGTGCTCTGTCCTTGGATAAGGAGTCCATGTCCGATGGCATTGCCGTTTAAGGAATCCATCATTATCTAGGCTCAAACTTTTGTTCCCCTCCATTTGTGTATCAAAACCTTTAGCATGTGAAACTTATGAGTTCTCCAAACATCACCAGGCCGTGTTCCCTCCTAGTGTATCTATGAGAAAACCCATCTCCTTCAAGTTGGTTCACTCGGATGTTTGGGGGCCTGCTCCTGTCACCTCTCTTTTTGGATATCGATACTTTGTTACGTTTATTGATGATTGCACAAGGATGACTTGGGTTTATCTTCTAAAATCCAAGAATTAAGTTTTTTATATGTTCAAATTTTTTTTACAATTAAGTGACTAACCAATTTCAATGCCCTATCAAAGTTTTGCATTCTGATAATGGGGGTGAATATATGTCGAATGCCTTTTTGTCCTTCTTGTATGAGCATGGTATCTTATCACACACATCATGTACTCGAGTCCCTCAACAAAATGGGGTAGCTGAGTGGAAGAATGGTCATCTCCTTGAAGTCACTCGGGCTCTCCTTTTCGGTATGAATCTTCCAAAATGATTTTGGGGTGATGCCTTACTTACTGTTGTCTTCTTGATTAATTGTGTTCCATCTCGTGTTCTATCTTACAAGTTTTCATTTGAACTTCTATACCCACAGGATGAACTTTTTCCCTTACCCCCTTAAGTATTTTGGTGCACATGTTTTGTTCAACTCCTGGATGGGAGTAATGACAAGTTGAGTCCTCGGGCCATAAAGTGTATTTTCTTAGGTTATTCCAAGTCTCAGAAAGGATACAAGTGATACGATCCTTTGACTTGTAAGAGGTTTGTGTCCGCAGATGTCACATTTTTTAAAGAAATTCCATACTTTTCTGCTGAAGCGAGATCATGCATCCTCCATCTCCTAGTCAGGGGGAGCTTTTACACTATAATTTAAATTCCACTCCTCTCCCAACTGTATATATCAATGACGATGTGGTTCTTCCCTCACATGTTTCGAAGCCTATACTTGTGTATCATCGGCGAGCTAAACCTTCTACGGATTGTCAACCTACCACTTCGTCTTCTCCTCCTGGTGGTTCAGGTATAATCCCTTCATCTCAACTTCATGATGACATTCCAATTGCTTTACGTAAACCTTCCCGTTCATCCACAAAATATCTCATTAGTAATTTTGTTTCCTACCATCATCTTTCACCTTCCCTCCAGTCTTTTATAACTTCCATATCCTCCTCTACTATCTCGCGTAATCTCAAGGACGCCTTGCGTAGCCTTGACTGGACTAAGGCTATGATGGAAGAGATGCAGGTACTTGAAAAGAACAAAACTTGGGAGTTGGTTCCCTTACCTGAGGGGGCAAAAGAATTGTTGGATGCCGATTGGTGTACACCACCAAGTTTCGCCCTGATGGTTCTATTGAATGATCTTATGGTTCTATTGAACGATACAAGGCACGCCTTGTTGCAAAGGGCTTTACTCAAACATATGGTGTGGACTACTTTGAGACGTTCTCTCCAGTAGCTAAGCTTAACTCTGTTCGTGTGCTTATCTCCGTAGTAGTGAATCTATCATGGCCCTTATTCTAACTAGATGTGAAAAATGCCTTTGATGCAGGACGGCCTAATTATGATGCATGCTCATGAACATATATAATCCAGTGGAAATAAAAGACAATAATAATCTAAAAATTCAACATCAACCATCATAAACTAAGAAAACCACAAAGAGACATGCAATGGAGCAGGCCATCATCACAACCACGAAGTAAGAAATTCAAATAATGCATAGGTTGGATCCGACGAGGGATGGAACCTCCCGATCTTGCATGGTCATACCCAAATATCCAATGTGAATCACTAGTCCGAGGGATCAAAGGATTTCTCGGATTAGGGATTTGAAAATCTGAGAAATTGGGATTTTGAATCAATTCTCAAATTTAGGATTCGAAGATTGGGGATAATGGAGATAGAGAGAGAAGGAAGAAGAACTTACCTTAGAGGAATGTTGGAGGGGCATAAGAAGCAAGGAGAAGAAGAGGATTGGAGAAGAAGATGAAGTTTCAAGAGAGAGAGAGGAGGAAGAGGAGCCACCAAGCTTTTCTTAATCAATAATCAATAACTAATGAAAAAAGTTGAGGGCAACACCTTTATAAAATTCGGAATTAGCATAATTACCAAAATACCCCTACTAACAAAATTAAAAAAAAAAAGACATTCACACGAAAAAACGTGCACACATTGACCCAAAACTCAAATAAGTGCATATAATAAACGCAAATCTAAGATGCCCGATGGCCTCCGATGATGGCACGATGAAAGTGGGCCACAATGAACCAACGGTCCAATCACATCATCATCACGATCCAACGGTCCGATCATCTCCTCCAAGCAACTTACACATGTCTTCCCAAGGTGGGGTCTTCTCAAATGTCTCAGACTACATGTGTAAGGTCTTTGATGCTCCTCAAGTCGTCATGAACGATCCAGGCCTGTCATCATCGAGCCATAAAGATATCGGTGTCACTTACCTCCTACGCTGATAAACCCTAAAGGGCCTGATGTCCACATCAGCCTTCTTATACGGTGATCTTGATAAAGAGGTCTATTTAGACCAACCATTCGGTTTTTCCATGCCTCGTGGTCCTCGTGATTCTCCCCTTGTATGTTGCCTACAAAAGTCTATTTATGATCTCAAACAGTCTCCTCGTGCCTGGTTTGATAAGTTTAGTTATGCTCCTTTAGACTTTGGATTCATCCGCAGCCAGGCCGATCACTCCCTATTTATTTGTCGTCAACCCATAAGAGTTATGGTCCTAATTATCTATGTGGATGATATTGTTCTGTCTGGAGATGACACTGAAGGAATGGTGGCTGCTAAATCTTTTCTCAAAACCCGATTCGAGATCAAGGACCTCGGGATCCTTCAGTACTTCTTGGGGATTGAAATTGCTCGATCGAAATCGGGAGTTGTGCTCTCTTAAAGAAAATATGCTCTTAATTTGCTCTCAGAGACTGGAATGCTAGGCAGTAAACCTGTAACAATGCCTATGTATACTACTATGAAACTTGTCCCTGACAATGGTACCCCTCTTTCTGATCTCGGGATGTATCGTCGATTGGTTGGTTGACTTATTTATCTTACTATTACCTAGACAGATCTATCTTATGTTGTAAGGGTTGTTAGTCAATTCATACATACCCCTCGTAAAATGCATCTGACAGTCGTGTATCGGATTCTTCGGTATCTCAAGTCCACTCCCTGTAAAGGTCTGCTTTTTCAGCAGTATGGTCATCTTCATCTTTCGGGTTACTTCGATGCTGACTATGTTGGCAGTTTTCATGATCGGCTGTCCATTTCTGGGTACTGTACGTTTGTCAATGGCAATCTTGTCACTTGGAAGAGCAAGAAACAATCAGTAGTTGCACAATCGTCTGCCGAAGTTGAGTAAAGGACAATTGCTCATGCCACGTGTGAACTTGTTTGGCTTCGAACACTCTTGTAAGAACTTGGCTATCGTCCTTCCAGCCCCATTCCTTTGCATTGTGATAATCAGGCCATCATCTAGCAACCAAGTCTTTCATGAGCGCACAAAACATATTGAAATTGATTGTCACTTTATTCGGGAGAAGGTGGCTAACAAGAGATTGCTACTCCATTCGCTCTGGAGAACAACTTGCCGATGTCCTCACCAAGTCTCTTACTCACGATGCTCTTATTTGTCTTACTGGCAAGTTAGGCATGATTAACATCTATGCTCCAACTTGAGGGGGAGTATAGGAAGTGTAATATAATGTATTTTGTTAGTGAGTGTTAGTGAGTGTACTCTTTTCTTTGTGCTCCTTGAGAGTATGTAGTAGATCTATTTTCTTATAATACAAAAGGATGTGTTAGGGGTTTTAACCTAACACATGACAGTCTCTCTTTCCCAAAACTCTTTTCCTTCTCCTCTCTTCTTTCCTTCTCATTTCTTCTTCTTTCCTCTTCCAACCACACCAACCTATTCTTACATTGCTGTTTTAAGGCGTAATTACTGAGGTATTTCCCTATCAAACAAACACCTTTCAAAAGTAATTATTGACTATTTACCCATATTTCCATATGCAATTGAAAAAACAAACACCCCCTAAAATGATTGCCTAGAAACAATGGGCCTTAATCAAGTAGGTGGTGCCTCTTCAACTTGGTAATACTCAATTATGAGAACTGTTGACAACATGCGAATCATTCCCAGTCGTGTGTGGCTGAGGATCAGGTAGAACATGAAAAGCTGGTTCGCTGATAATCCTTCTTGGCACTATAGTAAGGCTCCAGGAATCTCTGCCAGAATGCCAGTCAGGAAATTGGTATGATTTCATTTTTTTAGTGCAGCCAGTAAATACCTACACATATCACAATTTACTCCACTAGGCTTCACTGATTTGTGGAATGCTGGATTTTAGTAAGGTGTTATGGGTGTTCTATTCCCCTCGTCCTTTCAATCTTAGCGCAGAAAGATTGCCAAGTTGAGGAGTTATTGTTTTCAATACTTCCTCAAGCAAAAATCCAAAAACTGCAGTGAGAAAAGTTTATTTCCTTCCTCAAAGGGGTTCAAGCATTTTGGTAGATTTCAGGATCACATGACTTCGGCCTGGCAATTATGGAAGAAGAGTGATGGCGTTCTCTCTCAGTGTCACATATCTGCCAAAGTAAACCATCCCAACTTGATCCCTCAGGATCACAAACCCAGCACTCTAGTAGTGGGCTTAAGAGCAAGAGAGTTCTTATGAGCTTTTGAACCATCTCAACAATAATCAAATATGATAATACCAAAATTAAAAAAATTATGTTACTTAAGATAATTACACAGGCTATGCTTCAAAGAGCAGTTCAATTGAAGTTTGAACAGCTAAAAAAAACCCAAAAACTTCAGTAGCCACACAACACAAACTATTTCATAAAAAGCGCAGTTATGGAAACAAAAATATTGGTAAGACCTTGAAAATTTTGCTAATTTTATCAGAAAAAATGCATTTTTACAGATCTGATTTTAACAACCAAAGTAGAGACCGAGCCGACAGATCATAGTACAGACACATGGGAATGCTAACATATTTTTATATCCTTTTTTTTATTTTTATTTTTTTGAAGGATCATGGTTTATCCATAAAATTGTTATTCATAAAAAAAAGAATACTAACATTTTTTTTTTGAGAGAGTTAGTGAATTTATTATAAAAGAACAAAAAGATGGCCAAAGGGGAAAGGAGGATTCCCACCTTAAGACTCTCGAGATTGATTACAAAAGATTACTAGGTTAACAAGATTTGCATAGGAAGCCACTAAGCCTACTTAAAAAAAAAAAAAAAAAAAAACATATTGCGAACTTGTTGAGAGGAGGAACCACTAAATGTACCTCAAATTTGGCAGATCGGACCCCGTGGATGACTCAGGTGCTTCAGCACTACCTTGAGATGTCAGGGGTTGCATCTGTGGAGCAAATATTGGTGCAGCCCGCTCAGGTCGTTGAGGAAATACTGCTCCATACCGCTGATACACCAAAAAGTAAGTTTACCCAAAACATTGCTATAGAAGATTGGAGTCATACTCAACACTAAATTTTTTAGACAAAGCAATAGAATAAAAGAAGAAATTCTTCATTTTGCATCTATTTTTTCCACACTCAAGCAAGTGAATGGCTGCATAATTCTGTAACTTAATCAAAAGTTTGATCAATGCAAGGGTCTAAAAGAGGTGAAACATAATGCTATCATTGTTGCCAACTATGTATTTAAAAATCTTGATAGGTACAGTGAAGAGAAACTCTTTCAAATGCCAAATCTAAAGGCTTACCAACAATTCTTGGTATGCAGCGAAGTATTGTGGATATCTAGCCCTTGTCCCACCAAAAGCTTCTTGCCAGGTATCAATTAGAGTAAGTATCTTCTCCTTGACATGATTTTCAGGATGCTGCAAGAACATGGAAAACAAGAACATGAAGATTTTCACCAGCATAAAACTGTGAGAAAGAAGTGAAAAGTCCAGAAAGTAACCTTTTTCCTCACTATCTTCACCATCTGATGCAGGACATCTTTCTCTGCAACATGCATATGTACAATGTCCCCACAATTCTTTATCACTGTCTCCAACAGCTGAAATAAAATAACCCAAACAGACCGAGTATGAAATTAGCAGGTGCATGAGAAAAAATCTTGTAATTATAATTGTGGATTATTCAAACAATGAAAGCAGCAGTTTGTAAGCAAATGTACACAGTTGATTGGTTGTATATATCTCATATCTCTTCAAATGCTGTGTATATCTTCTAGATGGGATAGCTGTACAGGGTAATCTTGTAAGTATAGGTCTTATCTTATCTTGCAGTTGTTATTTTGATGCTCTTACTTGTATAAGTACGGGAGTTTTTGCTCCAATGGCAGACACAGACGGGATTATTCCAATTGTGTTCCAAGCTTTCTTGGTATCAGAGCTAGAGCTCTGACCTGGACCATTGCTTCTCTGCTCTGCTCTGATCTCAAGGAAACCAACAATGAAAGCCTCCTATTGTTTATGTCTTACTTTTCAAGAGCCCTTGATAGTCAAAGGCTACACGAAGAACATAATAATATAGCGTCTTCCATGGAACCCCACCATGGAAAGTTTCTTTGCTATTCACAAGATACAATGACTTTCTTGTCTTTGAATGTATACTTTTCTCATGTTTGGAGAGGGCTAGTGATGTAGGCATGTAGCAGATCCCAAGCCAAAGGTGATGGGAGGGCCACCACCATGGACTCATTCTTCTATCTCCCTGAGCTTCTGTGTGTTTCTTATATCTTTAGTGAGAAGACTTTCACCATTTTAAAAGGAAAAGGCAACCAACAGCGAAGAGATGAATGTGTTCCAGAAACTAACATACAGCTGTTCCCATTCTGAATATAGATCTGTGAACTCAACATGCCCCAGTTCAAAACTAAATCTGTATAAACTTTATTCAATATCCATGACACTTCACTGCACCTTTGCTAAGAGCTGTGAGCCAGCAGCTTCTTCGCTCCTTTTGGTCTACCATGGATGCTTCCCAATTCAATGGGGAACTTCCTCCTAGCTTGGCACGGCAGGGGTATGGGAAAAAGAGGAAGATCCATCCGGAGTCTGGCTTTGCTGGCAGGAATTTGGTTGGGGTGAACGAAACAAGCATTGTTTTAGAAACCAAAGTGGTTGGGTTTCTGATTGCTTCAATAGGGGGAAGCTGCATGTTCAGGGGTGGGCTGTTGCTACAAATATTGTAGCCCATAGTTTCTCCTTTCCAGATTTGTGGTCAGCTTTGTAATTTCTCACTTCATGTTTTGTTAGATGAATAAATCTTCACCTTCCTGGGAGGCGGGGGGGGGGGGGAGGGGGATGACAATTCCAATTAATACCCTAACATCTTTTGGTCATTTTTTTAGAGGCAACACAAATTTTATTGGAAAAAAGGCAAAGATAAGAAATCTACACCTAGGAACTAGAAAAAGGAAGTCCAAAATGAATCAAAAGAAGCAAAATAGATGCTAGCAAATGGCTTGAGGATTGAAGCCCATGCAATGGCATCCAATTTGGCCTCCTCATCAGGACAAGTGATGGCAATTTCCAATTGCAAAAATATCTATCATTCTGTTCAGCCCAAACCGATCATAACCCCATGAGGAGATACGGTCCAGAATAGAAAGTTAATGTTCTTTGCATCAATTTGAGTTGTTATCATGGAAAGAGAGTTCTGTGCAGCTTTTCTTTTTCCTTCACTGTATTTTGAACTGTGATTGCTTTGAGTTGTTATCATTGAAAGAGAGTTCTGTGCAGCTTTTCTTTTTCCTTCACTGTATTTTGAACTGTGATTGCTTTGAGTTGTTATCATTGAAAGAGAGTTATGGGCAGCTTTTCTTTTCCTTCACTGTATTTTGAACTGTGATTGCTGTTTGTACTTTTGTTGCTTCCTTTCTCCTTGTTTCTTTAATAAATTCAACAAATAGAAAGTTAATGTTCTTTGCATCAATTTGAGTTGTTATCATTGAAAGAGGGTCCTGTGCAGCTTTCCTTTTCCTTCACTGTATTTTGGACTGTGATTTCTGTTTATACTTTTGTTGCTTCCTCTCTCCTTGTTTCTTTGATAAATTCAACGGCTATCCATCGGAGAAGAACAATGGAAACAAGAGTAAGTAGTCGGAGTAAGTAGTCAGTCAAAAAGTTTATG
This sequence comes from Liriodendron chinense, assembly GCA_003013855.2. NCBI lineage: Eukaryota > Viridiplantae > Streptophyta > Magnoliopsida > Magnoliales > Magnoliaceae > Liriodendron > Liriodendron chinense. Next base: position 860,605 of record PVNU02003892.1, on the reverse strand, counting down.
CTTTATATAAGACAACTACACATTTCACCTTATGAGCCAATGAGGAACATAAAGATATATGGAGACATCCATGATAAACTTTAAGGATCATGCAAGCTTTTAAATCATATTGCCATAAGGAGAAGCTCTAATTCAATAAGTATGGACTTTACCGTGAGAGCGAGAAGCTGAACCTTTGGATTTTTATTCCCAATGCGCCTTTTAAGGACTTTTACAACATCCTTTGCTTGCCTGGATAACCAAAAATCAAAGAGAAACTATAACAACACTGAAACAAAGAGAAACCAAGAAAGTACAATCAGCATAAACATGCATTTTTAGTCTGGAAATGTGACATGGTAATCTACAAATGTAGAGGAACATTGACATTCCCCAGATATGCAAGTGAAACACACGTGAGTTGCACAATTAGAAAGTAAAGAAACTACAATTTTCTGTGAAGCCTGCTCTTGGCCAACTTTGGCAGAATCAAGTTGCCAGCAGCTTGGTGCCTTTGATTACCATAAACCATAGGAGAAATGAGTTTTCTTTTCTTTTTTTATTGAGAAACATAAGCGATTGGAAATTTAACAAGCAATCATCAGCCATAATCAGGTGAAATACCAGCAATGACAGAATTGCAGATGAAAAGGTGCATAATGCCACAAATATGGGAGGTACTAGACCTAAAATCGATTAAAACAGAAATTACTCGCCAAATTAAGATCAAGGTTCCTCTGAGAGTGCCACATGATTTGATATAAAGGCAAACATTGTGGCTGTAGGTAATCACATGCACCACTTGCACCAAAAATAGAAAGAAACCTCAAAGAATAAAAGCAACTAATGTTAAGAAACCTCGAAATAACTTCATTTGTTCATCACCACTGTCTCATAATAACCATACACATAGCCTTATAGCCTTGTAAGTTCATAAAGTCTCCTACTAAAAGTAAAAGAAGCCTGACTAAAAGCCTATTGGCTTTCATAAGTCCTCTTACCACACTCTCTCCACTTGTGACAAAATGGAAGAACAAAACAAGAAAACAGAAGTCTAAATTTTCTAGAATGCCAAAAATAATAATAATAATAATAATAATAATAATAATAAATCGAGCATTGAAAGTCAGGTCAGTGGCTTGCATAGGTCAAGCATAACTTCAATATCAATGGCTTGGATCAGTCAAGTATATATTTGAGCTTTGAAAGCGAAAAAACTTCAAGCTTAGAAAGCAAGCCAAGATAAAGGTATGGAACAAGAATCTTTTGGTTTGCACAGTGAAAAAAGAAGGCTCCCCTTCAAGAAATTGAAACTGTCTACAAAGAGGAGGTTTCTAGTGCCCTTCCCTTGGAAAAAGCTCTCTTTGTAGGGAGAATTGTGAGGTGGAAACACAGAAAAGAAGTTTAGGTACCGTCAATCCTAACGATGAAGGATAATCTAGAATTGGAGGCGTAATAGATTCAAAATATCTCGTATCAGAAATCACTGATACTGAGGAGATTTATGAGACTTTCGAAGAGCTTTATGACTAAGAGCATTCATAGGACTGTACTTGAAGAGCTCCCATTGAAGTAAAGTTCAATTCAAGGACAAGAAATATGTGGGTGGGATAAAAGGAAAAAAGAAAAGGTTTCAGCAGGGAATTAGATCATTGAACCTCTCAGAGATGAGTATCTTTCCAGTCACCGAACGGTTTTGGGTTTAGTTGCTGCTGGTTTGGTTTCGGGTGTGTTCTGTTGTTTCTCCATCAGTTCCGGCCCTGTTTGTGTTTTCTTCTTTTCTTTCTTTCTTTTTGTTTCTTTCTTTGTTTGTCTTTAATAAATTTTTAAGAAATCACAAAAGCGAGAATAATACAAGCCCAACACGCCACCAATCGACTAAGGAGGAATGGCAGCTGAGGCTGCCTTAACATAAACTGCCCACTCCAACACTAGCCGTTTAACCTTTAAAATCACCTCATCCACTCCCTCAACAACATTACGAAAACAACGACCATTCCTAGAGCCCCAGGTACCCATTCATGCAATAGTCCTCACCTCCTTGGATATCTGCTCAAGCCATGCTATGTTTTAGTGAAATTACTTTTTACCAAATTCAATCTTTTCAGCCTTACCTTCTGGGGTATACATTAGTGACGATATTAGGATTATAACAGACAGTTCCTATTTATCATCGGTAGTTTAGGCAAAACTTGTATATAGAGGTTTCATGGGTAGCTTCCTCACCAGATAATTGCTTAAAGGCAGTTTTTCTTCTTGTGGTTAGATTTGTAGTCAGGTTAGAATTCTGAGTTTCTATCACTCTCTATACAAGTACCAACTTTGAAATATGTATTTCAGCTTTTGTCAATGCGATAGAATTTCTTCTATTTGTTGTTCTAGCATGAAAACCAATCAGTGAAGATTTTTCTCGGATCAATAATAGTTAAGTATAGACTAAGAGGCATGCTTGCACACACCTCCATGAATGTAAGTTACTGTGCACCTTGTGTACATGCACCAACGGATCAACTATATGACATCTGATGTGCAAAAGGTGGGCCCCACCACGAAGATCACCTGGCACAAAATATCAAGTGGATCCACACATCAGGTGGGTCACACTGTAAGAAAGTTTAAAACAATGGATAGCTGACGCTCTGATTCAACATACACGTGTTGCCCACATCATGAGTGGTCTGAATGTCATAGAAGTGACACAATGGAATGTGCACACAAGATGTATAATAGCTCATTGCCCATTGAGTATCATTGCCATTATAATACAAGGTATTACACAATCAAAGTACTAAAAAAGGTTACATGACGGTAACGGTGGGAACCATTACACGTTATGGGCTGTAATGGCCGTTACAGAAAAAAAGGCCCATAATAGCCGTTATGGGGCCAATATAGTTTTAAAAAAAGGCCATTATGGTAATTACAGGTGGCCTTTTTTTTAACATGTATTTGATGATGTATAATGGTCTTCTCTTTGGTAATGGGCTTCTCTTTGGTAAAATGTAGTCTATCAAGCAGTGTCAGCTTAACTTGCCGAAAGTCAACCAAATACACCCTAATCAAACACAATTCAAGCATGTTTGGTGGACTAGGACCTGTTACATATAAATATAACAAAAAGAAGACAGAAAATGGGGGGGGAATGATGCCTTACCGCTTCTAATATTTCTCAAAATCATCCACTTCGCTTCGATTCATCGAAGACTACTTACATTTTGTGTTTTGATCCTCAAAATAGGCCTAGATTTAGTATAAAATTAGCTTCTAAGCTTTGGTCATGTTTGAAATGGAGAAAGAAAGTAGAAAAACAAGACAAAAAATTGAAGTTACTAAAAGCCTAACATACCATGTCCATCATATTTTAAAATCTCGGTATCAGAATGGAAGCATTTATTGGACCATTGAATGGTTCCTAAAACAATACACATTTGGGGTGCTCAAGCTATATGTAGCTCTTTTGTATCAATGTCGCTAAAAGGCGAAAATACCATGTCAACCTTATTTATAATCTTAGCATCACCTTTTAATGGTACATAGTTGGAGCATGTAACTCATGGCTCCTAAAAATTATACATATTTGACTATACACACGATGCATCATCCTAATGCTGTGAATTTTTCTCGCGTTCACATATCAATGGTGCATACATCATTCACATCATTTGCTTCAAAATCCAGTAGGTATTGGGTGAGATTTTTAAACCATAGCTTGTCACACAGAGGCCACTCCCTTCCAATCTATGAACTTATTGGGCCTCAAGAAAAAGGTGATATCCTAAAATCATAACCCTATTCTCAAAAGTCAAGGAGGCGAGCTGAGTGGTCCACCATAACATCACACCAACAGAACAACCACAACAGCAATTCCCATTTTACTCCTCATCCTCCATTCGATAACACACCCGATAATGCTCCACAACATGAAACCAAAGTCTCCAATTTCGCATGATGCATGAAATTTAAATCGACAATTTAGATTCAGCATTTCATCAGATCCATAGACAATCATCTTATTGGGAAAGAAATCCATTAAAAAGGTTAGATCCAGACGGTCAAACGAAAATGTATAAACCGACAGATCAAACCATAAATTGCAACCAGATATTTTCAGAAATTCTACACCTATGATCAAATTCAAAACAAAAATTCAAAAATCACATATTCAAAAACATGCCGAGTTAGCTTTCAAAAAAAAAAACATGCCGAGTTCAATAAATTCATCAAAAACAAAAAGGAAGAAAGAGGAGAAGAGATCATTGCATATACCCGGGGTCGTGATTGAGGATGTCACAGATCTCGTGGTTCATGGCCCAATCAGGACCGATCAGCAGGTCGCTCGTAGCTCGATCGGCCAATGAACCCGCCATTGCCGTGATGCGAACCGACGATCGTCAGATCACGCGCGAGAGGCAGGGATCGAGTGACGGTGGAGGCTTTTCAGCCGAGATCGAGATGAATTCCGACGAAACTCACTGGGATTGCTGCGATTGGAGAACAGAGAAGAAAAGAAAACCCTAGAAAAAAAAAGAAGAAGCAAAATTAGGTCAAAAGAGCAAAGACAGAGAGAGGAAGCTTCTGAAACTGTTTTCCTTTTTTTTTTAAAAAATTTTTATTCCATTTTTCATTTTTTTTCCTTTTTCTTTTAATATTAATTTTCTAAGTCGTAAGAAGTTTTCTTCTACTCCGATCTCCTTCCTTCCTTTTACTCCATAGACGCGCCTTTTTTAAGGGGAGTTATTTGATACTCTGGCAGCGTTTAACAATTGATACTCATGCAACCAGAAATTGTCTACGTGGCATTGATTATATCGAATTAAACCGACCAAATTGTAGAACCTACTATTTATAACTTAAAATACAAAAATAAAATTGTTTGAACGCCTTTTACTTCTGATCTATGGACACTTGTTTATGGAAACATGACCGTTGGATGTTTTCTATTTTTAACCGCTAATTAATGTCCACCAATCCGATGGTTCATGGTGCATATGAACGAGGATTCATAAGTTGGGCAGTTTAATTTGAATTACTTGAATGATAGTTTTGCAATTTTAGAGAAAATTTTAATTGCCAGAGTATCATCCATCACGCTCTCCAGAGTACGAAAGTTTTTCTCTTTTCTTTAAACACAAAACAGGGTTCTTAAACCAATGGGAGGACGGCGCGTGGCAAGTCAGCTCGTCTCACGTGATTTCTCTCTCCCCGTCTCATGCTTCTCACTCGGGAAAAGAGAAATGATCACACAGCGCTGTATGTTAACTTAAGATACAACGCTTTTTTATTTTCTTCATACATATTTTTTAAACATCTCAGCCGTTAAAAGTGTGTATCCATCATAAATATAATTTTTTACATCATTATTAATAATTTTTAGGCATCAAACCTATTCAAATCCAATCTTCTGACTCAACATATATATGTGGGTTGATTATCAATGAATTATGCCAATTCTCATTCTATATGATATTCATTTTATTATCCACAATTTTAACGGCTCAGATATTTATCAACTGAAACATGATGGGAAAATAACACCGTTGTATGTATTACATTAACATACAACGTTGTATGTAATCATTTCTCGCGGGGGAAGTGTTACGGTTGAGACGGACGAGCTGGAATATATTTAAGAGAAGCTGGCATAACCAGAATAAGGTAGATCCATCTATTTACAGAACACGTGGCAGGGTGAATTATCAATCGGGGCCGTCCATCAAGGTTCTTATATATTGGATGGTAAATATTTGAAAACACAGATCAATAAGATGATCCATACATTTGATCGATGGAATTCAAGCAACGGCAGTGAGTAAATGAATTAACAATCATAATTCAGTGTGATAAAGTGGAGAAACATTGTGGATGGAATTGTCCAATTCATGTGATTTTTCAATTATAGGCCATCCATAGTGGATGTCGCTAAATGGACGGATCCGATTGGCCCATCAGAATGACATTTGTACTTATTGTGCTTCTATATTTTGGTGCTACTCTCTACCGTACACGTGGAATGGGAAGATACGAAATGAGTCCGTCAATGCAGTGGGCCTGATTTTGAATGGTACGCGTTTCAACGACCACATATATTGGACAATTATATCTACCACTTTTTTGGTACTTTTTCTCCGATGAATGTGTACCGTTTAACAACTTATGTTTTCTACCGTCGGTTTTGAACTCGGAATCACCTGATTGGATGGATTAGGTCAGCGCAATCATCTGGCTTTTCAACCATTTGTCGCACATTCAGGGGCAGCAACAGTAAGGACGGTTCTAATTCATGCATAGCTGACACGTGTATGGCCGGAATCCTAATCTTCTATACGTGATCCTTGTGAGAGATCAAGGCCGTTCATCAAGTTGGCCTAAAAATTGCCACAAAAGAGCAGGACGCAGTTTACCTGGCGACCCCAACACCAGCCACACCACGATGCATGTATTTTATCCACGCCGTTCATCCATTTTCCAGCTCCCAAAAATGAGCAGATCGAAAGCTTAAGTGGACCACACTACAGAGATTGAACTCTTACCGTTGAAAACTTCCTGAGGCCCACCGCAATGTTTATTTGATATCCAACCTGTTAATAAAGCCACATAACCCTGGATGAAGGGAAACACAAATATCAGCTTGATCCAATACTTTTGTGCCGCTGAGAATATTTCAACGGCAGATATTCAATCCCACTGTTTACTGTGGTGTGGTCCACTTGAGTTCTGGGTCTGCCTCATTTTCGGGCTCATGATATAAAATGAGCTGGAAAAATGATTGGACAGCGTGGATAAAACACATACATCATGGTGGGGCCCACAGAGTATTGACATCAGCTAGCTGGCTGGCGTTGGGGTCACCAGCAAAAGCAGGCCATCTGCCAAGACCGCATCTGGGGTGGACCACGCGTTTCTGGAATATTAGCTGCTGGTGGATTCTTTTTAATCATCCATTTCTTGATATACTTGTGTGGGCCATCTGATGATTGCCCTGCTGAATGGCATGGATCTTGGACATGCGCGAGCCAGCGCATGCTGTAGGATATTAGGCTAGATTCATGTGATAGTCACACCAACATTTTGAAAATGGTGGTGACTCATCCTCCTGGCATTTGACCCGCATGTACAGTCATCCAGACCATTCAAATTTTGTGTGGCATCGTAGATGTAGCGTAAGTCTAAAATCACACTGATCTGACAATCCTGACCATCTCATTGGGGGCTATCAAATGGATGTTAAGGAGTAATATAGTGAATGGTCCTTCACAGTGAAATTTCTTTATCTATGTTCTAACACCAGCTGGACAGCGATATGAACGGTCTGGATTACCATACGACTATTCGATATGTACGGTTGAGGAGCCACACCAGTTTTAGATGGTGCTAAACTAACATTGGAGTCTACTCCAGGATTTTAATGCTGCCATGGGCAGGGCTGAAGGTGAATATTAAATTGCTTCCCATAAGATTAATGATTGATGCACATCCGTTGGCCTTGCTCCTAATCTCCACCGTTCATCTGGTAGCCCATCGTGATTATCCATGGAGAAAAGCTCCGAACGATCCTAGCCGTCCGATCAAAGGACTTGCTGAATGTTTGCTTTTTCACTTTTATAAACCACCCATTTTGAGGATGGGATTGTCTCATCTCTGCACCTGTGAGCTATCAACCGTCGATCCCAATTGTAGACTTGAAAATGCATGTAACTCAAATTAAACCGTCCAAACAGTGGGCCCCTCTGTGGTTAGGTCATGAACCCCAAAACAGATTGATCGCATCATCCTAAGCACTTATTGATAAATATTTATTTGATTGTTTTCATTTAGCCGTCCAGTACATGTTGATCAACCGTCCAGCTACACCATCAGTACATTTTGATTTTATTTTTCAATTGACCTATCTGAACTAGGCCATACAATTTGGACGGTCTAATTTGAGCTTCTTCCATGACACGTGTACAAAATGTCTTAGTACATGTATATGATTATTCCTACTCTGCCAGAGTATCAAAGCCTTTTCTTGCTTTAAATGATCCCGATCCTATAAAAATCTTTGTTTATGTTTAAATTTTAATACATCATCATCTTGTTTTATTCTGTTTCTTGCTGGCTCAACAAAAGGTTTAGACAGGGAGACTAATTTCCTGGGGCCCACGGCGATGTCCGTGGGACATCCACTCCGTCCATCCGTTTCTTCATTCTGTTAGGAAATGACCCAAATTTTCTGGCAGATCCAAGACTCAAGTGAGCCATTTCAAAGGAAACAGTTGGAATTGAAAGTCCACCCATTGAAACCTTCCTGGCCCCACCGTGATGTTTGTATGCCATCCAAACCATTCAAAAGGATACTCCCAGAGGGATACAGAATATAAAGATATCATCCTGATCCAAAACTTCTGTGGTCCGAAAAAGGTTTCAGTGGTGGAAATTCAATCCCCACGGTTTCTGTGGCGTGGCCCACTTAAGCTTTGGATCTGTTTCATTTTTTTATTTGTGATCTAAAATAAGAGGATAAAACTGATGGACGGAGTGGATATTACACGAACATCTCTGTGGGCCCCACAGAGCTCCCACCTACAAGTGCTCCAAGAAGGCGGGGTTACATGAAATTCGCGTCCGTTACGCAACAGATAATACGATAGAGGCGGAAGACCCGGAACATGGTAGAACCATCTCTCCACATCACACGTGAAAGGTTGATGTATCCGTGGGGTCCACCCCTATACTACATCAGAACAAATGACTTTTTTATTTAATGAAACCCAAAAGAGAATCTTATCCGTTAATTTTTTGTACACTTATCTTTTTTTTTCCACCGTCAATTCAATGGCCACAGATCATGTGGACAGAAATGTCTAATAGATTCGATTTTTTTCACAACGACCATCCATCATATTTTCCTTCATACTGGCGGATCAGATTTTGAACATCACCCTTACACGTGTACGTATAGAGATGGTTCTACCATATTCCGGTTCTCCCAATTCCACTGTATAATCTACCATACCGGGAATTCGGGAAAGTGCGCGTGACATCCAAGCTCAGGTTAGCCCATGCATGAAGAGGGATGCTAATGCAAGCTGACCATCTTGCAGACGTGGCATGAGGGATGGGGGAGCGGATTACGTGAGGCCCTGGCCTCACTTAAGACAGTGCGTCCTTAGCGTGGGGCCCACCTTGATGTGTGTATTTTACATCCTCTCCGTCCATACGTTTTGCAAGATCACTTTAGGGCATGATTCCAAAAATGAAGCATATCCAAATCTCAGTTTGACCATACTAAGGGAAACAGTGGTGATTGAATACTCCACCATCAAAAACTTCTTAGGGACCACTATAATGTTTATTTCCCATCCAACCTGTTTATAAGGTTACATAAACACCTTGATGAAGGGGAAAAACAAATATCATCTTGATCCAAAACTTTTGTGACCCACAATACGTTTTTAATGGTCAATCACCACTATTTTCCATGTTATTCTCCATCTGAAATTTCGATCTGTTTTATTTTTGTGCTCATACCCTAAAATTATCTAAATGATCTGTAAAAACGTATGGATGGCGTGGATATAGAATACATACGTCAAGATGGCCCCACCGCACCGTCTTGGTGAGGCTGGGCCGCACATAATCCGCTCCCGAAGGATGGTAGATTGGAATCATTGGAACTTTTCGCCTAGTGCCACGATGGACGGTGGATCAGAATTGTTCGACTATTGCACCCTACAATGGATGGTCCATGGCTGAAAAATCACATGATTTTGAATATCCTGGCCGTCAAATTGGTAGCCTTCAAATAGACGGTGATTAGCAAAAACGGTTGACCATCAACATAAATGACGGTGGGATCAAGCAATCATCGTGGTTTCTGAGCCATGGACTGTCCATGGAAGGGCCATTAGGTGGACAACCCCAATGATAGAGACTCGTAAAAAACATTTCTTCCCTAGATTGCACCTACTAATGGTTGGTCTTAATGACAATTCAAAGTTAGGCAAAATCCATTGCAAAGCTGTGTAGGTTGAGCTTAACTTACAGTGCCAATGTGTGGGGCCCACCATGATGTATGCATGACATCCAATCCGTCCATCATGTGAACCCCCTCAGTTTCTCCTTGGTTGCCAAAAGTCAGGCCGATCCAAAACTCAAGTGGACCACAACACAAAAACCGTTGGATGTCCAGGCCATCACAGAACTCAGGTGGGCCACACCACATGATTTTAGAGGTTGTAGGCATTGTTTTACATGGTCTGGTCCACCTGAGTTTTGGATGGCCTGATTTTCCGGTGCCAAGGCGAACATGATACACACGGTTTGGCTAGTGACCCCAGCACCATGCAGGTAGCTGGTGTCAAAGCTTTGTGGGCTCCAACATGATGTATGTCTTTTATCCACGCTGTTCATCCATTTCGGCAGCTCATTTTAGGGCATGATCCCAAAAAGCAGATCCAAATCTCAGGTGGATCACACGATTCACACCACACGAGAATAGTATTGATTGAATGTCCACCATCAAAACCTTCTTAGGGCTCACTGTAATGTTTATCTGCCATTCAGACACGGATGAAGGGAAAACATAAATATCAGCTTGATCCAAAACTTCTATGGCCCTCAGAAGATTTCAACAGTAAGCATTCAATCCCCAATGTTTCCTGTGGTGTGATCCACCTGAGATTTACATCCGCCTCCTTTTAGGCTCATGCCCTAAAATTAGCTGGCAAAATGAATGTATGACGTGGATAAAACACATACATCATGGTGGGGCCCACACATTGGATAGCTGATCCGGCCTCACTAGTTACAGTTATATGTAGGCTGATTGCTAAGAGAAAAATGTTTATATCACACGGCCCTCCATCCATCCATTAATGCGGGTATATATCTAGAGTTTGGGCTACTTGATCAACGGCATCCGGGGCTTCCATGTCTTTGACTCAAGCGTTGAAAAAAAAGAACTTAAGCAATCTTTAAGGGCTTGTTTGGATGCAGGATTGCAATTTGAATATAAAAGAATCAGGTGTTTGGTTGATCCAAAAGTGGAATTACGAACATGTTACAATAGATGCCATTTTCCAATTGAAAATGGATTTGATCACAGCTGCAATGAAAAATCTACCATCTACGGCCAATTTTCATTGTTGGTCCCTCCCAAAAATCTCTTTTACATGATGGTCCGATCAACGACTAGTAATGGATACCTACCAAAAAAAAAAAAAAAAACGACTAGTAATGAATGATCCATATTATTATGCCAGAAAAAGGTCTGATCATTATCAACCTTTGAATGTTCCTCTCTCTTAAAAGGTAGATGATGAATACAAGAATGGTGATTGGTGCGGGCCTTTATGATGTGGGGTCCACCTTTGATCATAGCCGTTCTAGAAATTGATATAATTGAAGATGATAGCAAACTATGATTTCCCAACCTCGTGAATTAATCATGCCTCTTTTGTTAAGTGGGTACTTGGTAAATTTACAAACAAAAGCTAATCAAACACATTAATTACATAATTTCATGAATTTGATGCCTGTCCAAACAACCCCCTAAATAACCAGATTACTATTTACTTGGCTTTGATACTGAAGGTTTGTAATCTAAATTGCTATCGAACCACTTTCAAGTTGGACTTGAAAGAACCATGATGACAATTCCAAGGCGACTCCCACATCATGAATGCTACAAAAGATCATTGATATTTATCATTTCCTCTTGAATAATCCTCTTGAATAAATGGAATGTTCGTTGGCAATTCAATTCACTTGGGCATCCAAACGTGACCTCAATCTTAGGGGTTGTGTGGAAGTTGTGTCCTAACTAGTAGTCATGGAGAATAATACAAGCTCATGGTTCATCAACTGCCTTGTGCATAGGACCAATGCACTGCTTACTAGATGAGTAGTCGTGGATATGTGACTTTGGTCATGCGTTATGTTAATGATAATTTATTATTTCAGTGCACATGAGGATCACATTTATTTTCACACATGCATGATATGTTCCAATGTATCACATGTGCGACTGTCTAAGTTCAAACATCCCACGTGTATATACATGTCACCATCAATCTCCAAGCACTAAAAAAATGTGACATGTGTAATGTGTGGACCTATTCTTATAGTTCCTCACATGTGCCAATCTATCAGGTCTATGTTCAATGGTGTTTGACAAACAAAGGATGAAACTAGTTAGAATAGCATGTCCATGACCCGCTAGAACAGACAACATGTCATGGATTGCTAGCCGTGGCACAACTTTGCCTAAATCATGGTTTTTAGACTTGGAGATTTGGGTCGATTAATTCATCATGGGGCTCTACACCCTTTAGATGGATTCATTTTTCATCCCATCTAAAATGACCGACAAGACCTGACGCCTTGCTCCGGCCCAATATGAGCCTCGGACAAAGTAAAGCCTGCCCATTTACTGCCGAAAAGAAGGGGCCAGGCCTTCTTTGAATGTCCGGCACCTATCGTCGATTTACTACTACATCTAGGGGAGCTCAGTTGGTAGCTAGTTCGTGACGTGCCGCTGCAGCTTCTTCCCCGTCGAGAGATGTCCCTTCTTTATGCACATCCATATACATAGCCAGACACAAAGGTGTATAATACGGTCAAAACCTTCAGTTTGTCTAAGTTGAGTAGTGCTGAATCTGAGTCAACTTGTCCGAGTTGCACCCATAGCCCGAATCCAAATAGACCCTTAACCTACAACTAACTCAAGTTGGGGCATCATGGACCCATGTCCCATCATGAACACATTGAAAATTACAAGCTTTTGTTCTCAAATGTTTAGCTTTATCTACAAAGGCTATTCTATGAAGTTTGGAAGGTTTCATCATATGCTAAACATAGACCCCACACATATCTTTAGCATTTTTAAATGCTCGTGGATTATCTTTTTGTATGGAAAGCAGGGTGAAAAGAACAAAAGGCGGCATCTCTTTTTATTCAATGGAATGCATAGTTGGCAAACTCATGAAATCAGATTCTTCATCAGCTTATGAATAATCGCTTGTATTAATGAAACAAATTTGTTTTTGGTGCCGCCAATGGCCGCATAGTTTATGCAGATTGATAATGACATTGGATCGTCTTATCCATAATAGAGGAATTGTGGGGTCAGAATCCATTTTGGGATGTTATGGCGCCCTGATATGGACATCCCATGCAAGTGAGACCCATATGAGGCATAGTTCTAAAAACTTGGTGATCTGACTCAAACCAGAAATCGAGCCGAGTCACTGCAAAACTCAATGACGAGTTTGACTCGGTACAGATTTGTCGAGTTGGCTTGATACAACTCGGCATGATTCGAACAGAGTCACTCACTTGAGTCAAGATGCTGAATAACAAAAATAAAGTGCAACTAATGGGATTCAAACTCACGAACTCGGACAAGTTAGCAAACAAGATCTACAAACTGACCACGCTATTTTTTGTGTTTTAGATTGCATTTTTTATGTTTATACTATTTTAAGTGTTGTTATTGGTATAATAATATCATCATCATCATCATCATCATCATCATCTAAGCCTTATCCCAAGTTCCCAACTAATTGAGGTCGGCTACATGAATCCTTTTCCGCACATTGTTTGGATTCATGTTTGAAGTTGTGGCATATGCTTGATGTCGGCAACCAACTTGAAGCAACCCTCCTTTATCCGGCTGGGGACTGACAATGAGAGCACAAAACTCCCACAGGTGTAATGTATGTAATAGAATATTGCATAGGTCGATTACAATCAAGCGCTATCTAATAATCAATCACATAGGTTGATTACAATCAACAAGTTAGTATAATGATATTCCTAGTTTAATTATTAAACATTGAGTCAAGTTGACTCGAGTCAACTTGACCCAGCTGGATATTGAGTCAAGTTGAGTTTTTGAGTTTTCAAACTATGATCTGAGGGCATCACTTCAATGGGAGGTGACCCAAAAAACACTCCAGATTCAGAGATTGTATCTATCCAATCTTTGGTTTTTTTTATTATTAAATATTGGAGTTGTATTTTTTCCCCTTAACGTTCTATTATTATTTGAGTGATTTAAAGGCTAGGATCTTCATATCTGGAAGACATTTTGGCCAACCCACATCATGGTGGGACATCAGTACCAGACCATGGTCCCACTATTATGGACTGTTCCCAACAGGACTCTTATGCCTTAGAACCCTATAATGCCTCTATATAATAGTAATAACAACACACAATAGGCATGCTTAACTTGTCCTGTGGGAGTTTTGCACTCTCATTGCCAGTCCAAAGCCTGGATAAAGGAGGACAGTTGCATTAGGTTGGTCGCCAGCATGAAACTTTGGCCACATCTTTTTCTTATGAATCCTGACAATCTGACATTTCATGCTGGTCCTTGATAAAGAGGAAACAGTGGAACAAGATTAGTGTAGCCAATCCCCAGTAGTTGGCATAAGACGACAACGAGGACAATGATGATATTAGGCATGCCTAACGCAGGTGATGGAGAATCATGGAAACATGAGAGGGAGAGGACACTCATGAACCTTAGCTTTTTAAGAGGTGTTTTATTTCATACAAAATAGTTTCAAATCGTTATTGTAATGACTAACAGAATTTCAAGTATTTTTGTAGATCCTAAGAAAGCTTTATATTAGCTCAATTGTGTGAAGCATTTGCTGTTAATCTATTTTTGAAAAATGCAATGGAAAAGAAAGCCTGAATGATATCTAAATCATGGGAATTTGGGATTCATGGGACTACTGTAACCATTCCTTAATGTAGTTGATACCCAATACTCACACTCAGATAACATGAAAAATGCATTCGATGTCCCCCAGAGATTGTTCTCAAATACATGGTAACACAATTGAAGTAATTTAAGGCAATACCATAAGCATTTCAATGTCAATGGCTTATTTTCATTACAAAGTTACAAAGGGTCTTTGGAGAATGAGACAGCTCAAGGTCAATGCACTGCATAAGGCCGAGCACTGTGACTCATCAATATGGAGCTGTTTTAGAAGCCATAAGGTGTCATGTTCCAGTCGCTGGCTTGTCATTGCTTGAAAGAGATAAAGTAAAAACTAAAGCAAGGGGGCTTAATACGGAACTGGTACTCGGACTGTGGTGGGACCCGATTTCATGTCCTCTAGGATGAGATCCAAAAGAGCCTTAGCCACGGATCCTTCTTTGCCTACAAAAGATGGGAATATTGCAAAATATCAGAAGCACTTTGTAGATTTCTATGAAGGTGCTACAATCACCACTAGTTCTCATCGTTGTCATCATCGCCTTGTCAACATCATCATGTGGAAGTTGAACAATGTCAGTAGACACCAACTCAGGTTGAGACAAAACAATGCTTAAAAATAAATTAGTGGGTGATTTTTGCTAAACCACTCCACTATGACAATATGGGTTTTTTGTAAGAGATATGAGATGAACTTCAAAGCAGTTTGAAATTGCAAGCAGGGTTATAAAATTCTTGGAGGGGATCCCCCCACCCCCGCAACCCCCCCAATCCAGTCCAAAAGCTAGGATGAAAAAGGCCACAGATGATTGGGAAGTTACTATTTTCTTATAGTAAGCAAAGCCAGTGAACTTGTACTGCAGTGCAAGGAAAATGTCTACAAATACCAAACCAGCTGGTAAAAAACTCAAAATGCGATTCTGAGTTGACGAGGGATGGAGTTTGAGTTGAAGGAGCTAACTGGAGTGAGTCAACAGTTCTCCTTAAACTGAAAAAGGCGAAACATTGATGGGCTATGATCTATGGTATCTGGGAGATTTCTAGGGAATCCCCGATCTACATTATTTCCCATCAAATCAATGGTTTGGATCACTGCAACATGTGGCCGCATGTATGGGTTCCTGTGACTCAGCAAACAGTACGTTCACTGATGTGCAGGACCCTTTCATTCCTCATGCAAACAATACACAAATATACAACTACAGTTTTGAGAAGTTCGTAGAAGCATACCATTGCCAATGACTTGCTCATCCCATTGCAAGATGGAGCGCACGAGAATCCCACTCCCAATAAGCATCATCTCATCAGCCATCTTCCCTTCCTCCACGGTCACATTTCCTACTCTAATTCCACTAAGTTTCCCCTCCTTCACTAGCCCCTCTGCAAGATCCAACACTCTTTTTGCAGTACATCCACTTAGAATTTTATCAAAATTTGGCATCACCAGCTCCTTTTTCGCTGTCACAAACGCAACGTTCATGTTGGGCCCCTCGGCAACATACCCTTCATCGTCTAACCAAATTGCTGCAAATCCTCCCTTTTCTTCAGCTTCCATCTTCGATAGCACATTCGGGAGGTAATTTACGCTCTTCATGATTGCAAACTGCGGCGACTTTATTGGGATGCTTGAAGTTATTACTTTAATACCTTTCCGATCTGGTGGAGATAGGTCTTGGATCACAACAGCATATAGAGTGGGTGTATGACAGCCTAATGGAGATAGCTGGAAATCACCAGGCCCTGCGGAGAGCCAATACCGTAACGATCCTTGTCTGCATTTTGATGCACTTACTGTTTGTATAAGGATGCTTTTAATGTATGCCTGATCGAAAGGGTGGCCGATTTTTGCCATGGACGCGGACCTTAAGAAGCGGTTGATATGTTGGTCTAACTCGTAAAGATATCTGAACAAGCAAAAACAATGGAGGAAGCTAAATTAATGATTGACCAATAATGAGTATCTGTTGAACAGAAGCAAAAGAATATGGGCTCTGCTAACGGGTTTCTCACAGCTCACAAATGCTAATGTGGCACATGCATGTGAGATCCACGCTGCTCATCAGGTGTCAGGCCAATCTGCCTCTCGGGTGGGTGGGCTACACATGTACAAAATAAATGCAAGATCAAGAAAATTGACCAATGGTCCACATTCAACACATTGCGGAGCCGTCCTGATGAACAGCACAGATCTTGCACATATGAGCTCACTTTATCTCTCAGGGAAGATGGATGGCAATGATCAAAGTCCCTCTCTCAACCACTAAAGCTGCTCAAGAAGCTCCTCATTTGGTTTGGATGGTAGAGATACCTGACCATGAAGAATGCATTAAAAAAGCACAAAAAGTCATTGGCTTCATGGTGAAAGATTTCCACTCAAGTTACATGATCCAAATCTTCATATTCTCTATGATGGCTACCTCCGGAAAAATACTCAGGATATTTTCATATAGGTTTTGAATGGATTCAAATTGTAGCTTAGACAGTAACACGTTTGTTGGTGCCAAACACAGCAACTCTGAATGTAATTTTCTTACCCATCCATTATAGCTGCAGTATCGAAAACACCATGCCCTCTGTGGACCATGTGATCATCCATGGGAATCACCATAGTAGCAGGATCAGTTGTAATTCCTCCGATGATGCTCGAATACATGGCCAGGTAAAGCTGCTTACCTTTTCTGTTTTCTTGGGTAGATTTTAGCCTTTCCAAAACCTTTGCATTCATCAAATGAAATATATTTCAAAAATGATGTCTGCTGCAAGGAATCTGCACGACTACAATGCAATCTAGTGAAGACGGCAAATAAAACTAAATTAGAGAAATCGAAAAAGAAAGGAAATATATCGTTGTTGATCAGACCACGTAAAGTTTTGGAAAACTACTTTAATAATTAGTATAGAATCATCTGAATTTTGGCATCTGAGGTTCCAATGGCAAAGAAAATGTGAATGTGGAAACCTAGTTCAAGGACCCAAATTTGGTTGAGGAATTCGTCTACAATGAGCCTTTCTCTCAGAAATTTAGTGTTGGCTATAAATGGTAGATTGGTAAAGTTCTATAATCAGCTGCCCGCTGGACATCAAGGCTCCTCCTTCACCTAGGCTCCGGAATCATCCATGGCAGAGGCCCACATCAACAACACTCAGATGCCCACACAAGAAAAGGGACTTGGAAGCTTGGAAAGAACAATAAAGGGTTGACAACAATGATGGTTTTGGTAGGAACTATGGTTTAAAGAAGCACACAGCATCAGTCATGAATTAATCATACAATACTTTACACACATTTAAAAAGAGGGAGGTCTCATGTACTACTAGTTGGACGATGAAGTTACCATCCAACTACTCATAGGTCTCAATTGTCATGGGAGTACGACATCCAATCTGTCCAAAAGGTTGGCCTTACCATGAAGAATGCATGATGCGAAAATAAAGGACAATGATGTTTTTTGCAGCAACTATGGTTTAAACTTTAAAGAAGCTCAAAACTCACATCTTGCCAGTCATGAACTCATGAGTTAATCATACACTGAAGTCCACGTGTCACAGGAGTACAACATCCAATCCGTCCAAGAGGTTGGCCTCACCATGAACAACACACGAGCTAATCATACACACTCTCTCTCTCTCTCTCTCTCTCTCTCTCTCTCTCAATGATCGGCCATCAAGCTCAAATTATGATTTTTGCAAATATAATAATATAATTATCCTCTTTCACCTTTTCATGGCGTACGACGATTTGGGTTTCAAATCATGATCAAGGCACCATTCGGTTAACATGTATACCAACTTCCGTGATGTAAACAAGAACAGAACCTTTTGTTGCCATCATAAAAAATTAGTTCCATTGAATCAGTCCAACCCAAAGAGGTTTAGTTCATGATTTTCATGGAGGCATTCAAAGCCATTGGAGCTTGACTGTCCTTTTTTTTTTTTTTTTTTTTAATTTATAGTAGGCTAATAACTTTTGCCACAACTTTTATCCTACTAACCCCAATTAGTTGGAATAAGGCTTAGATGATGATGATAGTAGGCTAAGAACAAATGGTCAACAATCAACACTGTAGTCTGTAAAGATGAAGTAGATGGAACATGTTAGATACAATGCATAGGGGGTGCACAAGACCAGGTTGCTGTCTTTAGGACAAGTTATGTTCCACTCAGGTGCAATGATTATACAACAGAACATCCACAAGATTTAAAAAAACCACTCTCAAAGTGTTTTCTCGACTTTCATTGCACTACCATACCGAGCCAATGGATGAATTGGAGGACTATTTGCTCAGAAGAGTAGGGGAGAGAGTGAAAGTTTTATTTATTTGTTTGCATCTAAACCTCGCATATAGCATCTAAACCTCGCATATATATAGACCACAATGCTAAAATGGTCAAGAGTGACCTGACCCAGCTCAGCGCACGCGTATGCAAAACCAACCCTGCAAAACCAGCCACAAGCACACTAGCATACTCTAGAAGGGGTTCAAGGTACTTAAGAGTTAATACACAAAAGTTTACGGAGTCACCCTATCTAATGTGGAACTAGAATATAGAGGTGGTTTATCCTTGTTTCGAAACACTCGAAAACACAAGAGAGTAGTTTTTCCTTTGTAGCAAAAGATTACAACCCTAGGTTTAGAAAATCTAAGTTAAAGAACATCAAGCAAGAGATTTATGTATGACAATCTAGAAGTCATTGATAGAGAAGAATATATATATATATATATATATATATATATATATATATATATATATATATATATATATATATATATATACATACAGAGAATTGGTGTAGAAAATATACCTCTGAAGAAGTCAGAAGAGGAATATCAGATATATTGATGTGTTTTACATCTGCAGCAAACATGTGCGTTAGTCTAAAAAAAACCAACTTATAGTGCTCCTAGTTTGCACAAGGATCAATGAACAGTCCACTCATTGTTGATTAGTTTCAAACCCATACTTCATGGACCAATATGCAAAATAAATAAATAAATAATAATAATAAAATCAAATGATTCTAATCCACCTGGCATTGACATTATCTTTGATAGCAATCCGTTTTCTATCCATGGACAGGATATTTAGGACCCCAACAAATCAATGATTCAAATTGTTGGTTGGACCCATTTGCTATAAACAATCTTGACCGTCCATTTTAATGACCATTGATCGGAAGGTTAGAATCGTCCTATCAATGTGTTTTCATGGTGACCCAATGGACAGTCCAGGTGCAATCTAGCAAGCTGCACTTCACTAAGGTCATCAACACATCCACAATGCCCATATCATGCTTGAACGCAGATTTTGTTCAGCCAAATTGTAGGCTGTATCACTGATGGAGCAGTGCCCAAAAATCACACTGCTAGGACCATCTTAACCTTCTGAATTCGCACATTCAATTTGTAATTGCCGACCATCTCCATTTTAACCATCCACAGGATGATCACCATATGGATGGTTATGATTGTCCAATGAGTCTGATTTTCTGGTCATGACTTTTGCATATGGAGAGTTATTTGATACTCTGGCAGAGTATGACAATATGCAGGCAGACAGAAATTGCACACAGCATATATGAACTCAAATCAACTGATTTGTGTAAACTACTGTAACCAAGTTAAAGTCCTAAAATTGGACTTGTTGAGAAATCCCAACCTCTGATTCATGGACACTTGTTTGTTGAAATAGGACAATTGGATATTTTTCCTTTTTAACCGTCCAATATGCATCCACCAATCCTTTGGTTCATCATACATCTAAACAGGAACCCATAATCTGGACGGTATAATTTGAATTAATTGTATGCCGACTAATGAAATTCTAAGTTCCTGTGTATCATCCATCACACTCTGCAGAGTATCAAACTCTTCTCTTTGCATATTGAGGCCCATGAATTGGATGATCTTCAAGTACGATAAGGGTACGATCGATAGGACATGGTTTGGCTGGTGATCCCAACACCAGCCAACTAGCTGGTGTCAAAGATCTGTGGGCTCCACCATTATGTATGTGTTTTTATCCTCGCCACCCATCCATTTTGCCAGCTCATTTTAGGGCATGAGCCCAAAATTAAGGCAGATCCAAATCTCAACTGGACCACGCCACAGAAAAAAGTGGGGTTTGAGAACTTCTTGGGGGCCACAGAAATTTTGGATCAAGCTGATAGTAATGTTTTCCCTTCATCAGGTCTGTGTGACCTTATGAACAGGTTGGATGACAAATAAACATCACTGTGGGCCCTAAGTAGGTTTCAACAGTGGACGTCATTATCCCCACTGTTTTCTGTGGTGTGGTCCACTTGAGCTTTGGATATGCTTCAATTTTGGGCTCATGCCATAAAATGAGCTAGAAAAATGGATGGACGGCGTGGATAAAACACATACATCATGCTGGGGCCCACAGAGCTTTTACACCAGCTAGCTGGCTGGTGTTGGGGTCACCAGCCAAACCGCGTCCGATCGATAAGTTGCTGCACCTGAGTGAGCTGTACCTTGCTTGATTAAAGCTTTTCAATGCCATGCAATCTTCATTTTCTCAATAAATTCAGCAAACCCATTAAAAAGAAAATCGAAAAAAAACCATTGAAAAGAAAATTCAAATAAAGAAAAGCTAGACATTTTCCCCCTTCTCTCAATAAATCCAATCTACCAATCACAAACAGGAAGAAGAAGAAGAAAAAAAAAAAAAATCAAAATTCAGGGAACAGAGAAAAATAAAACCCACCTGTCAAATTTCCTGCTTGATCAGAAATCCCAACAGCTCTCGTTCTCCTGGACAGTCTTCCATCGGCCGGGAACCGTGAAACCCGATACGACGCGCCAGAAAATCCGCTATTCCGCCCGATACGGTTCGATGCAAACGAAGAGCCGTCGTGATTTGCATAAAACAGATTCTCCGACATGGGTTTTCGCAGAAACATCAGGGAGGAAGCCATGACAGGAGATCTTCGAGAGCTCGGAAGTAGATTCCTTCAGCAGACTCAGAGCCTTCTCTACCTACGTGTATGTCAACGGCACTGTAAAAACAAAGTTAAAATTATTAAAATATTTCGTAGTCCGATATTCAAATATCGGTTGAAACAGTATCAGGGACTCGCGCACGTGCCAAATGAACACGTGTGAGACATCCTCTCCGCCCATCTGGTGGTCTACATGTGCTTTTTAATTAAACGCGCGGGATAGATTTCTTTTCAGAGTTGCTACGCAGCACATGTGCCAACGTGGCACAGATGTTCAAGATCAGGACCGATCATTTAGATGGGGCCCACATTGGACATTCCTGAACCATAAATCAAGCCAATCGGATCATCAGGTGGGCACGACTTACATGAGGAAAATGAACGGTTGAAAAGATAATCTCCAACAGCGTATGTTTTACATCCATTTGAAGATGTTCAAGTATAGGTGGGTCCACATATCCGTAAATCACACCGATCGAATCATCAGGTGGGCAGTGCTTGCAATGAGGACAACGGACGGTTGGAAAGAAAACCTCCAAACAGCTTATATTTTAGTATTTTACATACATCTATGGCGGCCGAGGAATCCTGATCTCTCATGAGTGTGATGCATCGGCACGTGTGCTGCAGTTCACGTATACAATCTCTCGCCTCCCCCGCATGATGAGCGGTTTAGATATTACACAAGGTTGGTTGACACGTGTTATCAGTTTGTTGAAGTAGGGCCGTTGGATTTTTCATTTTTAACTGTCCAATAAATGCCCACAAATTCGATAATCAAATAAATAAGTAATCGTACGATTCACTTCATGATATATCAAAATTAGAATACGCAACTTGAATTAATTGCGTGCCACGTATGCAAGTATGAATTGCCTGAGTATCAACCGTCACACTCCACCAGAGCTAGGAGGAATAGAACATTACATGCACGTGTTTGTACATGATTCGCTTTTATATCGAGCCCAAACGGCTAAACGCGAGTAGGATTAGAACATTACCTGGAGCACACGTGCCAGATGCTTGAGATATGGCCATTAATCATGGTACCCCACCAAAATCATCTGGTCCACTCATCAAGTTCACAACTTAGGAAAAAAAAAAGTTGAACGGTCAAAGAAGATCGGCCAGTGTCCACTTTCAGCTTACAATTGCCATGTACCTGATGGTAATTCCGGGCCTGATTTCTAGCAGCACATCATGATTTGGATTGGATGCCTGATGAACGGATCAGATCCCATACGAATGTGCCATGCTGGCATGAGTGCCCGCGAGTAGAGACCTGTTCAGCATAGAGTCCTCTTCCTCTTGTCTCCACACTCCTTTTTCAGCTGACAATGACATGCAAGCACGAAAGCGTTTTTATACACTGGCAATCCATGATGGATAATACGCAGGTACTGACAGACAAGGTACCGCTACTTGTGGTACGTACTTTCTTTCGCACCAACATGCAACTTACGTAGACAAACATCACCCGAGACAAATCAGGACGGTTAGCATGTCACGCGGTCCACACCGTTGAAAACAATAGGCAATCGATGGTCGGACTCAAAATACATGGGTGGGCCATGTATAGATTGGGTGGAGATGGAAATAGGATTTAGTACTGGGTAAACTCTATTGGGCCCACCATGAGTTATGTGTTTCATCCACCCGAGCTCGAAGATCTGTTCATCCATTTTACTAGCTTATTTTAGAGCATGAGCTCAAAATTAATTGAAGCATATCCAGAGCTTCAAGTGGGCCACACCAAAAGAGATAGTGTGAATTGAACACTCACTATTGAAATCTTATTAAGGCGACGAAGGTTTTGGGTCAAGCTGATATTTGTGTTTTCCCTTCATTCATGTCCGTGTGACCTTATGAATAGGTTGCTTAATTTTCAGGCTAAATCCCTAAAATTAGCTGAAAAAATAGATGGACTGGTGTGGATAAGCCACTTACATTCACAGTGTTCCCAACATGGTTTTTAACTCGCTGGAAGGTCATAGAAGTGCCGTTTGAAATGCGTTTTGGCTATGAATAGCTGCTGGTAATGTTTTCTCCCTCTTTAAAAATTACTTGATTTTCTTTGCATCTTGTATCAGAGATTAATTATAGTTCATGGATTCGAATGTTTTGGTCTTTTTTTCCATTTACTGTTGGAGAAGAGAGGTCCCTTTTTTTTTTGCCATTTTTTACCATTGCAATACTTTACTAAATGAAGAGATCGTCTTCTATGAAATGAAGCCATCAATAGCAATATGTTCCATCCAGAGACCCTTCTACACTTCACCCAACATTAGTATGTATATTTTTTATTTTTGTTTTGGGTTAGTACACACACCCCATTGTTAGTACACCCACCCTATAATTAGTCATGCTAATCAGTGTGTAATTGACACAACTATTTAAGGGTCCAGTTTGGATACCACCAAATAAGTCATTTTTTCTACTTACAGCAGTAGATAAGTTTGGTTTATGATTAATTATAAGTAGTTTTTTTATTTAAAGTTACTTAATTACTTCAATTTAATAAGTAGAAATCAAGATAAACTACTTACATAAATAGTAACTTAAGATCCAAACACCCTAAAAGACTTTGGAGAAAAAGGTCAATTATTTCACTCCTATCATAAGTGATAGTATTATCTCAATTATAATATCACAAAATCTGAAGTTTCACACTTGGGGTTCGTTTGGCATCTCTACTCTAATCTAATAAGAGTTTTTTAAATAGGAGCTACTCTAATAAGCTTTTTTTTGTTCTAGCTCTTGTTTTAAATAAACTCGTTTGGTAAAATCACATTTTCAAAACAAAAAAAAACTCTTATTTGAATAAGCACGTTTGGTAAAATGTTAAGATATATCAAAGCTTTTTTTTACAGGTAGTTGATGTCATTTTTAAAGATTACAACTCCATTATAAGAGCATTCCATATGGTCATTTTGGTGGATCTCATCACAGATTAATCGTGGGCCATTCATTATTATGGGTTAACATTTAACGTGAACTGTCCCTTATGTGGGGCCCACCTTGTAGGTCATCCATCATGTAGGGCCCACCATCAATGCTAATTATCCTTTATGCAATGCCCCTCAATGTCCACTACCTATCACACACAAAATCCACATTTGATGTGTCCATTGTGTGGGCTCCACCTTCGAAGTGGGTTGTCCATTATGTGGGGTCCACTTTAGATGTCCACCATCCATCGTATGGGGCGCACCTTCTATGTTGATCATCTATCATGTTAGGCCACTTTGGATATGGGCCATCCATCATTCAAGACCTTGGATGTGGACCTGTCCATTAGGTGGGTCCCACTTTATGTGTATGTGGACTATCTATCATGAGGGACCACACTTTGATGTGGGGCATCCATCATTTGGGGCCCACCTATGATGCGATTGTGCATTATGTGGGCCCAACTTGATGTGGACCGTTAGTCATGTGGAGCCCCACCTTCACCATAGGTTGGTTATCATGGGAGAAGAGGGCAAGATAAGAACTATTTTAAAAGTTTAAAGACAAACTTGTCAAAAAATAACAAAAAATGTCTACTTGTTGAAACCAAACAAACTCTTAAAGAAAAAGTTCCATCTCCATCACTTATTATTTAAGAGATTTTCTGCTAATTTCTAAATAAATAAGCAAATAAGCTCTTATTAGTAGAGATGCCAAATGCCCCTTGGATGAAATATGTAGAAGTTCACTATCATTTCATTCGTGAGAAAGTCATGATTATACATGCTTAATTAATGCATGTTAAAAAATAATCAAGCAGCGAATATCTTTGTCAAAGTATTTAGTATAGAAAAGTTTGACCCGTGCAAGAAAAGCTTTATATATATATATATATATATATATATATATATATATGAGAGTGAAAGCAAGACTGACAATATGAGAGATTAGAGTTCACACTGGAGTAGGATTAGTGTGGTTATATGTTCTTTATGTGTGTGATGGCAACTTCGGTAGTATTGTTACTAGGCAACATGTGATAACATTATGAGGTTAGCTTTGTCGGCCCCACTGTGATGTGTGTCGAACATCTTGACCATGCATTTGATTGGTCCCCTATAGGCTATGGGATGTATAAAAGTCAGCCACATTCGGAACTCAGGTGGCCCACACTATTCGAAACCATGCCCTAAAACATGTAATGGCACTTGGTGGGGCGCACTTGAGATTTGAATGACCTGAAATTTAGTGTGATCCCTCATCCTAGTGGGATATATACACAACAAATGGGTAGGATGTCGAAACCCCGTCTCAATGGGCCCTATAAACAATCAATGAGGTTTTAACGAGTAGGCATTCACTCTCAACTATTGTCTATGGTGTGTATGATATAAGTTAGCTAGCTTATTCTCATGAAAGAACACTGGTTAGTTATATTTGCTTTGTTAGAGTCCCTTGATATACATTTATATGCCATCCTCTAACGGCTCAAGCTTTTAAAGCAACTAGTTGTTTGTTATGATATCAAAGCGAAAGGTCCTATGTTTGAATCCCAAAAGTAGCCGCACGTGTGGGGGAGTGTTAGAGTCCCTTGATATGCATTGATACACTATCCTCTAACGGCTTGCAAGAACAATGTATCTAAAAGCTAAAGACTATGAAAATGACTTAATGGAGCAAAAGAAGGCAAAGATCTAACTTTAAATTGAAGTATTAAGTTGAAGTATTGAGTGTAGAAATAAATGTAATTGTGCTTGTATGTGTATGTATATATGTTTTGTATTCATGTGGAGCATTGCAGGTTTCTCTCAAGATTAATATATATACATGTGTGTGCGTAAGTCATGAGACTAACATACACAACACAACAAGTTGTCCTAGTTGTTCTCTCATCTCCCCCCTCTCCCTCTCTCTCTTCCACTTCTACTTGGTATCAAAGCCTATGATAGTGGGGAACTGATCGCAGGCTACAATGGTGGAGCCCATTGTTGACATCATCCATACTTACGGATGACGTTAGTAAAGAATGACCAGACAATAATTTGAAGTAGAAAATTATGAGATCTGAAAGATAATGATTTTAGAAGAACATTAGCAATTTTTTCAGTGAAAATAGAAAAAGTTCAGATTTTGGTTTTCTTGCTATGCCTTTTTTAGAATTTTTTAAGCAGAAAATCAACAAAAACAAAATTTGTGAAGTTCTATCAAGATTTGAGTATGCTATGATTTTTTATTTTTTTATTTTTA
Source organism: Liriodendron chinense (assembly GCA_003013855.2). NCBI lineage: Eukaryota > Viridiplantae > Streptophyta > Magnoliopsida > Magnoliales > Magnoliaceae > Liriodendron > Liriodendron chinense. The sequence continues at coordinate 833,753 of PVNU02003892.1, read as the reverse complement.
GAAATGGGTGTTGTTGGCCCTTATTTTTTGGGTTTTTGCTAGAATTTCTTTACACCTTTATATTCTGATGTTGTGATGCTGTGACATGAGATGTAGAATCATGTTGAAATTGATAGTTAGGTAGTTGTTCTTATTCCGTGCTTAGAAGTACTATGCACACAAACTGCGTAATATAATGCTTGACCTAACTTGACAGGAGGATTTCTACAAGTAATGGAGTTCCTTTTATGTTCATCATTTTTCCTTTATTAGACCTTTGTTCTTAGTTGTAAGTGTAATTCACTCACATAGTGTTGCACATATGTGTCTTTGCATGCCATTATGTGTGTGTCATCTCAAGTGTTGTGAGTGTAGTTCACTCATTTGTTACGCAATGTTGCACGCATTTGTGAAATTTTTTTACATGTGAATGATGGTTTAGTGACTCGATGGCTATAAAGTTTGGTTATAGTCTTCTATTTGAAGAAAAGATTCAATGAACGAAAAAAGTTCAAGCTATATTTTACAAATAACTAACAATTGAAGATCTTGTATCTCGTCACATTGTGTTTGATGGAGAGTAACGGCCAATGCCGATGGTCATAATTTACTTCGTATGTGTTTTAACTTTCAAGTTGAGCATGATCCATATCCATGCTCCAATTTGAGGGGGAGTGTGGAAATATATGTAATTGTATTTATGTGCATCTGTGTGTTTTATACTCCCGTGGAGCATTGTATATTTCTCTCAAGACTAATGTATGTATGATAGTCATGAGACTAACACACACAACACAACAAGCTGTCATAGTCGTTTTCTCTCCTCTCCCTCTCTCTTTACCCTTTCTCTTCCACTTCTTCTATTGAACATGTTCAAAAAATGTGAGAATTTTCATGGTGATGACAAATATTGTTCTTGATAATTTCTCAGCTTGAGATTTTCTTGGGTGATTTTTAAATTTTGACAAGAAGTGGAATATTGTTGGGAAATTCTTGCTAAAAATAAAATTTTTTATTATAAATTAATAAATAATTTTAATATATAAGTATATAATGAGTTAGGTAATATTTTAAATAATTATTACATTAAATTAAGAATAATTTTGTAAAAATATCATGAAAAATTCAAACTGTTGATATTTTGAAAATCTTGTAGTATTATCACGATAATGTCATTCAATTTATATATTGAGGAATATTACAAGATTTTGAAAATCTCAACAATCTTTTTTGTCACACTAGTTTGAAAGCAAGGGAGAGTGAGATACTTGTTAGATACTCATGGCCCGTTTGGCACCATGGATTTGAGGAGAAGTGAGGAGAAGTGGATTCCATGATATGAATTCTCATCAATTCCAGTTCTTACCAATTCCAGATTTTCTGTTTGGCAGTCAAGATTTGGAGAGAAATCAAACATGAAGGAATGGACGGTGTAAATTTTAATCCCACCGTATGCCCACCGTATTAGCCTCGATTTTTAAATCCATGTCATTCATCCATTTTTACAGATCATTTTATACCAAGACCCAAAAAATAAAGCAAATCCACATCTAAAGTGGACCATAAAACAAGAAAAAATGGAGAGTGAAACCTTTATGATGCACAAAAGTTTTGGATTAAACTGAAATTTGTATGGTCCCTTCATCCAGGTCTTTGTGACCTTATCAACAAGTTGGATGGAAAATATACATCAGGTTGGGTCCCATAGTTAGGGACACATTATGGTGGGTCCCACGTTGGGAAGGATTTCTCTTCAAATCTCACCTTTTTTGGGGGATCTGAAAAAGGGCTAAAAGTGCCTTTTTGAGTTCTCTTGGATTCCTCTCAAATCCACTTCTCATCAAATCCATGGTGCCAAACAGAATAAAGCAACCAGTTTCTCCTCCTTTCTCCTCAAATCCATGGTGCCAAACGGGCCATCAATGCATGCATGCAATTGTCAAGCAATGTGACAATCTTTATTTATGCCTTTACAATAGAATGAGTACCTAAAGATGGCATGCCAATTGTGAAAAAAAAAAATATTGTGAATTCATCATGAAGCTGGTTTCCAAGTCACGTGAGATAGGAAATTGGTTAATTGTCTATTACATAAAAAAACAGGATTGTAGATTTGGTTGTTTGAATCAAATTAGAGTGTAAAGCATTGGGTGATGCTCAAAGTCACTTGAAGATTTGATGAGAATTGCATACTACGTGGGGTTTATCATTTGCTTGGTTCAGATTACGTGGTGTTGATTGCATTTGGTGGTTTATAAATTCCATCTGGCATTTAGAATGGATGGAAGGATTGGATTAATTCAGGTATTTAACCTTCCGGTCCTGGCTGGAGATATGGCAGAATTTTCTTGAGATTTCAAAGTTCATTACATCTGTGGGCTCAATATTAATGCATATGTTTTATCCACACCATCCATCCATATGCTCCCTTTATACGTGACATTCAAGTTGCAGATAGATATAGATGACCGGCATCAATTGTGAAATCTGGTCCGTTGATTACAATTTTAATGTCCACCAAATGCTGCTTTCACATAATATGGTGTTTTCCCTCAATGAAAGATTCAATTCCAAACTTGGGATTGAATGGCCAAAATCCCATTGTATTTTTAAACATAGAAGCTAATAATGGTGTTAATTCCATATAATGCAATGCAATGCATATTTCCAAATGGATCCTCGGTGTAGAAGAATCTCAGCGGTTGGTCATTATTTATGGTTTGAGCTAGAGGATGTGAATTCGAAGAATAACATGTGATGGACATAAGTGTGATTAAAGGCAAAAAGGTGAATATAATGTATTAGATATGTATTTGTAGGGCCATTTTAGGTAACGAAATGGGGCCATTATCAGTGATCCAGACCATTGGCCTGTTGTGCCCTGCCACAGGTTTATCATGCATCAGAATCTCTCAGTTTGAACAATTGTAGCCACCAATTTCAGGTTCATTTTTCAGTTGAATGCAGACCAGTGCACTATTTCTTCTGTGGACCATCTATTTGAAGGGTACAGATTGGAAGGTTTGGATCATCCGACTGAGGAGATTCGCAGATCACACACCATCCACGCTGGAATTCAACAGATGAATAGTTTGGATCACTCAACCATGGCCCCAACTGTTTAATTCCTCTTTTATGCAAGAATGACTGTGCATCTAAAAGAAGTGAAAGCACAGGTAAACTTGGGACTTGAGCAACTACAGGAATGGTATCAATGCATTATACATGCATGCATGCATTACCTTTCTCTTCCTTGCAATGCTCGCCATGCATAGGGCTGCACACGAGCCGAGCTAGCTCGAAAAGCTCGCTCAGTTTGGCTCGTCTAAGCTCGGATTGGCTTGGCTTGTGGAGCATTTCCATCAACGCCAAGATTGATTTTGAAAGTACATTCGAAAACGAGCCAAGGTCGAGCACGAGTGAGCTTGGCTCGAAGCTCGAAATGCTGGCTCGAAGCTTTATATATATATATATATATATATATATATATATATATATATATATATATATATAGATAGAGAGAGAGAGAGAGAGAGAGAGAGAGAGAGAGAGGATGCTATAGAGGAATGCTCACCTACGCACTTCTCGTGAGAGAACTCGTGAGCACTTTTTCTTGGCTCATCACACATGATGTGAACCCAAAATCTTGAGCTGTCCATGTGATGCAGCACCCCAAAAAACCCGTAGGGCCCATCTTTCAACTTGTTCTAGAACTTTGGTGGGCCATGAAAGAAGGAAACAGTTTCCTCCCTTGATTTGCCTCTTGCTTTCTGCTGCGGCCCACTAGAGTTTTGGATCAGGTTGTAAGATGGGTCCTAGGGGTTTTTTGGGGTGCTGCATCACATGGACGGCTCAGATTTTGGGCTCACATCACGTGCGATGAGCCATGAAAAAGTGCTCATGAGTCTCTCGTGAGAGAAGTGCCCAGGTGAGCATTCCTCTCTCACTAGTTTTTGGAATTTTTTTGGTCAGATTGGGGCTGGTCTGGGTTGGGTCGGGTCAGGTTAGATCAGTGGGTTGGGTTGGATTGGGTTGGATCGGGTCAGGTTAGATCAGTGGGTTGGGTTGGATTGGGTTGGGTCTGTTAATGCACTTTTTGTGGCATAGTGGTGCACCTTATTTGTCAATTACATAGGTTTATGAGTCTCGGTGTTGGTTCAGCCCAAAGAAGATGAAGACCGAAGACTCAAGTGGACATGCTGCATCAAGAAGAAATAGGTAAATGAGATGCCTTGGTGAGCCGTGAACCTTGAACCTAAACCAAAACCCAAACCTCTAGATGACTTAACCCAATAGGCATACTTTTAGTCATCTTAGATTGGCCTTAGGTGTCCCAAAAGACCACCCAAAGATAGGCCTTAGAGGTTGCATGAGCTACTGTAAACAAGACATATAAACAACAGAACTCATAGCTTGCCGACCGGTCTAGGCACCTGGCCGATCGGTCATTAGAGGCCATAAAGGGATAGCAAGGAAAACCAAGTCCCTGGCCATTTTCAGACCGATCTCCTGACCGGTGGACTGGTCTGTCTGACCGGTCGACTGGTCTGTCTGACCAGGTCGTGAGATCGGTCAACAGAGGGAAAAAATAGGACAGGCAACATACATCCAGTCCCAACCCATTTTCAAACCGGCCATAGCTCAATGACCGATCGGTCGGCAACTGGCTGTTTATGCCCATTTCCATCCGTTTGAGCTTTTGTTCTATATATTGGCAAATTGGTTTTGGGGGTTTTTAGAGAGAATTTAGTGTATTAAAAGCCACCATTATTGTTCATACTATTAGGCTCTAATCCTAACAATTCCAAGCCGTCTTCCTTGTGGTTCATCACAAGATGGAGCATCCGAAGCTCATATGAAGATGGACTTACTCTCTCTTGATCTCTAGATGTTTTAGGTACCTTGACAATAGGTAGATCATTTGTCTAAACCTCTCCAGAGATTCAATTAGGTGGAATTCCTCTAGGCAACCAAATCCTACTAGTTGTAGAGAATTCTCACTACCTCCCATCACCTTGGTCATCTCACGGAGATTAAATGTAAGGCGATTGATCGTTGGAGCTAAAGCCTTAGCAAAGCATCAGCAACAAGATCGGGGGAGCATCGAGGAGTTGATTGAAGCACGGGAGAGCGGAGATCAAGCAACCCAAGCGGCGCTGAACAAGGGGCTCAATCCGACAAGTAAGTGTCAAGTTTGAGAGTCCATTGCACTTTTTTCGTTTGTTGGATACAGTGTGAGAGTTTGTTTATAAACTCGATCCAGGTTTGTTTGTGAAACCTTGGCTCATTAGTTGAGCCTAAATTTCAGGTTCGTTTGTCGATCCTTGGCACATTTGTTGGGCCTAAAATCCAGGTTCGTTTGTCAAACCTTGACTTATTTGTTGGGTCTAAATAAATCTCCAAGGGGAGCCACTAACAGGGGTGCGCACATGTAAGTTGAGAGGTGAACCTGTAAAACCTCCGCTCAGGTTGAGAGATGAACCTGTGCAAAACCTCCGTGAAAAGGTTGAGCGGTAAACCCAATTTAATACCTCCAATATAGTGAAATTCGGTGTTCTCATGGGTTGGGAACGGTAACCAGGAGTGGAATAGACAAGTAGTCGAATCACTATATATGCTTGTGTTTAGAATTGATTTGAGCACATTGTTATTCTAGCATTGTCTATTTAATTGTTAATTATATAAATGCTTGAATGGAATGTGTGCTATGCATGATAGGTAGATTCTCATATACATCTTGTAATTTCACTTCTAGACTAGGTACTTAGGTAGTTATACCTTTTGTAGTCTAGACAATTGCAATTAGATTAGTAGCTCAACATGTTGTATCTTTATAATCTATGTGCTTAGGCTAGGTTGTTTAATTGCATTATATTTGCTAGCCTTTGTGATTGGACCCACTTAAGCTTAGAAGTTAAGCGTTCTTGCTTTAATTAGTTTATAACTGCTAATTAGTTTAATTAGGTAAGAAGTTTTCAAAAGGATTTTAAAACAGTCCTAATCACCCCCTCCCCCTCTAGGACTTAGCCGTAGTTCTAAGCTCCACTCTAAGCTTCCGCTCGTAGCATAGGGTGTCGTGTAAAATGATCCGACGCAATTTCAGGGTCAGTGGTTTTAGTCGGGTCAGGTCAGTGGGTCGGGTAGGGTTGGGTCAATGGGTTGAGTCGGGTTAGGTTAATGGGTGGGTAGGGTCGGGTTAGTGGTTGGGTAGGGTTGGGTCAGCGGGTTGAGTTAATTCAATTGTTCATTTCGTTTGAATTTGTTTAGTATCATGTTTTGTTTAAATTTATGATTTGATAATTATTGAATTGTTTAAAATATTATAGATTTGTGAATTATGGAATTGTTTAGAATTTTATATTATTGTTTAGAATAGTTTACACACATTGAGTTATGAATTGTCATTTTGTGAATTATTGTTTAGTTGTTTAGAATTAAGTTATGAATTTTGAAGACTTGAATCGTTGAGTTGTTTAGAATTGTAGGAGTGCGATTCACCTCAACCCATATGTTTAGTTGCCTATTTAATTTAATAATTTACCCACCCGTTTAAGAATGCATGTAGAACTACATTGTATTATCCAGTAACTATAACTCTCATTATAGTTATTGGTTAATAATGTTTGTGCTATATGTATTCTTAAATTGTCCAAATCAATGGACAATTTGATAGTATATCATGTACGTAAGTTACTTACACGATTTACATGCAGTCGGAAATTTGGTACGTCTCCCAATTTATTCTCCAATATATGGTTCTATATTGATTAAATGCCTTGTCTGTGAATAACAAATAATGTTGATGACATAAATCAATATAGAATTTTGCATATATTGGAGAATTAGGGGAGATACTGGCGAATTTTCGGCTCACATGTAAATCGTGTGAGTACAGTATATGATATATTACTAAATGGGATAAAAAGTAAAACTAAATTAATAGAGACTCTGAGACATTAGGACTTTAGCCTTCAGGAAATGTCTACATACAAATTAGAATGACACTGTTTTTTAGTTTTCTAATTATAAATGACTAGTGAAGAAGTACCAAGTACCCAAGATGTGTAGGCCACGCCTCCTCTACATGTAGAGGGAGATGATGAAAATGTCGGGGCTGGTCCGCTGGATCAACAGTTAAAGGGAAGAAAAGGTCAGCTATTTGGGATGATTTCTACGAAGAGACGAAAGTGATATGTTCGCATTGTAAGGCATCATTCAAAAAACATAAAGGGTTGGCAAAAACTCATTATACTAGACATCTTTTACAGTGTCCCAAGCAACCAAGAACTGCGAAAGGAGGCTAACAAATGCTCTCATTTTCTCCATCTGTAGATGATTCTCAAGCTAGCATTACGACTCATAAGTTTGAGAAAGAGAAGGTTAAAGAGTTGATTGCTCGGTTAATTATAATCAAAGAGAAACCATTGAGATTCATCGAGAGCAAAGCATTTAATGAATTATGCCGATACCTTACTCCTAAGGTTGAAAAGATGTCACGCATGACGGTGCAGAGGCAATGTATGAAGATGTATTCAGTTGAAAAAGCAAAGTTGAAAAAAGTGTTGAAATCAATGTCACGTATAAGTTTGATGTCAGATTTGCAGACGACGTTAAATCAGAGGAAGGGGTACATGTGATTGACCGCACATTATATAAATGCGGAATGGAAGCTGTGTAAGTCAATCATTAACTTCTACCATCTCTCCCCCCATAATGGCTTGGCAATCTCATATCACATTTATAATTGCCTTTTGGAATGGGGCATCGAAGATAAGATTTCGGCGATAACATTAGACAATACATCCATAAATGATGGTGCCATTTTTTACTTGCAGAATTAATTCAGGATGACCGACAAGTTATTCTTTGGCAGAAGAATATTCTAGGTTCGATGTTGTATACATATTCTAAATATAATTGTGTAAAAAGGGCTTAAATCAATTGACCCCACGATTGAGAATATAAGAGAGAGTATTAAATATATAAGGAGGTCACTTTCAAGACTTTGTATTTGGAATGAGATACTACACCGTTTGAATGTCAAGTCGCATAAAAACTTTGAAGTTAGATGTATGCACGCGATAGAATTCAACATTTAAAGTGTTGGATTTGGCTATGGAGTTGAAAATTGCATTCCCTGAATTCAAGGCGCATGATAAATCATATATCCGGTGCCCTACAAAAGATGATTGGATACGAGCTGAGCAAGTTCACGGGTTTTTGAAGGTTTTTTATGATTCTACGAAGATTTTTTCTAGAAATAAGTACCCTACAGCAAATCTATTTCTTCCATCACTTTGGAAGATTAAAGACAGCCTATACAAATTTGCCATCATCGGCCCGAATTTTCTACAGGCAATGGTTGAAGGCATGCAAGACAAATTTGACAAGTACTGGACTGATTTTTATTTGTTAATGGTAATGGCTGTTGTTCTTGACCCTCCGGGTAAGATTGCGATACTTAGTTTCATCTTCAAGAAGATTTATTCAACTGAAAAAGCAGCAAGAGAAACCATAAGTGTTCGTGAAGCGGTTGTAGAATTATATAACTTATATGTTTCTAAAATGGCCACCGGACAAGACACAGATCAAGCTAAATAACTTGAAGTTGGTTGTAGTTCAACTGCGGTTGATACTGATATGTTCGATGAATTCTTATCGGCGTATAAGGAAGAAAAAATGACAAAGAATACAACCGAGCCATAAATAGATTCGTACCTCAGCGAATCATCGTGAAGGTCGCGACCCAAGATTTTGATGTATTAGATTGGTGGGAGGCAAGAAGTCTTGAAGGAAAATACCCTACCCGTCGATGATGGTATGTGATATCTTATCTATTCCAATTACAACGGTGCATCAAAATCAGCATTTAACACAGGAAGTATGGTTGTCAGCAAACATTGAAGCTCTCTTACATAAAAAACCATTGAAGCGCTTGTCTGTACACATGATTGGTTACGGCCGACTTGGGGCAGTAGCAGTTTTGAAGCTGAGGATGAAGAGGAGGACGTCATCGAGTGTCTGGGAGAGATTATTCCTCCATCTATTTAAAGGAAGTTCATTTTTCATATTGTTTTTTTTTAACTGTTAAACAATTTTACACTTATGAGTTATGACTAATGGATTTACTGTTCTTCTAATTATATGTGATGTGTGACATGTGTCATTATATAATGTTCTTCATTCATATCATTAAATTTATGTAATTTTATTTTTATATTTATTGTTCTTTATTGTTCAAAATACTTCTCTTACAACAAAAGGGTGTGTAACAATGTCTTCAGATGATCCATCCACCAACATTTGGAATTACGGTTCCTAAGTCTACTCCTCAGACTCTAGACGAATGAAAATTCAATGCAATTTGTGTGGGGCCAGATTTGCAAACAAAATAAATCGACTTAGACTACACTTATCATGTCGGAGGGGGGGAGACACAAAACCGTATCCTAAAGCATCCCAGGAGGTACAAGAATTATTTCAAGCTCTCATAGACTCTAAGAGGAAGCCTTCTACCTTCTCCTCCACACCAAATACAACTGACCATAAGATATACCATAACAAGCATGTTACAATCAATGAAGAATTCAAAATAGAGAGAGTGAAGAGAATTAATAAGAAAGAAGAAGAGGAGAAAGAAGCTAGAATAAGGGCTGTGGAAGTAGAGCAAATAAAAATTGCCTTGAAGTTAAGCAAGGAAGAGGCAAAGGAATCTAGATATCAACGATGTCTACCTACTCGACAACATGACGCTGAAGCAGGGCCGAGCACAGGAAGCAAGAAGCCATCAAAGTTTATCTCCAGACTCGACTCGTTCTATAAGATATTGGTTATTAAGTATAGATCATCTCACAAAAAAAGTTTGAAAGAACTAGCTGAATCTATACAAGAACACGATGAAAGGTCTCCCCACCTTTTGATTCAGGTGAGGTTAATGAGCAACTTGGAGAAGATACTAGCTCGAGCACGGACGGATCTAATGGAGGGGATGAGTATTATGAACATAAGCATTCATCCTATAGAGTATTTTAAATTCATGAATGTATAAATTTTATACTTCGATTAAATACAATCACTAGTCACTAACTTTTAGTGTTTTATAATTAAACACATAACACTTTTACTTGTTTTAGTTTGTAGACTTGTAGTTATACTTTTAGTTGTTTTAGTTTGTAGTTAATAGTTATATACTTCTATAAAAAATAAAAATAAAAAGGAAAAAAAATACAAAGCTCGGCTTGACTTGGCTAGGCTCGAAAGAGCTCAATCGACTCAGCTCGAATAGCAAGCCAAGCTCGAGCGGCTGTTTTGAGCTCGATGGTCAAGCCGAGCCAAGCTCAAGCTGGGTGGGCCATTGATCAAGCCAAGCTCAAGTAGGGCCAAGCTCGGCTCGTGTGCAGCTCTAGCTATGCATTTACACTAATGTATGTGTATGTATGTATGTATGTATGTTATCACTGTATGCATGCATTGCATTTTCATTGACTGTTGTGGACATGGAAATGCAGAGCAAGTTCTTTGAGACATTTGCAGCTCCATTCACCAAGAGAGGCTTGTTGCTCAAGTTCTTGATATTGGGTGGTGGGTCCAACCTTGACTATCTCACCTCCACGGCCACAAGTGACATATTGCCCATCAAGAAGGGCCCACAACTCCCCCTAAGCTTGGGCCACGTGGCCAGATTAATTGGTGTGTGGCCCATATCATGGTTCCTCCTTCTATGATGTTGATGTGTGTATGAATGTTCAAATTGCAAGTAAGCCTAAATTCAATGCATTCTCTTATGGGTGTTTAGATGCTTATGAACCCATGGAAATGAATTTGATTTCCATGGAATATGACTTTTCCGCTGTTTGTGACAAAAAATATGGAAAGCAATTTCCATTTTGAAGGTTTTAATTAAAAAAAAAAAAAAAAGTGGATGTTGCGAAGTTCCGTCATTCTGTAGAACTAGGTTTCCTTGATTTGTATTAGGCAACTTGCATTTGTTAAGCATATAACTAGTGTTCGTTTTAAGCTAGGATCAAACTATGATTTTTAGTATGATTGGGCCGGCTCAGAGACACCTAACCAGAGAGAGACTCTCACTACTACTTTTCCTACATATTCATGTTCCCGTGGCTATCCAATCACTAGACCTGGAAGCGAACCCATTTATGATTCCAACAGAGAAGATTGAAGTGTCGATTTCCAAGGTTATAAGAGACTCCTCTCTTCCTTTGACCATTGACCTTTTAATATTTCCATGGAAAACTACACTCTGAACCAAATAACAAGATTATGTAGTTTTCCATTCGCTAAGGATTCCACACTCTCTATCCGAACATACAATGACATTAAAGAATTCCTTGAACTCTCTCATTAAGAGGAGAGGAGTGTAGGGATACTTCACATATCCTTCGAAGATCATATTGGCCTTGTTTAGGATCAGGGAATGAAAATATGAAATTGGTAAACTCATGACCTTGCCAAATTCATGGATTTGCATTGGATTTGGATTTGGAAAATCCAAAGTCCATAGTTTTGGAATCATGCTATAAATCCATGTTTTGGGGGAGCATTTATTGCAATGCCAGAGCATTTATTACAAGAGAATAACTTTTAATGCGTTTGAGAGAATCTCTCATTTTATAGATTGATGAGTTAGATGATACTCAAACAACATATGACACTTGATATTCAGGCACTCAGAAATTATAGACATTGAATAAATTAATTAGAATAAAATTGAGTAGTTTGTGCAGCCCATATTGCCAAGTCACAATCCCAAGTTAGGATTGGTTTGAACAATACTAATCTCTGATTTGTGGACACTTGTTTGTGGAAATAGGACTGTTGGATTTTTTCATTTTTAACCTTCTAAAGAATGCCACCAATTCAATAGTACAGGTAATCAAATAAGTCTAATTTTTGGTTCATGATACATCCACATGTGCTATTTCCAAGTAATTCCTAAGTGCCTACATAATCATCCATCACTCCCTGCCAGAGTGTCTACATTTTTCTCTTGTAGATTTGGCAATGCTTTAGTTTTCTTGGGAATTTGGCTTTGCCCCAAATCCATAGATCTTATGGAGACGTTAATTTGGGAAATCCACTGACTTGGCAATTGCCAACAAAAAAAAAAAACAGAGGAGATTTGAAATCCGTGGATTTCACAAATCGCTCAGGCCAAACAGTCCCAGTTTTTTCACAGGAAGATTTCATGCTTTCTCTCTCTCTCATATGAAATCAATAGATATTAGTAGCTACAGGTCTACAGATCCATTGAAAATGCAAAAGAAATGAGCATATAAATGCAACAAAACTCAATAGCAGCGCTTCCCAGTTGACAAAAAGAGGGAAGAAACAGCATGGATAGTCAGAACACAACAAGACCCTTTCATGGGTCAGACATATTTACATTTGGAATTTTGAAGCTCTTTTTCCTCTCTATTTCGCTTTCTCTCCCTTTTCTCTCTCTCTTCATTTTACTGTATAAGACTCCTACTTAGTGGCGAGCTGCAGGGCTTCTCAAGCCTCCCAAGTTCTCAAGCTTCTCCATATATGTAGATATCTTGTTAGTCACAATGTTTGGAGGCTTGCTTATGATCTTCCCATCGTCCGAGCTCAACATGTCCTCCAGATTACTTCCTGGTTCCGTCTTCTCCTCTGGCTCTTGATCTAAATTCCAACCCATAAAGTCTGAGAGCGTCATCGAAGAAGGAGATTCCGTAGGATTTGGCTTCTCCACCACTTCTTCTCCAAGATTCGCCGTCTTCACCGGCCCTGTGGTTTCAGAAAATGACACTTGTTTCTTTGATTCGGCCAGTGATGGATTTTGAGTGAGGGAGTCGGCATAGAGAACATCATCAATCCGAGAGGTGACGGTATAAGCTAAGCTTTCTAGTACTCTTGAATAGCACTCCAGAACAGATTGTCCGACGTCCTGCAAAACCAAGATCAATTGAATCTTTAGGATAGATTAGTGTTCGAAAATATGAGAAAGATTTTATTTATTTATTTTTATATAGCTTTCCTACTCAAATACTTCAACATGCAATAGTAGTGAAAATGCCATACCAGTGACATACCATGGCCTTTGATAAGGCAGTATGGATATGTGCAAAGATACTATCATGGACACAGTTTTAGGAAAACATAGATAGGGATATCGGTTTTCCTTCTAACATATGGGAACACGATTGTTATTAATAATAATTTAAAGATGGGACCATTAGAAAAAAAAAAAATTAAGAGCAAAAATCAGTCCAAACATGGTAAGATACATGATATTCATTTCTTTATATTTTCATATTTCATTCATATATCCTTACAATATATTTGAATTATGATCTTCGATAAGTGCACGCGCATGGGCAATGATAGGTCCGAGATTCAATCCACCCATTAGGAAAGAACCATTATATTGATGTCCTAGCCCAAGAATCAAGTTGATCTACTAGTCAGGTGGGCCACAGCTTTCAAAACAAATATAAGGCTCTGAAAAACTTGGCTGAAGTTTTCTAACCCATCCACATGTTCCCAGTATTGGGACCCACATACTGAGTGGAACTGGGCTTTATTCTAAATAGTTACAAAAATAGCAGGATAAAGCTCTAGTTGTATCCATGCCATGTCCTGTGCCTGTATTTGTATTCGTATCCTTTAAATACCACTACCAAGTATCATAGCCCATGGCACATTGATGCAGAACAAAAATCTCAATTAGAGAAGTTCTAAGCAAGAAATATGAATCACAGGGGAAAAAAAATGTAAAACATGTTTTTCTACTTTTTTCGAGTATTCAAAAACGAAAATGAAGAGTTTCAATGACAAGAAGTACCCATAAAGAGTCTGGGTCCTTACTCATACCTCGGTGGTAGACTCACAAGAGTTTCAACACAGAGGTCATGGGTTCGAGTACCCATTGTGGAAAATTGATTTCCAGAAAAGAAAAGAAAAAAAAAAAAAAAACACTCAATTGGAAACAATAGCCCATTGATGGGAAATCCGTTTCCACGTATTTTCAAACACGGCCTCTTCTCAATGTACAGTGTTCACATTTTTTGCATATGTGGTTTGAACATACTTCCAAATGCAACCTTAGGCATGGATGCCAGACCCATATCTGATATCTTGGTACATATGCCAAAATGTCACAGCCTTGTGACAACTCTTTCCACAGCATTGTAGTGGAAAGTATGATAAATAAAAATCTTTCTTCTTACCCGGTTGTATTGGATCTTGCTAATATCGAGGCAAGATTGAGGAATGCCAGGGAACCTATGCTTGAGAAGGAGCAAGATGGTCTCTGCTCTTTCCTCGAACAGCTCCCTCTTTTCCATGCTCACTGCTGATCCCCAAGAAGATTTCCCATCTTTGTTGTTCATCTTCCTCTTCCAGATGATGATGGACGCCTCAATCTTGTTCTTGAGCTCGAGGATCTTGTGCTCCGTCGAAAGATCCACTTGTCCGAGGAATAACTCAGGATCGAAGTATTCATCTGTAATACTCCGGTACATTGAATCCCCGAGGCTTGCCCTTCCATTCTACCCAAAAAGGAAAATTCAACAAGAAAAGGAGCATAATTCTGATTATCACGTAAAGATTTTGATACAGAGATAACATATTTGCAAAACCAACAAAGGAACAAACTGATCATGCTCGTAAACTAGTAAGAATGATAATGTTCTATCTGTCTAAAGTTGTTAGGCAGTCTTTGGATCAAGATTTGAAATATTGTCCAAAAGCAGCATGTATAGCCCAATAAATGATATGGCTGTATTGGCCTGATATAGAGCAATACAGCCCGGCTTCAGTGGTGTGAGATAGGGTACATACAAAACTAATTTTTAATCCTTGCTTTGGATGCACTACCAGATTGAATTGTGATTGGTGCAATAGAGAGAAAATGACCAATTGAAAATACCTCAACATTCACAATGATTAAGTAGCCCTCAGATCACAGTTCAATACCTTCACATCCAACTTGAAAGTAACACTGTTGAGACTCAGAGACTAGTCTGCCTAATCACTCGATATGAAATAGTAAGGACAGTAATTGCAATTTTGACATTTCCACTCAATTGAACTGATCTTTGCAATTCTACTAAATAGTGCATCCAAACACAGCCTTACAGACTTACAGTGTATTTGGTTGCACCAAATTGCATGAAATTTCATGATTAATCAGTCTAATATGGTGAAATTTTCATGATATTTATGAAACTTGGAGCAACCAAATTCTCCTTCAAGGAAAAATTCCTCATTTAGAGGACGAAAACCTTCTTGGAGAAGTGAGCTTATAATCGATATGGGCCCAACACAGAAACCTTAGTAAAGACGATCTCCTTCCTGTTATTTTTCCTTTTTCTTTTTTACCTTGGGAAGGGATTCAAGATAGTTCTCGGGGATTTCCATTTCCGAGAGAACCTGAGCATTTATAGCCATAGCTGCTTTCAGCACTTGGTTCACGGAATCCTTTTGGAACTGCAACCATTTTCTCGAGACATCAGAAAGCCCTTCAGGCGGCACTTTAGCAGTGGGAAGCCACCATTTATCACCCTGTCGCTGAGAGTTCCCTTTCTCGGCCTCGTCGGCGTCTTTTGACACATACCAGAATTCATTCTGGTCTTTGAAGTTGTCCAGGTATTCCTGATTTTAGCAAAACCACAGAATGGGGGAGGAAAAGAAAAAGAAAGAAAAATCTTTCAAGTTCACATGGAACAGTGGGCTTCTATCTTCAGGCAATCACATAGAGACTAGTCAGTATCTTACGATAAGCATTGCGTCGAGTTTACGCAGAGCAGGGATGTTCATGAGAAGATCAGTCCTTTGGCGGGTCACCATAATCTGTTACATAACAAAGATGGAGAACTTAAAATTCACACAGCATCCACATTCTGGGGTGGTAGGAGCATTCTACCCATGTGCAAAATGCAGATGATGGGATCTGCTCCAGCCGCAAAAAGGACCAAAAGCATACGATGAAAATGACCCAAGATGCACGGAGTGCTCGAGAGGAATAAAATGGTAGGGTCCTGTTCTACCCCAAGCTTACCGATCAAAAAAGTTAGTTTTAGCCGGCTGCTCGCCATCTAGTCTGCAGATTGTGGGATATCTAACTGCCCCTTATGGAGCTTTATGAATTCTGGAATGATTGAGTTGGTGAAATCGTGGAAAGATAAATGAGTACAGAAAGGGAAGTTTTCTTTCATCACCTCCATGCTTGTTCCATCCTTGGCTGTCTGTTGGGAAGGAACGAACTCGACAATGTGATCGGTGACAGATAGAAGCCAGTCAACCTCTTTTCTCCACCTTGCCTTCCTCTCTGCGGACATGGGCTCCAGACGCCATTGCTCACCAAACACAGAAGCTGCACAGAATTCGGAAAGAACAACAAAAGGAACCCATTAAATTTCCACAATTTGGGCTCATACCCATTAAAGGAAATAATGATCTATATAAAACTGTAAAATAAGGGTGTGTTTGGATACACCAAATTAGAAATTTTGTGATATTTAGTGCAATCAAGAACACCCTAAAGAATGTAATATAACAACATATTTGAGTTTACCAGTTAGAAAATAAGCTAGGTGGTATATTGAGAAAGGAAATCTGAGGCTGTGTTTGGATTCACTATTGAATTCTAATGCGACTTTTAGGTTCATTTATGATACAGAAACAATTGTAATACATCTATCTTCCTTTCAAACCCAACTTCAAAGAAAACTAGTTGCAATTTCCATTTTCATCAAACAAATCATCAAATCATTGTAATTCAATTCTGCATCCAAATGCAACCATAACTAACACTTTATTGGTCTATAACTAGCAAAAAGAATCACCAATTACACGGGGCATGTAGATGAATGTGGTATGATGAAGTTTTTGGGAATATAATAATGGAGTAGATGAACAGAGACCGATGATACCTGCAAGGTTGGTGATGGCATTGGACAAAGCCAAAGCTGATGACACACCCTTCCCTCCACCTGACATATCTTCACCCAAAAGCAACTTTGCAAACTTTTCCTTCATCAACTCCATATCTGAAGCAGACCCACAAAAAAGATATACTTAAATCAAAATTACAAGTTTTTGAGCTGCTATGTGTGCCCACCCTGATTGATTTGCATATACCCATTTTCAAATTTCAAGACTGAAATAGCATATTACACGCATTTCCAACTTTAGGGACTGAAATAGTTTTCTTTTGAACTATTTCATTCCCACTCGAGAGAGAGAGAGAGAGAGAGAGAGAGAGAGAGAGAGAGAGAGAGAGAGAGGGTGTGTTTATGTGCCCACGTGAAATTTCAATGCATGAGGAGCTGATAAACATATGAAAAACATCGAATTGTTTGGATTGCAAATATAAATAGCCATAACCAACCAAATCATGGTTTTTTCGCATTATACATTAGGTCGTCTGTATGAGAAGCAGGCATTCTTCAAGGCATTCTCATGTAGCATTTTAGCTGACATTTTGAAAGGCAAAAACCCATCCATTAGATTGTACCCTGCTTCATAAGATTAGACAATAGAGAGGGCCATGGTTAAATGACTCGGTGACTTGACCCAACTCATCCGGCCATGAGTCGAGCCGTGACTTGCCTGAGTTGAGGCTGAATCGGCCTGAATCACCTGAGCTGGGGTGACTTGGGGTATTGAACCAGATTGGGTCCGACCGAGTCCAAGTCGACTCGGATGAGTCGCATCAGACTCATCCAAGTCTTAATACCATGGAGAGAGTTGATCCCCAAGGGCCGAAACCAGAATTGTTTTTAATACAATGCAGCTTTGACCTAAGGTGCATTTGAGTTTCATGTAATTTCAATTAACTTGAATCTCATTTAAGTTTCAGATGCACAAAGTTACAATATCTGATGTGTTTTCAAACTCCATATGATTTATCCGAAATGCTAGAAGACAATTGAAGACCATGGCTTACCCAATTCATATGTTGGATTTGAATTTCATCTAATTCTAGACAGAAATGCCAAGGCTACTTGCAAGACAAGGCTTTCTAATCCTGTTTCTTGCTCCAGTGTTGATGTGTATGTGAGATCTGGGCTGTTCATCATGAGGGACCCGGAATGTGCTGTGGGTAGAAAATAAAGACTAGTCCAGTCATCAGGTTGGAAAAGCAAGTACAAGACAAATGGAGGATAAAATGGATTGACCGACGGTCCACATTAAACACAAATGTGTGGTCCATCTAATGACGAGACCGGCCCAATTTCCCCATCATGGCACATATGCAGTAAGGCCACCTGATGGATGGCCGGGCCCCATGGGTGCATTCTGCACAGCAAGTAGCCTTAGCATGCCGCATTTCTGAAAGGAAGAAACTATATGTAGTTCTAGGCCACAACTTGCCAGATGGTCCCTGGTCTTTGCCACCCGGTCCTCCACCCTCCTTGCTCAGGCGCGACTTGGGGGCCTTGTCTGTCTGCTTGAGGGTGGACCCAATCTGTTGGTTCTCCAACGCGCTGTCAGACCTAGCCCCCATGCTCTTTGACAACAAGTTGCTGTCCACCGGTGCGTCGCTACCTCCGCTCTCCATGATCAGGCTATGCGTCAAACGCTCGGGAAGCTCGTAATGCATTTTATGGGAACCCGAATTCTGAATGCTGTGTTCTCGTTCCAGAACTCGAACCATTATTAGAATCCAACCGCCGATTTAAAAGATATAGGAGGAAGAGAGTAGGCCCATGTAGTAGGACATGACATTTTTTTTTTTTTTGGGGGGGGGGGGGGGGGTTGTTTGGAGAGAATTCAAGAGAGAGATGGAGAAAGAGGAGGATCCCAATTCCCAAATGATTTTTGGAGAGAATGAGAGAAAAATGGTGTGGATTTTGGAGGCTGGTTTTGTTTTGGTGGGTTGAATTCCGCCAAAGAGGTAGATTTTTTTTTTTTTTTTTTCTTTTTCTTTTTTTAACTTTTTTTTAATCAATGAGATGTGGGGTGCATGTTTGAGGATGGAGAAAAAATGTAGTTTTTTTTTTTTTTTTTTTGGGTGGTATTTTTTTAAGGGTGGAGAGGATTGGATGCTGTGGTTTGTTTTTGAAAGTCAAGGGTGGCAAAAAACCCGGGAAATCTCTCTCTCCTGTAAATGACTAAAATGACCTGGGTTATAGGTATGAGGTATGATACAATGCTAGGGCCTTTTGGGGTTTTAAGTTTCTAGAAGTGGGGCCGAGGATTACAGTGATCCAAACCGTTGGTATGTGGTTGTCACCATGGATGGTGGATGCACCAAAAATTGCCCAGATTGTAAGATCCCAGCTGCATTTTGTCTGGCCTTTTTCTTGTGGTGAATGTGCAGTGTTGCTGTATTGTCTATCTTAACCGTCCATTTCTGGCTCCCTATTGAAGGTTCATGATTCTTCTAGACATGGGGCCTTTCTGTTTCATGGGCCATCCACAGAGGGACCCAAAATATCAACTGTTTGGATCACCGAACAGTGGGCCCCACTTGTGGTGTATAACCTTTCGGGCTCAGTATTGTATAATACATTCATAGAAATTTTAGTGATCTGATGAGCTAAGTGATGGATGGATAAGATTGCTAACATTGTCCAATCAGTTTGATTTTAAGGCTATGATTTGTCCATAATTAGGTCCTTTTAACGGTCCAATTTAATTGGTGAAATCAGACGGCTAGGATGGTCTGATCAGTTTGATGTTTAGGCTATTCTTCATCCATGTTGGGGGCCACGGTGTGGACGGCCAGGGATGATGTACATGTATGCCACGTGTACAGCGACTCATAAGTGGTGAGAAACGCACACCAATCTAACCCAAGTCAATGGCTCTCTTGCAATTCCAGTGTCTAATGAATGGCACTTTTGTAAGAATACATAAGGACTTGTTTGTCATTGTAAAAAAAGTCAAGGATACATTTTTCTCTCTATCGTGAAAATTAGGGCTTTTGACTTTCTGATTTTGGTCGGTCTAAATTTGAAATGGAGGAATTGGAAGAGAAACTGACCTATCAATAGACTGCCCTGATAGCGTGACACGTGTCACTAGATTTCAGTTAAAAACGCCCTCTCAACCATCAATTCCAACCGTTAGTTGAGTTAAAATGAGCTGGAATTCCGAAAATACCCCCGGAATATAGCATGAATTTTGACCGTTATAACGGAATCCCGGCCATAAATAATAAGAAAATATTGGCACTAAACAGGTTGTATTTGGGAAGTTATTTGATACTCTGGCGGCGTACGATACGTGATACGCAGGCGCTTTTAATGGTGCACGTGGCATACATTAACTGAAATGATACTGGGTAAGTTGTGGAAATCACGATATCTCCAAGTTACAGTCCAAAACTTAGAGCCGTTGCACAATCCTAGTCTCCAATTTGTAGACACTCGTTTCTTGAAATAAGACCGGTGGATTTTTTTCATTTTTAACCGTACAATAAATGTCCACAAATCTGATAATAAAATAATCAAATAAGTATAATTATTGGTTTATGAAACATCTAGACTTTCATACATAAATTGGACGGTTTAATTTGAATTATATGCATCCCACGTAAGCAATTTCAAAGTAATTTATAAGTGCCTGCCTATCATCCATCACAATCCGCCAGAGTATCAAAGTTTTTCTCAGTATATTTTTTACGAGGGAAAAGACTGCAGGCGGTGTACCGATTCCATCTTCCCACCG
This sequence comes from Liriodendron chinense, assembly GCA_003013855.2. NCBI lineage: Eukaryota > Viridiplantae > Streptophyta > Magnoliopsida > Magnoliales > Magnoliaceae > Liriodendron > Liriodendron chinense. The sequence goes on along the minus strand of PVNU02003892.1, from coordinate 813,113 downwards.
GCCAAACAGGGTGGGGGCCAGTAGTCCAACACATGTTTCAAAATGGGAGTTTTAAAAATACCATTTTAAAATGATTCATGGATTCGGGCCCACAGTCTTTGGACGGTGGGAAATACGTGGGTGTACAGAAAGAAAGGGAAACGATATGGTGTTAAGACCTTTTTTTTTTTTATCTATTAGCATTCGATTTCATATGCATTTACAAGACCCAGATCATTCTCTAGTGGGCCCTACCTTGGTTTAGACGATCCCAGTCTTCAACCTCCTGATTGGAGCTCTGAAGTATTACAAATGGATGGTTGGAGGGAAAAGTGACTGATGGTCCACATTCAGTGGGCAAAACCCATCAGAAGAATGCTCTGAATCTAATGTGTGGCCCATACAAGAGGATTTGTATGACAGCAGAAACTAATATGCATCAAACGCTTGTATGTCTGTCATATGTACACTGGACTGTGTACGTACAGATCAGCATACTCTGCCAGTATATAAAATCAATTCCTCTCATTGAAGAGAAATGCATTGATACATTGGCAGAGTGTGATGGATGATGCGCAGGGAGTAAGAAATTACTGAGAAATTGCACAGGTGGCATATAAAATGAACCGTCCAAACTATGGGTACCAGTTTAGATGTATTATGAGCCAAAAATTACTTTTATTGGGTCATCCAACTATTAGATTGCCAGACATTTATTGGACGGTTCAATCGTCTTATTTCCAGATAAAAGAAAAAAGTGCCCACAAATCAGAGGTTAGGATTCTTCTACCAATCTGATTTTTAGACTGTAATTAAGCTGGCAGTGGATTCTACGATTTAGTCAGTTTAACTTAGTTTACAATTTCTAATTGCCTGCATATCAAGTGGCATACAGAGCCAGAGTAAAAAATAACTCCCCCTAGTTGAAACCCCAGGTATTATTGGATCTGGAAGTAAATTAAAGAAAAGGGGAGGGATTTTAACTTTTCTTTCTCAACCTTTACATTTACTGTAATTTCATCGAATTTTTCTTCATTTTTAACAAAAGATCGATCAAACTGAAACCCGTCATGAGAAAGGGACTCCAATGCAAGGAATGTAAAATACACATTGATCTTCAAGAGATAATCATACAATATCTGTCTTTGATTTGAGAAGGGACTACAAAAGCAATAGACAAGCTATGAATTGATTTCATATGAATTTGACAGCAAACAGAAAATACATAGATATATGCAGTAGGTTTAACCATAAAAGCTTGCTAACAGCCACCCACTGTAGTTGGTTGACCATCAGACATGCTAACAGCAACGTTTCAACAGGCGTTGTGAGTCGAAGAAGCCGACGGTTGTGGTGAGTGCAGAGCACCTGAAGAACAACACACCCTGCCAGAAGAAATGCAAATGAAGGCTACCGATAAGAAAGCGACAGCCCAAACGGGGGCATAAGAAGTTACAAAGGGTGGTTAACATTAGAGCCCGCTAACGACAACCCTTTAAAGATGGAATGGATTCAAGAAGCTGCAGTGGAGTAATGATGATCATCTACGGACTGTAGCCCCTGATTGGATTGGAAGAGTCGGTTGAGAACTTTTGCTGCAGCATGGAGTTAATCATGGGACTGGATAGTGACAACCTTCCAGCATTCATAACCTTTCAAATGATAGATTAGAGGGCCCTTGAGAAGCTTCCTGTAGCAGTTGACCAAAGCCTACTATCGGCAACCTTTTAACAGATAGGATGAGGGGCTTGAAAAGCTTACTGAAGTCCCTACCCCGTCTGATTTCCTGCCCTCTGCCCCTTTGCCCGGTGACTCACACCCACTGAAATCAAGAACACGTCGCTCTATCTGGAAAAAAGAACAACAATAGTAAGGCATCAAACTAGGGCACATGTCGATTTTTATTCTTTTGGAGATGGAGCACATGTAGTTTGGTTGCATGATTCGTGCACTGGTAATTTTTCACTGTGATGGTTTTTGGATTTGCTAAGATTAGCACCCAAAGTCCACTGGCACGTCTTAAATTTAATTTCAAATTCTGATTGATTGGCTTGTGAGTTCGGCCAACTCTATTTTGGATAAGCCCACACATGCACACATCAGTGCATGGTGAACACACATTTTTTTTATTACACACTGCACTCACACCCCACACGCACTCACACCACAGTGGGATTTCCCCAGAATGGGTACTCGAACCCATGGCCTCGCGTTGAAACTCTTGTGAGTCTACCACCTAGGCATGGTAAACACACGTAGATGTACCCACACAACACAGATTTTTTTGCATGATTTGTGCAAATGGTGACTTTTCAGTGGAAAGACAGGTTTTGGATTTTCCAAGATAATCATACCAAAGTCCACTGGCATGTGTTAACTTTGATGTTCAGATTCTGATTGATCAGCTTGGAATTCAACCAACTCTACTTTGGATGCCCATACATCAACAAATGGTGCAGACAGATGTATGCATGCATGCAGGTATGTGTGCGTGCAAGGTAGTCACAACACCAAATATAGACTATTGTTGCCTACTGAATAGGTAGAAATTTCACAAGGAAAAAAGAAACTGAGTGAAACTGAAGAATAATTTCATGTCGGGAAAGTAATATAATAAATAAAATCCTGTAAATCAACAGCAATATGAAACTAAGTAGCAAATACATGCATAGATGATATGGAAGCAAATCGTACTGCAGGTACAAAAAAGATATCTAACATAAGAATCAGATATAATGCCTCATAAAGCATACAAAAACACCACCAGCCATAACCTTCATAGTAAATACAGGCTGTCTGGTCTTAGAATTAAAGAGCTCTTTTAAACCTGCATGTGACCTCTACATCTACATGCTCCACACCTGCCAATTTGGTATGTGTGAGCCATTGTAGTCACGCATGTATGCCATGTTAGATGACAATGCCTAAAATTCCTCGCCAGGCACTTCTATAGTTGCACGAAGCATGGAGTGAAGCATATGAGATTCAGGTGCAGGAATGGCAAAGCATCTGCACCATGGGACCCAACTAATGCAATCCAATGCCCCATATACGTCAAGTTTGGCATATGTGACCACATTAGTGATGCGCATGGAGAGGTGCCGTGGGCTAAGCGAAGGTCCAATAAAAAACCCAAGGACAACCTAATACAAAAGATTTAAAAAATTAAAAAAAAAAAAAAAAAAAACCCAAGAACACAGACAGGATTCCAATAAATTAGATTTCATAAAGATTGATGAGGAAGTTTGTGGGGGTTAAGAGAAATAAGGAAACGTGCACGCCCACACACAAACAAGAACACTCATTTCCATTTCCACTATGCTTCTCGCACGAGCATTGAGCACTAGGTGGTGGGTTAAGTGCAATGTTTTACCTAAATTGCCAACCCCCAGCATTTTCTGTTCCAAATCTTGTGATCTGGATTCGGGGTTATTGCAACCCGGATTGTTATTTTTACCAATCCAAATTATGGTTGTATACTCTTAGTGTTGATTAAGTTGTGATGTAAATTTATATTTAAAATGCACATATTGATACTTAATGTATGCAATGGCATGCATATAATATAATATTACACATGTAGGATCTATCACAACATTCATCATTTCATATCAATGTTTTAAATAGCTACGCTATGTAGCGTGTAGCTTATGCTATGTAGCGTAGCTTAGCCTTAACGCTATGTAGCTCATGAAAATAGCTTAAGTCACGTGTAGCCTACGCTACATGATAATTTGCATACGCTACACGCTACATAAACTAGACTACACGTTAAGTACCTCACATGATAAGTTATTTTTCATTACAACATTAAAATCAAATAATATTTTCAATGATTTGTAACATTTTTCTATTTTCAATATTTAATGCTTTTAGTAAAAATAATAATATAAGCAACAATATTAAATTAGTTTTGTTGCCCTTTCTTTACCTTTATACTTAATGATTACACTTTTCTATTACTTTAAGTCACGTTTGGTTGCACCAAATATCATGAAAATTTGTTAAATTTCATTATTAATCAGTCTAATTTGGTGAATATCATGGAATTAGTGCAATCAAGAACAACCTTAATAAAAAATCTAGAAGTAACGTGTAGCTTACGCTACACACTATGTAGCTTACGCCTCACGTTTTAGAGGGGTGAACGCTACGCTACATGCTATTCGCTATTTAAAACACTGTTTCATATATAAATTACAATATCAATTTGTATATAAAGGGACCCTACATGATCCTACCCCTAGAGTAACATGTACTGGGGAAGTAGAATGCTGCGTACCAGTTCCCCTACCACATACCAGAGTGACTCACAATCTATGTAAACCTTGGGCAAGTGACTAGGCAATTGCCTAGTCAGTCAACAATCATCAAGACTAAGAATGGCCCCCGTGGAAATAGCTTGAGCACAAGGTTCCAGGTGCATAGGTGTATATGAGGGCTGTGAGGGGCAGCCAAGCTAGACAATATGAATATCGACAATAGGGAGAAAATAAAATAATTCTTCAAGAAAAGTACAAAAAAAGGATATAGAGATCATACCAAGGCACCAGGTGGCAAAGAAATAAGATTTTCCACCTCATTGTCGAGGAACCGATTATCCTCTTCAGATGGAATTTGATGGCATCTTTCATTTGCATGTGAATCCGCCACTCCAGTATCCCCACTTGCAAGAACCTCCCGAGCCTCAGCCAATGCGGAAGCAGACTGTTCATTTAACTGCCTCATCAGTCCAATGGCATCATAGGTTCTTTCTCCAGGACTGAAGAAGTATCCTATCTCCTGCAAGAAATTAGATAAGGGGAAAAATTAAAAAGAAAAGAAAAAAACAATCAATGAGTGCTCGAAGGAGAAAAATGATTCCAGTGAGTACAACAAAAACCCAAATTGTAACCTGCCCCAACATCCACCATGCAGAGCACCACCCTCTGTAATCAGAACCATTCACTGATAGGGGCCAGAGGGCCCTGCAGTGCAATGGTGGAAAGTTGCACTGACCAAAATATCCTAGCTATCCAATCTCTGGCCTGAATATGAACTGTTAAATAGAAGTGGCCAATATTCCGCATGACTGACAATTAGGATCTTATGATACATGTTAAAAATTTCTCATGCTCAACAAGTCCTGTCAGGTGAATGGTTTCCACATGTGGTGGAGATTAGAGGATGTCACAATATGGGCCTCTCTCAGGAATCACCTAACTAGTCTACTTTTCACCTATCCAGTGAAATAAGAGATCCAGCCAACTCCGAAGTTTTCCTCACAAAATCAACCATATGATAATTGAAGTGGGTCATGCCAGTGTTTTAAATAGCAAATAGCATAGCGTTCACCCCTCCGAAGTGTGATGTTTGGACTTTCGGTTACTCATGGAAAACCAGATTTGCAGCTTCAGAGGGGTGAACACTACACTACACGTAGTTGATCAAGTCATTTGGATTATTTCACGTACATCACATATTTCTATACATTTTAGAGAACAAAACTACATGTGTAGTACCTCAAATGATATGTCTGTATCAAATCTCTGTCCTCGTAGAAGAGAATTCATGAACCAAGGTGACTTCCAAGCTGAAGGAGACTCAATACCTCTTTTGATGCTAGGGGTGTCGGCAAAGCTGTTGCAAATACAAACAGATGTCAAAACAAGTAAAAAGCACTATTGCGGACTCCACAATCTTTAGTAATGCGATACACATACACAATAATGTACCATGCACATGGAAACAAAACGTTTGAACCATAATGTTCCTTAATTTTAGGCGAAAGAGTAACAGCACTCATAAATGTCAGTTCAAAAGTTCAATGTTTACAGAAGTACAGTGCCATTTGTCAGGTGAAGTTTCCATTCAATAAAAATAAGAAGGTAAATTTTTCATTCCACAAAGCCAAACCCAAATAGCTGGGAGAAAGCTTTGATGATGGTGATGAGAAAAATGCTACCAGTGTAGATAATGTGAAATATGCTACAGACTATAAGATGGAAAAATGGCAATCACTTGCAATGTCGCATAAGCTGTCTCACATGCTGAATCAGATAAATGTAAATGGTAGAAAACTCACATATTATATTCTATAATGAGCTTTGCTTAAGTGCACACGCATGTGCAACAAGCTCATGTATATGCCACACGTGACAGGATGGCATATGTGTGCGAGATCCAATCCATTCTTCAGGATGGTCCGACCTTCTACATGTTTTCCCAAAAATAAATCTAGTGTGCTCAGCATGTGGGCCCTAACATTGGAAACAGGTGAATGGGTTAAAAAACTTAGCCAAGTTTTTCCGAGCCATACATTTGTTTTGCAAACTGTGGCTCACCTGACCAGTGGATCAACCTGATTCTTGGGCTAATATAGACAATGGCATGACATATTTATATATCGATAAGATTTCAATGCATCAAAGCCTGAATAGTGGCCTAATGCACTATAATTGTATGAGTGTGGCCCATATTTCAGTGATCCATAAAGTTGATGATGGAAACCATCATGGATGAAATATGCACAAAAACTTATTCCAGATTGGATGATTCTGTCCATCCCATCTGTTACTGTAAATTCAGATTGTTGTTGTGTTATCTCCCTAATCATTTATTTGTGGGCCACTAATCCCGAGGTTAGAATCATCTGATTTGCAAGATTTTCTCGGCATGCCCATTCTTGTGGGTCCCATCATATCAAGGGTTGCAATCTCTGAAGTCTCAACACACGCCCTACACAGATGAACTGGCACATCGGGACCCTTCACGTTCTGATGCATCAAGACCATATAGTTCCTCATAGAATCTGTATAGTCTACATAGTACACAACTATAACATCTATATCATTACAATTAACAGTTTATCCTGCATAATCAGTACCCAACACTATTTTTCACATTAAAGAAGCTTGACTGAATCAGAGAAAGTATCCATTGTCTAAGAAAGTACACCATAACTTCACACATATCATGACCAGACTCTATCTCAGCCAATAGCATGATTGAGCTTCTCCAAGTTGAATGATTGAGGTGCCAAACAAGTCATCTCACATGGAAGCAATATGATTCAAACATACAAATTTAGATGAAATTCAGACCCCATGGAAAGTTCAAAAATATAGTAGCATATGGTCCTTGATTAAATTGAGAAAACAAAAGTCTTTATATACAACAAAAGAAAATAGAACTTACTAAAAAAAAAAACAAAGCAAAGGTGAAATATGTACGAGGCTTACATGCTAATGTTTTCGAAGTCATCATTGTTAGACGACCCAGCTTTCTCATATGTAACCTGTAATGGAGGAGGGATTAAATGGCGGTCATGCTTTCCTTCACCAAGATTGGGAGAAAAAAGGCCGGAAAAACATGGATCAACTGATGAAGATTCAGAATGGCCATTTATGTGATCGGGGTTTGACGTAATATCCAGTTTTCTGCAGAGCTGAGTTCTCAGAGTCCTAGCACCACTATTCAAGGATCCATTTGTAGGATTCCGGTCTTCGGGAGGGGAAAACAAAAACAGGTCATTTGTATCGTGTTCAGCAAGGACTCCAGTAGGATTCTGCAACTGAGAAAGAAAAATAATGACGTTAAATTCAAATAGAATAATTCCTCTTGAGCAGGGAAAACATTTCCAGAACCTGAACACTCTTATTATCAATTTGGCCAAAACATTGGTTTAGTTTGCCAGGATAAGTTTTGGACTGTTTTCAGGCTTGCTTTTTGCATTGGAAATTTTAGGAGGTTTTGAGGTTTCCCCCAAAAAAAATACCTTCTCCAATATTTTTGGGGTTTAAAATGTGTAAATCCCAGTTTTGTTCCTCTTATGTACCAACCCATAATGCAGGGGTATCCATCTTCTTTTCTTCTGCTATTTCCAGCAATGTGGTCTACAAGGTGTTCATCTAAAAAAGAAGACAATTTTCTTACAGTTGATCTCTGCTAAACAATTAAACTATTGATGTATGGTTTATGTCTTTATGGTAGAGGATGTGTGACATCATGCATGTTATGCAATGTTTTTTAATTACATTTTTTACCAAGGAAATCAGATCCAATGTTGTTGAATGGTTGTATTTTATGTGTTAATATGTTATATTTGAGTTATTTTTCTATGCTAGCAAGCTTGTCAGTGCTGTATGAACTAGACTGTTTGTGAATTTTCCTTCTCCAATAATGGGGCCAAAAGTCACGCTAAAGTGCAGTGTGGGCGATAATTGTATTGGCACGTGACGTGTGAGTGTTTGATGCATCGACAGGCTCCCTGCCAGGGATATCAATGAATACCCAAATCCGCGTATCAAACCTGATTTAATCAGAGCTGGATCCATGTTTTGGGCCCAATTAATTAGGTTTGGGTCCACAGACTCAGATAAGATTAGAAACTGGGTCAGACCAGTACCAAATATACTTTTTTTTAGTTTTAATTTTATATTTATTGTTCAAAATACAAAAGGCATGCTTCTGGTAAAGACTCAAATCCAGTTTTGGATCCAAACTTGAATCTTGAGTTGATCTTAGATCTGATTCTGGATCAAACCCCACTCTTGGACTCCTAATTTGTGATTGAAATTAGACCTGACAGGACCTGATGGGATGACCGAATCCAATCATATTCGGATTTGGTACCTTGTATGTGGTACCAAATCCAAACCCAACATGACCTGAAACCAATTCCCATGGTCAGATCCAGATAGAGGTTTAACAGTATATCCAAACCACTCGATAGCCCCACTCCTTGTTATTTGGTTATTCCCTGTAGTCAGTCTGATGGTGGTGCATTTGATGGTGCCACTTGGATGCCTGTGTTTATTATCTGGTAGGAGGGAATTCATCTCTAGGCATCAACTGTTTACAATTTTCCCTTGTAGGTAGCATGCAACAGTCACGCTAGCATGCAGCATGGGACGTGGCCGTGTTGGCCTGTGGTGTTGTCTTGATCATGTAGAGTTCATGGCTATTTTGTGCAGCCAATTACTGGACCATTAACCGTCATGTGCGTGGGGCATGTGTGCAATAGTTGGGCTGGGACGAATATTGGGTGGGACCATGTTGGCATGTGAGTTGTGTCAATGGGAACCTCTGCCAAAGCTGGTTCCAAGAGCCCAGGTAAGGCTGATGACTGGTGAGCAGCTGAGCATAAATGTTTTTATCCAATCTACCATATAAAGGCTAACCCCAAACTTCTAGGAGAAAAGCTAAGATGATTATGATTGCATTCTTTACAAATTTTTACCCTGTTATTTTAAAATAAAAATACAAATCATTTAGTATGTTTGACAAAGGAAATGACAAAACAACCAAATGTTCCAGTCCACAAGAATACCAAAACAGCCATCTAACAAAACTGATAACTATGGCGACAACAAACTAGTACAGGCACATGAAAAAACATTTTCCTCACAGCAAAATGAATAGAACCAAGTCTTTTTTTCTTCCTTTTTCTTTTCTTGAATGGTGAACAGAACAAAGATATTGGCTAGTAAGAAAACAAAAAATGACCAAGACATGCATTAAACAGTAGCAAGAAAAGAAACTAACTCGGATAAAGAACATTGAAAGTTACACAGACAAATGCTACATGGGACATTTGTACCGTTGTTTTAGTCATACTTGCAAATCTGATACAACAACCATCAAAACCAGGACACTAACAGACTCTCACAGAAGTCCAAACAGGGAAAACTCGAGTAAAAGAAGAAAAAGAGACTATTTATACAATACTTAAAAATTCACAGACATCTACAAAGGAAAAAGGTTTCCTCTGAGTAAGATGTCATGGGAATAGATGTTATATACTTTTTCACAAAATAACTACCCAACAAGTAGTCGCATATAGGACAAGAATAGTTAGGCAAGTTAGGCATTTAGCAAAACACAGTTCTAAGGCCAAAACATCACATAACTATTATCAGGCACTTGAAAGAGCATCCATGAAGCTTAAGCCAGGAGAGAGTGACTGTTATAGTAGAGTAATAATGCTGAGATGTAGATATAATTCGAGGCTTGTTATGTAGCAGAATAACCATTGTAAGAATAAGTATACGGAAACAACTTGACTACAATGAATGAAGTTTCGAAGAACACCTCCACATCCAATTATCATTTTAACCTCACCAGAGGTACCTCTAATTGTAAGATATGAAAAGATGGGGAAAAATGATGAAGAAAATAATGGAAACTCACTCTTTGGATTGTAACATCTGTATCAGCCTTCATATGTGCATCCAAACCATCGGTTCCTTTCTTGATCCTGTCCTCAGGATTACTTTTATCAACATCTTTGTCCGAGGACCTGACATCTGGAAGCACTGTATCATCTTTTGGGTCTCTAGAAGCATGATCCAAATTTTCCTTCTCCCTTGGGGAGGTTACAGATTTCTTCTTCAGGTAATGCAATGGAGAAAAGAGTGCACCATCCATAGCAGAAACGGAGGCTCTACAAGATCTATTTTCATCAAATCTAGCATCCAAGCAAGAATAGTCACAACTATTTAGGGCAGAAGATGTAGAAAATAACCCATGGTAAAAATCCTTCTTGTCACTCTTTCTTTCTTGGAATGGCGACAATAGTTCACGTTGCCGTTTCTTTAAAATTGAAGGAGTGCATATGAAGCTTTTAGCAGCACTCTTCAAAACAGCATCAGGACTGCCATCATGAGAAGGTGAATCCCATAAGCTGTAAGGAGTAGAGCAGTTCATAGAAGACATCATCAATTGTCGAATGCCAAGGGGACTATATGCCTCGCTTCCAGATGATATGAGATCACAGCTGACAAATGGAATTTCCAAGCTTGGAAAACGGGGAGGCTCATAAAATAGACCCCCTGAATCGTGATGCTCTACATGCACAGCTGTGCTTCCATCCATGCTTGTAAGGGTTTCATTGGCATCTGCAGATATGGAACAAAGCATTTCCACTGGCACAAGTTTTGGAGGTTCCATCTTTTGATCCCCCTCTGCAACCATGCAGCCCTTAGACATCTCCACTCTGAAGGGAGAATTAAAAGAACCATGTGGGTAGACAAAGCCTTCACATGAGTAGGTAACAAGCTCCATGTTTTGAGTTCCAGTTGATATGTTTCCACCTTCAGTATTCTCACTTCTAGATATATGTTTACCATTATCTGAACAAAGTAGAGAAGGGGAAACTACCGTGAACAAATTCTGATACTGTGAGGCTTCCATCATATCAGATGATTTCATAGGGTAATATGGCTGTGAACATGAAGCCATAGTTCTGGTCATTTCAGAGCTATCGCAAATCGATGAACATGAAGTAACGTGTTTGGGCGTCTCAGAGCCTTGCATGTCAGATTGACAAATTAATGAACATGAAGCTAAACTCCTAGCCATTTCAGAGCACTGTACATCAGATTGGCAAAATAAAGAACCTTCACAGCCATCCAGGTCAATGATATTTGAAGCTTCTATAGGATTTCCCAAAGAAGGGCCTCTATGAATCCCGGCCTCTGGAAGTTTTTTCCTTCCACAATCACCGTTAGATATCAATACTTCGTCCAATGGTTTATCACAACCAACAAGGATATTCCCCCCAGAAGTAGGAACCTGGGATCCACTGGAGCCTTGTATTGGAATGGATTCTGTTTCATGGTTTTCTCCAACATCCAAAGCGTAGGGTTCTGATGTTTCTAGTAAACCTGGTGATTCCTGCACTACCTCCGGTGACATGGTATTAGGTAATTCATGTGTGCCTGATGAACAAGCTTTACTGCTGGATCTTTCCACGCCATGTAACAAACTGTGGTTGGAGGCATTCACAGGAACGGACACAACATATGTCATTTCTGGCACAGAAAATGTGGCTTCTTCTAGGGGAGCATAATATTCTTTAGAACCCAGTGATGAATGAGAACTTTGCAGCTTGTGTTGAACATCTTCTGCTCTTATCTTAAACTCTTCCCTCACCTGAGCTGGAATTAAATTACCCATCTCAGAATCAGGTTGGGAACAACTAACAGGAGCAGAACCTTGACTGCATTCTGATAATTCTTCAACTTCTACACCATCTCTGAAACCACTATCTCCACTGTTCTGTTGTCTCCTTGCAGAGGATGACATAGTGCATTGGTTTGAGTTTTCTGAATTAGGCGGACCTTGATACTCAGTCAGACCCGATGCTAAGTACGAAGCCAACTTCTTTTTCACAGAGCTATTCCAATGATTCTTTATCGCATTGTCCGTCCTGATTACCAAATAGCAAAACAATACTTCAATAGTCACATTCATTAACATAGTGTCTAATGAAAGATAAAAGAAAGATTGATTTCAGGTTACAAAGAATAAACAGAATATAAAATGCATCAGTTCTGATAAGCAAATCAAGTAGAATAATTCTAAAAGACGAAGAACAAAGAAGATGACAAAGAATACTTTTGGATGTCCCTAGGAAGGCGGGAGAGCCAAACTCTTTTCTGTTACAAGTTACTACCCCCACTGCATTTCAGATGCAGCCATATATAGTTTGGGCTATAGAAGGTAAAGAAATATCAGACGTAAATGCAATTTCAGTTACATACTGGCCCATCCTATAATAGCAGGAAGTGTGAAGCGAAGCGGCAACAGACTCGGGTGCAGGAGCGGGGAAGCTTCCGTTTCAAAATGCTAGCAAGCATAAACAGCTAGGAAGCAGGAATGGGAGCATGAGTCTGAAGAACATTTTGAAGTCGTTGCAGCACCTAGTTAGAAGCATTGTGCAACTAAGATCCAAACACTTTCCAGAACAAATGGTTATCCGCTCCACCAACAATTTAAAGAACACCCAATTATCCAAACACTAAAAGATGAAAGTCCAGTGCAACAAGCATACAGAAAAAAGTGGATCCCAAGTATACAGGAAGGTTTATTGTTTTCAACAAGCTTTAACTTTAAAGAACCATAGAATGTTTACTAAGAGGAAAGAATTGGAAACTTTAATTACTACCTTCCTGGTAAGAATTTTGTTAACTCTGCCCACTTGTTCCCATAAATTTGATGAGCTCGAATTAGTGCCAATTCCTCTTCTTGAGTCCATGCCTCTTTGTTTATGGCAGGATTAAGGTGATTGTGCCACCTGAAAACAAATATTACTTCACATAAATAGCATGCTCTCATGGTCACGGAATCATCAGAGAAAAAAAAAAACAACATGGCCGTTCTATTACAAACTGAGATACAGCTCCACACTACTTCCTCAAATTAGAAAGAGAAATGAGAAGGTAACTCACACCTAAAGGAAATGTTACCACAGAATAGGCATGTAGTGTTAGTTAAACATTATTGATATGGAAAAGAAAGGATATCATCTAAATTATGTAGAATAAAACTATAATCATTTTCTTCTTTTTTTTCTTTTTTCTTTTTTGAAGAGTGAAAAAAATTATTAGAAGAAAGGAGAAAAACTATACAAAGAGACGACAAAACCCAGAAGGGACGACCAACGGCGAGGCCAAAAGGCGGATGAACAACAGTCTGCCCCAAGAAAACAAAACTATACAAAGGACAAACTGAACAGAGAAAGTCCGCAAAATGGACAACCCAAAAGGCGCGAAAATTCATCTCAATCCATTACGACAGCAGCGTCATAACTCCCGAGATCAACGCACGAATGTTCCTGGCTTGATCCTGTAAACGTCTTCTGTTTCTTCCCTCCCCCCCCCCCCCCCCCCCCCAAATCATCCACCATATAGCTATAAGAGAGAGGTACCATGCTGGCCTGGAATGTTTCCCTCTTCCCCCTCCATGCCAAGCCCACAGGAGGTCGTTGGCTGATCTCAGCATAACCCAACAAACACCAAAATCTGATAAAAAATGGTTCCAAATCTCTTGAGCGACCAGACGAGATGAAGATGTGATCCACCGATTCTGCATCCCGATTGCACATGCAGCACATGTTGGGGATCATCATGTTCCTCTTCTAAAGGTTGTCGATCGTCAGGACTTTATTCCTCCACACGAGCCGTACAAAGGCTTCTACCTTGGGAGGAGCTCTATAAAACCAGAAATGAAAAGCATACCTCTCCTGCTGGGTTTCAGTTCTTATTCAACAATTTGTGAAAACTGATGAACACTGTTTTCAGTGTTCAACGAAGACATGAGGTGTCTGACGCTGCATATTAGAAAATTGAAATGACTGAAAGACCAAACATCAGCAAAGCTACAGGCAGCAGCTTTGGCAATCAGGCATACAAATGATTAGGATTCCCCGGTGGAGCATGACTACCAAATCATCATAAACTATATTAACCGTAGTGACAGCCACAAACTCAAAGCTGGTACTTACCATACTTAGAAAATTAATGCATAAGGATATCAACAAACTAATGCATAAGGATATCAACAGCACCATGATCTTCCAGTGTCTGTGCAATTTAGAACACATGGTTCAGTGAACTAGCCTGCTGGTCTGATGGGCCCAACCATGAATTGGTGATGACCCAAAAAGTTTCCCAGGTTAGAAGATCCCATCCATATGATAAATGGCCTACAAATAGACAGTTAAGAGAATATACAACAAACGGGTGGCATAAATGCCAGAAATTGGATGGTTAGGATCTTCCATTCTAGAAGATTTTGTGGCATCCTCCACCGACTGTGAGGCTCATCAGGTCAGTAATTCAATCACCAGATCAGTGGACCATCTGCCCCATTCATATGGACCAGGCACACCAGGACCGTATAATTTCTCACTTATTACTGAGAAAGTTCTAGATTCCATTAGTTCACAATAAGCAACTGATATCTTGATATTGAAAGAGCTAACTTGAAAAGTTTTGGCATAGGTACCGAAATGGTGGCAATGGGAGGAAAAGATCTCAGGAACTTTTAAGGGACCTAACGACAAAAGATACTTCTACATTTGGTATTTAATTCATAATATTTTATGTATCTTACCCTAACTTCACTTAATTATTGCTTATCAAAAACTATAAATACTGACTCGAAACACTTAAGGCCAGGATAGAGCTAAAACCGAGGCTGAAAAGATAAATAATATTTGTTAAGTTTGGAAAGATAAATACATTGTAGCTTGAAATATGGTTAGAGATATTTTGTGGTTCCCAGGAAAGCTTTGCTCGAACTGCTAACAACAGACCCGTTACGCCCATATATCATAAAGGACCCAGCAAGCAACGGCAAGCTTCATAGCTTATAACTATAAAGAAAAGATAAATAATATTTGTTAAGTTTGGAAAGATAAATACATCGTAGCTTGAAATGTGGTTTTGGTGGGGGGGGGGGGGGGGGGGGGAGAGGGAGAGTTCAACAAGGAAACATTACACGTCACCAAGTCAACCCCTTTCAACTAATTGAATCATGTTCAAAGCACTTGACCTTCCCAAATCCCAACAATGTTGGTCCTGTGCTGAAGCACCAAGACATTCAATGCATTCAGGAAACCAGTCGGATCAGTATTTGGAAAAGATGAGAAGTTGACCACAACCTTATCATTCAGGAAGATTCCCCAAAAACTATAGGATTGGAGAAGATGAACCCAAAAAGACTATGTTAGGGATGAAACGAACTCCCAAAGTAGGAAAATTGCCCCTCTTAAAGATTCTGATCTAGTAAGGAGTACATGTAGAAACATAGATGAAAGAAGGCACAAAAACAAGAGATGAACACCAAGCAATATAGTCAAACAACAAAAGAGCAAGCAAGGCACTACAAGGCCAAGCATTAAGGCGTAAGCCTTCTACGAAAAATCACATGTAAAATCAATCAGAAAGGAAGTTATGACAAAAAAAGATCTACAATGCATAAGCGTAATAGAATTTTTTTATACAATTAGTCTGATTTGAACACTACATTAGTAAAATAGTAGATAGACCATCTCCGCATTTGCAATGCAATTTAAACCTTTTCTGATTTCCACACAGTACTGCTGCTATTACAAGAACGTCTTTGGTGGGAGCAAAAGAAAATGTCTTGATAAATAAGAAGAAGGTAAAATGCATAGCTAAATGACGCCTGCCTTCCCTCCAAAACTATTTCTGAACAACATAAGCAGATAGGGGGGAAAAAAAGATTAGTCCTACTAAGTCCAAAAATTTTCTTTCAAACACACCTTTCTCGGCATTGTTTTCCAATGCGTCCAGGCAGTTCCTGTGCAATGGTTGACCATTTCTTCGCCCCATATTTGCTGACCAATTCAATTATTTTATCATCTTCCTGTTGAAAATGTTGTGCTGTAGTTAACCAACACATCCATTGAATGCAAATTTTGAAGGGAACACCAACTAATACAGAAGTTAGAAAACGAAAAATAAAAAGATACCTGAGAAGGGTTCCATAAATACAGAAATTACATCCTGAATATCTTACCTCTTTTGACCATGGTCCTTTAACAAGTTCAGGGTTCAAAACTTTCTGCCACCTGTGCAAGCACTGAACATCGGTTCGGTCCTTAAAACATTCAGCTGCAGAAGGCAAAACAATATATGATGAGCATCTAATCAATTGAAAAAATATAGTTAATGTCTTGGATACATGCTTGGTCTAACATAGAGTTGCCATGACCAAAACAACAAGAAACGTCATGGAATACAAGTTATAAATGCCTTCATGATGTGATTAGTTACTGAATTTTTATTTTTATTTTTTGATATGTGCTTTTTCTCCATATGCAGAATAAGAAGCAACCCTGAGTGGTTAAAACATAATTACATGTGCAGCAATACTTCAAGCTATCTTATTTAAAGATATTGGTAAGTAGAGATCAGCATTTAATAGGACAGCATATGAAGCGAAGCCACCAAGTTTGGGCCTCTCTTGGTCAAGAAAGGGTTTTTGAAGTGTTAGAGGTGATGCAATAGCAGTCAGAAAACAGCCACCAAAAAAATTAATCTTAAATGTAGTAGAAAATGGACATGACCTGACAACCTGTAATCTAAAACATTGCGATATCCCCAAAGAAGAAGAAAAAAATGAATGATGAACTCATAACAGAATTAAAAAAAATGCAATAAAAGAAAATATTCTGTCAATTCCATAAATGGTAGCAAACATATAGATACCTATTTTTTTCCAGTTTCTTCCCTTATAACGTTGGACAGCTCTGCACAGTATTGTGTCCTGCAAACAAAAACAAATTAATTCATGCAGTCAATAGCTAACAGAAAACCTCATGTAGAGTGTCGTCGTCGTCAACATCCTCATAGCCTTGGCCCAATATTTTGGGGTAAGGCAATGAGCATAGAAAGATAAAGTCAATATATTACATTTAACTATTTGCATGAATATGAGAGGGAGGGAGAAATGTTCTCATGAGAATCGGTTCTCACAGGAACTTCATGAGAACTGTTGACATGTGATGTGACCACAAAATCTGGACAGTCCACACTCCACTAGATGAGACCCCTCACGAAACCCACAGGGCTAACTTTTTGGCCTAATACAAAAATCTGGGGGGCCATAGCAAAGTGAGAAGCAAATCAAGGGCCTGGGGGTTTCCGCTTTGCTATGGCCCACCAGATTTTTGGATCATGCCAAAAAGTTAGCCCAGGGGGTTTCATGAGGTAATTCATCCAGTGGACCGTCCAAATTTTGTGTCCACATCACGTGTCAAAAGTTCTCACGAAGTTCCCATGAGAACCGGTTCCCAGGACAGCAAGCACGAAGGCATGCATCTACGAAGGCATGCATCTACGACTAAATTAAGAACATGCAATAAAGTAAATGGACTAGTCTTGATGGCACAAAAACTCTAGCATTGATTCCAGTTCTGTTACAAATAAATGTAACATAAAGAGATAAAAATATGAAAGTTGATATTTTTCTTAATTCTTATGCTAACAAAGAAAGAATAGTTGAAGTTCCAAAAGTAAAATAATATAAAAATTGAAGATGAAAAAGAAAACCCCCAGCTAATGACAGAGAACTAACATAAAAAGAAAATTTCTCTTTTCCGTGTTTTAAACCATCCAAAGAAACATGGATGGATGGAAGTAGAAGCACGGAATAGAATAAAATTCATAATGACGTTTTGTAAAATGGAGAGTGTTTCAAGTCCAAAATGAGGAAAGAGACAAGGGAAAATGCATGGCATTATGTGCCATATATCCAAGATTCCATTTTGAACTGCTATGCCACCTTCTTGAGCTGACTTGAGGAAAGATTCAACAGAGGGATCTAAAGAATCTTAGTCTACCTTGGGGAGCATGCACACTTCAATTTGACTGTCAAATTAGCTTTCAATGTTTATTGACCTTAATTCAGCTCTTTTACTAATTGAGCTCAATTGTCTGTTCAACCGATGGTTACCACCTTCCTCAAACCAATACACCCAACATGCCCTTCTAACCATAACAGTTATTAGATTTGCCCTAATAGAAAAGTGACTGCAAGATATCTTTTTTCATTTATAGAAAGACTTTACTAATAAACCGGCAAGAGACAACAACCCTCAGGGCAAACTACGGCCCAACCCACCCACTTTACATAAGAAAACCTTCCTAATCCCCAAAGAAATTCTCTTCTATAAACTGAAAAGTCCATCAGATAATTCGCCCAAAAAGTAACATAGCTAGACCATGTGATCGACATTTTCACACATTTATATTGAAAATCCTATCATTTCCCTCCTTCCATATGGCTCAAAACACTGCTAAGAAACAAATATTCAAAGCGATCTGTCTGTGCATCCCCTATAGGACTAGCGGTTCATGCTTCCAATAGCATAGCCACCAATCTCAGCATTGTCCACATGCATCCAAACAGGATAAACCAAATTTTCCGAGCATTTTAAGAAAACAGCACAGTACACTGAAAAACCATCTTTAAGAAAATGGCACGATGAAGTGAAAATGATGCATATTGACTCTTACAACATTGTACAAGCGATTACTCAAATTCCACTCAAAAAAATAATGGAAGGGAAATACCATTATGGTATTCAAAAACTGTTAATGGCCATTACGTAACAGTAACAGTGGTGCCTGTTACGTGATACAGGGCTTTAATGACCAATTAAAAAAAAAAAAAAAAGGCCTGTCACGGGCCGATACAGGGTCGCAATGGGCCGATCGCTGATACATTTTTTTCCTCAAAAAAATTTGGCCATTACGGCCCGTATTTTAATGGCCATAAGTGTGGCTGTGACAACCACCGCTGCCATGGGGTCGCAATGGGCCGATCAATGGTACATTTTTTCCTTAAAAAAATTTGGCCATTACGGCCCATATTGTAATGGCCATAAGTGTGGCTGTGACAACCACCGCTGCCATTATTGAATACCTCAGACCATTCACCATTTAAAGAAGTACAATTCCTCACATGGTTACATCTCATCTTAATTTTCATGATTCAACAGAGAGATAAGGGCACTTTCAAATAAATACAAAAACTTACCTCTTCAGCTGTCCACTGCCCCTTTGTCGAGCGCCTTGTAGGGCCGCTTGTCCTCCTGCAGAAGCATCGACAATATACCAGTTGAGCCCATTGGACCAATCGCAATAGTTTCTATTTTCCTGAGCATACATTCAATTGAAGAAAAAGGGAAACAATGACATGACAGCGATCCCATTTCTCCAAAATATTCTCAATACAAGCATCCCCCACCCCAGCTGGTAAATCTCATGGGGAAGAAAGTTGGAAGAACTTACGGCTCTGTTTGGACAAAAAAGTTTCTATAAATTTTCATATTGGAAAATTACCTCTTCTTAATAATGTGGATCACTGTATCATATTTTGAGGCGGATGTTTCCTTCAATAATTTGGGCCCATAATTTAGACTATTTAGTTTCAGTTTCATCTATGTCCGTGTACAATTTTTCAGTGCATGAGGATGAACCATTGCACTCTAGCAAGCGCTCTGTTGGGAAATATGGCTCGAACACAACAGGAGAATATTTAAGGGCAAGGAACTTCCCAAGTCAAAGGTGGCCAGGAGAATTCTTTAGTCCATGTGTCTATGGGCAAAACTAAGAAGGTCAAGGAATGCCGGCAGAGAATATTCTCAAGGATTGGCTACACATTATATAGGGCAAGTTCGCACCTGGTCCCTCTAGGGCATTGATGCAAGCCTGGTGATTCATCATCACCGGCCTGATGAAAAGGCAGGCATTGGGATTTGGGGGTATCCTTATAAATGGAAACAGTGCAGTCAAGTTTGCATTTTCAGGCCCTGTCGTAGCCTCTTCATCCCTCATGACTGAGGTGCTAGCTCTTAGGGCCTGTTTGTTTCACCGAATACCCCGGTAATGTAAAGGAAACATGTCATCATTATGATTTTAGCACCACCAAACCAAACACGGGAATTGTCAATCAAATGCCAATGCGTTCATGAGACGGGTAAAGTAATTTGTAACCAGTGCACTTTTTCATGGCATTATCGTGAAAATCTCAAAACCAAATAGCAACATTGGTGTATTTTGGCAATGACTTGACATTTAAGTAATGTAAAAATGTCATCATTACAATTTTACTACCAATAAACCAAACACAAGAGTCGGCAATCAAATGCATATGTTTTCAGGAGACTAATGTAATTTCACCAATTACCACGGTAATGTAAAGAAAACATGTCATCGTTACGATTTTAGCACCGCCAAAGCGAACATGGGAATCATCAGTCGAATGCAGATGTAATCAGGAGACAATTAAAGGAATTTGTAACCAGTGCACATTTTTCATGGCATTACCATGAAAATCTCAAAACCAAATAGTGACATTGGTGTATCTTGGTGATGATTTGACATTAAAGTAATCTAAAAATGCCAACATTACAATTTTACCACTGATAGACCAAACACAAGAATCAACGGTCAAATGCAAATGTTTTCAGGAGACAGGTAAAGTAATTTGTAATCAACGCACATTTCAATTACATTACCATGGTAATTGGTGAAACAAACAGGCCATTAAGGAAATCGTCCATTTGATTGTAATCGATATTAATTTTGCTCATATCAGGATTCAGGATCGAGTGTCCAAGTGAGAAGTTTCCGCTTTGGGTTCCAAGAAGGGAGGCATGTTCCCCTCGTTTTCTCCCAGCACTATTCCGAGACATAAATTCTCTAGGAGCTAGCTAAATATTTCATTTACCCAGCTGGATCCAGGAGTTTACATCTCTGTGGTTTTGGAGTTGGCCAAGGAAGGGCCCTTCCACCATGTTCTTCGCTCGGGGATTCCATTACCCTTTTTTTATTAATGAATTTTCTTTTGTTATCTTCTCAAAAGGGGAAGAGAGAGAGAGAGAGAGAGAGAGAGAGAGAGAGAGAGAGAGAGTCACTATTTCAGTATTTTCAAAATCGGGAAATAATGCCTTTCTATTTTCCTGCATTTTCCACTTTTCTTGATTTTGGGTGGAATTCCAAATTTTCAAAATTCTAACCAAGATGTGAAAACAACTCTTTCCCAATACCAAATCTGAAAATTGTAAAATTGCGGAACATCAATTAAATTGTAATTTTTTTGTGTCCAAACAGCCCTTTTCCCAATCCTAAATTTGAAAATTGTAAAACTACAGAACCACAATTAAACTGCAATTTTGCTACTGTCCCAACAAAACACGAAAGTCCTTCCAAACTGGTAACATTAATAAGAGCAATCTAGATGTTCCACATTGATAAAGTACTACCCAATCAAAAAAGAGTTATAGTTCCAGATTTCGTGCAGTTTATAGGCAAGTTTATCTCTGTCTCCTTGCCAATAAATAGACAATTAGGAAAAGAGAAATTTGGCCTCAAGTACCCAAACTAATAATTACAAAAAAAAAACAGAAAGAACAAGAAACAGATCGCAGTGAAGTCACTATTGGAACATTACCCATGCAAAGGTTGTGGCTTCTGAAAACCCATGCTGCTGCCATGAAGGAGAGCAGTAGGAATAGCTTCACTTCTCCTAGCGCATCTCGTGTTGTCGCTTGCCATTATTCCTCAACAAGCAAGCGAAAGGCGCATAAGTCAGTCCACTCTCTGCACAAACTTTCTCCTGATTAGGTTCCCACAAAACCATCATCAACTCCCTAAAAAGCCAGAAGAGCTCCCTCTTAAGAGGAACAAACATTGAGCTGAAAATTAAAACACAACAGAAACAGGAATACATTCCCCCAATAAAATGCCATTATTGGTGTTTAAAAAGAAAAGGATAAAAATAGGAATAGCCATAATGCTTATAAATGGAGAAATGCTTCAGAATACTATAACAAATTGGAGGAAAAAAAGAATTGATGGAAAGACAAATGTTGAAAAAAAAGGTCAGAAAAACAATATGCTACTCCTATATAAAAGGCTACGCAGCAATGAGAGCACCATGAAAGCATCAACAATAACTTACAAGCAACTTGGCAAAACCAAATCTTTGAAAACATGTTACAGAAAAAGGTTAAGAGTTAGAGATGAAGATCTAAGAGATTTCAAAACAGCAGCTGTGGCAGCAAATCAACCAATAAAAAGCCTTCAGTTTAGTCCAGTGCAAATGCTACCAAATAATCAAGAAACACCTAATCATTGAAATTTCCTATGAGCTCTAATTCCTAAACAAATTTAGGGTTCGAAACGACACGAATCAAGTTCAAGGGACTAAAATGCCTCAACCTTCACTAGAGTGGGGACCCAGGCTCGGGTCCCGCTGATGTACTGGTCTCAGTCTAGCCTGAAATGATTGTGTCATCTAGACCAGAAAAAATTGCTACATTTTCATTGAATGCAAAGACAAGCAAACCTGGGTAAGTGTGCATTTGGGTGCAGAATGAATCGCTAGAGGAACTAACATTATGGTGTAACAGATAAATCATTTGTTCCACCAAACATTTGAGCGCTACAGAAAATCAGTACCACATAATCCAGATAATCATTTGTTCCACCAAACATTTGAGCGCTACAGAAAATCAGTACCGCATAATCCAGAATACAGTTTTTCAGCCTTTTGCATACCATGTTGTCAGAGCCAGACATTAATTTGGCATAAATGCATCCCACGGGCCCATCTTCCTAGGGACATCCAAGCACAAAAAATCTAGTACTCAATCAATTCTCCTATGAAGAACTTAGGTTGAAAAAAAATGTATATCCGAACAGCTTGAAGAAATTCCCTTCTTGAATAATTAAGGCTCAAGCTAGCAAATTCTCCTCAAAATCTCATCTTCAATGGGCTCTCCTTAAAAAGAATGGCAATTAAAAATAACAGAATCCAACAAACAAAACACCATGATTCATCAAACATGAAAGGTAAAAAAAAAAAAAAAAAAAAAGCAAACAAAACCTGGTCATTGGAGAGGAATACTAAGAAGGTTTTGCCCCCAGAGGCAGGCCCAAGCTGCTCACCCCTTCTGCCCCCACGTGATGATCCATCAAGATTGTTGATCTAGAAAGTCCCACAGCATATGGGCCACATAAAAAAAATAATAAAAATAAATAAAATAAATAAAAAAATCTCACTCATCAGAGATCATCACCGTCCATACACATGTGAGTTAGAATTTAGAAACTTTTTTTATGTACCATTGTTTCTAGTCCAACGTTGTACTCAGAGTGAGAATATCCAACCTAATGAGATTATTTTCCATGCATCACATCTCCAGTGGGACCTTATGAACAATATGGATCATTAAATGGTAGTGCAGAAGTGGGGTGTGCATCCTTAGCATTTGTCATCTTTGGAAAATTTTCATGAAGAAACTATAGATCAGATCAACCAATTCAAAGCGTCCGCAACCATGAAAAACTACACAATTTGACCAATAAAAGTGCCCTGATTCTCATCGAACACAAAAGTAACAAAAGGGGGGGCTTCATATCTACACCAACCATGACGCATTGCAGTCTCCCATTTTAAATCCTTAGAATTGAGACAGTACACTTCTGTAGCATTTCAGTTCCGAAAATCAAAAGCGGGTGTAAACAAATCAATCGGGTCGTGCATAAATAGTAGCAAATCTCAAAACCTAGGGTTCAAATTGACCAATAAGATTGCCACCAACCAAAAAATGTCAAAATTTTTAATTAATTCCTTAAAAAAAAAACCGTGAAAAACAGCCGATTAAAATGCAGTGACTTTTATCCTAAATTTAAACTACCAAAAATGAGGGGAAAAAACTCTAGCATTCAGAGAATTCACGAAAAATGAGAGAATGGAAACCAAAACCCTAATCTGATCAATGTAATTGAAATTCGATAGAAAGAGGATGGAGGAATTCACATGATTGACAGCAGTGGCATCGGGGAGATCTGCTTCTGATGATGCGATCGAAGAAGTAATTGAGGAGGAGATTGATCGGACGCGCATTACAGATCTGCAAAGGAAGGAAGGAGAGAGAGAGAGAGAGAGAGTATTTTGAAAGAGGCGGACTGGAGTTCAATTCAAACCCTACGCTTAAATGTCGAACAGAACGTGATTGATCGGACGGCTGGGATGAAAAGCATTAGGAGTTTTAGGTGTATCTGGAGGCCCTTTACGGCCGCTTTCATATTTTGAAACACAACGGGCGAGCCACCGGCTGTAGCCGGTTGCCTTCCTGGGCAATGACGTAGTTCCTTCGGGCATGTCACCGGTTGGCAATCGGCCAGGTGGTACCTATTTTACCTGGCCAGCCACAAAATCGGATTGCGTACTGAGTTACTCAGTACGCTCTTATCGTACTGAGTAAACTCTGGTGGGCCCACTGTGAATGTATGTGGTTTATCCACGCCGTCCATCTATTTTTTCAGCTCATTTTAGGGGTTGAGCCTAAAATTGAAGCATATCCAAAGCTCAAGTGAACCATGCCACAAGAAACAGTGGGAATAATGATTTCCACCGTTGAAACCAGGGCCCACAGTGATGTTTATTTGTCATCCAACCTGTTCATAAGATCACACAGACATGGATGGAGGGAAAACGCAAATATCAGCAGGATCCAAAACTTCTGTGGATTCCAAGAATTTTTCAACGGTAGACGTTCAGTTCACACTTTTCCTTCTGGTGTGTTCCACTTGAGAATTTTATATGCTTCGTTTTTGTGCTCTAATTCTAAAATTATCTGTTAAGATGAATAGACAGAGCGGATAAAAAACATAAATTACGGTGGGTCTCACAGAGTTTACTTAAGCGTACCGAGTAACTCACGACGCAATCCGCTTCCGCCAACCACAAGCCCAAATAATTTGAGATTGTTACTGCAATAGCCTTGAGGTGTAACTGTTTTTACTAAAAGTCCAATTTCTTGTAAAGATCATCCTTTTTAGTCTTTTCATGAGAAATTGCAAAACTTTCGGTCAGAACTGCCCCTCTAACCACCGTACGTCCACTAAGAGGTGGAAGCCTTATTGGGTGTTACAAAGTGGCTCACACGTGGGCCCCACCATGATGCATATGTTACATCCACGATGTCCATCCATTTAGAGAGAACATTATAAGAGATGAGCCAAAGAATGAAGTAGATTCAAAGCTCAAGTGGACCTCACCAAAGAAAATAGTGAGGATTGATGTCCTACAATTAAAAACTTCTTGAGGTCATAGAAGTTTTTGATCAAGCTGATATTTGTGTTTTCCCTTCTTCCATGTCTGTATGAACTTATGAACATGTTGGATCTCAAATAAACATCATGGTGGGCCTGGGGAGGTTTCAACGATAAAGTCATTATCCCCATTGTTTTCTTTGGTGGGGTCCACTTGAGAATTGGATATGTATCATTCTTTATATCAAGCCCTAGAATGATCTCTCCAAATGGATAGATGGTGTGGATACAACACATACATCATGGTGAGGGACACATAAGCTGGTGATGTCACTTCAATACGACCGAAGCCCTCGGATGCAGATTAGCTACTGAACTTGACCGCAGTGAGTCTAGCTACTAGAGTTGAGCACGAGCCAACCTAGCTCAGTTAGCTCGCTCGACTTGACTCGAACCAGCTCAATTCAGCTCGATTTGAAGGTTGGGTTCGAACCAAGCCGAGCCATTTTTCCAAGCTCGAAATGATTTTCAAGTGGAGCTCAAGCTAACTCAAGCTCAATTCGGCTCAACTCGTTCGAAGCTCGACTCGACTCGGCTCGGCTCGGCTCGGCTGACTCAATTGGAAAAGTATGTTTTTAGTCCCACATCAGAACTGAGCAAAGAAATGAGAGGCAAAACTCTCTATAAAAGTAAGTGGGGGATGTAAATGGGCTTTGGGCTGCCTTTGGGCACGATTTTTAATTGTTTTAAGTCGGGCTTTGGGATGGGCCTATTTAAAATTTTATTTTTTTAGGCTCGAACATAGCTCAAATTGGGCTCGAACTCTGCTCGAAAGCTCGGTCGAGCTAGCTCGAACATCTTAGTCCAGCTCGGAGGCCGAGCTGAGCAAAACACGAGCCAGGGTGGTCATTGAACGAGCCTAGCTCGAACAGGGCAAAGCTCTGCTCAGCTCTACTAGCTACTAAAGTGACGTCACCACATTTTGTGGGCCCTACCATGATGTGTGTGTTGTATCCAAACCGTCCATTCATTTGGAGAGATCATTTTAGACCATGATCCAAAGAATGAGGTAGATGCAAAGTTCAAGTGGACCCCATGATAGAAAACAATGGGGATTGAATGCCTACCATTAAAAAATTCTTTGGGCCACAAAAGTTTTCGATCAAGCTGATATTTATGTTTTCCCTTATTCCATGTTCGTTTTAACTTATAAACAGGTAAGATTTCAAATAAACATCATGGTGGGCCCTAGAAAAGTTTCAATAATGGATGTCACAATACTTAGGAGGAATCCACAGTGCTCAGGGAGAATCCACGATGCTCATAGGAATCCATGGTGTTTAGAGGAACCACAATGCTTAGGAGAAATCCACAGTGCTCAAGGGAACCACACTGCTCATGAGGAATCCACAATGCTTAAGGGGAATCCACAGTTCTTAGGAGGAATTCACGTGCTCGGGAGGAATTATTGAGCTCTGAATTGTGCATATCTAAACCCCAATTCATCACACATTTACATTGATTGAGTTGTTAAAGTCACCTACTTATACCTGTATTTGTGTTTGTAGAAAAGAGGGAGAGACTTCATGATTTCAATGGTAAAAGGATCACTTTGAAGCACTTAAAAGATCAAGTGAAGAAGAGTTAAGAAATTGAGGAAAGAAGCAAGGAAGCAGGAAAAGAAGAAAAGGAAAAAGAAAAAGAAAAAAAACAGTCTTCCGCGATCGGTTGTCAATTGCCTAAGACCGGTTGCCTGACCGATCGAATTTACGCAGAAGGGAGGCATGCTTATTAGACACCTTTCCTACACTCAAGATCGGTTGCACGACCATTCATTGAAAGCCTAAGGCCGGTTGAATTTAACGAAGAAAAAGAAGATATGAAGCTCAGAGTTGTTAGACTATTTTTTAGCATCCATGACCAGTTGGCCATAGGCCAAGACCAGTCATCCGTGAAGACTCTTCTCCGAAAATTTTGTTATGTTCGTTGTTGATTGAGCCACAATTGGTCGGCCAGAAGGTTGCGACCGGTCATCCGCCGACTCCAAGTACGAAACTCTTACGTATATTCAAGTTGGTGCGCAATTTTTGCTATAAAAGGACACATCTACTTTCTTCCTAAATTATCATAAAAGGGTCCTAGACTTGCTAGAAGTGGAGGAATTCAAGGTGGAACTTCTGCAACTCCAAGTTCTTCTAGTTTTCTTTCTAATTCATGTTTTTCTTAGTTTTTCTTTTGTTTTCTAGTTTATTCATGTCTTTGATTAACTAAACCTTATAGTCAAGGATAAGAGGTGAAGCTTGTAGTTAGTTTTAATGTTTAATTCATTCATACAAGTACTCTATGCTTTTATGTTGGATTTTTCAAGTTGTAGTTTAAATAAAGTTTATATTTTTAGAGAATTTTTAGATTTTGTGTGTCACGTACATGAGTTACTCATAAGTTTTTGAGATTGATCCATCATATTTTATGAGAATTTAGTTGTTGAAACCCTAGATTAACTTTATTCAAGGCTACAGTTGATGCTTCGTAGTTTCACAAATTCAAGTTCTCCATGTTTAAAGTAGAACTGGAAGTTGAAGTTTCATATTTAAGTTTGGTTTTATTTTGTGCTTTTGAATGTTATATCTTTTGATTAAATAGAAATAGGACTTCGATTCCAATTGTGTGATTGTGTTTGGTGAATGAATTAGCATTAAGATTACTACAAGTGGATCCTCAGTGCCCTAGTTATTTTAAATTATGAATTTATCATTTTCAATATCTGTCTACTCTTTTAACATCCATACTCTTTATCCTATCTAGTTTAGTTGGAACTAATTAGAAATGGAATTGGTGTAAGTTTACTTGGGGTTGGCGAACATGAATCCACAGTGTTCAGGAGGAATCCATGGTGTTAAAGAGGAATCCATAATGATCAAGGGGAACCCACGGTGCTCAAGGGATTCCATAATTATCCTCATTGTGTGGCCTACCCGTGATCTAGATTTATCTCAAAGTTAGGCCCATGGCCTAAAATGATTTGGCAAAAAGGATGGACGGCGTGGCCTCAATCACTGTCTCCATGGTGCAGTCCACTTGAGACTTGGGTCTACTTCACAATAGGGCCCACGACCCGACAATGACGGATGGACAGTGTGAATATAACACAAATATCATGGTGGGCCTCACAGGGCAACCCCATGTTTGGCCCCAATCCAACTGTTCCCTTTGTGTGGTCCACTTGAGACTTGATTTGTCTCATATTTGGGGGGCCCACCTAAAATGATATGCGAGAATAGATGGGCAGTATGGATAAAACAGATACATCGTAATGGGACCCACAAGGCAGGCCACTTACGATGCCTGCAGCGTGGCACCCAAATGGGTCCACAGGGTGAGCCTAAGGAAGGCTTCAATGGTAGGCATCAATGCCCTCACTATTTTCTGATAGTGGGTCCCATAGGGCCTTTGAATCAAGATGATATTTGTGTGGTCCCTTTATACATGTCCATGTGACCATATCAACAGCATTGGATGACAAATAAACATCAAAGTGGGCTTGAAAAAAGTTTCACAATTAACATTTGTGTCCCAACCGTTTGTTGTGGTATGGCCCACCCAAGATTTAGATATGGCCCAAAATGAGTCCCAAAGCCTAAATGATCAAGAAAAAAAGGATGGACAACATGGATGAAACATATACAACATGGTGGGTCCCATGAGTGGACCACCCGTCTACGCCCAAGAAGGCTTCCACCTCTTCATTGTCGTACACAGGAGCGCGTGGTCAGAGGGGCATATTGTTTACCAAAAGTTTGCAATTTCTCATGAAAAGTCCAAAAAAGATAGCCTCATGAGAAATTGAACTTTTTGTAAAAATAACCCCACCTAGGGTTATTGCAGTAAAAATCCCAAATAATTTTGAGTTTAGGAAATCGAATTGCGTACTGACTCAGTTGGGCCCGCTGTGATTGTATATGATTTATCCACACCATCCATCCGATCTTCCTGCTCATTTTAGGGGCTGAGCCCAAAATCGAAGCATATCCAACGCCCAAGTGGACCACCACAGCAAACAGTGGGAATAATGATGTTCAGCAGTGAAACCTTCCTAGGGCCCACACTGATGTTTATTTGTCATCTAACCTGTTCATAAGATTAAAAAAAAAAATACATGGATTAAGGGAAAAGACAAATATCAGCTTGATCCAAGACTTATGTGGCCTTCAAGAATTTTTCAATGGTAAATGTTCAATTTACACTGTTTCCTGTGGTGCGGTCTACTTGAGCTTTTTATATGCTTCATTCTTTGTCTAAAATTATCTATTAAAATAGATGGACGGATGGAGTGGATAATAAATTAGCCGCAGTGGGCGCCACAGATTTTACTCAGGCCCGCAATGCTCAGGCCTTGAAGTCTATATTGCCTGTGGGCCCGCACCCGGCACATTGCCACCCTTTCTAATGAGCCTCATCAGGGGATGGGAACCTGTTGAATGATCCTATCCTAGCTGTCCAACTGTGGCCAATGATCACACAATTGCCACAAAAAATGGGCCTGATTGGACATAGAGGAGATTTCTGGGCTGCAGTGGGGCCCATCACACTAATGGTTTTGGCACCGAGCACTGGGCCCCACCCACATGGACAGTTTGCTAGAGCAAAGAATTCCTCCATCAAACGTGAGAAATGGGTGCTGACCTGCGCAATAGGACGCTCCAATTGCACCCACCAAGTGGGCCCTAGCTTTTAAGATGTCTTGGCGAAAATCCCTCATCATGCAATTAAGAGAACCTTTACAAGAGTTGCCATGTAAGTGGATCACACAAATTCTTCAAATTTAGATTGAATCAAGAGCCGTTGGATTATGTGATAGAAGCATAATCCAACGGAGCCCACTCAAGCCGTGGTCGCATTTGGATATTTTCACTATCCCAATTCTACCTTGAGATAGACCCAAATACACAAATATCAATTTGGTTTTTCTATGCATCGAATCTCAATTTAAGTAGAAAACTAAATCACTCTTTTATCTTTTTATTTTCTTTATTTTGTTAGTGAAATGATTTGATGGTAATTATAATGCGGTTGAATGCTGGTGAACCAAGAAAAAATTGTCTATCTTTACTCATTTACATGCACGCTGACTTTTGTAGCAATAATTGTTTTATGTTTGTCTTTTCATAACACATGATCCAAGTGCTTTGGCTTGTGTGAGCTCAAGCAAGCTGGTGGATCATAGTACTTTTAGATCATGTTGTAGCAACCAATAAAGGTTATCGGTTATAATTTTGAATTGTAGCAACCAGCAAAGGTATCGGTTGTAATTTTGAGGCGGAGCTAGAAATCATGAGAACTACGGTTTTAAGATCTAAGAGCTCGATGGACTTGTTAATCTTTCTGCCCAGCTCCTTGAAAACGATGGCTGGACTGTGCATGATTTGAGTCCCAAAGGAGCTTCTCGCTTTTGCTGTCTATTCGAGACTGAGTCAATCTCTTCCACCCAGACTGGAGAGCAAAGCAAGTGGTGGCCAACAAGCCTAGAAACAAAAGATCTTCGGAAGCCCCTAAACGAATGAATAAGGGGGAGGAGGAGTTTGATGTTTCAAATCTCAAGGAGGACGTGCTCAGAATGGCCAAAGCAAATAAAAGATTTGCTTTAGCTTGTCTTTTACTTCTCCTAAAATAGACAATAATATCGATAGGTGCTTGATGTTTTTAAGAATATTTGTTCATAATATGAGATTGAGGAGGAAGAGAGACCATGAGGCGAACGAGGAAAAATGAAAGCAAAAGCCTAAAAGATGGCGATGCCTCAAGGCCTCTATTTATAATTAACTTATATAATATAAAAGTTTATTTGTTTCATCCAATTACTACAATAATATAAAGAAAATGTGTAATGTTTACAAATTATTCTACTTATCTTCTAACAACATCTGCATTTGACCATCGATTTTCTTATTTGATTTATATGTAATAAAATTGTAGTGATGTCTTTTTTACATTACCTTAATATCAAATCACCATTAAAATATATTGATGTCATTGTTTGGATTTGAAATTTTTGCAGTATGGTAAAAGTGTAACAATTACAAAAAAATCTACCTGCCTCTTCAATATATTTGCAGTTTGACCACTAATTTTCGTCTTTGATTTAGTGTTAGTAAATCTTAATGATGACATTTTCCCTTTAAATTACTGAGTAATTAGTGAAACAAACCAGCCCTAAATAAAATTACATAAATACACATTCTATATAAACTTATTACATAAAACAAAGCCTGTGTACTTAAATTCTATTATAACAGGCAACTTGCAAGACTTAAAGAGCTAAAACATTATGAAACAATAGAATTGTCTTCATATGAAGTGGGTCACATGAACTCTCAGCAGTCCATCACAAGCCATCAACAACTTTAAAATGCACTCATCATGTTAGGCATCAATCCAATGAATATCTGTTACTAGGGCATAGGGTACCTCCCAAGCCATATATTGCCATCAAGATCTTGAGCCTTGGTAAATGTAAGTGAGATCCTAGCTCGACGAAGGCCTAGTTCATTGGCGCCTCCAAGAGAAATTACATGCTCCATCAGGAGCTTATTATAGTTGTACATATTATTTACAGTCTGTAATGACTGTTTTGCTAGAGGTGCTTATCATGTGTTGCATGTGAATCATAGTGGAGTTCATTTGTGGGCCCATTTGTAGGTGGGCCCCAAATGGAATAGGATTAGATGTGACACATAAAAAAGGAGAGGCTATTGAGAAACCCTATATCAGTGGCCCAATCAGGAGAGAACTGAAGGCGTTTCGCTTTCTAGGAAAGATTCTCCTAATCTCTCACTTTTCCCTTTATGAGTAGGAAGTCGCTTCTTACTTCCTCCCATCTCTTTTTGGATGCGGATTGCACCACATGCCATCTAATGCTAATGAAAAAGTGCCATGTGAGCATGCTATCCATGGGACCCACAGTAGAAGAGTAAAAAAATCCCCAAATGAAATTACTATTTTTCATTTTTCATTGTGGGTCGTATGCCTGTACACATGTAGGTGGCACTTTTTATTGGCACTAGATTAGGTGCATCCAATGCCCTGCTGGACACAGTCTGCGTCCCTTTTCAACCCTAAGAAACAAGAAACCCACATGAGTAAGAGAAAGAGGGTATTGCAGTGCATGGTTATCTCCCAGGTGCTTCTACTCTGTTTCGACTTGTTCATGGTCCATAAGGAATTGACATTGCAGTGCAAGCTTCGCAATCCACTTCTACTCTATTTTGAGAGCCCTCATCTCAAGCTGCAACAACGCAATCTTAGCATTGTGTCCGCATGCAATCTTGTAAGTTCATCAGAATCCTCCTCATCTTTGTATATACATACAAAATGTATCCACATAGCTGAAAGCATGGGATATTTTCCTATGGTGTTTTATTGCAAGGCTTAATGAGCCAAGCTGGTTCACTGGCCCCAACCTAGCTTGACCTGCTATGGGCTGAGTTGGGTCACATTTTAATACTTAGCTTGGCAAATATCTCTTAGTGTTTTTACTGAAGCCCGGCCTGAGCCCAAATCAAAAGCCTGTTAATGGCCATGATCGGTTTGGCTCACCAATGAGATCTACTTGTGCTCGGTGATTGTACTCTCTTTATGTCTAATATAATCGACAAATTATATAATGCTGGGACCAAAACTATCATTCCCTTCTTCTTCTTCTTTTTGGGTTAGCACACACATCCCGCCGTTAGTACACACAATCACACTATTAGTCACACTTCAATGTCAGCCACCCCCACATTGGGAATCGATATCACGACCTCAGTGCTGAAATGAGGTTATCTTTCACTCAGTATACCACTGTCCCAAAGGTGTGGGTGTGATCATTCTCTTAAGTTTGTACAAATAGTGGCAAGCGGCTGCCATGGTTTAGTGATCCAAATGGTCGATGTAATGGACCTCGCTGTCCAACATGCACTTGGACTCAAGCTCATAGAACAAAGAGTACCGCACAACCTTTCAGCCTACAAATCTTGCAATTAGCCGTAAGCTAGGTAGTCGCTTTAGGACATAAGAACGTGTGGATGTGATGAGTCCCGATATCATGGGAAATAGTCCTACGATCACAGCACCTAATTCAAAAATGGCAGTCATAATGGTTGTACCTATCTTCAAGATATGTTTCCTCATTTTTTGGGCATTATTAGCATGTGAGGTTGGAAGCACGTCCCCATCAAGGTTCAAAATATCATATGTACATCACATCAATGTTTGAATATAACGGATATATTGTGAGTTGTGTCTTGCCAATTTTACCCATACAAATAGTTGAGGATGATTCTTAAAGGAGAATACTATACATCCACCCTTAGGGTAATTTAGTAATTTTAATTTATTTATGGGAAGTAGTATGCTCCTGCAATTTTTCTTTTCTTTATATATATATATATATATATATATATATATATATATATATATATATATATATATATATATATATATATTTGGCTATGTGTTTTAGGTAAATTTAAAACTTGGAGGAAGAGGAATAATGCAACTCCATTAGCGTATGACGCTTGATAGGCAGGCAGTAAGAAATTGCACACATGGCATGAGATTGGATTGTAGAAATCACCGTCTCTAAGTCATAATCCCAATATCGCATTGGTTGAAAAATCATAATCTCTAATTCATGCATACATCTTTATCAAAATAAGACCATTAGATTTTCTTTTTCATTTCTAACTGTCCAATAAATGGACACGAATGCTAAAATCAGAAGATCAAATAAATGTAATTTTTGGTTCATGGTACATCTGAAGGTGTCAAAAATAATTTCAACAATTTAATTTGACAAGTAAGCCAAATATGTAAATTTATTAGTGATTTTACATAGAAGGTTTCAAGTCCAACCCGTTGGACCACAAGGTACGGTCCACCCAACAGATAAAAACCCAACCCTTCAAATAGATAAGCCTCATCATTAGGATCACTTAGTGCAAAAATCAGCCCACCACACCATGAAAACAATGTGTATCTATTAATAAATAGTAAATTATGTGTTGTCCACTCAATGGCTAGATATGGCACAAGGTGATCTGCATGATACAGCCGACCTATTGGATGGATTGGATGTCGTACGTACATGAAAGGTCGGAAGTTATGCACCAGGTGGACTGTAACTTATAATCCAACCGGTTGGACCGTAGCTTCCATCACACTCCGCCATTGGAATCTGACATGATCTGGAAAAAAGAAAAAAAAAAAGAGCCGTCCAGAGGCTCCCTTTCACGTGGTTGGTGGTTTTTAAAATCAGGGGCCACCTGCCTTTCCAAGTGGACGGTGGATATGTCATGTCTGACAAAAGACTCCGCAGAACATAAACAAGCTCCAAAAACCTTCAATTTCATGGTTTTTATTTTTGGGAGCTATTTATTTGATGCGTTGGCCAGTTCAATTTGAATTACTTGATGCCACGTGTGGGAGTGGATTAAGTGCAGCCCAGCTAACCCAACACCGTGCGGCCCTGACCACGGGACCCACCTTGATGCAAGTATTGTATATCCACGCCGTCCATCTGTTTTGTCAGATCATTTTAAGAGATAAGGACAAAAATGAAGCAGATCCAAATCTCAGGTGAACCACACCATAGGCAAATGTGGTGAGTGAACACCCACCATTAAAAACTTCCCAGGACCCACCTTAATGCCCACCGTAATATTTATTTTCCATCTAACCTGTTGATAAGATCACACAGACCGGATGAAGGAAAAAAGTTATATCAACTTGATCTAAAACTTTGTGGCCCACAAGAAGTTTTTTAATAGTCAATCATAAATGCTTCATGTGGTGTGGTCCACCTAAGATTTAGATTTGTTTCATTTTTTGGCTCATGCCCTAAAATGAGCTGGAATAACGGATGGACGGCATAGATATACAATGCATGCATCAAGGTGGGTCCCGTGGTCAGGACTGCACTGGGTTTGGAGAGGCCGGGGTCCACCTAATCCGCTCCCGTGCCAAATTATCAAAGTCTTCTTATCTTTGACCCTTTTTGCTTTTTGCTTTTTGCTTTTCTCTTTTTTCTTTTTTTTCCTTTTCTTTTCTTTTATTTGTTAATGAAATAGTCAAGCATCTGCAGCTGCCCCACATTTGAATTCGGCTCATTTTCTTTCACACGTGGCATATGAAGTTAAATCGGGACCGTCCTTGCCTCTCATGGACCGGACGCGGATTTCCTGCTTCGCAGGAACCTAGGTGGGCAACCATGATGTCTTTTAGAAATTCATCCTGTCTATCCGATTTGTAATATCATTTTAGGACGTGCGACCAGAAATGATCCGAACCCAATACTCACGTGGGCTGAAGACGTGAGGATTGAACGTCCACCGTTGAAATATTTTTTGGCATAGAAGCTTTGAATCAGGCTAATATTTCTGTTTTCCGCTCGTCCAGTAGATTGACATTATGAACAGTATAGTATAGATGGCATATAAACATCACGGTAGACCCAAGGAGGTTTCAACCGTAAAAATTTCTCGCACAACTTTTCCTTTAATGCGGCCCAGAGTCTTGGATTCGGCTCATTTTTGGCCGCACGTCTTAAAATGTCCTCACAAATCGAATGATCAGGGTGGATTTCTCCAAAAAAAAAAAAAAAAAAAACTGAAAGCCCCACTGAAGTTCCCATGCAGGAACTTAATGCGAAAGCAATTAGCAGTAAATCCGCGTCCCCATGGACGTGCGTTTGCTAGCAATTTCTATGAGAGCGGATTAGGTGAGACCCTGGCCTCACCTAAGACGGTGCGGCCCTTCCCCTAGGGTTACTGTGAGGTCCACCTTAATGTATGTATTATCTATCCACGCTGTTCATCCGTTTTAACAGATCATTTTAGTGCATTATCTAAAAACTGAAGCATATCCAATTATCAGGTGGACCATCCTACCATTAAAAACTTCTTAGGGTGGACTTTGATGTTTCCATGGTGTGTATTCGCAATCTGTTGATAAGGTCACATAAGCCTGGGTGAAGAGTAAAAACAAATATTAGGTTGATTTAAAACTTTGGTGGCCCATTTAAACACTGTTTTCTATGGTATGGTCAACCTGATGATTGGATGTGTTTCATGTTTTGGATAATGTCATAAAATAGTCTTTTAAAATGGAGTGGATACACAATACATACATCAAGGCTGGCCCCACATTAACCCCATTGCAAGGGCCGCACCATCTTGGGTGAGGCCGGGGTCTCACCTGATCTGCTCTCAAATTCTGTTGGCGGCGGATTAGGTGAGACCCGTGATCCACCAGGTGTGAGACTCCTGATGGTGGGGCTCACAGTGATGTATGTGTCTTAAATCCACACCATCCAACCATTTTGAAATATCATTTTAGTACGTGATACCAAAAATGCAGCTGAATCAAATCTTAGATGGACCACATCATATAAACAGTTGTGATTGATTCTCTACCATTGAAAATTTCTTGGATTTCATGGCGATATTTATTTTTCATTATTGTCCATCCAACCTGTTGATAAGGTCACAAACATCTAGACGAAGAGACCACATAAATATCATCTTGTTCCAAAGCTTCTGTTGCCCACAGGAAGTTATTAATGGTTAATCAGCACTGTTTCCTGTACTATGGCCCATCTGGGATTTGGAACTGATTCATTTTTTGTGTCATCCCTTTAACTAAACTTTCAATACGGATGGACGGCATGGATGTAGTCACATACATCACAGTGGCCCCACAGTCAGGGGTCCCACCCACCTCGGTGGATCCAGGGTCTCACCTAATCCGCTCCCTTTCTGTTGAGACTAGTCCAAATGATAGAAATTTACTAGACTATTGTAAAACAAAATCTGTGGGGCCCACTATGATTTGTGCGCGCGACATCTAATCCCTGCATGATTAGCATCGGCTCTTGCCAGGTCGTGATACAAAAAATCAGATTGATCCAAAAATCAAGTGGACCACACCATTGCGAACAGTGATGATGGCACCGGTCATTGAGACCTTCCTTGATCAACGGTGATCGACTATTCATTCTACCAGGATGAAGAGAAAATTTTCAGCGGTGGCAGTTCCCATCCTCACTTTTTTCCTGTGGTGGGACCCACTTAAGTTTTGAATGAGCCTTGTTTTGGTCACACTTCCTAACATCAGCGGGGGCAAACGATGACAGAGTGGGGGCGTTGCACCCACATCACGGTGGACCCCACACATATGTATGGGCCTATTGGATCCAACCCACTTGGGTGAATTGTCTTCGGGACCAACCCAAATCGCTCGTGATCATCACCGTTCATCTGATCTAGTTAAAAAGTAGGCCCAACCAATGATGGGCTATGGACCACTGACACCACAGGATTTCTAGTTTCCCTTTGAAAAAAAGATCTGCTGATTGGATTTGTGATTTTTGGGCAGTTGCCCATCTAATGGTGGGCCCACACCTTGAATGGATCCGATTGTCCGTGAAGATGCTGTATGTGTGGCGTAGATCCCGAGGGCTACAAATCTTGGGTAGTCACAAAGGAGTCGCTGCCCTCTGCATTTCAAATTAAAGTCCGTGTGCTTTTTTCTGGTGTTTATGATTCCAACATGGCACATGTGATGGTCGGTCCTGCTTCCGTACCCGAAGAGGTCAGATGAGCATCGAGTGACACGTGGCAGACTTTCCAACTCTACTCTTGGAGCGGAATCCCCCACAACGGGCGGATTAGTTGAGTTGAGGGCAACAGTTTAGTGGATGAGTCCCTGACAATGAGCCCAGCTTTGTATATCCACTCTGTCAATCAGTTTTTCCAGCTTATTTTAGGATGGGCTTTGTATATCCACTCTGTCAATCAGTTTTTCCAGCTTATTTTAGGATATGGTATAAAAAATGAAGTAGATGTATATCTGGAAGTGGACCACCGACCGTTAAAAAATTTATAGGGCCCACTGTTATGTTTATTTGCCACCTAACTAATTAATAAAATTACACCAACCTGCATGGAGAGATAACCACAGGAGATGTGGTGATTGAATGGCCATCATTAAAAAAATTTCTAGGGCGGACTATAATATTTATCTATCATGCAACCGGGCTCAGGTACTACCCCCACCAGGATGCATAAAAAGATAGACGAGTATGTAGCGCGTCGATGCAGTGGGCTCAGCACCTCGATATTGGTGAGATGTGAAAAGTCTGACAGCTTTGCATTAGTCCCAAAGTGTGGAGCCTGCTATGTCGGCCAACGGCAACACGCCATGTACCCATCCGTCTCCTCATGCGTCCTTGTGGGGGTAGTACCAGATCTAGGCCCATCCAACCTATTAATAAGGTCACACAAACTTGAATAAAGGCATAACCCAACTATCAGCTAGATCCAAAACATATGTGGCCCACAAGAAGTTTTAATGGTTAGTTACCATTATTTTCTGCGGTATGGTCCACTAGAAATTTAGATCTACAGTAAAACACCCCACCTTATCAATGTGCCTCTTTTTTTTTTTCTTCAATCATGCAAGATGTCTTGTGATCTTGGAAAAATGTTAGCCCAACCAACCCATGACCCCTGAAACAATAATAAGGCCTAACTAGCCTAGTAAGTTTGTGCATAATTTGGAGTGCAAACACTATTGGAGGTAGCTCATGTTGCCCCCAAGCCATTCATCGCGGGCAGTGGCCCATCATGGGTTCGCCAATTAAGACGGGTCTATATGAGGGAAAATGTTCCAGAGCCCACCACAACCAAATGTGCAAAATTCAAGAATGAGTGTAGTGGGATGGCCACCCGAATCCTTGCAAATTTGAATAGGTCAAAGAATATCCCCCGGAGGACCAACTACCAGGCAACCATGTAATCCCCCCTCCCCCAAGTAAAATAGTCATTTCAACCCATTAAAGGCTGAAATTATCTATATTGCCACTTATCAAAGTAAATACATGGTGTCATTTGTCTACTAGCTGATCTTCCAATGTGGCAATGTTTGCCCTCTCAATTGCTCCAAATTGCTCCAAATTACAAAATGCCCGGACATCATAGAGGCTCACCCACTCATTTTCAACAAGAAACTGGTGCTGAGAACTTTCTGCTAGGAAGAAAGGCTTAAAGTTGAAGTGTTGATGGTGAGTAAAGAGAGTGAGAATAAGTGTTGAGAGTAAACAAAGAGAGATTGAAAGTGAGAAAGTGAGAGTCCATTTATACCTTTTATTCAAGCCAACTACTTCAGCTAAGCCATTCAACCTACTCCATACAAGCCTCCAAATCATCCAAGCATGTGGCCACTTTAGGATTTGATTTTTAGAAAACCTGAACTCTTGAGTAACAAGGCTCACTTATAAAAGAAAACTTCACATTAAAGAAAAGCTAACATGTGTCTTGCCTGCTAGCCCAACTGGAAGACACCTAGGCGTTTTAACAACAGGTCAAGTTCATCATGTGAACCTGATTCTAAGGAAACACACTAACCCTACCCACTGGTGGGTGCATCATGTGACTAACCGTGTGGGTGCGTTGCGTAACTAATAAGGTGGGTGCGTTGCATGACTAACAAAAGAAAAGGAAAAAGAAAAGCTAACATATGTATAAAAGGAATGGTTCATGTAGGACTTGATTTTTATAATAAAAAATGGGATCCAAACCTAACTAAGAAAGACTCTTAGCCATTTCCATCCAAGCTAAAATACATGTGGGGTTATCCATCTATCTCATATACTTGAGAAAGAATTGGGAAAAAGGCCAGCCAAGGGCATTGGCACATGCAAGGACATGGGAGCGATGATTAGAGCGGTGCATCATCAAGATCGACCATTAAAAGGACTATTAATGTGCATTGTTGGTTGGGTATAACTTAAGGCATGTGAGATGTGACCAATCTCCCTTTCCGTTTGTGATTTTCTAGTTGATATCTTTGTGTATGTATGTGTTTCACTATTTTAATTATGAAATCATAACCATTTGATTGCAGAAAAATTAATAGTTCATTAAACCTAAATTGCTGGACACTCTACCGCCTTAGATTGCTATCATCAAGCACGACACACCAATACCACAAAAATAAGAGTTGTGAGGAGCCTGTGGCTATTATGGTTTGCTGAGTTTTATTTTCGTATTTCTTTTAAATGTCACTTCCACTTTCTTCCCATC
The DNA here is from genome assembly GCA_003013855.2 of Liriodendron chinense. NCBI lineage: Eukaryota > Viridiplantae > Streptophyta > Magnoliopsida > Magnoliales > Magnoliaceae > Liriodendron > Liriodendron chinense. The sequence continues at coordinate 772,654 of PVNU02003892.1, read as the reverse complement.
TTTTATAAAAATGGTTCTTTTCGTTTCCTTTCCTATAATTAGGATACGTAATTTATAAGAATTTTAGTAAGGTGTAGTTTAGGTCGGAGCATTTAATTCTTGGTGTGCTTGTCACAACCAGTCCATCCATCATTGAGACCAGCTCACGTTGGACCGTTGGTCAAAAAGTCAGGCCGGTCCAAAACTCAACAGTGGGGATGCCACCATTGACACCCTCCTTGAGAAGGACTTGGAATGCCTGCTACCCCCACCCACATGAAGTTTTTACGCTTAGAAGCTAGGTAGGGCCACTATGATGATTGTGAGAATTCCACCCTATCCATCCATTTTGCCAACTCATGCAAGGAAATGAGCCCAAAATAAAGCACATCCAAAGTGCACCTGAGAAAGATTTCAATAGTAAGAATTTCCTCCCCCACTTTTTCCTATCATGTAGCCGACTTGAGTTAAGTATCTGAAAGCTTAACATGAGCTGAAAAAACGGATGTACAAGGTAGATGTCTCACAAATATCACAATGGGCCCCACTTAGCTTCTGATAATAGGAAGTTTTGTCATCCCGAGCGCAGGCAATCTGCCTCCCTAGAGAAGACCTTGAAGTTTATATGCCATCTAACTAATTTATAATGTTAGTCCCACTGAGATACCCAAAACTCCAAGTATCTGCCTGATCCAAAGCTTGGGTGGGCCCGATAACATTTCAATGGCAAGGAGGGGCATCAACGAGCCAAGCTGTCCAAGCCTGGTTCAGATTGTCTAACGTATGCCCAAGCTTGGCCCGGGCCATGACGGGCCAAAAAAGATGTCAATGAACATTTCATTCATTTCATTCCATATTGGAAATAAATACTGCATCTAGCAAAATTCTTTCTTGGCAGATAGTAGTTTTGGGATTTACTAAGGAGGGAAGTATCATTGAAATTAACCCAAGTAAATTATAAGACCCACCGTCTCTAAGTCAAAGTAAAAAAAATAAAAGATCAAATTAATTGAATTATCCTAACCTTTGATTCTAACACGTTTGCTGAAACAGGATCATTGGATATTTCTCAATTTTAATCATCCAATAGAAGTCCACAAATTTAATAATGAGATAATAGAATAAGCATAATTTTTGGGCCACGATGGATCTAAATCTGGACCATAATTTGGACATTTGTACTCCGTACTCCATGTGTGGCACATGTGTGGCACCTAATCATAAGCAATGTGATTCACTCGATCAAGTGTGGGCCAATGCACATGTGTGGTCCACTTGATTATAACCATTCAATACACACATGTGAGCCATGTGTCGTATTTGTCTTAGTTGGTAAAGCATAAGTAATGGAGAATCTCGCCTTTGCACTTGAACATCACACTTCTACAAATTTCACACATGTGGCTACAACAAATCCACTTTGAATTTCGATCACACAGTATAGAATATGTATTTAAATTTCGACATTCATCACAATTAAATGTGGGCCACAAATTATATATTTGGACACTTCTTAAAAAACTAACAAAACACTACATGTGATTTCCAACTTTTATGCGAGCCAACCAAACATCAGCATCATAACTCTTTGAAATCACGATGCCTTGTGTGGATGATATCAACAAAGAAATCATAATTTCCAGCAGTGCTAGTGCCTCATGTGTTCAAAGCCGTTTATGGTCCATCTTTAAGCACTACATATGTGCCAACATGCCATATGTCCCATTTCATCTTCACCGTGTGCCCATTGGGCCGCATATGACAATGTGCTACCTATGTCACACTCCATGCATCCCACCTTCCATTTTCTAAATATAATTCATAAATACTTCAGATTTTATTTATTTATTTTTGTTAGTCATGCAACACACCCACCCTGTTAACTGAGTAACGTACTAACACAATTATTCACATGATGCACCCACTCACCAGTAGGGTTAGTGCGTCTCCTTAGCACTCAAGCTTGAGACTTGCTGTTGAAACACCAAGGCGTCTTCCAGCTGGGCTAGCAGGCGAGACACAACGTATTAAAATCCAAGGTATTGAAAGGAAAAAAAAAAAAAAAAAAGAACACGAAATTTTACAAGGTTAGGCCCATTTTCTCAAAACTAAGTTTTTTTTTTAGTTAGAAAAATAGTTTGTTCTTGTTTCAATCCAAAAACTCAATCATAAAATCGTTCATACACGGTGGCCAATTTACTTATTGGACTGTAAGAGTGGCGATGGGCCCAGTTGGGCTGCACCAGTTCTCCAACTCCATTTTGATGGCCCAACACCTGAGCTTGTTCCAAGCGCAGCCAGAAAATTAATTGGGCTCTAGCCAAGCCCAAAATTATAAAATCCCTTTTTCCTACAAATGTTCATAATCTATTCGTTGATCAAGTGGTCCACACACTACACATGCAATGAAATAAAAATAAATCGATGGTCTACATTCAAGATGCATGGTTGCCTGATGTACCCGAGCGGGGCGACTCAGGCTAAAATGACTTCAACCCGGCGAAACCCGAATAATTGATGGGGCAATGCATGGAAAGCCCAAGCCCAGCCATGGGCCAGGCTAATATGTCCCAGCCCGGGCGAAAGCTGGGTCAAGCTTCTCTGGTCCCTCACCAGTCCAATAAAATTGCCTAAAAGAGAGACATCTGAACCATTCATTTTGGTGGGTCTATTGTAAATAAGGCCCAAACGAAATATACATCAATTTGATGGACGAATTTTGAGGATATCGGTTGGGTCATGGGTGGTCAGAAAGTTCAACGGTCAAAGTCTTCTAAAGGGCAGCTTGTGATTTTTGGCATATGCCTCACCCAATGTATGGCCTAGCAGATAGACAGTCCGGATCTTCCACATGCAAACCACTAGTCCTGTCTGATAACTAACAAGAGGGTTGCTGTGTGAAGATAAACCAAAGGTCCTTCCATTGATCAGGTGGGCCACACCGTTCACGGTTTTCACACAGGCGTGGTCTGATTAATCAGTGGACGAGCCTGATTTTTATGCAACTTCATATTTTCGGCAGGTCTCACCTTATCCACGGCTAGGATGGTCTACAGACATACTAGCTTGCACGTGTGCCACGTGTAAAGGTGAAAGTGAGGATAGCAAGCATCTGTTTCATTGATGACGTCGGCCACCTAAAAGGTTGATTACGGACAGGCCTTTTACCGAAGAGACTTGTGAATGAGTTTAGGAACATCATACGTGTGAGTATGCCAACGCTTTCTTTCTGTGAAATGACCAAAGTACCCTTTACATACATGACAACGCATGAAAAAAAAGAGAGGGGGTGGAGCATTGAAGAGATGCATCGCGGCATGTGCGCAAAATCTGCACACGCGTGTAAGATCCTGGCCACGTACCAGCTAGCTCTATAAGCAAATGCCTTGTTCCAATAAAAAATTATTGGACTGCCCATCCAACCGTCGCATCAAGTGAGTCCTATTGTGATGATGATGATGGGATGCCTGAAAATCCGGTCCCAAACAGGGCAGCGGATTAGGTGCGGCCGGCCTTTCCCAAGACAGTGCGGCCTTTACTGTGGGCTCACCTTGAAACACATATTTTAAATCCAATGCCATCCATCATATATTTTACATCCAATGCCATCCATCATTTTTTCAAATCATGTAATGCCGCTTGGTTGGAGGTAAATGGAAGTAAATCATGATAAAAGCATAATGATGATTTTCACCAACAGAAGGAATTCAAATGAAAGCTAGTAAACTTCAGCATCTTTTCAAAGTAAGATAAATTTTCTATAAGCCTCACTATGATTGTATGTTTTATATTTCACCGCTCAATCATTCTTTCAAATCATTTCGTGAGGTTAACAGTGATTTGACTCAATTTTGGGATCATGCCTTAAAATGATTCAGAAAAAATGAATAGAATGTGTTATGGTGGGGCCTACATGATATTGGCATACGGTAGCCAAAGTAAGACCTTTTGGGACAACGTGCACTTACGGTGAAATAAGTATTAATTATTTACCATCATCTACCTTCATTTACTTCCATTTAGCTACCAAACATGCCGTAGAGCGAGTCCAAAATACTACAGATCTAATTCTCAGGTGGACCACATTATGAGAAAGGTGGTGATTGATCATTAATGGGCCATAAAAGTTTTCAATCAAGCTGATAATTTTTTTTTTCCCTTTACATCAAAAGGTTTTTATGACCTTATAAACAAGTGGGATAACAAATAAACATTACCAAAGCATTAGAATGAGCTCTAGCAAGTTTTTAATGGTAAGGTGTTCAATCACCACTGTTTCCTATGGTACGGTCCACCTGAGAACTGGATCTGCTTCGGTTTTTGTATCATGCTCTAAAATAGTCTGACAAATCAGATGGATGGCCTGGATATAGAACATATGCATTAAGGTGGACCCCACGGTAATGGCCGCACCTAATCCGTTCCCTTCAAACGGACGCACAATTCAATATCACATGGGGAGTTGATACTCGGGCTGTGTAAGACACTTGATACGCAAGCACTCAGAAATTATACACGTGACATAAACTAACTAAAACTAACCCATCAAATTGTCGAAATCAATGTAGCTAAGTCTCCTATAATAATTTTCGTTGAACAATTCTAAACTCTGATTTGTGGACACTTGTTTCTCATAATAGAACCATTAAAAATTTTCATTTTAGCCGTCCAATGGTTGTCCACCAATCTGATATTAAGATAATCTAATAAGCTCATGACACATCTAGGCTGCTATCCATAACTTAGGCAGGTTATTTTAAACTAACTGTATTCCAAGTATGCAATTTTTAAGTGCCTGCGTATCATCCATCACAATCTACCAGAGTAGCAATGTTCTGACAATGGCTGAAGGTCAATATACGCGGGCTAAGGCTGGGGTGCGCTGCGTGCGTTCGCTCGATTGCGATAAACGGTGGTGATTGATCCACCATCCACATGTCACGTATGTGTATCGATCCAAAGCGTGAGAACCATGGTCCATATTGTGGATAGAGCATGCCCTGAAAAACACACTGAAGAATCAACATTCACCATCCGATCATGCTAACTAAAATCTGAACCGTTGAAAATTTTCTATTCAACCGCCTACGTGACGGACACCAATCGGATGACGAAAATCATACGATCAGTTCAATTTCAGGTCATTTTCAATGCTCCCATGATTCAGACGGTCAGGATCGACACACATGCATCCCACATGAATGGGGGACGAATCACCACAATTTAGAACAGTGCAAGCTCTCACTAGATTGGACCGAAACAGGTATCAGTTATTCTCCATAGATCTCTGCCTGCTGTCGTGGATGGCATTTTATGGGTTTTTTCTCAGATTTCCATTTCCTCCCCCCAATTTCCAGTTTCATAACTGATATCCTTCGTTTTTCAGGTGGGCCATTTTCTTTTTCTTTTTGTTTTTTGTTTTGTTTTGTTTTTGTTTTTGTTTTTTTTTTTTTTGAACTATTGCATAGTATCAGCTACAGACGATCTGTGATTAGAATGCCAGAAACCAATCTGACAATGAAATTTCTAAATTATATTTGCTTAAGCAAGAGAATCCAAACACACCCATCAACTCAAATTCGAAAAATCAATTTAAAAAACCAACCTTCTGTTTGTTATCTACATCTACTACTGTTAGTTTTTTTTGGCGCCAAATGATTTTTCATCTTGCTTTTGTTCTTCCCTGGTTGGATGAATGTGAGTATTTTATGCACTTTTGCAATCAATCTTACGCAAGTTCGAAACATACGAGTGCTCGGAAAATTCTGTTGTGAGTAGAGATATTCTCTGCGTAGCATCTGACCATTTCAATGGATTTTTCTGTTGTAGAAAATGCCTAAAGACAATCTAAGATCAGCTGTCTACAGTTCATTGAAAAGGAACGTTCATGTCCTATATGAAGATTCAAATGAGACTGATCAATGCAGGACAGACAGAAAATCCAAGACTACTTCTACGATGGTGGGGCCCGTGGTCATCGACAGGGGAATTATTAGTAAGGAGCCACATCCAGCTCTTAGACCGAAGGAAGAGAAGAAGGCCATGGCCATGCCTTCCTTTCAGCTGAAGCAGGTTTCGCAAGGAGCTGATAAGCTGAATATGATGATCGATTCGTGGTCAAGGGGGGTCGATTTCGACGGGCAGACTGGACATATTGCAAAGGATCTTTTGAGGGGTGCTTTGGATCTCCAAGAGTCTCTGATCATGCTCGGAAAGCTGCAAGAAGCTTCAAAGTTGGTGGCGCGGGCGAAGAGAAAGCAGAAGCTGAGCATAGAAGAAGAAGAGGCTGGTGTCAGAAAAATGGGTTCAAATAGTTTCCGAAATGAAAATCACAGAAAGCTATTGGAGAAGCCGCGGAGTTCTGTTGATGGGTCTTCAAGGAATTGCATGAAGCCGCGGAATTCTGTTGATGGGTCTTCAAGGAATGATGTCGATCCATGGAGCTCCATTGATGGGTCTTCAAGGAATTGCATCAAGCCCCGGAATTCTGTTGATGGGTCTTCAAGGAATGGTGTCTATCCGTGGAATTCCGTTGATGGGTCTTCAAGGAATTGCATCAAGCCACGAAATTCTGTTGATGGGTCTTCAAGGAATCATGTCGATCCATGGAACTCCATTGATGGGTCTTCAAGGAATTGCATTAAGCCACAGAATTCTGTGGATGAGTCTTCAAGGAATGATGTCTATCCATGGAATTCTGTTGATGGGTCTTCAAGGAATTTCATCAAGCCGCGAAATTCTGTTGATGGGTCTTCAAGGAATGATGTCGATCCATGGAATTCCGTTCATGGGTCTTCAAGGAATTATGTCGATCCACGGAACTCCATTGATGGGTCTTCAAGGAATTGCATCAAGCCGCGGAATTCTGTTGATGGGTCTTCACGGAATGATGTCATTGATGGGTCTTCAAGGAATTGCATCGAGCAGTGGAATTCTGTTGTTGGGTCTTCAAGGAATTTCGTCGAGCCGCGAAATTCTATTGATGGGTCTTGCATTGAGGAACTCAAGAAAGTGATTAGAGACGGCCTCTACAGGCAAAACCTGCTGTCAATCCCTTCTGAAGAAGAGATGGCTTCTTCAAGCCGGTGGCAATTTGATTCACTTTCAGATGGCCCACCTGCAAGTTCGAGCCGATTGCTGACAGTTTCTCCAAATAGCGAATTCAAGAGTTCATATAGCGATCAAAAGGTAAGGTCAAACGGTTCAATTTCCTTATCATCACCAAAAAGGGAAGCTAAAACACCGAATTTAATCGCAAAGCTTATGGGTCTTGAGGATTTCTCATCGGGAACAGCTCCTCCCGGTAAAAACCCAGACACTAAGAGGGCCTTGTATGCACGCCAGCCCATCTTCAATATCGATATGCCAAAGGCGAGAAAGCCTCAATTCATAGATCAGAAGTTAGATCCAGAGCGTAAAACACTGAAGGAGGTCATCGAAGCCATGCAATTCAAAGGACTGCTAAAGAGTAACCATATCAAAGACCTTAAACTTCCAGCACAGCTCATGGGCACTTCCTCCCGACTGAAAAAACACGACAGGAAAGACTTCCACACAGAGGCATCAGATGATGAATTGCCGCCTATTGTAATCATAAAACCACTCCGTTTTTCGTGTTTGGAAGAGGAAATTTCAGAACCCGAACCAACACTAAACACAGTGGGAATGAAGGAATCAAAGATCAAGGAGCCTGCCGATCCAAATTCCAAGAAGATTGGATCCGTTTCTCTGAATTACAAGCAGCCGAAAACAGAGGAAATCAAAACAGGCAAGATTGAGATGCAGAAGCCATTGTTGGATAGAAGAAAATTATTGAAGGAATCCGATAGATCAATCAGTAAAGACAATCAGAAGAACATAAAAACTACAGATGAACCTTCCAATATGATCAAAGATTCCATTCCTCTGAATCAAAAGAAAAAGGAGGTGATCAAGATCCCAAAGAAAGCTGAGGAGGTGCGAAATGCATTGTCAGAACGAAGAAAACCAGTGAAGGAGAACACGAAATCTGTGATAGAGTCAAAAACTCAGGCCAAGACAATCGCTAAGAAGCCAAGCCAACCTGAAAACAGATTGATTCCGGCAAAGAATCACACTTCTGTCCAAAAGGCTACATCTCAAAATCGTAATATGACAAGCTCAGCGAAACCCATATCGCAGAATTCCAATCAGACGACGAAAAGCCGGATAAAGGTCGCAAAACCAATAAGAGAATCCACATCCACAAATTCAGCTGTGAGTTTTCCTTGATTGATTGATTTATTTATTTTTATTGATTCAGGCCTAATAGCAAATTACATGAAACTTCAATTTCAACTGTATAGCTCTCTGCATCGTAGCTTCTTTGGTGCTAGAATTCACAAAACATAAAGGACTTTTCAGTTCTGTGCATGTCAGGCCCATGGTTTTGTGATCCAAATTGCCAGCTGATGGGGTATAGAGAGGATGGGGATGCCCCAAAAATTCTCTTAGATCCGAAGATGCTAGCTAATGGATCTGTGGCCTTTGCTGTTGAACTTGGACCGCTCCTTGAACTTATCTTTAAATATATTGAACTAGGAATCTGACGAGTCTCGGTGGGCCACCGGTCGAAGGGTTAGGATTGTCAAGTGATTGAACCAATGGGGCTAACCATGGGATGAGGGCTAGAACATCGTAGTGTGGGTCCTACATGCATTTGATTTCATGAACATGTACATTTCTCATTCTTAGACTTCATGAAAGCTCAAGGTGGCATGCCTGAGTGCTCCATTTTAATCATTGTGATGGAGTTGAGTCATGCTCAAATTTTCTGATATATCAATGTGGCTGTACAAAAACAGCACCTTGTACCTGAATGCTCTGGCAGAATGTGACCATCCATGCACATGCACATGGCCACCATACAAATCGTGGGACCCAATTGAGATGGGGCATATACCCATGAGATCGATCAGACAATTGTCACCTCCTATTAGCAGACACTTGTTTATTGAATTTGCATTGGCAAATACTCTCTTAATTGTGATTTCCATCAGATAGGCAGGAATCATGCAGTCAGGATCACCTGTTTAGCTTAAGATTGGGGTTATACCTCGTCTGCAATGAGGCCCATGATCGTGATAGTTTGGATTGAGGTATGTGCATGCCTTGTGTACAACAACTATGAACATTTGTGCAGATCGTCATGCCATATCCAATGATTGGGCATATGTTCACCTCATATCAGTGGCCATGGGCTGTGCTTCCACCAAAACTCTGTATTGGTTTTTTCTTTTTCTTTTTTTCTTTTAAAGCATAGTAAGCAATCCTTCAACAGATAGCTCAGGAATATAATTGCATTATCTTTCATGCAGACTGAGAATAAGCAGTGCAAAGAAGATGACAAGGAAACTGATCTGACACATGAAATTTATTTTGATTCCACAACAACAAGCACTCTGCCTGCTGATCAACTTCCTACACAGACAAGGAAAGAGGACTCCGAAATTCATAAAAAAGGTAATGCATTTGTAGAGGCCTCGTTTGGATGCATTATTCATTTGAACTGCAAGTTGGCCCTTTGAGGGCCAGCCCATCAGTTTTTGTTTTCATCTCTTCTTGATTAAAACTGAATGTTTGCAATTCTACTCACCCACGCATCCAAATGCAGCCCTGACAATGACAACTTGTATCTCTAATCAAATTATAGTGATTAAAAACTGACATTTTCAATTTTCAGGACATTGGGCATGTATGTTTATCTATGAATACATCCATGACTGTATCCATAAGCATGTGCATGTCTATATTGATTGTGCGGGAAAAAGCTAGAAAGTGAATCATCTAAGCCCAAGTACCTCTTATTTCTTGAGAAAGTTCAAATCATGAATGAATGACACATCAGCCTGCTAACTATCTATGTAGAGGTGACCTTCCACAACCAGCTTCTTAGAGGGAAAATACCCGCTTATGCCACAGAAGTTTGAGGCAATAACAGGTCTATGACGTCCTTAGATGTTTTGGCCCATATGGATGTGATACTGATGTATTCAACGAGTCTATAGCCTTGGCTAACAGTCCCTGGTAATCTTCTAAAATTTCATCAAGAACACACAAGAGCCGTGTACTCTAATGACATGTAAATGTAGGTGATGCAAATTTCCTAGGCTAGGTTGATCTTCTGTGTGTTTAATAGATCTAGACCCATGTTTACATTGTATGTACGTACTTTTGCATGCATCTCTTATATGGGTACGACCATTGTTCATCAGAACTGGACCCATGTATCCATGTATCTATGTTCACGGATGCATTATTGTATTATGTATGTGCTTTTGGTATTATATATGCATGTAGTTGTATCTGCATATGACGGGGAAAATGCTTGATTGCTTGCAGATAACACTGGAAGTGAATGCGAGATCATACATGGGCCCATACAATGTGAAGGAAGAATTGATTCTTCAAAGGAAGCTGACCAAATTGCCGATAACAAAAATGCAATCAGCAAAACTGGCAGAGCTGATCTAAAACAGCTGCTTTTGAGTAGCCGCTCATTCCTCAACAGCGCAGAAGAGCTCTTTGATCTGCATATAAACCCAAACATGTTCTTTCAGACAAATGGTGAGGAAGGAGTTGGAATGAAGAGTGCTAGGCCCTTGTTGGACTGCGCAGATGAGTTTATGACACACAAGAGCCATCGAGAGGCCCATTGGAGCCATCCAATGGCATGTACCCACATGTGTTGCCCGAAAGTTGACATGGCTTTGGATCCATTGGTAGATGAACTGATTGATGAGATTGAGAAGTTGGGGCATTATGTTAAGGTTGGTGATGGAGCTGTCAGTACGAACAGTCTTTATACAATGTTGGGGAGAGATCTTAGATGCAAGGGGCTTGTGGGGAATGGGGTTTGGGATTTGGGTTGGCTGAATGAGTTTGCTGTAGAAGATGCAGATCAGGTTGTAGATGAAGTGGAGAAGCATGTTTTGGATATGCTGATTGAGGAGATTGTTATAAATCTAGCATAGAAAAATCAAACAGTTATGTTCATTGGGAGATGAATAGCACCCTGATGTGTCCAGTCCATGCAAGTGGGCCCTGCCTTGGATGCTTGGGGTGCCTAAAAAATCTTTGAGCTGTGAAATCCAAGTCCTTTGTAAGGGGACTTCCATTTTGGGCACCCCCATCCAAGGTGGGCCTCATCAGATAACATTCTGGATCACCACACCATGGGACCCACTTGCATTGACTGGTTGCATCAGGAGGCTATTGGATGGATACTTTCTACATGCTCTTGGAAGCATTACTGATATTAATTAGCTATAGAACACCGGCTGTAAGTATGTATTTTTAGTAAATCTGAATATTAGGTGCGTTTGGGTTGTTTCAAACAATGTATCTCAAGCTGAGATCTGCTGTAAAGAGTATTGTGCAAAGGCTATTCTCATGAATAAGAAAATGAAGTCAGCAACGGCATGTTGCATACTAGGTTTGATATAGATGTTGAATCATGTTATCTTAGAGCACGTTTGGATGCACTATCAATTGGAATTGCAATAATTGGTCTATATGCCCAACATAATTGAAATCCTGTAAACTTGTTTTATCCATACATTTGCTTATGATCCAATCCTTTTACTATTATATCTATTCATCAGAGATCCATGGCTCATGTCGATCTAGTTGTGAAACATTAAATCATCATCAAGTGATCAAAATAGCTTTGACGATTAAAACAGAACTTTAGTGGTTAAAATGGTTAAAAAGCTTAGTAAAGCCATTTAAGTGTTACACCCGGATCCATAGCGCAAGTGGTAGACCGAGTGAAGATAGCCTCATCTCAACACTGAGGTCATGGCATCGATTCAAAGAGTGGGGGTGGCTAACCTTGCAGTGTGACTAACAGGGTGGGTGGGTGCACTGACAGTGGGATGTGTGTACTAACATTAAAAAAAAAAAAAAAAATCTAAGTGTTGGGCCCAATGGAAAAACTATTTTGATGAACTTCTAATATTTTCAATCTCTGACCTAAATACTTTTATAAGAAACCAATGGATCCCCTATTGGCTTATATAGAGATCATGGACCTTAATAGATGCACTCAGTCACAACCATTTTTATTAGCCATGTGGTAGCTCCGTAAAGAGAGCCAAGGGTCTTGGGTTTGAAACCCATAGGTGGGGAAACCCCAGCTCGAAAGTGAGTGTGGGGTGGTTATGTGAGTGGGGTGTGCGTGTTAAAAAAAAAAAAAAAGAGCCAAAGCATGTATAATCAAGATCCTAACCTTTGCACGTCATTGAGTTTGAGAATTAATTAAGTTCTAATAGCTCATCAAGCTTAACAGTCTAGATAGACAACTGGCTGAGCTAGTGACTTAATCTCAATCTCCCAATGCAAGTGCTTAAAATGAACTAACAAGATCCTATATTTATGGCACAGTCACACTCCTACATGGGGTAGGACGAAGGCATATCGACACCAAGTCAAGCTTGATGGCGGAGATGTCCATTTTGACCAAAGTCAATCCCCTCTCAGTCACACAGAATAATCATACATTTCATTATATGATTACCACAGGTGTGTCCTAAAACAGGTAATGGTCATGGTATACAGGGTATCAAGATTCATGAAATATAACTCTCGTTTAGTCCGTGACCACAGTGTCCCATCTCAAGTTTCCAATGACATCTTTAGAGGAATCAATTCTCCACTTAATCCATATTCATGTATGTTTAAGATAACACCCGCATATTAATTAAGAAATAACAATTGTCCACTCAGGACACCTGATCATCATGATTTACAATCGAGATCATCAAGATTGCATCCACAAGCTAGTGAATTGGGCTTATATTGTTTTTTTTAGGACAACTGCAACTTGCTAAATGCCCTCCGATACAATCATGGTGGAGCCCACAGTTCGGATGGTCTAACTCGGAAGTTGTGATCACTGTGGATGAGTTGCCACGGCCCACATTTAGTACCTTGAGATAAACAGCCGTTCACCGGCGCATGTTAGTAAAACCCGCCAGTATTTGAACTTCAAAAGAGAATTGGGGCATATGGATTTATATGAATCAATTTAAACCACTCAAATAGTGGGCCAAGGATGGTTCAAAAAAAATAATAATTACACCGAAACAAAATGGATGGTTAAAATTGAAATATTCAACGGTTGACAATCAACGAACACATGTCCACTACTCAAGAGGTTATAATGGTCCAATTGATATGATTTTTCAGTCATGAACTATCTAAAGTGGGCCCAAAATTTTGAAATGCTTAATTTGAGTAAAATGCTTACTACGTGCAGAACAGACGAGTGATTGCGTATGAACCATGATACCCTGTCCGAGTATAAAATCCCTCACTTCAAAAACCCAAAAGGAGCAGAGCCCGCCATTTTTAACTGAAGAAGAAGAAGAAGAACCCTAATCCTAAAACCCTAAACTAGATTTTTTCTTTTTCTCTTATTCTTTCTATAAATGGGAACCCTAGGCGTACTGATGACCTTCCCTATGCTACCTTACCTCGAAGAAGAGCTGGCAAAGCGCTTCAACCTCTTCCGCCTCTGGCAATCCCCAACCACCAAGCAAGAATTCCTCCAACAGAACTCCCATTCCATACGGGTCGTCGTCACCAATGCTGCAGCCGGCGCGGGTTCTGACATGATCGATGCCCTTCCCAAGCTGGAGATTATTTCAACTTTCAGTGTTGGATTCGACAGTATCGATCTCTGCAAGTGCAGGGAGAGGGGGATTAGGGTCACAAATACTCCTGACGTGCTGACGGACGATGTGGCCGACCTGGCCATTGGGTTGATTCTGTCCACATTGAGGAGGATCCGCGTGTCGGATCGGTACGTGAGGAATGGGTTCTGGACGACTGGGCATTCTGAATTGGCCTCAAAGGTTAGGTTTTCGGTCAAGCTTTAGCTCCTTGTTCACTCAAATCTCCCACTGATTTGTCGGTGATGGCCAGATGGGACATGTTCAAAATGGGATTCCTGGAGACTCGCATTTTCGATGCATAAGGATTCATGCCCACCATCAGTTAATGGCATGAAATATTGGTGCCCAATAGATTGTGTACAGACACACAATCTTGTTGAAACTTTGGAAGTTGACACAAAGGAGGAAATGAAGAAACCTGAGATGAAAATATCAGATTTGTGGGTTCAAGTCTTGAACCCACAACCCACCAAGGCACACTTGATTCCTCTATAACCTAACTTCGTTCTCTTAGAATCAATTATCCCAGCTTCTGCTATACTTCCCATGCTTCGAAGTAATGAAGATTTTGTTTCTTCTTCTTTATCCATTGTTTATATGGGAGACATCTGATTTTTTTGCGTGTGTGATAGCATTTACAACACGGTTTACGGCTAACAATGCCTCCCCCCACAAATTCAGTGGTTATTTATGAAGCAGCTAAAACTACCACTGACCACTTGATGCGACTAGAACCACCGCCCAAACGACACACCACCAAAATCAAACACCACACAGTTCATGGTCAACAATGCTTCCCTCCACAAATTCAATGGTAATCCAAAATTCATACAGTTGATCATCTCAACTAAGTTCCTATTGTTTGTGTGCTAGGCCATTTTGTTGAGGTGTATAAGGGGCCATAAATTCATAGATTAATTTTTTTGCAAGGTAAATTCATGGATTAATATATTTCTCCACCACAAGTTAAGGCATTCTTCAAATCAAAGATATCGGAATGGATTAACTCTAAGGGTTGTGATTTTATAATGTCACTTGCAAAGTTTTTTCTACTTATTTCTGAGTGAGCACACACATCACATTTCCCTTCCAGTTTAATTTCATGCTTCAATATAAGTTCTAAATTTATCATTCTTCTCATTGAATGATAATTAATATGACCTAGCCTAACATGCCATAGAGATACAAAATCCACAATATAAACGAAACATCACTGTTATTATTGATATTCAATTTAACCATACCATTACATGAATATCCTTTGCCAACAAAGAAACTATTCTTGATGACAACCAACTTATCAAACTTATACATTATTATGAATTCTCTCTTCTTAAGAAGATTGCCTAACATTGGATTTTTAGACATGTCAAGTACATGGCTACAATCGCTAGTGTTAATCTTTTGCTTGATGTGAACTGAAGCTCCATAGATTCTTTCCAACAACCTTTGTTTGAATGTTGTTACCCATCTTTAGCTCTTGTCCATAGGTCTTGCAGATGTTTCGGTCCTTCGATATGTGAATGGTTGCACTAGTGTCCAACCACCATCCACCATCAAATTTGACTGCTTTGGCTTTGGTCACCATTGCAACAAGTTGGTCTTTTGCTATGTTTGCCTGAGGCTTCAGTTACTATTACCTGTGTTAATTTTCTTTTATATAGTATCCTGGCTAGTTACAGAAGTGACACTCACTTTTCTCTTTAACCATTTTCTTAAACCCCAAGATCTGAAATTCTATGATTTTGGCTCGTCTTTGTCCATTATATTTGCTTTGGAATGGTTTTTCAAAACATCTTGTCTTGTCTCGATTTCTAGACTCTTCTTCACGAAAATGTTGTTGAAGCCCTTCGAGAGTGTACTTCTTCTCATCGCGTTTCAATTTCTTTTTTATAATCAAACCACAATGAGGGTAATTTTGCAATTACTACACCGACCATGAATTCTTCAGGAAGATCTATACCACCAATTTTCAATTCATCTACCAAGTTTGTAGTTCATTTACTCGGGGGATAATTGGTTGATCATTCTTAACTTGAAGTGGATATAGTTGTTGATAAAAAAAATTTATGAGTATTGGTCTCTTCAGTTTTATATTTTTATTCTCACTTTGTCCATTGTTTCTTGGCAGAGGGTATTTTACAATATGAGTTATAAATTGAAATAGAGAGGGAGTTAAGGATTGACTTCTGCACAAGAAATCCACCCCCCCCCCCCCCCCCCCTCTAAAATCGTTGTCTTTTAGCTCAGGCAAAGAAGGCAGATCATCATCATCATCATCATCATCATCATCATCTAGGATGCATGACAACTTCAGAGTTATCAGAAAGAAAAGTATCTTATGCTGCCACCTTGAGAAAAATTGACTGTCGAAAGGATCCAGTCGTACAAAGTCCTAGTTCATCACTTGAATGGAATGAACTGCCACCATTGTGACTAAAGTAAAAATTTGTCTTAACTCTTAATTGTTAGAACTTTGGAAATAGACACAATGAAGGAAATGAAGAAAGTTGAGACGAAAATATTAGATTTAGGGGTTCAAGTCTTAACTTGAATAGTCATTTTTTCAAGACAAATTTGTTGCCATTTTCTCGTTATTCCAGTAAGTGCAAAGGAAGGGAGACGTCGAATTGTCCTCAAGATGCAAGGAATTCACATACCTATAATTCAACACGAAGATTTGCACTTCTAAATATTAAACATATTTCTAAGAGTGGACATTGAGATGCCTTATTTAAATGTTCTAAAAAGGATAAATGCAATAGGGCAAAGATTAGAGCAAGGGGTAATGGATGGCTTGATCTAGGAATTGTATATTCTTTCTGAACTATGATGTCCAGGGAAATATAGAACTTGAAGGGACATGGTGTCCTTCCTGGAGAGATACTCTTGTGCCTTAGGACAACCACACACCCATTCACATGCAAAAGTCACATTTGTCATGAATGGACATGCTCTTTCTTGTGGCAATTACTTCTTCTCTTTTGAACAAATATAGTTAAAAAAAATGTTTCCACATGGCAACACATGTTACCGCCGCTTAGATCTTAATTAGCCCAACTGCCACCACATGTACGACATGTAGCAGATGCCACACGGGCAGTCATGTGTTAGGCACACTTAACCAGCGGTATGGCTAGGACCTTAGACACTAGTGTGTTAAACCTCTGGGTAGACCCTTGGTTCACTCCATAAGTGCACTATGGCTCATATAGATTTGAACCAAGCACAAAAAAGATTAGGCTCTTTAGGCTTTTTGTGACAATGTGTATGTTTGAAGTTCAAAGTGTGCCAAATAAAGTGCCAAAAAGCACCTAAGCAGTCAGCGAGACAGAAGCTTGAGCTCTAGAGAACATATTGCTTGTAACTCTAGCATCAATGCGTAGTTTCTAGGGGGAATCCGAAGGAGTCGAAATGATCTTTTGCAAATCCGAGCTTGGCACTTCAACTCGAAGACCTGAAATATTAGCTTTAAGGAGCCTCATTAGGCCAGTAGAAATGGATGACAAAAAAGAACTAGTGCCCCAGCGCACCTTAGGGGAAGGGAAATTGAAATCAAAGAATTCCAATCTTAGAATTAGAAAGGGAAGCGGCATAAAGGAGCCAGTTTTCAGAAAAATGAGAGACGTGGTAGAAACTACATCCCTTTTTTCTGATAGCAGGAGGGATGGTAGGAGGAACATCCCAACGGGCCACAATGGTGGTAGGCAGACCGCTACTATTCCTCAAGAATAGGATGCCCCTCCCAATATCCTCAACAATAAGCTTAAGCAAAGTTTCCTTACCAACTCTTCTTTGAGAGAAAAGACGAGAGTTACATTCCAACCAAATGTGCCACACAAGCGCAGGGAAACAAAGCTTAGCAATAACAAAATGATCAAAACTAGATAAAACTGAGTTAGTAAGAAAGGTTATGGCATCTAAAATATTAGAATGAGTCAGATTACACCATGTATGGTGTTTTTCACAATTTGTATCTTAAAAAGTATAGTTGCATGAAGCGTGAAGCTAAGCAGCAACAATTTTGGTGCAGGAGTGGGAAAATCATTTGTTTCAAAAGGTTAGTATATAAATGACTAGGGAGTAGGAGCATGAGTGTTCGCTCGCCTCAAGTGTAAGGCTGCGATGTAGTAATAAATCTCGGTAAGACCGAGGTCGATCCACAGGGAAAGAGGTAAACAATTCCAAGTACTCTAATAACTAGAATCTAAGAAGTTTGAGAAGATGGTTTTTCACATAAAATAGAAAAATATGAAATTAAGAAGAACTAGAGCATCAAGGATCCACTTGTAGTAGTCCAATGCCAATCCATTCATCCAAGTACAACACAATTAGAATCAAAGTCCTATCTCTCATCTAATTGGAAGATATAACATTCAAGCACAAACAATCCCACTTAAATCTGGAAATTAGATTTCTAGTTCTAATGAAGCACATAGAACTTGAACTTGTAGCCTTCGGAGTAACAGCCATGCCTATGGACTATGGCATGCTCAAGGGTTACTACAATTCTAATTCAAACAACCCAATCATGGTAATCTTAGAGAATTGCAAGGAACTCATGTCCGGAGCACACAAACTCTCATAATTCATCTAAAAATCCAAACTTTATTCAAACTAGAACTTCAAAATCCAAAATTAAGAAAAGGGTACTTGAAATAAAAGAATTAAAGCATTGGAACCAACTACAAATTTCACCTCTAGCTCTAGCTAGGAGGTTAGCTAAGGAAAAGCATATTAAAACTAGAACTAGAACTAAGAAAAGGAAGAAAAACTAGCTGGAGGAGGCTAGGTAGCCTCCTGGGACTTGAACTCCTTGCTCCCCACGTCCTTGCTTGATTTGGAATAGAAGAGAGCACCTCCTTTTATAGTGCAGCAATAGTACAGCAACATAGCAGAATTTGTTTCGCCTGGTACGGCTTAACCAATGGTCGGATTGCCTTCAAATTTGGTTTGTAGCTTTCTTGTAATGTGATCTTCCAAATAGATGATTTAGATTTCCAAGATTATTCTCTGAATGGGCCCACCAATCACATCACCGACCGCCTCTCAAAATCGCGCACTTTGGGTACCTTCAGAACCAGTCATCTTGCTTTCAATGCCCTGGAGTGTACAGAGGTCGGATTGATCTCAAATTTTAAACATTGGTAGAAAACTTCATCCTCTACATGATAGACGGATTAGATTGTCCAAAACAATCCCAAAATGTGGTCCGAAAATTAGAACACTTAGGGCTTTTATAAACTCTGCGCAGTTGGATCTTTCTGGATGGTCCATCTTTCTTCAACCGGTACGATCAAACCACACATCCTTTTGATCTGAAACTTTTGTGGTTATTCATATATGGATGTGTTCTAAAAGATGGTTAAAGTAGATTCTTCATATCATCAATGATGAGTCCTCTGGACCGGCCCAGAGTTGAACAGCGAAATTTGGAACTTTCTGGACAGTTCGTATTGTTTTGGACACCACGGTCAATCCGTAGCTCCGATCGACACGAAACCACTTGGGTTAGTTCGGCGTCGAGCTCCTCTTCGACATGGATGTGTTGGATTTCCAAATATCATCAAGATGGCTTCAGAAAACTGGTCCGAAAAACCAGGTGCGGGAATACATTGCTGTTTTAGAATCTGGAATCTGAAACTTGCATGGCCGACCGGTCACGACCGGTCGGACAGGGCTGGCCGACCGGTCATGACCGGTCAGGCCCTCTTTGGCATTACTCCAGCAAGCATGGCCGACCGGTCAAGACCGGTCGGGCTTCCTTGGCCGACCGGTCAAGACCGGTCGGTCTCTTTTTCTTCTTGTTTTCTTCCTTTCTTTCTTCTATTTTCTTCTTTCTTTGCTTCCTTCCTTCTTTGGTCCACCTTGGGCCTTCATCAAAGGCTCCAAATGGCCCCTTTTTGGTCTCTAATTGAGTGAAGTCCGCTCTCATTCCTATAATCACAAAACATGTGTTAGATGGGCCTTTAAATCATGAAAATCATGCAAACCATGTCATGTAATGGGCAATGCAATGTATAAATTGGAGGTTCAACAATGAGCGTGAGCATAAGTTTGGAGTGCGATTCAAAGTGGGAGCAATACCTAGTTAGAAGGATCCTACAACTAAGGTGAAAAGTTGTAGAAATTGACCGTCATTATTTCAGAAATTGAGTAAATGGATTTGTTCTTAAAAAGCTAATCCATGGGTATTTCCACAAATGTAAGACACCCCTCGCTATTAACCACTGACCTTTCAACATTTCAATGGAAATGAACCTGCAAAACAAACGTGTATATTGACCATTGAGCTTTCAACGTTTGGTCGTTTCCACTATTTTCCATGTTGACCACTTTTCCTAGGGGTTTTTCCATATCCATGTTTAAATTCACCATACTAAAAAATGCCCAGTAAACACAGAGGAAGCATGAAAATAGTTTGGGATAATTTGATGTTTACTTTTGTTGTTAGTACTTCGATACTTCATAGGATGTCCTCCACAAGATGGTCAATTGCTTTATTTAGTCAATAACAGTTATAGCTGATGTTTGTTAAAATCCTGTTATATACCAGTAAAATCAGTAATATAATCTCCATAGAAAACCATTCAAGAATCAATGTGAATTCTATCTAACAAAAATCATACACCAGTTTGTTGCGTATTTGTGCTATGTGAGCTTCTGGGCAATGTCCTTAAAGTTCTCAAGAATGTAGGAAGATTTTTCTAGGGATTTGCAGATGTCCTTTTGCAATATGGGTGTGTCGGGTTTTGACGCCCCTTGAGGGATGTATTCTTGGCCATATGGACTTTTGAATTTCTAACTATATCTTTCTACTAACCAAAAAAAAAAACATACATGAATTGTTGAATCACTCAAAGACAAGCTAGTGAAGGGTTCCACTATGAAAGAGCTGCAAGTTTACAGAATAGGGACTGATTAATAATTAATATACGAGCTTACAATAAATGTGAATGTCAACTTGTTAAAAAACATAATAAATTACAAAAAAAGTTGCATTAATATGCTGAGTAGGAAAGGGTTTTAAATAATGGCATTGGTCAAGTTAGCGTATCAGCTGGGTCCAAAAACGATATGATAGAGGCCTGTATTGGCTGAGATTGTTTCTTTGCATAAAAATTTGAAATATTGCCACCAAAATATGAAAAAAAATGTAAAACACTAGAATCTATCATTTTTTTAATGTCTCTTAACATGTACTCAAGTGCATGTATAATATGGCAGATCAAAGGATCTATTATTTCTGGCATCTACCTACTCAATACACACGTTTGATATTTCAAGAATGACTGAGATAGAACTTGGAAATCTCGGGCATTCTGACATCTAACTAGAGCTGGGTGTCATCGCTAAGTGTTTCACATTGTGTAGATTATGCATCACTTGTACACACCCCCCATTGTGAACAAGTCAGCCCACTACCAAAGTGTAGCCGAGCTACTCAGAAGACAAAAGAGCACACAAAAGAGAAATGAAAGTAAAGAAGGCTTCTATGGCTCAGGAGCTCCAAAGCTTACAACTTTTTGAGGTTTCTAGGGTTGGTTACAAATGAGTAGCCTCCTCATATAGAGCTAGGAACCTTCTAGCTGCTTTACAAGAATGGCTAGGATGGTGAGTAGCGGTCATCCATCAGTCATGAATACTCTAGAGATCTTCTTGTCTGCTCCACACAGTTCTTCCTGTAAGAACCCACTAGAGAACTCTAGGAACTTCTAGAGATCTCTGCAATTATCTACATCCTATGGAATTCTTTACACATCTTTGCACATGATGTGCATAGCCTCCAATGCACAAGAAGAGCCAAAGATTGGTTAAGTCCTTGGTACCTCGCTTTAGTTTCGCCTCTTGGGATTGTCTGGTTTGTGGCTGTCTCCACCACATGTTGTGTTGACGCCCTCATTGACGTCTCATCGATGATCTTCCATGTTGGTTCCTTGAATTGTCATAATGTGTTATCCTATCTTCCTTGCCACCCTCAATTAACTACAAGGTTTGGATCATCCCAACCTTCCGTTCCCTTTCACACCATAGATACATTGCGCACATGTCCCTCATCCACAATGCACATCATCACAAGGGCATTGAAATTGCCTTTCCCTTGCTCAGTAGGTCCATGCCTAATATGACCTTAAAGTCATGCAGTGAAATATCGGAGAGACCTTCTTGCTGATTCAGCCACCAATGCATAGCTCCATGTCCTTTGGCATGCCTTGAATATGTTTGGCTTTTGAGTTAACGGCCTTGACTCTAGATGAGTCCTTCGGCAAAGTTAAACCCAACTGTTTCACCTCTTCTTCATAGGTGAAGTTGTGTGGCCCCGCGTCCACCATATCTTGTGTGGGCTTCCTGTTGATCTATTTATCCACATACACCAACTCCCATCGAAGCGGCTGGCCTCCTTCGCCATTTGACCCTGAAAAATGTCCATTATTCCGATTCTTGGCCCCTTATCTTCTTCATTGACTTGGATCGACATCAGTGGCTTCTTCTGGGGGCACTCCCTTGCCTATGACCATCGTAAATGAAGCTAGTCTAGCTCTTCTCTCAGCTCTTAGGCTTGTCATCTAGTGTTGAGGAGTCACATTGACCCAATGCAACTCCTTGTTGCCTTTGTCCTCTTTTCCATTGAGCTTCATTATATGGGCTGTGAGGACCTGCTCATTGGGCACACACTAGTTGGATGAGGGCCATCTTAGATGAAAGCATTTAACCTCTTGTGGCTCGGATATGTCTCGTCTATCCTTGCCCCCCTCTTATCCTTGCCACCTCCTCCGCTTGATGGCGTGTTAGATCCTTAGCGCTTGGGAGTATTCTCGTTTTCTCCCACCTTTGCCATGACCATCCCAAGAAGATCTTAGCTTGGATGAGTCACCTGTGAACTCTATTAATGACTTGCATTCCTCGTTGTTGCAATTCGTGTTGTGCTCAATGTTGCATACCATCCATGAAGTTGAAGAGTACTTTCTTGGACATTTTAGGAATCTCTAACGTAAGTGCCAAGAAACATAGGCGCATATGGAACCCACGTGCTTCAACCGCTTAAAATTCCATGCTGCCAAGTTATAGATATTCCCAGGATAGAATCACTTCTTGATCTCCCTCTTTTAGTCCTCCAAGTGTCGATGGTGCATGTACCTTACTCCATTTCCACATGACATTGCCACCAACAGTAATCATGATAGCGAGGTAACTACAATGTTTACACTTTGCCTTTTCATCCTCCACTCAGACAACCTTGAAGTATCACTCCAATTTCTACAGAAAATTATCTACCTCACTATTGTCCGTTGATCTATTAAAGGTCCAAGGTTTATCGTCCGCATCTTGGATGCTCCCCAAATGGCCATACTCCCATTGGCCATGACCGCTTTCTATAAGGCTCAATCAACGCGCTCTCCCCAAACCCAATTTCCTCAACTCGTTCCCGTAGTATAGTGAGGGTTTCTGGCATTTTAGCTTGGAAAGTATCTGTCATTGAAAAGAGTGTCGGCTGAGTTGTTTAGAGCGCCTAGCCTCCCTTGAGTTCCTCGAGCAGTTCTCAAGACCCTCTATGTTGGTGGCCATTGATTTTAACTGCTCTTGCCCATCTCCTAAGACCAACTCCACCCATGCTAGAGTGCCGCTATCGCGGACATCTCGTCACAAGACTTTTACCTCTTGGGCGGCTGGGACTAGTAACCACGTACTTGATCGTTGTTAGTCACCTTTGATCCCATTGTGCTCTTCTTAATCCACAACCACAAGTGTTGCAAACCACTTTGTAACCGCACCATTATACCATTTGCGACGCCTTAAGCTCGTCCCCAGTCTATACCGAGGAAGGCTTTTATTACTCAAAGAGTTCCAAAGCTTACATTTTTTTAGGTTTCTAGGGTTGGTTACCGATGAGGGGTCCTCCTTATAGTACTAGGAACCTTCTAGCTACTTTACAAGAATGAATAGGTTGGTTCCAAGTGTCAACCATCCACCAAGCAGGAGTAACTTGAGAAAAATTCTATTTCACACAACTATTACTAAAAGAACTCACCAAAGAACTCTAAAGGCTTCTAGAGATCTCAGCACTAGTTTACATGCTTCAACCATTCTTTAGAATTCTCTACTCATCTCTACACACTGTATATCATATGTAGCCTCCAATTTACAAAAAGAGAAAAATTGGCTGATCTCTGATTTAGCTTGTTGGAATTGTCTGGTCTCTGACAAGGGGCTAAGTCTTTGATTTAGCCCCTTTGAAATAGTCAAGTACCTGCATGCTCGAGCCTTAGGTCAGCCCACTGTGCCGTTTATGTGGGTTACTATGTTTCTTCAAAAACTAATTTCCAAAAAAAGATACAGTAAAGAAAAAACAATTGATGAGTTTATTTGATTCAGCATCTTGGATCTGTAAGGAATGCTTTTATCCCAGTGCTTGTACTGAGTGGGTGGGGATCCAAACCATCCAATCTACAGGTGGACCTTGATTGAAAATCATACCAAAAGGGACGATTGTCAACATTGGTTTCCCCTGCTGATAGTTCAGTCATTTACCGTTCATTTTCATTTTTACCATCCATTTGAAAGCTCGTCAGCATGGCTATGGCTGGCTGTTCAGTGTGACTTTCTCCCATTGGGCCATCCATGACAAGGATCCACTAGATGGATGGTCTGGTTCCCAGCCTGCATCTTCATGCATCATGTATCGGGTGACAAGTGGCCCTTGCAGATCCAACTTGCTGAGGACAAATGTTCATGAACTTGACAGGTCATCACATCCCCTTTCCTTGTGGAAGTCTTAGGCTCTGTTTGGTAGACACGTAAAAATGAGTCCATCTCATTTTAGTGTAATCTCTAAAATGAGACACTAAAGTGAGATAAACTCATTTTAAGCGTCTACCAAACAGGAAGCTTTCATTTCTGCCATTTCATTTGAAAGTTTTCCTCATGAATGTTAATCTTATTGCGAACTCACTCTCTGTCTATTTCTTCATTGTCCTTGCAGTTCTCTGGCAAATCTGTTGGCATTGTGGGTCTGGGCAGGATTGGTTCAGCCATTGCCAAGAGAGCTAAAGCATTCAGCTGCCCCATCAGCTACTTCTCTAGATCAGAAAAACCAAACTCAAAATACAAGTACTATCCAAGCATCATTGAGTTGGCAGCTAACAGTCAGGTCCTTGTGATTGCATGCTCGTTAACAGAAGAAACCCGCCATATCGTCAACCGTGAGGTCATTGAAGCATTGGGACCAAAGGGCGTGCTTGTGAACATTGGGCGGGGCTCAATTGTGGATGAGCCTGAGCTTGTATCAGCTCTGCTCGAAGGCCGGTTGGGAGGGGCTGGGCTGGATGTTTTTGAGCAGGAGCCCGAGCCACCCAAGCAACTTCTTGGTCTCGACAACGTGGTGCTCTCCCCCCACATGGCAAGCGACACACATGAGACCTGCAAAGTGATGGCAGACCTTGTGATTGCAAACTTGGAGGCTCATGTGCTGAATAAGCCACTCTTAACTCCAGTGGTTTGAGTCCTGAAGAGGTATGCGAGGTGGGTTGAAATCATGACCGCCTCATTTGGTCCTGAGTCGATTCATGACTTGGGCGTGTTGGAGGGCCGATGGTTCAGAGATACATGGATGGACCATGTTTCATAAATTTTCTTGATTGGACCTTCGTAGTTCTTTTTCTTTCTTTTTTTTAAAAGAAAAAAAAAATGAAAGGTTACCATCCATCCCTCCTAATTCGAGTTTCAAAAACTGAAAAATCCAAGGATGCTAGGCACATCCTCAAGTACAACGATCATGTAATATGAACTTTGTTGAGGCTTTGGACCATCGTCAATCATGGGCCAAGATATTCATGTCTGAACTGAGAAGGACCGGCTCTCCAGAGAATCGGTAATCTTTCTTGTTTAATGAAATGACCTCGATTTTTGGTGAAACAAGCAAGATTTCCATGGCTTCTCATTTCCATGTATCTGATTTAAGTTGTAGAGGGTGCGTTTGGATGCACTATCAAATTGGATTGTGATTATTGGTCTAATGAAGTGGAAATAACAAAACCATAATTTCCATAGCATTCATATTGATGTCTGAGCTCCAAAGCTCCAAAGTACAATTGCATTGCTCTCAAGTTGGACTTGAAACAAACCTAACTGCGATTTGGTGAGGAATTGGTCATTATCAATATCAGGTACATCTCTACTTGATTGAACTGAATGCTCACTATTCAATTCACTGGTACATCCAAACATGGTCAGAAAGGATTCTTACAACCAACATCTCACCACTTGTTAGGGCTGTCGTGGGCTTGGCTTGGGCCTGGCAAAATCAAAAGTTTGAATATTACTGACCCATCAGGAGCCAAACTGTTCAAAATCCGAGCAGTTCAAAATAATTATAGTTTTTTTTTTTTAAACATGGAAAAAGATCAGCATTGATCCGTCCATTGGCATGCACTCTGTAAAATTATTCTCAAGCATATTCATTAATTAAAATGTTGCTAACAAATTCCAATCTGATATTGAAATGACTGTTTGGAATTTGGGATTAAGTGGTGCTGAATTGCATTAGGTGGAATTGAGACCACTATTTCACGATGATTGGAAATACAATGGGATTTTGACTGTTCAATCCCAATCAAATTCTTCCTTTTTGGGAAAAACACTTTATTGATTGAAACCACCGTTTGGTGGACATGAAATTGTAATCAATAGATCAGATTTCACAATTGATGTCAGTCACCTATACTTATACGCAACTCGAGTGTCACGTGTTAAGGGTGCATATGAAGGGATGGTAGGATAAAACACATGTATCAACGTGGTGCAAGCAAGCCTCGTCTAGCAATCTCAACGGTTTCATACATCTCAGTAAATCTTTTGAGCCTCCTCAGGACATCCATGGCTTTCTAAACAACCTCATGGGCCCTTTGGAAAACATAAAAACTCCAACATCAATTTTTATGGGGGAGCCTTTCATGGGGAGCGGATTAGGTGAGACACCGGCCTTACCCAAGATGGTGTCACCCTTACCAGTGGGGCCTACCTTGATGTATGTATTCTGTATCCATGCCATCCATTCATTTTTACAGATTATTTTAGGGCATTATCCCAAAAATGAATCAGATCCAATTATTAGGTGAACCACACTGTAGGAAACAGTAGTGATTGAACGCCCTACCATTAAGAGCTTCTTAGGGCGCACCTTAATGTTTTGGCAGTGTTTATTTGTCATCATCAGTTGATAAGGTCACATAAGCCTGCATGAAAGGAAAAGAACAAATATCAGCTTGATCCAAAACTTTTGTGGCCATTAAATCACCACTGTTACCTATGGTATGGTCCGCTTGATAATTTGACCTACTTCATTTTTGGAATAATGCCCTAAAATGATCTAAAAAAATGTATGCACATGCATACAGATACAGAATGCATATATCAAGGTGGGCCCATGGTAAGGGCCTGGATGCTGTTTGCAATAGTGGGAATTTTACTTGAAAAATCAGGCAAAACTGAACCTCATAACTGGTGGGGCCATGATGTATGTGTTATATCTATTCCGTTGATTCATTATTTTTTTTCAATTCAGCATGAATCATTTGCACTTCCAGGGCATGAATCATTTTAGTGCACTGTACCCAAAAAACAAAAAAAAAAAAGGAATTGAATGTCAATCTTAAGAGCTCTGGAAGTTTTAGATCTACCTCATTTTTTTGGCTCATGCCTCTAAATGAGCGGCATGGATAAAACAAATACCTCATGGTCTTGTCAACGTCTTTACCTAAAGTCATCGTTAAGCATGCATGCATGCATGCTAAATTAGGGCACTCGAGTGATGAAATCCAAGCCATTCGTAAGGTGTGAGTCACCACAAACATTGTGTCCTGAAAAAAAAAAAAAAAAAAAAAAAAAAAAGCCTGATAAACTGATCGGGTGGGCCACACGTTTGTATTTAATACACGACATGGCTACGTTATCTTGGCCGTCCATTTTTTTATTGTACATATTTAGCCCGTCAGACTAGCGGATTGGTCCAGTATCTGAGGCAGGCCACTGATGCATGCCCCCGAAGCTTTCAAAAGTAGGACGAGGATTTGCTACTGGCAGGTTGAATAGCCATCTCGCTACTGAAATGACGTCACCAACTTCTGTGGGCTCCACCATGATGTATGTGTTGTATCCACACCGTCCATACATTTGGAGAGATCATTTTAGGGCATGATCTAAAGAATGAGACAGATCCAAAGCTCAAGTGGACCCCACCAAACAAAACAGTGGGACAGTGACGCTGACCGTTGAAACCTTCCTAGGGCCCACCATGATGTTTATTTGAGATCCAACCTGTTCATAAGTTCACACAGGCATGGAAGAAGGGAAAACATAAATATAAGCTTGATCAAAAACTTCTATAGCCCCAAGAAGTTTTTAATGGTAGGAGATCAATTCCACTGTTTTCTTTGGTGAGGTCTACTTGAGCTTTGTATCTTCCTCATTCTTTGGATCATGATCTAAAATGATCTCTAAAAATGGATGGACGGTGTGGATACAACACATACATTATCGTGGGCCCACATAAGTTAGCGACGTCACTTCAGCACCTGTCAGTAGCTAATCCGCGTCCTCAAAAGTAGGTGACTTTAGCTCTTATACGGCGAATCTCTTTCTCAATCTTTCGTCTCGCGAATCTCCCTAGTAGGGGTGTCAATGGGCGGGCCTGGGCCTGAAAAATTAGAATTTTGAATAGGGCTGGCCCTATGCCCGGCCCTTTAAAATCAGGGCCGAGACCTACTCCAGGCCCGGCCCATTGACACCCCTACTCCCTAGCCTCTGCCGTCACTCAGAATTCTACGTGTCTTGCAGACTACTGGGGCCCACAATCTGAGTTTTCCAATGATCGAAACCGTCCATTTTGTGGAATATATGTTATAAGATCTTTGATAAGAAAATTAAGCTGAAATGATAATAATGACCAAGAAAATTTTAGAACATTGAAAAAGATTCAATGGATCTAATTCAACTCTAAAATCAAAGTCTAGAATCAACACTGAAGTATGATTATAATATAATACCTCATGTATGGTAGTAAAATGAATATGGACGGCTCAAACCATCGTTCATCTCAGAATATGGGCCCCACTGTGTGGCAACACACGCTGGATCCTGAGTCGCGAAGAAGCAAAAACGAACTATTGGACCGGACCAGGATCCTCTTTGGACGCGAATGGGACACTACCTGCCAGTCCGAGTCGTGGGCAGGGGCTCTGAGGGGCCACTGTGATGTATCGGTTTTATCCACACCGTCCATCTATTTTTCCATATCATTTTGCTATAAGCCCCAAAATGAGGCAGATCCAAGGTTCAAGTGGACCCCACAACAAGAAGCAGTGGTGATCATGATACCCAACGTTGAAACCTTCCTGGGGCCCACCTTAATGGTTAATTTCCATCTAACCTGTTCAAAAAGCCACATTGACCTGAATGAAGATAAAAATAACAAATATCAGCTTGTTCCAAAACTTCTGTAGCCCCAAGAAGTTTTCAACGGTGAGTGTTTAATCCCTACTGTATGGTTCACTTGAGCGTTGGATCTGCCTAATTTTTTGAATTGGACCCTAAAATTACATAGGAAAATGGATTCACGGTGTGGATAAAACCAATACATCACGGTGGCACTCAGAGCTCCTGCCCGTCACCAGCTGGGTACAGACTAGGGAAGTACCCAATCCGCGTCCACGTGAAACACCTAGGATGATTCCGTGGGGCCCACCAGTTGCATATGAAAAATCCTTCCGTTCATTTGGGTTCTATTCTCGATTCTAGAACTGGGGCAAAATCTCAGCCAGATCCACAGCTCAGGGCCCACACCACAGGGAACAATAGGCATTGGATGACAACCATAGGTTTGTTTGTGGGTCCACCGTCTTTTGTATCCCTCATCAAACCCACTAATCAGGTGTACATCAGCAGGATGAGGTGATTATACTAAAATCGTCCTGATACAAAACTCATGTACGCCACATTCTCGTGAACTCAGTGTTCTGGCCTGATGGACGGATTCGATTTACATAGAACATGGCGGGCCTATAGATATTGGGTGTTTTACGCAGACGCGGTTTGGCTAGTGCCGCTGCCACTAGCCAGGTGGCTAGTGGTCTCTGTGGCCCCACCATGACATCATGTGTTTTATCCATGGCATCAATTCATTTTTCCAAGATCATTTTAAGGCTTGTTCTCCAAAATGAGGGGATCTAAATCTCAAGTTGACCACACCACAGGAAAACAGTGGTAATTGAATGCTCACCATTAAAAACCTCCCAAGGAGCTTGATCCAAAACTTTTATGGCCCAGTAAGTTTTGAATAGTGAGTGTTAAATCAACATTGTTCCCTGTGATGTGGCCCACTTGAGATTTGGATCCACCTATTGTTGGGATCATATCATAAAATGATCTGGAAAAATAAGTGGACGGCATGTACGGAACACATACATCATGGTGGGGCCCACAGATCACCGATCTCATAGCTTGAGGTGGGCACAAGTCGAGCTGAGCCATGTTCAGGCTAGGCTCGCTCAATGACCACCCTAGCTCGTGTTTGGCTTTGCTCAGCCTTCAAGCTGGACTGAAATGTCCAAGCTAGCTTGATCGGGCTTTCGAGTGAGCTCAAGTCCAATTCAAGCTGCGTTCAAGCCTGGTACACCCAGCTCAAAAGTCAGGCTTAAAGTTGTTTAAAATTGAGCTCGAAGGCAGCCTAAAGCCCATTGACACCCCATTTGTTTTTATAGAGAATTTCATCTCTCATTTTTCTATTCACTTTAGACGTGGGACTAAAAAATATACTTTTTAGTTTTTTATAAGTGAGTCAGCTGGGTTGAGCTGAGCTAAACCGAGCTTGGGTTAGCTCAAGCTCGGATTGAAAATCATTTCTAGCATGGAAAAATGGTTCGGTTTGGTTCAAATGTAGCCTTCGAATCAAGCCAAATCGAGCTGGTTTGATCCAAGTTGAGTAAGCTAACCAACCTGGCTTAGCTCATGCTCAACTCTACTCATAGCCATTGGCTTGTAGCAGGCTCACCAACCAAACCACGATCCCCGGATCCACCGAGGCAAGTGGATCCCTAAGTGTGGGGCCCACTGCATTTCGACGGATCATTTTAGGCAGGATAAATTTTTTTTAAGAAAATCCAAATCTTAGGTGGACCACACTAAAAAAAGCATTCGTGACTGAATTTCCACCATTAAAAACTTCATGAGGCCACCGGAATGTTTATTTTCCATCTAACCAGTCGATAAGGCCATAAAGACCTGGATGAAGAGACCACGCAAATATCAGATTGATCCAAAATTTTGTGGCCAATGAGAAGTTTTTAATTGTCGATTACAATTATTTTCTGTATTATAGTCCACCTGAGATTGGATCTGTTTCATTTTTTGTATGATGCCCTACAATGAGTTTTCAAAACGGATGGACGGCGTGGATATAAGGCACATAAATCACAGTGGACCCCACAGTCAGGGATCCACCGACCTCATCCACCTAAACCGCGCCCGCGTCCGTTTTACGCAGCTCCACACAGCCGTAAAACAGTTGTATACAATGAATTGTCTAAAACCACGAAAGCTCCGTAGGACACGCTGTAATGTATACGTAAAATCCACTCCATCCATCATGTAAGAAAACTTATCTTAACCGTACATGAAAATTACCATCTTAATAAAAAAGAAATCAGGTGGCCCACACCAATGGGAACAATGTACAACTGCGGACCTGTGGCTAAAAACCTTTAAGCTAGTGCAGTTCGGTCTGCCTTACTTTTGGATCAGGTTGATTTCTGTGTATTCACTTCATCTTGGCCAGTCATACCTGATGATCAGGTCCAATAAAAAATACACACCATGATGACTCATAAAAAAAACCCATGTTGGCATGCCATCTCTATGTTTCGCTGTTGTGTGGCTCATATAAGTTGTTTATCTGAATTTTTTATTTTTTATCCATGGCCTAGAATCTAGGAGGGCATCTGGTGGATGGATTGGATTTTACATAGACAATAGGGTGAACCCACTGATTTTGATTGTTGCTAGGGCTCTCAATGGAGCGGGTCAGATCCGAGATCCGATTCGCTCCGAATCCGTTTAATGCGGATTTGGATCTTAAAATAGGTCTGATTAGTTAAATGGACCGGATATGGATCTTAAAATAGGTCCGATTACTTAAATGGACCGGATATGGATTCACAGGAACATATCCGAGTTTGATCCGAATCCGATTAAGATCTGACTCATTGTCACCTTAGTGTATATGTTATATTCATGCTGACCATCCGTTTTACAAATTATTTTAGGCCATGTCAACCATACGATAGTAAATAGTGGGATTTGCATCATTTTTCTACTAAATTAAATGCATTATATTATATATTTTATATCATATATTTTTTAAAATTTGTAATGGGGTGGATTCGGACCTAGATCCGACCCGAATCCGATGGTTATATGGATTTTGGATTGGAAATGGATCTAACAATTTATAAATGGATCGGATATGGACATCACATTTTGGATCTGAGTTGGATCCGAATCCGATCCGAACCCGTCTACAGATATACGGACTTGGAGCCGGATCCAACTGGATCCGATCCAGATCCGACCCATTGAGAGCCCTAATTGTTGCTCGAGGCCTGAGATTTTCTAAGAAGATTTTGACATTTTTCACCCGTTAATATGGGAAAAAATTCTATCCCCGCTGCTTTCGTGTAGTGTGGAGATCTGTATAATTTTTAGGTACAAACAAGATTTCAAAAATAAGATAAATTTAGTATAACGCCCTTAATTGCCCTGAATTTCAAGGGCGGAGTATGGCGCTCTCGAGATTTCGAGTGTCATTTATGTTTTATAAAATCAAGAAGAAATTTAAATTAAACCCAACCCTTATCTAATATAATTCATCCAATTGTCAATAAGGGTTGAGCTCATGACTCCAAAGTACACCAAAAATATTCAGCATGGCTCTCCCACTAGGTTTGGTCATCTAAGATTTAAAAATAGAAGTAATCCCCAACGAACTCCCCATCCTCTTCTAAAATTGCGTCGGCCTCTAAGGTATCTGCGTCTACGATAGGATCTGTTTGGTGTTTTAAAACACCGTCCCAAGTCGGAGTGAGTAACTAACTCAGTGGCACTATAAATTTAAGTTAAGCATGTTATTAAATTAATCAAGTTTAGATAATGACAACACACGAAACATAATATCTCCTAGACTAGTTGAGTTAATGCATAGATGTCATGATATTGCACACAATGCATGTCCCGAAAATCACATGAGGAACTCAAAAGGTAGTGTTGGCATCACATTAAGCAACCAAGCACCCACGATCCTCCACAAATGCAAGTATGAAGGTCGTTCTTCAGTACCTCAGCCTTTCTAATAGTCAGACAGTTACTTAGAACGCCCATGACATGTATGCATAGTTGGTTTGGCCTTTATTAAGTGTTTTCTCAATTGGTGGAGTTGAGATACTACCGTCATATCACAAGTCCTAAACCGGACCATTTAGTTCCCTGCAGTGCGTCGCCAATAACCCACAAATTCCTATATTGACATCCATAATTTGCACCATTTATTCATTTTCACATTCATAACAAGGGCTCATCAGCCTACTCAGTTAGCAACAATAGGACTCGTCACCCTCACGAATGGACACTACGGGGAGGCCCGTCACCCCAGCATAAGTTGACAGCTCGGATACGATATCCCATATCACCATACACAGCCCATGAGACTTTTACAGGATCGTATCATACTAGCGGTTGCAAGTGGACTTATGTCCACCAGCAACGGTAGTATTTCGGATTCAGTAGAATATAATTCAACAATAATTATCAATCAATTAAGTCAAGCATTAGACTGGTTTGATTGATATGAAGGAATGCCAACTGGACCGGCATTGGGCACAAAAGCGACCTATGTAGTCCAACTACTATCGATGGTCAGTGTTCAACCCCGATCAATCAAACCAACCTAGGGTAACTGACCCAACTGGACTACCCCCAAATACTTATTTGATTAGCTATTATTCTCTACTAAAAATTTCTAACTCATTATAAGCAATTGAATCATATCCATGAACAATTAAACTATTCATCAAGGTACAATTATTCATGCGTAAATATCATCCGCTAACAATCTACTAAGTCAAACAAGATCCATGTCAAGATAGAATGCTAACATGCAAGGTTTCAGTCATTCGAGTATTTCGTTAAACACTTATACTACTTAATAGTTCATAAATCATTAGTTGTAAGAAATGAAGCAATACAAGCATTTAAATATATAATTCCTAACTACACCAAAAAATCATTATCCAACACTATATAGGGTTAATAAATGGAAACTTGGAAGTACAATCCGCATCTTAGGGTTAGGATTTTCCTGGCTAGCTAAATGCCTAGGGTTAGGGTTGATCGGGAAATCGGCAATGCCTATTCACAAACCAAGGTTAGGGTAAGACTGCTTGTAATCGACCTAAAATAAATTTTGGTTGAGAGGTATGATGCAGACCTTACTTTTGGTTACAAATTGAGTTAACCCAAACAAGGAATCGGCGGCTAGAGTGATGAGCTCACACTCGGTAAGAATGAATCCTAGCATAAGCACCGCCAATGCACAAATCCCTCTCTTCTCTCATTCATTTCTCCCTATCCCTCTTTTCACTCTTAAAAATTCGAATTTGGGGAGAAATGTCCCAAATCCAAGCTATGTACAGTGTCAGATGGGTTACATATGGCCTTAAGGTATTAGTTGTTGGTTATATATCCGTAGAGGGAGGTTAATTCTATCATTTGATGCTCACCAGGGCCCATACGAGTCTATCTAGACCAAGGAATAGATGTTATGCGAGGAGATCTACCTATGGTTATGATTGATCATAATTCAGATGTGGTGATCAATGGGTATGACGCGATGTCTATTCAACGGTTATCAGTTATCAATCGGGACCGTAACCTTAAGAATCTATGCAGGTAATTATTCGAGACTAAGGGCTTAGATTTCATCGCAATCTAACGGCTCGAAAGTCACAATTATGCATAAAGTTAGGGAGATAAGATTCACTTAATTTCTGTATAGTTTATAGGTAGATTCGTACATTACATGCGCTCTCACTCTAGCTTCAAGTTGTTTGATTCGGTGCACTGAATTGACTCAACGTTTCACGAGGGACGTCAAGTTCGGCAAAGCAAAACGTATTTTCTTAGTTTCCGATCTAATGGCCCACTAACAAGTGGTCCAAAGCTTATTTGGCGATTTCGGTTATTTCCGGAGAAGTATAAGGTGAGATTTCTTGTGTATGACGTATGGGGTTGGATTGACTTATGTTTAAGGTTTGGTCGTTAGAAAGTTAATGAGAATGATGTTTTAACCTAATTCATCATCAACCATTGATTTCTAGGCTACATGGATAATTTGACTAATTCAACTTTGGACATGGGATTATTGTGATCCAAACGGCTAGTTGAGTTGATCTTAGGTGGGACTTTTCTATATTACGAGGGTTTAATTCTATCGGATGGTGGGTCCATTTGATATTGGGTTAGATTTGTGGATCATATTATTTAAGCTTAACATCTAAGTGATCGGATGTATTCATTAAGCTCCTAAGGTCATTTAATCGAATTCGTATGATCCTCCGTTGATAACACTAATATATTTGTTAAAATCGAGTACTAAAAGTCGCTTAATGATAGAATAAATTAGTTGTAGCAAATAAAATTTAAAAAATTTTGAAATTCAAATTATCTAAATTTTGAAGCGTTCCGAATCATCTGAGGAATATCCATGCCACGTAAAAACAATAATGATTGAATATCCACCGTTAAAAACCTCCTATGGTCCACTGTAATGTTTATTTGACATCCAATTTGTTGATTAGATCATACATACATACCTGTTGAATGGAAAAAACCAAATATCACCTCGATCCAAAACTTTTGTGGCCCCATGAAGTTTTTAACCGTGGGCGTTCAATCAACTGTTTCCTGTGATGTCGTCCACTTGAGATTTCGATCTACCTTACTTTTGGAATCTTACAATAAAATGGTCCGGAAAAATGGATGGACGGCGTGGATGAAGAAAATGCATCATTGTGGGCCACAGAGCACCGACCACTAGCTATTAGCTAGTGGCACAGGCAGGGTCATTAGCCAATCCGCGTCCACCGGATAAGTCCGTTGGGCCCACCATGAATGTATGTGGCTCATCCACGCCGTCCATTTTAGGGGTTGAGCCCAAACTTGAACCATATCCAAAGCTCAAGTAGACCCCACCACATGAAACAGTGGGGATAATGATTCCACCGTCGAAATTTTCCTATGGCCCAAAGTGATGTTTATTTGTCATCCATCCAACCTGTTCATAAGGTCACACAGACACGGATGAAAGGAAAAATACAAATATCAGCTTCATCCAAAACTTTTGTTGCGCCCGTTAAGATTTCAACGGTAAGGGTTCAATTCACATTGTCTGCTGTGGTGTGGTTCACCTGAGGTTTTGATGTGCTTCTATTTTGATCTCGTAAACTAAAATA
Organism: Liriodendron chinense; assembly: GCA_003013855.2. NCBI lineage: Eukaryota > Viridiplantae > Streptophyta > Magnoliopsida > Magnoliales > Magnoliaceae > Liriodendron > Liriodendron chinense. Next base: position 736,428 of record PVNU02003892.1, on the reverse strand, counting down.
AGATGATAAAACGGATGGACGGGATGGATAAGACACATAATTCATGGTGGGCCCCACAGAGTTTAGCCAGTACTCAGTACGCAATCCGATTTCAGGCCAGAAACGTTCCTGCTCCTCTACCCCCAGCAGCCATGGCAGCTGCTGCTAACCCTCGCACCTTCCTGCTCTTCTCCACCCCAAACAAGCTCTTCTCAGTCTCTCCTTCCACTCCCTTCAAAACCCTTCCAAAACCCTTCTTCCTCCCTCTCGCCAAATCCCTCCATTCTACCCAAAACCCTCTCAAATCCAATCCCCCAATCTCGAAATCCATCCATCGATCCAACGTCATCGACATCCTCCAGCAAAGGGGCCTCATCGAATCGATCACCAGCGACAATCTCAGGCAGGCCTCTTCAAATCCATCCGTTCGTCGGCTCAAAGTCTACTGTGGGTTCGATCCAACGGCTGAGAGCTTGCACTTGGGGAATTTGCTTGGGATTATTGTTCTGTCGTGGTTCCGGAGGTGTGGGCACAGGACGGTAGCTTTGATCGGTGGGGCGACGGCGAGGATTGGCGACCCATCCGGGAAGAGCTTGGAGAGGCCGGAATTGGATGTGGAGACGGTGGAGAGGAACAGCGCTGGGATTGAGGATACGGTCCGAAGGATTTTGGGTAGAAGCGATGGAGCCATGGGCTATGGAAAAGATCGGATTTTGGATGCGGGTTCTGAAGAGAATGCAGTTTCGAATTCGGGTTTTGCAGAAAATGCCAATTCGGATGTGGATTCTGAAGAAAATGCGATTTCGGATACGGGTTCTGAAGAGAATGCCGTTTCAAATTCGGGTTCTGCAAAAAACGCCAATTCAAACGTTAGTTCTGAAGAAAATGCAATTTCAGATGTCGGTTTTGAAAAAAACACGAACTCGAATGCGGGTTCTGGAGATTCTTTCGTGATTTTGAATAATTATGATTGGTGGAAGGACAGGAATTTGTTGGATTTCCTAAGAGAGGAAGGGCGGCTTGCGAGGGTCGGCGTGATGATCTCCAAGGAAAGTGTTAAGAGGCGATTGGCTTCCGAGGAAGGGCTGAGCTTCACCGAATTCACATATCAGCTATTGCAGGGAAGTGATTTCCTGCATCTGTTCAAGAATGAGGGTGTGAATGTTCAAATAGGCGGGAGTGATCAGTGGGGGAATATCACCGCTGGGACCGAATTGATTCGGAAAAAGCTCCAAGTCGAGGGAGCTTATGGACTTACCTTCCCTCTTCTGTTGAAGAGCGACGGAACCAAGTTTGGGAAATCTGAAGGTGGAGCGATCTGGTTATCACCATCGTTGCTGTCGCCATATAAGTTCTACCAGTACTTCTTCTCGGTCCCAGATTCCGACGTGGTGAGGTTCCTAAAGATTCTAACTTTCTTGAGTTTGGAGGAGATTGCGGAGCTGGAGGGGGGGATGAAGCGCCCCGGATATGTGCAGAACTCAGCCCAAAGGAGGCTCGCTGAGGAAGTGACGCGTTTTGTTCACGGCGAAGATGGCCTGATGGAGGCATTGAAGGCGACCGAAGCGTTGAGACCCTGGGGCTGAGACGCGGTTGGATTGGAAAACGATCGAGGAGATTGCCAAGGATGTCCCATCTTGTTCTTTGGCTTATGACCAGGTGTTGAACGCATCTCTAGTCGATCTATCGGTGTCTGCTGGCTTGCTCGGTAGTAAATCGGCAGCCCGGCGGATGGTGAAGCAAGGGGGCATTTACTTGAATAACAAAAGAGTCGATGGTGAGGAGAAGACGATTGAAGTGGACGACATTGTTGATGGGAAAGTTCTCCTGTTATCAGCTGGGAAGAAGAACAAAATTGTTGTAAGAATCTCTTGATGACTCTTCTTGAATGATTATGTGGTTATTTATTTATTTTATAGTCAAATTTTGGTCCATTAATTTCATGATATATACGTTTTGCAATTATCTTTTTATCATGTTTAGTTGCTAGGGGTTATTTATTTTGTTTGATTGATAAGAATATCTTTTTTGGAATGGTAAATACAATAAGAAGACCAAAAACAACTTCTGTCAGTATTTGCTTGGGAATATGTTGTTATTTGTTATGCACTAGAAAGCATTTGTAAGAAATTCTATGACCACTCATGACCTTACTCTCCCCCCACTAGTGCCAATGTTGCCACTCTTTATATATATATATATATAGAGAGAGAGAGAGAGAGAGAGAGAGAGAGGGGAATGCTCACCTGCGCACAGTTCTCACGAGAACTCGTGAGCACTTTTTTAGTACTCATCACACGTGATGTGAGCCCAAAATCTAAGCCGTCCACGTGATGCAACACCCCAAAAAAACCCCACGGCCCAACGTTCACCTTGATCCAAAAGGGGGGATTATGCACATTGAGCATTGAGCAAAGAGGGGATGTAGAGAGAAGGGAGAGAGTGTTGAGTGTGGAGACAAAACTCAACTAAGCATGGTCGGGCACCCGGACGGTCTGTGGACCGGGCGCCCGAAATTCAGGCTGTTTTGGCATCAGTCCGCTGGACTGTTTTGTGAGTAGCCGGGCGCCCGACGGTCAAAGTGACCGGGCACCTGAAATTCATGTCTCCTGTTATTTTCACGCTGGACGTTTTTTGGCCGGGCGCCCGGCGGTCAAAGTGACTGGGCGCCCGACTGGCCGCGGGCTTAAGACACGGGTTTCCTATTTTCTGTTCTAATTGCGGGGTTTACTATATAAAGGGGTGTAAACCGGGATTAGGAATGGGGATTAGGGCTTCTATACGTCCAAGGTGAGAAAAAGGCGAGAGGATTAGCAAAAGGGCCATCTCTGTGCATGGGAGCATAGGAGAAGGTAAGTGTATTGCTTGTAACTTCGTTTTTTCTTCATAGTGAAGTTTGCACCCGTGGTTTTTTACCCTTGTTGGGGTTTTTCTACGTAAATCTCTGTCTTGTGGATTGTTGGTTTGTGTGATTCATTTTCTAGTTATTATTACTTCCTGTTTATCGTTTGTGGGTGAGACCGGAGATTGGATCTCGGTTCACCGGTGTTGTTGGCGTGCTGCGCAACAACTGGTATCAGAGCTATTGGTTTAGTTCAACTGGGAGCGATGGCGGAAGATGGAAAAACTAGAATTGAGAAGTTTGATGGTTCAAACTTTGCCTTCTGGAAGATGTAGATGGAGGATTATCTGTATCAGAAGGACCTCCACATTCCTCTAGGAGGAAAAGAGAAGAAACCAGAGAAGATGACAGATGATGAATGGCCTTTGGTGGATCGGAAAGCTTTAGGAACGATCCGACTCTCTTTGTCTAAGAGCGTCGCCTTCAATATATCCAAAGTAAAGACCACAAAAGAATTGATGCAGGCTTTGGCTACGATGTATGAGAAACCTTCGGCATCTAACAAGGTTCATCTCATGAAACGGCTTTTCAACATGAAGATGTCAGATGGTGGGGGCGTGGCTGAACATCTAAACAAGTTCAATACAGTCACGAGCCAATTAGAATCCGTTGGCATCACTTTTGATGACGAGGTCAGGGCCCTATTGATCTTGTCCAGTTTGCCAGACAGTTGAGATGGTTTGGTGATTGCCGTGAGCAATTCTTCAGGATCTACGAAGTTGAAATTCAATGATGTGGCTGGTCTAATTCTAAGCGAAGAATCTAGAAGGAAGACATCAGGAACTTCAGGGGATTCAGGAAATGCTCTAAACGTTGAAGGAAGAGGAAGATCTTCAAACAAAGGAGGCAATAAACACGGGCGTTCTAAGTCGAGGAATAAGTCTAAGGGACCGAAAGACAAGGACGGGTGTTGGCATTGCGGGAAGAAGGGGCACATGAAGCGTGATTGTAGGGCGCTTAAGAAACAAGAAGGAAGCTCTCAAGGTGGGAAGGATTCAGTGAATCTATCTGAGGAGAGTGACACAGAGGCGTTGATCTCGTCTCTTGATGCGCGTAATGAGTCTTTGGTTATAGACTCGGGTGCTTCGTTTCACGCCACTTCATCAAAAGAAGTTCTTCGTGATTATGTGTCAGGTAACTTTGGAAGAGTCTACCTGGGTGATGATGAGCCATGCAGTATTATTGGCAAAGGAGACGTTCATTTAAGTCAGAAAGACGGAACGGTCTTGAAACTGAAGGATGTCAGACATGTACCGAGTTTGAGACGGAATTTGATCTCAGTGGGGCAGTTGGCCGATACCGGATATATGACGACATTCATGAGCGATGCATGGAAGGTCACAAAAGGTGCCTTGGTAATATCTCGAGGCAAAAAGGAAGATACCTTATACGTGACTTCTGGATCGTATAGTTCACTCACAGTCGCATCAACTGGAGTGAATGGGCAGTTATGGCATCAGAGGTTAGGACATATGAGTGAGAAGGGAATGAAAGTGCTATTGTCAAAGGGGAAGCTACTAGGGTTGAAGGCAATCGATCTGGAATTTTGCGAGGACTGCGTGTATGGCAAGCAGAAGAAAGTTAGCTTCAAGAAGACAGGACGCGCTCCAAAGACGCATCTATTGGAACTTGTACACACTGATGTGTGGGGACCGGCACAGGTATCATCTCTTGGTGGCTCACGTTACTTTGTTTCTTTTATTGATGATGCTAGTAGAAAACTGTGGGTCTACTTCTTAAAACACAAATCAGATTTATTTGATGTATTTAAGAAGTGGAAAGTTATGGTAGAAAATGAGACTGGTAAAACTGTGAAGTGTCTCAGATTAGATAATGGGGGAGAATATTGTGATAAGAGGTTTGAGGAGTATTGTGCAGCAAATGAAATTAAACATCAGAAAACGATTCCAGGGACACCGCAGCAGAACGGTGTGGCCGAGCGCATTAACAAGACCATCCTTGAGCGCGCTAGGAGCATGAGGCTACATGCAGGGTTGCCCAAGACCTTTTGGGCAGATGCTGTGAATACTGCCGTATATCTCATCAATAGAAGTCCCTCAACACCATTGGATGGTGGGCTACCAGAAAAAACGTGGACTGGGAAAGAGGTGAACCTTGCACATCTCAGAGTGTTTGGTTGCACTTCTTATGTTCACATTGATGCAGAGCACAGAAACAAGCTGGATGCGAAGTCCAGGAGATGCACGTTTATAGGCTACGGGCAGAATGATTTTGGCTACCGGTTTTGGGATATTGAGAACCGAAAAATCATCAGAAGCAAGGACGTAGTCTTCAATGAAAAAGTGATGCATAAGGACAGTGTGCAGCAAAAGAAAAACAAGGCCGATGAGAAGGAATTCGTAGAGTTGGAAGAGTTACTCGACACGGGTGTTACAGTGCCACAGGATGAGCATGCACAGGAGCATGATGAGGCAGAGCCGCAGACACCGGTTGTGAGGAAGTCTACTCGGGAGAGGAGATCCAAGGTCCGATATTCACCCTCCTTACATTATCTACTGCTGACAGATAATGGTGAAACAGAGTGTTTTGAAGAGGTGTTACGGTCAGATATGCGGGTTAAGTGGGAGCAAGCCATGGAAGATGAGATGGACTCTCTTGAGTCTAATCGTACGTGGGAGCTAGTCACTCTACCTAAGGGAAGAAAGCTCTTCATAACAAGTGGGTTTACAGACTGAAGGAGGAGCACGATGGTTCGAAACGGTACAAGGCTAGACTGGTTGTGAAAGGGTTCCACCAAAAGGCAGGTATCGATTTCACAGAGATATTTTCACCTGTGGTGAAGATGTCTACGATTCGCATGGTCTTGAGTATAGTGGCTACAGAGGACTAACATCTAGAGCAGCTAGATGTTAAGACAGCCTTTCTTCATGGAGACCTTGAAGAAGAAATATATATGCATCAGCCGACAGGATACGTGGCACAAGGAAAGGAGAACAAGGTGTGTAGACTGAAGAAGAGTCTATATGGTCTGAAGCAGGCCCCGAGGCAGTGGTACAAGAAGTTCGACAGTTTCATGTCGGGAAACGGGTATAGGAGATGTCATGCAGACCACTGTTGCTACTTGAAGAAGTTTGATACGTCGTATATCATTCTTCTTCTGTATGTTGATGATATGCTTGTGGCCGGATCAAGCATGAAGGACATCTCAGATCTCAAAAGACAACTGTCTAGAGAGTTTGCCATGAAGGATTTAGGAGCTGCAAAACAAATCCTAGGCATGAGGATAGAGCGTGACAGGAAAAACAAGAAGCTGGTTTTGTCACAGGCAGAGTACATAGCCAATGTACTTGATCAATTCAGCATGGGAGGTGCTAAGCCGGTTAGCACTCCATTAGCCAACCACTTCAAGCTTTTTAAGGAGCAAGGAGCTAAAACGCAGAAGGAACAGGACTACATGGCTAAAGTCCCTTATGCGTCAGCCATAGGGAGCCTCATGTATGCTATGGTTAGCACGAGGCCAAACATTGCTCAAGCAGTGAGAGTTGTTAGCAGGTACATGAACAACTCCGGGAAGGAACATTGGGAAGCTGTGAAGTGGATCTTCAGATACCTGGTAGGTACTGTGGATGTAGGGCTGTGTTATGGAGGATCGGAAATCAAGCTACAAGGCTACGTCGACTCAGATTTGGTAGGGGATATCGACAGCAGAAGGAGCACTACAGGGTATGTCTTTACCCTGGGTAGTGCTGCAGTTAGTTGGATCTCTCAGTTACAGAAGATAGTATCCATAAGTACAACGGAAGCAGAATATGTTGTAGCTACAGAAGCGTGCAAGGAGATGGTGTGGATGCAATGTTTTATGGAAGAGTTGGGAAAGAAGCAAGCAGATTGCAATCTGTGCAGTGACAGTCAGAGTACAATACACTTGGCTAAGAATTCAGCCTTTCATTCAAGGACCAAGCATATTGACATCAGATATCACTTCATACGTTCGTTACTGGAAGATGGATCGATTGCTTTGGAGAAGATTCATACAAGTGAGAATCCTGCAGATATGTTGACCAAGGCGGTCACACGGGAGAAACTGAAGCTCTGTTCATCTTTGATTGGTCTTCAGGCTTGAAGACTGGGAGGTGGTGCACTCCGAATGTAGAAAACGAAGGATCATGTGGTGATTGTCTCCAAGTGGGAGATTGTTGAGTGTGGAGACAAAACTCAACTGAGCATGGTCGGGCGCCCGGACGGTCTGTGGACCGGGCGCCCGAAATTCAGGCTGTTTTGGCATCAGTCCGCTAGACTGTTTTCTGAGTAGCCGAGCGCCCAACGGTCAAAGTGACCGGGCGCCCGAAATTCATGTCTCCTATTATTTTCACGCTGGACGTTTTTTGCATTGGCCGGGCGCCCGACAGTCAAAGTGACCGGGCGCCCGACCGGCTGCGGGCTTAAAACGCGGGTTTCCTATTTTGTGTTCTAATTGCGGGGTTTACTATATAAAGGGGTGTAAACCGGGATTAGGAATGGGGATTAGGGCTTCCATACGCCCAAGGTGAGAAAAAGGCGAGAGGATTAGCAAAAGGGCCATCTCTGTGCATGGGAGCATAGGAGAAGGTAAGTGTATTGCTTGTAACTTCGTTTTTTCTTCATAGTGAAGTTTGCACCTGTGGTTTTTTTTTTACCCTTGTTGGGGTTTTTCCACATAAATCTCTGTCTTGTGGATTGTTGGTTTGTGTGATTCCTTTTCTAGTTATTATTACTTCCTGTTTATCATTTGTGGGTGAGACCGGAGATTGGATCTCGGTTCACCGGCGTTGTTGGCGTGCTGCGCAACAGAGAGATTCAGAGGGGAGAGAGAAAAGAAGAGAGATGGAGGGACTGGTGGGGGCTACATGTAAGTGCATGCTATATAGAGAGAAGGGAAGGGTTGGCAGCTCATCCTCACTAATCCCCTTGCTATGGCCCAATTGATTCTCTGATCGTCCTAACATGAGCTAGCGCAACAAATGTACAAAGCAGATGTCACATATCAGGATAGGTCTCATAGACTTTTGTCTCATGGTTTCCCTAATTAGATGCTCTATACGTCTAATTAGGGAATATAAGAGGTTGGTGCAGGCTACACGCATTAGAAGAAGTGAAAGCCGTCCCTTGTACGGTAAAATCTCAATTGTTCCCTGCCAAGTAGTTACATTTTTATGACGAATTTATCCTCTCTCAACCAATGTTGTGAAGACTAATTGCAAGGGCAAAAATGTCCAAAGTTATTGCTATTATATATAATAGAGATTTGTAATTGTAGCAAATATACAAGGACTCACAAGAAGCACCCTCTAGCAATAGCATCCGCCCACAAGTTGGCTACCTTTGGGATAAGATAGAGGAAACCACAAAGCCTAGAAAGAGAGGTGTTAATTTTTATTTAGAATGAAATATTGTACCCGAGGTATCACTCTAGACCCAGAAATAGATGAGATGGCACACTTAGAATTTCCTTTGATAATTGGTCCAACTAGGGTCATTGATCCCTACAGAACCCAAGAACACAAACAGTGATCATCCCATGCTTGTCCCTTGAGACTCCTCCCACTCTTGGTTGCCTAGGATTCCCCAGGAAGTTTCCATCAACATAAGCTTCCACTACCTAGATGGGGGAGGACACTGTTCCACATATCTTATTGGATTTATGTTCTGAACACCAGCTTCATAATAAATCAGAGAAGGAAGCCCATTGAGGCATCAGCTGTCCTGCTCCTGCCCCATCACTAAGGAGCACTTTCATATTCCCTTTATACCGTCAATGGGGAGAGTTGAGAGATGCATCTTAAAGAATTATTGTTCCTTCCTTTCCAGATGCTCCAAAGAGCAGCATATGCGAGCATCCTCCAAAGAGCATGACCTATTTGCTTGAAAGAACTCTTCCCACCGTTTAAATTATTCCTCGACCACCCAATTGATATTGAATATGTTAAAGAAAACTTTGACTCTAGGGGGAGCATTCGAACCCCATGCCTTTTTTAAAGCTTTGAACAGATGGATTTTTCTGCCATATTACATTTGCAAAGCCTTAAGGTGAGGATCTCTCATCAGATGTCAGAGCCTGAATCTGCTCATCATTATCAGTAACTGAGAGGAAGAACTCCTCAAGTGAAGACAAAAGGTCTTGAACCATCTGAATGTCCCAGTTCTGCAAGTTCCTCCTGAAGCTCCAATTCCATACCATTTTCTTTTCCTAGAAATTCAAAGCATTCCTTCACTTTCAACCCATGATGAGCGGGACCATACAACCTCAAAAATCAATGAGCAAGAGGAGAATTCCCTGGCCATGTCTTTACAAAAAATGAATCCTTTTCCATCTCCAACTAGGAACCTTATCCCATCATGAAAAGTCTCCCCAATTCCAAAAGAAGAACTCCCAAATCTAAATGCAATCCAAGCCGTTTATGATGTGAGACCCAACGTATATGAGTCGTGTCCTGAAAATAGGCATTGTACAGTCAACATTCAGGACACAAGTGTTCATTGAATCTGACCTGTTGATCATTCTTTTTTACCCTCTGTATTTTGCATACGTCTGGTGTTTCAATTTGGTTATTGAATTGATGAGAATCCAAAACCTGAATCACTGGAATAGATGAAGTAAACACACCAGTCCACACAAGAATATTCGAATAAGTGGGGATAAACAACTAATTGAAAGAAATATCAACACTGTTTTCCCTTGAGAGTCAGCTTCCCGAGCAATGACATAGAGAGTGTCTAGTCTAGCTCTCCCCGAGTCTGGCTGAAGAAGAGTTACGCAGAGTAAAAAATATGCTGATTCAAGCTGGGCATACTATACGTAAGGATAGTTACAAGCACTTGAGAGCTTTTTTAGCCAACACTCGTTTGCAATAAAGCTCATTCAACCCTTCAAAAAAAATAAAATAAATAAATAAATAAAGCTCATTTAATGCCACACATGCTGGCATGATAGGTCCAATCCATCCATCAGAACGGCACCACTATATTGATGCCCTAGCCTGAGAATAAGGTTGATCTACTGGACAGGTGGGCCACAGTTTGCAAAGCAAATGAATGGCTCTGAAAAACTTGGCTGAACTTTTCTAACCCATTCACCTGTGGCCAACATTGGGGACCACATGCTGATTGGACCAGTTTTACTTTTGGGGAAACATGTAAAAGATCAGATCAACCTGATGAATGGATTATATCTAGCATGTATGTGCCATATTGCTGAAGTGTGGCGTATACACAAGCTTTAATGCACATGCACGTGTGCTTAGCAAAGCTCAGCACTTAAATAAGAGTTTTAGAGAAACCCATATAAAGTGTAGCAGCCTACCTGCTTGAACAACCCTTTTTATAGACATAAGGGCACATCCTAGAATCCCTAATAAATTTTAACCATAACTTTCCAAATCAATCTGATCCATAATATGATACTAAATAGCAATAGTTGTATCTACAAAAAATAGTCCAAATTGTAATGGAGTGATAGTATGTAAAGATCCTTAAAATCAACAACAATCCAAATATTCAATCCATTGTGGGCCGTGAACCTACATCATCTGGCCTGACGAGCTTCCGGGCCTGGCCTGCCTCGGGCTGGGCTTGGGCTGGAGCATTAGGCTCAAGGGTCGGGTTTGGGCCTGCAGTTGAGCCGTTTTAGAAGCGGGTTAGGGCTTGGACATGGCTTGCCAAAAGCCTGTGAGCCTAGTCCGGCCCATAATTTTTAAATTGAAATTTAAATAAAAAAGTTTCCTCTTTTTAAAATTAATAATAAAAAAAAAATCATGCAAACCTAAAAATGCCTCCACTAAAAGGTGCTCCCTCCCTCTCCCTAAACTAAATGCCCCCAAATAAAAGAGAAAACCCTACCTCTACTCTCAGCCTCCATTCTCTACATCTCTACCTCCTCTTCTCAACCTCCATACCGAAAACAACCCTCCAAATCAAGGGGGTGTGCACAATAAGGAAGTGGTGGCAGCGCATCTCCTTGCATATATGCATATCCATCAGTTAACATCACCATAGAAAGAGGAGGGAAGGGAGATGATAAATCTTTTGGTGGGTCTTCCCTCGATGAATCTGTCAGTGCCCCCCCCCCCCCCCCCCCCCCCCCCCCCCTGGTGGAATGGCCGAGCTTGGGCTGGGTCTTGCATATGGATTATGAGCCGGGCACGGGCTGGTCTATTTTGTCCCATCACTGGCCTGGGCTGGGTTTGGGAATAACTTGAAGAAGACAGGCTGGGCTTGGACAGAGCTTGGCCCGGCCCTAACTCGGCCTGTTGACACCCCTAGTTTCATCCAACAATTACAACACATGGTCTGGCCTACTTGATTAATGATGTGGATTTGACACTCACAAGTCACATCCCACATTGACACGTGGGGAGAGTAGGATTTGAAGTCTCTGGTGGCCAACATAATTTCTCCCCTTATGACTGCTCATGCCATTTATGAAGATACTCTATACTTGAGTTCCTATATTCAGAAATCATGGGTGATTACTAAAAATTGAAAACCATAGCTATAAAAAAGTACACCAAAAACATATTTTGTAGTGGTAAATTCTGGGTCTTCGTGGAAAGATACAATGAATTAATCCCGACGTAGAATTGTCTATTGTGGTGTCATTGCCATGAGTTCTAACTAGCTTTGTGTAGGCAATACGCTTGTGATTTGCCTGATGGTAGGTTTCCTTGCCTTGCTATTACATCCCTTGAAAGCTCATCAATATCCTATTCTGTGCTTCTCTTATGCAAGGATGGCATCCATCAAGGGTTTGGATCTATGTGCCATGCCTGGCATGTGTGGCATGTACATGAGCTTTATTGCACATGCATGTGTGCTTAGCAAAGCTCTATAACATGAGTAGCCAGTGGCAGTTTTTTGCCACACGAGAAAACATTGGATTTTCAAAGGTAATGGGAAAGGATTTGAACCAAAGATAAGAGCATGTAAGTAACTTTGTGGTATCTACCCACTTAGTATCCAATGGTTGGGATTTTATTGGCTCATCACATCAATGGTGTGCATTTTACCTGCTCTATGGGAGCACTTCTATCATTTGAAAATGTTGATGTGAGTGGCCTGTGCCCACACCAAGTGAGGTTTTCTAGAATACATCCCAATTTCTTGCTATAATATACATCGGGACTTCAGCCTCTGGATCTGGGCTCATCTTCCAATAACCCAAACTGTTTTTTTGGAGGATCTCGCCTTAGATGGAGTTGCTGTTGTTGCTGTCATCCTCATCATTGTCGTCGTTGTCATCAAGACATCAACTAAGCCTTATTCCAATTAACTGGGGTCACCTACATGAATCCTGTTCCGCCATTCCACTGTATCAAGGGCCATAACTTCAGTTAAGATCATAGGTCATCAAGTCTTTTATATAAAAACTAAATTCTCTTGGGTGGGGATCTTTTATCCCTTTCATCATTTGACTCTTTTACTTTGAAATAGATGGTCTCCATAATCTTTAAATAATCAAAGGTTGAAATACTCAAATCTTTGAGTTATTTTGTGTACCTTTCACCCACGGTTAGGCCCATCAAAATAGACGGTTTTGGTCATTGAAAAGGACCTAGATCAAAATGGCAATGCATCCCTTCAGTTGCCATACTGGAGTAACATATGATATAACTCCCCTTTTGCAATCACCACTCCACTCCACTCTCCATGTCCTACAATCGGCTTCCTCTCCACACGTGGCTTGTACATGCCATACCTGCTTATGTGATTAGTGCCATCATTGGGATGTCACATCATGTGATGGAAGTAGTTGTTGATAACTTCAGTTTGATGCTTGAGGCAATTGCATGAATTGATTCACTGCTCATATAGTGAGATGTCTGGTCTAGTAATACTCAAGAAGATTATGATGTGAATGAGTCTCACAGATTCCGTTCTGTTGGAAAGAGCAATTTCAATCTCAGCAAAAGGTTATGATTTTCCCAATTTCATTGATCACTAAAGTTAATTGTCAAACATCACAAAACAAGACTCGTTTTCATGGCCATTTTTTAGTTGGCAGTGGCCCGGTCACCCGCTGTCCCCATGCTTCAATCCAGATCGTCCAAATCTTGGGACCCATTGTGGAGCATTGCCGAAATTGCACTGATTGAATGATGCCAACCATCTGATCAATTGCTATCAAATGGTATGGTGAGCTCTCTCTCCCTCTCTCTCTCTCTCTCTCTCTTCCTGATAAGCAAACAGAAAAATCAGATGGTCTTCTTTTCCTGATAAGCAAACAGAAAATTCAGATGGTCAAGATCATAGAATCAATGCCCTTTTTGGGTAATGAACCATCTGTAACGGGGCTCCCAATTTGACAGTCTGGATTATTGCTGTGCATGTGTGCTACTATCCATTCTTTCTTTCGTTTAGGGGGCGTTTGGATCATAAGTTATTTAAGATAAGCTACTTATGCGTCAAGTATCTTGTCTTGGTTTCTACTTATTAAACTGAAGTGATTTAGTAAATTTATATTAAGAAGTTACTTATAAGTGATCATAAACCTAAGTTACTTATCTACTGCTGTAAGTAGAAAAAGTAACTTATTTGGTGGTATCTAAACTCATTTGGTCCTGAGTTGATTCGTGACTCAGAAGTGTTGGAGGGCCCATGGTTCAGAGAGACATGGATGGACCATGTTTCATAAATCTTCTTCTTATTAGTAATGGAAGGTTACCATCCATCCTAGTTTTTGGAGTTGCAAAAACTGAAAAATCCAAGAATGTTAGGACTTAGGCACATCCTCAAGTATGAAGATCATGTATGTGAACTTCGTTGGGGCTTTGGACCATCATTGATCATGGGCCAAGATATTCATGTCTGGACTGTGAAGGATTCACTCGCTAGAGAATTGTTAATCTTTCCTGTATAATGAAATGACCTTGATTTTTTTGGTGAAGCAGCCAAAATGTCCATGGCCTCTGATTTCAGTTGTAGAGGGTGTGTTTGGATGTCCTATCAAATTGGATTGTGATTATTGGTCTAATGAAGTGGAAATAACAAAACCATAACTTCTGTAGCATTCTAATCGATGGTCTGGGCTCCAAACTACAGTTGCATTGCTCTCAAGCTGGACTTGAAACAAACCCAACTGCGATTTGGGGAGTAATTCGTCATTATCAATGCCACCTACATCTTTACTTGACTGAACTGAATGCTCACTATTCAATTCACTGGTACATCCAAACACAGCCAGAAAAAGGATTCTTGTGATCTCTTATTACTGAGCACCTGAGAAGCAGCTGAATGTGCTTTTGATAGGGAAGCTTTGGCTAAGGTGCAGGAGTTTGGGCATTTTCAGCCAGCTCTGATGTTAAGGATCACATAACATGGAGGTCACAGCTTCAGTTCCATCTCAGGAGATCTTTGGTTACTCAAGATTTTTGATTTTATGAAATAATGTGATAGCGGACAACGCACCAAAAGCTCTAGAGCTGTTAGGGAGTATTGATTTATCCTTATATTTTGTCTCTCCCAGGCAAACTTAGGGAGTCCTACTGTTAGCAACCCTCGCGTTGCAGGTCCTTGAATTGCACGGTCCTACAATGGGTCCCACTTAGTGGCCATCCTGCATTTCACAAGCCCCACTTTGTGGGTCGCCTCACCCCAATGTGGAGATACGGTGCACCTTGCATGTTCACACCAAGATGCCTCTGCATCATAATGCCTATGCAAATTGAAAATGCCCAGGAGGTGTTTTTCAAGGGGAAGAATGACCAAATTGCTTTCATTTGTTATTTTTTCTTAACAAAAGTGATGAAGTTAAGAATTGTGGGGCCCTCATTGTATGTATGGGAGGACATCCAACCCATCCTACAATGCAACCCCAACATGATGATCACCCCCCAAAAAGAAAAAGGCCCATCAAATCATTAGATCAATTACTTGTGAATTTGGACTTTTGGGTGGTGTATATTGATTTATTGATCTATTTTTGGTTCGGCCCACCTACTGATTGAATCCACCTGATTTTTAGTTCTTTTGATCATCTTTCGTGGGTGCATCTGTTGGACAGGTTGGATGGTGTACAGATGCCAATTTGGGCTCTCAATTCTCTATAAACACTAAGCCAATTTTAGCATTCTTCAGAAAACATAAAAACCAGAACAGCCAAACAATCATTAAAAAAAAAAAAAAAAAATTAAACATTGCCTGTTGTCCATTCAATTAGCACGATGGCTTGTTCGATGAGTGGTTCTGATTGCTCCTAATGTAAATTGGGTATGTCCAACCAATGATGTGATGGATATGTCATGACCACTGAGGCCAAAGTCCCAACCCATACGATTCAACCAACACCCCACCACTCGTTGAATCAATCTGATTTCAGGGTTATGATCTATCCGTGGTGGGCCCCACGATTCGGACTAATTTGAGTTGCATGCATGCCACGTGCATGGTTTCTGAGTGCATGGTGCATGAACTATTACACTACTGGAGTAATAAAATAAGACCCCAATCATTGAATATGATGAAAGGAACAGTTGAAAGCCATCCTGCTACAAGTACAACAAAGTTGGAAACGGCTACTCTGGCACATGGGGCAGTTTATGCGCAGTCCAGATCTCATTTATCTTGTGGGCCCCATTTTGCATGTGCTGGCGATCCAAAATCAGGTAAGTCAGCCGGAAAACGTATTAGGTGGTGACCCCAATACCACCCAGCTAGGTGGTGTTGGGTGCTGTGGGGTCCACTGTGATGTATGTGTTTCATCTGTTTTTCCAGATAATTTTAGGGCATGAACCAAAAAAATGAAGCATATCCAAAGCTCAAGTGGACCACACCACTAGAAATAAGTGGGGATAATGACACCTACCGCTGAAACCTTCCTAGGGCCTACCGCATCCAACCGGTTGATAAGGTGCCCCCCAAAGAAGTTTTTAACGGTGCGCATTCAATAGCCAGTGCTTCCTGTGGTGTGGTCCACTGGAGCTTTTTATCTACTCTGTTTTTTGCCTCGTGCCCTAAAACAAGCTGGCAAAACAGATGGACGGTGTGGATAAAAACATACATCACAGTGGGACCCACAGTGCCCAACACCAACCGAATCCGCTTCCCCTACGACCTATCGTTGTTCGTGGAAAATCCATGATGGGCCCACCAGAAGGTGTCCAGGTCATCAGATCCATTACTCAAAGGTACGGTGGAAATGACGCGGGACCCAGCTGGGTCCAGCTGGCTGGACGGCTCTACCACAAACAAGCTATTAGAATTTTCATAGATGCAATTATTTCATGGTGGATCACTATATCTATAATAAAGATTCGGCAATTTAAGATTATTTTTATCTCATTCTTTTAATTTTGAAAAGGAGAGATGGTTACATGATTCAGATCCAGCAGATGTATGTAAACTTCTTGCATACAGTCTTCCTTTTCCCGCCAACGTGTTACATGTGTACAGCACGTGATACACAAAAAAGGTGGGCCACACCCTGCGGGTTGTACGGTCCACTGTCCAATGATTTCGACCTTTCATCCCTCTCAATGGTTGGATCGGCCTGATTTCATACCAGGTGATCACCGTGGTGTGGCCCGCATTTTTGAACGGGCTGGATATTCTAGATATGTGCCATGTCAGCAGGAAGAAATGGCTGTATTGAATGTTCACATTACTTTAAAAACATGCCCTCATTATCTTAGTCTTTCAATTAAATAAAGAGAAAAACTTTGATACTCTGGCAGGAGAGTGGATTATGTGCGGCCCTGGCGTCACCCAACACAGTGAGCCCCGAACCGTGGGGCCCACCTTGATGTATGTATTATAGATCCATATCATCCATCCATTTTGCCAGCTCATTCTAGGGCATGAGCCCAAAAATAAAGCAGATCCAATTCTCAGGTGGCAACACCACAAGAAACGATGGTTATTGACCATTAAAAAATTCTTGTGGGGCACAAAAGTTTTGTATCCAGATGATATTTGTTATCTCTCCTCATCCAGATCTGGTGCCTTATCAACAGGCTGGATCGGAGATAAACATTACAATGGGCACTAGGAAGTTTCTAATGGTGGCCGTTCAATAACCATCCTTTCATATGTTGTGGTCCACTTGAGATTTGAATCTGCTTCATTTTTGGGCTCATCCCTAAAAGGAGATGAAAAATCTGATAGACGGCATGGATATACAATACACACATCAAGATAGGCCCCATGGTCAGGGCCACACCATGTTGGGTGAGGCCCAAGCTGCACCTAGTCCGTTCCCCGTCCAAGTCATGGTCCCAGGATTAGACTGGTTAAAAATGAAAAATATCATATTAGACGGCTAAAAATGTAAAATATCTGATGATCTTATTTTAACAAAGAAGCGGCCATGAATAAGAAGTTAGGATTGTTCAACCACTCTACTTTTGGGATAGTAAGTCAAAGTAAGTAGATTGCTCAATTTACTTGGTTTGATTTGAGTTATTATATGGCAAGTGCCTGAGCATGAGGTGTCTTATGTTGCCATGAGTATCAAACAACCTCTTTATTAAACAAAAGAAACAAAAATATAAAAGGGAAGTCCTGTAAATAAAGCAACTTAAAACATTCTCTTTATTTAAGGTACCATCCGACCAACAAGCTCTCTTGCCTTCTACTAGTTTTCCACTCCATCTTTCTAACACACAACCGTAAAGTGCACTTATGGTGAACTGTCTGTTGTCTCCAAAGTCACTAAAATCAGCTATGTGGGGCCCACCTTCTGTGCCTTTGAGATTGGGGCGTGGGTGATCGCTGACTGTGGGGCCCACAGTCATGCATGTGCCTTACATCCATGCGGTCCATCCGTTTCGATGGCTCATCTTAGGGCATGATCCGAAAAATGAAGCAGATCCAAATCTTAGATCTCCACCCTGACTGTGGAGCCCACAGTCATGCATGTGCCTTACATCCATGCGGTCCGTCCATTTTGGTGGCTCATCTTAGCGTGTGATCCGAAAAATGAAGCAGATCAAAATCTAATGTGGACCATAGCACAGGAAACAGTAGTGAATGATCATTAAAAACTTCTAGTGGGCCACAAAAGTTTAGGGTCGAACTGATATCTATGATCTCTTCATCCAGGTCTTTGTGACCTCAGCAACAGGTTGGATGGCAGATAAACAAAATCCAGTGGACCGAAGAAGTTTTTAATGGTGGGTATTCAATCACCACTGTTTCCTGTGGTGTAGCCCACTTGAGATTTTTATCTACTTTATTTTTGGGATCATGAAGTAAAATGAGCTGTCAAGACGGATGGACGGTGTTGATATAAGGCACCTGCATCAAAGTGGGCCCCACAGTCAGGGATCCACTAAAGACACGCACAGTATGCTCTGCAAGAGTATAAAAATCCTTGCACATGCACGCTATTCACCCTACCTACTCTTGGCCTACACTTACCTCATTGCAAGCTGCCCAAATAGTGGCCAGAAGGGAAAATTCACAGGAAAGGGAGTGGATTAGGTGAGGCCCTGATGTGGGGCCCACCTTGATGTATGTAATATATATCCACAACGTCGTGCATGACTAAAGGGAGCGGAGAGGCCCTGCATGACTAGAAAAAAAAAAATTATTGTGCATATCTGAAATCCAAAGAGACCCTTAATATTAAAATAATGAAAAAGTGTTGTCATTATGATTTTTACTGCTAATTAAGTAAATATAGCAATCACCAATCGAATGCAGATGTTTTTCATATACAGGTAAAATAATTTATAATAATTGCACATTTCCATCTTACTGCTATTTGAATCCTCAAACCGAATTATCCATAAAGAAGAGTTTATGGCAGTTGAGTTGTATAGATGCTGTCGTAGTTGCTATCTTGGTTTGGTCATGAGAAGGTCCAACCATATTGAAACTTCTCTGTGGGTGATTCCAGGGAACATTCCTCTTTGATGTCCGTTCGTTAGGTGTGTCATTATTCGTTCATTCAATCGTAGGTGTATCCGTTGGCACCTTCATTATTTTTATATAGTGCACCTTTTTATTAGGAAGAATTATAATATTCTCAGGATGCGCGGTACTATCGATCCTTGAATTTAGAGAGGTGGGGCCCACGGATCAATGATACAGATTGACGATGTGGATGGTGGTTTTTCCAACCACCTGATCGAACGATCCTAAAGATTCTAACATTGACCTGAAAATAGACGGTTAGGGAGAGAATAGAGCATGGCTTGGGTGCACCCGTCCGTCGCATCTGAGAGAGTTTTTGAGGCACCGTCCATCTAATTTAGTGCCCGTTCGATGAATGGTCTAGATCTTGTACCCATGTGCCACGTGTGCGATAGGGAGTTAAGGAGAGAAGGAATTAAAACTCAGGTACGCGGATTGCCTGCAGCCCCAAGCTCTGTGGGGCCCACCATAATGTATGTGCCATATCCACTCCATCCATTCGTTTCACCACATCATTTTATTGGTCAGCACGACCCCGAGCTTGGGACAGACCCAAAACTCAAGTGATCACACGCAGGAAACGGTGGGGATAAAGGTGCCCGCCGTTGAAACCATTCTAGGGCCCACCGTGATGTTCACATGCCATCCAAACCGTTCATAAGGTGACTTAGATCTAGATGAAGGAGAAACACAAATATCATCTTGATCCAAAACTTCGGTGGCCCCAAGAAGGTTTCATAAGTGGACGTTCAGTTCCCCCTGTGTTTCTGTAGTGTGTTCTGCTTTTCAGCTTTGGATTTGCCTCGCGTTTGGGCATGCCCTAAACTAAGCTGGAGAAACGATGGACGGAGTGGATATAACACATACATCACGGTGGGCCCCACAGAGTTTTGGGGCTGCAGGCAATCCAACTCCGAGGGATCTAAGATGATATTCAGGAAATCGCAGTACAGGTGTCATTGTTGCATGCGTAATCGGCGTGCAGGCAATACATCACATGGGGCCCACACTGAATTAGGACCTGGCCAGAAAATTCCGGTCTAATTATCAAGTGGGAAACACGTCTACGATTCCTGACTTCTGCTGCCTGGAATGTTCAAAGCGGAGCCCAGTCGAACGGACTGGATCTCTCACACGTGCATACATCCCCACCTGTGCAGCCAACTCTATCTCCAAAATGGGAGCGTGGGGCCTACCTTGATGTTTGTGTTGTATATCCATTCCGTCCATCAGTTTTTTAAGAGCATTTTAGGGCATGGTCCAGAAATTGAAGCAGATTCAAATCTCAAGTGGACCACACAGTAGGGATTGAATGGTCACTATTAAAAGTTTGATGGCCAAAGAAGTTTTGGATCAAGCTGATGTTTGTTTTTTTTTTCTTCTCCCTTTCATCCAGATCTGTGTGCACTTATAAACAGGTCGTGTAGCAAATGAACATTACGGTGGGCCTTCTGAAGGCTTTTAATGGTATGCGTTTGATGACCACTATTTCCTGCGGTGTGGTCCACTTGGGATTTTAATCTACTTCATTTTTGGGCTCATACCTTATAATGAGCTGAAAAAACTGATGGACGGCGTAGATATACAACACATACATCAAAGTGGGCCCAAGGTCGGGTAAACACCACTAACGTGTTAACCGGACCACACCTAATCCTCTTCCCTTCGAAACTCCCTCGCGCGAGTCGCGTAATTGCGAACAAAGACGCACAAACTAAGAAGCGAAGGAATGATATCATCCTCGACCGAGGACGGTCTTTGGCCATGTCGAATTTCGGTCGTTCCAGCAATCTAAACCGTTGTTCATGGACAACGCCAGGAAATTCTCAACGATTGGTAGATCAAGACATGGCCAGCAAATGGATGGTCAAAAAGCGAAATACAACAATGGTCCACATTCGACAGAAAATAAGGCCCAAGATTGGTTGCTTCGGTTTTTAATCATTTGTTACTTTTGCATCAACGTCCATCCACCTTGATTCCCTGCAAACCAACGGTCCAGATCGATCGCCAAATGATGGTTCCCACCGTGCAGACTCCAAACACAGCATATGCGGATGGAAAAAACATTGATACTCTGGCAGAGTGTGATGGATGATACACAGGCACTTAAAAATTACTTAAAAATTGTACTTGTTATACAATTAATTCAAATTATGCTTACCAGATTCGATGGTATATTGGACCAAAAAATTACTCTTATTTAATTACCTGACTCTCACATTGGTGGACATTCATTGGACGGTTGATAATGAAGAGTAATCTATGGCCTTATTTCAAGCAAGTGTTCCCAGAATCAGATATTAGGATGTTTCAAACCACCTCCGATATTGGGTTCCGCAATTTATTCAGTTTAAATTGAGTTAATAAATGCCACATGTACCATTTTTAAGTGCCTGCGTATCAAGCGTTATACGCAGCCAGAGTATCTAATAACTCGTCTCCGTGGATATCCTCGCGCCGAGGAGAGAGTGGGGAGAGATTGGAAATGGCGGGCGAGTTTTCTAAACGCGGTTTCGTAGGGATCGTGATTCAATCAACAGCAGCAACATCATCATCATCTCCTCAGAAGAGAAAAATCCCCATTCTCTGTTCCCAGATTCTCCTTCCAGCAGATAGATCTGATCTGATCTGAAATGAGACCTCATCCGTCGATCTTGATCATGCCCCCTTCCCCAAAACTCTCAGAGAGGAGGAGGTAGCCCCAAACACAACGAAAAGGAAATACTTCTCTACTTTCCTTCCAATTTCCCTTTGGATCGAGATTTTCTTGCCATTGATTGATTGATTGATTGATTGAGAGAGAGAGAGAGAGAGAGAGAGAGAGAGAGAGAGAGAGAGAGAGAGAGAGAGAGAGAGATGGCGTCAGGGAAGTCGTCTCGATCGTCTCGTGCGTCTGCGGGCATGGTGTCGAAGGGGATCACAGGCGCTGCACAGGACACAGATTCGCAACTGGAGGATAAGCTCAAGGCCTTCAGGACCGACCGCTTTGATCCCGATGGTTACCTTCAGTCCAAATGCCAGACCATGAATGAGAAGGTGTGCCCTTTCAACCGTTCCATGGTTTTTTTTCTCCACAATTATGTCTTTGAATTCGATTACATAGCTTTTTCCTGCGTTCGCGATCCGATAATTGTTAGGCTTATGTCTTCCGGATGAGCATTCCGTTCATGAAGCGCCCATCTTCCAACGATCCAGATCGTTTGTTTGATGGGCCATTCCATCGGCTAAAAAAATCTCCTCCATTGGAGTTCTTTGCAGCTGCACATGGACCATTCGCTGTGTTTTTCCTTTCACCTGTCCATTTAGCAGGCCAATTATTTGATGGTTAGGATTGTCTGTGGGAAGCTTTGTGCTGCAGCACTGTACATCTGTTGCCCCTGCCAGATGGGCAGTTTGGATCACTAAACGTCGGTTCTCGTCAGTATGGAGTGCAGACCCTGATGAGAATGCGATAATTCTGGCCTGGCAATGTGTATTTCCTCGTCGTGTGTATGAGACTCGTTTTATTTGAACAGCAATAAAATGATACAACCATCACTCTGTTGGGTAGTGACCCTCTCGTCAATCACACATACAATACTGGCATCAAGTGAAGAACAAAAAAAAAAAGCACAAAAGAGAAACCGTGGGATGGACGAAACCATGAAAATTCAAGGGCTAGGGATGATCACTGCTGAACCAGATACATGATCTGTGCAGCAAATAGTGATCTTCCAATCCAGCTGAAAATTCAAGTAGGAGAGCCCCTTGAACTCAGGTTTAGCTACACTAGATAGTCCGTGATCAGATCAACCAAAGCAGGCTTTCCTAAGAAAATTGTACTATTACTTTCCTTCCATGGGCCCCACATAATAATACAAGGCACCATCTTCCATAATAAGTTTTTTCTTGGCTGGAAGGGACCTATGTTCCACCCACTGACTAGTTCGGGAAGGTTTCCATAAAGGACCCAGC
Organism: Liriodendron chinense; assembly: GCA_003013855.2. Taxonomy (NCBI): domain Eukaryota; kingdom Viridiplantae; phylum Streptophyta; class Magnoliopsida; order Magnoliales; family Magnoliaceae; genus Liriodendron; species Liriodendron chinense. The sequence goes on along the minus strand of PVNU02003892.1, from coordinate 713,744 downwards.
AGACTTCAAACATATCCAAGAGGAACCCTCTTTAGTTGCAGGATCCTATGAACTAGGTGTTGTGCCTGCTTTGAATCGCTTTTCGGACTCTCTGCCCTGCTCCCACTTTCCTACCTATTCATACTTTCTTACATTTTGAAACAGATGCTTCTCTGCTCCTGCACCCCAATCTGTAGCCATGTTGCGTCCTTTGCAATTATAGAACCCCCAGACGCTACTTGCGACACCGCATTTAGGGAAAAAGATGGTCCACACTTTCCTCATCTTATGACACATGGAGAACATGTTGGGAAGGGCCATTTAACACTTCTTGAGGTAATCCACCATCAGAATCTTGTTGGCCGTAGCTAGCCACATAAATCTTGCACTTTGTGTGGGACTTGGGCTTTCTAGACTCTAGCACACACCGAAGTGCTTCCATCACTAGAGGAGAGAATTGGAATAGAGGTTTTGAAGTGTGACAATTGAAGTTTGTATAATCTGTCCCTGCAAATTCTAGCATGACAAATGAAGTGTGCATGCATGGCACCCATCTTGGGAACCTTGAAATCTCAATGCATCCTTGGTTTTTCGCATAGAGGATATGCCATTTCGGCTTGTTTGAAAAATGATCTTGGGTTAACAACAAAAATTATGGGCAGTGATCAAATTCAGCATTAATTTTTCCTTTAAAAAAATGAATTTCAGTAAATTCAAGAGTTGGGTTTGTTTTGCATTTAGGCATCTTTCCTTCTTCCAAGGATTTCTAGAGTAATTTCCAAATCCTCACAGGTGGTGCCAACTGTTAAAACTGTTAATGCCATCTTCCCTTGCTAGGTGGAGTATGAAATAAAAGAATATATGAAACTTTGTATGAAGTGTTTCCCGAAGTAGTACCTTAAGAGTCAGAAAGTTTTAGTCATTAATGTAATCTTAAGCTGAGGTGAAAAGTTTTTCCTCTCTCTCTCTCTCTCTCTCTCTCTCTCTCTCTCTCTCTTTGTTATAGAGGAATGATCATGTATGGCATACAGCTCATAGCATGCTAAGTTAGTATACTGCTCCTTCCCCCCCCCCCCCCCCATCAACATGTTACATGTGTACATCTGAGTTCTAGAAAGGTTGGCCCCACCATGAAGATCACCTGGCATGAAAATAAGGCCGATTGGCACATCAAAAGTAGAAAACGTGGCCTGAATCTGTACTTATGGACTGATTGTTGCCCATCCATCGACTTCAAGGATGTAGCTCGATTGATGAATGTTCTCATTTCCTTGTTTAATTTTCTGTACAAGATTTATTTATTCGTACTTTTTTGTGCACAGTTTCCTTGCAAGTCTTACATCTTTTGTTATGACATTACTATGTGAATGAGCCTTAGTCACATGCATTTGATGATATGTGCTGTGAGATTGATTCTTTTTTACCCTCTTCTTTCGAAGTTTATTTTTTAAATATGCTATTGTTGCTTTAGTTAATATTCTCATGGTGATAAGGTCGATGAAAGATAAGCATACAAAGCTAACTCTTCAACTTTTAGTGCATCTATTTGCCTTATTCCTGTCAATGTGCATTTGCTTAGTATCAAACATCTTTTACAAAAGCAACTAAATTTCTTTTTTGGGCAGATACTGTGAAAGATATGATAACACTGCTCTGCCTTTATTTGCAGGAAATAAGGCACGTGTGCTCTTATCTTCTAGATTTAAAGAAGGCTTCTGCAGAGGAATTGCGTATAAGTGTTTATTCTAATTATGCATCCTTCATCCGGTGAGTGCACTAATGCTTTATGTTAGTAATGATTTTTGGAGTGATGGATGGAGATATGACTGATGATCTCTCTAAATGACCAACAATCCATTCATATTTTTACTTTGTGAGCATTTCTGACGGTAACCTTCACTACTTTGCTCTCTTTTACTGTCCTTTAGCTTCTTGTTTGTGCTGCTTTGTGGCGGATCCCTTTTGTTGACTGGTAGCTCAATTTTATTTCAGAAAAAAAGAAAAACAGCTACAAAGTAAAAGGAAAAAAGGAGATGATGAGTGATTGTAAAGAAATATACAGATACTCCCCTAAGAATAAAAATACAGCTTACAAATCACCCTTCAAACTTGAATCCCATGAAGATAAGATCGCATGAGGAGAAACCCCATTGAAGGCTAGGTTATGCATGGACCATTCCAAGACCATGCTACCTTTCTCTGAATTCTCCTCCTAAGGAAATCGATCAGGACACCTTTGCCTTTGGAAATTCTGCAATTTTTTTTTTCTTTCCAAATTCCCCATGAGCCTTTTGGGTTTATGTATACATTGAGGAAACACTGTTCCCATGTAAACAGCATTCATGTTATTTGTTTCTGTAATTTCCTGGAAACTCGGTTTCCATTTCTCTCCAATTACCTAGAAAATACACCATTTTCATTTCCATGCTCATGCTTATGAAACATAATTTCTGTGAATTTAGGGCATGTTTGGATACGTGGAACCCAAGGGAAAATAAAGGAAAAAAATAATAATCATTCAATGGTGATTTCCATGAGAACTATTAAAACATGGATTCCATTTTAGAGTTCTTGTTTGGATAGCAACTGAAAATCTCAGTCCTCTCACAAAAGTCACCTAGTTGCTTGTGCAAAGAATTCAAGTTGTGGAAAAGCGTAATGATTACTTTGTGAAAACCGTTTTCCTTTTCCATTTTTTGGCAGGGAATCCATGGTATCCAAACATGACCTTAGGTAAAGGAGAGGAAATTACCCCTCCCTACAAAGTGCTCCATGTGGCAGCCACATGTGTTACCACCCATCTTTGAGTACCACACGTCCCACACCTTGTCCTTGCTCTTCGGGTTTGGGTGATCAATTCGCCCATGAGCGTACTGAAAGAACTTACTTCCTCTTCATTGAGATTTTGTCAGGGTCAACACCAGTGAGTTAGGTTAAGGCTTAGACGACGATGATGAGATTTTGTTGGGAAGGCAAATTCATCGTCTTTGTTAATTTATTGTCCCTCCATTTGGTGAATTAACCTCTACATATTTAATACTACTTGTAATCTTCACCTACCAGGGGGTATGTGGCTTATCTTAAGTAGTTTTTTTAGAAGCTGATTCTTCATCCATCTATTGTTATTGGTCAGCACTTCTACAGGAAACATGTTTAGCCCTATGAACTAGGGCCATTGAATCAATTTTTACAAAGAATGCCCATGTTGTCAACTTGGAATACAAATTGTGGCATTAAATATGCATTTTAAGGAGCCTTGATAAGTTGAGCAAACATTATGAACTCGAAAAATCTAGCAACTGGACAGCATGTTTCTCTTTTTTTGCTATGTGATAACTGTACTGAGTTGTATTTCAGTATGAAGATTGATATAACTGCTGATGTCAGTTAGTATGTGGGAAACATCACCACATTGTGAGAAGTCAAAAGAATCAGAAAAACTTATGATGAGATTTTGAAACTTAAACATGTTCATAGGATGAGCGTAGCTAAAAATGAGGATGTTGAGATAAATGAGTGGCAAGATGAGGGAGAATAGAATTAGAAATGAATAGATTTGAGGGAACTTAGGGGTAACACCAATGGGTAATATGGTGAGGGAAAGTAAACTTAGATGGTTTGGCCATGTGTAATGGAGACCAAGAACTGCATCGGTTAGGAGTGAATTGGTTCAAGTTAAAGGCTCTAAAAAGGCAAAGAAGGCCCAAAGGGATGTGGGAGGTGTAGGTAGTAAGAGAACACTTGATGACCTTGATATAGTGGAAATGGAATGGCAGAACAGGATTTGTGTAGTTGACTTAGTTGGTATAACACTTAGATGATGATGATGATGAAGATGAAACATACTTTTTCCATATTACCGTTTTAGACAAACATACACGGAGACACACACCTAAATTTTAAAAAAGAAGAAGAAGAAAAAAGAAAGAGGTCCGAAATCAAATTTATAGAATGGTTTAATCACCCAACTTGGCACACTGCTACAGATCTATCATACCCAGATCTTTCAAATAGTTGGACGACCAGACTCAAATACTTGTGATAATAATAAGGGATCTCTCTTCGCTGTTATTTTAAACACTAGATCTTCCTAGATTTGAACTCTCAAGTTATTAAAATTTACAATTCATTGTACCATTTGGATTACAAGCCAAGTTGAGAATATTGTTGGAAAATACTTCAACATGATTATGCTTATGAGTTGTAACTTGTTACCAGTCCTTGATGTACAGGTATCCTGAGAAGTCTGGGTTTATCCTTGTCGTACTCAATACCTTTACTCAGTCAATGTAGTGGTGAATTTGATGTATGAAAGCTAATCGGGTGGCTGATTGACAACTAACCAGGAAAGGGTTGCCTGTCCAGCTAGCTTATTCAGATTTCTTATCTCTTTGTCCTATCTGATATGACTGACAAACTGGATAGTGTTGTTTGTTCTTCATTTGTGGGTTTTTTTTCCCTTTATATTTATATGAGTAAATCAGAATATATGATGTATTCTTCCACATGGTTACTTTTCTAGTAACAAATAAGGGCGGCAATCCAAAACTGGGGAGAAGCTTTCTCCATTGAATTGGGAAGGAGCCTGGCAAGGTATCTGTTATTAACTAAAAAATTACAAAACATGAGGATGGATTTTCTCAAAGCCAATTTGGCGAAAATGAAGTTCTTGTATTTGTGGGTTGCCTTTAATTTTTGAAGGCTAAAAGATCTTTCTGCAGTTGGAAGCAACTTCCAAAATTCCATCGCTGGTATCTGTTATTGATGTACTCCTGGAGCAATGTACTCTGTGTAATGTACCCACCTCTAATGGATCCCTGTTTAATGCTTTTCTGCTTACTACTAAAGCTTCTCACTAGAAACATCTTCACTGTCATATTTACAAGATGGGCTATGCATTTTTAAATTGTTTGTTGACATAAATTCTTTTTTGTAGACCTTGTACTCTATGGTGAGATCGACAAATCCATTAAAACTGAGGATTGAGATTGTTGTCTTAATGTACCCCTGATAATGGCTTTTGACACAGAGTTGACTATTTCTGTCTATTTACAGCACATCGAAGGAGATATCAGATCTAGAGGGCGAGCTCCTTTCCATCAGAAATCTGCTATCTACTCAGGCAGCTCTAATTCATGGCTTAGCTGAAGGAGTCCATGTTGATTCTCTATCTACTGGTCCTGAAGGTTCTGCAGCACATGACATATCCGACGTGGAAGACAGAGAACCTACAGACATCGAGAATTGGGCTATGGAGTTCCCCGATATCCTTGATGTCTTGTTAGCTGAAAGGAGAGTGGATGAAGCTTTGGCTGCCCTTGATGAAGGGGAACATGTAGTTTCAGAAGCAAAAGTAAAGAAAACGTTGAGCCCAGCTGCACTGATGTCGTTGCAGACTGCTATTGTTGAACACAGACAAAAATTAGCTGACCAGCTTGCAGAAGCTGCATGCCAACCATCTACTCGTGGCGTTGAGCTTCGTGCTGCTGTTTCAGCTCTTAAAAGACTTGGAGATGGGCCCCGTGCTCATACTTTGCTACTTAATGCTCATTACCAAAGGTTCCAGTACAACATGCAAAGTCTTCGTCCATCAAGCACGTCATATGGAGGAGCATATACAGCTGCCCTATCACAAATAGTTTTCTCTGCCATCGCTCAAGCTGCAAGTGATTCTTTGGCTGTCTTTGGCGATGAACCAGCATATGCATCTGAACTTGTGATGTGGTCTACTAAGCAGACAGAGTCTTTTGCACTTCTTGTAAAGAGGCATGCCTTAGCCTCATCAGCAGCTGCTGGAGGTTTGAGAGCTGCCGCAGAGTGTGTTCAAATAGCCTTGGGTCATTGTTCTTTGTTGGAAGCTCGTGGGTTGGCGCTTTGTCCTGTCCTTTTGAAACTCTTTAGACCAAGCGTGGAACAAGCATTAAATGCTAACTTAAAAAGAATTGAAGAGAGTACTGCTGCATTAGCAGCAGCAGATGATTGGGTTCTCACCTATCCTCCAGCTAGTACCCGCACATCCAGCAGATCTTCTAATGTGCTCGGAATGACTTTCCAGCCTAAACTTTCAAGCAGCGCACACCGATTCAATTCAATGGTTCAGGTGAGTGATTCATTTTCTGTTTAATGTGTAAGTTATTGTGACATGGTAAAAATGCTCCCATGCTCTCAGAGCACTATAAGTGACAGTGCTTCTAGTTGTATTGGGACACTTAGCCAGTCCAATCCATTGATCTCAACTGTTCATTAGGGTGGCACATTTCATGGACTTCCATGCAAATGTCACACCGATCTGACAAATGTCGACATTTCATCAATTTGCTTTAATATACATGGTCAAGATTGTTTATCCAATCAAGAATTTGTTCCAACTGTTTGTTAAGGACCACATGGATTGCTTATAATTATATAGAATCATTTTTATTGGGCAATCTCAACCATCCCTTCAATGGCTTGGAAAAGGGATGGCTATAGAAAATAAGGCGAAATCAAGGATGGATTGGATCATTTGATCACTATGATTTTTGCCTGGTGGCCCATGCAATGTGTTATGGACTTGATGGACAATTCAGATTGATCCATTGGACTGTCCAAGTTAACCGATGCAACTAGGAGCACTATAACTTATAGTCCTCTAAGCGAACTGGACTCTCTCTCTCTCTCTCTCTCTCTCTCTCTCTCTCTCTCACACACACACACACACACACACACACACACACACACACACACACACACACACACACACAAACACGCGTGCGCGCATGCACACACGATTTTGCTAGCAACATCCCCAAACCTTTCGAATGACATGTGGGACACCCAATCATCAGTCGGGAACATTTATTCAATAGTATCATTGGGAGAAAGCTGTGCTGCAAGAATCATGGGGCTGATTTGTTACAACTGTTCGTTATTTATGAGCAATAGATCAGGTGGTTAGAATCACCAAAACAAAACCTACTTTGGAATAATAAGCAATACAAAGTGGGATCTATCGAATAGATGTCTCAAGATGATGATTGGAACTATTTTGTTTCTCTGCTCAATCTTGACTGTCCATTTTCCATGCTATTGATCAGATGTTTAGGATCATCCAATTTGGTGTGCTTTTTCACCATGCCTTGCTCCTAGTTGTATGAATGATGAATGGTTCAAATCGATGATGGGTCATCCCATGCGTCATTTAAAAGCTTTGGCTATGTTGCCAACGTCCCCATGAAGGGTGGTGACATTAGCAAAACCAATATGCATTATGTGTATTTGGATATTGTATTCCCTATTTCAGCGTCACGCCCTTGATGTTCTATTGACTTTAGGTGACCAAGTTACTGGTTTCACGCATTACATGTTAGTGTTAGCAATCCTTAAGACTCTTGGTCTGTAACTGTTTCTTTATATTAACTGGCTTCATGATGCCATGAATTGTCGAAATCATATTTACCATTTCTCTCATTCATCTGAATGTAGTTGATATGTTTTCAAGAGCTCATTTTCACATTTTAGTTGTTTGATTGTTTACTAATCTTGGCTATTTGTTAATGTTAGAGCACATGATTTGCTAATGTCCCAAGTTTCTCTTGACCAAAATTCTCATGTTTCTATGAATCCTTCCTTGACATCTTAAAGAATTTGTGTATGAGATATCTTTCTACTAATTTATGACAGTGTGTCTCAATATAAATATTTGATGCATCTGTGGGCCTATTTATTACCAGGATTGGGGATTATTGGGATCAATTTCCATCGTTGAAGGTCTTTGACCTCTAATCAATTTCACTTCATATCCTGCATGTTTTTGCAGGATTTCTTTGAAGATGTTGGACCACTATTGAGTATGCAATTGGGTGGTCACACATTGGAAGGTCTATTTCAAGCATTCAACTCCTATGTCAACTTGCTGATAAAGGCATTGCCAAGTTCAATGGAGGATGATGGAGACTTTGAAGGTTCTGGAAATAATAAACTTGTTAGCATGGCTGAGACCGAAGCTCAGCAAATAGCTTTGTTAGCAAATGCATCTTTATTAGCAGATGAGCTGCTTCCACGTGCAGCGATGAAGCTTTCCCCACTCCAGCTGGCTACTGGAAAGGATGATTCACGTAGAAAAGCTTCAGACAGGCAAAACCGTCAGCCGGAGCAAAGAGAATGGAAGAGGCGTCTCCAACGCTCTGTTGACGGGTTACGAGATAGTTTCTGCAGGCAACATGCTCTTGATCTTATTTTCACAGAAGACGGTGATACCCATTTAAGTGCAGAGATGTACATAAGTATGGATGGAAGTGTATACGAGCCTGAGTGGTTCCCATCTCCAATATTTCAGGTATTTTAATGTATGCAAGCTTTTATCATGTGCAGTAGATCGTCCCTCTGCTCTTCCTATGTTAATTGTCGCCTATTTATGGATTGCTCATGTGAAATTGCATGTTACAGGCAACTTCTATCTTCCAATGTTTTCGCCAGTTCTACATAGTATTTCCATTTTCACGTTACTATCAAGTATTCTCATTCTATCTTTATCATAGTCAAGTTCCACCCGTTCGGTAGCTGTTTCCTGACTAAGGCTAGTCGTAATCATCATGTTCTCTTTTAATATTCTATAGTCCGGTGGCAGTTCTAGTTTGTGTAACCCATCCACTGCCAGAGCTGATTTTTATCTCTTATGCCAACCTAAAGACAGATACGTTGACAATGATTTCTACCCACATCCTCAGTTTTCTTGTAAGTTCACTGCATATTGGGTGCGGACATTATTTTGTAATTGAATTCATGTGGGGGCACATTGTGTCTACATGTATGTCCGTGATGCACATCAAGATACTTTTTGAAAATCTGAAAATTGATATATTGATATAATGATTTCTACCCACTGCATCATCAGTTCTTGTAAGCTTACTGCATATTTAGTTTTTTTGTTAACTTCATATTTGGTGCACACGTTATTCTGTAATATGTAGTATAATCGAATTCATGTAGGAGCACATTGTGTCTACATGTATGTTCCTGATGCACATAATAAATATTTTTGAAAATCCGAAAATTGATTTATTGACATAACAATTTTAAAGCCCTTTCTGCATTGTAGTATAGCATTTTGTTTGTTCTTTTTGGAGTTATTTGTAGTTTGCTGTGAGAATTTCTAGTCCTCCTTTTTGTTTTCTTTTTTCAAATAAAATTATTGTGATTTTAAAAAGAAAAGAATATTGACATAATGATTTCTACCTGCTGCATCCTCGGTTCTTGTGACCTTAGTGCATTTTTAGCTTACCTTTTTCGTTTTTCTTTTCTTTTCCTTCTTTCTGTATTTTTCTCTGCAATGTCTGCCCCTAAAAATTGTCTGTGATATCTCTACTATATATAGTGCCAATAGCTTTGTTTATTTTGCCCTTGCAATTAGTCTTCCCAACAAGGTTTGAAGAGGGTAAATTTGTCATAAAAATGCAGCTGCTTGCATGGAACGTTTGGGATTTTACCTGCTTCCTTTGACTTCTTTTAATATGTGGAGCCCACTCCGACCTCTCTTCTCACCCACGTGTAATAGAGGCAAAGCGCTTCATTAGGTGTGGATTGGGGACTTGATTGGGCCACAGCAAGGGAAACTGTGAGGATGGCCGCCCACCATTTAAACCACTCCCCCGGTCTCTCTCTTCGAATCTCTCCCTTTTCTCTCTCTATCCCCACCTTTCTCCATGTGTTGCAATAGCGTAGCCTTAGTTGCATATAATTGAAATCATGCCGGAGCACTCTCAATGCCTATATTCATGTTCACATGCATGTCACAAATTTTTTGATAAAGAACAGAAAAAAGAACAAGCACAAATGTATCATGGACTATTGCATTGTAGTGCAACATTTAAAAAAAAAAAAAAAAACTCTTTGGGTTTATTTTTAGTTTGATGTGAGGATTTCTCGTCATCTCTCTCTCTCTCTCTCTCTCTCTCTCTCTCTCTCTCTCAAATTGTTGTGATCTTTCAAGAAGAAGAAAAAGAAAAAAAATTGGCATAATGATTTCTACCTGTTGCGTCCTCAGTTCTTATGAGCTTACTGTATATTTAGTTTACTTCTTCTTCTTTCTTCTTTTTTTGCAATATGTCTATCATAAAAAAAAAATTGTCTATGATATCTCTACCATGTATAACGTCAATGGCTTTGGACATTTTGCCCTTGCAATTACCCTTCATAACATTGGTTAAGAGAGGGTAAATTTGTCATAAAAATATAGCTGCTTGGCATGGAATGGTTGAGATTTCACTTGTTTCCTTCTGACTTCTTTTAACAGCCCACTCCAGCCTCTCCTCCTACCCCCGTGCAACCGGCGCAAAGAGTCTTATTAGGGAGACTGCAACAAACTCATTGTAGGGCCTACCCTGATGATTGCATGACATCTACTCCATACATCTATTGCATTGGCTCATGTTAGGACATCAACCTAAAAATTAGGTGGATAAAGTCCTCGAGTTGGCCAAGCAAGGGAAACAGTGAGGATGGCCGAGAACACCCCCCTGCACGGTTCTATCCCCTCCTTGCTCCAGATGCATCACATGTGCCTACCCCTAATTGCATATAATTGAAGTCATGTAGGAGCAAACTCAATGTCGATATGCACGTCACAGCAATTTTGGTAATGAAATCCTTACCTTTCAAAAAAAATAAATTTGGTAATGAAAGAAAAAAAGAACAAGCACAAATGTATCCTGGACTAAGTCAACTTCCAGCTTAACGAAATATCTCTGTTATGAAGTTAGCTATCCAAACTAGTCTTGAAACGTGAGAGTTGAACACTTTGACGAAGTCATCAAATATGTTCTGCTGTCACTGGAACATGGCTGAAATGCTCTTTTCTACAGTCATTCTTGTCAGACTAAATATTTTGGATTGAACACCCCAATCATCTTTGGCGTTCTATTTTCCAGCCAGTTTTGATGGAAACATTACCCCCAAGCATAAAAACTTGATATTGTAAGGTTGAAAATGATTTCTACCTATCACAACCTCAGTTTTCTTGTAAGTTTACTGCATATTTGTGCACGTTTCTGAAATATATCACATAGGATATAACTGAATTTATGTAGGAGCACATTATGTCTACATGTATGTTAATGATACACGTCATGCCATTTTTCATGAATTAAAAAATTGATATTGACATAATGATTTCTACTCATTGCATCCTTAGTTTTTGTAGAAGCTTACTGCATATTATTGCATTTTTTAATTTTTTAATTTTTTTTGTGTGTGTGTGTGTGTGTGTGTGTGTGTGTGTGTGTGTGTGTGTGTGTAACATGTCTACACTTTGGGGGAAAAAGGAAAAAAAAGGAGAAAAAAAGGAAAAAAACTCTGTAATATTGCATACAATTGAATTCATGAAGTAACTGGTTGCCTATATACATGTTCATGATGCATGTCACGAACACTTTTGGAATTTTTTTTATTAATGACAGAAAGAAAAAACAACAATCACAGAAGTATCCTGGACTAAATTAGCTTCCAAACTCCGAAGACATTTTCTTTTCTGAAATATCTCTCAGTTATGAAGTTAGCTACTTAGCTATCCAAACTGAATCTGAGCAGGCCTGTTAGCGGGAATGTGGGAGTTGAGCACTTTGAGGCTAAGTTATCAAATTCTTTCTTGTTTTACTGGAAAAACTGGAATTTTATTTTCTTATCCATGCTAAGGTTGTTGTTGGGGGAACTAAACATTTTGTATTGGACACCCCAATCAGGTTATTAAATACATGACATGCATGCACATGATCATAGCTATTGTTCATTAGGTGGGTCTAACCATGTATGCATCATTGCTCAAAGAATGGACGGGTCCAGGCTTCTTATGGACCCACATTTAAGTTGATGTGGACGGTTATCAAATTCATTTTAACAGTCCACTTTTTGTTTTTTTTTTTTTTTTTTTTCGTTTTATGTTTTTGTGATTTTACATGTTGGATTCTATGGTTTTGTGCATCACAGATGCCTTTCTATTTGTGGATATATACAGATTACACAAATACTGACAAAAAAAGGGGTAATACATGCATACATATAAATGTCATCACCATCATCTAAGCCTTATCCTGAGGATCATATCCTTAGGTAAACCATGGGCCATCAAATTTTTTCTATCTCCTCCCATGTCCTTTTGGGCTACCCCTTTTACCTTTTAGAGCCTCCAACCTGAAGCAACTCACTCCGCTTAATTGGTGTGGTTCTTGGTCTTTGTTATGCTGCTTATGCATGTCCAAACCATCCAAGTCTACTGTTCCCTGTTTTATTTTCTATTGGTTCTTGATGCAGGATGGATGGCCTAGCCTAGAATAATGCAATGAGATCATCAGCAGATTAACTAGAACAATTTAAAGCCCAAAATAATGTTAATCTATCACAAACCTAACGAATTCAAGTATTTAACTATGCTCAGATTCAAGACTAATCACAACCTGAGGGTTAGATCTTATAGAACATGATTTGATAGGACTTATGGAAGGTGGGACTTTCATCTAGCACAGGAATTGATCTAATTCTAAAGGGAATTTCTTGGTTTGTTAAAGGGTTTAAGAACTAGGGTTTTGAGATTTGAGGATTTTGGAAAATTTGGGGTTTTTGCGAAATTATGGGATTTTGGGGAAATTAGGATTAGGGTTTTAGAGCGTTTAGATGTAGGGTTTTTAAGGTGAGGGTTTGAGTAGGTTAGGGTTAGGACTTTTGGGTTTGAGAATCGGATTTTGGAAATTAGGGTTTTGAGGGTTAGGTTTGATGATAATGGTCATGATGGATGAAGGGGCTGTAGAAAGAAGAAGAAAGAAGAGTGGGATGTAGAGATGGAGAAGAAGAAATACCTTGAAGAGGATAAGAAGGAAGATAAGTAGAATCACTCCATGGCTTCACACCACTCCATTCACAGGAGGTTTTGCTTCATCTCAAAGCAAAGAGAAAAAAGAATTTTATTTCATATGCTCAATAATTGGCTAGGGTGTGAACGTCCAAGCCTTATATGGTCTTAAGTAGAGCTTGACACGAGCCGAACCGAGTCGAGCTTGGCATAGCTTGGCTCGGTTCAGCAAGCAGCCTACCCTAGCTCGAGTTCGGCTCGGCTCCGTCCTCGAGCTTGACTGGCTAGCTCGGCTAGGTTTGGTCAGCAACTCAGGCCAGCTCAAGCCGAGTTCGAGCTCGAGCTTTCAAGCTGAGTTTAAGTTCGAGCTTTCGAGTAGAGTTGAGGTTGGGCGTTTTCTTTTTAGTTTTATACGGGCAGACTCTTTTTTTTTTTTTTTTTTATATATATATTATATATAATATATTAATTAAGTTATATATAATAATATAAATATAATATCATATAATTAAGTTATAACTCGAGCCAAGTCGAGTCGAGCTTGAGCTCAACTTGAAATTTTTCCGAGCTCAAAAAATCAGTTCGGCTTGGCCCAAATCCAGCTTTCGAGTCGAGTCGAGCGACTTAACCGAGCTAGCTTGGATCGTGTCCAGCTCTAATCTTAAAAAAGACTTTTTACAAGAAGACGCTCTCAGATAAAAAGCTTCACATAAAGACGTTCAATAAAATAAAATTTGTTCCTAGCTCTCTAAACTCAACAAAAAGTATAAGCTAAACAAAAAATAACGAAACATATAAACAACTAAATAAACTAAACTATTTTGTGGCCCACCATCAAGATGTCCAATGACGGTAACCCTACAGTTGAAATGGTTCAACTAAGTAGCCCACATGTATCTTCCTATTGTGGGGCCTTCAAAGATGCATAATTATACATGTGGGGTCTTCAACGGGCTAGGCACTCAAATTAGGCCCACGGGGCCCCATGTATGCATCACCTAGTCATAAAGAAACAGGAGCTCTCCTCCTTTGGTATACTCTGACCGGTGCTCGGATGTCCTCATCAACTCCCCTCGGTTGAGAAGAGTTTGCCTTTGGCGAATTGAAGTTGCGGTAATGCTTGAGGAGATCCGAGTCTAACCTCTGAAGCTCTGCCTCTATGATCCACATATAGTCTGACCATGGCATGTTCTTCCACTTGATGAGATACTTCTGAAAACCTTCGTGTCTAGTGTAAACCACTTGCTCATCTAAAATATTTTCAACCTTTTCTCTTTTATTGGGTATGGATGGTAGAGAAGGCAAAGGTTGGGACGAAGGATTTGACAAAGGCCATGGTTTGTGGGATAGGTCAGAAAAGTTATCTGGGTTAATGTGAGGGTCAGAACAAGGGCTAGAGGGTGAATGTGAGGGTTAGATGTTTTCTTTAGTTCGCCTCCTAAGTTCCTTGCATGCATTTCTAATTCTATCATTCCTACTCTCGCCACTCATCTATCTCAATATCCTTATTTTAATTGAGCTCATCCTATGACATGTTGTTCCTTACTGCCAACATTCTGTCTCATAAAGCATGGCTGGTTTTATAGCTCATCACCACCACCACCACCACCACCATCATCATAGTCACCACCACCACCACCACCATCATCTAAGTCTTATCCCAATTAATTGCGGTCGGTTAAAAAAAGAAAAACTTGCCCATTTTTCACTGCATCCTAGTTCTAATGCAACATGTCGCTTAAGGAACACCCTAGCATAAGTTCAGATCCATGATGGAAGTTATAGCATAAGTTTGATGCTAGCTGCCAACCTGATGCAACCCCCTTTACTCAGCTTGGTACTGGCAATGAGAGCACAAAACTCCCATAGGCACAGTGTAATAGCCTATCTAATAGTTTATTACAATCAAGTGCTATCTAATAGTCTATTATATAGGTTGATTACAATCAACGAGTTGTCTGGTCTTGTGTCTATCCTATAAAATTTCGTCTTTAGCTTCATTCATATGCGGCGATGACATAAAACTATAGAGGCACATCTCCTCTTCATCCACCCAGTTTTAATTCTGTGAGCAAACATTCTTCTCAATCTCTCCGCTCTCCTGATTTGTTTTCTTTTGAAGGGTAGTGGGAAATACTATTAAAACCAGTAAGCATAGAAACAGGATACTCCCGATTTCCGAAGGCCCTGGGTTTCCTACAAATAACCATCGAAATGATATTCAGATAACCCGCTGGAGGAGCTTTCCTAGTCACAGGAGGGTCCAAATAGTGCGTGCTGCAATGAAGAACCTCGCCCAACTGACTTGCATTGAGGGTGAAGAAAGACCTTTGAAACTGGCCATTTGTGACTTTTTTTCATAGAGAGAGAGAGAGAGAGAGAGAGAGAGAGAGAGAGAGAGAGAGAGAGCAAAAAAAAAAAAAAAGAGATAAAAGAGAGAGAGAGAGAGAGAGAGAGAGCAAAAAAAAAAAAAAGAGATAAAAAAACATCTTCCACAGCAACCACCTATTTGGACCCTAAGCATTAGCAGTCCAGCTGTTGCCCTCCAAATTGAATGCAGCATGATCCATGTCATCCCAAACTTAGCGGAACAGCAGTTCATATTCCCCTCGCAAAAATCCAACAGAATAAATGTTTGGCTGATTCTTCTTCACAGAGGCAGAAAAAACAGTGATTTACTATATGCATCCCTCTCCTTTTAAGCTGATCAACGGTGAGAATTCCCTCTCATTTTAAGCTGATTCTTCCTGCCTTGGCTCTCCCCCAATGCAACAGATAGTGATCTAACTGAAAATAGGGCTGCAATGTGGGTTTAGGTCAACCCAAAGCCGACTGTCCCAACCCAAGTTTGGTTTGGTTTGTCAGGGTCCTTGGGTTGGGTTTGGGTTGAAAAATGCCAACTTGATTTGCTTTTGGGTTTGGGTTGAGCAAATTTGGGTCTGGTTAGGTTGGGTTAAGAACAATCACATGTATTTGGGTCGGGTTGTGTTAGGTCGGGTCATGTCTGGTTGGGACAAGTATGGAGGACTTAAGTTTGGAATTCTGGTCGGGTCGGGTTGTGAGATGGGTCCTCTTGAGGTTGGGCTGGGCTCGAGTTGACCCTCAACCTGACCCAACCCGCCCGAGTTGCACCCCTAACTGAAAATACTTTGTCAACCTCCAGCATCTGAACTCTTCTATGAGCCCCCACCTGGGGATGTATGCACTATTTAAAACAGACAGCACTCGAGTAAGACCTCCAATATCGTCATATTTAGGATTTCAACAAAAGGAAGGACACCAAACTGTTGAACCTCGGACTCGCAGATAAATTGAGAACATGAAGACTCCTTTACAGCTAGAAATGGAGAATAAATCTTCAAAAAGATATGTCAAATGAGCTTCAGCAAACCACGTCTTCCTATCACCCATTTCGACCCTAAAACGGAGAATGTTAGAACTGAAAAGGGGTTCCCTAGATATTGTTCTCCAGACTGACAAGCCGGATCTGGCAGTGTTCACATTGACATCCCAACTGTTTTCAGCAACCCCGTACTTCCCCCTAGAATATTCCTCAACAAAGCAGACTTGCCAGTGCTCAACCTCCACACCCTTCTATCTCGCTCTTCCACCACTGGAAAATAACCATGGAGAAGCCCTGTAGCTTCACAAAGTCCTCTATTTCCTTATCGAGCAGATTCCTACGGCATGGTTAGCAGTCTTAACTAATTCCTTGTTTCCACTCCAATTACTAAAATTGCATTCCATATACGCTGTTCTAGGCTGACTAATTTTAGAACATCTAGATTCTGTAAAGTATCCCTCCATAGTTCTAGCTCTGCTTGTCCCGTCAATCAAAATTATTTCATTTGCAATTGATTCATACGTATAAATGACAAACATGTAAGTTCTCATGTATGTACAAGTATTGAGGAATGATCACACACATCACGTGTGTGAAAGTTCACATGCAGATGCAGCCCTGTCTTTCCTGCCAACGTGTCATGCGTTGAACATCTGAGCCGTGCAAAAGTTAGGCCACACCATGAAGGTCCCCCTGTTCAAATATCATGATGGTTCACTAATGGTGCGGGACACACTGTTCAAATGAATGGACAGCCAGTAGTTTGACCCAAGTGACTGGTGTGGTCCACCTAACAAGTAGATCCTGTTTTTATCCCAAATGATCTTCATGGTTGTATCCACCTTTTGCACAACTTGGACGTGCAGCACAAATGACATGTTGGCAGAAAGTTCTTATGCATTCACATGTGTGATCATTCTATATACAAACACGAATGCACAAGCTGACATGTTGGAATTTGCCATTGCCGTTTGCTAGATGTTTAATTGCAGTATAATTCTGCTTTGAAAGTAGCTAGCTTGAGGTTTATTTTACTGACTGTTTCTGGATGACTCCCTTGTCATCCACTTTTGCAATGAAATCTTCGAAACCCTCAAACACACTTTTATTGAATATAATCACTATGCTACACGCAAATCTCCTCTCACACACTTTTTCACCAATGTTCAAAAAAAAAAAAAAATGCAGATCTCCTCTCAACTAAATTGTTCAAATATCTTGTGCTCCACTTTGCAGCATAGAAGCCATACTTTCAGTTGCAGGCTACATTCACATTATTTTTGTAATTTTTGTCATCAAGCTCTTCTGCCTCAGTGCCATTGCTATTTGTTTTCAGGAACTTTTCACAAAGTTGAACAGGATGGCAAGCATAGCTGCTGACATGTTTGTAGGCAGGGAAAGGTTTGCCACTGTGCTATTGATGAGACTCACAGAGACTGTCATCCTGTGGCTTTCAGATGACCAAAGCTTTTGGGATGATATTGAGGAGGGGCCAAGGCCTTTGGGTCCTCTTGGTCTTCAGCAGGTATATGGGTGTGATTTGCCTAACCAGTTTCATGCTTCACGTTTGTTCCATAGGACTGACATTTTTGTTTGTATGGATTCTTGTGTAGTTTTATTTGGATATGGAGTTTGTAATGCTCTTTTCAGCCCAAGGAAGATACTTATCTCGACATTTGCAACAAGTTATCAAAGACATCATATCTAGAGCTCTGGCTGCATTTGCTACAACTGGAATGGATCCATACAGGTAAACTATTAGTTTTTTTTTTTTGTTGAAAGATAATGCAATTTTATAAAAGAAAAAGAAAACAAAACAACATATCAAAATTCAGGGCCTTTTTTCCTCTTCTTTTGCTGTTTGATTTAGTTGTATGTTCTGGTGCCTGGGGCTAATTGCATTGGAGGAATCAAAGCATATAGACTGAAAAGGAAATGAGGAATGAACTGCAAAGACGTAGCATGCAGTCCTTGCATGACATTCAGTGGCAGGGTCTTCTACCCATGGTTCCTTTCACTTTCCTGCTTTGAATCCTCCTCTCGCTCCCATCAAGTAATGTCACCTTAATTCCATCATGACACTCTCATAAAGATCTGAGCAAAGGGGAAAAGGGTGTCATAACGACATTGGTGGATGTGGATGTCTTGGAAGATCATCGAAGTATATGAGTGTTTATCTAACTTGGAGTGGACCACTTTCCATCTTTCAATGCATCTTCCACTGTCATTTAATATATCATTCACATAAAAACGCTTGGAGCAGATCACTTTTAGGGCTGTCAATGGGTCAGGTTCGGGTCGGGTTATAGAGTACCCTATACCTGGTCTTGCTGGGTCCGGGTCTAGTTCTTGAATACCCAGACGCAGATCCAGTCGGATCGGGTACCCCTCGGGTCTCTTAATCTGGGTTTCAAGTTGGCTGGGAAAAATAAAAGCACTTACATGGATGGACCCACCCAATGGATGGATTAGATTGTGCACACATGGCACACATGTGCCACTTTGACACATGTATGGTGTGTAAATGGGCTCTCTTACACGTGTATGGCTTAGGAAACCTCATTTTGTTGCTAAAATCACATGTGCACAAACAAACCAGACTACACCCAATTTTTAACCAGGTCCAAAAAAGTGAGACCCAAACCCAACCCGAATTCTTAACGGGTCCAAAAGATGGGACCCGGACCCATTAAAATTGGGATTGGGTCGATCAGGGACCTGCAGGTCCAGGTACCCATTGGTAGCCCTAATCAGTTTCCATCTATTACCTCTACTAATCTGTTGCCATGCCAGTCCATGTTCGTCTCTACGAAATCTCATTAGTCATGCATGGTTTCACTTTCCACTCTTATGCATTCTTTTCGTACCCAGAACCTTCCCCTTGAAAACGTGGCATGGCATGAATCACCTGTCTGGTCTGCATTACCAATTTTATGCTCTTGGCAAAGTTCAGTTCTCCTATTATTAGAAATGACCAATTTTGCTTATCAGAAAAATCCATCTGTTATGTTCTCCATAAACATAGATCATGCTATCTTGTATGATTTAAGAAAACGGGAAACTTCAACAATTTCTTGATTTCAAGTTTCTGCTGAGGTAAGTAAAAGGGTTTGGAAAGAGCATCAATAAGCCATTCTTTTTTCAGCAGTGCATGTCTTCTACTGGCACACAGCTTTTAAATGACAATTTGCAATGATAAGTCTAGTTGCTAAGTTTTTGTTTTGGTGGGTTTGGTTCATCATCAGTTCATTCTATTGGCAAAATAGATAGGCAAATTCAATCTAATTGAAGTTATGGCCCCTGATAGAATGGAATTGCCGAACAGGATTCATGTAGCCGATCCCAATTAATAGGGGATCAGGTGCAGATTTTTTTCTTGAAAGGTAATATTACCAGGGATGATAAGGCGTGGATGATGATGATATATGCAAACTTCAAACAGGGATGATAAGGTGTAGATGATGATGATATAAGCAAACTTCAAATACCGCATTCATTCAATTTGTCAATCTGAACTGTTTAAAGCCCAATGTCACTGCTCCAGTGCTTCCCCAAGTGTAGACCATGCAGCACACTCATCTCATAGTCCCTTTGTGAACAAGTCAGCCCCCAAGTGCACACTCCACTTGCTAAGTATCACAACTCACTAAGAAGATACAAGGCACAAATGTATAGAAGAATGCCTTTTATTTTACTTAAGCTCTAAAACTATAAGTTGTCTTGGCTTGGTTGTAAATTCGGGCCTCCCCTCTCATATAGACTTAAGAACTTGTTAGAATATATTCATGTATGGCTAAGATTGTGTCACATGGCCAAGAATTCTCTGGAACCTACTAGAACATTTCACACTATAGATTTCTCTATAATTCTCTACACACTTATATTCTGTTCTAGTATTCTCTACACTTGTGTACAAAACCTCCCTAGTATACAAGGTGTGCATAAATTTGTCCAAGTCTGTGGCTTAGGCCCATGAGAATGAACAGTCCGTGACACCAAGCTCCAAATCAAAATCAAATTTGGCAAGTTCAAGGATTTGTGCTTTAAACTTGGTCACTTGGTGAAAACAGTGTACTGAATTCATATTCAGTTCACGTAATTTGGAGCAAATATCTATCCGATCAATGGTGGACTGGACCAATTTGACTCGTCCAGTTTGGAGCTCGTAGGGTAACTAGGCGCCTTTATGCTAGAGTTGAATGGTAGAACATGATTTGTGTAGCTAACCTTAGTTAATTGTGGTCCGGCTTAGATGATGATGATGAAACCAGTTACCTCTATTCTCTAATTCGGGAAGCAAGCAACCCCATAATGGTGTTTTGGGAACCGGTAACCAGACTCAGATTTATCAAGAACGATGTGATGCCACTGGCATTGTATTTGCTGTTATTATCATTTTTCTCATCATCACAATCTTACCATGCTGATACTCTGCTCTATCATTTTGGCTGTCATCATACTGAGCTTATTTCACAAGTATCTGTACGTTTCTGGGACTGGCAAATGGTCCACTGTGCTTAAGGAACCTCATGTGATTGTTCTTTTCATGTTCGGTGCCTGTATTGTGAATAAATTGGGATTGAGTGTATTCGAAATTTGAATTCAATTCAGGATGCTGTTTAGGCCATATGGTGTTTAAGACACACCTGCACAAAAATGGTGTTAAGTGAGAATAGATCTTAGGAGGACCTTAGGGCCCGTTTAGATTCATCATCATCAACAGAAGGTGGCATTGATGCCAAAGCACCATTTTAAGCCAAATCCCAATTTGTTTGCGTTTGAATACACTTTCAGAAACCATTATCTGATCCCCTCTCTGCAAATAGCGGGAAACCTCTTTTGCAGCAGTTGCATCCAAATGGTCCCTTATGTTCTTCATTGAACCTTTGCACCTTTTATTTTTACCAAAGTTCTGTTTCCGATCCATTTTCATGTGTTTGTGCGTCCAGTTTTTTTTTTATAATGAGTTGAGAATAAGGGCCCTAGCAATCTCACCCATTGTGTACATGCTTGCTGAAAATCTAACTTTTGTTGACAGTGTATTGCCGGAAGATGACTGGTTCATCGAGATTTCTCAAGAAGCCATAAATAAGCTAAGTGGAAAAGGCAGATCCATAAATGGAGATCGAGATCTTAACAGCCCGACTGCTTCTGTGTCTGCGCACTCCATTTCAGTCAGTCAGATCTCATGGGAGTTCCTGATGTGCTAAAGCTTCTCCCCACCCATGTAAATTCGAGAGACGAGGACCATGCCTGTGGAGCTCTTCAATAATCCATCTGGCTGTTCTATTTTTATTTTTGATTAGATTGGTGGTCAAAGCACATCTCTCATAAAATTCTGCTAATGTTGGCGGTTGCACCACACAGATCGTTGTATAATCGGTAAGCATTTTTTCTTCTTGGATTTTTTTTTTTGCCTCCTTTTTTCTTTTTCTTTTTTCTCCCCCTTTTAGTCATGTTTGTGGAGTGTCACACTTTCTTTAGGTTGACAGCTTAGGAATTCTTTGCATCTGTGCTTTAGGTTGGAATGTTTTTTGAGCTTGTAAATGCTTGATGATGATGATGATGATGATGATGATGATGATGATGCCAGATTGTGCCATTCTTGCACCGATTTGGAAATAGGGTTGATTGATGTTGTTGTTGGGTTTTATTTATTTATTTATTTATATTGATGGGCCACACGGAATTGAATTATCTTCTATTGGAATTCTGGGTGTCGTTCATTCAGTGGCCCTATAAAATAAGAGCATTGAATCAAGGCTGCCTTCTGTTGTTAATGTGGATGATGAGGTAAAACTACATTATGCTCAATTGATGCAAAGGGTAGTTTCTTCTTATTGGCTCAGATGTCCACCTTTTGGCAGCTTATAAATGATTTTAACCATCTGATGAAAGTGAACAGTAGCAGACGGCTTGCATCTAGTGGGGTAGGCTCATTTGGATGGTTAGATCAGCTGGTGGGTTATCTCCCATTTCATTGGGTTGAGAAACTGGATTTCACAGTGATATAAGATCTCTATCAGGTGTAAACAAAAGCTTTGCCAATACTCATTGATGGTTTTGGATGTACATTCTCACATCTCCATGGATGGCGGTCCACCGAGTTGCATGCCGTCAATGGGCCATGTACATGTGAGAACTGCTGGAAGGTTGGCTCCACATCGAAGATCATCAGGTCCAAAAAATCAGGCCAATCCACTACCCTGGCATGCAACATGTGGTATGCTTGAGTAATTCTACGAGCCGTCAAGTGTTTTCTATGGTGGACGGTGTGACCCACATGATGGATGAATGGATTGTCCTGATTTTTGTGGCGGTTAACGATCTTCAAGGTGTGCCAACCTTCTTAGCCAGAGCATTGGATTATATCCAGCCACTCATGGGAGGTATGAGCGTACTATGGTATGATGATCGAGATCATTGAGTGAATTGTCGTCAACATTTTGAAAATGGATGGGAAAAATTCAAATTTTGAATTGCGCCTGGATTCCCACTAACCATACTCAATTGGTGGGAGATATTGGACCGACATACTCAAATTTTTATTTTGTATTTTTAACGCACACCCTCACACCCACACGCACCACAATGGGTACTCGAACCCATGAAACTCTTGTGAGTTTGCCGCTAAGCCATGACTGAGGACCCTCTACAAGTGTAACATTGAGATTGATCGCCTGTATGTTTGTATCCATTGTCTTCCACGATGGGGCCCACCTGATTTTTGTACCCAGTGTTTTTCAAGTTTAGTACTACACGGCTCGGATATCATATTTGAGATGGATGTAACCTGTCGTTGTTCAGAGAAGATTAGGACACATTTCAAAGTACATCCTCAGGTTTTGAGTTTGTTCAAGTGGGGCCCATGGTTTAGTGATCCAGACCATTGGTCTCTTGGGCGATGCAGTGAATGGACCATGCTCCAAATATCTCCATGATAGGGTGCTCCGTACCTTTAAATTTGTGGGCTTCAAATAGATGGTTAAGAACTAAATGCATCAACGGCTCACCTTTATTGGTGGCTAGGATCATCCAATCTGGACCCTATTTGTGGTATGGTGCTAAGACTAAATCATGGGTCCCACCGGTCCAAACTGAAATCCCAAGGATCCTATCTCCACCCTGATGCATTCCACGTGTAATCAAGTTGCATTATTTGACGTGACACTGGCCGAAGATTCAGCAAAGTGATCACCTACAGCCGGCTGTTTGTAAATTAAGCATGCAGCTCTGAATTTCCAACCCAAGTGTCACACGTGGACGACATCCCACCGTAAAAAATGGTGGCCCCACCACGAGGATCAACTCTCTGGAGAACAAGGGTAATTTACACATTAGGTGGGCCACATCTGTACACAGAGTCAGACCGTTGGTGTCCGTTGATTCATACCACATGACCCGCTTGTTGTTCGAACTGTTCTGATCTTTGTGCCAGCTGATCTTCATGATGGGACCCACATTTTATATAGCTCAGATGTTGTACCCAAGAGACACGTTGGTTGCAAAGATGGGGCTGCATGCTAAGTTACCATACAACCAGCAGTAGGTGATCAGCTCTAGAAGATTCATAGGAAAGACTAGGTTGTAGTTTGAAATTTGAAAGAAGGATGCGCAACGGACGATTCTCTCACGGTGATGTGGAAAGACACACCTTCGACGCAACAGTGACGTGGCACATGATGAGGTTGTTGACCTTACCATGTCGACACAAAACAAAAAGAAGTCTGTGGGGGCCTAGTGAGCCGCTCACCACCCTTTACCATAGACTCTGTGGGGCCCACTGCGAGGTATTTTCTTTCATCAATGTTGTCCATCCGTTTTGCCAGATCACTTTAGGGCATGAGCCAAAAAACGAGGCAGATACAAAGCTCCAGTGGACCACACGATGAGAAACCATTGAAATAATTTTGTTAGACTATTTTTTAGGACATGAGCCCAAAAATGAAGTAGATCCAGAGCTCAAGTGAGCCACACAATGGGAAACCATGGAAATAATGATATCCACCGTTGAAACATTCTTAGGGCCCACCGATCTAAATTGTTTATAAGTTCAAGACATAAATATCAACTTGCTCCTAATAAGTTTTCAACGGTAGGTGTTCAATTCCCACTTTTCTTTTGGTGGGGTCTACTAAAAAGCTTTGGTTACTTGAATTTTAGTCTCATGCACTAAAATGAGCCGGGAAAAATGGACGTACAGAGTGAATAAACATATATAGGGGCTTCACACTACGGTAATTGGTGGTGAGCACCTCACTACAGAATCTGCATACCCCTGGAATTAGTAGCTGGCAATGTGTTATCTGTGCATGACATCCAATCCATTCAAAAGGTTGTTGTCACATTAAAGATCACCTAGCCAGTTAATCAAACCAATCTACTCATCGGGTGGGCCATACATGTACTTTAGATAAGAAATATGGTTGAGCCCCACAAGTGTTTTTGGATGTTCTACGCACGGTTTCATGTGGTATGGCCCACTTGAGATCTGGATACAGCTAATTTTTAGGATATCATAGAGGAGACCCACCAAATACATATGGATGTCCATCACATATCATGGTGAGCCAATAGAGCAACTTTAGAAACCATTCAACTTGAGACATCTTTCAATAATCCAAACATTTATATGATAGTCTTCACTTGAATGGAAATAGCTATCTATACATTGTTTACAATCTTTACTGATTGCACAATTCAATCAAATACCAGGCCACATGTGTGATTGAGGGCCTGTATTTGGTTTATGTGTATGGTTTAGAAAGTGTGGGTGTGCTAGATTCATAATCAACTTAATGTTTGATTGAATGTTGGTGCCCCGCACTGAGATGACTGAGTAAGACTAGACTATGTTAAGATAAACGCAAATATAAATATAAAAAGAAGAAGAAGAAAAGATTATGTTTGGCATGAGCCTCGAGCTTTTCATCGCATTCTCTTTTTATAAGTTGTTGAGGTAGCAAAACTCTTGTTGGGTTTCCTTGATGGTCCAGGATCCTTCACATCTATGACTTACAGTCTTTTCATAGGGAGATCTCTGTAAATTTGAAATTGTTGGTTTTTAGATCTCAACTTTTACATAAATGTTCTCCTATAAGTAGGGCTGTCAACAGGTCGGATACGGGCCGGATCAGTGATGATTCGTATCTGACCCGATTAAGGATATATCCGACCCGAATCTGACCCGGATCACAAGTATGTGATCCAAACTCGACCCGTTTAAGTTTTTCGGAATCCTTTTTCGATCCGATTGTGATCCGACCCGATACCGACTGGATATCCGAGTGTGATTCGACCCGATATTCGACTGGATATCCGAGAGAGAGAGAGAGAGAGAGAGAGAGAGAGAGAGAGAGAAACTCTGTTTTTATTTTATTTTATTTTATTTTATTTATTTATTTATTAGGTCGGGTCGTTAACAGGCCGGATCAAGGTTGATCCGAATCCGACCCGAATATTAAACGGATCATCTTTGGAAATCCGTATCCGACCCGATTACCCGATTATTGATCCGAATCCGATTAAATCGGATCAGATACGGATCGGATATGGATCGAGATCCATGTCATTGACAGCCCTACCTACAAGACCTTCAAAACGATGTTGCAGTTAAAAATAGCTCAATTAGAGCCCTCACCACCCTTCGTTCCTTCTAATCGTGGAACTGGTGGGATCGGATTCACCAGATTTGGATTTCCCATTCTTTAGATTCTATTCCTCTCCAATATGAGCCCAATTCATTGATACCCATTCGTTCAAATATCGATTCACTCTTCAAGTATTCAAAATCTTCATAATCGCCGTGAGAGCTTCAAATGTCTCTCAGAAGATTTCTCATTTTGGAAGGATTGCAAAAGACGATCTTACCAAGTATATCGTATTCAGATCTGTGATAGGATACTTACTTTGGTAGGTTTTTTATAAACATGCTAGGTACATTGACTCATTTAAATGTCACACGAATCATGGTCATATGTCATTCGGCATTTCGATCCCTTAAAAGCATGTATACAGTTATGTGCTACCGCATTAATAATGGAAGATGTATCACCAAAGAAAAGGCGATGAAAAATATCTTTAGATGCAAGTACAATTTTACCAATACTAAACCCTTAGTGTCAACATGTGGTAACTTCTTATTATTTATGTCATTGTGTTGAAAATGGGTGTAAATAGTAACTGTGGATGGGGTTGATTTTAAGACCCTGACTCTAACATGAAATGATGCACCTACAATGGAGGTAAATGAGGAATTGAGAGTAAACGAAGGTAATGGCACTTGAGGTATGTTTGAATGAGGGTAAATGCAGGAAAATGAAATGAAATGGAAATGAGTCTGTAAATGAAATCTTCTCTAAGAGAAGATTAAGAAGTAAATGGGGTGAAACATCTTTTGAGCTCCATTAGAGAGTTACATGAGTAAACAAAAATGTCGATACACATGTCTACCATGCATGTGACATGCTCATGATATTCCAAAACAATTCAATTATGAGCTACATCACTAAAAGCACACTAATAGAATGATCCAAACCATTCAAAACTTGACCATTTAAATTGACAATTACAAAACATTAGCAAGTTGCTTAATTGTGATCCTTATGTTTGTGGCCCACTCAAGGTTTAAAATTTCTTCATTATTAGCAAAGTATATATTTCAATGGACTTATTACCATCATTATATTAAATACACATGTGTACATTAATTTAGAATATTAAAATTAATTTGATATATCATATATGTTCCGTAAACATATTGAAAATTTTCAATGCATGCCAATTACTCCCATCTCCATCTCACCCAAACAAAATATTTAAATTTTAAATGCATTTCAAGTACTCCCAATTCATTTATCCCCAATCATAATTCTCACTTACTTCCATTTACAAGATCCCAAACAAGCCCCAAGATTTCACCTTTAAAAGATGAAATAACTCCTCTTATAAGCATTTATTAACATTAATTAAGCCGACAGGTCGGATCCATGCATACATCTGGCTCCATATTTATTACCAATCGGGTCCATTCATATGTTCGGTCCCAGCATGGTAATGAAATTGCACCCATTAGATATCCCTGTCCGTTGGTGGCCATTAAAACAACGGTAGAAAATGAAAATAGTTGTTTGTCAAAGAAAAGTAGTGAACAGGATTGTCTCATAGATATGATTTTTGAACCAGGAGCTTTTTTTTGTTAGGATCCAGCAGATGGATGGAACCCGATTAGTAATTCAACCTGCCACGTGTATGGCTCGATTTCATGCGAGTCCCAAAAACATATTTATGTTGGTTGTAAGAAACTCATAAATACAATACAGACGTTGCATTAACTCATCGTAGATTTCTACAAATGGAATGAGTGGGAATCTAATAAATGGCAGTCACGTGCGAGGCGGATTCCCTTCCCGCGGTCAGTAGCTACTGGACGGTGCTCTGTGGGCCCCACCATGATATATTTGTTTTATCCACGCCGTCCATCCACTTTTTCATATCATTTTAGGGCATGAGCCCAAAAATGAGGCAGATCCAAATCTCATCTGGACCACACCAGAGGAGATGGTAGTGATTGAACGCCCACCATTAAAAACTTCCTGGGAACCACTGTAAGATTTGGATCTAAATTATTTTTGGGCTCATGCCCTAAAATAACCTTGGAAAAATAGATGGCCGGCGTGGATAAAACAAACACATCTTGGTGGGCCCAGATAACTCTGTCCAGTTGCCTCCTCGCTACTGGCAGCGTCAGTAGCGATCGGCTTCACGTGGCTCTCTCGCGGTTGGTGGATCCCCAGATCCACTGAGGTCGGTGGATCACCAACTGTGATGTATGTACCTTACATCTACACCGTCCTATGCATTTTGAAAGCTCATTTGAGGGCATTATCTAAAAAATAAGCAGATCCAAATCTTAGGTTGACTATACCACATGAAATATTAGTGATTGAATCCACACCATTAAAAACTTCATAGGGCCACTGGAATGTTTATTTTCCATCCAACCGGTTGAAAAGGTCACAAAAACCTGGATGAAGATACCGAACACCCAAAACTTTTGTGACCCACCAGAAACTTTTAATTGTTGAGTACGATTGTTTACTGTATTATGGTCCACCTGAGATTTGTATCTACTTCATTTTTAAATCATGCTCTAGAGAATTTTCAAAATGAATGGACGGCGTGAATTTAATACACACATCACACAGTGGACGGCACGGTAAGGGATCAACCCACCTCGGTAGATCCGGGGATCCAGCGAAGCCGCGCCCTCTCGATTCCAGATCTGACCATTGGTCAGTTTGGCGTCCCCAAGGCTGCGCATGTGTAAACATCGGAGCCATCC
The DNA here is from genome assembly GCA_003013855.2 of Liriodendron chinense. NCBI lineage: Eukaryota > Viridiplantae > Streptophyta > Magnoliopsida > Magnoliales > Magnoliaceae > Liriodendron > Liriodendron chinense. The sequence continues at coordinate 685,259 of PVNU02003892.1, read as the reverse complement.
ATCAGGTGACACCCACAGCGTAGATGGGCTAGTACGAAAATAGGCCATTTCACTCTTTATCTCATGGGCAGAAATATTTGGCATCTGCATGGCTTGGGCAACCTGATGGACGGCTTGGATGTTGCACAATCTCGCTTGCCGAGTGTCATCCACGTTCGAGAAGCTGCTTTAGACACGTGGGGGCGCGGATTTCCTGCGAAAGGAAAAGGTGGGTAGGTAAATTACTAGCGTTGAAACCTCCATGGGGTCCACAGTGATATTTATATGACATCCATACCGTTCATAACGTCACTACTACTGGGATGAACTGGAAAAACAAATATTATCCTGATTCGAAACTCATGTGGCTCCACAAATATTTCAACTGTAGACGTTCAAATCTCACGTTTTCGGCCCACTTAAGTCTTGGATCCGGTTCATTTTTGTTTTCATATCCTAAAATGAGCTCCCAAAACGGATGGACGGTGTGGATTTATCAAAACACATCATTGTAGGCCCCACCGTGGTTCCCAGCGCAGGAAATTCCTGCGCAAGGCTTTCGCAGGAAATCCACGCCCCAGAAAAGTGGGAGAATCCGAGGAACCCAAGAGGTGGGCTCCACCATGTGGATGTCTGAGCTAAAAAATCAGGTTGCCCATCTCATTTCAGTTGAGCAATTGCTAAACCGTCCATCTTTTCCCCCTGAAGTGTGCCCCACCTGGTGAACGAACTGGTCTGATTTCTGGAACAGGGCATCTGAGCATCCGTCCCCACCCGTTAGACGGCAGGGATTTTGCACACGTAATCTGCTTACACGTGCGAAGGAGATGCACACCATAGTAACATACGATACACATATATACAGAAGCCGTAGAAAAGCTCCATTACATCATTACGTTACTCCTCTATACATGCATCAGGAGCCGTACAAAAGCTCCATTCATTACAGTACTCCTCTTTGGACATTTTTACCCCCTTCTCTATTCAATACAACCCCACCAAGACCACAGAAAAAGAGGGGTATTTTGGGAAGTAGAAAGATGATTTTGATGAGAATGAAAAGACCCAAGTGGGGATTTTTGGACATTTTGCCCCCTTTCTCTGATCAATACAACCGCACCAAAGCCAGAGAAGAAGAGGGGTATTTTGGGAAATAGGAAAGATGGTCAAGAGGCCCCTTTGAAGATGAGGAAATTGAGGGTCTCCAAACAGAAGTAGATGAAGGTTCCTTCAGTGTGTGTGAAGAAGCAACCGAAATTCGAGCCCACCACGCATTGCCAACCAGACCCATATTTTTTGTCGAATTCCTACACAGATTTTTGGCTATATGTGAGAAAAATTGCAAGAATGTATGGGTTTGTCTTTTTTCTTTTTCAGGAGATGATATTTCCACCCGCAATAACTTGATATTTCCACCTCAACAGAGATGAGTTGGATATAGGATTTTAGAAGTAATGGAAAAATAACGCTTGTGGGGTGTTGGGTGGAAGTATCAATTTTTGGGGGTGAAATGTCAGTTTTTGGGAATACCTTTTTGATGTGGGCAGCAATGCTTTTGCAATCGAGAACATCATAGAGGTCGAGAGCTTGAGAAGCAGAGGTCATGGCTTGGAGCTGCATCTTCACTGGCATGTCTGTGTCTTGGACTAGAGCTTTCCCTTCCAACATCTCTCCTCTCTCTCTCTCTCTCTCTCTCTCTCTATTCAGATAAATGAACAAAACCCAGATGGGATTTTCACCTTTTCTATCCGAGAACACACAAATCTCTCCGCTCTCTCAGAAATCTCTCTCCCTCTCTCTCTCTCTCTCTCTCTCTCGGACTCGCACTATTCGGATAAATGAGAAAAACCCAGATGGGATTTTCACCTTCTCTATCCGAAAACACAGAAATCGATCTCTCTCTCTCTCTCTCTCTCTCTCTCGGTTATATACACGTTTCAAGCGGGCAATAATGCTGAGGATAAAGATGGTGAGGCAGAAAATAAATCTGGTATTTAATTAAATGGGAGAAATTGTCCAGTGCTCTAAAGTGCACTGTAAGTTATAGTGCTATTAGTTGCATAGGAACAGGTACACAGTCCTACCATTGATCATGACCGTCCATTAGGGTTAATCCTCACATAGTATTCCATGCTAAAAGTTTCGCACTTGATTGCACGATTCTAACCATCTGATGAATAGTAAAGAAAATGAATTGACTGAAATTTGTGAAAACCCAACACCTCATACCATCCACCTGATGGGCCTCATGGCCTACCATTGGTTGTAAAGAAATATTTTGACTGGATGATCCTAACCATCCCCTCCATGGCTTGAAAATTGGAATGGTTGTAACGAAAGAAGGCCAACTTTTTGATAGCTAGGATCCTCTGCCTCGTTTGATGAGGTTGGGTGTGACCCAACGGAGAGTCCTGATCGGCTGGTCGCTGTCCAAGAATCCGTATGCAACTCGGGAGCCAAGTAAAGGGTTGTTTATATGGTGGTAAATGATTTACATTTATTTATTAGTAATACCGGATCCTTAACTCAAGTGTTAGGGTGAGTGAAGATCGACTCATTTGAATACGAGGTCATGGGTAGGGGAGCAAAGCCGAACACAAACAACAAATTCAATCAAACAAGCTACACAATGTAATCACGATGCATGCAATCACCCACATATAGAAAATTTGATTTTAACGTGGAAAAACCTCTCACGGGTAAAAAACACAAAGCGACACCAATTCACTATAATATCAGAAGTTACAAGAGATGGAACCCAAGACCTAAAACCCAATCCCACAAGAGAAATCACAAGCTTACTCAAGAAGAAAATACTGTTCTCCAAGCTCTTTCTCTCACCTAGGAACTCCCTCAATCCTCTTTGCAACCCTTTAACCCTCAAATCTCGTATCTACACCTTAAATAGGAAGAAAAACGGATTTAGAAACCTCTTTCGTGCAAACCGCGCAAGAAACCATGTTGTACAAGGAGACTGCCGACCGGCTGGACACCCCTATCGACCGGTCGGCCGACCGGTCGGATGGGCAAAAAATTGCACGGCAGCGTTGCTGCCTGGGCCTCCACTATGGCCGGCCGGTGGCCTCTGTGTAATTGATTTGAGACGTCTGTTTTCCAACAAGCTCCACCACAACTCAAATCACCATGCACCTCCTGGCCACGCACAATTTCCACCTCTACTTCGTCATCATTACAGTCCCGTCGCTTCTCATGCCCCATCGACTCTATCCATGCATCTTCACACACCTTGTTGCTCTTCCCATGTGACCCTTTTTCTCTTGCCACACTTGAGCAACTGTGGATCCCGCTGCCAATCCCGCAGCTCCACCATGAATAGTGCTCCCGATCACCTTGTAAAGATTATCGCACCTTCGTGCCTTGATCATCATGTGTGCTCCCTTCACCACTTTACAATACCGATCGCAGCCGATGAACTTGCACCCTTTCGCCTCGAGTGTACCAAGAGATATCACATTCCTCTTCATCTCAAGGACATGCTTCACACTTTCAAGGATCCGTTCGACTCCATCGAACATCTTAATGAGCACCGAATCAATCCCTACTACATTGCGAGTGTAGCCATCGCCCACAAACACCGATCCACCATCATACTCCTTATATGACATGAATGAACTTCGGTCAGGACATACATGACATGATGCCCCTGAATCCAAGAGCCGCTCTCCACAAAGAGGCTCTGTGCCGGATACAGTCAATACATCACAACCGTCACCACCGTCCTCTATAGTATTGGTTCCTTCCTTAGAAGAATCTCCAGATCTCTCCTACCTTTTCTCGGAATTTGAACAATCCCTCTTCACATGACCTTCTTCCCCACAATTTCAGCATCTCACCTTGTGCCTCCACTTGCCTTTTGATTTAGATCTCGATGAAGGAGATCATCCACCCTGCTCAGAATTTCTTCCCCTCATAACCAGTGCCTCATCAGTAGAGGGACCCACGCGGCCGATTTTCCTTCTCATCGCCTTCTCCTGAAGGGCTGAGATAACGGTTTCTACGCCAATAGTCTCCCTACCTCCACACAAAGAGTCCTTGAGCGACTCATATGATTCTGGAAGAGAATTCAACAGGATAAAGATCATCGTCCTTCATCGGCTCATCTACATCCATCAACTTGCAAATAAGCCTATTAAAATTGCTGATGTGGCTCTCAACATCGGCCCCCTCCGTCATCCTCAAATTGTACAACTGAAGCTTCAAGTATATGCGATTTTCAAGAGATTTCTTCGCATAGATATTCTCCAACTTCGCCCATGTTGCAGCCGCAGTCTTCTCTTTCATAATGTTATACATGATCATCTGTCAGGCACAACTGGATTGAGACATTGGCCTTGTTATCGTTCTTCTTCCACTCTCCTTCTTTTACAGCTTCTGATCGCTCTCCAAGGAGCGCATCTTGTAATCCTTGCTGAACTAGAAGGCCTTTCATCTTCACCTTCCAAAGTTCAATTTTTTTTTCCCCGAATACTTCTCTATGTCGAACCTCATGTCTAATGCCATGCTCTTGTCTCAGATTCGAATTTCTGCTACACCCCAACAATCGCTCTGATACCAGTTGTTGGGATAGGAGGGCCGACAGCGGAAGCAAAGCCTAACACAAACAACAAATTCAATCAAACAAGCCACACAATGCAATCACAATGCATGCAATCACCCACACATAGACAATCCGATTTTAATGTGGAAAAACCCCTCACGGGTAAAAAACCACGGCACAAAACGACATTAATCCACTATAATATCAGAAGTTACAAGAGATGGAACTCAAGACCCAAAAGCCAAGCCCACAAGAGAAATCTCAAGCTTACCTAAGAAGAAAACCCTATTCTCCAAGCTCTTTCTCTCACCTAGGAGCTCCCTCAATCCCCTTTGCAACCCTTTAACCCTATAATCCCGTATCTACACTTTAAATAGGAAGAAAAATGGATTTAGAAACCTCTTACGCACAAACCGCGTAAGAAACCGTGTTGTACAAGGAGACTGCGGACCGGTCGGATAGGCAAAAAACTGCACAGCAGCGTTGCTGCCTGGGCCTCTACTGTGGCCGGCCGGTCGGACACCCCCACCAACCGGCCGGTGGCCTCTGTGTAATTAATTTGAGATGTCCGTTTTCTAACAAACTCCACCACGACTCAAATCACCATGCACCTCCTGGCCACGCACAATTTCCACCTCTACTTCGTCATCATTATAGTCTCGTCGCTTCTCATACCCCATCGACTCTATCCTTGCATCATTATAGTCTTGTCGCTTCACACGCCTTGTTGCTCTTCCCATGTTGCCCTTTTTCTCTTGCCATACTTGAGCAACTGTGGATCCCGCTGCTGATCCCGCTGCCAATCCCGCAGCTCCACCATAAATAGTGCTCCTGATCACCTTGTAAAGATTATCGCACCTTCGTGCCTTGATCATCATGCGTGCTCCCTTCATCACTTTACAATACCGATCGTAGCCGATGAACCTGCACCATTTTGCCACGAGTGCACCAAGAGATATCACATTCCTCTTCATCTTAGGGACATGCTTCACACTATCAAGGATCCGTTCGACTCCATCGAACATCCTAATACGAACTGAACCAATCCCTACTACATTGCGAGTGTAGCCATCGCCCACAAACACCGATCCACCATCATACTCCTTATATGACATGAATGAACTTCGGTCAGGACATACATGACATGATGCCCCTGAATCCAAGAGCCACTCTCCACCAAGAGGCTCTATGCCGAATACAGTCAATACATCACAACCGTCACCAGCGTCCTCTATAATATTGGTTCCTTCCTTAGAAGAATCTCCAGATCTCTCCCTGCATTTTCCCTGGATTCGAACAATTCCTCTTCACATGACCTTCTTCCCCACAATTACGGCATCTCACCTTGTGCCTCCACTTGCCTTTTGATTTAGATCTCGATGAAGGAGATCCTCCACCCTACTCAGAATTCCTCCCCCTCATAACCAGTGCCTCATTAGTAGAGGGACCCACGCCGCCGCTTTTCCTTCTCATCGCCTTCGCCTGAATGGCTGAGATAACGGTTTCTACGCCAATAGTCTCCCTACCTGCGTACAAAGAGTCATTGAGCGACTCATATGATTCTGGAGGAGAATTCAACAAGATAAACGCTTGATCCTTGTCCTTCATCGGCTCATCTACATCCATCAACTTGCAAATAAGCCTATTAAAATTGCTGATGTGGCTCTCATCATCGGCCACATCCATCATCCTCAGATTGTACAACTGAAGCTTCAAGTATATGCTGATTTTCAAGAGATTTCTTGGCATATATATTCTCCAACTTCGCCCATGTTGCAGCTGCATTCTTCTCTTTCATGGCGTTATATAGGACCTCATCTGCTAGGCACAACTGGATTGAGACATTAGCCTTTTTATCAATCTTCTTCCATTCTCCTTCTTTTATAGCTTCTGGTAGCTCTCCAAGGAGCGCATCTTGTAATCCCTGTTGAACTAGAAGGCCTTTCATCTTCACCTTCCAAAGTTCAAAATTATTTTTCCCTGAATACTTCTCTATGTCGAACCTCATGCCTAATGTCATGCTCTTGTCTTAGATTCAAATTTCTGCTACACCCTAACGATCGCTTTGATACCAGTTGTTGGGATAGAAGGGCCAGCAGCGGAAGCAAAGCCGAACACAAACAGCAAATTCAATCAAACAAGCTACACAATGCAATCACAATGCATGCAATCACCCACTCTTAGATAATCCAATTTTAACGTGGAAAAACCCCTCACGGGTAAAAAACCACGGCACAAAGCGATACCAATCCACTATAATATCAGAAGTTACAAGAGATGGAACCCAAGACCCAAAACTCAAGCCCACAAGAGAAATCCTAAGCTTACCCAAGAAGAAAACCCTGTTCTCCAATTTCCTTCTCTCACCTAGGAGCTCCCTCAATCCCCTTTGCAACCCTTTAACCCTATAATCCCGTATCTACACCTTAAATAGAAAGAAAAACGGATTTAGAAATCTCTTACGCGCAAACCGCGCAACAAACCGTGTTGTACAAGGAGACTGCCGACCAGTCGGACACCCCTACCGGCCAGTCGGCCGATCGGTTGGATGGGCAAAAAACTACACAGCAGCGTTGCTGCCTGGGCCTCCACTGTGGCGGACCGGTCGGACACCCCCACCGATCGACCGGCCAATGGCCTTTGTGTAATTGATTTGAGACGTCCGTTTTCCAACAGTAGTAACAATGGAATAACTTAAATAGCCCGTAAATGAAATTGGGTTTATAAGCTTTCCGAAAAATTAAAAAAAAACTATTATCGTCACCTTCTCTTAAATGAAATTTGAGATTTTTTTTTTCTAGTAAATGAGAAGGGGCCTTTGCTAATAAATTATTTGTTGGAGGTGTGTTTAATCTTAGCATAAGGGGGTTTCGACCGACCGACGGGTTATGGCTCGGTTGCCCAAAACTAATCAAGAAGAGTCGGTTAATATCTAAACATTGTTGGATATGAAGATCGGGAGCTATCAGTCATCCGACGAGCTTGGCTTGGGCGCCCGGAACTCTTCGAACGAAACTAGTTACTCTCTCGACAGATTTGACTGAGTTTGGTCGCTTGAACTATCGGGTCGGGTGCCTGACAGCTTGCGCACTTTTAGGTCGGTTTGCTCAATTTTGCGCAGTTTGTTTCTAATTTTGATTTTATGCTATTTAAATAGGTGTAATGTGAGATTAGGGTAATTACCGAAGGGACCGGGAACACAAGGAGTAGGAGTCCTAGATGTGTTCAAGGGGTTGAGAGAGTTTTAGGGTGAGAAAAAGAGCTTGGGTTAGCTTAGGTTTTTCTTGTAGGGCATAGATCTGGGTAAGTTCTACTTCATCTCTTGTAACTTTTGATTCATAATGGATTTGTTGCTTCATGCCATAATTTTTTCTTGGGAGGGTTTTTCCACTTAAAATTCGGATTATTTTTCTTTTGTGTGTTGAATTTGCTTAGTTGATTGTCATTGTGATTTGCCTAGTTTCTTTCTCGCTTCCACAGGTTTTCCAACATCATTTATAGGTAGTAAATAATTTACTAATAAATTAGAGCATCCAAACGCAAGTAGTAAATGATTTGCTAGTAAATCATTTACTACTTACCTCATTTACCACCATCCAAACAACCCTTAATGAATGTGCTAGATTCATATGATCCCGCTCAATGCAAGGGCCACTTGGCTGCCATCCCAGAACTAGCTAATAAATCATTTACTGCTTGCCTTATTTACAACATCCCAACGAACCCTAATAAATGGGCTAGATTCATGTGATTCCGCTCAATATGAGGGCCACTTGGCTGCCACCCTGGAACAAGTGAGGTAGGTGAGACCCTGACCGTAGGAGCCCACCTTGATTGTATATCCACGCAGTTCATCTGGTCCCAGAACTTAAGTAGATAAAAATTTTAGGTGGACCACACTACAGGAAACTGTGGTCATTGAACACCTACCACTAAAAGCTTCCTAGTGTCCACCTCAATTTTTATTGGCCATCCGACCTGTTGACAAGGTCATACAGACCTGGATGGCTGGAAAAAAGAAATACCAGCTTGATTTTTGTGGCCCACAAAAGGTTTGTAATGGTTAAGAACCACTGTTTCCTGTGATGTAGTCCACCTGAAATTTTTATTGCTAGAGTTTTGGGACCATGGCTTAAAATAAGCTGGAAAAATAGATGAACCGGGTGGATATACTATGTAATACATAGAGGTGGCCCTACAGATCTCACCCACATCGCTGGTTCCAGGCTCGCGGCGAAGTCTGGCTAGTTCAACGTCATTTTGAAAAGGTGATGACTCAATCACCGTACACGTGGCCTAGTTGTACGGAAACAAGACTTCCAAGTCACTAGGGAGGGGATTCGGTCAGGTCCTGTAAATCCAAGTTAGGTCACGCCGTGACTGTGGGCCCCACCTTGATGTATGTGTTGTATATCCACACCGTCCATCCGTTTTTCCAGCTTACAAGGCATGAGCCCAAAAATGAAGCAGATCTAAATCTCCGGTGGAGTACACCATAGGAAATAGTAGGGATTGGACACCACCATTAGAAACACTTTAGGGCTTAAGGGCAATGTTTGTTTGCCATCCAACCAGTTGATGAGGTGACACATACCTTTTAAAACACAAATACCAGCTTGATTCATAACTTTGTGGCCCGTGAGGAGTTTTTAATAGTCAATAACCATCGTGTCTGTGGTGTGGTCTGCATGAGATTTACATCTTCCTATTTGCTCCCATATCTTAAAATGATATGAAAATTTGGATGGACATCAAGGTGGGCCATGCTCATGGTGTTGAAAAACAAAGCAGAAAATAAACTACTAGCAATCATATTGGAATCTCACACCAAATCAATGATCGGCTGTTGGTTAATTAAAATCTATCATTGGGACAAGGCACTGATGACATCACTCTCTTCGAGATAGTTTGTACCCCTCAGGCGTTTTTTATCAGTGAGATCACAACACCAATACGACCACACCGGCCTTCGATTACCCAAAAACAAACCCACAATTTACAGAGAAAGATTTTTAGGGTAAGGGATTTTTTCTGTTTGTCTGTTCTATTCGATTAAAAACCCTTCTATAAAATAAAAACCTACCATTTATAAAACCGATGCGGATTAATTAAAACAAAAGGCAGACGTCCGGTGGAATGCGCTCATTCAAGTTGTGGGACGTTTCACACAATGGAAACGATTGTAGGATTAGTAGGACCACTCCAACATTGAAACTTAAGATCAATGAACCACATCCAATATAAAAAGTTTGTTGTAAACTTGTGTAGTTGGGGTGGTTTTTCAAAGGCAAAACCTAACCTGAATAGGAATAGAAAGAAAAATGTGTTTATGAAGTATACTCTTGATAAAATAAATTTGTGTAAGATGCTATGCTATGCACAAGCCCATATGAATAAGTGGGATTCCTAGCTCAAAAAACCTTTAACCGGTGACATCAACACACCATGGAGGTGGATGGTGTGTGGCACTCCATGCAATCCGCTTCCATGACCAAATCCCACCACATGTTCCCATGGAGTTCTTTTTTTTTTTAGTCATGCAACGCACCCACAGGCGTGAATTAGGTGTTACCCTGGGAACAGCTTAGTGGGTGTTACCCCTACCATATGGCCCACATGGATGATATTTTATATATCCACGCCGTCCATCCTGTTTCTACAGCCCATTTTAGGATGATGTTCCAAAAATGATGAAGATCCAAATCTCAAGTGGATCCATACCACTAGAAACAGTGTGATTGAGTGCCCCACCTGTTGGGGTCCCAAAAGTCAGGATCCTCAAAACAGGGATTACAAGTGTACGATCCATCACATCACAGGATTTAGGACCAGTGCATCAGCAAATTTGACAAAAATCACAAGAAACACAAGACTTAACCAAAAATGGAAAGTTGACCCAGTGGTGGGCCCCACCGTTCATCATTATCAGAACCCTCCAAATTTGGGAGGGTAAGTTCAATCATGAATAAATAGAGCCAGTACATCGACATCCATCGCAAAGCAGGCCCCACAAACTATCATTTTTACAAGATAATCACAAATAAGTACGTCGTCGCATCAAGAAATTCAGACAGTTTTCCAAAGTGAATTTCAGGACGCACTACCCTCAGCGCATTAAGAAATTCGTCCATCGCATCCAATAATTCAGGAATTCCAGGACGCACTGACCATCAGTGCGTCCAATAAATCAGGAATTTCCAGCCAGTGCGCCTTGAAAATCAGCATTTAAACTAAGGCATTTTAAGATGCGCCGAGTGATTTTCTCGATGCGCCAACCCATTTTCTCGATGCGCTACACATGGCGGACTCCTATTGGCTGACTTCGGGTATAAATACCCCTCCCCTACGAATCATTTGAACGAATTTAGAGAGAGAGCTGCGTCCCTTGGGCATTTCGAGAAGCTGCCGGAATCCCTTGCCAGAAACCCATTTTCGATCACCGGAACCCCCTTCCGATCGACAGAATCCCTCACGGGAAATCCCATCTCCGACCACAGCAGGTTCGGCAATGAAATAACTGCAAATTGCGCAAGTATAGTAGCGCATCACGAAAATCAATCATTTTCAAAACAAAGTTATTTTCGGACGCACTGGCCCCAGCGCGTCAGAAAAATACCTTCAGCGGATCAAATAAATCAATATTCCAAAAGTAATCATTTTAAGGACACACTGGCCCCAGCGCATCACAAAAATAGGCCAGCGGATCAGAAAAATACACATATTAAAATAAGTCATTTTTTGACGCACTTGACCCCGGCGCATCACAAAACTAGGCCAGCGGATCAGAAAAATACACATATTAACAAAGTCATTTTTGGACGCACTGGCCCAAGCGCATCACAAAAATAGGCCAGCAGATCAGGAAAATCAAACACTTTAACAGTCATTTTTGGACGCGCTGGCCCCAGCGCATCAGTAAAATCAGGCCAGCAGATCATAAAAATCAGCACTCTAAACGTCCATTTCAGCACCTTTAAATCTTCATTTTATGATGTTTTTGAGCCCCGTTTGGGCCTATTTTGGGTATTTCGAGCGTTCCGGGCGCAACGGAGCAGTCAAATAACTCATCCGGGCCACCCAATGAGCAGAATGCAAGCTTTTAGAGTCTGATCCGATCCAACGAGATGAACGAAGTAACTTTTTGAAAAGAGGCTGCCAGTGTCCTAGAATCATACTGATGTATCATCATTACATGTACTATCATAATATAACCCGGATTCAGGTCCGGACTAAGCAAATGTGACTATGGTTAACACGATAAATCATATAGAGAGAGTTCTGAACTATTACACACAATTTGTTAAAGACTGACACTTCAAGAACAGTCGATGCCCTACCCATTCCAACGGCATCCGCTGGTTAAGCTGCTCAGGTACATACAACTGTAGATCGGTCTTCCCGCAGTCACCCATCACAAATGACGGGCGCAGGCCCAGAGTTGCACCCCTCGGTTAAAAGCCCTAACGGTCTCAGCCCAGATCTTCAGTTAAAACATGGGACATAGACATCTGATTCGTACAAAGATGGGTCAGTCCATAACAAAATACAACAAATACAAGGTCTCCACGACCATACAAATACAGGTCTCTACGACCATACAAATACAGGTCTCCGCGACCATACAAAACACAGGTCTATTCGACCACACAAAATACAGGTCTCTACGACCATGAACTCTGAGACCATAGTCCTTGCTGACTAGTCTCCTGCCTTTTAATCAAAGGTCATCGATCATTCGATGTAATTAAGGGCTTGTGCCAGATCACGGCCTGGAATGTACAAGATCTTAGGATCTCTGGAATAAAATTCGCCTTGCGATATCTCTTCTCTTGTGTACTTTTGTGAATGCTTGTGATTGTCTATTAATGTTTCTATTATTTAGAACCCCAGAACAACAAAACACCAGAAAAATGCGTTCGAGCATTTTTCTAGTTCTAACACCACCATTAAAATTTTCAATAAGCCCATTGTAAGGTTTTGGTTAGGGCTGTAAATGATCGGGTTTGAGGCGGGTTTAGCCAAAAGCAGATCTGCCCATTTACTAAATGGGTCTAGGTACAAATTTAGACCCACACCCTTTTAGTAAATGGGCGGGTCCGGGTCGGGTCTGAGTCAACCCATTAGACCCATTTATAAATGGGTTCGGGTCTGGTAAAGGGAGATCCACCCAAACCCATTTATAAATGGGTCAGGTCTAATGGGTCCGGGTCTGGATCAAGGATGCAAGCATTTTACAAGGCTTAAAACCGGGTCTAGACAGGTCTGGGCTGGACGGGTCCCTTGAAACATAGACCAAACCCACCCACTTACTAAATGGGTTCGTGTCCGGTCCAGTCGGGCCTGATATAAAGGAAACCAGACCCAAACCTATTTAGCAACTGGGTCTGTTCTTGGACCCAGATTCGTACCATTTAACAAATGGGTCGGGTCTGGATCGAGTCTAAATGGGTTGGGTCTGGGTACCCCATCGGGTCCACTAACCCATTTACAACCCTAGTTTTGGTAGTGTTTATTTGCAATCCAAGCTCTTGATAATGTCAATAAGGTCTTGATGAAGGGAAAATATAAAGATTAGATTGATCCAAAACTTTTGTGGCCCACCAAACGTTTTAAATGGTTACTCATCACTGTTTCTAGTGGTATGGTGCACCTGAGATTTGGATCTTCTTAGGGTTTTGGATCACATCCTAAAATGATGTAAAAAAAAATAGATAGACATCGTCAATATATAAAAAAAAAAATACGTCAATATGGGCCCCACATGGTTAGGGTAACACCCACTAAGCTGTTCTCGGGGTAACACCTAATTCGCGCCCCGCACCAACCCACCGGTGGGGTCAGTGTGTCGCCTTAACACTTGAAGCTGAGACCTGCTGTTGAAACGCCTAGGCGTATGTCTTCCAACTGGGCTAGCAGGAGAGATACTCCCCTGGAGGAGTTTGCGAGTTGGTCTATGTACATCTGAAAATAATCTAGACCCCTTATACAAAGGTCAATATAATGGACGAGAGACATACAACAAATCTTCTCCATTGGTTTAGTATGGCCCGACTGTCTCCTTAACATCATTGGGTGGGCCTTTGTGATGTAGGGAAAGAATTACATGATCGAGGTTGTGAATCACGTACCTTCCTGCGGGAGATGAATATTAAGAAAAACAAGAGGAAACTAAGGAATTTTCGATTTTGGAGTTTCAACCAAAACAGGAAATTGTTATTACCCTTTTTGAATTTTGGCCTAACTCGTGGGGCCCATCTTGATCATTTATGATGATCCGTTCTGTCCATTTCGTAGAGCTACTCGACGCCAAGAAAATCCAACAAGTTTCACGTCGATCCGAGTTACGGATTAATCGTGGCGTCCAAAATGGTATGAATTATTTAGAAAGTTTTGAATTTTGCCCACTAAAACTGGAGATTGTCCATGTGGCTCACTACTACTGATATGGAGAATCTGAGCCGACTATCTTAAAGGGTACGTTATGTCAGCAAAACCACAAATTTTTTTGGCAATTAGATATGTGGATTGCTCGTATTAGCGGAAGGAAGACGGCGCCCGACAGGTGTTATACAGTTTGTGCACATTTTTCTGTTTCTTTTCTAATTGTATTAGGATTCTTTTCTTCCTTTGTAAGTTAACGTTAAGTACGAATTTAGAGTTTACTTTATTATTTAAAGCAACGTAATTATATTTTTTTAATGAATTATTCAATCTATTAAAAATAATTATTCGAAATTAATTTTCTCTTTTTATTCTTTTATTTCTTCTCGTGGATTCGAGAAACAATCGGTTAGGGAGACGGTGATCGACCTACCACGTCTTCCCTGCGTCATTGGTATCAGAGTGAGGTTTCTTCCTCAGGACGATGGCCTCTAATAAAGGGTTGGATCTTCATTCTAAGGATAGTGCTCCAAGGGATTATGTCACGGTGGCAACTTTCGATGAAGCACGATAGGAAAATTGGTTGATCCTGGAAGGTATATAGGCAACCCTCGACCACATCGTAGCGGCATTAAATCTGCCACAAGCCCAAGGCAACAGTCAAAAACCACATGTGCTCGCTGTACGGAATAACCCCATATTCCATAGAGCACCCCAGGTGGCCTATCGTAGGGCTACCCTAGACGATTTAAAATCCAGCAATAAAGAGATCGAAGACATCATTGTACGACAGTCTGCGTGTGGGAACGATCGTGGGGATTATGTTGAAAGAGATTTTTGAGGTAATGTAACTTCGGATCAGGTCGATGAAGTACAACTCACCACCATTGTAACGACCCTCAGATTTTATTGTACTTGACTCAAGTACATGGGTGAGTGTTAACAGTAGAGACTTGAATTAGCACGAATAAGTCCTTTTAGGATGCAAATAAATGCACCTCGTTGTGGCACATGTGTGCCTAACCTTGACCGTTACAAACCTATCATATAGGCCGACGAAATCCTATTCCGAAAATAGCCTTAATGGTGACTAAAATATCCGAAAGAGATCTAGAGCGTTCGTTGCTAGACCAACGATCACGAATCTAAGGGATTACGTTCGCCTTATTGGGCTTGACATTTCGCTTGAATCGGATGTCCAAGACAATACCCCGAACCGTACAACTTCAATCAAAACCCTGGAGGGTGAGTTGTGTGACTCACCTGATAAATGGTCATTTAGGCCTATAAAAGGCAAACCCATCTCAAATCCATTCAAAATCTGAATTTTAGGATTTTCTTAGGCCTTTGGCTTAGGTTTTGCTTGGATTCATCGATTAGGTCGTTGTTCCTCTTAATTGATTGGCACCAAGTGATAACCGCAGGTAACTATACCCTCTATTGCAGGAATTAGCAATTGATTTTGGTCTAGTTGATTCTAATTTCAATCTTTGATTGGAATTAGGTTAGATAGCGAGGTTCCTCTCATTTCCTCGTACTCTAGACGTCGTGGGCGTGTGATTTCCCCCACACAGGTGAGGACTATCTTCTAAGTTGGCTATTATCAGCCTATGAGGGTTCCAAATAGTGAAAATTAGATTTTTCTTGAATTCCATTCAAAGTTAAGTGTCGAATGATTTATGTTTATGATTGATGTTCTGTATGTGTTGATTAATTACATCCTTACTTCGATGTGTGGATTGATTGCCCATTTGAATCGATTTTATGAAAATATGAGATTTGATGTGTTGTGCATATCAAGTGTTTGATGAAATTCCTTAGTGAACAGAAGTTCACATATGCTTAAGTAAGTGGATTACCATCCACCCAGGCTAGTGCTTGATTGTGAAATTGATGAGTTGGACTGCAATAGCACGCCAAGTGTTTGATTTCACGCCCATATATGAAATGAAGTATATCGCATATCAACTGTTTGGTTTTATGCCTCATTGAGACAATGAATGCTATGATGTTCTATTCTTCTCACAACATGCTTAGTATAATATATTTTTTTGGACATGTATATATCGGGCCCCCAGCTGAGTGGCCGATGGTAGTTTGAGTTGTATGTATATATGTTTTTTTCCCTTCACTTCAGAATATACTTGCACTGTTTGGTTTAATCTTACCTTCTGCCTATGATGCCACCTAATTTAAATTGTTGAATTATGCTTCTACATAATACAATCCGCCCGGAAGAGTAGGAAGCCGCGGACTACCCCACATCCGGTTTTCGGGGCGTGACAACCATCTCAAAGGATGTTCAAAATTCTGAGGAGGTGGAGGAAATCGATACCTCAGTCTTAAAGGATAGGGAAGTAGAGTCTGAAGTTATTACAGATATTATGAAGTCAGTTTTGACGGAATCCATAAACATCCCAGAAAGTGTCACACCAGTAATGCAGGAAATCGAGTCGATTGTAGTTATCGAACTTTCTGATGAATTGCTTATTGTGAAGGAAATTGTCCTTTCTTAAAAAGGCCAACTTTCGATGTGCCAGAAAATGTTGCAATTATTCATGTTGGCGTGGAGAAGAAGTCGGAGAAATTTATTGCAGCATTCCAAGATAAGGGCAGCAAGCATTAACTTCTAAAGTTAAAAGCAATTCATGGCCCTAACCTAAAGCGAAACTCGATGACGAGTTTTTTTTCAAGTGGGGAAGAATGATGTAGGGGAAGAATTCCATGATCGAGGGCGTGGATCACGCACTTTCCTGCGGGAGATGGACAAGAAGAAAAACAAGAGGAAATTAATGAATTTTCTATTTTGGAGTTTCAACCAAAACAGGAAATTGTTATTCTCGTTTTTAGATTTCGACCCAACTTGTGGGGCCCATCTTGATCATTTATGATGATCCATTCCGTCCATTTCATAAAGCTGCTCGACGTCAAGAAAACCCAACAAGTTTCACGTCAATCCGAGTTACGGATTGATGTAGCATAAAAAATGGTACAAACTGTCCAGAAAGTTTCGAATTCTGCCCACTAAAACTGGAGATGGTCCAGGTGACCCACTACTACTAATATGGAGAATCTAAGTCGACCATCTTGAAGAGTACGTCGATGTCAGCAAAACCATAAAATTTTGTGGTGATCAGATATGTGGATTGCTCGTACATCGGATGGAACACGGCGCCCGACAGGTGTTATACAGTTTGTGCAGATTTTTCTGTTTCTTTTCTAATTGTATTAGGATTATTTTCTTCCTTTGCAAGTTAGTGTTAAGTATGAATTTAGGGTGTACTTTATTATTTAAAGCAAGGTAATTATGTTTTTTTATGAATTATTCAATCTATCAAAAGCAATTATTCAGAATTAATTTCCTCTTTTTATTCTTTTATTTCTTCTCGTGGATTTGAGAAACAATCGGTTAGGGAGACGGAGATCGACCTACCTCGAGTCCACAAGAAGAAATAAAAGGATAAAAAGAGGAAATTAATTCCGAATAATTGTTTTTGATAGATTGAATGAATAATAAAAAAACATAATTATCTTGCTTTAAATAGTAAATTAAACCCTAAATTCATACTTAACACTAACTTGCAAAGAAAGAAATGAATCCTAATACAATTAGAAAAGAAACAAAAAAATTTGCGCAAACTGTATAACGCCTGTCGGGCGCAGTCTTCCTTCCACTGATACGAGCAATCCACATATCTGATTGCCACAAAACTTTGTGGTTTTGATGACATCGACGTACTCTTCAAGATAGTCGACTCAAATTCTCCATATCAATAGTAGTGGGCCACTTGGACCATCTCCAATTTTAGTGGACGGAATTCAAAACTTTCTGGACAGTTCGTACCATTTTGGACGCCACGATCAATCCGTGACTCGGATCGACGTGAAACTTGTTGAGTTTTCTCGACATCGAGCATCTCTACAAAATGGATAGAACGGATCATAAAAAATGATCAAGATGGACCCGACAAGTTGGGTCGAAATCCAAAAACGGGAATAATAATTTCTTGTTTTGGTTGAAACTCCAAAATTGGAAATTCCTTAGTTTCCTCTTATTTTTCTTCTTGTCCATCTCCTGCAGGAAGGTGCATGATACACGGCCTCGATCATGGGGTTCTTCCCCCTAAATTTGTACTTAATACTAATTACAAAAGAAGAAAAAAATCCTAATACAATTAAAAAGGAAACAGAAAAATCTGCGCAAACTGTATAACACTTGTCGAGAGCAGTCTTCCTTCCGCTGATATGAGCAATCCACATGTCTGATTGCCACAAAACTTTGTGGTTTTGCTGACATCGACGTACTCTTCAAGATGGTCGGTTCAGATTCTCCATATCAATAGTAGTGGGTCACTTGGACCATCTCCAGTTTTAGTGGGCGAAATTTAAAACTTTCTAGATAGTTCGTAACATTTTGGATGCCACGATTAATCCGTAACTCGGATCAACATGAAACTTGTTTGGTTTTTTCAGCGTCGAGCAACTCTATGAAATGGATGGAATAGATCATCATAAATGATCAAGATGGGCCCCAAGAGTTGGGCAAAAAAAACATTTTCTTTTCTTTTCATTTTCACTCCCACCCGACCCCACACATCCCGCCACGCCCTTGGCCGGCTGCCCCTCTCCCTCTTTTCCTCCCTCCATTTTTTTAAATCTCTCTCTCTCTCTCTCTCTCTCTCTCTCTCTAGTCTCTCCGTTCCAGATTCCTCTCTCTAATCTCTCCGTTCCGGATTCCTCCCTGCACTGCACCTTTAAACGAATAGCCGAGCATCCACCACTATCAGGTAGGCTTTCATGTTTTTTTTTTTTTTCTTATCTGTGATTTATTTTGTTTGAAATAGAAAAAACTCTAATTTTAGGTCGGAAGATTAGGGTCGGGTCAGTGGGTTCGTAAGTTGAGGTCAGTGGGTTGGGTCGATTAGGGTTAATGGGTTAGGTCGAGCAGGTTAGTGGGTCAGGTTAAGGATGAAGGAAAAAAAAAAAAAGACAAAGCTCGACTTGGCTTGGCTTGGCTTGGCTTGGCTCGATAGAGCCGATCGGCTCGACCAGCAAGCTAAGCTGGAGCAGTTGTTTTGAACTCGATGCTCAAGCCAAGCCAAGCTCAAGCTCAGTGGACCACTGATCAAGCCAAGCTCAAGCTTTGTCAAGCTTGGCTTGAGCTCAGCTCGTGTGCAGCTCTAGCCATATCATTTTCTGGCATGAGCCGGGAAAGGGTGGCAAATCCAACATTCAGTTGGACCACACAACAGGAAGTAATAATGATAATAATGGGCTCGAATCGGGTACTACCCCCACCAGGATGTAGTTGGAGATAGACAGCTACGTGTCACCTCTGCATTGGTGGAGAGCAGGTGGGACCCGCACCTCAGTAATAGTGGAGAGCTGACAGACCTGTCACATCAGCTGGGTCCCACCTGCTCTCCACCAATGCTGAGGTGACGCATACCCGTCTGTCTCTAGCTGCATCCTAGTGGGGGTAGTACCCAATCCGAGCACGATAATAATGCCCAACCTTGAAGCCTTCTAAGGCCGACGGTGGTATTTATTTGCTATCCAACATGTTCATAAGGTCCCACAAACCTGGGTGATTACTCACGCCCGCTGGTAGACTCATAAGAGTTTCAAGAGGAGGTCATGGGTTCTGAGTACCCATTGTGGTGAAATTCCACCATAGCGTAAGTGCCTATGTAAAAAACCAAAAAGAAAAGAAAAAAAAACAAGGTCCCACTGAATTGGATGAAGGTAAAACACAAGCTAAGCTCCCCAGTCATTTCTAATAGTAGGCATTCAATTCCCATCATGTGGTTTGATCGGTCATTTTTTTTTTTTTTTTGACTCATGCCCTAAAATGATATGGAAAATGAATGGACAGTACAGATAAAATAAATACATCACGGTGGGAGAAAAAGAGCTAGGGCTCTCAATGGGTTGGATCTGGACCGGATCTAGTTGGATCCGGCTCCAAGTCCGTATATCTGTAGACGGATTCGGATCGGATACGGATCCAATTCGGATCCAGAAGGTGATATCCATATCCGATCCATTTATAAATTGTTGATCCATTTCCGATCCAAAATCCATATAACCATTGGATTTGGGTCAGATCTAGGTCCGAATCCACCCTCATTACAAATCTAAAAAAAATATAATATAAATATATAATATAATATATTTAATTTAGTAGAAAAATTATGCAAATTCTGCTATTTACTATGGTCTACATGGCCTAAAATAACTTGTAATATGGATGGCTAGCATGAATATAACATATACAGTAAGGTGGCAATGAGTCGGATCTTAATCGATTCGCATTGCACTCCGATATGTTCATGTAAATCCATGTCTAATCCATTTAATTAATCAGACCTACTTTAAGATCCAAATCCAATTTATTTAATTAATCAGACTTATTTTAAAATCTAAATCCAATCTATTTAATTAATCATACTTATTTTAAGATTCAAATTAGCATTATATGTATTCGGAGCGAACGAATCTCAGATCTGACCCGCTCCATTGAGAGCCCTAAAAAGAGCCGCTCCTACCACGTCCGTACGCCGCAGGCAATCCAGGGGTGCAGATATCATTTCGTTCCACTTTTCCAAAAAGTGCAGAAACATCACCCGAAATTCGGAAGCGGATTGCGTAGTGAGTGCTTGCGAGTAAATTCTGTGGGGCCCACCGTGATTTACGTATTTTATCCACTCCGTCCATCCATCTTAACCGATAATTTTAGGTATGGCAACAAAAAATAAGTATATCAAAATCTAAAGTGCACCACACCACAGGAAAAGTGTGAATTGAATGTCTACCATCAAAAAATTATCGAGGACAGAAGTTTTGGATCAAGCTTATATTTGTGTTTTCCCTTCATCCATGTCCATGTGATCTTATGAACAGGTTGGATGACAAATAAACATCACTGTGGTGCCTGGGAAGGTTTCAACGGTGGAAATCATTATTCCCACTGTTTCCTGTGGCATAGTCCACTTGAGATTTGGATATGCTTAAATTTTAAGTTCAACTCCTAAAATGAGGTGGAAAAACATACGGACGGAATAGATTAAGCACATACATTCTAGGTGGGTCAAACAAAGTTTACTCCGCACGATAAGATGGACGCGGATTTCCTGGGAAAGCCTTGCGCAGGAAGTTCCTGCGCTGGGAACTTAGGTGGGCCCATAGTGATCTTTTCTGATAAATCCACCCCGTCCGTCCGTTTTGGGAACTTGTTTAAGGACATGAGAACAAAAATGAACCGGATCTAAGACTCAAGTGGGCCGAAAACGTGAGGATTGAACATCCACAGTTGAAATATTTGTGGGGCCACAGGAGTTTCGAATCACGCTAATATTTGTATTTTCAGTTCATCCCAGTAGTAGTGACGTTATGAACGGTATGGATGTCATATAAACATCACTGTGGACCCCAGGGAGGATTCAACGGTACAATTATACCACTTTTCCTTGAGACCCAATGGTCTTGGATCCATCATTTATGTGATCACCTAAAGACCCAAGGATGGAGATTAGCGAAACATCCAATGTTGGCCCAACAGTTTCCACGGCAGGACTTCTGCGCAAGGCTGCGCAGAAATCACCTATCCAAATTCACCAAGGTGTGAACTTGGCGCGACTGGGTGGAAAAGCGAGTGGTGGACCTGACTAGGGCCACTGGATGGTATTGTGATCTATCGTTAATTGCTTTATCGATGATTTGTAACTAGGTACAAAATTAAAAATGAAATTAGTGGACTACAACAAAGAACACTGATAATGACATTAAAAACCTTTGTGGCCACAAAGTTTTTATCAACGATATTGCTTTCGTCTAGACCTATCACAGATGTGTTAAACTGCGTGGCTAGGAAGTTTTTAACGTGAAGATAACGTTTTGGATGTCGTCCATCATTGATCAGTTTTTTTGGGAGGCATACTAAAAAATCGAAGAACAGATGACCGGATCTCAAAGATACATCCAGTGGCCCAGGTCGGGTCACCCAATCGCTGGTCCGCGTTCTCACCAAGTCGCGCCGTGACTTTCGCAAATCCAGCCAAAAACGTCATTGTAATGGTCCAGAAGGGGCGCGACTTGGGTGAGACCCCGGAACTAGCGATGTAGGGTGGGACCCTGAACCTAGGGCCCAAATGAATCCATTCCTTGTAGATCCATGCCGTCCATCTGTTTCTTCATATTATTTTAGGATGCAGTCCCAAAAATGAAACAGATGCAAATTTAGGTGGATCACACCCCAAGAAACAGTTATCATTAAAAACTTCCTGGAAATGTTTATTGGCCATCCAATATGTTGATAAGGTCACGTAGACAGGGATGAAAGGAAAAAACAAATATCAGGTTGATAGAAAACGTTTGTAGCTCACAAAAGGGTTTTTAATGGTCATTAACCCGTGTTTCTTATGTTGTAGTCCGCCCAAAATTTTAATCTTCTTCATTTTTGGTACCATGGTAGAAAATAATCTGGAAAAGAGATTAACAGCATGGATCTACAAGGAATACATCTAGGTGGGCCTTAGGTTCAGGGTCCCACCCACATCGCTGGTTCCAGGGGTCTCACCCAAGTCGCGCCCGTCCAGAAGATAATCTTGTAATTTTGTGCAAGTTCATGGGCTAATTTGTTAATTCTAACTGGCAGGGATAATTTGAACAATTTGCTCGTTGCAGATACGCCTGCACACGGGTCGGGTTACGGCTTGGTTGGGAACAACCTCGACCGAACCTAAATATATTTTAAAGGTTGGGTTTCGGTCCGGGTCGTGACCGGGTTGGGCTGACCTAACCATAACCCTACCCTACTTGTAAAAGGGTCAACCCTAACCCTACCCTATCCTAACCTACCCTGTATGCTAAACGGGGTCGAATCGGGTTAAGACTATGTTTCTATGATGTGGTCCACCTAAGATTTGACTCAGCTTCATTTTTTGTTTCATATCCTAAAATAATCTTTCAAAATAGTTGAACGGTGTGGATTTAAGACACGTAGTCAGGGGCCGCCCACCTTGGTGGATCCCGGATGTCACCTAATCCGCTCCTTGTGAGTGTGAGATGAGCGCAGGTTGGGTGAGAGTTGGTGAGACCTCGAAACTAGCCATGTGGGTTAGACCCTGACCATGAGGCTCAACTCAATATATATATTGTAAATCCATACCGTCCATCTATGTTTCCATATTATTATAGACATGGTCCCAAAAAGGAAGCAGATAAAAGCTTTACCACACCACAAAAATAAGTGGTAATTAAACTCCCTTCATTAAAAGATTCTAAAGTCCACCATAATGTTTATTGACCATTCAACCTATTGATAATGTTATACAGATATTTCTAAAAGCAATAACCTAGTATGAACGGGGCGGTTCGGATCGGGTGGAACGGGTCGGGTATACACGGGTCAAGGGTACTGGTTGGGTCGGGCGGGTTTGGCATGTACCCTAAACCGTACCTAAATTAAAAACGGTCCAGCTGCATCTACCCGAGATCAGGCCGTTTTCTCAACCAGGGTCGGGACGGATCGGGTTTTTACCAGGTCAGGCCGGGCGGGTCAGTCGGGCTAACGGAGCAGATGTGCAACCCTAGTTGCAAAGCGGAAACCTTCCTGGGGAGATGATATGGTAGGTAGAGGAGGAATATGGGAGAGCTATCTCTACAGTATACGTGGTGGTACGATGATTATCAATCTGAACCGTCCTTATAATGCCTCTCATTATGGATGGTCTATATTTGAAAAATGAAGGTAATCGGATTCGATTTTAGACTCAACCTCTAAAATGAGTCAAAAAAAGAATGAACGGTGCGAATAAACCACATACATTAACGGTGGCTCAACCGAGTTTACTCAGTGCAATAAAAGACTTAGTACGCGACCCTATCTTGTAACTTAAACTTTGTGGGACCATCGTATTATATTTATCTTATCCATAGGTTATATCAACTAATTTTATGGCACTATCTCAAAGCTGAAGCATATCCAAAGCTCAAGTGTACCACAGTACAGGAAGCAGAGATAATGACATCCACCATTGCCCGGATTAGATAATATTTATTTGACATTCAACCCCTTCATGAGGGGCGGATTAGATACTGACAGGGTCAGTAGCGAAATTGCCACTGACGTGATGTAACCAAGTTATGTGGGCCCACCATGATGTATGCATTGTATCCATACCGTTCATTCATTTGGAGAGATCATTTGGAGATATGGGACAAAAAAAATAACGTAGATACAAAGCTCAAGTGGACCCACCACAGAAAAAAGTGGAGATTGAATTCCTACCATTAAAAACTTCTTGGGAGCCACAGAAGTTTTCTGTTAAGCTGATATTTTTATTTTCCCTTCTTCCATTTATATGTTAACTTATGAACACGTTAGATTTCAAATAAACATCATGGTGGGCCCTAGGAAGGTTTCAACGGTGGGCGTCACTATCCCCACTGCTTTCTATGGTAGGGTCCACTTGATGTTTGGATCTGCTTCATTCTTTGACTCATGCCTTAAAATGATCTCTCCAAATGGATGGACGGCATGGATACAACACATACATCATGGTGGGGCCCACAAAATTTGATAGCGTTACTTCAGTAGCAAATTTTGCTACTCACAATGACAGTAGCTAATCCGCTTCAAGCTAACATAGGGATGGACAGAAAAACACAAACACGAGCTTGATTTAAAATTTCTGTAGCCCAAAAACTATTTCTATGGTGTGGTCCACTTGTATGTTAACTACAACATTTTTAATCTTATGATATCGTCTGACGTGTGTCTAACATATGAGGTGAGCAAAAGGTGGGCCACATCATGAAGATGACCAGCTGTGAAAATCAATGCGGTCCGTTCATCAGGCGGGCTAAGCCACTAAGATCGATTTACAGCGGATCTTGCTCTAGTTGGTCTTCATTGCTTGGTCCACCTTTTTCAGCGGCTCAGATGCTCTATTGAAGTGAATTACCAGAGAAAAATTTAAAGATTGTATATTAAATCAACAACCGGTGTAGTGATCAATTGCCCTTTTTTAGCCCATGATAAATGGGGGTGTTGCCACTTGTAAAGGGCTCCTTTGTCCAGGTAAGCAATTCATGGTGTGGTCGACCTGACCGTTGGACCTGCCTTATTCTTGGTCTCATGTAGTCAGCCTGATATTAGAACGGAAGGGAAGGTGTGTCCCTCCACAGCTCGGTTTGTACACTTTGCGTCCATCAATCCGACTCACAGTCACAGCTAAGCTAAGGGGGGAGCGGATTGCCTGTGACCCTGTGCCCTGGGCTGTGTGGGGCCCATAGAGATGTCCGTATCAAATCCACTCCATCCATCTGCTTTGAAAGACTACAATAGGACAAGATTTTAAAAGATCCAAAACTCATCCGGTCCATACCACACGAAATAGTGGGGATTGAAGGCTTGGCACTGAGAGAAGTTTTGTATCAGGACAATATTTTTTCCTACTACAGTTTATCTGAGGGGTTATAATTCTATGAACAGTTTGGATGGAATATACGGTCAGCTCCAGTAAGGTTTCAATGGTGGACGTTGTCGTTCCCACTGTTTTGTTGGTGTGGCCCACCTAAGGTTTCGATCTCCCTGAATTTTACAATACTCTCCTATTGTGTTCTTTAAAAACAGATGGACGGAGTGGAATCTTCACAGACATCTCTGTGGACCCCACACAGCCAGGCAATCCGCTCCCAGGCTCCCAGCTACAGGCATCGAGCTGATGGGACTGCTAACGGACGCGGATTAGCTACTAACAAGTTGAGTAGCCATCTTGCTATTGAAGTGACGTAACCAACTTCCGTGGGATCCACAGTGCTGTATGTGTTGTATCCACACCGTCCATCCATTTGGAGAGATCATTTTAGGTCATGAGCAGAAGAATGGGCTTCGGACGCGGTTTGACGACAGCGAATTAGCTGCGACCCGGGAACAGCTTAGTGGGTGTTACCCTAACCGTGTGAGGCCATCTTGTTGTATTTTTTATATATCCACACTGTTCATTTGTTTTTGCATCTCATTTTATGATGTAATACCAAACCCTAAGAAGATACAAATCTCACGTGGATCATACCACTGGAAACAGTGATGAATGAATATTAAAAGCTTTTTGTGGGCCATAGCAGTTATGGATCCAGATGATTTTTATATTTTCCCTTTATCCAGATCTTCTTCACATTATCAACAGGTTGCATTGCAAATAAACATTACTAAAACCTTAAGATGAGGTCTTTGGAATTTTTTATGGTGGTGCATTCAATCACTACTGTTTCCAGTGGTATGGTCCACCTGAGATTTTGATCTTTATAATTTTTGAAACTCCATCCTCAAAAGGGCTGGAGAAATGCGTAGAGGGTGTGGATATACAAAATATCACTCATGTGGGTCACACGGTAGGGGTAACATCCGCTAAGCTGTTCACCGGATAACACCTAATTCGCTCCCCGCTTGACTAGTACCTTATGTGGGTCCCACCACGATGTATGTGTTTTGTCTACGCTGCACATTCATTTTGTCAGCTCATTTTTTGAAACGAGACAAAAACTACATAGACTATCAGTTGAAAGTTCAAACCAGAGAAACGTTGACCACACCACAAGAAACAGTAGGGATTGAACACTTACAGTTGAATTTTATTTTTTTTGCCACATAAGTTTTAAATCAAGCTGATAGTTGTGTTTTCCCTTAATCCAGGTTTGTGTGACCTTATCAACCAGCTGGATGATAAATGAACATTGTACTGAATCCTAAAAAGCTTTAGATCAAGGTTGATATTTTTGTTTTCCCCTCGTCCAAGTTTGTGTGGCCTTATTAACTAATTGGATGACAAATAAACATTGCAGTGGGCCTTAAGAAGTTTTTAACGATGGACGTTTAATCAAGATTATTTTCCTATAGTGTGATCCAGCTATAATTTGGATCTACCTCACTTTTGAGCTCATGCCCTAAAATAAGTGGGCAATATAGTTAGGCAGGTCGAAAAAACACATACATCATAGTGCAGCACATAGACCTTTGACACCAACTGGCTGGTGTTGGGATCACTAGCCAAACCAAGTTCCTCCCCCTCCCATGATAAGATGTCTCCCTCTATGTTTAATATATATGACATATGCGTGACATGTTTACACTTATAATTTGGCACATGTGATATTTGCAACACTTGAATGCACTGTGGCATATATAGTATGATTGAAGATGTATGTATGTCCTTGCACGAGTACATATGATATATGAGACACTTTTATAATGCGACCAACTATTCCAACACCTAGCATGGTAGGGAAAGCATATCCAAATATCCTACGTATGAGGAAAGACTTATCCACCCATGGCACGTGACAAACACATGAAATGACTTATTCGGAATAACTAATATGAGTGTGAACTGTTGCACACATACATGTGCTGCATTTCTTTAAATAAAAGATACCAAGAGTATTACACATTGTGATATTGGGTATAGAGTATAGATGTCCAGGAGCTTGAGATAGCAAGCATGACATGTTATAAAAAATATAAAAATAGCAGAAATTCAAAAGTTCACCAATAATTGCCGATTTAAGATAAGTAGAGTCGTGCTGGCAAATCCATTAAAAATTACAGTGGAGTGGGTATATGCTAAAGGCCCCCTCAAGTGGAACACCACTTTTGTGACGTTAATTAGTTTGGATGGAAAAAAGTAAAATCAGGCTAGGTTAAACCTTTGGTAAAAATATCAGTAACTTAATCTATGGTTCCAACAAACAAAAGATTTATGTCATCTCTAATCACTTTTTTTTTTCTCCGAATGAAGGGATAATCTAGTTCGATGTGTTAGTACATGCATAGTAGACTGGGTTGGATGGAAGTGTAATGACACTAATGCTATCACCGTATATTAACGATGGAGATTTGACGTAGATTGAAGTATAACCCCCTCCTTTGCTAATTGCTTGATTCTTTATAATAGGTGGGTGGATAGTTGGCTAATCTCACAAATTCAGTCTTAATAAGTTTATTTCGGCACATGGGCTCACAAGGCGTTCAATTTGAATTGAGTTGCATTTGGCTCTAGCACAGTTGGCAAACATACCGTGAGTGACTAAATTTCAACAAAATGCTTTGAACATGAGATAAATATATCCAAACCATTTAGATTATGCCCTATCATGAATCAAGCATAGCTTAAAAGTTACACTGATCTGATGATCTTAACCATACAATTCAAGTTAGTGAATTTGGACCGTTGGATGATTCTTTTTGGCTCAACGAGTTTTGTGTTTGACCAGAGATGTGTGGGGCAAGACTATAATAAAGGTACACTTGCAGGGTTCAGGTCTAACTCCAACAATTGATAAATGTATAAATATAAGCTGCAAAACATTCTATAAAGTCTTGATCCGACCTCTATGGAACCCTTGCTTCAAAATTCAAACCACTCATTTGGTTGCCCCCGTGATAGATGGTCCATGGTACAAAATTCATAGTAATTCGATGATCTAGTGGGTCATATCTTATAAAATAACTAACTATAACTACACAAGGTAAATCATATCGTTTTTGTACATGTGAAATATCTTAGATTATGTGTGTTGGCCTTCAACTGGGATGCGCAGCCACATGTGTAGTGAATGGCCTAATTTTAATTGAGTATGTACAAGTATGTATGTGTCGAGAGTGTCGGTGTTGTATTTAAATCGAATCAAATCAAATCAAATGCCTTGTGATCCCAAGCACCAATATAGCTAGATTAAGACCAGATTTATGAAGATTGGTTTGACTACTCAACCATCGATTGACAAAAAATTAAGTAATTTGTGAAGGAGATGGTTAGTTCTTAAAATGATCTCTTTTTTTCTTGGAGACAGAGACTTTTAGCTTTATCACATTCGTTAATAAAATAAACGTTTAGAAAGAAAACGAGAAATAAAAACCCTAATACTGATTTTATTAAACTGAATATAAATACAGTTAAACTAGTAGAAAATAAATAAATATAAGAAATTATTGAAGATAGTTCAAGCAGGCGTGACGGTTGTGAATGATTGATAGTTCTTTGGACTTTGATGGTCATCTAAACTTGGACGATCGTGAGACAGTCGTAATTTGGCCAGTAAGCTATTGTGACATACATGTGAGAAATTAATTCCGAATTTCTTAATGATATCTTAAGTACATAATGAGATATTTATACAAATAGGTAGGAGAGGAGTTAGAGTTATAATACAATTTTATCTACAAGAGAGAGACGTGACCCAATGACACACAAATATAAGAGTCCTATAGTAATTTTCAACACTCTCCCTCAAGTTGGGGTTGAAATATCGACAACTGCCTAACTCAGTGTAATAAGCTTTGTAATCTTAGTTTTCTAATTTCCTTTGTGAAGTAATCTGCTAACTGGTCCTCAGTCCATATAAACGGGGTAGAAATCACCTTGGCCAGAACATTTTCTCTGACAAAGTGGTAATCTATTTCAATATGCTTTGTACGCTCATGAAATATAGGATTAGTTTCTATATGAATAGCCGCTTGGTTGTCACAAAATAGATTAATTGGATTTTCATCAAGAAACCCCATGTCTTTTGGTAAAGCGTTTATCCAAACAAGTTCACATGTGGTTGAGGCCATAGCTCTATACTCTGCTTCTGCATCGGTACCGAGCGACAACACTTTGTTTCTTACTTTTCCGTGTAACGTAAGTTGCCGCCCACAAAGGTACACTGTACACATACCAGTGGTAGACCTTCGGTCAACTGAACAACCAGCCCAGTCTGCATCTGAGTAACACTCAATTTTTAGACTTCCATTACGCTTCATTAATACTCATTTTCTAGGAGAATCCTTTAGATATCTAAGGATTCTATTGACAACTTTCATATGAACAGATGACGGCTTTTGCATGAACTGGCTAACCAAAGAAACGGCTTGAGAAATGTCTAAACGTGTAATAGTGAAATACATAAGTCGTCACACCAGACGTTGATATCGCCCAATATCTTCTATAATGTTTTCAATTTCTTCAGAGAGGCGAATATTGCAGTCGACCGGAGTATCATCTGGTATTAAAACTAAATTATCTGTCTCATTTAGCAGATCTAAAACATATTTCCTCTGTGATAAGAAAATTCTCCTTTTTGAAGAAGCTACTTCAATTCCCAATAAGTATTTCAATCTACCAAGATCTTTTATATCGAATCGAGTCTTAAGATTATGCTTCAATTGTTGGATGGTTTCATCGTCATTGCTAGTGACTATATTATCATCAACATAAACTAAAATAACCACCATTTTTGTACCTGTCTGCTTGACAAACATTGTATAGTCGACTCCACTTTATTTATATCCAAAAGTAATAAGGGCTGATCTTAGTTTTTCTAACTAAGCTCTTGGTGATTGTTTAAGCCCATAAATTGCTTTCTTCAACTTGCATGTTATACCGTGCTCCTCCTCTCGGGGATGACGAGAGGCAGTTTCATATATACTTCCTCGTGAAGATCTCCATATAAAAATGCATTTTTTGCATCTAATTGATAAAGAGGCTACTCTTGATTAGCTGCAATGGATAACAACACATGTATAGAACTCATCTTATCCACATGTGCAAAAGTTTCTTGATAATTAATACCATAAGTTTGGGTAAATCTTTTTGCTACCAATCTAGCCTTATGCCTTTCTATAGTACCATCACTTTTGTATTTTATTTTGTAGACCCATTTGAAGCCTACTGACTTTTTCTCTTTTGGCAATCGTACTATTTTCAAGTCTTATTTTTCGCAAGGGCTACTAATTCCTCATCCATAGCATTCCTCAATTTGTCTTGTAATTGTGCTTCTATAAAATTGTTAGGTTCAACTTGAAAGAGATGGAGCTTAAGAAAGATGCATGTTGTTTGGAGTAATTTTCAAGCGAGACATATGACTGAATTGGATAAGCAACTTGACACAAAAAAAATCAAACAACTGAACAGGAGGATGTATGACTCTTTTTTCTTTTCGCAAGGCAATAGGAGTGTGGGGGGATAGCATACCTAACATGGAAAAACCTATCGAACCTGTCATGGAAGGTGGAGATTGATAAGAGGAGGAGCTTGAAGTCACAGGTTCCATACGTGTGTCATCAGATACTTGTTTCCCAAGTTGGGTGGTGGAGACCGGTATAATAGAGTTATTTTCTGTTTAATCTTTATCTTCTATCTAGTTGGGTTGCAGGATAGGTTGTATAACAATTGATGGACTTGATGACAACCAATTGTTATATTTCTCCCCCTCAGTCAAGACCTCTATTACTGTGGAATGTTCGAATTTTGAATAATATGGAACTTCTTCAATGAAATACACATTTATAGTAATATGGAATTTTCGTTTTATTGGATCAAAGCATTTGTATCCTTTTTAGTGGGGTGAATAGCGAACGAAAATACACTTTATTACTCTTTTTTGCAATTTATGCCTATTAGAGTCCGGTATGTGAACATAACATACATACCAAAAAAACGCATAAGTGTGAAATATTGGGAAGTTTTCCTACTAAAATTTGAAAGAAACTTTTTCCATTGAGCACCACACTTGGCATTCTGTTAATGATATAGCCAACTGATAATATCGCATCTAGCCATAAGAAATTTGGGACATTCATATGAAACATGAATGCCCTGGCAACTTCAATCAAATGACGGTTTTTATGTTCAACTACTCCATTTTGTTGTGGGGTGTCAGCATAACTAATCTGATGAATTATTCCATTGTCACTAAGGTATTCAGCAAATATTTTACTCATGTATTCTCCCCCATGATCAGATCTTAGAATTTTAACTTTAACATCATACTGAGTAGCAATCATTTTATGAAAATCCTTAAATACATTAAATATTTTTCCTTTAGATTTTAATAGATAAATCCACAAGGATCTTGAGAAATCATTAATAAAACCTGCAAAATACTTAAAGCGAATAATGAGTTTACTGGGGCAGGGCCTCAAACATCTGAATGAATCAAACTAAAGGGTTTATAACTTGAATTTTCACTACGCTTAAAGGGTACCTTCTTTTGTTTAGCATAACGACAAGTCTTACATTTAGTAAAAAAAGAACTAATAAAGGGGAATAGACGATGTAATACACAATTTAATGGATGTCCCAGCCTCCACTACCAGATTTGATCAGCATCACTTTTGTTTTCACTGCTTAAAAAAGCTCTTTTTTTCTGATCTAACAAGTAGAGTCCCTGTGCTTCTTGTCCTCTACCAATCTCCTTCCTCGTGATCAGGTCCTAGATAACACAAGAATTTGGAAAAAATTTGACAGAACAATTAAGGGATTTGGTCAATTTACTAATAGATAATAAGTTGGATGGAAATGTAGGAACCCAAAACACTTCTGACAAATTAAGGTTGGAACATAGATTGGTCTTGCCAATTCCATGAATAGAGGTAGATGATCCATCGGCAAGAGAGACCATCTTATTCCCTTTTTATATATTATAGAAGATAGGTAATCAGATGTCTCGGCCATGTGATCAGTGGCACCGGAGTCAATAATCTAAGAATTTAAATGGCTCTAAGTAAAACAAGTAGAGGAGATGATACCTGACTCTTGTAAGGATGGTGGAAGAGCAGGAGGTACAACAATAGGCTTACTTAGCTGCTCAAGCAATTTAGAAAGTTGTGCAAGAGAAATTTGAGAGTTGGCTATATTAACATGGTTGAGAGGAGTACTAGTTGTCACATCTTGTTGTTTACCATGGAGAATCCAACACTTGTTGACATGGCCAAGTTTATTGCAGTGGGTGCATCGAGGTCTTTCACCTGAGCCTCGATCAATTCCTCCTCTTTCTCGGCCTTCTGCCACGACCACGACCTCTTCCCCCAACCACAATCTATGGGCAGTTGAGCATCAGAAAGTAAAGCTGAATAGTTCTATTGAGTTTGGGGTATTAGAAACACCCATAACCTTTCTTCTTGATTCTTCTCCTTGTATTTGAGCACATAAATCATTAAGAGAGGGAAGCTCAGTTGCTATTAAAATTTGACTATGAATCTACTCATGGTCAATAGGTAAGCGAGCTAGCATTTGAAATATTCTTTCCTGCTCAATTCTCTTTTTTATTTTATAGGATCATTGATGATAGGATTTAGATGAGAAAGCTCTTCCCACATGCCACGAAGAGATCCAAGGTACTCGAAAATTTCTTTTATCTTCCATACTAGTTTTTGAGATATTTAGTTGGAGTTGATAAATTCTAGCAAGATTATTTTTTTTCGCATAAATTTCATAAAACAAAGACTACACTTGATAAGCCGTCAAGAGGAAGAAAAGACCTTCAGATATATGTGATTCCATGGGATTGAATAACCATGACATAACAAGATGATTGGTTGATTCCCATTGTGAGTAACCAGGATCATCTTCTTTTAGGGCTGAAATCTTTCCATTAACATACCTAAGCTTACCATTACCGCCGAAAAAGAATTTAACTGAATGTGACTATGAAATATAGTTATTTCCGTCGAATTTAAAAGGAGTTATCTGAATGCTGGGATTTTCTCCGAGCAGAAGAACTGCTCCCTGGAGTTTTTTCTGCATGTGATGATTCAGTCATAGGAGTCACTGGCTAACCAACCTGGGAAGTGGTTTAATCTCAAGACTTTCTTTGCAAAAGGTTCGAGTGTGCACGGAACGTTTGCACTGTTGATGCACCACAAGAGTTTCAATCTATTGCTGATATGAGGGGATTGAAAAAGGAACCTCTTTGAATCCTAGCTGCAGAGGCAGAAGCTGTGGCTGGAGTGCTGGTGAATTTCGCTCCCAATCAGAGAGTTGATCTGATGGGAACGGTGAGGGATCGATGTCTGCTTCTGCCGGAATCAATGGATTCGACAGATGGTGAGTTTCGCTAGGAAACAAAGGTGCGGCAAGTGCTACTGAGGAGACAATGCAGGGGCACTGCATACGGCAGTAGGGCTTGAGTAGATGCGAAGTAGAGACGGTTCTGTCCGACCAAATCGTCTTTAATGTGTTGATGCAGCACGAGGTGGATCAGAACTCTATTCACGGAATAATGGGTGTTGGGTGCGTTTCACACAAACCTTCGGATCTCGCCCCCCAATACACTAGAATTATGGACTATGCTAATGCAATACTCAAGAATAAACATCAACCACACGAACACAAAGAGTTTTTTTACGTGGAAAACCCTCAAAAAAGGTAAAAACCACGGGACCTAGTCCAGATCAACAATCAACTATCTCAGGGAACTGTTACAACCGATCACAAGCACACACCGCTTGGATCAAACTTCTTCACCCACGCAGGGATGGATAAACAACAAGAGAATAGTAAAGGAAGAACGATCTCACCGATCCCGAGGTCGTAGAAGCGCTGAGACGACAGTTGCGCAGAAGAATCCTTCTTCAAGCAACTTCTCCCTTCTACAAGCTTCCTCTTTCTCTGTCTTCTCTTTCTCTCTTCCTCTTTTTCTCTCTTTCTCACCTTGGATGTGTTAGCAACACAATGGGATGCCCTAATCCCGTTTTGGAGTGCTTAAGTACAAAAAATGGAACAATTAGAGCCAGATTAGGAAACTGCATACAAGTAATCCGCGCCGGGTCGGGCGCCCGGTCACCAAAACCGTGGGGCGCCCGGCCAACCAAAAAACAGTCCAGCGAGAGCACTTAGAGGAAATGTGAATTTCGGGCGCTCGGACCAACATGGTCGGGCGCCCGGCCGGGTCATGGGGCGCCCGGTCACCAAAACCATGGGGCGCCCGAAAATGGACAAAACAGTCCAGCAGCCTAGCTGTCCAGAAACATGAATTCCGGTCGCCCGGCCACAATGAGGCCCGGGCGCCCAGCCACTTCCAATTCACTCTCTCTCTCCTCTGTCACGTGAGAAGGAAAACTCCATCAAATCTCTCCATTTCCGACTCAGGAGAAATTCGCCTTCTTCAAGCCAGCCAGGTTTCTGCAAACCTCAAACTTGCCCTTGAGCAAAGCCTTGGTCATCATGTCTGACCCGTTATCGTCCATATGGACCTTCTCAAGCTGTAGCACCTTCTGTTCCAAAGTATCCCTGATCCAGTGATACCGAATCTCTATGTGCTTCGACTTGCAATGCTGACTTGGATTCTTGCTCAAGTGTATAGCACTTTGGCTATCGCAATAGACCACGTGCTCCTCCTGCTTCAGGCTGAGTTCCTGTAAGAACCTCTTCATCCAAAGCATCTCTTTGCATGCTTCTGTGACTGCAATGTACTCGGCCTCTGTCGTCGACAATGCTACGACCTTCTGTAGCTTGCTCTGCCAAGAGACCGCTCCCCCTGCAAACGTGAACATGAACCCCGATGTAGACTTCCTGGAGTCTATGTCACCTGCCATATCTGCATCTGTGTAGCCTTCTAACACAGGTTTTTCGTCACCATAGCATAGGCTCAACCTGGATGAGCCTCTAAGATACCGTAGTATCCACTTCACTGCCGCCCAATGTTCCTTGCCAGGATTGGCAAGATACCGGCTGACAACACCAACCGCATATGCTATGTCTGGGCGCGTACACACTATAGCATACATCAAACTTCCTACCGCTGACACGTAGGGTATCTTCCGCATCTCTTCCACTTCCGTCTTCGTCTTGGGACACTGCTTGTCGCTCAATTTGAAGTTACCATCCAGTGGAGTACTGACTGGCTTCGCTGCATTCATGTTGAACCGCAATAGGACTTTCTCAATATACCGCTCTTGTGACAACCAAAGCTTTCTGCTGCTTCTGTCACGGGTTATCTCCATTCCTAGGATCTGTTTTGCCGGGCCCAAGTCTTTCATCGCAAACGACTTACCCAACTCCTGTTTCAGCCTGTCAATCTTCTTGATGTCTTTTCCCATGATGAGCATGTCATCAACATACAATAGCAGAACTAAGAAATCACCGTCTGAGAACTTGCGTATGAACACACAGTGGTCCGACTCCGTTCTGTCATATCCATGCTTCAACATGAACGAGTCGAACTTCTTGTACCATTGCCTAGGAGCTTGCTTCAGCCCATACAAGCTCTTCCTAAGCCTGCACACCATATGCTCTTTGCCCTTGACTCCGAACGCTTCTGGTTGACGCATGTAGATCTCTTCTTCCAGGTCACCATGGAGAAAGGCAGTTTTGACATCTAACTGCTCTATCTCCAGATCCATGCTAGCCGCCAACCCAAGCAACACCCGAATGGATGTCATCTTCACCATTGGTGAGAATATCTCCTCGAAGTCTATTCCTTTTCTCTGACCAAACCCTTTCACCACAAGTCTGGCCTTGTACCTTGTCTGTGAATTCTTTTGCTCATTCTTCTTTCTGAACACCCACTTGTTGCTCAGAGCTTTCTTGCCCTTAGGCAATTTCACCATATCATAGGTGTGGTTCTTATGCAAGGATTCCATCTCCTCTTGCATAGCTTTCAACCACTCCCCCTTATGCTCGTCGGCTAGGGCCTCAGAATAGTCTTCTGGCTCTCCCCCATCTGTGAGCATAATGTACTCATGCGGCGAGTACTTCTTGGATGGATGTCTGTCCCTTGATGTCCTCCTCACCTGTGGCTCAACAGGTGGATCAAGTTGGGGCTGCTCCCCCTGTCCATCTTCTTTAGGGACTTCCTCATCCTCTGCACCTTGCTGTACTCCCCCGTCATCAGGCACCACGGGAGGAGTAATCGGATCCGTATCTTCCAGTTCACCTGAACTGGGTTGGGTCTTCACTGGCTTTTCAATGTCTTCTATACACTGATCTTCAATGAAAACCACATCTCTGCTCCTGACGAGCTTCTTCTCGGTCGAATCCCACAACCTGCAACCGAACTTCTCATCACCGTACCCTAAGAACACACACTGCCTGATCTTCATATCGAGCTTGGATCTCTCGTCGTTTCGTACGTGAACGGATGCCCTGCATCCAAACACCCTGAGATGATTGTACGATGGATCACATCCAATCCACACCTTCTCAGGTACTTCTCCATTCAACGGGGCTGGTGGAGACCTGTTTATCAAATACACCGCCGTGTGCATTGCTTCTCCCCAGAATATCTTGGGCAACTTTGCATGGGATAACATGCATCTGATTCTCTCTACAATAGTGCGATTCATTCGCTCAGCCACACCATTATGCTGGGGGGTCTCGGGAACTGACTGTTCATGCCGTATACCCAGTGACTTGCAATACCCGTGGAAGTCACCTATGTATTCACCACCATTGTCAGTGTGGATGTACTTCAATGATCTGCCTGTCTCCCTCTCGACCATAGCATGAAACAGTTTAAACACACTAAAGACCTCGTCCTTGGATTTCAAAGCATACACCCAAACCCTCCTAGATGCATCATCTATAAATGTGACAAAATATAATGCCCCACCCAAGGTTTTTGTCCTCATAGGACCACAAACATCAGAATAAACCAAATCTAATGCATGTACTTTATTAGTATGAGAAGCAGTTTTAACAAAAGAAACTCTATACTGTTTCCCAGATAAACAGTCAATATAGGTTTTGAGAGGTATACCTGTCACGTCTGGAAGGAGCTGCTTCTTGGCTAGTAGCTAAAGCCCTTTTTCACTCATGTAGCCTAGACGCCTATGCCACACGTCAGTAGCTGAATCCTCTGCTGCGTTCAATCCACTCTTGCATACACTAACACTTGCCTTGTAAAGAGTGCAACATTTCTTTCCTCTGGCAGAAATCAACGAACCCTTGATGAGCTTCCAGCGCCCACCAGCAAACCGGCTTTCATAGCCATCATCATCCAGCCTTCCCGTCGACATCAAGTTGAGGCGAAGGTCTGGAATGTGTCTCACATCCCTGAGAACCAATGTGCAGCCCAAATCGGTCTTCAAGCAAATATCACCGACCCCTACGATCTTCGAAACACCAGAATTTTCCATCTTCACTATCCCATAGTCACCTGACTTGTAGCTTGTGAAGAAATCTCTGCGTGGAGTCGCATGAAATGAGGCTCCCGAGTCTATCACCCAGTCGGTGTCCTGACTCGAAGCCGTGAGACAAGTATCGTGATCTGCCGAAAGAATAACAACAACGTCACCATCTGAGGCGACCGCAGTAGAATCTGATTCATCTTCCTTCTCCTTTCCTTTACCCTTCTTGTCACTCTTCTTCTTGTGACATTCATGCTTATAGTGGCCCTTCTTGCTACAATTCCAGCATTCAACATCTTTCCTGGCAACTGACTTGCCTCTTGATTTATCTCGGGCCTTTCTGCCCTTTCTGTTCTTTCCTCTCCCCCGATCTTGTGTCACAAGGGCCTCTTGTTGAGCAGGCCCTAGGGACTTTCTCCTTGTCTCTTCATTGAAGAGACAACTTATTACCTGATCCATGGATACCTTTCCGTCTGGCGCGGAGTTACTTAGAGACACCACCAATGTCTCCCAACTGTCAGGCAATGAGCTAAGCAGTAGCAAAGCCTAAAGTTCATCATCCAGGACCATCTTCATGGCGGAGAGCTGGTTCACAATGTTTCTGACCTCATTCATGTGTTCAGCCACAGAACCACCATCTTTGAACTTGAGATTCACAAGTCGTCTTATCAGGAAAATTTTATTGCCGGCTGTCTTCCTCTCATACAGCCCTTGCAACTTCAGCCATAGGCTAGCGGCTGAGGTCTCTGTAGACACATGGTGGAAAACCGAATCATCCAACCATTGTCTAATGAACCCCACCGCCTTCCGGTCCACTTTCTTCCAATCATCATCTGACATATCCTCTGTCTTCGCCGATATGCCTAGAATTGGAGCATACAAGTCCTTGCAATAGAGCAAGTCCTCCATCTTAGCCTTCCATATGGTCCAGCTAGAACCATTGAGGCTGATCATCCTTGATGAACCACCTTCCATAATTCAGAACCGATCCCACACCATTCAAACAACCTGAACTCTCTGATACCACTTTGTTGGGTGCGTTTCACACAAACCTTCGGATCTCGCCCCCCAATACACTAGAATTATGGACTATGCTAATGCAATAATCAAGAATAAACATCAACCACACGAACACAAAGAGTTTTTTTTACGTGGAAAACCCTCAAAAAAGGTAAAAACCACGGGACCTAGTCTAAATCAACAATCCACTATCTCAGGGAACTGTTACAACCGATCACAAGCACACACCGCTTGGATCAAACTTCTTCACCCACGCAGGGATGGATAAACAACAAGAGAATAGTAAAGGAGGAACGATCTCACCGATCCCGAGGACGTAGAAGCGCTGAGACGACAGTTGCGTAGAAGAATCCTTCTTCAAGCAACTTCTCCCTTCTACAAGCTTCCTCTTTCTCTCTCTTTTCTTTCTCTCTTCCTCTTTTTCTCTCTTTCTCACCTTGGACGTGTTAGCAACACAATGGGATGCCATAATCCCGTTTTGGAGTGCTTAAGTACCAAAAACGGAACAATTAGAGCCAGATTAGGAAACTGCGTACAAGCAGTCCGCGCCGGGTCGGGCGCCCGGTCACCAAAACCGTGAGGCGCTCGGCCAACCAAAAAACAGTATAGCGAGAGCACTTAGAGGAAATCTGAATTTCGGGCGCCCGGACCAACATGGTCGGGCGCCCGGCCAGGTCATGGGGCGCCCGGTCACCAAAACCATGGGGTGCCCGAAAATGGACAAAACAGTCCAGCAGCCTAGCTGCCCAGAAACATGAATTCCGGTCGCCCGGCCACAATGAGGCCCGAGCGCCCGGCCACTTCCAATTCACTCTCTCTCTCTCCTCTGTCACGTGAGGAGGAAAACTCCATCACGATGATAATTTGGGGATTTTTCCAAAATCGAGATTATGATCTTTTAGTGGATTATGGCACACACCAGAGATCAGATGTGTGGTGATGGCTGTGATGCAGGGCAGGAGGCTGCTCACGACTGGACACCCAAATTGAATAGAAATAATGGAGGTGGAGCAGGGGGACTGTGGTGGAGGATATTGGTGTTATTGATGATGATGTCTGATAAAGGTTGCTTCTGCAAGCGGAGGATGTAGCAATGGAGGTTGAGAAAAGGGTTTTGAATATTAAGATCTATACCCTAGATCATAAATGTCTCTGATATCATGTGAAATACAGGTGGAAAATTAATTCTGAATTTCTTAATGATAATCTTAAATACATGATGAGATATTTATACAAATAGGTAGGAGAGGAGTTAGAGTTATAATACAATTCTATCTACAAGAGAGATGCATGACCCAATGACACACAAATATAAGAGTCCTAGAATAGTCTTCAACAGCTATGGCCGGGAAAATCACTAAGGACTTAGGGATTTAGGAGTTCTAACAATAAAGTTGTGGATGAAACTAAACTATATCCAACTTGTTGCAACGATGCGCAGAGAAAAATGAAAAAAATAAACTAAAATTACACTAATCAATCTAAACTTGTTGCAGCATGGTGCTGGATAAAAGTTGAGAGGCTAAAGTATGCCAAGCTAAGATAAGAAAGGCATCCATGTAGGACGAAAAAATTTATAGATGACGTTGAGCTGAAAAGAAGTTTGTCACCAAGAGCTCTTTATTCTTTATTGCTTTTATAAAGTTGGGTTAGCAATGTCCTGGATATGGTTTAGTTGAGTTGATTTCGGCCTTGACTTAATACACTTTTAATTTGAAATGGAGCTAGCCAACCATTATGTTGTCATGTGTGCTAATATTTTCATTTTTAAACAGCTTTCTTTTCTGCATCTTATCGGTCTACTGTTGTGTGCACACTATGATTGAGTTACCATTGTCCAGTAAATGACAGTGAAATATCACCTTTTCTTTTTTACTTTGTATCTTTCAGTCCTTAGAAACATCATAAAAATATGCCCACTCAACCATCGGACATTTGGCATACATGACGCAAATCCTGACTGTCCAAATAATTCAGCGACCATGGAGGGACGATAAACCACCAATTATGATCGGACGATCTTAAGGCTGTTAGCTGGACGGTTAAGGACAAACATCCAAAGTATGTAGGGCTGTAAATGGGTCAGCAGACCCAGAGTGGTACCCAAATCCAACCCATTTAGATCCGACCAAAACCTGACCAATTTGTTAAATGGTAGGGGTCTGGGTCCAAGATCAGACCCAGCTGCTAACGGGTCTGGGTCTGGTTTCCTTTATATTAGGCCCAACCCAAGCCCATTTAGTAAGTGGGCACGTCTGGTCTATGTTTCAACCGACTCATCCAGCCCAAACCCACCCAGACCCACCAACACCTGGTTTTAAGCCCTGTAAAAATGTTTGCATACTAGATCTAGACCCAAACCCATTAGACCCGACCTATTCATAAATAAGTCTGGGTGGATCTCCCACTACCAGACCCAAACCCATTTGTAAATGGGTATCATGGGTTGACTCGAACCCGACCCAAACCCGCTCGATTTAATAAAAGGGGTTGGTTCTGAAATTTGAACGCAAACCTATTTAATAGGTCGGCGGGTCTGGTTTTGGCTAAACCCGGCCATTTACAGCCCTAAAAGTATCCAAATTCCAATGGGATATTTCATCATGCTATATGAATCGGACCGCTGTGATAGCAATATAAGTGCGACAGGTCTACGTGGTGGGCCCGTCTTTCCATGTTGTTTGCATGAGTTGTGGAAAAGGAAAAAGGCGGTGGACGAAATGTGCAGTAGCCGACAACGACAGAGGAGGTTGGAAAGAGAGAGAGGTGCTGAGTTGAGTCACTGCCACTGGAAAATGACGTGGCGAATACATGCAGAAGAGAGAGCTTTCGGGCCTGGCGGTGGTGTTGGCTGGGTTCTATCCTCGTGGGGCCCACTGCCGTGTATCTATACATTCACGTGAATCTACCGAACACGGATTAGGTTCGATGGACCCCTTATCCTGCCAGGTGGGTGCGGCCCTGACCGTGGGGCCCACCTCAATGTATCTATGGAATATCCACGCCGTCCATCCGTTTTGCCAGATCATTTTAGGGAAGGGTCTAAAATATGAAGCAGATAAAAATTTCAGGTGGATCACACCGCAGGAAGCAGTCGTCATTGAACGGTCATCACTAAAAACTTACTTAGAGTCCACCGTGATGTTTATTTTCCATCCAACCTGTTGCCATGCAACCTGTTGATAAGGTCACACGGACTTTAAAACACAAGTAACAGCTTGATCCGAAACTTTTTGTGGCCCCAAAATGTTTTTAATGGTGGAAATTCAATCTGTACTGTGGTCCACCTGAGATATGTATTTGCTTCATTTTCAGGTCCATGCCCTAAAATGAGATGGAAAAACTGGTGGACGGCGTGGATACATAACACATACATTGAGGTGGGCCGCACCCACCTGGCTGGATCCGGATTGGCGCTTAATGGGCTTGGTTTGGGCGGATCCCTGTGGGGCCCACTTTGATGTATATAAATTACATCCAGGCTGTCCATATATTTTAACAGCTTATTTTATGGCATGATCCAAAACATAAAGCAGATCCAAATCTTAGGTGGACCGTCCCACAGAAAAAGTCATGATTGAATCCCACAGAAAAAGTCGGATTAGGTGAGACCCTGGCCTCACCTAAGACGGTGCAGCCATTACACTGGGATTACGGTGGGGCCCACCTTGATGTATTTATTATGTATCCACTCCGTCCATCCGTTTTTCCATATCATTTTAG
Source organism: Liriodendron chinense (assembly GCA_003013855.2). Lineage (NCBI taxonomy): Eukaryota > Viridiplantae > Streptophyta > Magnoliopsida > Magnoliales > Magnoliaceae > Liriodendron > Liriodendron chinense. The sequence goes on along the minus strand of PVNU02003892.1, from coordinate 642,705 downwards.
GGAATTATCCCAAAAATGAAGAAGATCCAATTACCAGGTGTATCATACCATGAGAAACATTACTGATTGACCATTTATGGGCTGTTTTGGATAACGATGATATTTGTTTTCTACCTTCATCCAGCTTATGTAACCTTATCAGCAGATTGGATGGTAAATAAACAACTACATAAAAATTAAGTTGCACCCTAAGAAGTTTTTAATAGTAAGACGGTCGATCAGCATTGTTTCTTATGGTATGGTCCACCTGATAATTGGATCTAATTCACTAAAATGATATAGAAAAACGGATGGACGGCGTGGATACATAATACATACATCAACGTAGGCCCTAGGTAAACCCACGTAAGTACCGCACCATATTGGGTGAGTCCGGGGTCTCACCTAATCCTCTCTCCTGTTGATAAGGTCTCAAAGACCTGGATGAAGAGAACACATAAAAGTTTTTAATGGTCGATTAACACTTTTTCATATATTATGGTCCACTAAAAATTTATATCTGCTTCATATTTTGGGATATGATATTATGGTCCACTAAAAATTTATATCTGCTTCATATTTTGGGATATGTCCTAAGATGAGTTTTTAAAACGGATGAACGGAATAGATATAAGGAAAATACATGAAGGTGAGCCCTACGGTCAGGGATCCTACCCACCTCGATGGATCCGGGGATCCACCGCGCCTATTAAAAACAGCCTAATTGCGGCGTCCTTATCCGTCACTCTAATGTTTCTTTCCCCGCTTCAGACAAAGAACAGTGCCGATCGCTCACGACTCATTGAACGCAGACCAACTTGACACGTGGCAGATGATGGAACAGGGATGGGCCATGGCTGAGAAGACAATCTGACTGGAGGATATGGAACCATTTGGGCTGTCCTTTTTGTGTGGTCAGGATCGTTCGATCAGCGTGGTCATTCCGGCCAGTAGGATTTTTTGGGCCATGCTTGGTCCACTATCATTTGGGCGGTCGGGATTGACGCGCAGATTCGACGTGTACGGTGATGGCTTGTAGCACCGCGGTGTACGAAAGACGTCGCGTGTACTAAATATAAAATACTTCCATCAGTCACACGTGTGCCACATCTAAGCCAAGCAGCATGTGGACCGACCCTCTGGATGGCTGAAAGGTAGGGTTAGCAAACCTCCATGCCCTGCTTCCCTGTTCGGGATGGAGTGGGCCCAAATGTCAAACTCCTTGGTTAATCTCAACCATCTGAATTCATCCGTTGGCCTTTTTCCAATGGTGTGTGTAGCTGAACTTCTGAATTCAGGTGGTGTGGCCCACTTTAGATTTGAAGCGGGTCCATTTTTTTTTGGAAGTGGATTGCGTACTAAGTAACTCAGTTCGCACTGAGAAAACCCTGTGGGGGCCACCGTGATGTATGTGTCTTATCCACGCTGTCCATCCGTTTTGCCCACTCATGTTAGGGTATGACTCAAAATTGAAGCCTATTCAAAGCTCAAGTGGACCACACCACAGGAAACAGTGTGAATTGAATGCCTACCATTAAAAACCTCTTGAGGACCACAGAAGTTTTGGATTAATCCATGTCTGTGTGACCTTATAAACAGGTTGGATGACAAACAAACATCACTGTGGGCCCTAGGAATGTTTCAACGTACGTCATTATCCCCACTGTTTACTGTGGTGTGGTCCACTTGGAGCTTTGGATATGCTTCAATTTTGAATTCATCCGCTAATATGAGCTGGAAAATGGATGGACGGCGTGGATAAGACACATACATCACGGCGGACCCCACAGAGTTCAGAAGACCCAGAGAATGATTGGTGAACGTCCCCATCCCAACTGTTCTCCGTGGAACTATCCTACCTTTGGTTCCCAAATCGGAATGTGATCCAAACATTTGGCAAAACGTGGACTTTCGATCCGAACCCTTGGTTGGTGAGTCCAAACGGTCCCTTGGATCAGCACTGAACATAAAGGTAGCCCTTATATTCATGCACGTTCACCTGTGTGAGTTAGGCGAGCGCACGAGGGGTAGACAGGTTTTTTTCCGCGTCTTCGAAATGCTGCAGGTGCGAGATCCAAAGCGGTTGGGCAGGGCTGACCGTGAACATGCACTGCCATATAATTAGGCCCATCTAGTCATCGGGTTGGTTAAACTTGGATAAGAACATTGGGCAGTTGGAAGAACATATCTAATGGTCTATATTCAATACACCTGTGACCCACCTGACCAGTCTTATCCTTTGGGATTTGTGATTACAGACCGGAATTGGGCCTAGAAAAGCCCTAGCCACGCCCACTTGTTTTTTCTAGGCCTGACAAACCCGCACTATTTCGGGTGAGTTCCAAAAATTGGCCAGATTTTTTAATCCTGGACGATATAAGGTAAGTCCATAAGGTCAGCATCACTTAACCATGGAACCGAACCCTAGTTGGCAAAACTCCATTATGAATTCCCTATTTTTGGAGAAAGAAATATATAATTGGTCAAACGACTTAAACACGTTTTTTTTTTTTTTTTGAATTAAACTTGTTTTATTCAAGGGAAAAAAATCTCCTTTCAGCGCAATTTTAAAAAATGAAAATTGGAGGTAGCCGCCTACAGAAAGCGAAATTTTTTTCATCGAGACATTAATTTATACAAGGATTGCTTGAATAGGAAGTGACAGGCAATGTACACAATTTAACCATCTATGTAGGGTAGTTTGGCAGCATATGTGTTAAGCATAAATTAGAATCCAAATCACAATTAACATGGATTCCATGTGAATTGCAATTCTCAGTGGTATTTGGCACTATGTAGGTAGAATCTAGTGTGGTAAATAAATTGTGTTTGGTATGTGTTGTGAAACACGAATTCTAAGAACTCACATGTGGCCCACTGTTATATTTATGTGCAATCCACCCCATCTCCAAGTGGGTCACTCCATTTTAGCAGTAGGACCCAAAAATCAGCTTGCGCTTCAAGTGGGCCATACAGAACAAAAATAAAGTCCATTCGTGGTTCACGTGGACCATCCAAAGGGAAACAATTTATAGGGTGAGCATTGCCCTGTATATTGTTTCCCTTTATGGCCCACCTAAATCACAGACCAACTAATTTTTGTGCCCTACAATTAAAATGGGGTGACACACCTAGTGATTGGGGTGGATCTCTCACCCTCCAAACTATTTCCTTTCATGTGGCCCACCTAAATCATGAATATGCGCCATTTTTAGTCTTGAAGCCTAAATTTTAGCTTGGCATCTATTAGTTAAGAGTAAATTTCATATAATCATCACAATGGGTCCTGACAAAATCTAGGGTGCGTGTCCCTCATCTAAGTATTTCCCTTTATATGGCCCACCTAAATCATGAACTGGGCTGATTTTTGAACCCTACAGTTAAAATAGGATGATGCACCTAGTAACCAGAGTGGATTTCACTCAAACATCACAATGGGGCCTACTAATTATTAAAGTCAAATACCCGTGATTTTAATGCATAGGTCAACTATATGTAATCCATAATAATCAAGGTTGAAATCTTGGCTCCTAATAATTTCAAAACAGATGAATTGGTGGTAAATTAAATCCATTGGCAACCTTCATATACCCTACCAAATGGGACCACGTTTTGCTATTATCACTGATTAACACTGAATCAATGCCCTCTAAAAAAAAACACTGAATCATTGCTGCAAACTACCCCTATATAGTACATGCATATAGAAGTTTTTAATTGCTTGGATTGAAATTTTTCTATTTAGACCACACACACATACAGCCGTTTTCTTCACTCTGTTTTCATGAGTCGAAACCATATTTCATTCTCCAAAATTTTGGCATTCACGTATTTTTAGCTATCAAAACCAAATTAAACATTAACATTTCCCAAAACACTCTTTTTGCCTCTTGCCATTTCACTTTGGCCCAGCAATATATAAATACCTAATAAAAAATTGCATGATCGATGGTGGATGTGGAGAAATGATCACATACAACCACAGCATGCTAAGCAACAATGCAACACCATTTTGCTTCCAATGGAGCATCATAACCATGCAAAAGGTGGACCCATTGTGAATAATCACTTTAGTGATTAGGCCAACCCACTCATCAGATGAGTCACACCAATCAATCGACAGCAAAAGAGTTAACTGAACATGCAGGCGTTGACCACCACAGCCTGATTTTTCACCTACAGACCTTCAAACCGATCCACCTTTCGCATGTCCTAAAAGTGATACTTTGGCAGGTAAATTAGGGTACAATGGTAAGCTTAGTAGGTTATGGTCGTACGTAATGATTCCTCCTTGACATGCCACCTTACATCTCCTACAATAAATATACATGATCATTCCCATAAATGCAAGTATCATACATCTGAACCAGGAAAATCTTCAATGCTCTAGCAGAGTGTGATGGATGATATGCAGGCACTTAGAAGTTGCATAAAAATTGCAAGCCAGCACGTGGGCATCTTTTTTTTCTTCACAAGTGAGATTCAAATTAAACTATCCAAAGTGTGCGTCCCAGTTTGGACTCGCATGAACCAAAAAAAATAGGTTTATTCGATCATGTGACGATCAGATTGGTGGACATTTATTGAATGGTAAAAATTGAAAAGAAAAGAAAAATGAAATGATCCCATTTCAACTAGTATCCAGAAATCAGGGTAAGGATTTGTTCAAACAACATGATTTTTGTACTGTCACTCAGTAACAGTGGCTTCCACAATTTAGTCAGTTTAATTTGAGCTAACATATGCTACGTGTACAACTTCTGAGTGCTGCATATCACTTGTCATATTCTGCCAGAAATAACTCCCCTTTCAAAATTAGTATGCATTTAGATCCGCATGTGGGTATGCATATCTTGACACTCACCCACCCATCCACCCACATATAGCCAAAAACATCAAGATGACAAACCTCCATTATTGTTACAAGCTTAAATATCATATGTGAACTATGGAAAATTAGGACAAAAAGAACAACCCCAGCAAAATTAATTAATTAATTAATTAAACATTCTAGATGCACCAAGATGGATTGGTAGATGAAAACACATGAAATCCTTATGAGGAAAAGATAAAATTAGCTCTCAAGAAAATTGAGTGAATAAGCCACACTCTACACGTCGTCAGGCAAGAACAGTCCCGAGGCATCTCCAGAGCCTATGCCACTGCTACTTTCTGAACTTTATTCGGCCGCTCTTCAGTGGAGTCTCTTTCTTTGGGGTGAGAATGCCTACGGTCAGAATGTTTACCCCCTTTGTTGTTTTTACCCCTGCATCACATAGTTTGACTGGATCATGCTTCTCTAAATGTTTTGAGAAAGAGAAAGCTTTCCTTTCTCTTTGAGGTGATGTTTGTGTTATCTTGCAGACAGATATATGCAACGTATGCATGTGGGTGGTTCAAAATATCAGACGAAACCCAGATAAGTAGACCGAGATGACTTAGATTCAGTGGAAATTGAAACAAGTCATCGGCAATGAGACACACATGTTTGGGTATGCTGTGCTCTGTAACCAATGTTTAAAACCATGAATGTATGTGAATCTGTAGCATGTATGACATACCTTCCTTTATGGCCTTTGTTTTCCCGGTTTTTTTCCTGATTATTACGGAGTAAGCTCCAGTAGTCCCTTTCAGCATCACCTGACATTACCACAGATTAAAGGATATGTTTGTTAAACACGAGCTCATAGCTGCCTTACAGCATTTTCGTGACTCCATATTCTGTACCATACATGTGGCCCATATATGATGATCCAAACCAGGCATCTTGTGAGCATCCCCGTTGGTTGGTGCATGGAAAATTTTGCTTTGATTGGACTATATATTAAATATCCAGTAAATGGATCTTTTCTCATTGAATGGGAGCAGTGGCCTTTTTTATAGTTTTCATTTGCATGCCACCAATTAAATCGCTAGGATCATCCAAACATTGTTATCATAGACCTAGACCCATTCACCATAGGGAATGCCAAATGAATGGGTCCAATCTCATTCATGTATGCCACAGTGCAGAATGACATGGACGCATGAAAAGGCCATGCTTCCACAAACACTGATCTCCTCCTGCACACACGCAATATGTATGTAGGAGCACAATACGTCCGTAAGAGTGACCAGGCACCTTTCACCCACCATGTGGGTGCTAAAAAATGACGTAAAATGAGAGAATTTGGGGGGGGGGGGGGGGGGGGGGGGGGGCGCACTAACAAAGAGATGGACCAGTTCTTCATGTGTGTATAAACAAAAACATGGGCATGCAGCGGCTTGAGCCCTTAACACTAGAGACTACAGGTTCAAGTAAGAAGAGAAGATAGCACGTACCAGTTACTGCTTCTAACAAAGCAATGTAATTCTTCACTATCAAGCCACCTTCCTCAGAAAGCACTGCTGCAGCACGAGCTTTTTGAGCGGCCTCTGGGTATTCAAAACGTATGTATCCAGATTCTTCTCCCATTCTGAAGTCAATATACTTCACATAGAACACATGCAAGTAGAAGATTATCAGTATACCAGAAAAAAATAACAAATGAACCCATAGTTTCCAATAGCCCTCTCAAAAATTCATGTTTTGAAGGGATATGATAAATAATATATATATATATATATGTGTGTGTGTGTGTGTGTGTGTGTGTGTGTGTGTGTGTGTGTGTGTGATGATGATGAGCATTTTTTGTAATGGAAACTAGAGATGTGGCACAAGAGGAAGGGAGTGATTTGGTAGAGAGAATTCATGCTAGCACTTTGGGAAGAGAGTAGGCGGCACGCCAGGCTTTTCGCAGGAAAAATATAAGCCGCTCATGGGCTTTTTTGCAATTGCAGGTGATTATCTAAGCCATCCGGCAGACACCGGCCACATTTTAAGTTCCTAAAATACCCTTTAACTTTACTTCAAATGTCTTACAGGCAAAAAAATGTCCAAGACTAGGAGTTATATGTAGTAGAGACAGGTTACTTTTCAAAAGAATGCACATGGAATTTGGTTTACATATTGGAAAATCAGCACAATGTGTTTCTGTCGATTCCAGAGTAACTTTGAATAGTCACCATAATCCAATAAGGAAGAATCAGAATTAGCTCTTTCACTCTGACACCAGCTTACAGACTCTAATGTTGAAGAAAGCACTAGAGGATGAGAGAGAAAATGCAGGCCTTGGAGGATCTTGTTGAACATGCAAGTGTTGTCTATGATAGCTAGATATGGTCATATGAATAACAGGACCCACAACTATACATTTCCCGAAATTTAAGACATGGTTACATCCAGGCATTTCATCCGTAACATGCTAGTCTCATATCTAGTTTTATTAATTTGTGAAATTTTTTACCCCACGTGAGTAAGCTAGAGTTTTAAATTAAATGTCTTTACAGCAAGAGAAATTTAACATGGTTATTAACACTTGGAGAGTCATTATTTTTTATAGTGAGATGTTCTGCAATGTTTCTTTTACACTCCTTCATGACAAAAATGAGAGAAGACAGAAGAAAAGAACAGAAAAGATAGCTATTAGTACAGTAAAAATTAGAAACTTGATGCACAAGAAATGGTTAGACAGTATGCAACGAATATTCACATCACATCCTGTACCAGCACAACAATCATGTCAAGAAATGAAACAGTGAACAGAGCCCAATCGTTATTGGAGCCTTTCAGGCTACATGAAATTACAAGAAAGGCAAAGATAAAGCTGCATCATCATCATCCAAGCCTTATCCCAATTAACTGGGGTCAGCTACATGAATCCTTTTCCACCATAGAATGGAATGAAGGAAAAGGATTCATGTAGCCAACCCCAATAAGCTGGAATGAGGCCTAGATGATGATGACGACGACTCATGCACAAAATATATACACAAGATGAAAAACACAAATCCTTAATGAAGACATGAAATTATTTAAAAAAAGAAGGGGGGACAAAAAACTGAATCAGAATAAATAATTAACAAAAATGTTATGTTAGTCACAATACCTTTACACTTCCATATCTTTGGAAAACAAGCTTTAGATCCTCCCTAGACACGACTTCTTCAGCAACCGTACCCTTTGCTTCATTCTCCTGGATATCATTTTCAGTAACCTTTTCTTCATTCTCCTGGATGGCATCCCCTGCAGCCTTGTCTTCACTCTCCTGGATGGCATCCTCTGCAGCCTTCTCTTCACTCTTCTGCGTAGCATCCTCTGCAGCCTTCTCTCCACACTCCTGCATGGCATCCTCTGCAGCCTTCTTTCCACACTCCTGCATGGCATCCTCTGCAGCCTTCTCTCCACACTCCTGCATGGCATCCTCTGCAGCCTTCTCTCCACTCTCCTGCGTGGCATCCTCTGCAGCCTTTTCTTTGCTGCCTTCTGCATTACTTTTAGCAAACTTTTCTTTGTTCTCTTCTTCAACACCATCCGAAGATTTTTCCTCACTATCTTTAACATTTTTTGAAGTGTTTTGTTCACTCCCCTCAGCAATATTTTCTGTAGAATTTGGGACCTCTTCTATCTTTCCAACAAGATCTGCATTTTCTTTCTCATCATGAGCACCATTTTGTTCTGTAGATCCTCCTTTTGACATTTGCTTTAATTTAAATGAGACAATTAAGCCTTTTGGATAACTGTCACCATCACAAATCGAAACCCACCAAAAACCCACAACCACAAAAAGGGAAGTAATATCAGCAGCCCAAAAGCAAAGATGAATTGTAAGGCAAAAGAATAAAAACAAATCACTGTAATATCTAAGAAGAGCCTACCTCTCATTCACGTGGGAACCTTTTTTACAGTTTCCTGCTTCAGGAGGAGACTGCTCAAATTCTTCAATCAACTTTTCCCTTTCTGAGTCAAAATCTTCCCTGCATTACAAAAGGTCAATACAAGAATTTGCATCGATACAAAATCATTGATAATAGACAATTTCCAGAGATGCAATTGAATGAAGCTGAAAAGGAAATAAAAAATGCATTCTCCACATAAACACAAAACAAATAGCTGCAGAGCATCGATTTCTGTCAGTTTTAGGTCTCAAAGTTCTAGAACAATTTTACAACCTTACATCAGGGACAAATAAAACTTATAACATGTCAAATTTTATTTCCATGCAGAACAGGGGGGAAAAACCAATACTTTATCACTTCCACTACATAGATCCTCATTGTTCACCTCATTTAAACCAAGCTAACAAAAAATCTGTTTTGTGAAAGTTACAGACAAGTGGCATGGCTTACTTGGGTTTCAGTTCCAACTCTGTGCCCGCATAAACTAAGCTTTGCTTCAAAACATTTTTGGCATCTTCCTCTGTCGAGAACTCAATCAGAGCAGTGCCACAAAAGCATTTTTTGTTGGCAACATGTCGAGGTAGCCTCACACTATTCACCTGCAAGATTTAAAAAAATACAAACAAACATAGGTGATCAGATAAAGAAGACATATAACACCTTAGCATAAACATTGTGATGATCAATGTATGCAACTAAGAAAACTAATGGTCTAAGGGCCTGCTTGGGCAGTGGTATCCAATAGGATGGAATGGTATTAGATGGGATTATAGCATTTATTGCTCATTTATTACATGCCTGGCAATACCATGGCAAGGTATCCCAAAACGGTTACGTATCGGCCGTATCGGCCGATACGTAACGGAAACGGTCATGACCGTTACGCGTTACGGGGTTAAAACGGCCGTAACGGCCGTTACAGAAAAAACGGGCCGTAACGGCCCCGTAACGGCCCGTATCGGACCGATACGGCCCCGTATCGGCCCCGTATCGGTCCGATACGGCCCCGTATCGGACCGTAACGGCCCCCGTAACGGTCCTGAAACAGATTTTTTTTAAAAATAAAAAAGGGCCGTATCGGCCGATACGGGGTCCGTAACGGCCGTTACGGCCCGTATCGTAACGGTAACGGTGGTGGCCGTTACGGCCACCGTTACCGTTATGGGACACCTTGTACCATGGGATTAGCATTTATTGCTCATTTATTTGCTCATGTGATTACCACGTTTGGTGGACCATAGGATTACGATCAATAGACCACATTTTATAACTGATTTTGATCACCTGTGCTCATATGCAGCTTGAATGACTATTGTAAAAGGCATGAGTGAGTGGATGGCATTGATCAAATACACACGTCAATGTGGGGCCCACAACTACGGTGGATTTGAAATCCACCAAAAATCCAGCAGAATCCACCGCTGGCATTGGAATATGTGATTCCTTTGTTATCAAACAAAGGATGGAATTGGCATGGGACCAAATGCAATTCCATACCACTTAATCCCATCTATTACCGCTGCCCAAACAGGCCCTAAGCATAACTCAAGGTTAACAAAAATATGAGAACACGAAAATTTAACAAGTAGATAGTACTCGAGGGATCAGCCTGCCCAGCTGATGTATTTTAGCATTCATATTCACATCAACAGCGAAATCCTTGTTCATAAAACAGGTACCACTGTCTGCCCAATTAATATCCACCAAGAGATTGATAAGCCACTCTGGATCCGAAGGTTACCAGAACATAAAAATTGGTTTTGTTTGCCTTTTAATACACCATCCATACCTTCTCAAGAAGAAGGGAAATTTAAGGCTTCTATATATATCTTCCAAAAGGGTATGAAAATCCCTTATATTGATAAAAATCTTGCTTCATGCAAATAATTTCCTTTACGTTTTGTTTCTGGACCATAGCATAACTTTACCAGGCAGATAAAAATTGCAAATACACACCCAACAAACAACAGTTAATTTTTTTTTCCTTTGCAATCTTTCTATATAAGACAAACTCCGATACCATGGCATAGTTTGATGGTTGATGTGCACTAAGAAATTGCACACTCGGGAGTGTAGGTAACTTCAAATAAACCAGCCGGGACCCAATTAGATATATCATAAACACAAATTACTCCAATTTAATTTACTAATTGGCTGATTAGTGGACATTTAACGTATAATTGAAGTGAAGAAACGGTCAATAGTCTCCAAGAAAACATTGCCCACTAATCAATACTAGAATAGTTCAACCAAAATTCTGACTTTTGTAAGATGAACTATCTGCAGAGGAATAGTGTCGCCTTAAAATTGGGGAGGGGACACCCTGACGTCATTAAAAAAAAAAAAAAAACTAGTTAACAAATTTGCACAGTGCAGGTTGAGTTAGGAGATGCCACATGTAGATTTTCTGAGAGCTGTGTATCAAATCAGACACCATCCTAATATCAATTAAAGCCTCTTCTGTTCTTGATTAAACATTAACATCCATAGATACATGTGCATCATGTATGATGCATGGATGGCTACATTGAAGAAATTAAAAAGAGAACGATTATGGTGATTGACAGGCAAGCGCTACAAAATTGCAAAGTGCCATGAAGTTAGTTAAATTAAACCATTAAAATCGTGGGTCCCATCTTAGATGGCTCGTAAAGCATAAATAAAATTAGCCACATGCATTATTCATGACTATCCACGTCAACCATCGCACGCAACCAGAAGATCAACTACCTAGCCCCCTTAAACTGGTATCTGCATGTGAGAATGTCATTATTGTGCATCACTGTTCTTCTAGGCCAGACTCCTGATAGTCTAGCACCATTCTGAAAATGGTGCTGTCTTATCCTCCTCAAATGTGGTACTAATGTACGGCACAATGTACAAACTAAGTTATTGGTACATCTTAAATCAAACTGATCAAGCAATGCTACCATCCAATTAATGACTATCAAATGGATGATTCACACTAATATAGTGACTGGTCCAAATTCCAAAGCAAAAACAATACCATCAAATTTCCAGTATAATTTTTAGGTTATGCTCACTACAACCATAGTCGGGTCAGCGATTTGGAGAATGTGGAATGCCGTGCAAATAGGCCATGCATACAATTGAAGAGTCATCACCATTTTTAAAGTGGATAAGTTATCACAAGAATCTAGCTGCATTCTTCTCTTGGTCTCTCATGCGTCATTTCGTCACTCTCTGTCAAAATACGAGAATTGGTGATGGAGGAGGTTTGCTACAATATGTTAGGACTATAGCAGGTGGATATGGAATCATGTTAGTAACGCGGACCATTGACCCTTCGAGATACACAACTGATAGTGGTATTTTCCAAAATCTTCAAGATAACAAATACTAAACTATTGATAATTGGTCAACAAAGGAATGATTAGGGATACGGTCCATATTCAAATGGAAAGAGTTAAATGATCGAAGGCTGAAATATTTCAATAGTTGAATGTCTTTTTTTTTTTCCATATTCCCCATCCATGGTGATGGCTCATCATATAAATGATTTAGATCAATGAAACATGATCCCAGATCCAACAAACATAAAATTCCAACAAATTCTATAAAAACGGATTGGTGCCTAATGTAAGAAACAACATAATGCGAGCAGTAGAACTTCCAACCCCTCTTTCTTAATATCTATGCCATGAATTTCCCACAATATTGAGCCCATCCACCTCCTTGCTCCCAATAACCTCTTTCTTTAACCCATTGATCTTCCCTTTAAGAAGCCTAAGCTTCTTAAATAAAGAAAAACTTGCATAACCTTGAACCGACAAGAATGCCAACCACTCCTTTACCAACTTCAAAAATCCCTCTCTCTGGTTATGCTAATTTGAACCTGAAAGGGCACAGGCCCCAATCTTCTTCTACCACCTCCAAAGCAATCGGGCAGTGATCTGACACTGGCCTCGGAAGACCTCTTTGATGCAGTAGAGGATAGAGAACAAAAACCGGTCCAACTTTGACTTGCCACCTTTGCTTCCCCCATTTGTCCAAGTATATTTCACCTACACCATAAGCAAATCAATCATCCCATTCCTTAATATCCAATTAGACAATCCTTCCTGCTTCAAGTAATTCATCCCCTACTTGATTTCCCATAAGAGAACCTAACAACATTGAAATCTTCGCCCACGCACCATGGCAATTGCCACTTACTGGGACATTCATCCAATTACACCTGAAATTGTGAACATTGATTCGGGCTATTTGGCCCATAGACTGCTATGAATACACATCGAAAGCCCGACACAACATCTTTAGCAACAAAGAAATAGAGAAACTCCCACTCCATCCTCCTTTACCCAAATGTTGGAATTCCAAGATTCCCCCCAATGATCCCAAAGCATCTAACACCACCCATTCTATAGATTTGCGCCTAGTAACCTCTACTATGTCGATTGGACTTTTTTCTTCGTGGAAAGCTACCATATGTGCTTTAAAATGTTTGCACAAATCCCTGATCTGCAATCTTTTATGTGGACATCCCAAGCCTCAAACATTCCAACTGACTATATACATTTTCTAACCCATCTCACCCTTTCGTCACTACTGGGAGATGCCCTTGCATCGTAGTTAATGTAGGAAGCCAACCTTTCCAACTCCCTCCTACCCTTGACAGCTTTTTGGATTTGCCTGCCTTAAACCTCCTGCATTTTCTAAAGCCCCCTTTCACAATTGGAACAAGGCTATATAATTGTCATCGATCATCGCTATCACCAAAGAAAACCCCCAACAGCTGCTCCACTCCTTTCCATTTCATCCCTCGAGCCATAAAAACTTTACCCACATTCCCTTCAATTGGAAGAAAAAAAAATGCAATCATTCCATACTAACCTTTCATTGTTTTGAGTCACCTCACCACCATTGGCAGACTCCAAAAACAATGGACTTTCGAAAGGTTCAACCTCCTACACTTTCAGGACTCCTACCACCTCGGCCACCACTCCAGGGAAATCTCAATAGATTTGGATTAGCCCCGCTGATAATTGCATTGCCATACCACTATCGCCTTTTCACCATCTGTTGAAGGCTCAGCCATCTAACAATCTTCCCCCACCTAGAGGTTCTCTAACAATGAGGAGAAGAAAAAGGATAATCACACTCCAGTCTACTCGTCGAGATCAATGAATCGTCACAAACCCCGTTTCCCTCCACCTATCGGCCTTCGATATCGAGAAGGGTCGTGCTCGTTGTCCATAAAAACAAACTCTCTCACAAGTGATGTAGCTAGGAATTTCCCCCACATATTGAAATGAAAATATTCTCCACATGTCTTCCGCCATCCCCCCCAAATTGCCCTTAAAACCTCCACCAACCCCTCACACGTGTCGCCTCTCCTCACCTCTTTTATCGTTGAGAGAGACAACTGCACCACATGTCACGTTCCCTTTCAATTTGCCACTGCCTACTTCCAGTCCTTGTACCCCTATCACAGTCCCTTCTCCTCTACAATCGTTGCTTGGACGAACACATGTCGCCCTTCCGATTCCTCCTTCCCCTCCAACACCCTGCTAGCCAATCATCTTCTTAAATGACCTTCCCTTCCCTTCTGGTGGTCCACTGGAGCACCTAGCCTCAACTCCTTCCTCTACAACGGTTTCCCGCATGGTCTTTTGCACCTTTTTTGCCTTCGTAGAGAAGCCTTCTTCATATCTGCTTTTTGGTTGCCTTTACAAGCTGATGACCAATTCCCTCACCACTCTTACAAAAACTCTTTCTTCCCCAGCCTTGATGGAGATTTTTTTTTTACATTAGGTCAAGCTTCTTCCGTTTTATACATATTCTAGCATATCACAGCATTTCACACCCCTCGAATAGCGGATCGATCACCGCCGCCACCTTCCCAATACCCGACCACACCTCCACAAATACTTCAAGGATCCAGAAGTTCTGTTGAAAGTCAGGCGGGTTGGTGCTCAACCCTAACCCAACCCAAGGCTCCTATACCTTAAACCTAACCCAACCCAACCCAACCCAACCTCGGGTTGGGAATTCTCAACCCAAGACCAACCCACGCGGGCTCGGTCGGGTTGATACTTGATAATATTTTCGTTATTACATTAGTCTATTATATTTCAATACACGTCTTATTTTTTTGTACCTATGGCTTTATTAATTATGTATGTAGGTATTTATTGTAAAGAACTTCACTTTTTCTAAACAATAAGTTAAAATATAAAATAACTACTCATTTAACACACAGGCATATCAAATTCAGACATATCAAATTTCAAGCATTATAAGTTTAACTTACTAAAGTAATATAAACTAATAAGTTTACTTAACTAAAGTACAATAAAATTATAAATAACTTATATATAGATCGGGTTCGGGTTGGGTCGGCAACCCAAGATCTCAACCCAAGCCCAACCCAAGCTTTATCGGGTTGGTGTTTACATAGCCCAAGCTCGAGATCGGGTTCGATACTTCTTGCCCAAGCCCAACCCAATGTCGGGTCGGTCACGGGTGAGTCGGGTTGAACCCGCCCAACTTTCAGCCCTATCCAGAACCCAATAGAAGCTCCCAGATTTGGAACCATGCTTCTTCATGTCTACTTATCTCCCAGACTATGTCATCCCCAAATAGATTACATGCAAGAATAAACCTATCAATATTCACCCGTAGATGAAGGGAAATCCACATCGTTGTATCACTCAGGTGTTTAATAACCCTATCTTCTTCTTCCACACCGCAGTTCTAAGAAATCCATGCTCCCACCTCCTTCGAAGCTCCTAGACTAATGGACGCAACAAAACTCCATTGGAAGGACTCCCACGCCTTCTCCAGCACCATCAAGTGAATCCAAACTTTTGTACCTTCCTTTGTCAAGTCTCTCCACACCAATTGATTCTTCCAAGCATGATGAGCTTCTATCTTCTTAGAATCCATGACAAGCCTTTTATCCCATGACTTGGAATTCCAGTAACCACATCTCTAAAGGGATTTTCCTCCCTTCAGCCTCTGCCTTGGAATAATGGTTTCTTTCACCTCTCCATACTTCCCAAACACCCTCTAAAAATGTAGTTAAACCATTCTTCCAAAAAATCCTCGATATAGACGGATCCTATAACTTTTGTCTCTCGGTCCCACTCTTCCACTCTTCCTTTAGTTTCCTTTCTTCCTTGTTGGAATCCACTCCCCTTATTCCATATCCCACAAGACGGTGCCCTCCTTCAATGATCCTTCACTAATTACCACTACTCCCACCCTCAACAATCATTTTCCCTTTATATCGTTAAGTATCTCGTCCTTTTCCTTCTTCTCGATCTGTCTCCTTTACATTTCCTCTCTCCCGCTCTTCACACAATTGCTTCACTATCAATTCCCCCTCATCTTTTTTTGAGCTCTTCATCTCTGTTCGGAATGAGAGAAAACTTCCCACATACCACACAGTTTCTCCCAAGAGAACGGCCTCTTGATCCAGCAGTCGACCGTCCCCGTGAATAGCATCATTCTCTCTCCATAGCCCATCATTCTATTTATTTATTATTATTTATTTTTATTTTTATTTTTTGGTTAGCTTACAAGTTTTCTCTTCAACAGGCAACAACAATATGTCAAGATGTACTGTAGCAAATCTTTAGGAGATGCAATAGACTGCCAGAACGAGGTGGTCATGAGTGCATTTTTGTCTGATGGCAAACAAGTGTTCACTAGCAATGTTATCAATATCGTACGATTCATATCATATCGTATGAATCATAAGATAATTGTAGACTACGTAAAATGAGCCCAAAAAATAATTTAAAAATCAATTTATTATTATTTTTTATTCAATTTTTCCTTTTCTTTGTACCCTTTTGCTCATAAAATATGAAAAAAGCTCTCCTATTAGAAATGTCCTATTTTTTCTTTTGGGGATTTTTTTTTTTTTTTGAAAGATAATGCAATTCATTAAGCAACGAAAGAGCTACAAAGGAAAACAAAACAACAAAAGCAAACCGAATCGCTGAGAGAGCGATTCCGTTAAGCAAAAAGGAAAGACAAATTACAATCCTTTAAAGCATCCACTATAGAAGCCCACTCAACAATTAGCAGTTTGGCCCTTTGCGAAATCACCTCCGCTAAGAAACTTTCACCTCAAAAACATTTGTCGTTTCTTTCCATCCAGACTGACCACCAAATGGCAAGGAGAAACATTCTCCAAAGCCAATCCTCTGTCTACCCAAAATAAAGAAATCAAGATATCTTTTGATATACAATGGAATCAAATGTCATTTTTTCTAACATGATTCTACACTCAAGAAAGGTACAAAACAAAATCTTAAGGACAGTTGTATGTTAAAGTAAATTTTTCAAAAGGCAACAAAAGAAAACAAAGAAAAAAGACAAGAATCCTTTACTATCATGATATGTATAGCATCTGCATTTTCTCAATTGATAATATCATGACAGGTATTACTTTTTTCGTAAATGTTGATGGTAAATGGATGATCGATGAGTTTTTTATCTTTTATGATTTACATATATCTTTTCATGTCTTTTATATATATTTTTGTAAATTAGAAAAAATCTTACGATTTACGATTCGACATGATTCAACCCTTATTACGATTTGCGATAGGATAACAATTTTGACAACATTGTTCACTAGGGACAAAAATAAGACTTTAATGTGATTATTTGTAAAATGTGAGACTAACTACAATTTGACAACATTTTCTCATTGTTCACTAGGGACAAAAATAAGACTTTAAAGAGGCATGATTATCCCTAATGTTTGCTTGCTTTGTATGCAAGATGCCAAATTAGTTGACCACATCTTTCTTCACTACAGGTTTGCGGCTAAAATCTGGGAAGATCTCTTTTCCTCTCTTCGCGTTCAGTGGGTTATGCCATCGTCAGTTCCTTCTTTCTTGGCTTCCTAGCATGGTTGTTTGCTAAGAAAAGAAGCAAAGGTGGTTTGGCATCTCATGGCCATGGCCGTTATGTGGGCCATTTGGAGCGAACGCAACAGACGTTTTGAGAACAAGAAGGAATCGGTTGTTGGGGTTATACGTAATGTTAAGGTCCTTGTAGTGGATTGGGCCTCCTCTTTTCAGTGTATTGAAGCCTGCGCGCTTCTTGCTCTGCTAGGATTGTAGTTTTTTTGTATTCTTTTGGGTTTTTGCCCGTATCTAATAAAATGGTTACCTTTCAAAAAAAAAAAAAAAAAAAAGAGCATGAGGGATTGT
Source organism: Liriodendron chinense (assembly GCA_003013855.2). NCBI lineage: Eukaryota > Viridiplantae > Streptophyta > Magnoliopsida > Magnoliales > Magnoliaceae > Liriodendron > Liriodendron chinense. The sequence goes on along the minus strand of PVNU02003892.1, from coordinate 624,775 downwards.
AAGTCCATTTTTGGAAACTATTTATAAAATCACATCTGTTTTGGTAATTATTCCAAAAAAAAAAAAAGTGTGTTTGGAGCCAATTATGATTTCATGCAAAATGAAAATAAACCATATTCTCAAGATAGATCAATCTAGAAAACCAGCACCACATACCTTCACATATTGACTAAAGAAGGACTCCACATCTTCGAGCTTTGAAGTGTACTCTAAAGGTGATGCAGCAATCGTTCTTATGTCTACTTGTTCTATAACCTCTTCCGGCTTTAACATTTCAGTAGTCCTACCAACCCTCTTCCCTGAAAAACCAAAAACCCAAGACCAAAAAGAATGAAATTAACGGAACAAAACAAAATATCCAAACAAGAAGGTAAGGAGGTAATCAGACATGAATTCATGCCAGAATCTCTTTTCTAGACAACCCAAATGCAAAATATGTGGGAAAATTGCCAAACATACAGGGATTTTGACAACCATTTCTAATTATCAATTGAACAACCAAAACATTCAGCAACATAAAGTATTTTTTTTCTACTCTTCAACAAAAATAAGAAATATTTTTAGTTGGCACAAAAATGGAATTATATCCCACCAGATTGAACAACATTAAAAACAAATTGATAATTCAGCTAAAAATGGGTTTCTTATTATTATTTTACTTTGTAATCAGCCATCATTAGCTGACCCCAAATAGCTGGTACACAGCAGTGATGCAAAATTCTGCAAAGTTGCCAAACATTCAGGGATTTCGCTAGCCACTTCGAATAAGTAATAACAAATTAGAGTGGCCAGAAAAAATTCAGCTACATGTATTTTGATGGGAAATCCACACAACTAAGATCATATTCTTGAGGCCTAAAAACATTAACAAACAAAAATAAGACACCCACCACCAATTTCAACGATGCTCACAAAAATAAATTAATAGTTCACCTACACCAAAATAGTTTTGTTTTTTAATGTTGTAATCAGCCACCACACCAACTAGTTGGCACATTGGTTACATGATGATGATTGTAATCAGCCATCAGTTGTTGAACCCAATTAGCTAAGACAAGGATACGATGATGATTACGAGAATGACAGTGATTTAGTGTCTGCTACTGGGATTATATCCGTTGAGGAAGTATAAATCCCTCAGCTAAGCTAAGCATGTTTTATTCCAGGCCAGCATTCAATGTAGGTGGGGCCCACCTACTGGCAATCTAAATGCTCATCTGGTTGGACCCACTTTAGATGGGTGGTGCTTGCAACGAACACACCCTTTGACAATGCCATCCATCTGATCGTTGGTTATTGTTAGGAGAAACAAAATGATCAACAGTCCATATGCAACAGGAAAAGACAACCGGTTGATGGGCAAGATTGTTTACTAAAGAAGATTTTCAGCCCATCAACCAACTACAATGATTACCACTGGTCCACTAGTTGAACAATCTGGATCAAATAAAGTTTGACCCCACTTGTATAAAATACTGGCTTGATAAAAATACCAACTTTGAACCAAGAATGTACAAAACCTCACAATGCCAAATAAAAAAATAGACCAAATAACAAAATAAAAGGCAAAATAAAGTAAAAAGAAGCAAAGAAAGAACCACTCTTCAGTTGTCAACATCATCATACTAGCCTTTCTCCCAGAAATTTGTGGTTGGCTTTTTAGAGGTATCATGGACTAGGCTAAAACTATCACGTACAATAAACAGATCTGTTTCAGACCAACCACTCTCTTCAGATATATAAAGAAAATGAGGTCTTTAAACTGATTTAATACTCAATAGGATAAAGAAAAAGAATTCAGCTACATGACAATCAGTTTAAAAATGAAAAAAGAAAAAGAAAAAGAAATGCCGCACAATTGAGATAATTTTTCTAATGCTTAAGTTTAAAAAGAATAATAAAATGTTACCCACCATTCTAATGCTTAATTTAAAAAAGATTAATAAAACGGTACCCACCATCTTCAGATATTTTGAGCAACGGAGACTTTCTCAGTGTTTCTGCAACTGATGATACCGTCTCATCTGACACTTCTTCCGGTTTAATGGTTCCCAAGCCAAGATGGCTTCTCATCCGAGCAAACGAACATATCAAAGCCAAACTAACCACTGAACTTACAGTCAAGGACAAGACACAGCAAAAACATGCTACAGTTCAGAGATAGTAATCCTTCGTAAAAAAGAAAAAAGGAAAAAGAAAAATTACAAAAACCTACCATCTCTAACCTAATTTGCAAGTATCGATCAGTTTCTCCAAAGCATCTACAGAAACATACTCCCCCCCCCCCCCCCCCCCCCCCCCCAGTCTTGAAATTTCGTTTTCCAGTCATCCCACTCTTTTTTAGCTGCCATCAAACAACCGCTGAGGATTTTGGCAAACATCCACTGCGAATGCAGTATACAATAAACGGCTAAACAGTGAATTTACACCAAAAATCTTATACATCTGCATTAACACTGCAGGAACCATCTCATAAAGGCAAAAGTTTGGAAAACCCGAATCCCCACAGGGTCAGAGCCTTTGCATGGGTAGCAATGGCAAACAAGATATTGAAACTTGACAATCTGAAGAAGCAGAAGTTGGTATTACCAAATAGATGCATCATGTGAAAGGAAAGTAAAGAATCAGTTGATCACCTATTTTTCCACTAATTGGTGGCAAGGCCGATATGATCTTACTTCCTATTGCGTTTTGGGATTGCATGGTGTTTTAATGCAACCATTGAGAATGCGGTGGAAGGGCGATTGGGTGGCCACATTATGGATGGAAGCAGCTGCTCATACAATCATAGCTGACCAATTAGTGGCCATCAAATCGGCAATTAAAATAAATGCTTGTTAGTCCAAATTCAACAAGAAAAATTAGATGGTTGAGATAAGCAAGATTTTATAGATCCCACCAGTCGGACGATCTGGATTGACACACATCCATGCTATCTATCCAGTAGATGGATCTTCTGTTAAACTTTAGAAACTGTAAAACGGTCATTAAAGACGTGTTATAGAATGCTCGGGCCAAGAGTTGTATAGTGCGCTCAGTTTTTTCAGTTTGTACATGCAGACCAATGGTCCTGTGATCCAAATCGTTGATACAATGGCCCTCTCCATGAATAGATCATGCACCGAAGAAACCCCACAAATTTGAAGATCCTAGCTCTGGAATATTCTACCCTTTATTTGTTGCATGTGTATTGATGTGTTTTCTTTTGCGACCGCCAATTTTTGCCGGCCGACAATTGAAGGAATAGGATTTTTTTCTATCAAGGAGATTCTTTGGGAATCCACCATCCAAAGGCTTCCACAACATCAATATTTTGAATAATTCAGTCGTCCAACCGGTTGGATAATTGAATTACTATCCACCCAGTGGATAACTTCTAACCTACTAAGTGAATATGACATCCAGCCCTTCCAATTGGTTGTCCCCGCCATGAGGATTACCTAGTGCAAAAATCAGCCACATCTACTTATTAGGTAAGCCACACCATAGAAAACGATGTACAGCTATTGATAAATAGAAAAATACAAGTGTGGTCCACTCAATGAGTGGATGTAACTGATATTTGGGTAACGCAATCCTCATGTTGGGCCCAACTTACTGGACGGATTGGATGTCGCGCGCGCATAAAAGGGTGGAAGTCATTACCTGCGTGGACTTAAACTTGTGGTCGAACAGGTTGGACCTGAGACCTTCTCTTTGTAAAAATAGTACAAAAGAAGTTGATTTTTTATAATATTTCTATAAACAACAACAGAAAAGATCGATTTGGAGAAGGATACGTCCGTCATCGCTCTGTTGTATGGATTTCTGGAGGAAATTGTCGCGAGGGAGATTGCTATCGCTGAAATAGAACTCGACCTGAAATTAAAAGAAAAAGAGCTGATTTTTCCATCTATCCGGAAGCGGAGAAGAAGAGAAAAGAGAGGTGAGGAAAGATCGGATCCTTTTTTACCTGTCTGATAACGTTCTTCGCTTTTTGTTCGTCCAATGCAGTGATCGCCATTGATGTGCTGTCGAGGTAGCTCGGGAGCAGTTGCGCAGAGAGAGAAGGGTTTAGGGCTTTTTAGCAGTTTTTGAGGAGTGGGCAAACTGGGTTCGTTTCCGAAGATATAAATAGGCAGAAAGAAGTGGGAGAATTCCTTCCCAAGCTCGGTTTCAGTGGATCCCAGAATCCACCGAGGTGGGTGGATCCCTGAACGTGTGGTCCACCATGATGTACGTTCCTTATATCCAGACCATGCATCTGTTTTGAAAACTGATTTTAGTTCATTATACAAAAAATGAAGCAGATCCAAATCTCAGGTGGACCATAATACAGGAAACAGTGGTAATCTAACATTAAAAACTTCTGGTAGGACTCAAAGCTTTTGATCAGCCTGATATTTGTGTGATCTCTTCATCCAGGTCTTTGTGACCTTATCAACAGGTTGGATGGAAAATAAACATTCCGGTGGCCCCCGTGAAGTTTTTAATGGTGGGGATACAATCAAGACCGTTTCCTGTGGTATGGTCTCCTAAGTTTTGTATCTGCTTCATTTTTGGGCTGATGCCCTAAAATGAGCTGTCAAAATGGATGGACGGTGTGGATGTAAAGAACATACATCACAGTGAGCCCCACAATTAGGGATCCACCGTCCTCGGTGGATCCGGTCAGCAGACCGATGGGGTACCCGGACCCAACCCATTTAGACCCGACCCAGAACATTTGTTAAATGGTACGGGTTTGAGTCCAAGAACAGACCAGTTGCTAAACGGGTCGTGTCTGGTTTCCTTTATATTAGACATGACCTGACCCAACCCGATCTCATTTAGTAAGTGGGCGGGTTTGGCCTATGTTTCAAGGGACCCGTCCAGCCCAGACTCATCCAAACCCGATTTTAAGCCTTGTAAAATGCTTGCATACTTGATCTAGACCCGGACCCATTAGACTCGACCCATTTATAAATGGGTCTGGGTGGATCTCCCTCTATCAGACCCGGACCCATTTATAAATGGGTTTGATGGGTTGACTTAGACCCGACCCGGACCCGCCAATATAGTAAAAGGGTCTGGGTCTAAAATTTGGACCCAAACCCGCCTAGTAAATGGGCCGGTCTGGTTTTGACGAAACCTGCCCCAAACCCAACCATTTACAGCCCTAGATCCAGGGATCCACCCAAACCATTCCCTTCTTTCCCGCTGTGCATGTCGCACGCTTTCCTTCTTACATGAGTGACAATTCCAGATGTTCGAGACTCGTGTGCAATGTGCTCCTGAGGAATGGAATCCTCGGACAAATGTGGATTATGTCCTACCCCAGGGCAGATCTGTAGAGGGCCCACCGTGATGTATCAGTTTATCCACTCCGTTCATCCCTTTCTAAAATTAGTTTAAGGCATTATTCCAAGAATGAGGCAGATCCAACGCTTAAGTGGACCACACCACAGAAAATAGCAGTTATTGAACGCTTGCAATTGAAAACTTCCTGGGCCCACCTAATTTTTGTGCTATCCAACCTCTCAACAAGGTTACACAGGAGTGGACAAAGGGAAAATACAAATACCAACTTGATTCTACACTTACATGGCTCACAATCAATCCGTCACCAGCGTTTCCTTAGTTTGGATTGTAAGTTACTTTCAGTTACTTATCATATAAGTCGTAAGTAACTTATCTTAGCTTCATTTATCTATTTTCTACTTAATCAGTAGATAAGAATGTTTGGTAAACAATATACTTTTTGGAATCTAAAAAATAAAAAAACATATTTAGTTTCCAACATCACAATAATCATCCCTCAAGTTTATTTGGTCACCCTCACAACCACTATCCATCATGTGGAGCCAACCTTTGATGTGGATCATTCATTGTGAGGCCATACTAATGTGGGTCATCTATCATATGGGGCCCACCTTAGATGCGGGTCATTTAGCAATAGGGTCTAACCTTTAATGTGCACCATTCATTAGGTAGGAGCCCACCATTGATGTTTGTCATCCATCATATGGGGCCCACCGTCAATGTTATTGTCCATCACGTGGGGCCCATCTTCAATATCCACCGGCCATCATGTGGTGCCCACCTTTGATGTGGACAATCCATCATGTGGGCCCACCTCTAATGTGGGTTGTCCATCATGCGGGGCTCGCCTTGGATATAGGTCATTCTCATTAGCCCGACCTTTGATGTGGACCGTCCATCATGTGAGGCCCACCTTGATATGGATCATCCATCATGTGGAGCCCACCATTACTAATTGCCCATCATGTGGAATCCACCTTTAATGTGGACTATTTATCATGTGGGCCCCACCTTCAATGTGGAGCCAACCTTCGATGTGGACCATTCATTGTGTGGGCCATCCATCATATAGAACCCACCTTGGATGTGGGCAATTCATCATTATGGCCCTACCCTTAATTCCCACCATTCATTATGTAGGGCCACCTTTGATGTTGGTAATCTATTAAGTAAGGCCCACCATCAATATTATTATCCATCATGTGGGGCCCACCTTCAATATCCACTGCCCATCATGTGGACCCACTATGCACACCCACACTGTGGACATCGACAACTTTTCCTCTCTTCATCTCTCCTATTCCTCTCTTTAGCCACTTATGGAAAGTTAGAAAGCTATAAATAGATAAAATTTAAGTAATTATGTACTTTTAAATAAAAAAGTTACTACTAATGACAGACCAAACTTACTTATCTAAAATAAGTTACTTATCTACTGCTCTCAATAGAAAAAAGTATCTTATTTGGTGGTATCCAAATGGGGCCTTAATGTGTAGACAGGAGATTTGAACTTTCTTATTTTTTTAGCCATTCCCTAAAATGAGCTGACAAAATAGACAGTGTGGATATACAATGCATATACAGTGAGCCCCACAGTCATAGCCTAACCAAACTAAGTGTTACCACACTTGACTAAATCTACTTACCACCATGGTGTGCTATCTTTCATTAAACATGTTAATCAATTGTAACTCACCACAATGAAGAGATGTTACAGACACCTAATTTGACTGTGTCAAATCAAAATAGGGCTTAAAAGACGCCCATGGCACCAATATCTCAACGAGAACATTAATTGCTGTTAAAAAGATAAAATTAGTCGTTAAAATGACTGATGGCCAACTAACAACTAATGGTTTAAAATGTTCATAATGGTTGACAACATCCATAATGACTGATGATGACCGATTAGCCGTGGCCATGGGACACGTCTCACACGCCCATAGCAGGTCGATAATAACCACCATGTACAACATGTGATGAGATATGAGGAGACATTATGACTTAGTGACCTAACCATTCTATTAACTCTCTAGTAACCACCCATAACTAAAAAAGTTAATAGAGTGATTATATAACCACCCATAACTGAGAAGATGGTATAGTGATTACACAACTATCCATAACTAAGAAAAAAGTAGACCAGTTACAGCACCGTCTTATATCATTTATAAATAAAGTCAATAACATAGTTTCTCATGAAGGAGATTAGGATCAACAAAATCCAACGCAAGCATTATTTATTCGCAAGGTTGTTACGGCCGCTACATCAAAATTTACGTAGTTACTCTACTACGCCTCTATGCCAAAATCTATGTAACTACACTCCTACATCTCTATACCAAAGTCTATGTTGCTATCTCATAACACTATTGTGCTGAATCGGCGTGCTGCTATGTTGGATCACCATCCCACGGCAGACGATCATCACCTTCCATCAAGACAATCTTCATCCACCACCAAACGGCTATTCTGATACAAAGCTTAGTCTCCACCAAACGCGAACGGGTTGTCGTTATCAGCACTTGATTGTAGGTTCTATGTTAATATGTCGTAACACTATTGTGCTGAATCGACATGCTGCTATGTCCAATCACCATCCCACACCTGACGATCATCACCTTCCATCAAGACAATTTTCATCCTCCGCCAAAACAACCAATTTCTCTAAAAGCTCAAGCTATTATAGGATAGTGTATCAATGTATATCAAGGGACTCTAACAATCATGCCAATATTAAAGTCTTTTTTGCTTAAAAGATAAAAAACAACCCGTTAAAAGGATGAACCCTTCATTTTGTAAATCGTTTGATTTCCACTAAAGGCGGTTGAATAGACAGTTGATCCACAAGGTTATATCAATCTCTTAATATATCTTGGCACCTGAGGTCGAAGGTGTTCGATTCGAATCAAGCTACATCTAGCTCTGGCATGCCCACGCATGATTAGGTTTTAAGCTAAACAAATGCAAAAATTATTTTGATAAAAAAAAAAAAAAAAAAAAAACCTAGGCAGGCCACTCTATGTAGATTTGGCAACTTCAAGAGCAATTTAACGTTATTCACTTTAGTTTGGACCACCTGCATATAGAGGTGGGCAACGATCCGGGATGAGCCGAGTTAGCCCTAGTTTGGTTTGGCTTGTTTTTGTGCCACCTCAATTTGTGGATCGGCTTGGTTTGGGTTTCGGGCGGACCCAAGTGGCCTGATTTGGTTTGCACCAGAAAAATTTGGTTCGAGCCGGGATCGATTTGGTCGAAAAATTCAACCCAAGCTGAGCGAACCCATGCAGCATCTCTTTTTTTGTTTGTTTATTTAAATAGAAAAGAATTTAAAAAGTTAGAAAAAAAAAGTACAAAAGTATCTTACTATATGATGTTTAACATCCTCCAAAAGAGTGCAACTTCAAAATAGACATGTAACAACATTTTCTAAACAAAAGTACACGAGCATAATTTTACAGGTGCAAGGAAACAGTATGCATCCATGTATATGTATTATGTATTATCCATGTCATCGTGTATATGTATTATCCACGTCCATCTATTTTACATATCATTTTAGGACATGATCCCAAAATGGAATCATATCCAAAGCTCAAGTGGATCACACCACAGGAAACAATGTGCTTACAATCTACGCGCCGAATCAAATCGAGCTTAATCAAATCAAGCTTCGAGCTAAGTCGAGCCGATACTGCCCTAGTTTGAGCTTGGTTTGTTTTTTCAAACGAGCATGACTTTGAGGCTTGGTTTGGTTTGAACTTCCATTCGAACCAATCCAAGCCGAGCTTTTTCAAATCAATCCGAGCCAAGCTTTCGAGCTGGCTTGGTTTGTGCCCAGCTCTACCTGCATATCTAATAGGCATATCCTTTTTAAGTGGAGTGTAATAAATATTCATGTTAATTTAGTTGTTGCCTTTAAAATGGAAAATAAAACAGGTTATAAACTTAAAGGATAAAAAGTTCATATTTAATGTAGTTTAGACAAAAAAGAAAAAGAAAAAAGAAAAAACATATACATCACGTGTGCTTGTATGTGCCTGTATATTGTTAGTGCACTTTTTTATCGCATACTAGTGCACATTGTTTGTTAATTACGTAAGCTAGTGAGTCTAGTGCTGGTTAAGCTTAAAGAAGACGAAGATCGAAGACTAAAGTGGACCCACTGCATCAGGGAAGAAGAAACAGGTAAAAAAGATGCCTTGGTGAGCCTTAAACCTTAAACCAAGCCAAAACTCAAACCTCTAGATAACCTGAACCCATTAGGTATACTTTTAGTCATCCTAGATTGGCTTTAGGTTTTCCAAAAGATCAACCAAAGAATAGTCATAGATGTTGTATGAGCTGTTGAAAAACAAGTCAAACCAAACAGCACAACTAATGTATCTGTCGACCGATTGTCAAAGGCCCCAAATGGTACAATAACAAACTGTATAAAACAATTGATCCAGGCTAATTCGACCGGTCGTATGGTCTGTCCGACCAGTCTATAGATGGAAAAAATTGGATAGCAACATATCATATGTCCAGGCCCTAAATCGACCGGTTGTGCCTCAATATTCTACTGGTCGGAGACCCCCTGCGACCGGTCATGACCGGTCGGCAAAGAGCCATTGGCAGTCGTTTTATAGTCGTTGGTGCTTTCTTTATATAAAGGATGGGCTCTTTTTTGGGGTAAGGAAAATTTTTAGTGCATTAGAAGTCACCCTCATTGCCCATATCATTAGGCTCTAATCGTAAGTATTTAAAGTCATCTTCTTTGTGCTTAATCATAAGATGGAGTATTCAAAGCTCATATGAAGATGGACTTGCTCTCTCTTGATATTTAGATGTTTTAGGCACCTCGACTGTTTACGTCGATATTTGTAACAGGATCCTTCAGAAGGTCCACCTTCCTTCCAAGCGAATTTTCTCCTTGGACCTGAAAGGGGACAGAAAAAATAACTAAGGGTGGACCGGCGTTCGGCCGTTGACCCTCCGATGCCTAAGTTAGATAGGGTAAGGAAGGAGGACCAATAAACGACGGAGATTAGGGATTGAGTATTGTGTACCTCTTATTGATAAAAACATCCATTTATATAGACTCGAATGTCCCACTCTGTTACGTTATACACCGAGATCATCTACTGATTTCATGGGATAGGATGTTTATCCTACTTATCCTCAGAACAATTTAATCCAATTAGTCACCCGGTCAACTACGTTCCTTGATAACGATTCCTTGAGACTCGGAGCCATAAACGAAGATAAGCCCAAAACCGGCCTATACAGGCTGCTGGTACTAAAGGATGAAGGACGTCATCGCTGATCATCAATAAAAGCTGTTCGCACGACTGAAGATGCTCGCGAGACCAGGTGCTCGCATATTGAGATGTAACTCCTTTTAACGACTTGCGAGAAGGACTGCTTGCGGGTCGAGAAGGAAATTTTCTGCCTCGTAATATCCGACTATCGACCATAAGAGCTCGAAGCCTCGATAACTATGTTCCGTATTTATCCAATCTGCGAGCCTCGAGCAGATGATCTCGAGAGTCGAATAAATGTGTTCGCAGAATCAGGACATCGTGAGAATATCGAGCCGCGAATAGCTGATCTCCGCTATTTTGACTATAACATCGACCATAGTTAGATTCTTCATCTAAACCTCCCTAAAGATCCTTTTAGGTGGAATTCTTCTAGGCAACCAACTTCTACCAGTTGTAGAGAATTCACACTATCTCCTATCACCTTGGGCATCTCAAGAGCATTACATGCGAGGTGATTGATCGGTGGAGTTGAAACATTGGTAACGCAACATCAACATGATCGGGGAGTTGATTGAAGCACGGGAGAGCAGAGATCAAGCAACCCATCAAGGCATTGTATAAGGAGTTCAATCGACAAGTAAGTTGTCACTTTAGGAGTCTAAGCACTCATTCATTTTTAGAGGATTGAATGTGAATTTAATGTTGATGATTATCATACTTACAACTACGTAGGGTCGTTAGGCGATCATTGGCACGTTAGTCGGGCCTAAACAAGTCTCCAATAGGATTTACCAACATGGTTGCATACGTGTAGGTTAGGAGGAACCTGTAAACTCCTAGGTTGAGAGATGAACCTTGAAAATCTTCGTTCAGGTTGAGAGTTAGCTCATGCCCAAAATTCCGTTCAGGTTTAGAGGTGAACCTGTGCCAAAACCTCCATGTAAAGGTTAAGAGGTTAACCTGATTTAAAACCTCCGTTATAGTGAAATCCGGTGTGCTCAAGGGATAAGTACGTGAGCCGGGAGTGAAGTAAACAAGTAGTCGAACCACTATACATGCCTATGTTTGAGATTGTCATTTAAGCCATTTCTATTTATGCATTGTCTTTAATTGTTAATTACATAAATGCTTGAATGAAATATATGCTAAACATTGATAGGTAGATTCTCACACATATCTTATAGTTTCACTTATAGACTAGGTGCTTGTTTAGTATATCATTTGTAGTCTAGAGATGCATATGGATTAGTTGCTTGATTATCATATCTTTATAATCCATATGCTTAGGTTAGGTTGTTTAATTGTTTATCTTTGCTAGCTTTTATTATTGAACCTACTTAAGCTTAGAAGCTAAGTGTTCTTGTTTAATTAGTTTAATTATGCAAGAGATTTTTAAAAAATGAATTTTAAAACAGTCCTAATCATTTCCCATTCTAGGACTAAGTCATAGTTCTACAAGCTCTGTCAAGCTTCCGCGTATATGTGTAGGGAGTCGTATTAGACTACCGACACAATTTCATATATTATATATGAATAAGGTTGAAATATAATTTTCTAATTAAAATAAATATATTTTTTTATGTACATGTATATATAAATAGCTGGATAGTGTTTTTCCTTCTCAAACCCTTCATTTTCAAGTAATCTACATATAAATCAAACTTGTCCCCACTAAAAATTTTGCCAAGTGCTCAATTTTATTGAGTGGGGAGCACCAATCTTTATTTTGTAAATCGCCATGAATATTTTTATTGAAAAAGTATATTTTATTGAAAAACATATTTAATAAAGTTTTTATTAGGTATTTTCTAAAATGTATGAAGTTTTAAATTTTAATTAATTATACAAGTTTTTTTTCTTTAAGATACATAGTTTAAAATGAAGTTTTGCTAACTATGGTAAAGACATTGGGTCTAGCACGTTGTTTGTTAAACACCTTAAAATATGAAAAAGTAGTCTACCAACAAGGTGCATGGGTACCATAGTTTAAAAATCTGAAAACTCAACTTCACATGAGGCTAAGCCAGCTTGATTCAAACACTTAGATTGAGTCTTCACATCTCTCAATTTTCTATTCAACAATAAATTAAAATAAGTAGAATATTTTGCTTGTTTGAGAGCTTATATTTGGAATGAATGGAATCCAAATCACAATTCAAGGTGATTCCAAATTCTTAGTTGTGTTTGGCAGCTTGTAATCGAAATGCACTAAAATTCAAAAATAGAAACACATTGAAATTCTATAGTATTTATACAAGAATTTGACTTTAAATTCTTGTGCTGCGAGCTCGGGTCATAGATACCCCTAGTGAGTTCGTGACAATGGCGTCCAATCAGTGAAAAGAGATGCTATTCCCCAGGGAATGACCTTATGAACGGTATGGATGGCATATAAACATCACGGTGGACACCAAGGAGGTTTCAACTGTAGGCATTTCCCTACCCACTTTTTCTTCTTGTGCAGCCCGCCTGAGTTTTGGATCTGCCTCATTTTTGGGCCCATGTCCTAACATGATCTGGAAAAACGGATGGATGTGGTGGATTTCTCACAAACATCATGGTGGACTCCACATAGCTTTTCACAGGCAATGCACGTCCCATTGAAATCATCTGCAGAGATAGCTGCTTTGATGAGCCACTGCATCGATTGAAAGCTGCAGTGTTATAACACTGCCCCATCTGCTCAAGAGCCTCACCTATTAAAAGTGGACCGTTTTGCTTTGTTTGAATGGATTATTTCCTTCTCAATCCCCAGTCAGGTTGGCTCAATGCACTCGTTCTAGTGCACACTACAATGATGTCCAGGCAGTGTCTATTAGAGTCAGTTGCTTCTGAGTCCTGATAATGCCATCACCATGCAGTTTTCACATAAGATGAGATTGATATATTGAAGAGAAGCTCCTCGTATAAGAAAGCCTCATGGATGGTCTCCAAATATGTATCTCATACCAGAAACTAATGCACTGGCAGAACTGTCAGGACCTCAATGGGAACATGGATCATCACGTGTCTGATGGACCTGACCTGACTTGAACCCGACCTGACCCAGTTAAAAATCAGTCTAGTCGAGCCCAAGTTGGCTCCAGATGGTTTTGGTAGTTAGCTAGTTAGCTAGCATGTGTGCGTGCATAGGTACATGGGGCGTGTGTTACTCTAGCAAGAGAAATGAAATTTCCTGAGCCAAACACATACAAGAGAGCCCATTTATACACCATGCACACGGAGTGACATGGGCATGCAATCTAATACTTCTATCGGTGGGCCCAACCACACAAATGCTCTTATCTGTCCTGAACCCAACTTGAAACCAAGATCCAAAGACACAAAATCCCCTTTGGATATGGGTCTAGATCTTCAAGAACTAGACACGGATGCGAAAGGACTGGACCTGGCACGAAGCAAACCCAGTTCTCCTGGGTACTGGTACAATAGACCGATGCCAAACCCAACCAGTTGACAGCCCCATGCACCAGTGCCATCAAAACACAACTAAGCAAGCTCATGCTCAGGCAAAAGCCACAATACTCATATTTTTAGAAAGAAAGAAAGAAAAAACAAAAATGATAAATTACAAGCTATTGTAAAAGCAATGGCAGCACTAGAAACCATCATGATGGTCCTGATGATGCATTTAAACAACAAGGAATAGATATAAACAACACTACAAACCATTTGCTGATTTCTCTACAACGAATCCAAAAATCACAATACAGATTGAAAGACAGGGTACCTAAGTATGACATAAACCCTAATAGGGTAATATTACAAAGATAGACAGTACTAATAATACCTTAAGACTTTCGGCAAATGAAAGAATAGTGGCCATAATATATCTAAAGAAACAGCTGAATGGACTTGAAGAGTACCCACCAGTTTATTCTTTGCCAGGTTCTATGAGGAAGGCTGCCTAAGAAAGAAGAAATGGGACAGATGACTCAAGCATTTGTTCGAGCGAAGCCAAGCATGCATCAGTGACCAGCATCACGACTGTAGTACTGATCCAAGGTCTTTGCAGGAATGCGGTGGAGGAGCTCCCGGGGGAAGATACGCAGCAGTGTCCATGCGAGATCGAGTGATTGGAAGATGTTGCGGGTGTCATATGCCCCTTGAGCAACGAACTTCCTTTCAAACTTGTCTAGGAACTCAAGGTAGAGCTGGATTCAAAGACATTAGTAGCATGGTTAATACAGCTCAAGTTCTGCATGGATATGAGAGAGAGAGAGAGAGAGAGAGAGAGAGAGAACCAGATCCTCAGAAGAGAGCGCCTCTTCTCCCACCACAGCTTTCATTGCCTGAACATCCTTCCCAATTGCATAATTGGCATATAGCTGATCATATAAAAATTAATTGAGATCAATTACCAGCCAAAAATCAGGTATAAATGGGTTCTTTACCACAAACTACCGTACCTGGTTGGACACATCAGAATGATCACGGCGAGTCATCCCCTCACCAATAGCACTCTGCAGGGAAAAAAAAAAACAAAGAAGCAATGAGAACATGTACTGAGGATGTATCTTGGAAGTTTATAAAACAGAGTATATAATCTTTCCAATCCTATATCTATCATCCATTTACCTTCATCAACCGTGAAAGAGACGGAAGGACATTGATTGGTGGGTATATCTGTCGAAGAGATTATAGAGGACGGTGTTTAGTTTCTAGAATCAGTAATAATCATGTACTAAAATAACTTAGCATAAATCCCCAAACATGATATGCAATACTCTGAAGCGGACCATAACATTGCAAGAGTGCAAGATAGAATTTGTGGTCCATTCATAAATTAAAAAATATCTGAATAATAATGCCAATTATTGTATTCTAATAAGGCTTACGATCATGTCGACTTGGAATTTTTGGTGGCAGCACTAAATAGAGAGGTTGGGTCCAATCTCGTGTTCAATCTCCATCTTTTTATATATTGATCAACAGGTGGCTTCTTTAAAGCTTTTTGCGGCATCAGATATGGGGATCCTTTATCCTCATACTTATTTGTCGTGGTCGGGGAGGTGTTTGGTAGGATGCTTCACGGAGCCAAGAAAAATGGTTTCATTTCCAGATTGAAAGTAGCGGATGCTGGGGGTGCAAGTTACTCATCTTCAATATGCGGATGATGCGATTCTTTTTTGCGATGCAAACATAGCCTCGATAGAGAACCTTCGGAAACTTGTTGTATGCTTTGAAGTAGTTTCGGGCCTAAATGCTCATGTTTCTAACAGTGAAATGTTGGGGATTCGAGTAGATTGTGAAGAATTATTGCAGTTGGAAAATGTTTTCAGATGCAAAAGAGAAGCTTTCCCTTCCACTTATCTTGGGTTGCCGCTTTGTATAGGAAAGCCGGTGAAGCATTTATAGGATGAAGTCATCAAAAGAGTTGAAAGGAACCTATCAAGTTGGAAGCATCAATATCACTTATTGGGAGGTTGCTTAGTTCTTATTAAGGCAGCTTTTTCCAACAAGCCGGTTTACTTTTTATCATATTCAAATGCCCTAAATCGGTTATGGAAAGGCTAGATAAGTTGAGAAGAGACTTCTTATGGAAAGGGGTTGAGGAAAAAAGAAAGTTCAATTTTCTTAGTAGAGAAGACTTCTGCAAGCCGTTTAATGAGGGAGGAGCCGGATTGACAAAATTTTGAGTCTTATGAATGTTGCTCTTCTTGGAAAATAGGCATTGGAGTTCAGGTCTAAATTGGGCAAATTATGATGGGAATCCTTGTTTCCAAATATCGCACTCAGATCGGCAATTTGAGTATAAAGTCTTCATCTCCATCGTGCCCTTAACGTTTGGAAGGCAATTATATCAACCGAGCAATTTTTTTCATGGAGGAATTTCTCTCTCGGAAAGGGGAATCGTAGTTCGCTTTTCAATGGACGTGTGGTGTGGAGAGCGGCCATTACATGAGCTTTTCCTGAGAATGGCCAGTCTTGCCACTGACCAGTTCATTCTTGTGGATCATTGTTACTCTATATGTGCCGGGGTCAATGATTTTTCTGTTCCATGTCAAAGGAATTTACTGGATGAGGAAGTTGAGTTATTAGCCTGCTTGATCATTTGAAACTTTTCATGCCTTTGCCACCAAGAAGAAGATGCGATGGTCCGGAGAGACCATAGCTTGGGCGTTTTCGCAGTGCACTCGTGTTACAGTTTGATTTCTAAGCTGGCTATCTCGCCATTGTTTCCGTTCCATCAGTGGTCTAATGGAGCTCTTCCCAGGGTCACGGCTTCTTCTTTTTTTTTTCTTTTTTTTTGAAGGATGAACTTTATTAAAAAAAAAGGCAAAAGACAAAACCAAACAGAAAACAAAGAAAAGGAAAACCATAAAAAAGCAAACCAAAACTAAAGATACAACAAAGAAGCCTCAAAGGCTGTTTTCCCAATCCTTTAACAACATAGAAATGGATGCGCAGGCTGTGCTGAGAGAGATTCTTGAATCTCTGAAACAACGGTTGTTTCTCTCCTTCCAGATTATCCACATAACAGCCAGCAGGGCCTGCTTCCATCTCTTAGAGTCCCTCCCCTTCAGGCAGCTCCCAAGCTGGGATCTCATCATGGAGCTAATCGACCCAGGCATGACCCACATAATCTTGAACATCGAGCAGATATAGTCCCAGATACCCCGGGCAAAATGACAATGCAGAAAGATGTGGTCCTGATGCAGGACAACTAACCACTTGCTCTAAAAGCTCGAACTGTTAGAGTGTGGCGAATCAATCCCTTTATCTCATAGCCCAGGTTGAGAGGGCCCCGAATCCACGAGTTCACCTCAGGGCCCCGAATCCACAGGTCACCCTAGGCCCTCAGTCGAATCCTCCTACGTGGGCCCCGAATCCACGGTCCCCCTGAGTCCACAGCCGACCCCACCCTGAGTGTGCTCCTAAGTCCACAGGTGCACACTCTAAAGGGTGCACCACTGATGTCCGCATCAGGTCCACTGACTTTGCTGCTTAGACGCAGATGTAACAAGCGCTAGGAAGAACGAAACCTTTCTTGCAGAGATTATCCAGGGTGAGAATTTTGTTTCTACCCGCCAGCCACCCGAACATTACCACCTTTAAGGGAAGCTTGAACGCTCCATAACGGGGTGAGGAAATCAAGCTCTGGCCTTGCTTCAGTCGGGCGAAGGACCTTGATAAGAGACCGTACTGAGAAACGCCCAGACTTGTCAGCACTCCACCAAGGAGTATCCTTCTGATCAGTATCCTTCTGATATGAGAAACACCCAGGGGTCACAGCTTTTGTTTGGTCAGTGGGGAGGAAGAGGGTGCTAACCATCGAAAACCACCAAAAGAGATCCCTTATCATTCTCAACATTTGCTTGATGTGCATGGGGAACAGAGTCGATTGACCATCTCTTCATTCGTTGTCATTTCGCTTCGTAAAGTTTGGGATCATTTCCTTCTCCTTTTCCATATCTCTTGGGTGATGCCTGAAGTCAGTTGACCATCTTTTGCGGGCTTCACATGAAGGAGTAGCAGGTAAATCTCAGAAAGTGGTTTGGAGGCTTGTTGTGATGGGTATCTTTTGGTTCATCTGGAAGGATCAGAACAGTCTGTGTCTTCAGAACAAGAGATCTTCAGTTGAAAGGGTCATTTGTTCAATGAAATGTGCTGTTTCAGAATGGGCCCCTTATGTTTGGGCAGCTAATTCTGCTAATCTTTCTTCTCTGTTGTTGCCGTAGTGTTGATTAGTATTCTTTCCCTGCCTTTTGGCAGGCTTCTTAATAAATTTTCAGTTCTCTCTAAAAAAAAAATTACTGTATTCTAATATTCCACATCAAACAGTTGTTTAAATTATTTAATGGAAATTCTGTAGTAATTAACGATATAAAGAATCAAGAACATCAAACCATGGAAAGGAATCAGTCTTAACACTGTTGCCTTCAATTCAATATCATAACATGTTGCCTTCAATTCAATATCATCTCCATTCAATACATACAGCAAAATGACTTGAACCACTGAAATCATGAAATCCAGCGCCATTCATTCTATTGAGTAGGTTAGACAATTCGTCTAAATGTTTTGTCAAATGGAATGGAGCTGAATATGATTCTCATTGGCGATAAAAGCAATCATAGGATTTGACACAATGCTAACAATATGAAGCCATTTACAATATAATATTGAAAGATGATCCTTCCAAAAAGAAAAAGATAAAAAGAGCAAAAGAAAAAGAAAATACATGAGAGATTATAATT
Source organism: Liriodendron chinense (assembly GCA_003013855.2). Classification (NCBI taxonomy): domain Eukaryota; kingdom Viridiplantae; phylum Streptophyta; class Magnoliopsida; order Magnoliales; family Magnoliaceae; genus Liriodendron; species Liriodendron chinense. The sequence goes on along the minus strand of PVNU02003892.1, from coordinate 606,048 downwards.
TCAATTGTACCTGTCGATTGTGGAGCTGCCTGTCAATATATATTTGCCCCTCAGTGATGTAACCCGTAAGATCAGGGAGTAGGATGCGTGATATCTGACGCATACAATCAAATCAGGCACATGCATTGTTCAACCAATAAAAGACAGCATTTTCTGTTCCACACAGCAATCATATGGGTTGAGCTTGCCTTTTGGTAAACCTAAGCCTTAATCCAGTTAGCCCCATCACACAGGATGGGCCCTGCAATCTGCAACCAGTGGTCCACATTTACAGGGAATGGATCATCCAGTTAAGATCATCCCATGGCTGAGAATTTTGCAGTGTTTCCCATCAACATAGTGCACACCATATGAACAATTTAGATCACCAAAAAGGCAACCTCCAAGAGTATGATTTATTAGACAACAAATGCTCGATAAAAAATTATGTATTCCTCGTTACATAATCATGCATAAAAAATTTGCAAGCTATAATCACCATCATTAGGCATGGTTAAAATGGGAATCTGTGTGATGGACCCCTTTCGCCCTTCAATACGTCCAGCACGCTCATAGATTGTTGCCAGGTCAGTATACATATAACCAGGATACCCACGTCTACCAGGCACCTCCTCTCGGGCAGCAGATACCTGCAGCCAAAATGGATATTTTGCATCACACAAGTTGCAAGTTGCAACCGCTTCAATGTTCAGGTACTTGGAGAAACTAATAGGCATAGTGAACTCTGACAGGCCCTACTAAGGTTGAGAGTCAAGTTTCAAATCTTAAGCCGTTTTCAGACAAGAACCATTTGCAAACTGTCGTACATTTCTATGCAATAGAAAATCTATTAAAACAAGGTCATTTACTTTTGTTTGAAAGATGCTGTAGCTTCAACAGCACTTTTATCAATCACAACGTAAGGATGCCCAACTATGAACATGGGCTTCCAAGAAACCTGGATAGGGAAGGATGAGCGATTTCATTTAAACAAGTGAGAAGGCAAGGAACATCAAGGAAGAGGGAAGGAATTCCCAACACATTTACTGGCAAGAAGCACCCTCTCTCTAGCCTGGGATCTAGTCATGAAATTTCCTTTTCTACAATGGCAAAGGAAATGTGCATGTATTATAATGATCAGACCACATATGACAAGTTCATAATATGACTATTTATGCCACTTACGTGCACCTCTGTCTTTGTATGGACAACCAACATGGATACAACTTTATCAGAACATGATTAGTAAGGGGTCCAAGGGGCATATCCAGATGACTAATGTGACCTAAGATGGTTGTGGACTCTGGATAACAAAGCTGAGAAGTCCCATAACCAAACAACAGCATGAAGAATGTGGTCTTCAAAAACTATCAAATATAGCCATCATGATATCTTGATGCAGTTGCCGGAGATGCTAGAAGAGATGTACATTCCAAGATCCTTCTGATTGCAGAAACAACAATTGTTTCTCTCTAACCAAATTGCCTAAATTATAGCAAGCAGGGCCAATCTCCATCTTTTCTGACCTGTCCAACCCCATCCTCCAACGTGCCACGACCTAAAAAGACCATCAATCGAAGCTAGCATCACCCAGGAGACACTCGAAGCCCTAGGAATTCCAGACCAAACTACCCCTGAGAAAGAGAAGTGGATGAAGACACATTGGGCAGAAGGCATCAATCTTTTATGCAGGTTGTCACTGGTGAGGATCTTTCTTTTCCTCCCAGCAAGCCAGGCAAAGGCTGAGATTTTAGGAGGAGCCAAGAACGACCAGACATACGTAGTATGATGGCTATCTATCCCTTGATCTACTCGAGAAAGGCGCAAGGATAAAGAACGAACCGAACACTTGTCAAACCTTCCAAAGCGCCAGACCAAGGAGTCTTCAGCTCCAAGAGCGACTCAGATCCCCTACAAACGAGATAGGAGGCAGAGCAAGTCATTGAATTCATTATTATTTAAGCCCCTCCTGCATGGGGGAACCCAAACACCACCAGATGCCAGAAAAGAGAAACAATACACAACAGAAATATCAGCCATTGGACAGAGATTAGCCAAAGCTGGGAAAGAAGATCTGAAAGATGAATCCCTGCACCGAATATCATCACAAAATCTGACCTTGGAAGCATCCCCCACAACAAATTAAAAACACTCGAGCACCTTGAGGGCTACCAGCGCTACAGCCTTCTAGAGGAAAGAAGCACAGTAAAGGGAGGATTCTCTGATCCACTAGCCTATGGGGGGAAGAACCATACTTTGCCTCAATAACATTCCTCCATAAACTAGAGGCCTCAACACCAAACAGCCAAACCCACTTGCCCAACAAGGCAGAATTGACTATCTCCAAACTCCTAATCAGTGTTGTCATGTGCGGTCACATATGTGAATATGCGATCGCATATGCGCATATATGTTGTCAAATCGCATATGCGACCATGGCATATTTTTTTATGCGAAAATATGCGATCCAGCATATTTTTTTTATGCGAAAATATGCGATCGCATATTGGCCAACGGTCAGAAATCTGACCATTTTCTGACCGTTGGCACATAATTTTTTATTTATTTTTTTTTTGTAAAAAAACCACTTTTTCTTTATAAATAGGGCTCCAAACTCACCCATTTCACTCATTCTTATCCCAAACTCTCAAGTCTCCCAAATTCTCTTACTCTCAAGTCTCTTATTCTCTTACAACTTACAGGTTACAAGTTCCAACTTCCAAGTGGTCTTCACTCTTCAATCTCTCTCTCATACATTCAAGGAATCAAATTCAAGAATCAAGTTCAATCAATCTTTCTAATCTTGCTCTCTTACATTTATACACTATTAGTCTATTACACATACATGTATATTTTAGATTTTGTTCCCATCTTTTTCTTACATTTTGTTTCAAGTGTGTAGGCCACAATCTATAACAATTACAAGGTCAAGCCTACCTACCTACCAAGTCTAAGATTCCAAGAGTCAAGATGCTCAAGTCAAGACTCAAGAGAAGACTTAAGATTCAAGAATCAAGATTGAAGAAGAAGAGTAAAGTCTCAACTCTCAAGTCTCTTAACTCTCAAGTGACAACTCTCAACTCTCAACTTCAAGTGTTCAACTACAAGTCTCAACTCTCAAGTCCCTCTCTCTCTTTTTTCTTCTTTCTTTTGTTTTGTTCTCTTTTCTCCTACAAGTGTAAGTAGTGTAGTGTAACCTCTCTTTCCCTCTTTCCGTCTTTATCTCTCTACTCTCTAGTCTCTAGTCTCTACATTCTCTCTCTTTCTAAATTCTATTTTTCTCTCACTTTCTTATCTTCTACAAGAGTACTAGTCTAGACTATGTAAGTGTGTAGTGTAGTGGTGTGTGCGTGCGCGCCTAGTGGAAGCATCAAGTGTGTAAGTGTAGCGCTCTCTCTCTCTCTCTCTCTCTCTCTCTCTCTCTCTCTCGTTTTACTTTAGTTTTTAGTTTTTATTTTCAAATTACAAGTTACATACTTAGTTACTTTTATATTACATAATTATATTTTCTTCTCAATCTTCCTCTTTGAAACCCAAGTCGAATGAACCAAGTTGGAAGTATGGGCACTATCTTAGTGCTATGGAGAAAACTCACATAGTATGTGAGTTATGTGGGTATGTGAGTTCCAGTGGTATTGCTTGGTACAAGCAACACGTAGCACATACACCGAGATCAAATGCGAGAACATGCGACAAAATTACTCCAGAAATCCGAAGGGAGACTATGGAGTAAATGGATAAAAATCGAGAAAAAGACGCGATAGTGCCCTGCATCAAGAGGAATATATGGAACAAGATGCATATGAAGAAATAAACGTAGATGAAGCTAGCCCTACCCCTCCTACGTCTACAGGCCGGTCTAGACCACCACTGGCCACGAAAAGAGTTCATGGGCATGGACCCATGGATAGATGGTGAAGACCACACCCTGAGGATGTGGTAGACCAAAGAGGTAGGGGCAAAGGGCCAGCTCAAACAACTTTAGAAAGCCGGTATAAACAAAAAGATAGGAAAACCATTATTCAGTATATTGCTAAGTGATTTTACCAAACCGGCGTTGCTTTCAATGTGGTAAAATCAAGAAGTTTCAAAGTTATGGTTGAGGCAATGGGTCAATTTGGACCTAGGCTTAAACCTTCTTCATATCATGAAATGAGGGAGACGTGCCTCAAAAACAAAGTTGAGCATACACGATCATTTATATTTGAATATAGGGAATCGTGGAAAATGTATGGGTGTTCACTCATGGCTGATGGATGGACCGATAGATCCGGTAGGTCTCTCATTAACTTTCTAATGAATTGTCCAACTGGGACAATGTTCTTGAAGTCTGTGGGTGCATCAGGCCATTCTCATACCGCAAACCACTTATTTGAATTACTAGATAGTGTAGTTGAGGAAATAGGTGAGGAATACGTTGTTCGGGTAATTACAGACAATGCAGCCTCATATGTAGCCAGCCGGTCGTCTACTTATGAAAAAGAGGCGCCGTTTACTTTGGACCCCTTGTGCGGCCCATTGTATTGATCTCATGTTAGAAGATATAGGTAAGTTATTTTTACAAGTGATTGCAAGGGCAAGAAGAATCACAGCATTTATGTACAAATACGCCCTTCTTCTCAGTCGAATGAGAAAATACATTGGGGGCAACTTGCTACGTCCAACAGTCCACCCGTTTCACTACAGCCTTCTTAACACTACAAAGATTAAATGTAAAAAAATTGAAACTTAGAAGTTTTGTAGTGTCGGCCGATTTTACAAGTGGGCCTTGGTCAAAGAAGACTGAAGGGAAACAAGTTCAACAAACAATCATTTCATAAAATTTTTGGACACAAGTGATAAAGCCGCTAAAAGCATCTGAGCCATTAGTCACTGTGTTGCGACTGGTGGACGGGGATGAGAAGCCGGCAATGGGTTATATTTATGATGTGACAGGAATCGACGAAAGTTAAGATTATGAACCATTTCAATTATAGAGAACGTGATTACAGTCACATTCTAAATATTATAGATAAAAGATGGGGCAGCCAAATGCCATCTCCATTATATTTGGCTGTCTACATCCTTAACACGGCCTGTTTATTCTCTTCTCCCAATCCAGTTGCAACACTTGAAGTACATATGGCTGGATTTATTGATGTGTTGGAAAGAATTGTTCCAGATAGAGAAAAACAGGATAGGATCTCAGCTTTACTGGACTTTTATATAAAGAGTGATGGTATATTCTCAAGGGAGATCGTCATCAGGCATCAGACAATGAAAATGCCCAGGAAGTAATATGAAAAAGTTTTTTACAAATAGTTTTTTACAATCTAGTAATCTATAAAGTAAAGTCTAACTTACTTAAACTGTTTTTCTCAGCCGATTGATGGGCTTCCTATGGAGTTGACCCGAACAGGAAGAATCCAGCTTTAAAGAAGCTGGCCATGAGGATTCTTGGACTTACATGTTCTGCCAACGGTTGCGAGCACAACTGGAGTGCGTTCGAGGTGGTAAGTTTGGAAAAAATGAAAATGTTAATGTGTTGATGTTTAATGTTGGTAACTTAGTATGTTATAGACTTACAGTTTGTGATAATTGTAAAGCTAATGTCGAATACACTTTCTTTTATGCAGATTCACACCAAGAAAAGAAATCGCCTTGAGGAAAAAAAGCTTAACGACTTGGTCTTTGTCCAATATAATAAAAAATTGCGAGAACGATTCCAGACTAGGAAAAAAAAGCCTGATTTTTATGACCCTATCTGCTTGGATGAATTGGATGCAGAAAACGAGTGGCTCGTAGAGACGGAGGAGCTAGTCTTTGTTGGCGACAACTTGACAATGGGCGCAAGTTGAAGATGCCGCATACGGATCGACGCCTGGAGAAACTACTGCTCGAAGACGAAGGAGAGGGGAGGCGAGTAGTAGCAGTCAGCCCGTGGTAAAAGAAATTGAGAAGATAAAAGAACGAGGAAATGATGATCAAGTTAAAGAACCACCGTTGGATCAATTACTTCACGATCATGCATAATACTACTTCTTTGTCTTCTTCTTCTCCACATACACCTTCTTCCTCTACTGCTACTACTGCTACTACTAACACTACCACCACCACTAGTTAACGGTGTTACCGTTTATCTAGTTACAGAAATCAGAAAATGAGAAATGTGATTAGTTTACTATTAGTCTATTTAGTCTTTTGTTAGTTTTACTTTTATTTAGTCGCGCGAAGAGCATTACGCTAGGTTTTAGATTGGGCTACCGCCAGGAAGGATTTGGATGTCTTCGTCCTCTTGGCCCTGTAGTTCCTTTTCCTTTGTGCTACTTGTTTTTGTTTTCTTTGTATTCTTTGCCGCTCTGGGCGGTGTTTTAATAAAATCGTCACCTTTCAAAAAAAGAAAAAAGTTTTACTTTTATCTAGACTTTGTAACTTGTAAAATGCAAGTCATAAATTATATTTCCATTTTCTACAATCAATAATAAATAAATAGTTTCTTCATTTTGTCTTAGTTTTTTGTTACTTGATTTCTTTCTTAGTTCTTACTCTTAGTTGTTAGTTGTTACTTGTTACTAGTACTTAGTACTTACTTAGTAATAGACTAGTAGAGTAGTATGATTACTTATTAACTTATAAACTTATAAGTTACAATTAAACATGTGATGTATAATTACTTATTAAATTATTATTTATTAACTTAGTAGTTAGGAAAGGTCCCACTATTTTCTTATATTTTTTTTTCCTATTTTTATGATTTTTTTTTATTTTGAAAAAAAAAAATATTTATATGCGGTCGCATATGCGATCGATTTGACAACATTGCTCCTAATCCCAACTTCCCCGTCGTCGTAGGGACAACAAACCTCTTGCCAATTAAGAAGATGAAATTTCCTTTAGATGCACCTCCCTATCAAAGGAAATCTCTTCTCAGCTTATCAATGCGCTCAACAACTGCCTTAGGGCACCTCCCTGCCAAGGAAATCTCTTCTCAACTTATCAAAGGAAATCTCTTCTCAACTTATCAATGTGCTCAATGACTGCCAAACAACATGAAATACAGGGGGAGATTGGAGAGAGATGATTTAATCAAGGTTAGTCTAGCCCTAAGGAGAGCAGCTTACTCTTCCAGGGGCCCAGCTTTCTCTCCACCAACTTATCTGAAAGGCGGGACGCCGATGACACAAAGGGAGGGCGAGATAGAAGGAAGGGAAAGAACCTCCTCGACACCTGAAAATCTTAGCAAGATGAGCAACCTCTTCCTCAGGAACACTAATACCCAAAAATTGACTTTTAGATAAATTAATAGTCAAACTCGAAACCACCTCAAACCATCTGATCGAGGTCCTCAGATTGGAAATCAATGATTTATTAGCCTAAAAAAACAGGATGGTGTCATTTGCAAACTGAAGATGACTAATCGGTTGGAAAATTTTGAAATAAGAAGCCCTTAACGGTCCCACCGATTGCCCTCTAGATGGCATTTGACCGAGGGCTTTAGCTACAATCACAAAGAGGAAGGGAGATAGAGGGTTCCCCCGCCTAAGTCCCCCAAGAAGCTTTGAAGAACCCAAAATGGGACCCATTAATAAGAACTAAGGTAACCGAGGACACACAACACCAAACCCGATGCCTCCATTTCTCCCCAATACCCATCTACCTAGGCAAATAATTTAGTAAGGGCCAGTTGACATGATCGTATGCTTTTTTGAGGTCCAGTTTGCAAATCACAACCTGGTCACCCATTTTGTGATAAGAATCCAAACACTCATGGGCAATCAAGGCACTATCGGTGATCTGCCTTCTAGAAATAAAAGCACTCAAGAATGGCAAAATGATTTTGGGGAGCACGACCCTGATACAAACTCAAAATCTTAGCAATGATTTTATATGGACTACCAAGAAGACTTGTGGGCCTAAAGTTCCTCAAGCAATCCGCACCTTCCACCTTAGGGATGATAGCCAAAAAAGTGCACCCCAACTCTTTCGGAAGGAAGGTTGAATAAAAAAATTCCTCTGTGAATGCTAGAATATCCAAGTTAACTCTTAAAAGGATTGAAAAAGCCAACAAGAAACCCTCAAGCCCCAAGACTCTGTCCCTTCCTAACTCCCAAACAATCTCCTTAATCTCTTCAAGACGAATGAGCACCTCCATATTGAGGGCCTCCATCATGGAAAGAGATTCAAAATCCAACTTGTATAGAAAAGATCTTTCCCGACCCTCATCTGGAAACAACTCAGAGTAAAATGTCCTTAAACTGTTTGGTCAAAGGAAGACCTTAAAATCTGAATCGGTATCGGACCTTTTGATGTACCAATATCAGCTACCTTAAATGGCTAGCTATCTAGGACCGCCCAGTGGAGCACACGTGATGGCGTACACTGGGAAACGGAACAGGATGGTTGTTGATTATTGGTGAAGGTCAAAGCGGCACCGTACCCTTATGATTGGGGGTCAGGACCCTTGGTCGAGGTTAGGCATCTTTTATTTGTTCCTTTTGCTTTGTTTTTAGAAGTCTAGGTTTCCTATAGTTAGAAAATTAGAAAATGGTTATTGATTTCAACAGGAACTTCCATATTCAACTTTTATTGTCATGGCTTGACTGCTATAAACATACACTCTTCTCACGGAAATTTGAATTGAATCCACAATTATGTTCTTCGTTTCGGTACAAGATAGGGGGCAGCTATTCTTGCCCTGTGCTTGCTTGGATCTATAGTGGCTTCTTGTGCTGCAAGTCTGTGGTGTATGCAACCTCCAAATTTCTGCCATCTAGTTCTTTTTTGGATCTAGCTTTGCATTAGCTTGCCTCCTTTTTTTTCTCTTTGGTTCTTTGGTGTGTTTTTTTCTTCTTTTTTGCTCTCCTCTGTTTCATTCTTTTTGCCTCTTTTATAAATTAAAAAAAATGATGTTATCCACAAACAAATATATCTGGAAATGATATGTCCTACTTGAAAAATAAACTGAAAAAGTTAAATCAGTTTGGTTTCATCCCATGGAGGTCTACCATTGAAGCTATTATCCTACTTAGGACAATTAATAGAGAAACATAGAGAGAGGAGGAAGGATCTCCCCATGATCTTCATTGAATTAGAGAAAGTATATGATAGGGTCGCTTGAGAGTTAATCTGGTAGGTGTTGGAAAAGGAAAGGGTTTCTATAGGATATATTGACATGATTAAGGATGTACATAAGGAGCAGTAACAAATGTAAGTATCACCAATGGAGAGACAAGTGAGTTCCCAATTATTGTAGGCTTGCACCAGGGATTGGCATTGAGACCGAACCTTTTCGCATTGGTTATGGAAGAGTTAACAAGGCAGGAAGAGATCCCATGGTGTATGTTGTTTGCAGATGGCATAGTTTTGATTGGCACGGGTAGGAAGGGCGCATATAGAAAGCTAGATTTATGTAGGGGTGCTTTAGAATCTAAAGGATTTAAAATTAGTCGTATGAAAGCATAGTATACGGGTGCAATTTCAATAATCATAAAAGTGGAAACAAGGAATTTTAGCCGAACCCAATTAATCGAGATAAGGCTTACATCATGAAGATGATGATGATGATGATGATGATGATGAAATGATATGACCTGATCCAATAAGGATAAAGCCAACTTTTTTCTTTGGTTGTCAATGATAAACTTAGCACTCATTTCGCATTCACAATTGTATTGATTAAATGAAATTGCTCAAAAACATTACAGCATCTAAGTTAATAGACAAGTAATTACCTCACGAAGTGCATCTGCATATGAGCTCATATCTGTAAGTATGACTAAGACATGCTTTCCACATTCATAAGCTAAATATTCCGCAGTTGTGAGCGCGATACGAGGAGTGATAATGCGTTCAATTGTAGGGTCATTGGCCTGTATAAAGGGCAAATCAGAACAACAAAATACCAGGAATGGCATGAACAGTTGCCAGATTCATATATTGAAAGATGATGAAGATAAAGATATCTTCGAAGGATAACAATAAAAAAATAAAAACAATGATAATAATAATAACAACGACAATAATAATAGTAGTAGTAGTAGTACTAGTAGTAATAATAATAATAATAATATAAACACCATGATAATGGGTTAAATTAATGTTAATCAAGATACCAGGTTTAGAAAAAGGGTCACTCTCTCCATTGAACCATTTTCTTCAAAATCACGTTTGAAGAACTGAGCTGTCTCCATGTTGACTCCCATAGCTGCAAAGACAATGGCAAAATTGTCCTCCGCTCCATCCTGTCAATTAATCAAAATGGTTAAAAAAATCCATATCACTTGGAAAGATTGAACTCTCACATAATTATTTAGAGAGAGAGAGAGAGAGAGAGAGAGAGAGAGAGAGAGAGAGCTTGAACTTGGAAGGCCAAAACAAGAAATTTCCACGTTGTTTTTCAATTGCCATATCATTGAAAATTAAAAAGAAATTACAATTGTAAATTACTAACAATCAACATTTCGCTAGAGCATTTAAGTCTTGCAAGTTAGAAAAGATCAAGGAAATTGCAACAAGTTTAAACATTTGGCAGCGATTTGGACTCGACCCATATTTCCATCAGGCAACCAGCACACTTACAGAAAGAAAATTTGCAAGTGAACATATGACGTACCCCTTTTTAAGCACCGTAAGTCAGAAGAAACAGTTTTTTTTCTTTTTCTTTTTTTGCCATTTTCATTGGCTTAGGTTAAAATTTTCTATTCCAGTGAATTATTAAGAAAAAGTACACTCCTTTTGTTAATTGTGTAGATTGGATTATGAGACTTAAACCAATTACGGACTATAGAAATTGCCGATGTTCAATTTCTCAGTTGTTCATACTAGGGATTTAGATGCATTGGATTTACCTCCATGAGATTTACAGACTTCTCCAATCGCTTCACTAGACCAGCCTGACGACAAATCTGGGCAGCTATTTCATTATGAGGAAGCCCAGCAGCAGAGAAGAGAGGAATCTTCTGTCCTCGGGCGATGGAGTTCATGACATCAATCGTGGATATCCCCGTCTGAATCATCTCTTCAGGATAGGTTCTCTCGCTAGGGTTGATTGAACTTCCTGAAACAGAACAGCAGAGCTTACTCGTACAGAAAGAATATACATTTCAGGTCTTAAAGAATGGTAATTGATGATTTCAAATCCATCGGCTCCCTTGAAATGACTCACCCGAAATATCCAAGTAAGCCTCAGGCAATATAGGAGGACCATTGTCTATCGGTTTTCCTGATCCATTGAAAATGCGTCCAAGCATATCCATTGATACAGGGGTTTTCAAAACCTGCAAATAGAAATTTGAAAAGGGTAAAAAATGGTACTCGAGAAAAGCTTCTCCCTTTTCCTGATGTAACAAATAAGGCAAGAAGTGTGGATAACAGAGGTTGAACTTAAACAAAAACACCATTGTCTACCACCATGAAATAGAGAAAAATGCATTAATCCAAACTATCACCACCACCACTATCATCATGAAAATTGCCAATTCACTGGCAAAATAGGATTCATAAGCCTATCCTGAATAGCTGGAACAAGGCTAAGATAATGGTGGTATCCTAAATATAAAAAATTAAAAAAAAGGATCGTAGAGATATTATAAGATAATTGGATACTAGTTTGTGTGATATGGAGACTACAAGAAAATCTATGAAATGATACATAGACTACACAAAATCTGGATGGAATACATTTCTTGAGAGATATATAACATCTATTCAAACTTTTTTCTTCTCTGGTAAGAAGCCGCTTTAAAAAAGGGCTCATGTGGCTTCCAGTTAACATTCTGCTGCGGTTAAGAATTGAAGCCTTGCACTGGACCCACTAGTCATTCTTAGACTTTTTGAGTGAAATAAATAACAAGGGCAATTAATTAGCATAAGTGGGTACCTCCCCTGTGAATTGCACAGTTGTAAATTTGTTGTCAATTCCCGAAGTTCCTTCAAAAACCTAGCAAACACAGGGATTATAACAAATTAAACAGGTAAAAGTAATTGCATTCACAGGCAATGATTTAAAACATAAAAAATAAAAATAAAAGTTCATTCCTCACTACATAGAATAACTACAAGATAAAGTAGAGCTTTTGAACTTCAAAAAGGAGCATAGGAAAAAGAACAAATATTTTAAACAATATCTGATGAAAAACAGATGGACGGATTGTCTGAACCATGATTTGAGCACATCCAGGATGTAACTGGTAATTGATGAGGGTACTTTAGTGAGTGAGAAGGTTCCTTTGTTCTTTTTATTTTTGTGGAAGGGAGGCTGATTGATTTTATTGGGCAAAGAATAAGAGTGTAACATTAAAAATAAATTTCCCCATTACAAAATATTAGGGGCCGTTTGGCATCTCTACTAATAAGAGCTTATTTGCTTATTCTAAAAAAATAATCTCTTATTTTGGAAATAGATTGTTTGGTAAAGCTCTAATCTTAGAGCTTATTTTTTTAGAAACTAGCCAAAAAGCTCTTAAAAAAATAGTGATGGGGAGGTCACTTTTTCTTTAAGAGCTTAATTGGCTTAAGCGGGTAACATTTTTGGTAAATTTTTTGACAAGTTTGTCCTTAAACTTTTTAAGTAATTCCCGTCTTACCCTCTTCTCTTCTCTTTACAATATCTCTAAGGTGGACCCACATGATGAGCAACCCATATTGAAGGTGCGGCTCTACATGATGAGTGGTCCACATCAAGGTGGGCCCACACCCACATGATGGATGGTGGACATTGAAGGTGGGACCACATGATAAAAGTTTGAAATCAAAGGTGACCCCCAAATGGAAAGAAAAGGAACAAGCAAAAACAGTCCTCGCGGAAAGAATACAACAGTTGCAACAAAATGGGATGGGTCTTTTTCTTTTTCTGAAAGGCAAAAAAGGGATGGGTCTCACTCCACCCCTTAGACAAGGCAAGAATGTAACACATGCTGGAAGGTTATAATGCATCGTTAATTTAATATTTGAAATAGCAAAAGTTCATTAAAGGAAGTCAATAATATGTGTGATAAAACGAAAGGTTATGAAGGAAGAAAAGAGCAAAGAAGTCATATCAACCTGCACAACAGCTTTCTCACCATCAACTTCCAAGACCTGACCACGTCGAATTGTGCCATCTCCCAATCGTATATTGACAATTTCCTGATACTTTGGACCCTAAAACATTATTCCAGAAATGGTAAGTAATTTTGCAGCAAATACATGGGCAGCTCCCATATCACATGATTATTCCTAAGGAAAATACCATATGGTATAAAACATGGCAAAGCAAAGATCATTTATCGAAAGAGTAAAAATGGAAGCATACTTTAACTTTTTCCAAAATAACCAGCGGTCCTGCAACTCCAGAAACAGTCCTGTACTCTGCAAGAGGATCAGAACAATACGCTTACTGATTTATTTGAACCCAAAAGTTAGTAGAATTTCTTGAAGCACAAGCACGTAATATGGCACATTCAGTGAAAATGTCACAATGAAACTGAAGCCAAACCATCTGCAAACTAAGAGCCGTACTGGTCAGAAATAGTTGGAGCAGGCCTTGGAACAAATCCAGATGTCCAAGACAAAATTTACAATAAATTTAAATGAGAATGACTATTAGTCATGATGTGGAATGGACAGTTTTCTCACTAAAGAGAATTATGAACCAAATTCTACTCATAAATGTTCCCAGTCACTCAGACAAAATGTATCTGCTTGCTTAGTTCAATGGCATTATCCCAAAAATCAATCCAAAAAAATTTGTATTAGAAGTTATTCTTGTGACATACAAGCTTATCAAACCTAACCATTATAGTTACAAATTCAAATGGATCTAGATCAAACTTTATTGAGAAGTAAAATGGGAAGGGCTCCAAAATAGAACAGTGGATGAAGAAGATTGTACAAGCAAGGTTAACAAGAATGTTACTCTCAAAAGAACACCGACAGTCAACTAAGATCAGTGTACAAGAATAACACAGATAGCTGATTTGGTAAGTTCAAGAATGGATCAGCTCACAAACAATGATTATCAGCATGCATCTTTCTTTAACACTGCAATGCCTTTTCTCAAATGGTTATGTCTAAGCATTGATAGCAGTTTCAACATCTGGTTTATGAAGATGAAAACCCTATCAGAACTAATGCAAGATCTAGTGGACCCACTCAAAACAAGGGCACCATGCTCGAATACAAGCTTATCGAAAAGTAGTCGCAGTCTGCTATTCTATGTGCCCGTTGTTATTTGAATTGATTGGGCATATGTCCTTGTTGAACTTATCTTTTTGTGACATTGAACATCTTTTTTCCGGTAGGACCATACACAAGGTGTCAATGCTGAGACACAAGCATCCTATTCATGAAAGCAAAATGCTAGAACCCCTTCTATGCACAATCATTGGCTTGCTTAAGAAGGTTTGCACATACAATTAAAACATATGTGCAAACTCATCGAGATTAATAAGTGCATACACTATCCACACATCTAACAGGAAACCCCAGTAATATAAAATGATAGCTTCCAATAAGAACATACCCATGCCGATTTCAAGAGATCCCTCCTCCATCTCGGAATTATTTTGAGTTATGCCCATCTTCAAAGTATTAACCTAAAATAAATCCCTGACTTAACATGTTAATCAAAACAATTGTAAGAAGAATAAGAAGAACACATTAAGACCATGACATAAGACAATCTAACAATAAACTCCAGTGAGCTGAATAGTTTGTCAAATGACAGTAAAAACTAATCACAAAATTTTAACACTTATCAAATTATCCTATTTCCGACGCAAAGCCCTTCCAAATCAGTGAATATGCATTTCCATCAAAATGAGGGAATAGAGTTCAAAACATTTTCTTTTCCTTTCTATCAAAACCAACTATCACAATTCAAACCTTCAAAAACAGAACAGGAAAAAAAAAAACAAAGAAAAAAGAAAAACAGCTCAAGGTTCCCAACTTTCAACCCATACACTACTAGTTTCAGGGAAAAAAAAAATGTGAGTGCTTCATTATTTGCTCAAAACCATCCCATTTTCTAGTAGAATTTCCATGATAAGTAAAAAAATTTAAATCTGAAGCTTTGGACAAATCAAAACCATCATCATATGTGAATGTTTACCTATGACAACAGCAAAAAATTTCCAAACAAACTCTTTGCCCCAAAAGGCCCTCTTTTACCATAACCTTCTTAAATCAATCATGGATTCATAACCGGTAAGCTTTTGCACCAGAAACAAACCATTCAGGCAAACTGACCAAAAGTCAAGGGCATAAAGAGGCCAAAAGAAGCAGGGCTAGACTGCAATATGTGTTGCCTACCATTTCTAAAATGGTTGCTCATCTGCAATAACCATGGAATAAATGTAAGTCGACCAAGACCATTCAAAACATGGGCCCGATTGTGGATGGAAAGTACCCCAAAAGGCACACTAACCAAACGATCTTAATCATCTGATACTGACAGTTGACTTTGGACCACTAAACATGTTCTCGTTAACTGTCCATTAGATAGCCAACAATTCAATGGTTAGCATCATGCAATAAGTATGATTTTTGAGATAAGCTCCAACGAAGACTCCACGATTTAGACGACCTGGATCGACCAACATGAACACCACATGCATAGTGGATGAGTCACCATCACTTAAGAAATGACGGAGACGCACATACATAGAAACATGCACACACATTCATACATAGATACATGGATGTATACATATACATGCATGCATGTGTGTGTGACACTAGTGTAACTCATGGTAGTGTTGACATCTCCAGGCCCCACCATGATGTGTGCTGGAAATCCAACCATACATCTGTCGTGCCCCCTTCTCTTAGACCAAGAGCACAAAAATCAGCCTGTCCTACAACTCAAGTGTGGTCCACACCACAGGAAACAATTGAGAGGGGATGCCAATTGTAGTTTTCTACATCGGGCCCACCAAGTTGTTGTATATACCATCCAATCCGAATATCCTGTGCACCCACCCCACATGGATCAAGTGCGCCATACATGTGATTTAGATTTAGAGGTTTTATGCATGATTTTACACTATTCTTGATGGTATGGCCCACCTGTTCTGGATTTGGCTGAGGGGTGTCCTATTTTCTAGCACATTTGATTCTTGGTTTTGATGTGTGAAACACATCATGCTACGGGATCATTCTCGTATCTATGTATATTATGTGCATCAGTGTTTGCAGTATCGATAATATCGGCCGATATTATCGGTATCGCTGGCCGCCGATAAATATCGGCCCAGTAATAACATAAAAATTTTCTGATTCCTTGGTATCGCACGATATATCGTGCGATATCGATAATATCGCACTATGTATCGATATCGCACGATATATCGTCAAAATATCGTGATTTTTTCTGTTTACGGCTCCAGATATCGTCGATACCTGGACGATATCGTCCAGGTATCGGTCAGAGACACTGGAATGTTTTTAAACTTTTTTTTTTTTTTTTTTTTGGAGAAAAAACTTGGGGAGGCCTATTTTTTCTCAATTCTCCTATTTTACTATATCGGTCAGACGCACAAGGGTCCCCCATTTTGTAGAAAAAAATGATTTTTTGTTCGATTTTCTTCAAGCTTCTCCTCCCTAAAAAAAAAAAAAAAAAAAAAAAACCGCTCCGACTCGCGTTCTGACTCTACGTAGGGGTCATAGTTTGTTGAGTCCAGTTAGCTATTTTCTATATTTTATTAAGTCCTCATATAGATCTAGGCCATATAGGGTAGCTTGCATTGCGTTGAACTAGGATAGTCAAAACTGCATTTGGAGGATACTCATTCAGTTGCATCATCCATAGGTATATTTCTCAACTCTCTTGCTTGTTTTACTTTGTCAATGTATTGGTTGTATTTACATTAATGTCTTGTTACATTTGTATATCTTATGGAATCAATTTAAACAATAGTTGCATCAGTTCAGTCAGATAGCGCATAGCTTAGGATCCTTTTACAAAGGAACTCCATTATGTGGACTTTTTTTTTTTTACATATTATGATTTAAATGTGTGTATTGAGGTCCATTTTAACAATCCCTGAAGTTTCATTGAAAAATTCAATCAATTTCCCAATGTTTCCTCATGTTTCCCAAAAAGTGCGATAAATTCCGCGATACAACCAATATTTCCCACCGATACGCAATATGTATCTGTATCCCAAGGGTGCGAAACCTAACGAGATACAAATACTGCGAACACTGATGTGCATGACATCCAATTCGTCCATCATGAGTGCCCTCCAATATTGGGCCCAAAGCCCAAAAAAGGCATATCTGAAACTTGGGTGGGCCACACCATAAGGAACAATTGGGATGAGACAACGACTATTAAAACTTTCCCCACTATTTTTTGTGGGGCCCAACAGGCTGGGTATATGCCGTCCAACCAGTGATTTGATGTGGACCACAAAGATGAAGGGACACAAAAATCAGACAACTTCAAAACTCAGATAGGCTAGACCAAGTGAATTTAGAGGTGCAGACACTTCATACCTGTAAAGAGTTTTGCAGGTAGAATTGTTTGCATTCCATCATGTTTATCTGTAAGTGTTAAAGTCTATATAGGTAAACAGTTTTTTGTGTTTGGTTAACTTGTAAAGCTACCACATAGAAAATAGGTATTCACACCATACGGATCTTGTAGCGGTAAATCCTGAAAATCTTCAAATAACATAAAAAGGACTTGATTATTAGGGACCCCTAAGAGAGTATCAGTGAACACACATGATGGACGGATTGGATGTCATGCACCAGTCACAGTGGGCCCCACACACAATTAGAAGGTTTTTAATGGTGGGCATCCCTTCCCAACTGTTCCCTATCGTGTGGCCCACGCGATAAATTAACCGGCCTGTTTTTTGGGGTCCTATGACAGCATGGAGGGACACACGTGATGGATGGATTGGATGTACCGTACACAACACAGTGGGCCCCAAAAACAACGTGTATGCATCAGCCATCGTGCTCTGCTATATATAATGTCTTTGCAGGTGTAATCCCTTATAATATGAAACATGTGTTTTTAGCCAGGAAGAAAGATGGGGTGTTGACCTCTAAAGTGTTTACAATTGTAATCAATTAAACACCAAGGTTTTAAATCTGTGTGTCAGCTATCATGTCGTTCACCAGCGATGCAGGGTTGTATCACCCCTATCAGGCTGTTTCACGCCAATACAGGCCAATAAACAGACATATTGTTCATGGGTAATACCGGTATGTATCGGGCGATACCTACCAGTTTCAGACGATACTTTAAACCTTGCTTTACACCCAAGTTTTCCCATCCAAACACTACTTGTAAGCCTCTTCACTACAACCAAATTGCTCAGAGAATTTTAGTGGTTTTTTTAATTTTCTACAAAGTGGGTTTCATCCACCTAAGAAAATTGCACAAACATAAAAATAGTCACTTCTACAAAAAGCATAAAATTGCAAGGATAAAGGCCAGAAAATAAAATAAAATAAAATAGCATAAAGGTTCGATCTCCATACGTGCCTAATTCGAATCGGACCCGATAATATGCAATCAGACGTCGATTCAAGCGAAACGTCGATTTCTGAATGGAGATTCAACCTAAAACCCCCGAAATTAGGACTGGTTGAAATTTAGTGATTTTTTCGAGGAGATTTGGAGAGACCATTTGATCTTCGAGATTTAAGTTCTAGTTCCAGTAATCGATCGAAAGAACAGAGATTAGTGCCGATCCAAACGATCCTTTTATGTAGAAATGTGACTTTTTTTTTCAGAGAGAAATGCAATGACGGAAGAATTCGATCTGAAATGAAATGAAAAGAGGAAAATAATACCTTTGATCGGACTGTGTGTGAGAGAGAGAGAGAGGAGTGTCGCAGAGAGAAATGCTCGCTCGCCCTCTTAAGCTTTGACACGGATTGCGTAGGCCCACGGGTCGCACGTGCTGATCATGTGAGTGATAAAAAGCACTCGTTGTGTGGACCAAGGTCGAAAAAATAGGTTAATCCGAGGGCAGGCCTGGGCTTAAGATCTAGCTCAGAATTTTGGGTTGGGCCGAGCCCATTGATGGGTCCAATCATTAAATAAGCAATCGTCAAAATAATTTGGCGGTCCAAAGATATTTATTAGCAGTTTCCGCTCTCATTATCAATCAATTTTAATGTTGAAATAGACGAGCCATGACATATGATAGTTCAATGCAAGCAAAGGCCAAGAGCCAACAAAATTAAGAAATTTGCCGGTATTAAATGAACTTATGACCTAAATGATTAACCGTTGTGCGTTTAAATAGTAAACGAAAGCATACCCATTTAAATAAATTGGTCATTCATGGAAAAGCAAATCTTACATTTATAGTAGTGGAATTGGTATGGAGTAACTCAATGAGTAAACTTTGTGGGGCCCATAGTGGATGTATGTGTGTTATCCACGCCATCTATCATTCTTTTTTTGGCATAGTTTAGAGCATGACACCAAAATTGAAGCATATGCAAAAGCTCGAGGGCACCACGCTATAAGAAGCCGCGTGAATTGAATTCCTGCCCGTTGAAAACTTATTAGCGGATACAAAAGTTTTAGATCCACCCATATTTATGTTTTCCCTTCATCCAGGTTAGTGTAGCCTTAAATAGGTTGGATAATAATAATCATCATTGTGGGCCTGTGGGAAGGTTTCAACTGTGGACTTCATTATTCCCGCTATTTCCCACAATGTGGTCCACTTAAGCTTTGGATATGCTTCAATTTTGGGCTCATGCCCTTGAAAGGAGCTGGCGAAGTGAATGGAAGGCGTGGAAAAGATACATCATGATAGGCCCCATAGAGTTTAGTCAGGATGCTATAGTGTACTAAGTTACTTGGTAAATCTGCTTCCCCGTTAAACAAATGCCTGAAGAGAATGTCAGTAATACTAATGGATATTACATCCATTGCAGATCTAAGAATTAAAGGAAAAGAATATTGATTGGCTGACTATCCTATGGTTTGAAGTGAAGAGGCCTTAAGGCCCATCTATATTGAAGGTAAGATAGGGGAAACATTTACTTTACACTGACAAGATGTTTGTATGTGCTTAAGAATAGTTTTGTCAATGGGCCAGGCCTAGGGCAGGTCTCAGCTCAGATTTTGACTTGTTTCGAGCAAGTTTGTTTCAAATTTCTGATTTTTCAGGCCCAAGCCGAGCCCATTAACACCTCTACTTGAGAAGCAAGGGATGCTATAAATGACTATGTGCATTTTCCAACTTAATAAAGGAGTAAAACCTTCTTCTTTTTTCAAAAAACTCAAATAATATAAAATAAAATAATAAAAAAAGTTTATATATAAAGTGATGTTTTCAATGACAAAATTGGAAGCCAATAAATACTTTTGAATGTAGAGGCAAGGCATTTTTTTAAAACACTTTTCGTGCGAACTAAACAAGGGAAAATGGTTATCTTTTCCTATTGTAAGTGTGAGTTTATAATCCACTCATGTAATGATTTTACTTTTTCTGATATTTTCTTAGTTTAACTCTAGTCCAAACATGCCATTAATGGACCGTGCATACCATTGGATGAATAGATGGATTGTCCTTGATATGAGTATGATGTAGAACAAGAGCCCTATGATGAAGGGCGCGCATCAAGCACTTTTTTATCGCAGATGGACCAGAAGAAGCCCGATTGAATACGGAAGTGATCCAGACCATCAAGATTGTAAAACGGTCGTATTTCGCAATCTAATTTTGGGGTAGCTTGAGCTACTTTAGCCAACCAACCCGCTACATTGGGTTGCCCATGCTGAAATTGCGATATTCGACCAAATTGATGGTTATTATCCTAGGTTTATTTCAATTTTACTATTTATAGTAAGTTTTGATTTGATTATATCTTTTGATCCACAAGGTTTTAAGAGTCCTACCCAACATGAAAATGTTAGAATAATTAGTAGGACAACATGGTTAGCCCCGTTTAAAAACTTTCTATTTTTAGTCGAAATTCATGAGTTTTAGTATGATTGAGAGACTTCTATAAATAGTAAGCCTACTATTTACAGCAAGTCGGGATTTCTAAGAGTTTTAGTTGGAGTTGAAGTCTGATACTCTACTTAGGGTTTAGTTTCTTATTTATATGCACTGTAATTTCGTTTTTAGAATTAAATCAATTATTACAAATTCTCTTAAACTTATTTCCTATTTTCTCTCATTTTTCTCGTAGATTCGAGAAAGTTTAGTTGAGGAGTCTCAAAAACCTTATGAATTCAAGGTATTTATTTGATAAGGCAGACGGGAATCAATCCTGTCATGCCCTTCCTACGTTTAGAGTAGTTTTGCTAAATCCTTATCTTCAAGAGAACGCACTAATAGGCCTCTATGTATGAGTATGCTAATGTAAATAGTATGGGCAAATAACTCACACACCTAACGCTAGAATATGTGGAGTAATACCTCAAATTTTTTATATTAGACTATTTCAAACCTTTGTTCATTTCATTATTTTCATAAGGTGACCAGCCTATTTAGCATAATCATGGACAACCCTAACTCAGTGTCTTATTGCGCTTGGCCCCTTATCCATGATCTTGCCCTACCCCCAAAAATCAAGTTTATCTACCATGCAGTAGGTCACAACATACATTGAATTTGGACATGGCTTATATTTTCTTGCTAATATTTTCTTTCATTTGTTTATTTCCTTGCAACTGTTCATGGGTTTTTATTAATTTGGAATTTTAATTTTGAGATTTTGTTTTGATTTTTATTTGGAATTTTTACTACAAATTCCTCAAGACACTGGATTTCATCAAATAATGCCTCTTTATGTCTCAAGATTGTTTTTTAATAGGAGAAATTATATTACTACCTTCATTTACTTTTTTTCTTTACATCTAAGTGGAAAGTGGATAATTGCGGGGCGCATGGCAATGATATGTGTCTCACACTCAACTTGTCCAACTGATGCACAATAACATTGTTATTAGATTAACCAAATATGTATGATGAATCCAGCCATAAGGTGGACCAATCTATAAAAAATAATATACACCAATTCAAATATCCTCATTCAAGTATGGCCTATATGATGATCGGATTAACCATACATGTAAGGGGTTGGATGTTATGCATATACCAGGTGGGCCCATGAGTCTTGAGCTTCATTTTATTTATTTTTATTGAAAGAAGGCATTTTTGTAATTGTATCTTAAAAGCATCTTCATGTAATTTGTAATGATGGAGGTATTATTTGGTAAAATATAGAGCCAACCGAGATTTTGCGGTAGAAATGGCCTTTTATTTCTTTGCCTTTTCAGAATACGGGACTTTGGTTGATGTGTTATGGTTTGGATTTACCTTTCGGGTTGTAATCAATTATGAGATTTTGACTTTGAAATTTTTTTATTTTATTTTTCATTACCTTTCTTTTTTTCTAATGTGTCACAATTCCGGAAGTGGATTCGGTGTTACCTAGGCAACACCTTAGTGGGTGCTGCACTTACCGTGTGGGGTCCACTTTGATGAATATCTTGTATATTCAGGCTACCCAACCATTTTTATCAGCTGATTTTATGATGTTATCCCATGACTTAAGCAGATCCAATTCTCCAACGGACCACACCACTGGAAAATGAAGTGAATGGCCATTAAAAACTTTTTGTAGGTTTAAAAAGTCTTGGATCAAGCTCATCTTTGAATTGTCTCTTCATCCAAGCCTAATTGACTTTATCAACGGGTTGGATGGAAAATAAACATTACGGATCTGCTTACTGTTGGCCTTGAGAAGTTTTTCATGGTGGCCATTCAATCACCCTTTTTCCATTAGTGTAGTCCACCTAAGATTTGGATCTACTTAATTTTTCATGGTTGCACATCCTAAAATGAGATTAAAAAACAAATGGGCGGCATGGATGTAGAGTACATCATTAAGGTGGGCCACACATAAGGGTAATACCCACTGAAATGTTACCTTACCCGGGCAACACCTAATCCGCTCCCATGAATCTTAGTGCCTATTTGATTTCCAATTTCTCTGTAAATGTCTGAAAATAAGCACTTGTTACTTTTTCTCCTGTTTAAAAATTTAGAGTAATTTCAGCCTTGAAAATGAGTCCAAACGAAGTGATTTTAAATTATAGGCCCCACAGTTATATATATGATATATCCGTACCATCCATCAATTTTACCATAACATTTTGAAGCACGGGCCAAAACAGGAGGGAGATCCAACACTCAAGTGGCCCACACCAATTGAAACAGTGGACCAAAGAAGTTTTTAACGATAGTTATTCAATCCCTTTTTTTCTGTGGTGTGGTCCAGTTGAACTTTGGATCTGCGTCATTTTTTGGATCATGCCTTGTATACATCTGGCAAAATAGATGGACGGTGTGGACAATCCACATATATCACGGTGGGCCTTTCCTCGATTTTAACAATGAAAACATAAGCCGTGAAATCAGGCATGGGAATGTTGCGGTGAAATCCTAAAGAAATAATCATTCCACATTTGAATTATATTTATCATGCATTTAAAAAATCAAACAAGCTGCCTTAAGAGTGTTGACGGCCCTGGAAAGTACAAGAAATTAAATAGGGCCGGCCCGATGGCCAACCCGATACAACTCAAAATCCAAGCCAAAGCTTATCAGCCCGGCCCGTTTACAGCCCTAATTCCTGGAGCCTTCTCTTTTTCCCTTGTTTTTTAATGGAACTTTAAAAGAATTAATTTGCTTAATGGACTTTTATTTATGAACTTTTAGTAAGTCACCAGTTTTCGTCAGAATTTTAATATGGAATTTTAGCATTTTTATTTTTATTAATTTCTCTAGTTGTTTTCTTGTTTATGTGATAATCAATGGTTTTTCCTTTGCACACGTGCTTTGTCCGACATCACCACCATCGGCGAGAACGGATTTCCTGGGGTACATCTGACAAAACCATTAATCTAAAAATAGGCAGGCAGATCCAATGGCGAGGGTCATACCTTGATCCCTATGGGTGACAGAAGTTTTGTATCAGGATGATATGTGTGCTTACAGTTTATCTGAGTGGTAACAACTCAATGAATGGTTTTGATGGCATATAAATATTACCGTCAGCTCCAAAAAGGTTTCAACAGTGGACGTTTTTGTTCCCACCGTTCATTTGGTAAGGCCTGCCTGAGTTTTGGATCTTATTGATTTTTAGACTTATGTCCTATTGTCATCCGTAAAAACAGATGGACAGATAAGATTCGTCACAGACACATCTGTGGACCTCACACAGCCTCAGGCATAATATCTCTGTCCTGTCAGACTAGCAGGTAAGTACTAGAAAGTACAGGATCTAAAAGAAATCAAGGTTTTATGGCCCACATAATTCAAAAAACGAGTCATATCCAAATCTCAAGTGGACCACAGCATAAAAGAAAATGGGACAATAATTCTTACCGTTAAAACAGTCCTAGGGCCACCGTAATGTTTATTTTCCATCCAAACTGTTCATAAGGTCACACTAATCTTGATTAATTGTAAAAACAAATATCAGATTGATCCAAAACTTCTATAACTCCCCCAAGGTTTTAATGGTAGACGTTCAATCTCCACTGCTTTCAGCAATGTGGTCCACTTGAGCTTGGATTCATCTCATTTTTAGTGTAACGATTTAAAACAATCTCACAAATTGAACAAACGGTTTGGATATAACACATTCCTCTTCGTGGGGCCCATAAAATTTGCTGACGTCAATATACCAGCTAAGTTGGTGGTGTGTGGTACACCACGCAATCCGCTTACCAATCCGGTGATCAGTTAATTGTACAGCATCGCTAAGGCCACGCGCGTGTGCAATAGAGCTCATGTATATGAGAAACTTGTGCCAGCATGGCATAGATCCAAGATCCAATCCATCCATCAGAAGGAAACCATTAATCATCATTCCTTAGCCTAAGAATCAGGTTGATCCACTGATCAGGAGGAACACATTTTGCAAGAAAAAAGTGTATGGCCACGAAAATTTTGGCTCAAGTTTTCTATCCCGTCCGCCTGTTTTCAATATCGAGGTCCACCTTCCGAGTGGACCATCTTTATAATGAGACCACATAAAAGATAGGACAAACCTAATGGATGGATTGGATGTCGTACCTATGAGCCATGTTTGTGCATGATATGTTTTACATGCGCGAGTGGGCTTAGCAGACCCCTAGACCGACTGGTGCCGACCTAGCCGCCCAAGCTCCCCAGTCATGAGTTCCCTTTGCCTATTTTGCGACTCACAATTGCCAGCATGTGTCGCGCCTACTGGGCCCACATCTAATGTGTTCTGATGACTTGGACTGTACATATTCTCAGTACCATCATAAATAATCAAAGCCTCAATCTTCACGCTTCAACGAAGATCCTCACCTTTGATTTTGGGACCTGAGTGCCAGCCATTTAGATTTTGTTTACAATGCTCCAATTCATCTTCATATACGTACTTGACATTTAGAATCATCCATTCGAAGTAATTATCTGACGGTGACCTTTATGGCATAGCATCAGTAACGTGGACGGTTCCGATCGTCGGCTGATCTCAGCACGTGATCGTTTTTCAAGATTATTGGGTTGAGTATGGTTGAATCGTGTTTCTGGTAATAGAGATGGCCGCCGTCACCGTCTCCCATTATTGAACAGTACGTGCCCGTTTGGCTCCATGGATTTGGGGAATCTTATGGGGGTTTCAAATCCACTAATGTCTTTGGCACATGAAGTAATTGGAGGTTTCAAATCCCCACCATAAGAGGGGTTCGCAATCCATGCTAAAAGCTTAGATTATATCTAAAATCCTTTCAAGACCCACATATGTAACACGTGTGTCACTAGGCTACTAATTTATTGGGCACATGGCCCACATGACCCACTGATGATACCCCAAAATAATTAGGTTATCAATTGCATCATTAAAATTACTTTAATATGGTGACCTGTGCCAGTCAAATATTGTCCAAATAAATCAGCAGCTAAAATTGATAGGTTCATCACTTGGATGTGATCATATGCTCGTGGCCCATCCGGACACTTGAAATTTTATCATTTTCAGCTAAGATATATATTTCAACCATTGTGTCGAACATTACATACTTATACTAATTAAGGATATTAAAGTTAATTTAGTAATTAAATTCAAACCCTTGTTAATATCATACTTTTGGACTATAGGGTATTTTTAATTTAGGGTGTCAAATTACAACCGGGGTGTTTTAAATCCAGGGGTTCATCCACGCTCCAAATAGGCGTTAAGTCACAGGTGCACGCATGAATGATGGTGAGGTTGAGTTTTTTTTTATCATGAATGGTGGTGATGGGGAGTTGAGCCATCCTGCCGATTGGTCATATTTAAGAATCAGATTGATTGGATGATCCTAACTACTGATTGATAAACTTTTTTTTTTATAAATAATTTAGACAGTTGCTGATTTCTCATTTGTGCATAACAAATCCATCAATCATCGTTTTAGGTAATTGTTTATTAATGGCCCATATAAAGTGGCACCGACGATTTGGCCAGTTAACTCACGCTCGACCACTGTATCTAAAATTTTGAGGTAAGGATCTCGCTGGGTACACATCAGGGGAACTTTCGTGGAAGTTTCAGACTGAACGATCCAAGCGATCCGTTAGGGGGCGCGGATTTACTGCAAAAGCCTTGCCCAGGAAGTTCCTCCGCTGGGAACCAAGGTGGGGCCAAAGTGATTTTTTTTGATAAATCCACCCCGTCCATCCGTTTTGGGAGCTCATATTAGGACATGAGAACAAAAATGAACCGGATCCAAGACTCAAGTGAGCCGAAAACGTGAGGATTGAACGTCCACAGTTGAAATATTTGTGGAGCCATAGGAGTTTCGAATCAGGATAATATTTGTGTTTCCAGTTCATCCCAGTAGTAGTGACATTATGAACGGTATAGATTTCATATAAACATCAGTGTGGACCCAGGGAGGTTTCAACGGTAGTAATTTACCTACCCAACTTTTCCTTTAGTTCGGCCAACTGGAGTCTTAGATCCTGTTCATTTTTGTTCTCATATCCTAATATGTGCTCCCAAAACGAATGGACGGGGTGGATTTATAAAAAAAAAAAAAATCACTTTGGCCCAACCTTGGTTCCCCGCGCAGGAACTTCCTGCGCAAGGCTTTTCGCAGGAAATCCGCGCCCTCTCGTTGGGTCCTCGTCGCCATCCCAGTAGGGCCTCCACATTACTTCAACCGGGGCGGATTGGTACTACCCCACCAGGACGTAGCTAGAGACCTCAGGGGCTATTTGGGGCCACCGTGATCAATATATTTTATCCGGTCCATCTATTTTGACAGGTCATTTTACGGCATGAGCTCAAAAAGGAGGTAGATTGAAAGCTCAATTGAACCACACCACAAGAAACAGTGGAGATTCAACTACCACCGTTGAAAGCTTTTTAGGGCCCAATGTGATTTTTATTTGCCATCCAACCTGTTCGTACGGTCACATAGACCTGGAGAAAGGGAAAACATACATATCAGCTTGATCCAAAACTCATGTGGCCCCAAGAAATGTTCAAAAATGATCCCTCAAAATGAATGGATGACATGAATAAAACATTACATCATGGTGGGCCCTACAACCCCTTACAGGATCGTCCGTCTCTAGCAGCTCCTTGTGGGGGTTAGGGGGAGGGGGGTAATCCGCGCCCGAGGTTGCTTACAGGATCGTCCGTCCCTAGCAAGTCCTTGTGTGTGGGTAGTACCGAATCCGTGCCCGAATTCAACCTCGTACATGACACCTATAGTGAGGGGTAAATGAAAGTATGAACTTCATTCGGTTGAATATAGACTATGGTTCGGTAACCTCGTTTCTAACATTGAAGTGTGCCTATATATAGAGAGAGACTATGGTTCGGTAATTCAGACCATTGATCTGTTGAGCGTCACACGTGGTTGGGGAGCATGACCAGAAAAATCTAATCAATTAGACGATCCAACGATCAACATTACAACTTTTTCTTTTCATATTATTACAGTCGAAGGTAGACTATGGTTTGTATTTTGCATTAACCGTCTATCCATAGGCGGCACATCCAAAGGTTAAAACGCAAGTTACCCCAGCCTTTTCGTCAGTTTATTTGGCAGCGGCCATTACCATCACCCTCTATCTCCACTGTACCTGTTGGACAGGTCCATGCGGGAGCGGAATAGGTGAGACCCCGGATCCACCAAGGTGGGTGGGAACCCTGACTGTGGGGCTCCTAGTGATCTATATTCCTTAAATCCACACCGTCCAACCATTTTCAAAGCTCATTTTAGGCCATGATCCCCAAAATGAAGTATGCCCAAATCTTAGGTGGACCACACTACAGGAAACAGCCGCGATTGAATCCCAACCATTAAAAACTTCATGGCATCCACCGGAATGCTTATTTTACATCCAACCTGTTGATAAGGTTACAAAGACCTATATGAAGAGACCACACAAATATCAACTTGAGCCAAAGCTTGTGTGGCCCACAAATTTTTTAATGCTCCACTACATGAGCGAATTAGAATTAGGTGTTATCCTTACCATGTGGCCCCCATGGATGGTATTCTGTATATCCAGGCCGTCCATCTGTTTGTCCAGCCCATTTTAGGACGGGGTTCCAAGAATTATGCAAATCCAAATCTCAAGTGGACAATACCACTGGAAACAGTGACACTTGAGTACCTCACCATTAAAAATTCCAAAGAGCCCATACGGTTTTGGTAATGTTTATTTACAATCCAAGCTCTCGATAATGTTAAGAAGGTATGAATGTACTATTTAAAGATCAGTTTTAGATCAAAATGTTTTTAATGATTATTCATCACTCTAAAATTAGACCGAAAAACAGATGGCAGCATGGATTTATAAAAAATACATCAAGGTAAGCCCCACGCAGTAGAGGAAACACCCACTAAGCTGTTACCCTGGTAACAGCTAATTCACTCCCAACTACTACTGTTTCTCATCTGAGATTTGGATCGGCTCCATTTTTTGGATCATGCCCTAAAATGAGTTTTCAAATCAGATGGACAGCGTGGATGCAGTCACATACATCAAGGTGGGCCACACAGTCAGGGGTCCAACACACCTCGGTGGATCCCTCGTCCATGCCATCCACTATAGTTTTTGAAGGATATTGCCAAACTCCAGACACAGAAAAAGAAACAGAAAAAATAAAGACTTGAACCAAACACGAGAAGAACATGTAGCCCCGAGTATGGGAATCAACAGCAGTACCAAGTGTAACAAACACGAGAAGAACCTGCAGTATCGAGTTTGGCAATCAACAGCAGGAACAAACAGCAGATATCAAGATTCCTTTCAATGCGTTTTATCATCATCGCTAGCTTACGATGAGATAATTAAAAATATTAAAAGACAAATACAGGTCTACTTCTTCACATACAATCGTATGGAATGGGCCTCTGTTGCCGAGGATGAACTGATTTACGAAAGGGAATTATGGGTTTCCAGACCCACCAAATGCTTACCCTTTAGACAAACCACATCATTCTCTTCACCACCAGTAACAACCATAACTGGTGGAAATCATCAAAGTGAATGGACTTCATGGAGAATCACTTGCAGTCTAGCCTCACATGAAATCCTCTTCCAGTTCCTGCAAGGACTTGTTAGTTGCTGCTATCTGTTTGTTAGAGGTCATCTTGTCTGGGACCATCAGGCCCTTGTAGCTCCGTATCTCCGCTTGCCTCTCCTTTTCAAGCCTCTCCATCTCTTCCCGCCTTTTCTGCATAGCCATGCATGAGGTAGGAAAGGAAATGAGGAAAAACCGAAAACATTAACCATTTAGAGGAAATGATAGATTCCAGATACTCGAAAGCACTCTGCCAAGTTAGATCATCAGAGCTCAAATATCACTAACATCTCTTGAGCAACAGAAAAAATGCTGGTCCTACCCAACACAGTTGCATCTTACCCTAATTTTACTCCCTATCAATGACAACAACGACAAAAATAAGATTATAAAAAAAAAAAAAATCAAGGCCAGATGGATGGGGTCCGAGTACCATGTCCAAACACTGAATGTTTAGAATGGACTGGCCAGTCCATTGAGTTTTCATGGAATTGGGTCTGCTCTAAACCTGATACCAAAACAACAGTGGGACTTTCTCATGCATAGTTGGAAATGGACATGTGGACCATCCATATTGATCAATCTAGACAGTCAGTTTGGCGCAGCTCACTCTTCATAGGCTGTCTTCAAAAAACCATAATGATTGGATGACCCGAACCGTCCAGTCAATGGAATGCAAAAATGGATGGACACAATCATTGTAGCCCCATAACCCATGCGATACATGTATAAGAAACATGATCCTTTTCGCATAAGCAAAAACAATTCTCTATTATATACTTCCTAAAAAGCAAGGCCAGATGGATCCTAAGAAAGTCAAGTTACAACCTTACAATGAACAACATTAGTTGGCACTATCCTAATACTTTATTGAAAAAACAACCAATACCAAAACAAGATTGCTGGGAGCTTGAAATAGTTATGTGATGCAATCCAATGCGATACGTCTTTCAAACTTCGCACCCCAGGATGAAAACAGAGTACTAGTAGAGCAAATCAACATCCAATTAAAGCAGCAACCAACAGTTGCAAAAGAAGAGGTCCTTGATTTTCAAATCCTGTAGGGATCCACGACGAAGCACCTTTTAGGAGGCATAACTTTCAATCTGGAGTGTCCCTTTAGAGAGTTAGGGCCCGTTTGGTTGGCACCTGGAAACTCATTTCCAGCTTAAAATCGGGATTCCAGCAGAATCCGATTTTAACTGGTGTGTTTGGTGACAAGTTCCAGCCAAACAAGATTCCGCACAGAAGCTTAATTTGGCTGGACCCAGGATTAGTGGAAACGGTTCCCTACACCATTTCTATGGAAGGGAAAAGAGGCGGAAGTTAGCGTCACCCACCTCCATATATGCGTTGCGCATCTATGACATATGTGTTTTATATCCACACGGTCCATCCATTTTGAAGGCTCAATTAAGGGCATTAGACAAAAGATGAGGCAGATCTAAATCTCAAGTGGACCACACCAAAGGAAAATAGTATTGATTGAATGTCCACCATAAAAAACTTCCTAGGGCCACTATAATGTTTATTTGCCATCCAACCTAGCCATCTGTCTTGCGGGACTGCAATAGGCGAGCGGTCAGGTTCTCTGGCGGATCCGAAGCCCAAGTGGGCCATGCCACAAGCAACGGTTGGAACATAATCTAGATTACACAATTTTCAACCAAACGACAAGTTCCATATCAAACCTGGTTTCCTGTCTAGTTTCTGCAATTTTGGATTCCAACAATGGAATCTCGTTTTTATCTAGAACCTGAATTCTGCAACCAAACGGGCCCTTAGGGAGTTCCAAAGGTCTTTCTGAGATCTACATGTTTTTTGACATTTCTCCTTTTTGGGCATGAAGATCCAGCTGGAAGATTTATGACGATTTTGTAAGGTTGATTAACAACGAATTTTAAGTACTATTTTGAAAGAATGCAGAGCTACTTTGGTAGTTTAAATTAGCTCGTGGTTAGGATTAGAAGTTTGTAAATTTCATAAGATTAATGGAGAGGTTAGAAGCTAGCTAGGATTTTAGCCTTCATATAAAATATGTAAAGAACAATATTGTCAAAATCATTATCCTATTGCAAATCGAAATAGGGGTTGAATCATGTCGAATTGCAAATCTTATAGTAGATCGTAAGATTTTTTATAATTTTCTTTTATATATATATATATGGGAAAAGGTACTATGCGCTCGACCTCATGGGATCTGTGTTGGCCCCACTGTGATGTGTGATGGGAATCCACACCATCAGTCAGATGCACCATTCCAGGGTGGCCAATGGGCCTAAAACTCAGGCCAATCCATGACTTAGGTGGGCCACACCATAGACAACAGTTAAGAGTGGATATCCACCCATTGAAACCTTTATGACCATTTATAGGATCGACTAAGATGTGGTTGAGAAATCCAGCCCATCCATCGTGCATGTCCCACTTAAGAAAGAGGTCACACCAAGTTTCAACCGTATCCAAAACTCAGGTGGGCCCCAACAAGTGCTTTTAGATGTTGTAGGGATGATTTTACACTGTTTCAGTTGGTATGGCCTACTTGAGTTCTGGACACAGCTGATTTTTGGGATATCCCATAACCAGTAGGAGACCCAACAAATGCATGGTGTGGATTTCAGATACACATCACAGCGGGACCCACACAGCTCGACCTAATGAGAACTTCCCATGAGGTCGAGCGCATAGTAACTTTTCTTATATATATATATATATATATATATATATATATATATATATATATATATATATATATATATATATTGTTACCTTTCTTGAATGTGGAATCATGTTTGAAAAGCCGCATTTGATTTTATAGACCGACAAAAAAAAAGAAATTTTAATTTCTAACCATCATTCCACAATACATAGAAGTCAACATAATCGTAACCATCCATAAAAAGTTAAAAACATTCCTGATAAGTCATACATCAATTTAGTGTTTCAACCAATTAAGAAGTAAGAAATCATTAATAAGGCTCCATGATTTAACGTTGAAGAGAATATAGATCATTAATCTCTTCTAGAGAACAAAATAAAACAATTTACCTTATTTAAACGATTCTTAAATCCCCCACCAATTAAAAAGAAAAAAGAAAGCCAAGTGAAGCTTAAAATAGAAGAGAACAAGTATAATTTGAATTGTAAATTGGGATTTGAATCACAAATCATAGTATTCAAATCATAGAATTGTAGGATTCATATAAAACGGGATTCGAGGTGGGATTCAAACTGTTTTGCTTAAGATTTGACTCAAATCGTAAATCATAAATCGTAGGATTTTGACAACATTGGTAAAGAGAAGAAGAAAGACGCGCTTTAAAATTTGATGAATTTAAAAAATAAAAAATAAAATTGTGAAGCACATTTTGGAAGTGCAGTTGCCTCACACATGGAAAACAGGAAAAGCATGCTTGAGATTAGAGCTGCCAATCAGGCAATCCTGCTGGCATATATGCCATGCCTCAAATATTATGACTACTTGATCGCTAGGTGGTCATCCACCTCATTCTTGTATCAGCCTGTTCTTTGAGGCATGACATCTAGCCAGTAGAGATCACCTGATGAGTGACCTTGGTCTCATATGTGTGTTCTCCATCTCTGCATGAGGCAAGGTGCACTTAGCATACCTAAAAGTTCTTCCTGCCATTGGTCTTGCAAGTTAATGCATGTTTGGGATGTTTCAGTTTCATTTGCAGGAGGTTTTGCTGGGTTCCCTCCAAGAAACTTAGGGATCAATAGTAATTGGTATTTCATCCCCAGCTTCATCAACTGCTAATTTTGTTGCGTGGTCAGGAATTTTGTCCTGCACAAGTACAGCTGTTTTGGTCACTCCCATATAGAAAAGATGTGGTACCACCGGTCCACCGCAATCTCTCAAATGTTCATAGATATTGTTGGTTAATATAGATGGAAAGTTATGGTAGTAAAAAGATTCAGGATTAAGCTCCTAGGAAGCATCAGCAAAAATAAGCGGGAAACAATCCCTTGATAAATGGGAGTTTTTTCCCCACAGGCAACTTGGGCTTGAACCCAAGGTCTCAATGTTGAAACACAGATGTCTACCATCAGATGGTAATTGTTAGTAATGGTCTCAAGTGGAGGTTCTGAAGCAGGAGCTGAAGCAACAATTGGAGGAGTGGTACGTTGGGTAGAAGATAGCTAGTGCTATGATATGCCTTCCAATCATCACCATGCCATATTACCCAAAATCAATTACTCCACTTAGGCAGCACACGAGATCAATAGTACAGTTTGCTTGGCTTCCAAATCATCTCAATCAAGAAGTGGATTGAATTCTCCTATGTCATGTAAATTGGTATGGTGCACTTCAAAAACGATGAAGAAGTGACTTACTTTATCTCTCAGATGAAGTTTCCTTTCTGCTCTTTCTGCGGCATTCACTGCTTCCCGCTCAGCTGCATAAACAACACATAACATGAGTGGCTTATAACACCATATAGAGTACATGACATATTCAAGGAAGCTTGCAGAAGCCAGAAATTGAAAACTTAGAAGAGGTCTATTCGGTCCCAGTGGACTTCAGAAATGGATGGGTCGAAGGAAATACCACGTGAATAATTTCAAAAGTAAACAAGACAGTTTAGCAGTTTATGGCTTTACTGACATGACTATGAAAAAAAAGTCAACAAAAAGGTTTACACCCTTCAAAGCATAACAAACTAAAATTTTCAGGACGGACTCAGAAATGCAAGCATTATCAACTGAAGGTCAAGAATCAAGAGGCAATCTTTATATGATCTTTAGACATGAAATCTAGGATAGACCGTCATACCTTTCAAGTCAGGCTTCCTTTCGACTTTTGTCTTGTTCAACCTATTCACTATCTCATTTAGGCGCTTCTCTACTCTCACGGTTCGGACCTATACACAGGCATCACAACCAATTAGAATTAGAAGGCCCTATCTCTTCACACAATGAATTTTTGCTCAGTATGCAGAAAGAAGCAAGCTGCACAATACAAAATCATTCATACTAAATCAATAGATACAGACAATGCAATCGAGTCCCAAAGGATTGATATGATCTAATTCATAGAAGTAGTGATACAATCTAATTCATAAGTTTTTACGGAATAGCTCATGTCAAATTACAGGTAAACAACTATCCTGCAAGTCTCTAAGAGGGAAGTGCTTAGCATAAGAGTGCCCAACTAGATCCAACCTTTAATAAGATAATCCAAATCATTATTTATTCACGACAGAAGTTAAATAATGATAAATGTTACCGCAAGAATGATGCGGAAGTCAAAGAGAGAAAGGTTCCTTGTTAGGCAGCCACTTTCTGTGGCAAAAAGAACGAAAGAATAAAAAAAAAATGTATCTAAAATACAGGTAGATACTAAAACAATGTAGAATACTCACAATTTTAGGATTGTGGAAACCAACTTGCCCAACATCCATGGAAGGAGTCTTCTTCAAATTGTACCATGAGGTGTAAACAACGTCAATATTGTTCAACTTGTTGCCTGTTAAGCACATTCAACATGTTAGGGGGAAAAAAGAAGTTATTTGTGTGTTGCTGAAAGGATTTAACAGAACAACTTTTACAGAAGAAACAAATAACAACAGTCCCATTCCACATTCTCCTTGATTGCTACATCTCCAATCAGGATTTGGCGTATGCATTTATCTAAAGAACCTAATGAAGGAATTGTGTTGGTCCTGAAAAGATGCAGAATCATGAAATACAACTTGCTACACTATCTAAGAAAATAAAACAGGAACGTGAAAAGAATTTCCCTTGGATGGAATTGGCTTTGACAAGCTGAGCACAATCTTCAAGTAATCCTTCACTTATATCATCCATACTCTGACCTTTATTCAGTCTTAGATAAACATGGGCGGAAGACATTTTATCCACATGGAACCTGCAGCAACAGCAACAACCATTCAAGTGTGTCTGGCCAAGAAGTCTTTTGAGTGCAGGCATTTTTTGTGCTAAAACATGGTGGGTGGGTGACAAATTTGGAGTTGACAAACAAGTATTTCTTCTTAATTCTTTGAGAGCTTTTAATGGGCTTGTTGGTTTGAAGATATGTGAATAAAAAAGAGTCAGATAGGAGTCTGCATGAGCTATTGTGGGCAGAAAATCAAATTGTTTACTGTCGGATATAAGGGACAACTTGGAGGTTTCTTTCCTAGAGGAGACACTCATGAAGGTGACTTTCTCTTTCATGGAAGATAAAGCACCTGAACCAAATAAAAATCTGACCATAATGTTGAAAAATCCATGTTACATCTAAAAATTAGAGCATGAAGCTGAAATTATTAAATACCAAAAGCAGAATAGGTTTATGGGCCAGCCAAAGTTGTGGACAGATGGTGAACCTGTGGATCACCAGATGAGTTTCTAGTTGATTGGTGGGGCAGGGAATTGCTGTAGTTTTGTTTCATAGCCTTCAGTTTGCTTGTATGGCTGCTTGTGTTATTTCTTTTTTCCTTTATCCTTTCAATAAATTTCCTTTCATCAAACAAAAGAGAGGGAATAAAACAGAAAACCAGCAAATTTGATTGTGCAGTCAGAAAGGAACTATAAAACACACTGGGAATTAAAATGTGCCGAGTAGGGAAAAAAAAAAAAAAATAGAGCATTCACCTACAAATCCAAAAGAACTCCAAAACTGCATTGAAATTGGAAAATCCATGAATTGAACATACAAGAATTTAGAAGAAACATGCTCTGTAATTACAACAATGGCAATTCTAAAAAACAGAAAAAGGTATGCAATAGAAAACAGAAACCAAGCAAATCAAAGCAGATAATTTAGGGCTTTGTTTGGATAAAAAAATATACTTCGGTTGCAATAGTTAAGGTACAAAAGCTGCAAGTGAGTTCTCTGGATAGATTTTCAGAAAAGATGATTCCTTTTCATCATTTTCGTAGTTTGTTCCTTTTCACAATAATCCAACCCTATATATTTCTTTCTATTGGCATCTAACTGTTGCAATCAAAATAAATTGTACGTCCAAACGCATCTAATTGTGAAATCTCAGTATCTACAAAACTGAAACCGAAATTCAAGACACGAAATGGAAGCACACGCGGTCGGAAGAAAATCTAGGGCACTTGATAGTGAAATTGAAAATTCTCCAAATATAAACGGAAATAAGGGCATGAATTCCAAAGAAAGTGATGATTAGAGACACGAAGTGGAAATTAAACAGATGGATTGCGAATTCAACGGATGAAGATAGAATATCAGGCGTAGAGACTATAGAATTAAAGGATAATTACCAGATGTCTTCAGGAAATCCATATTTGATGAGATCTTCGTTCTCGTGCTTGTCCAGGCCCATGAAAATGGTGTAATCGCCCGCATCTGGACGGGCCTTGAAGTAGAAAACCATGGACCCTTCTTCCTCTTTTCCTCTCAAAACCAATACAGGGAGATCAGAGATTAGGGTTTTGAGAAGGAAGTGAAATAGGAGGAGGGATCCGAGAAATGATAGAGCGGCTTGCACGCGGAGAGATTGAAGAGCTGGGTCGGGCACACGAACCGGCCGACCACATGTGTGCGAGACCCATTCATGCACCTAGGGGTGTCAACGGGCCGGTCCGGGCCTGAGCTAGACATCGACCCGGATGTTGGAACTGTTTCGGGCCGGTACGTCGGGCTGAGCCTATTAAAAATTGATCTTTCAGGCCCGAGCCTGGCCCATTGACACCATACGAATAGGGCTCTCAATGGGTCGGATATG
This sequence comes from Liriodendron chinense, assembly GCA_003013855.2. NCBI lineage: Eukaryota > Viridiplantae > Streptophyta > Magnoliopsida > Magnoliales > Magnoliaceae > Liriodendron > Liriodendron chinense. Next base: position 568,834 of record PVNU02003892.1, on the reverse strand, counting down.
GATCGGATCCAACTGGATCCGGCTCCAAGTCTGTATATACGGATTCGGACCGGATTCAGATCCAACTTGGATCCAAAAGGTGATATCCATATCCGATCCATTTATAAATTGTTAGATCGATTTCCGATCCAGAATCCATATAATCATCGAATTCGGGTCGGATCTAAGTCTGAATTCACGCCATTACAAATCTAAAAAAATATATGAAATAAAATATATAATATAATATATTTAATTTAGTAGAAAGATGATGCAAATCCCACTATTTACTATGGTATAGTCAACATGGCCTAAAATAATTTGTAAAATAGATGGCCAGCATGAATATAACATATACAGTAAGGTGACAATGAGTCGGATCTTAATCGGATTCGGATCGAACTCGAATATGTTCTTGTGAATCCATATCCAGTCCATTTAAGTAATCGAACCTATTTTAAGATCCAAATCCGGTCCATTTAACTAATCAGACCTATTTTAAGATCCAAATCCGCATTATACAGATTCGGAGCTAATCGGATCTCGGATCTGACCCTCTCCATTGAGAGCCCTACCTACGATGCACCAAGCGGACGTGGATTGCATAGCGCTATCGTGTGGTGTACATTCTCTGTATGGCCCACCGGTGATGTATGTGTTTTATCCACTCCATCCATTCGTTTTTACAGATCATTTTAGGACATGGCCCAAATTTTAAGCATATCCAGAGCTTAAGTAAACCATACCATAGGAAACAGTGTGGATTTAACGCCTGTCATTAAAAGCCTCTTGAGCCACGAAAGATCTGGATTAAGCGAATATTTGTGTTTTCCCTGTCTGTGTGACCTTACGAACAGATTGGATGACAAATAAACATCAATGCGGACTGCAGGAAGGTTTGAATGGGGGACGTCAGGATCTCGTGCAGTCCACTTAGCTTCGGATATGCTTCAATTTTATACTCATGCCCTAATATAAAAATGAGCAGGATGAACCGTGAAGATAAAAACACATGCATCGCAATGGCACTACAAAGAATCTACACTGCTGTGGGGAAATATCCCGAGCTAAGCTATAGGGCGAACCTCGAGAGGCCAAGCTCTATACCAGCCTCCCGCCACACATCTAGCCACCACGAGACAGGTATGCCCGAGTGCCCGACCTATCATAACTTCATGCAGAAGATCGGTACTGGCCTCTTAACTCGGTCGTCTAATGGGCTAAGGAGTTATAGGGTGTCCCGGTATCAAGAACCATCGGAGGATGTTTGTGAGGCAGAGAGCTCTTCTTGGAATGGGTCATCGGGCTTTTCTTACACTAGCTTGGCTCGATCAAATAGCCCGACCTTGACTAAGTGGTGTGAGCCACAGGGAACCCATTGAGCGAGGGTACGACCCTCCCATAAATGATGTCTAACAAGCAGCATGACGCCTGCACCTACCCTCATAAATGCAGTAAAGGGTAGGAGCATGGTGCCCCTCACCATGATTGATCTCCCAATATGATGCACCACGCCACCTGCCCTGTCCCATCAGGCCAGGGAGTTGGTGGATGCCCTCATTTATAAATACCCCCATCCACATGAGAGAAAGGCACACACAATCAACACCAAGCTAAGCTACTGCCCGTTTGTAATCCCAATCTGACTCAGGTATCGAAGGGCTAATGATCGGACCCCGGCCTCCATTTCTTTGCCTCTCTCCTTTCACCTTGCAGGTAGCTCAAATCTCCAACGATTGAGCAACATCGTCTCGTTTGCAGAAGGAACTCTCCCTTAACAATGGATTTCAGCCCATCGCACCAGCTGCTTATATTTCAGCAGCAACACACACCATACAGGTTTGGCGTGGTGATCCCATCGCTACACAATGTGGGAAGTGCCTTGTTACTGAGTAACTCAATATTCTTAAACGGCTGAGTAAACTATATGGGGCCCATCATAATGAATGTCTTTCATCTATGTTGTTCATTCGTCTTCTAAGCTCATTTTAGGCATGAAACCAAATTTTAAATATATTCCAAGCTCGGTGGACCACACCACAAGAAATTGAAAACCTCTTGGTGGTCGCATGAGTTTTGGATCGAGCTGATATTTGTGTTTTCCTTTATCCATGCCTGTGTGACCTCATGAACAGGTTGGATGAGCGTGAAAGCCACCCATGCAAACATTTCGAGTCTTTCTGCGAGTCGTAAGGGTTACTCAATGGGGTTATATGCATGCTCATCACTCTCAGGTGCAAGTGATGGTGTATATGATTTGGTCTTGCTCGGTTTGAATTTCTTGATTGTGTAGTATCTTTTCTAAAGGTAGCCCATATTATACACTTAAATATTTGGAGTTGCACGCCATTAGTTGGTTAGGCTGATACATGTCCCCAATCAAGCTAGAGTCCGTAGATACACCTTCGGGTTTTGGGAATTGTGAAATTTTCCCTACCCAAATGACTCACATGGATAGCCTACAAATGTAGAGTTTTGAGTAAGGGTCTCGATTGCGAGAGAAATAGATTGGGCATCCCTCTTGCCCACACTATGTGCGACCTCTACTTCAAGGGACATACGAATTTTAGGGGATTATTGTATTTGCCTATGTATTATTCATACAATAATGATTCACACAATCTTACAAGGGGGTCAATCAGGTGAAGATGATAAAATAAGTTATAGCCCTGCTACACAGGATTGAGCAACACTAAGCAGATGAACGGAAAAAATAAAGTAAAAAAAAAAAAATGTAGCAAAAAAGACAAAAGGTAACAGTTGTTATGAGTGAATATGTATAATCAACCGTGTTTTTGAGCTTATCTAAGGGTCTAAGCACATAAATTACAAATTATTCAACTAATTGAGCAACTATTCTAAGTGCACAATATAGTCTGTAAGTAATTTAGCTAAGTAAGCAGTTAGTCTATGTGAGATAGTTTACTTGTGTGTGCATGCATGCATAGTTAATTCAAGGCTTAGCATATGTCTAATTTTGCATTTGTATTAATTCAAACAACCAAACTCATAAGCATAATAGATATATCCACTATGGAAAATTTTTGCTACACACATGAGTTAGCTACACTAACCACATCAGGTGTAGCAATGACCCCACCATGATGCATGTGTTTGTATCCACCTGTCTATCCATTTTACAATATTATTTCAGGGCAATATACAAAAAATGAGGAAGATCCGAAATTCAATTGGCCCCCAAGAAGTTTTTAATGGTAGGCGTTCAATCCCCACTTTTTTCTGTGCTGGGTTCTCTTGAGCCTTGGATCTGCCTTGTTTTTGGTGTCATGCAGTAAAATGATCTCACCAAATGGATGGACGGCGTGGATACATCACATACATCATGGCGGGTCATTGCTACACCCGGTGTAGCTAGCATAGCTAATGCGTGGGTGTAGCAACTTTTGTCACTCTCCATAATCTAGTCTCATAATCCTAAAACGAGCAAAGAACGGACGGATGAAATGTATATTAACACCAACATCCCTCGCTGGCATCTCTGGCTTTCGTTCTCGGCAATCTCTCGGCCCTGATTCCCGGTAGATTTTCAAATTTCAAGGTTTTTCTCGTGATATTGTTAAGGGAGCGGATTAGCTGTTAGGCTGTTACCCGGTAAGAGCTCAGTGGGTGTTACCCCAACCGTGCGAAGCCCACCTTTATGTATTCATTTTATTTTTTTATATATCCACGCCGTCCATCGGTTTTAAAATCTCATTTTGGAACATGATACCAAACCTTAATATGATTCAAACCTCAGATGGACCATATGACTAGAATAAGTAACGAATGACCATTAAAAACTTTTTATAGGACACAAAAGTATTGGATCAAGCTGATATTTGTATTTTCCCTTTATCCATATCTTATTGAAATTATCAACAGATTGGATGGAAAATAAAATTTCAAAAACCTTACTATGGGCCCTTTAGAATGTTTAATGGTGAGGTACTCAATCAAGACTCTTTCCTTTCGTGTGGTCCACCTGAGATTTGAATCTGTTTAATTTTTGGGAACACAATCTAAAACGATCTGTAGAAACGGATGGACAGATTGGATATACAATACATTATCAAGGTGGGCCCCCATGGTAGGGGTAACACCCACTAAGCTGGTACCTGGGTAACAGCTCATCCGCTCCCATTGTTGAAGCCGTCAAAAATAAAAAAATATTTAAAAATATTAAATATGCCAACTAACAGTCAAATTTAAAATTAAAAAATACATTTATTTAACAAATTTCTCAAAGTTTATCCTCGTCTGATCATATTGCAATAAAAACAAGTCGTTTTAAAACCTTTAGATATAATGAAAATATCGCTATTAATATATAGTTAATGTAGTTTTCGGGATATACCGCCATATTTGCCAGACGCAGAGCTCTGTGGGGTCAACATTTATGTATATATTTTATCCACGCCGTCCATCCACTTTCACGGATCATTTTAGGGCATGAGCCCAAAAAGGAGGCAGATAGAAGGCTCAAGTGGACCCATACCACAGAAGCAGTAGGGATTGAACTCTTACCGTTGAAAATTTCTCCTGGCCCACCATGATGTTTATTTTATATCCAACTTGTTCATATGTCCACATAGACTAGATGAAGGGAAAACAAAAATATCAGCTTGATCCAAAACTTCTGTGGCCCACAAGAAATTTTCAATGGTAGGCTTTCAACCACCACTTCTTCCTGTGGCGTGGTGTACTCGAGACTTCACCCTGCCTGATTTTTGGACTCATACCCTAAAATAATCTATCAAAATAGATGGATGGAGTGGATAAAATATAAACATCACGGTGGGCCCCACAGAGTCCCTGACAGGACCATCCCTCTATAGATAGGTCCTGTGTGGGCAGTACCTCCATAGCTGCCACACTATGTGGGCCCTTCTTCCACCCGCAAGTTTCTGTTAACATCTGACCGTACAAAAGGTGGGAACCATCATGAAGATCACCAGGATGGTCCATTCATAACGCAATCTGTACCGTCTAAATCAACGGACAGCTGATGGTCAGACTCGCTGTTTGGGTGTGGCGCACCTGATGAATCGACAGGAGCATTTTTTACCCTCATTGTATGGCCCACCATTTTTCACGGTCCGGATTTTTTTAAATGAAGTGACACATTTGCAGTAAATAAAACAAAAACGTTGCACGTGAGATGCAGCATACAAAACTGCATGCGAATATTTCTCGCGGAAACAGATCGGTTTTAATGCCCAATCACACGCAGCGCGTGTGCCAATGTTCGATTCACATGGATAAGATCTGAGCTTTCCATCAGGTAGGCCCCACCGTTGAGATTTTTTCTGGTCTAAAAATCAGTACATTTTAGACCTTAGATGGGACACGTCGTACAAAACAAATGGACGGCTAAGAAACATTGTTTTAACCGTCAGCTAACTTTCGTCATTACTCTCTTTTCCCCATTTTCTTCTTCAGAAATCTCTCTGTAATTAACTGTTTTTAGTTCTTTTCAAAAGAGGATAAAAGAGAGGAGGGAGAGGGAGAGGGAGAGGGAGAGAGAGATTTCTTTGAATTCTGCAACAAGTCAAGAAGCAGCAGCGGCAGCGTCTGCTGCTGATGGGCGACGACAGATCGTTGATTACAATGGCCAGCAGAGATAGAGATCGAGAGCTCCTCATACCAGTTGCTGACTCCATCGAAGATGATTCCGGATCCAAAGCTTCCTCTTCTTCCGCTGCTGCTTCTGCGGCTTCGCATGGTCGAGAGGTCAGATTTCTCTCTCTCGCCCGCCCCCCCCCCCCCCCCCCCCTCATGTCATTCAATCTGTTGTTGAATTTGGAAGAGTACATGGTATTTCAATTCTATGATGATTTTCCAGAGAACCCTTTTCACCGATTGGATCGGATTTGTTTCGGCAGTTCTGGATGGGCATTTTTTTTCCTTTCTAGAATTGAAAATTCCATTTTTCACCTTCGGGGTGTGTGTGTGTGTGTAAAAGGATGATTCGAAACCGCTATCAATTTTCATGAATGGTTCCTTCAAACCTTTTTTTCATCATGGGCGGGCCGCTTCCTTTGTTTTATTCGAATTTAAGGACCCAATTCATCAACTTAGTCAACTCTTTCTTTTCTTTTCTTTTCTTTTTTGCTGTGGAGGTTTTGGTTGAAAACAGAGTTCAGTCTTCTTGAATTAGCTTCTTCTATATCCTTTTTTTGTGTGTGTTTGTTTTGATGGGTTTTGATCCTAGTTGTAAATCTCGTTTTGGTTTTACTACCGGAAAGGATTGTTTAGTTCTTTTTTCCTTTTTTACCTGTCAAATTGCACTTAAAATGTATTCATTTTTCTTGAAAAAAAAATAAAGAAGTAAAAAGATAGGATGAGTTATTAGAGCCTAAATAACGCACGTTAACACACAAAATACAAAAACTCATCCAACTAGATCCAAAATCCTTGAAGAGTGACGAAAACATTGTAAAATTAATAGGACATGGCACAGAAACCAAAGGTTCTTTGAATGATTTTCTGGGTCCAGTTATTGTGGAAGGTGATTAAAAAAATGCTATAGTTTGGGCCTCCAGGAAGTGTCGTGTAAAGAATTTTAAAATTTGAACAACTTCACCAAATCAAGGTGAGTCATGAGGGGTGTCTTTTCTATATTTATAACCTCAAAGAGAATTTGTTAGAACTTTCTGTAACAGTTTTGGAAACTATCCCATAAAGAAGGACAATAATATTACACTATCTTTTTAATTTGTATGAGAATTATCACATATATCAAGTCTCATGTGATCTTTGGACATGTGGGTAGCAATACCATTTTGATTTGCTTCTTCTATATGCTCCCTCAAACTGTGCCAAGGGCTGGGTCAAAGGCCAAGTTTGACCCATGACTGTTCAAATGATCGGTGAGGCAATGGCTTAGTGAAGATGTTTGCAACTTGATTACTGAAGGAGAAAAACCGAGTTACTAATGATCCAAGTGCTACCTTTTCCCATACGAAGTGGTAGTCTATTTCGAAATGTTTGGTACAGACATGAAAATATGAAAAATAGGATTAATAGTCATGTGTGATGCTGATAAGTTGTCACTGAATATGGTAGGTGGTCGACTCAAAAGCAACCCAATATCACACAAGAGGAAGGATAGCCAGGTAACCTTTGCAGCAGTAGAAGCAAGAGCTCGATATTCCACCTTGGTACTGGATCATGCCATGGTGGGTTGTTTTTTCGCACTCCATGAGATATAATTTCCACCAAGGTAGGTACAATAGCCAGTAGTCGATCAACGAGTCAATGGACACTTGCCCAGTCAGCATCTGAGAGGGCACATAGAACCATTAGATTTTTGGACAAGAGAGTGCCATGATCAAACATACCTTGTATATAACAGAGAATATGTTTGACCAACTAAAAATGAAAATTAGTTGGTGCTTGCATGAACTGACAAACATAGTTGACACTATATGATATATTGGGCCCAGTAAATGTTAAGTATTGAAGTCCTCCACAATGCTTTGATAAAACTGTGACTCAGAGAATGGGGAATCACCATGTTGTGGAGACCAAAGTTTTGATATTAAGGGAGTAGAGATGGGCCTACAGTCCTTCATTTGTGCTTAATGAGATTAGAAGCATATTTAGTTGGACTTAAGGAAGGAGTCACCTGTGAACCATTGCACTTCAACTCTTAAGGAAATAATGGAGAAAACCAAGATATTTCATGACAAACTCTGCCCCCAATTGTTGAATAAACTTGTTCAGAGAAGCCTGATTAGTACCTGTCAAGATGATATCATCCACGTAGAGTAAAAGAAGCAAGGTACCAAGCGAGCTATGACAAATGAAAAGTGATGAATTGACTAAGCTGCAAAAGAACCCAATAGATAGAGATAAGTGCTGAAGTGGTTGAACCATTCTTGAGGGGCTTGATGAAGCCTATAGCTTGAGACAACAAACAAATGTGGGCCGAGGGAGGGATCATTGAATCCCGGTGGCTGTTCCATGTAAAAAAGTTCACCTAAACGCCCATGGAGGAGGGCTTTTGTAACATTTAACTGTTGAATATCCTGATTATGGGCTAGTGCAACAATTAAGGCGATCCGAATTGTAGCGGGTTTGACAATGGGAGAAATTTTTTCTTGAAAATCATTGTAAAGTTTTTTATTAAACCCTTTAGCGTCAAGTCGGGCTTTGAAATGTTCGAAAGGCCCATCTGATTTGAGCTTAGCCTTGTAAACTCATTTACAACCTACCATGTTCATTGTAGGTGTTCTGGGTACTAACTCCTAAATCTCATTATGATGCAGAGCGGCAATTTTCTCTTGCATTGCAGATTGCCATCCTGGGCGATTGAAAGCAGATTTTATTGTCTTGGATTTAGTTGAAATGGCATTGGCAATTAATGCGTAATTGGATGAGAAGTACTTTTGGGTTAGGCTTGGCAGTACCAACCCGAGATCGTGTCACCACTATCTAACTCATGGGACCACCAGTAGAAGCTTCGGCAACAGTGGTAGGCGGCTCCTGGATACTACCAACGTTAGGCGTTGTTGAGGATGGTGAAATTGAAATGGAGATAGCTGTTTCCATCACTGATGGTGCAGTTGAGGAGTCAACCGTCATAGAGTGAGTTGGTCCTTGATAAGTAGATGATGGGTGTGAATCCTGTGATGGAGAGAATTCCTCCATTGTTGGAAGAGGAGAGATAAATAATGGCGATGAGATATCATTCAACTGATTGGCTGCACCTGTAATCCATTCATAAAATATTGTGATTTCCTCATTAGTATTAGTTGGTGAGAAAAGTGGCATCCCTAAACGGAAATGTCACCTCATCAAATACTACGTGTCTAGAAACATACACACGGCGTGTAGGTGGTGATAGCAATGGTAATCTTTGCTACTTATCTACAACCTAAGAAAACACCAGGGTCAAACATTGATTCTATCTATGAATCAAGTCAAAAGAGTTTGTTTTTTGGTTCCCCGAAGTTAGTTTTTGCATAATCCCTTAAATAGGGAAACATTGGCAACCAAATATAAGGAGATTGCCATTTAAGAACACGAGATGGTTGTTGGTTATTGGTTGATCAACCAAATTGTAGTCCCAATGGCTTCGACCCAAATTTTTTAGGAACATTCCATAGAACATTATTGTCAAGCCACACTCAGTAATATATCTATGCTTTCTTCGGCTAGTCCATTCTTCTCGGGTGTGTGGGGACAAGACGTTTGGTGTCTGATTCCATGTTTGAGAAGATAAGATATAAAATCCTTTTCTTTAAATTCACCCCCACCATCTTGATTGAAAGACTCATCCATTTTCCAAACCATGTATGAATTTATTTATGAAAGGTGATAAAGCACTGTCGAAAAATTTACTTAAAATTTTAATGGGAAGTACCATGTAAATCGAGTGCATGCATCCACAAAAATGATGTTTATTAAAATGCTAATGAGATAGAATAGGAACCGCTCTCCATAAACCACAATGTATTACAAAGAGAGAGGTTCATTCCAATGTTCATTAGAAAGTAAAAACGGTAAGCGACATGCGACAACCATTTGACAACTACAACAAACTTTCTCAACTTTATTATTAGCATTATTCTTACTCATAATGAGTTTATTCTTCTTCAAACGATCCACAACATGGATGTGAGGCTGACCTAAGCATTGGTGCCAAATCTCATCACTCCCCACCCTATACTGAGTTGAGAAAAATGTTTCTCCACTATTAGGCTGCAAGGTGTATGAACCGCCACATCTATTGCTTGCTGTAATCACTTATCTGGTTTCCTTGTTATGTATTAAAAAGCTAGTCGACAAAAATTCGAACACATAAGGATAGTCACTTATCTGTTGACTCAAATAAATGGTTCTTTTAATCTCTGGAACAGCTAAGACATTATTCGACTGCAAATGATGATTTCCCATGTCAATAGAGGTCCATTTTATATGATTAATATCGAGAGCATTCCCATTCCCAACAAGGATCTTGTCAGAACCATTATAATGATGGGGTGAGTGAAGCTTATCAACATTTGCAGTCATGTGAGCGGATTGGCCGGTATCAAGAAACCAAGCCGAATCATGGAAACATCAGCCTAGGAAACATCCTTGGGCTGATAAGTGTGGTTGAACTGGTGCCAATAGTGTATGGAGTCTATGGACGAATGGACTGGTTTGCCACAAATTCGGCGAACAACTCCTTTCTCTCTTTCTTGCTTACCAACCAAATCATTCTTGTATTCCCCATGATTTAGGTTTTCCAAAGAAGAAAATTGAATGGAGTGAGTTTAATGGAAACGAAGTTCCCAACGTTTAGTGTGGAAGGATAAAGGTACTTAAACCCAGATGAGAGAGATGAAGAAGAGACGAGAGTTGCCATTACGATGAAAAGGGAAATAAGAAAGAGAAAACTACGAAGATGAGAATGGAAATGATTTGGGGAATGACTCACCTTGGTATCAACTCTGATCCCATAAAGAATTTTAAAATTTGAATGGCTTCACCAAATCAAGGTGAGTCATGAGGGGTGTGTCTTTTCTATATTTATAACCTCAAAGAGAATCTGTTACAATGATAGAGGAATAAATTTCTGTAATACTTTTGGAAACTACCCCATAAAGAAAGGAAAAGAAACCTGCCTAGGGTTTGGTTGAATAGCTAGCGTCCTGGGTTTGCTTCCCACGGACGTGAGTTCAATTCCCCTCCCCGTGCTCTACCCGATGCACGTGGTTTGCGGGTGATTGCATGCATCCGCAGGGATTAGTCTTGCCTTAAAAAGGGGCGGGGACACCCCGTCGTCATAAAAAAAAGGGAAAAGAATATGACATAATATCTTTTTAAAATTGTATGAGAATTATCACATATATCAAGTGTCCTGTGATCTTCGGACACGTGGGTAGCAATACCATCTTGATTTGCTTCTTCTATCCATGAAAGCTCTCCTTCCTTCTACACAAAATCAAAGAGAGTTGAATTCAAGCATTCATCGAGGATGCCAATGTAACAGCTCAAGATTTCGGCTCTCGTGGATAACACGATGGGTCAAGTTCCCGGGTGTTAACTTGAATATGTTAAAGACATAATCCCTACATATTCCATTCATTCACATATGATTTTGCATTCTCATGACATTCATAGCATAAATGATGAAAATTAAATTCTCATTTCATATAAATTCTATTCTAAGTTCTCAATCATAAAGTCCTTAAACAAAATAATAAAGTTCAAGTGTCTGTCCTCTCATGGAGGCTTAATACATCTTTCAAGAAAGAATTCAAATTAAACGTAGAAAACAAAGAAAACAAGATAAAGTCTTTCAAATCGCTTCGGCTTCATCGTCTACCATCTATTACCACGAGCCTTTATTGTCCTTTCCTTGAGGTTCGGTTTCTTTTAATGGATCATTACTTGCGTCACCTTCGGTTGTTTTTCTAACGAAAGGTATGAGTTGCCATGGTTCAACTCAGTGAGGTCATACCTCCAAGATTAGCACAATAATAGCATAATCATGATAACGATCTTCAAGCAAAACATCTAAAAGAAAATCTTATTTAATACAATGCATGTATGCATGCTCTGGCTAAGGCACCTTGACTAAATTCTAGTCCTTCCAGTTAGACATTACGAATGCTAGACATTCCAGTTACACATCCGCTAGCCACTAGTCACCAGAGTTGTTTGTGAAGCAGGACACCCCAAATTACAACTTCACTATGAAACCCCACTAGCGGAAGGGGGACACCCCCTTTACACCTTCCAAATAAAGAGCGAACGACTAGATGCTGGACACCCCAATTACACATCCATTGTGACACTCAAGGGCTGATCCACCAAATCGGATCCCAGTGAATGCATGATTAGTTTCGACTTTAATTAGGTAAGTTTAACATCCAACCAATTTATTAATGTCCACGATCAATGGTCACTCCTTACCCTATCCCATGGTCCACCATACCCTAAAATAGCCGTTTTTCCTCAACGGTGGCCAACCGAGAAGAGGCGTACACATCCTAGTCATGATACTACACATGGTGTACATCTCACATCAATCCTTCATGGATCCGCCATAGGTAACGCGTCCATAATTGGATCCTTTGGCAATTCTCTAACAATTACACATAAGGTCTTGCCAACAATGTAACAGCACAACCGTTTATGGGTTTCATACTTTCCAAAACACAATTCATAATATATGGGGCAAGGGGCTTCCACTAACGTGACATCCACATACATAATTCCATATTCAACATCACATGGCATAGTATGTCCATCATGAGCACATGTTATTCATGAAACTATATATAGTTTCCACATAATTTTTACATAGGCATGTACATATACATGATTTCACACCCAAACATCCATATACACATCGTGGTGATTTTTTTTTTTTTTACAAAAAGTTCAGCAATAAAACATCACGATATTTCTAGATAAATCACCTTTACACCATGTACAAACTTTTCACACAAACCCCAAACCCAAAACCATGTTGTATAGGGTGCACACGTTTAACTCTAGGGTCGCACCATGTCTAGGTCGGCATGTGGACTTGGTTCCACGAGTTAACTCGCTAACCTAGTTGATTTCATGGATTCCCACATCCTGAGACGTCCATAGCATGTTCATAGGGTCACATAGCCCATCTAGGCTAACACCTAGACATAGATTCCATGTAGTTTGTGCACCTAACCTAACATAGTTTAGATTTAGGTCTAAATATGATTCAAATTTCAACAAATTAAAACCCAAACATGAATTCATTAAATCTACATTAAAATTACAGCAATAATTCAAATGAATCAGAGAATTAAAAATAAAATTCATGAATTCAAATCAATTAACAAACAACCTAAAATTCTAGATGTAAAACTAGAAAATCTAAAGCTAGAATTGAAACTAAGCTTCAAGGGATTCTCACCTTTGCCAAAACTAGAAATCATAGACGGAGAACCTCGAGGATACGGCATCCACATGAACCTTGGAGAGCACACGGCCTAGGATGGAAGGTTCACACGATGGAGGGTTTAGATAGGCGTTAGATGGCATCCACTACTCTCTCTCTAGGTGTGTGAGGGCTGAATGTGAGGGGAGAGGGCATGCTGCACTTGGGGTAAATTTGGGAGAGAGTGGGCATGCACACCCTCTTTTAAAGAGGGGTGGGCGTCCACCTCTTCCTAATCCAATTGGGACACTCAAAATCTCCCACTTCGGGTTATCTCTCTTCAAATCTCACTCGTTCATGGTGTTGGGGTCATTGAATAAAGCCGAGATATGTATTTTTCTTCATGATCCGAAATCTAGATTGACTGATCTTGAAAAATGGCCTTACAGGTGCCAAAACGGACTTAATCTCAATTAACAGTCCATGCTTGATAATTAGGGCCCAAATTTGGGGAAAATGTGTAGTCATGATAGGCAAACAATTGGACAAAATTTGGTGGCTGATCAATGGTGGGAAAGGTCTAGATCTGAAATTCTAACTTTTGGAGGAAAATGAAGGGGTTGGCTCTAGGATCAGCGGTGTAGGATCATAGATCGGAGTCCAAATTTTGTATATCCTTTTAGTCGTACTGAGGCTAAGGTATGGTCCAAATCTGAGTTGTGATTGACAGTGGGAACATAGGTAACTTGGGGGCCAAGTAATTTGATATCAACTTAAGGTCAATTTGGGGATTAGTTTTCTAATCGCACATCAATTGTCCTTTGGCTGAGTAATTCTTTGAATTTGGCCAAGATCTTCGGGATCTAAGACACTCATTAGATGGAGAAGCGAGTGACTACGGGTAATGGTCAAGTTGATGGCCACCAAAATCAAGGGTTAAGGGGCTGATTTGCTAATTGGGTCATTTCTACAATGATCTGAGGGCTGAAATTTGATATCTACAGTTCATTTATGATGGATAGGCATGTTATAAAATTTCAAGTCAAACAGATCATGAGAACCATATGATCTAGAATTCAATGGTCTAGGTTAGTGGCATTTTTGTAATTATTTCTGATATGAGATTTTTGAGAAATCTAAGGGTTCTACATGGTTCTTGTCATGTTTCTAAGCATATTTTATAAAAGAACCCATATCGAATTCATTACAGATAAATAGTTATTCACAAAATAATTTAAAATACGAGTTAATTAATGGAAAACACACATAACAGGCAATATGATGAACTTAAGCTAATACGGGAAAATCCGGGGCGTTACAGCCAATACCATATATGTTCGGTTGGTATTGCTAGATATATGTTATGTATTGCAGATGAGTATTCATCGCCTTGATGGTTAGTCCTCTTGAGTTGTATTTTCTTTGAGTTATAGAGTCTATTTCTTTGCTTATACAAAAAAGAAAAGAAAAAGTTACAAGCCATGCATTGAATGGTTAATTAAGAAAAGGAGTGAGAGGGAGAGCCCTGGATCATAAGCAGATGGTTGCTTAACTTGTCAATGACTTGTTTTTTTCACATGAGGAAAATGTATATGAGATCCAAACCGCTCTGGACTGAGTGGAAAATCCTAACCCTTGGAGGTTTTTAAGGGATAAATTGGACGGTCAAAGGAACTTCCATCGACTTTCTTTGATAACGATCTATTTCCTTTCTATCAAAAGCTTTCACATAGAATGGTTAGGATTGTTAGGCCAGTGTGATTTTTGAGGTGAGGCCCATCCATGTTGTAGCCTGCCTGATGATTAGTTCAGGTCTGATGAATGTTTGCCATGTGTACAGGAAGCAAGTCATTGATATGTTAAGCTGTCATTTTGGAATTCTGACATTGGACCTAGGGCAGATTCAAAGATGTGACCTAGGGCAGATCCAGATGTGTGAAGTTGGGCAGTTCCAGTCGTGTAAGCATGGCCTGTTTTCAGCTGTTAACATGGTTTAAAGTTCCATTATAACGTATCATAACAGCGAGGAACTAAAGATGTTATGCTTGATTTGAAAATCCCTGGTTAAAAGAGGATGGCTGATGTCCGGTGGGCAGCTGATCGTAAAATTTTTGCCAATCTACCATTTAATCCCAACTCCCAAGTTCTGGAAGAAAGGCCTAAGATGACGGTGATGATAATTTGTCGGATGTTTATGTTGAATTGTTGATACAAACCATCAAACTATCACTACACTCACAGCTGATAATAAGAGCTAGAGATTTTGAAGAGAAAAGCTTTTAACATTGCTAGTCTTGAACATGTTAATATAAATATGCTAATATTATTAGATAATGTATGCTCTTGTGCACTTTGGTGGTACCTCATTCATTTCTTTTTTTCATAAAGTTTCAACCTTACTGTGGTGGTTATTTGCAAAGATTCTGTGTTTTTTGTTCTGCATATTCTTTTTGCAGTTTTGTTGGGAAAGCTTTGCATGTGATTTAGCTGATCCTTTCTTCCTTTCTTTAATATGTAGGCATTTTATAAAGTTGTTCGAAGCTGGGCTTCAAAAAAGTTCATGACAGGATGGTAATGCATCCTTTCTTAGTTTGTGTAACAATTTAATTTCTTTTCTTCTACTTCTACATCTCCATGTCATTGTATGTATAACTGAATGCTGTTTATCTGTCTCCATGCTGAACTTTAGCTATTTTGTGTTTTCTACTGTTGAATTCTGTTTTTACTTATTCAATTGCTTGTATCATTTGGTTTTTCTCTGTTATAGGTAACAACTTGTACACGGCTTATTTTGCATTTTTTTGGTTTTTTGTTTTGTTTTATTTTTAGTTGCACACAGCTTGTCTGACAAGCTTATTTCTTTTTGAGTAGTTATGTTGCTTTTCCTCCCCTCTACTTGTTCAACTGGAAATAGTAATAGAGACTGAATGCTGTATGACAAGGCCAGATAGCAGCAGCAGGCAGCATCTTACCTTGCCATTTTGAGGCAAACATGAAGGTGGAGAGAGGAAACTGGGCGGTCAAATCCCTCTCTTACCATCTGAATTATGGTTATTGACTTCGACATTTTGGTTGTACCTGTTTTATGATTATGTTTCGACATGTATCCTCATTATCATGTCACAACTTCAAAAAATAAGGAGACCCATCATGCAAAAGTTGTATTTATTTACTCGTTGGCCTAAACACAAGTATATGTCTTCTTATTTTCATCCTGCAATTGACAAAGTTTAGTGGTGAAAACTTCACCCATAATCGGGAAAACAAGGTTATGGTTTGTAGCATAATTACCTCATACATGGCCAGGATGATCGATGTGGTTTGCAGTTTTGCTGCATTTCCCAATGAAAATAGGGGAGAAATAACCTAAATTGGCTTAGTTTGCTAAATCATTTTGCAGTTCATGTGGGGTCGGGGCAAAGTCTTTACCGATAAAAAATAAAAAATTGGTTGCATTAGTGTTCACAATTAAAAAAGGCATGACATCAATTCATATTCTAGGGGATTGCAGGTTGTTGTGCTGATTGTCACAGTTCACAGGTTGTTGTTTGAGTCACTTGTACATTGAAATAGTTATGTCAAGTTCCAGGATTCTTAATTGTAGGTTGTTGGGAGTTGTTCTCAGTTACATGTTATACGGTGTCATTTTCCATATAACAGACTCAATTGATCTTTCTCTTTTCACTGGATAAAAGAAACTCTCTTCAAGATTTTTATTTTTTTTTAAGAGAAAACCTGGAAAAAATTTCAATTGACTTCAAAGTGACTTGCTTTTTGTACATGGAGCAAACACATACAAGATTGGAACTGATCATTGGGCAGGTTCTACTTTTGGTGGGCCAAATCTTAAAAATAGACACCAATTCAAGCTTCATAACCCTTCGATTTGAGGACTTTTTAGGGGGAAAAATGGACAATCAAAGGAACTTTGTTCGACTTTCTTTAACTGTTCTTTTCTATCCAAAGATCTTCCAATTGAGTGCTTAGGATCGTTAGATCAATGTATTTTTGGGGAACAGACCATTGAAGGTATATCCTACCTCATGAGCGGTTCAGGTCTTTTACATGTTTGCCACATGTAGAAAAAGCTAGTCAATGATAGGTTGAGTGAAAGTGTTGAAACACCATATCTAGCCCTTCTTAAAAATGGTCATAATATTGTTATCACCTGACTTGGGGTTATGATTTACAATGACTAGTTGTTAGATAATTGACTCTTCTTTTCTGTTTATGGTCTCTGCGTCTTACATACCTGCTGTTTTTTCAAAGTTGAAGATTTTTTTTTTTTTTTTTGGTGATATTAGATTGATCTTCTGGTGAGGGGAGTGTATATATCTCAAACAAAAAGAGAGCAGGATTTGAAGAGAGGCTAAGGGTGTATTTGGATACTCAGCTGGCCTGAATTGAAATGTTCAATTAACATGGAGAAAATGACCCAAAGGTCGGACCATTTTTTTTTGTTTTTGAACATTGGTGAAATTTCAATAAAAGAAGGCCAAAGCCTAGAATAAAAGAAGGCCAAATCCTAGGATAAAGGAAGGCCAAAGCTATTTTATTTATTATGATGACTGACCTTTTTAATTGCATTTCTGTGTGTTCAAGTTGGACTTGAAATTATATGAATTACTCTTTGTTGGCTTGTCCCTCGATTGAATGGAGTTTGGCTCACCCACTGAGGTTTTCTGGACTTTACTGAATTGAGTTATTGCAATTCAATACAATTGAGCATCCAAACTCAGTCTGGATGTCATTGGATGGCCATTGAAAAAGAATCTAGGTCTTTGGAGATCAGCATACATTATAGATAAGATCTTGACTTTATCTTGAGATTTATACTATTTCTGTATTCATATATTAATTTGAGCCAATGAGGTTGCCAATTTCTCCTTTTAATAAATTCTTTATCATCCGAAACTGGAGGTTGCCAATTTCCTTGCAAAAGGAGCTCTTAGAGAATCCATACATATTGAGCTAGATCTGTACCTTGTAAAGAGTGATACATTTTGTGTGTGTGCATGTGTATCCTTGTTAAGAGTAGTACTACATTATAGTTATAAAGTGTCTGTCGGCCTTTTGGGGCTTACACCTAAAGGTCATTGCCTCTGTAATCTCATCTTAATCTATTAGTTGGTTTCTTGTTAGACAGAAGAACAAGATGTTTCTCGCTATCTAGGCTTGACACAATCTATTCATATTGAATGGATCATAAAGAAATTAAATCCATTGACATTGATATTTGAGTAAATATGTTTAACGATACTGCTCACGATCTTCATTGTTGGTGCTGAGCTGCTCACTGTTTTGGTGTTTTGCAGTGTTATCTTGTTCCCAATAGCGATCACTTTCTATATCACCTGGTGGTTTATTCATTTTGTGGATGGATTTTTCTCCCCAATCTA
This sequence comes from Liriodendron chinense, assembly GCA_003013855.2. Taxonomy (NCBI): domain Eukaryota; kingdom Viridiplantae; phylum Streptophyta; class Magnoliopsida; order Magnoliales; family Magnoliaceae; genus Liriodendron; species Liriodendron chinense. Next base: position 550,597 of record PVNU02003892.1, on the reverse strand, counting down.
TGTTCATCTTGGAATCAACATCTTCGGTACGGAGATCCTCTCTCCCTTTGTATGCTCGCGCGCATATTTGACAAGTTGTTAAGACATTTGTTTTTTTAAGGCATCGTAAAAAGAATTCCTATACTATGTCTGCTTGAAATGTGCATTCTCCATGCTTCTTACTGATTGGCCCAGATGGCCCCGTGAAAGCAAAACTAAGTTTCTCAATGTTGAGTCTGCGAAGGAAAACACTTTTAAACTTTTTAACTTGTGGGTAAGGCTTTCCTTGTAAGATCATAGGTTGGTGTGATGATCCTCCATAAAAACCTTTCAACTATTTTTCCATTTTGTTTTGAAGTCCTCAAGGGCTAATATTAGAGCACCTTGACATGCATTAATATTAAACATGTGGTTTTCTAGGCCCACTCATGCTAGCCTGGCACATTTGTTAGATATCCTAGTCGTGCGTCAGGTAGGTCTCACCATGAAGATTATCTGGCCCAAAAATCAGGCTGATCTACTGAGCAGAATGTCCACATTTTACATTGATTGTGGGCTATTGGCATGTTTTAATACAAACATTGTTTCATAAATGTGTGGCCCACAATTGGCCTGATTCTTGGGCCAGATAATCTAAATGGTGGAGCCCACCTGATGCGCTGCTTAGGTGTTTCTCATGTGTTCCAAGTTGGCATGTGTGGTCACATGTAGATGCATGCATCGGCTTAGCAAAACTCTATTAAACACTCCTAAAACTCAACGCATTTTCTGTTGGGATGAGATTTGTCGTTATGGTGCGAGTAGAATGGATGGAATGATTAAAAGATCATGAGAGAAATTGATAGAATCAGATCTTTTCATCCCAAAAATCCAAAAGTTATTGATAGATGCAATGAGTTACATAAACAGCAACTAGTGTAGAAGTTTCTGGAAAAGGGGTTAATCTCGACATTTTCAAGTGGTAAATTTCCATAGCAAGGCTTGATATACTTGTGCTTTCCCTTTTGCGCCGATTCTATTTATGGTGTTGAATGTTATGAACTTCGAAATTCCACATGGATGTCCATTGATTCAATTGGGTAATAATTTGAAAAAACATCTTGCATAAAGTATTAGCTATTTAGCTCCTAGTAAGTATGAGATAGGTTGATGTTTATCTTGATAGATAGATCACTTAGAAGTATAGGAACAATAATGAATCAGAGGAATTATAGGGTCCTAATGCATCATGATGCGTAAATAGTGTCCTGCACCCATTTCATACAAGTGGGCCAAGATTTGATGAATCTATACCATTCATCTAAGGGCCTAGTGGATGAAGTATGCCACAAAATGTTCTAGATTGGAAGAAGACACTTGGCCCTTGGGGGTTGGCTCCCAACAATTTGGGGCTCGTTTTTAAATGGTAGATTGGCAGAAGTTATACAATTCTTCCGTATATTCCTCTTTCACCAGGGTTATTGGAAGAGGCCATGCAGAAGGTTCATGTTGACACCACTAATATGCCAACATGGTCCCACCAATATTGATGCATAGCCCAACTATTGAATAAAAATTTGGAAAAAAGCTAGACGTTCATCTCATCGAAGGCCTCAGGGTAGGTAGAAATGGCATGGTTGTATTGCATGAGAGAGGGAGGGAGGGCGGGTGGTCGGTTGATGCTCATAAGGCAGCAGTGGCTGCCATGCCAGTGTCTTGCATGTCTCTTGAGTTGGAATAGAAAAAAATTCAGTGCGATTTTTTTTTTTCCTGGCAAGGATTGGGGTCTAACAAGTTCTATCTTTTGGATTGGAAGTGTGTGGACTGATTCACAAGGATGTGTCAGGACTTCGATCTATAAAATGATGAGGCCTTGCTAGGAAAATGGGTATGGTGTTTCTCTAACGAACTGTCCATTCTTTGGAGGAGAGTGTTGGTGGAGAAATATAGCATCTACAGGGATGATAGAAGCATCCTGTCATCACTAGATATAGAAGCTCCAGATGTTGGAAGGGTATTTCATCCATGGGATTGGTTGGTGGTCCTAGGAGTGGCCTTCTATGTTGGGAATGGGTCAGCTATAAGGTTTTGGGAGGATTGCTGGTGTGGGGAATCCCTGTTGAGTGTTGACACCTTCTTCTCATTGCTTCTATGACATTGTGATGTATAAGGAGGCCACAGCTAGGGAATACTTTGAGGTTGTGGGAAACCAAGTTGTCTGGACCTTGATCCTATTCGAATATGAGAGGTAGAGTTCATGAATCTCACGCATGTTCTTTCCCAGCTGAGGATCAACCTCTTTAGGAAGGACACTGCATATGCCATTGGGATCCCTCTCATTCTTGTGTAAGTAAAATCTTTCGTACTGTCAGATGTCGAACAAAGGTGCCTTTGTAGAGTGAACCTGCTGCATTTGGAAGCCGAAAGCCCCTTCTAGGGCCATCAACCTTGCAAGGCTAGCAGGTCGGGATTGCTTATAAAAGGTAGATGATTCAAGAGGAACATGACCCTAGTAAATGGCATGTGCCGAAGGGAAGCTGAAGATGCTAACCACCTTGTCATTCACTGCTTTTTCATTGTTGCTGATTGGAGATGGTGTTTTCAACAGTTTAACATGGTTGGGTTGATGCTGTGTTCCATCCGACAGCTTCTCAAAGCTTGGAGAATGCATCTCCCTTGCTGGAAGCATAGACTCATTTGAGATCTTTCGCGGTTGTCGTCCGGGTTACCTGGAAAAAGAGTAGCAATCACACTTATAATAGTAATAAGTGTTTACTTCTTGGCGACCATTAATCAAGTTAGATGCCTTGTTTGCTTGTGGGCAGAGGCCTCAGGGTTTCTTTCCCCATCATAGCCCAGATGCTTCTCCTTTTTGTTGGTCAGATGTCTATTGTAATGCGTTAACTCTGTGATGACCTTTTTTTTAAAAAATAAATTCTCATTACTGATAAAAAGCAAAAAAAAAGTGAAAAAAATAAAAGAAAAAAGACAGATTCCTCAAAGCTTGCATTTCATTACCTTGGTTTATCATTCTAGGGAGATTTATGAGGATGTTTCTGATGGAATCAGAGTTGGGTTGGATGAAGTGGTGGTTTGCCTCTGGAGTATTATGCGATTGCTGCATTGCTATGAAACTTGAGGTGTAAATGTTATTATATAGCTATTCGACCGGCTACCTATATGGGGCAAATTTTTTGGCAGCAGTCAGTAGCGTGAGCAAAGATTAAGATATGCAGAGATGTGGATGTTGAGATGGATGTGTGGAACACTAGGAAGTATGAATTTAAGAATCAGGGCATCTGAAACAGCCTAGGAATAGTTCCGATAGGAGGTAAACTGATGGAAAGCAGATTAATATGGTCCAGTCATGTGCAAAGAAACTATAGATGGCTCTGGTGTGGAAGGAAACATTGATTATGATTGGAGGGCCTGAAAAGAGAATAAGGAGAACACCTACAATACTTGGACTGAGGTGCTCACAAGGGATATGAATTATGAAGGCCTGTTCACTTGCCAAGGATAGGGCCTTAGACAGGGCTGACTGTCGAAATAGGATACGTAAATTGACCAAACAGATGGGTGCGCACACATGCACACACAGAGAAAGGGGAATGAATAACACACACACACACAAATAATAAATAATAACTAAAGAATGGGAAATGGGTTCCCAATACGAAGGGCAGAGAGGCTCGGCCCGCTATAGCAGTTGCAAAGGCGAGGTAATTTCCCTCACTACCTACTTGGTTAAACAATATGTGTAACATGGAGCCAAGGACTCCAATTTCATTAAAGACAAATCCTAAATCCCACAGCTTGGTACCCATGCCTTTTGCTTGTCCAACAATGACCTTTCCTGGTGGAAGGACCTGATAATTCCTCTGCGAATAATACCATAAGACAGAATAATTGTTCTTTTTCTTTCTTGAAAGTTGTATTGAGATGTCTTCCACTCACATGTCCAACATGATTGAACATGATAGCTTTTGGAATATGTATGGTCCTTGTTGAACAAGTGTCATTTAATTTTGCATTGTAGCGGTTCTATTGAGTTTCTTATCGTGCCATTCTTTTCCTTATTTGTAGTTTCACTTTCTTCTTTCTCTTTGTTAGGACTCGGTTTCGTAACTTCCATAACATTCATCTTCGTGATTGGGGTGTTTATGTCGTCATGGCTGGGGGCATCTGTTCTTAGCCTCGGAGAATGGTTTATCAAGCGAATGCCGTTTGTTCGCCATATTTATAGTGCATCCAAACAAATCAGTTCTGCCATATCACCTGGTATTTACCCTTGATTTTCATTCTCTTTTCATTTTTGATCCAGGTCCACAGTACTAATGTTATCTATCTAATACAGATCAGAATACACAAGCCTTCAAGGAGGTGGCCATTATAAGGCATCCACGTATTGGTGAATATGCCTTTGGGTTTATAACTTCAGCTGTCATTCTTCAGGTATGAAATGGATTCCTAGCTGTATCTAATACCATGTAAAGTATGAGAGTAACCTGACTATTTCGGAGAAGAAAAACTTGCCTTTGGGAATTTGAAATGATTCCTAGCTGTATCTATTGCCATGCATAGTATGAGAGTAACCTGACTATTTTGAGAAGAAGAAGAAGAAGAAGAAGAAGAGGAAGGCTCACCTTTGGGAAAAAGAAACTACCTTGATCATTTGAGTAGCTGTCAATTCCTAGCTTGATTATTTGTAAGAGTGTCAAGTGTGATATTGTTTTAGATTGGACTCGTGTTTGATCCAATATGTACAGAGGTAGTTGTGCTTTCTCAGTTTTAGCTATCTCAAGTCTTTTAAATAAAATTGTCACCAATAGAAAAAAATATTGAGTACAAACTCGTGTGCCACTATCATAGATTGGAGGACGCTCAGATGCGATAAAAAAAAGATATCTAACTTGGTCAATCGTAACTGAATCTAACTACCTGGATGCTTGTTCTGACCATTACATATAAACTTGTGGCCATCGGATCTCTAACCCAGCCCTATAGATCGGACCTAATGTCTAAAATAGTTGATCTGACCATCACGCGAGCTTGTTGTCGTTGGGTATCTAACTCAGCCTCTGTAGATAGATTCTAAAGTTTCATATGCTCGAGCTGACCGTTGCCTACGAACTCATGGTTGTTAGACATCTAATATGATCATCAATGATCGGATCTGACCATTTAGATGTCCGATCTAGTCGTTAAGCACAAAGATTCGGGCATTGGATATCTCATTTGGCCATCAAAAACGAGATTTAACTTCTTTAATGCTCGATCCAACACTGTTGAAGATTTGATTCATCCTCTATGTTATGTTTAAGTTAGGGCACCTCTTGATGTATAATTGGAGGTGTTTCTTTTTAATGTAAACTAGGGGCATGGCATGTGCATCACAAGAGCGAGTGGATAGAGAGAATCAGAGGGGAGAGAAAAAAAGGAGAGAGTCTGAGGGAAAGGTGGAGGCTGCACACACCTGCGTGCTACATAAAAAGAGAGAGAGAAAAGGGAATGATGGGTGACCACTCATTGTTTCCCTTGTTGTGGTCCACTCAAGTCCTCAATGCCTTCTAATTTTTGGGTTGCCATTCTAACACGAGCGGGTGCAATGTATGTATGGAGTGAATGTCACACAATCATCGGGGTGGGTCTACAGAGCCTTTGTCCCATAGTCTCTCTAGTTAGACACTTCCTGCTGGCTACGTGCAGAAAAGTGGAGAGGTTGGTACGGGCTATGTACATTAAAAGAAGTGAAAGGAAGTAGTTTCGATGTAGGTTGTTCATAGGCCTTTGTGTCATAAAATGACTAAAATCTGAACTGTCCCTTGCCATCCAATTACATTTTCAATGATGATTTTACCTTCTATTAACCGAAGCCCCTAAGACTAATTGCGAGGGCAAAAATGTCCAAAACTATTGGCGTTATATATAAGTATAGATGAATGGAACTAATTAATGACTAGACCACACTAGACGTGCATTTCTCTACAACATAACAGAAACCCCTCTACTAGCTGGAAATTTGATGTCGATGGATATTCACATTTGTGCGTGCAAATATTTGAATGAGAACTTCGAAGTTTTCAAGATAAAAAAACGTTTTTGTGAGCTCCTCAATTACATGTTACACAACTCCTTTTGTTTTGTGGATTTCTTTCACTTTCGTACATGCGTACCAAATGTACGGATATTGAAAGTTCATTGAAAAAAATGTATGGATATTGAATGCTTGATAACTAACTTACATAATATTATAGCACTTGGTTCCCTTTTTCAAGGATAAAATATTATGTTTAAACAGTATATGGGGTATTTGCTGGCTTGGAAAGCATCATCTAAGAGAGCAATAAGTGCTTTTGTCAAGTAGAAAACTATTTACACAATACGTCTTTCATCTCCTCTTCCTATTTTCTCGGAGTGACAAAAATATTCTCATAGTTGCCCAATCAAAAGTTTTAGATTCAACATTGCGTTTCAACATTGAGGTCTCGGGTACGAGTCCACCTTCATCATCTTCTTGGGGTTGGCTACATGAATCCTTTTCTGCCATTCCACTCTATCAAGGGCCATAACTTTAGTTAGACCATATTTCATCATGTCTTTTCTTACTACCTCCACCTATGTCCTTTTAGGCCTTCCCCTTGCCTTGTTACAGCCTTCAAGTTCTACCAATTCACTCCTAATCGGCATAGTTCTTAGACTCCATTGCACATGACCAAACCATCTATGCCTACTTTCCCTCATTTTATTACCTATTGGTGCTGCTTCCTAAATTCCCTCGAATGCATTCATTTCTAATTCTATCCTTGTCTTGCTACTCATCATTCTCAACATCCTCATTTCAGCTACACTTATCCTATGAACATGTTGTTTCTTAACTGTCCAACATTTTAACCCATAAAGCATGGCTGGTCTTACGGCCATCCTATAAAATTTCCCTAGTTTGAGTGGTACACAACAATCACATAAAACTCCAAAGGGTACATCACCATTTCTTCCACCCTGCTTGAATTCTATGGGCACCATCTTAATTCTCCACTCACATGAATTATCAACCCAAGATATCGAAAGTGGCCATTTTGGGAAACTTCTTCGTCTGCAATCTTAACTAATTCCTCGTTCTCACTTCTATTATTACTAAAATTGCACTCATATACACTGTTTTTGTCCGACTAATCTTAATTCATTTAGGGCCTATTTGGATAGCTCATTACAATAGTATTGTAACGTAAAAGCACCATCATTATGATTTTCCAGTGTTTGTTTAAACACGTAATTCGACATGTAATTCGGTGGTCAAATGCAGATGTAATAGGAGACATGTAAAGGAAATTGTAATCATTACAAATTTACAATTCGTTGTAGTAGAAATTGGATTTTTCCTGTTGGTTTGACATCTCAGTAATGTAAAAGTATCATCATTGCAAGTTTTCCACGCATATCCAAACACAGGAATTCTTAGTCAAATTGTCCAAGTAGGAAAATAGCATTAGCGAGTGATTTTCTAAATTTTCTAATACATTCGTCTCATGCCTTAGCTTTGCTCAACCACTCTTTTCCAAAGTTTCATAGTATGGCTCGTAAGTTTAATCCCACGATAGTTAGTGCAGCTCCGTATGTTTCCTTTATTCTTCTAAATAGGTACCACAGTAATTCTCCTCCATTCGTTTTGCAATGTCTTCGATCTTATAATCTCATTGCATAATTTTGTTTACCAAAATAACCTATAGTATCTGCCATACATTTCCAACCCTCTATTGGTATGCTATCTGGGCCAAGGGCTTTTGCTGTTTCCATCTTTCTCATTTCTCAATGCTTCTTTCGCTTTAGAAATCCTAATCCTACTGAAAGAAAGGTAAGAGGAAAAGAAAAGCAGTACTGTTGCAGGGCAATTTGACAGTTTTGGATCATCGTGTATATCTATCATTGAGAACCTGGATACTTAAATTAGTTAAGCTTTGTTAGTGGATAATTGTGCATATCTGCATGCATGCATGTTTGTAATCTTATACCTAATGCATCATGCTTGTGCTGTGTGTACATGGTCCACACTGTTTGCTTGCATGTATGCACAGATTTTTTGTTTTGTTTTTTGCTTTAAATGTATGATTGATATGTTACCATCCTCTAGAACATATCCAGTGTTAAATGTTTAATATCTAAGTCAGTTTTCGAGGACTTAACCTCTGAGATGTGGCATGTAAATATGAGATCTGGACTCTTCGTCTGTGGTACCCTACATTGGATTGCCACCCGCCAAAATCATGCCATATAGATGATCCTAGCCATAAATTGAAGGATTCTTGCTCATCAAATGTTGCTAGTTGGTTGGAAATTTTCCTAGACACCCATTTTGATCATGAATAGTACTCCGATCAGTCTAGGATCATCCAATGAGTGTGATTTTTGAGCTACACTCTGTCTGCAATAAGCCCCAATGGATGGAGGGTCTGAATCTCATGCACGTGTACCACATCCATGGATATTGGATGCTTGACATTGATCGCGATGGACCTCTCTCACAAATTATTTATGTCGAGGAGTTTTCCTCAATGTTCTGATTACTTTTCTTTCTTGACATATTTCTTTTGCCATTCTGAATCCATGAATTGGTAATCCAGAATTATTCCGGTGATGAGGAGCTCTGTTGTGTCTACGTACCCACGAACCATCTTTACCTCGGCGATATATTTCTTATCAACTCCAAAGATGTAATTAGGCCGAATTTATCAGTTCGTGAAGGAATCGGTAAGCATCATGTTCCTTTAATTATCATTATCCATTTCTTTTGTCACCTGGACACTAAAAAACAGATGACCTAGGGCATAACTATCTACACTAGAAATCGTGGCCCTGTTGCAGATGGAACATAGCCAATACCCTAATCATATTATGCAACGATCTGATATTTGCCATTGAATTTGGAGCATGAACTATTTTCTTTTTGGACTGTTGTTTGTGTCCACCAGTTGGATGGTTAGTATCATCCAGTCAGTTTGATTTTTTTTAATATTCTCCATCCACGATGGGTCCCAATTTTTGGATGGTTTGGACCGATGTAAAATTTATGCCACACTTACAATGGACAAATTACCTCAATTTAAGAGAGAGGACAAAACACTTAGGTAGCCCTTGTCCAGGTCTTTGTGGATAGATCCGTCATGCACAATGCAGGAGCTTATTTTCTAGCAGCCCGTCTGCTGTTGCATCATTTGAGTCTAATGTATTTGTGTTTGTGAATGTAGAGATCGTCGTCTCCGGGGGCATGTCGATGCCCCAGATCCTGACAACGGTCAGCTCACATACCATACAAGTGGATAGAAGTAGAGCTAGCCGAGTCTGAAAAGGGGAACCTGCAGTTGTCTTTGTACTTCCAATGCCCTTGATTTGAGCTATCGCGATGGCCCACACAATTTGTTTCTCTATATTTCCGGGTTGCCATAGTTGGCCGGATTCTGATGGCATGTAAAATCATTTTATGGGTTTCAATGTGGTGCAAAATTCAACGAAAGTGGTTTCAGATGTTATGGGTTGTTTGGCTGTGGAATTTCTTCTCAAAGAATTAACATTTTTTCCCAACGTTTCCTCTCCAAGCATGCCCAATGAAATGAAGTTTTGCCATGTAGAATCCAGACTTGTATATGTGCATGGTTGAAGTCTTCAGTCTGTTCATTCTGTGATTTCAGTCTGATTTTAGTGTGCACATGATCCATGTGTCTTGGGGACCGTTGGATTGTGATTGCCTGGTAGCTGCTATTCTTGGTGTTTGTTCTCTTCTTTAGTTTTTCCCCCATCCTTTTCTATGTATGCCTAATGTCACGGATTTGAAAACTCTGTAGCACTCTCGTGTGATGCTGGAAATTTCTCAAGAGATTTCAAAATTTGAGGTTTTTCTTAGGATATTATTGGGAAAATCTTGCCGAGAATAAAATAATTTATTGTAAATTAATAAATAAATGTGAAGTTTGTGTGTGTGTTTTAAGGTTTTTACTATTTTTGAGTAAATATTACGATAATTAAAATCTGCTGAGATTTTAAAATCTTCCAAAAATATCGTAATAATATATTTGGTGTATTTTTCATGATATTATCATGACATTTCAAAATCTTGAATCTTGGCAATATTTGTCACAATTGCTTCAACTTGCATCAATAATATTATGATCCCAAGAGTTTAGTAGCCGAACTTGACAGGAGCCATCAGGCATGGGGTTTTAGGTGCATTGATTAGGTTCTTAACAATTGGTATTAGAGCCAATAACAGGTCCTTTTAGAGTCGGGAAGGGGTAACCTATGGAAATGGCAACCTAGAATAGAGCGAAAGCTGCCACTATGTGGAGAGGACTCTTGGGAGAATCCATGGCTCAAGTGGTAGATTGAGTGAAGATAACCTCATTTCAACATTGAGGTTTTGGTATCTTTCCTTTTTTTTTTTTTTTTTTTTTTTTGGGTTAGTTGACACACCCCTATTTGTTAGTACACCCTTCCACCCGTGTTAGTCACATCACCATGTTAGCCACCCCCACTATGGGAATCGATACCATGACCTCAGTGTTGAAACGAGGCTATCTTCACTCACTCAGTCTGCCACTTGAGCTATGGACCTGGGTGCGTTTTGGTATCTACTCCCAAGCGGGGGGGCGGGGGGGGGGGGGGCAACTGCGGGTGGCTAACATTGTGGTGTGACTAGCAGTGGGGTGTGTATACTAACCTTTAAAAAATGGCGTTTGGCATGTGCAAACTCGTTGCATCGGTGGCTTCAAATTGGGAAAGCCTCGACCGTTGTTTTCAAGTGACCTTGTCAAGGCTCAATGGATGATTTACTGGAGAATTTTTAGTGGGCCCCACATGTTTCTTGTGGGCCTTTCCCCTTTTTTTTTTCTTTTTTTTTTTTCCTGGTTGATTGCGCAAATGGGCCAATCATGACGCCTTTGATTTATTCGACGCAGCGTAATCTGCAGGACCACAAATTAAATGTGCTCTTACAAGAAGGAAGTGGAAAACAACCACCCCCAAAAAGCGAGGTTCCACTGTCCTATCAACCATCCAGCCATTCAAATGAGCTTGATTGTAATTCACTTGCGCTCTTTTCTTCCAAATACTCATTGCCCATTGAGGGTTCAGGGCCTTTTGCCCCTGCCCTATCCATGGCAGGCCAACCTCAACCACCCATTTACGCGTACCAGTCGTGGGTGCAAAGATTCAATTGGTGCTCCAGCAGTCTTTTTCCTATTAGCTAATGGCTGATGCTTTTGGGAGAGCTATTGGATACTCTGGCAGGTGCAACGCTTGATACGCAGGTAGTAAAAAGTTGTACACGTGTCATACATAAACTAAATGGACTATATTGTGGAAACCCACTTTCGCTACGTTTTCTTGAACAATCTTAACCTTTGCTTTATGGATGCTTGTTTGTTAAAGCAGGGCCATTAGATAATTTTGCATTTTTTAACTGTCCAACAAATAACAGCCTATCGTAGTTAGACAAGCAAAGTAGCCTGAATTTTTTGTTCTTTGATATATCTAACTTGGGACCCAAAGCTTTCAGTGACTGCGTACCATCAACCACACTCTGCCAGAGTATCAAAGTTCTGGTTATTATTATTATTATTTCTATAAATAGTGGTTGATAAAGCTATTGTTCTCTCCTCCAATATCCTAACCTAACCAATATAGAAAGAGAAATGTTCACGTGCAACTACGTTCTATGGAAATTTTAACATACAAGCTTTCTTTGGCATTCAATGTCCCTCTTGCTTTTAGCATCTGAGCCGTGCAAATGGTGGTGTGCACAATAAAGAACACATGGAGCGAAATCTAGACCGTTGAAATAAGTGGACAGCCGGTTGTGCTCTTGATTTACGTGTGTGTCCAACAAATGAGTGAATTATTCGCTCCAGATGATCTACAATGTGTAGTACACAGTTTTCACGGCTAGGATTTTCCACTGAAGTGACGCATTTTAAAGTTCTCCATGCAGGTGCCGTAGGTGGACTTTTTCTCTTTATCATCAGGGGGAGAGAGACTGAGGCAGAGACCGCTGGCTCGGGCGCTGATTGTGCAGTCAGGAGCTCACCACACGCTCTAGCGTGACGTGGATTCTCTGTTGGGTCCACTATGATGCATACGTTCCATCCATGCTGTCCATCCGTTTTTTCAGCTTATTTTAGGGAGTGGGCCCAAAATTGAAGCATATCTAAAGCTCAAGTGAACCACGCTACAGAAAAAAAATGGGGATTCTCACTTCCACCGTTGAAACACTTGTAGAGCCTACAGTGATGTTTGTTTGTCATCCAACCTGTTTATAAGCTCACTGAGAGCTGGATGAAGGGAAAACTCAAATATCAGCTTGACCCAAAGCTTCTGTGGCCCCAAGAAGTTTTCAACGGTGGGCGTTCAATTCCCACTTTTTTACTTGGTGCGGTCCATTTGAGTTTGGATATGCTTCAATTTTGGATAACGACCTAAAATGAGCTGTAAAACAGATGTAAGGCTTAGATAAAACAAATACATCACGGTGGGCCCCACAGAGAATCCACACCACGTAGTCGCCTGGTGAGCTCCTCACCACACAATCCGCGACCCTCTTAACTTTTGATATGGGCACACGGGCAGTGATCGGAACCATCCACGTAATGGGCCCCACAATGGATTCTTCATGTGGGAAAAATAAACCGACTGAAAGATCTACACGGCTGACTTTCGGACTTCTCTCCATTGAATGCGGACCATCTCACTCATTATTTTTCTAGCCGTCCGTATGATCGGTTGTATAGGCTGATATGATCTGTCCAGGTTTTAATGCCCCACCCCAGCAGGTCCACCAGATGGACGGTTCAGATGGCCGTTCATACAGCCACGTCGCTAGGAGCACACTCACCGTACAATTCTCACGTGCAGCACGCACATCATACAGCTGCGCTTGATCTTTGTCTTGTTTGGATTAGTAATCAATCATAACCAAGCAAGAAACTGCCAGTTGCCGACACTTATAAACAAGCCTAGAACGACAAACGCTCATCCACACGCACTATCCTCAAGCGCCAAAACGAAAGCACCGCATGCTTTTATGTGGCACACGTGTGCACAATCCAGGACGTTCATCGGACCGTTCTTCAGAGCACGTGTTCAGGATGGTTGTCTTTTTCCTGAAAGGAATTACACACATCCCCTGCCAGCTTTTTCACGAGTCGGGTTCCCATTTCTGACCACTGGAGCGGATGGCCCGGTGATCTGGACCATCCTTCTGTTGTGTCCTCTTCGGATGGACGATGTGCTGAAAATCTTCCAGATTGAAAGATCGAGGCCGTCAATCTTGGGTTTTTTCGGGTTGAATGTGGACCGTTTCTTAATAATCTATTTGCAAACACAAATCAAAACATGATCATCCACTGGGAAACAACCGATCAACCGTCCGATTTTCGAACCATGCGCCACCCAAGCGTCAAGATTGTGAATCTGCGTACAATGAAAGGTCCGGATCCTATAATTCCTATTTCCTAAATAAAATTCTCTTCACACGCGTGGCACGTGCTGATGAACGAACAGCACGGATTTTGCGCCAAGGATTATCAAGTAGGACCATATCGTCACGTGCGTGTGCGTTTTGGCGCTTGAGTTGGGAAGGCCGCAAAATAGCATTTCTAAAGCGTTACTTGATACTCCAGGTTCGTTGACGTTTGATACGCAGGCATTGAGAAATTGCACACGTGGCATGGATTAACTCAAAATAAGCCGACTAAATGGTGGAACTCAGTGTCTTTAAGTTATATGCCTAAAATAAAAATGGTTGAATTATCCTAACCTCTGATTCGTGGACACTTGTTTATTGAAATAAGAACATATGATAGTTTTAATTTTAACCGTCTAATAAATGTCTATCAATCGGATACCCATATGATTAAATAAGCCTAATTTTTGGGTCCATCAGACATCTAAAATGGAACCCAAGATTTGGACAGTTTAATTTTAATTAATTTCATACCACCCATGAAATTTGTAAGTAATCTCTAGGTGCGTCCGTATCATCCATCGCACTGGGTGCCAGAGTATCAAAGCTTTTCCCCACCAATAAAGGCCGCAGCCTCGAAAGAAAGTCACCTCAGCTTCGGTCCCGAACCTGAATCCGAACCTACTCACTCTTACGCTAGCGGGAGCGAATTAGATGTTACCCCTGGTAACACCTTAGTGGGTGTTACCCCTACCGTGTGGGACCCATATTAATGTATTTTTTATATATCTATTCCGTCTATCTATTTTCTCATATCATTTTAGGATATGATCCAAAACCTTAAGAAGATCCAAGTCTCAGATGGACCATACCACTAAAAACAGTGATTAATAACTATTAAAAACGTTTTGTGGGCCACAAAAGTTTTTGATCAATCTGATATTTATATTTTCCCTTAATAAAGATCTTATTGACATTATCAGGAGCTTGGATTGAAAATAAACATTACCAAAACCTTATCATGGGCTCTTTGGAATTTTTAATGGTGGGGCACTCAATGACACTGTTTCCAGTGGTATGGTCCACTTGAGATTTGGATCTGCATAATTTTTGGAACCTTATCATAAAATGGGCTGTATAAACGGATGGACGGAGTGGATATACAAAATATCATCCATGTGGGCCATACGGTAGGGGTAACACCCACTAAGCTGTTACCGGGGTAACACCTAATTCGCGCCCTACGCTAGCAGCTGGAAGCGGACTGCGTACTGAGTAACTCCGCACGCTAGCGTGCGGAGTAAACTCTATGGGGCCCACGGTGATTTATGTATTTTATCCACTCCGTCCATCCATCTTAACAGAAAATTTTAGGTATGGTGCAAAAAAATGAAGCATACAAAATTTAAAGTGGACCACACCCCAAGAAATGTGTGAACTGCATGTCTACCTTTGAAAAATTCTAGTAGGACACAGAAGTTTTGGATCAAGCTGATAGTTGTGTTTTCCCTTCATCCATATCCATGTGATCTTATGAACAGGTTGGATGACAAATAAACATCACTGTAGTGCCTGGGAAGGTTTCAACGGTGGAAATCACTATTCCCACTGTTTCCCGTGGCATGGTCCACTTGAGATTTGGATATGCTTAAATTTTGGGCTCAACCACTAAAATGAGCTGGAAAAACATATGGACGGAATAGATAAAGCACATACATTCTAGGTGGACCCAACTGAGTTTACTCCGCACGATAAGAGCGTGCGGAGTTACTCCGCATGCAATCCGATTCCCTAGCGGCTCTAAACACTTGGCGGCTGCTCTCTTCCTATTGATATTCCAAACCCATCTCTCGTACTTTCGTGCAGAGAGAGAGAGAGAGAGAGAGAGAGAGGAGGTTCTGGGAGCTTAGATCTATGACAGATTTCTTCAAGCACAACAATGTCCGTTTCCGGAGATGAATTTGAGGAGGTTCGAACGATTTCTACTGCAATCAATCGTTAAAATGCTTGAATTTTCCAAATCGGTTTGAATTCTGAGGAGTTTCAGAGCTCAAACGCTAAAATCACGCTCTTTCTGGTATTTCTGGTAAGAAACTGCGAAAGAATCAGATTTTTCTGTAATCTATTAGTTTTGTGTGAATTCAAGTGTTTTAATGCTTTAAATCTCATTTTTAGGCTAGAAATTGCATGCATTTCATCGTTTGTCTTAGATTCAGAGGTTTTGAGCTTCTTGATCTCGCTCCGGTGAGAAATTTTCAGTAAATTCAGGAATTCTTAGCTTTAATTCTGTAATTGTGAAGATTGCGCTCTTGAATCAGCACTCAAGATCGAGAAAATTAAAGGCTTGAGTCTCCACTAGCTCAATTTTGAGTGTCATTTGGTGTGGAGAGCTAGAAACTACACAATTTCAGCAAAATGACTCCAAATCAGCGATCTAACCAGAAATCTGGTTAAAGAACCATGGTGACGAGAAAAGGAAGGTGTTAGGCACCTTTTCTCGCCGCAAATCGTGGTCTCTACCAGGTAGCTTGGTAGGATTTGGTTCTAAGAAAAAGACCTTTCATTCATATATGAAATTGGAGATCACAATTCATGATAACTTGAATAATAACACAATTCAACATGAAAAGTAAGAAATCTCGTTGATGTGCTGAAATGGCTCCGAATTTGAAGTTGCAATTCTGCCATGGAGGGCTTTGATCTCCCTCGAAGCTTCAATGTACATCGTTGATTGTGATGGGAGGGTTGTTGGAGCCAATTCTCAGGCCATAAGGGCCGAGCTGTACTC
Organism: Liriodendron chinense; assembly: GCA_003013855.2. Classification (NCBI taxonomy): domain Eukaryota; kingdom Viridiplantae; phylum Streptophyta; class Magnoliopsida; order Magnoliales; family Magnoliaceae; genus Liriodendron; species Liriodendron chinense. The sequence continues at coordinate 534,401 of PVNU02003892.1, read as the reverse complement.
CTTTCCCTCTTCCACACAATCCCTTGCTTGAATCTTCATCATCACGTTCTTCGCCATGCTTCTCTCTTGCTGGAGTCCTCTTTCAAAAGCTGAGAAAGAAGGAAAAACTTCACTGACTTGGTGAAAATTTGAAAATAAAAAATAGCTGTTTTGAATCTTTCTAGTTCCTTTCAATAACAGCCCTTTGTGGGATTTTCTGTTAATATGTTTCTTGCCATTAAAAAACTGTAGGTGTGACTGTCGTATAAAGCCTTGATTTCGTGCAAGATCTTCAGTCGTACAGTTCCCACAAAGACTCGCGATGATTCATACTAAGTCCGAGTCAGACATCACCAGTTTAGCCCCTTCATCGCCAAGGTCTCCAAAGCAGCCCGTTTACTATGTGCAGAGTCCTTCACGGGACTCTCATGATGGCGACAAATCCTCTTCGATGCATGCAACTCCCATCTACAACAGCCCGATGGAGTCGCCTTCACATCCTTCTTATGGACGCCACTCAAGGGCCTCTTCTGCAAGCCGGTTCTCAGGAATATTTCGGTCTTCATCCGGTCGGAAAGGGAACAGGAAAAGGAATGATAAGGGTTGGCCTGAGTGTAATGTAATTCAAGAGGAGGGCTCTTATGATGATCTTGAGGGAGAGAGGGGATTCTCCCGACGTTGCCAGGCCTTGATTGCACTTTTGGGTTTTGTTCTCCTCTTCACTGTCTTCTCACTTATTATCTGGGGGGCCAGTCGGCCTTACAAAGCAGAGATCGTTGTGAAGGTATGCTGAATTCTTATTATTTATGGTTTTTAACCTTCACTGTGTGATGAAGTGCATTATTTATGCCGGCCTTCGCCGACACTCATCAAATTTGCTCATTGATTTGGGCTGCCGATTAGAATGGTTACCTCTTGGATGGGCCATACACTAAAACCCAGATTGATTGGATGGGCCTAACGGTGCAACCAAAAAAAAAAAACCCTAAAATTGGACAGTCAATAGTTGATACAGCGTCAGCCTGAAAATTTGAAAGGGTGGGTTAGAATTGTCTTGACCTTCCAATTAATGGACATTGTAGGCTACCAAGAGGTGGCAGCTTTAATGGATGGCTCTGATGAATGAGCACATTAATCAATGAAGGCCGGTGAAGGTTAACATACTCCACAAATGCAAGGAAGGTCAACGAAATCCAGTATGGTTATAACTAATCTGTTTTTACTAGAGCATCACAAAGATACAGTAGCATAAGGGATGTGACCCCAAGTCCCAAAACCTCCACAAGATGCCATGGTCAGCTTAAATCAATGTTCAAAGCTCCAAGATGACTCCTCAATAATGTCCCCCATTGCCATGTGCTGTATTGAAGTTGAAGTTGGATATTGAAAGTACTACTTCGCTATTGCCTGAGCATTTAACACTGGACTAAATTGTAATCTGCAAAGTTGGCTTCTGTACAAAAATTTCTTCATAGAAAGGAAAATAGAAAGCAAATTTTTTTCTAGTGCTGTACATTTTTTCCCAATTTGTTTTGCTTCTGTAGAAGGCTGCAAGAAAGGAAGTAACATTGGAGGAAGACAAATAACTTGACAAAAATCTAAATATGACATTGTTTTGGCAATATTAAAAACTCCAACCTGATTCATAAACCAGTTTTCCACTTCCTGGCTTCCACTTGCCAAGCCAGATTATGGATTTTGGACTCATTATACAAAGCTGGCGCTATTTGAGGCTACTTGGCTGTCTTCCAAGTCAATCAGCGAGTTTTTGGATATTTCCTTGGGTATGCTGCAGTTGCTTTGTTCTGTAATGGTGATGAATGGCTGTTGGTTACGAAAATAAATTGCATGGCATATCTTAAATTACACGATTAAGGAAAGCCATCTTAGCTGTAATGTGATCTTCCTAAAATTTGATTCTTTTCTTTTAATATTTGTGATTTTGTTTCTGGTGGATCAATTCTTTTCACTATGAACTATCATCCGCATGATGAGTTTGCTGTCGTTGCAGACGCTGGCTGTAAGTAACTTCAATTTGGGAGAGGGATCAGACTACACAGGGGTCCCAACCAAGATGGTGACAATGAATTGCTCCTTGAAGATAGGCATCTACAATCCAGCTACGCTGTTTGGTATTCATGTCAGCTCCACACCCATCAATGTTATCTATGCAGAGATCCCTATGGCAACCGGACAGGTGATTTTCTTCCTTTCTTTTCCAATCAAATGAAGATTGAGAAGTCATCTAACCAAATGCTCTGCATTGGACTGGGCGATTTGCTCATGGCCATCAAAACTCAAGCCTGCACAGGCAGATTCAGGACCAATGAATTCTGAAACATTTGCAAGAAGCCATGAGAAACTCAAGGATACTCGCAGACATACATGCCAGCATGGCACGGAAGGTGCATGTGTGAGATCAATCCATTCATCAAGAAAACCCATCATGTATGTGCTCCATCAAGTGGGCCACACTTGTACGTTGTATGTGGATTGCTGGTAAGACTTTTGGCCATCCATTTGTTTTGCACACATGTGGGCTAGGGCATATCAATGGTGGGACTCATCTGATCAACAGGCTTTATCTCACACATGTGCCATGCCATCACATGTGTCCTGCAGCTTATCCTTCTTATTCTCTGTGGTGGTTGCAAGGAATCTACTTGCAACTGCCCTTTGTCTGTATTTTGGTCAAACTTAAAAGAGTATATTTAGAGTATTTTATTTACATAGCTTTGTTCTGTGTGGTTATTCTAAGGGGCTGTTTGGATAGGAGTAAATGGAGGTAAATGGGTGAAATTGGGAGTAAATGAGGGTAAATTGGATTTTGGGTGTGTTTGGATGGAAGTAAATGGAGGTAAATGGGATGAAATGGGAGTAAATGTGCATGTAAATGAAATCCTCTCCACGAGAGAGGATTTAAAAGTAAATGGGGTGAAATGCCTTTTTGAGCTCCCTTGGAGAGTCGTACGTCTAAACAAAGATGCAACTATGCACATGTCCGCCATACACGTGTCACGCTAAATAATGATACTCCCCAACAATCCAAATATCATCTACATCACTAAAATCACACCAAAAGAATGATCCAAACCATCCAAATGATGCCCATTTAAATGGACGGTTAAAAAACGTTCACAAGCTGGTTGTTTGTGATCCTTACGGTCGTGGCCAACCTGAAGCTCGAAAATTCCTCATTTTTTGATGAAGTATATATTTAAATGGGCTTGTTACAATCATTCTATTAAATATCGTATATGTACACTAAGTTGGGATATTAAAGCTGATTTAGGATATCACATACATTCTTGTGAATATATTGAAAAATTCAAATGCATTCCAATTCCTCCCATTTACTTCCATCCAAACAGAATATTTTGATTTCAAATACATTACATTTACTCCCATCCAAACACAATGGTGTAAAGTCATTTACTCCGAATTCATTTACCTCCAAGTCCATTTCCCACTTACTTCCATTTACAAGCTCCCAAACGAGCGCTAAGAGAAATTAGCTTATGAAAATCATGAAAACACCAATTATAAATTCTGCCACTGGTGAATCTTGTCCTGTGGTGACTGAAATTGACCCTGCGTGATTATGCCCTATATTCTGAAGTGGCAACAGGATTTGGCCCTGGTTCCTGCTCAGGAGTTAAAATTCGTCAATAATGGATTCTTTTATCCTTTGAAGGATGAGAACAAATTGAATGAAATGACATCATGGGGTTCTGCTAGTTCCACTCTTGTGTTTGCCTTTGGCTTCTACGCCCCCCATTACATGTCAACAACCTGGAACTGATTCAACATCTGAGCTGTCCATCAGGTAGGCCCCTCTCTGTAGAACTGCTGGCCCATCTCACCATGTGGGCATGTATGAAACAAGTTAACCAAAGTTTTCTGCCCATCTGTTTGTTTCATGCATTGTAGCCCACCTGATGAATGGGTGAGCCTGATTTTTGGGCAAGGGCATTTGCTTACTGTTCTTCGTCCATTTTGGCACATGTGATAACATGCATGTTGGAGCCCAGACCACCTGCATGAATGTTAAGAAAGCTCCAATTTATTTATTTATTTATTTTGTCTGATTATTGCAATTCAATTCTTTTGAACTGCTACCTGATACGATCTGCATTGCAATGCAGCTGAAGAAGTACTACCAACCGAGAAAGAGCCACCGGACTGTGTCTGTGATCCTCCAAGGAGCTAAGGTTCCTCTGTATGGTGCAGGAGCTAGCCTAGCAGTATCCGACAATGTTGGCGGCAAAGTCCCATTGAGGATTGAATTTGAGATCCGCTCACGAGGAGACGTAGTGGGAAAGCTGGTGAGAACAAAGCATCGTAGGTACATCTCCTGCTCCATTGTCATGGACACTACTAAAACTAAACCCATCAAAATCTCACAGAGTTCTTGTACGTATGATTGAGTTCAATTCTCATACAATTCAAGCCCCTGGGTTCAGTTGGACACTGGTCCGCATCTCATGACCAATATCACATATTCAATCCCAGCTCAGAGAGAGAGAGATGAAAAAAGAAAAGAAAAGCATTTCCTTGAGAGAGAAGAAATGAAAAAAAAGAAAAAAAAAAGAAAGCATTTCCTATATGTTTTTGGTCTTTCATTCACAAGTTTGGAGTGATAAAGCTGTGAATAAGGTCTATTTATATTGGGGTGGAAAATCTCCTGTTGTTGTAATTCTTAGCGATGTATGGTGTATTTCATTGTTGTTTGATTCTTGCCGGCGTAAGGGTCCAATCTTAAGCTTGCGATTTTTTATTTTTTATTTTTGGCAAGTTGTTAGAAATTGAGTCTGGTGAAGTGAAACTGCATCTTTGAAAATTTTATCCAGAGGCAGCTCTCCACATCTGTGATTGCATTAGGATGCAAGTCCACTGCTACCAGGACATGAGAAACGTTAACTGATCAGGTTGGAAGATTGGATCCCTGCTTATCCACTGATTCCCACTGTGCCGTGGAGATACCTGGTCCCAGGAATCTGGCCCATCCGATCAGACAGGCCACATGTGTACATGGGATGTGGACCGTTGGTCAATTTCTCATCACCATTTGCTTTTTCTGTAAACGTGCACCTGGCTCTTTTTTTGGGGGAGGGGGGGGAGCGACCCATTCTAGCATTTGGAATTTTGTTTTCTACTGAGGCCCTGTTTGGTAGCTGTGTAAAAAATAGTTCATGGCATTTTAGTGTAATAGCTAGATATTAAATGTGTTTGGTTGCACCAAATATCATGTAATTTCATGATTAATTAGTCTAGTTTGGTGCAAAATATCACGATATTTGGTGCATTCAAACACAAACACTCCCTTAGGGTGGATTGCCAAATAACCAAGAATTAATTTAATGGTGTGTTTGGGTGCACCGAATATCATGATATTTTTGCATCAAATCAGACTGATTAATCATGGAATATCATGAAATTTCATGATATTTGGTGCAACCTAACGCACCCTGAGCTATATCTCCAATGTATAATTACTGTTAACTATCCCTATTTAAGTGGAGATCAAACAGGGCCTTAATGGATGAATGCAAACACATGTCGTTATACAGGGCCCCTTGATTTGAGCTGTCCGGATAGCCCACATGATTTGTTTCTTTATATTTCCAGGTTGCGGTAGTTGGTCAGATTCTGATGGCATTTAACGTTTGTTTTATGGGTTCTCATATGGTGCAAAATTCAACAGAAAGTAGCTTCGAACAGTATAGGTTGTCGGGGCTGTTTGGTTGTGGAGGTTCTTCTCAAAGAGAACCTTTTTTTTTCAATTTCTCCATTTTGTATTTTTTTCATGAATGGATGACTAAACATGCCCATGAAATTTTGTAATGTAGAATCAAAATATGTACATGCACGTGCTTGAAGTCTCAACCTAATCTTAAATGGGAATCTAATCTTGTGACGTGGAGTTTCTCATCAAAAACTACATTTCTGCAACTTTCCCACACGGTTCGTCCACCAAACATTCCCATGTGGCATTTATCCAATGGTAAAAACAGAATACTTCTATGCTCTTTGACACTTGGGGCCTGTTTGGATTGTAAGTTATTTAAGATAAGCAACTTATTAGATAAGTTACTTATCTTGGTTTCTACTTAATGAGCATATAAGTATGTCGGGTAAACAACATGCTTAAGGGCCTGTTTGGATACTACCAAATAAGTTAACTTTTTCTACTTACAGCAGTAGATAAGTAACTTATATCATAAGTTAGGTTTATGATTAGTAATAAGTAACTTTTTTACATATGAGTACGTAATCACTTCAGCTAATTTTTTTTAGCTTTTTAACTTTGTTGGAGAGATGAAAGAGAGGAAAAGCTGATAAGTATGTTGTTTACCAAACATACTTATTTTCTTAATAAGTGGAAACTAAGATAAGCTACTTGTGGCATAAGTAACTTATCTTAAGCAACTTATGATCCAAACAGGCCCTTACCATCCAAAAAGTAGAAGAGCATGTTTGGTTTCCAATATCATAAATAAGAAGTTTATTTGGTCCCCTCACATCCACTATCCATCATGTGGAGCCAACCTTTGATGTAGATCGTTTACTGTTTGGTCCCACTAATGTGGGCCATTTAGAATTAGGATCTGACCTTTAATGTGCACCATTCATTATGTAGGGCCCACCTTTGATGTTAGTCAGCCATCATATAAGGCCCACCATCAATGTTATTGTACATCATGTGGGGCCATCTTCGATATCCACCGCCCATCATGTGGTGCCCACCTTTGATGTGGACCGCCCATCATGTAGGCCCACCTCACATGTGGGTTGTCCATCATGCGGGGCCAACCTTGGATATAGGTCACTCTCATTAGGCTGACCTTTGATGTGGATCGTCCATCATGTGAGGCTCACCTTGATGTGGATTATCCATCATGTGGAGCATGCCATTATTAATTGCCCATCATGTGGAGTCCACCTTCGATGCAGGACTATCCATCATGTGGGCCCCACCTTTAATGTGAGTTGCCCATCGTGTCGGGCTCCCCTTGGATGTAGCCCATTCATCATTAGGGGCGACATTTGATGTGGATCATCCATCATATGGGTCCACCTCAATATGGACTATCATCATGTGGGGGTCAGCTTCAATATCCATTGCCAATCACGTGGAGCCCACCTTTGATGTGGATTGTCCATCATGTTGGCCCCACCTTTGAAGTCATGCCAGCCCTCTTTAGACGTGGGCTATTTATAATTATGGTCCGAACTTTGATATGGAATATCCATTATGTGAGACCCACCTTTGCTCATGTGGAGCCTCTTTTGATATGAACCATATGATGGAGCAACGCTGGACATGAATTATGAGAGAAAGCTTATCAGCTTCTTGCTTCTTCTCTCCTTATTCCTCTCTTCAGCCGCTTATGAAAAGTAGAAAAGCTAAAAAAATTTAACTAAAGTGATTATGTACTTGTAAATAAAAAAGTTACTTGATCATAAACCAAGCTTACTTATTTGAAATAAGTTACTTATCTATTACTCTAAGTAGAAAAGTAACTTATTTGGTGGTTTCCAAACGGGCCTTGGGGGCATTTGAATTTTAAGTTACTTAAGATTAGCTACTTATGCCTTAAGTAACTTATCTTGATTTTTAATTGTTAAGCTGAAGTAATTAAGTAAAAAAGTTACTTATAATCTAACATAGACCAAACTTATCGTCAATAAGTTTCTTATCTACTGCTATAAGTAGAAAAAGTAACTTATTTGATGGCATCCAAATATGCCCTTAAAGTTACCAAAACTCATTAAAGATCTTTAAATAAAACTATCAGTGTAGATTACTTTAGAATTCTCAATATAACCCTACAACACTAGTGTGTGTATATAAACTTTGCTGGGCTACCCCTGCAAAGAGAGAGGCAAAGCAAGGAAAGAAATTGTTTCCTTTTGCCATGGCCCACCACAGCTTTGTGTTAGGGTAAAAGTTGGGCCTAAGTGGTATCTTGAAGTGCTGCATCACATGAACAGTTCAAATTTTGTGGTCATATTATGTAAGATGAGTGTTCAAAGAGTGTTCATGAGTTCTCCTGAGAACTGGTGTGCATGTGAGCATTACGCTGCACACCCACACACTTTCTTTGGAGTGAAAATCCATCAGATTCCCAGGTATAGATGGTTTTTTTTCCTTCCATCAATTTATTCCTGCAAAATGTATCTAGATGGTGTTTAACGCATGGATTCGAGACTCAGCGGCTCAGCTGAGGTGAGGTGGCCTCGTTATGTTGAACCAGATCTGGTGGGAATCGATTTAAGTCTTGAACCCGTGGTCTAGTATGAACCAGCAGCATGAAATTTTCGAAAGCTAGCTTGATACAGTACAACTCTAACTGATGTTTTCAAGTGATATTGATTGATTGGAAAATTTTAAGTGGGCCCCACATGCATGTTTTGTACCTTCTTCTAATTATTATTTTTATTTTTTAATAGCAAATCAGTCATCATCATGCCTTTGATTGCCCTCTTATTCGTCGACCGTCTCACCAATTAACTTTCTGTAGGAGTCGCGTCATCTGCTGGAGGAGCACCAGTTGAATTTGTGTTCATGCAGTTGGAGCATGCAAACGATTCCAGGCTTACAGAAGGGTGGTTGGAACTGTTTGGGTAGGTCCCAGTGTCCTACAAACGATCCCCACCATTTAAATGAACTTGGATGCAAACCAATGACCCTTTTTTAATGCTCAGTACCCATTGAATGGCCACGAGCATTTGTCGGTTGAGGCTTTTGTCCCATGGCAGGCCAGCATCTTGAACAGTCCAACCACCCACCCTGTGCGTGCAGCTGTAAAGAATCAATCGATGCAATATTAAGAATCTAACCATTACGCCCAATGCCCTAGCATTGATGGAACGCCTCAAGCCAGGTTCTTTAAACCATTTGGATAGTAACATTCCATATTTGCAATATCCACGGTGGGCCACTCTTTCGCAGTACTCACTTCGGCCTCTTTTCTATAGTTTTTTAGGGTTTGGTGGCTGCACTCTGACTTTTAACTCAGGTTGTCTTTTTTAGGGTGCACATGGAATTGGTGGGACCGGTAAACTAGACTTGAACTAGTTAGTTTGGCTCGGTTTGGTCTAGTTCTAAAGTACATTGGTTTGGATTCCAGTTTCGAAAATCAAAGAACCTGATTAATTCGGTTTGGCTCTTGGTTTGAGGTTTTGTAGAACTAAACCGGACCATAGAACTAAACTGTGGAACCGAATTACATAACCAATTTGTGGAACCGAACTTTAGGTGTTCAACCCTCATTGTTTCATGTAGAGTAGTCCACTTAAATTTTGGATCTATCTTATTTTTTTAATGTGACTCACCTAAACATTGCTTGACGATGAGAATGGATGGTGTAAATCCAATAAACACATCAACGTATGCCCATGGTGGGCCCTGAGGTATGGATGGGCTGGATTATAAAAGAAACTCATGCAATTGACCTGGATTATGAAAACAAACCATGCAATTGAGCTAGATTATAAAAGCCTAGAATCGTAGAAATGTAAACTGATTTTTTTATGATCGGGTTCCGATTCTGGTATTCCTGGAATCGTTGGGAGTAGTTCAGTTCCCATTTTACCCCAAAATTGGACCAAATTAAACCATGTACACCCCTAGTTTTTTTCACTCAGTGACTGCACTCTAATTACTTAGGTAGTCGTGACAACTTTTACTCTAGCCTAGGTTGTCCTTTCCACAAGTTGCCCCTTTCATGACTCAATGCAGGATGTAGTGTTGGCTCCTCTATTAAATGTCAAGAACTTAATCAGTAAGTCCAGAGCTCAAAGAGTGATGGAGTGTGTCTAAGATATTTAAACCACTAGGATCATGACATGCAAGGATAGTAATATTGTAATGTTACTTAAGCTTATCTATTAATATATTTTGATTTTATTTTTTATTCTTTTATGTACATCTATTTGTCAAATGGCTCATGTGAGTTATGAATTTTTACTTTCTAATGGCATGGCAATGAAAAAAATATCATATCTTGCTCGCTTGATGAATCTTTGGAAAGTTTCATACAAGTGACTCTCCATCTATGGACACGAATTGGACAGTGAAGTCCACCTTACCTATAGCGATTGAAATGACATGGCAAGTTTTGATTGACTAACTGTACGAGAATCCCGTGTGCGGTCAAGCATCAAAGTACATGCTCGGCATAAAACTTAACTTAGGAAAAGAGCATTACTTTCATAAAGCTGGACTATCACCTCTGCATCCTCCATGCCTTCGGTGGACATGGATTGGGTAGTGACCTTAACATCAACAAGCTAGTTGGTGTCAAACCTCCATGGGCTACACAATGATGTATGTGTTTTATCTATATGATCTATCTATTTTTCCAAGCGGCTCATTTTAGTAGGTCAGTCTAAAATAGGGCAAATTCAAATCTCCAGTGGACCATGCCAAAAGAAAACGTGGGGATAAAACACTTATAGCCCGTTTGGCACCATGGATTTGATGAGAAGTGATGAGAAATCACTTACTTTTCTCCACTTGGTGAAAAGGATTTGATGAGAAGTGAACTACATGAGAATCCATAAGAATTCAAAAATGTACTTTCAAACCGTGGGATCCAATGTGACGTATATTTGTCATCCAACTTGTTGATAAGGTCACGAAGCCCTGGATAAAAAGACCACACAAATATCAATCTAATCCAAAACTTTTGTGCATATAAAAGGCCACTCTATTTTTTCTTGTTTTATGGTCTACTTAAGATGTGGATCCACTTTATTTTTTGGATCCTGACGTAAAATGATCTGTAAAAATGGATGGATGGCATGGATTTAAAAATTAATGGATGATGGGATCAAAATCCAAAATATATGTGGGCATATGACGAGATTAAAATCTACACAGTCCATTCCCTCTTGTCCAACTTCTCTCCAAATCTAGGCTAACAAACAGAAAATCTGAAATTGATAAGAATTGAAATTGATGAGACTACCTATAATGGAATCAACTTCTCATCACTTCCTCTAAAATTGATGGTGCCAAATTTTGTTGGGCTACATAAATTTTGAATCAAGTTGATATTTGTGTTTTTCCTTCATAATAGGTTGGATGTCAAATAAACATTATAGTGGGCCTATAAAGTTTTAATGATGGACACTCAATCAACATTATTTTCTTGTGGTGTTGTCCACATGTGATTTGGATTAGGGCTCTCAATGGAGCGGGTCAGATCCGAGATCCGATCCATTCCGAATCCGTATAATGCGGGTTTGGATCTTAAAATAGGTCTGATTAGTTAAATGGACTGGATTTGGATCTTAAAATAAGTCCGATTACTTAAATGGGTCGGATTTGGATTCACAGGAACATATCCGAGTTCGATCCGAATCCGATTAAGATCTGACTCATTGTCACCTTATTGTATATGTTATATTCATGCTAGCCAACCGTTTTCCAAGTTATTTTAGGCCATGTCTCAAAATTGAGACATGCCACTCTTAGGTGGACCATACCAAAGTAAATAGTGGGATTTGCATCATTTTTCTACTAAATTAAATATATTATATTATATATTTTATATTTATATTTTTTTAGATTTGTAATGGGGTGGATTCGGACCTAGATCCGACCTGAATCCGATGGTTACATGGATTTTGAATTGGAAATGGATCTAACAATTTATAAATGAATCGGATATGGATATCACCTTTTGGATCCGAGTTGGATCCGAATCCGATCTGTATCCATCTACAGATAAACGGACTTGGAGCCGGATCCAACTGGATCCGATCCAGATCCGACCCATTGAGAGCCCTAATTTGGATCTACCTTATTTTTGGGTACATAGTCTAAAATAGGCTTAGTAAAATGGATGGACGGCGTGGATAACACATACATCATGGTGGGCCCAGAGCTTTGACACCAGCCGGCGTTGATCTTTGTAGCAATCAATGACATGCATGCACGGCAAGTCTCTTCCAAATACTCAGGCCTCACCCAAGACGGTGCGACCCTCACCATGGGGTTACTGCGGGACCCACCTTGATGTATGTATTATGTATCTACGCTGTCCATCCGTTTTTACAGATCATTTTAGGACACAATCTAAATAATGAATCAGATCCAGTAATCAGGTGGACCATAACTTAAGAAAAAGTGTTAATTGACCATCAATGGGCGACAAAAGCTTTGGATCAACATGATATTTGTTTTTTCTCTTCATCCAAGATTTTGTGTCCTTATCAATGGATTGGATGGTAAATAAACACTACAGAAACATTAAGATGCTCCCTAAGAAGTTTTTAAAGGTAGGACAGTCAATCACCACTGTTTCTTATGGTATGGTTCACCTGATAATTGAATCTACTTCATTTTTATGATAATGACCTAAAATGATCTGTACAAACGGATGGACGGTGTGGATACATAATACATACAAGAATGTGGGCCCCACGGTAAGGGCCGCACCTTCTTGCGTGAGGCCGGGGTCTCACCTAATCCGCTCTCAACGATACTCTGCCGATAACCGAGCCAGGAAGTCCGACACGCACCATCCTCAAGCGCCAACTCAAACGCACCTCCATGCTCTTATTTTGCATACGTGTGCACAATCTAGGACGTTCATCAGACCGTCCTTCAAAGCATGCGTTGAGGCTGGTTCTCATTTCGAACAACTGGGACGGATGATCCAAACCATCCTTCTATTGGGTCCCTCTGTGGATGGACGACGCCCCATAAATCTCCCAGATCGTAAGATCGATGCCATAAATATTGGGGCGTTTTTCAATTGAATGTGGACCGTTTCTTAATAATCTATTTCCAGAACCAAAACCATTACCATGTGTAGCAGATTTTTGGAGCATGGCACATCCAATGTGCGACACGACAGATCAGCCGTCTGATTTCCCAACCATGGGCCCACGTGTCAAAATTGTAAACCCGTGTACAATTCATTCTCACACGCATCGCATGCCTGATGAGCGTATCCAGTCTGGGACCCCATCTGATCATCCAAGATGCTCACGTGCGAGTCTTTTGGCACTCGAATTGCAGAGTCTGCAATTAGCATTCCTCCCCTTCATTATACTCCGACTCGGTACCACGCCTGATATGCAGGCATCTGGAAATTATCTTTGTTGTTTGATTCTCACATGGCATACGTGCTTCTTGACTCAGATCTTCAGCTATTTTTATTTATTCATTTTTTTTAATTCTGTTTGGCATTGTTAGAAATTGAGTTTGATGAAGCAAACTTCATCTTTGTAAATTTTATTCAGAGGTAGACCTCCACATATGTGATTGCATTAGATATAAGTGCACCGTGTACCTTTTATTTCTTTTTTAAATGTGCGGCACACCTCGTTTTAAGGGAGCAACCCATTCTAGTCCTTAAAATTTTGTTTTCCACTGGCTCTGTTTGGTAGCTGCTTAAAAATGACTTCATCTCATTTTAGCTAGTAGTAATGTATCGGGGCCATTTGGTTGTACCAAGTATCAAGAAATTTCATGACCATTCTGTTTTTAGTGTAAAATATAATGAAATTTCATAATACGTGCTGCAATCAAATGCACCGTTAGATCTCTCTCTCTCTCTCTCTCTCTCTCTGGTAGATAACCAATGATTTAGCCTGTGATCTCTAATAAGCAATCATCATTGATCAAAATGAGATGAACTCATGTTTAAGTGGCTACCAAACAGGGCCTCAATAGATGAATGCATCATTTGAGTCTAATAAAATGCTGCTGTTGGTTGTAAAAATAAATAAATAAATGCGCAGCCCATCTTGTGCGTCTCCAACATACACGTGGTTGTCCAGGGCAATCATTGAGTCTGGTGGACCAAATGTGGTGTGGTTGGATGATCCTAGCTATTATGATACTGTAAATTTGATGCATTGAATGAAGAACCTTTCATTTCGACACCAATAGTTGTATGATCCCTAGCTCTTGTAATGCGATTTCATGAATGTTGTGGCCCTCAATCAATGGTCCAAGTCTCCTCCTGGAAAACTACCACATGTACAATGAGATATTGTACATGGGTATGTTCATTACAAATGTCAGTTGTTCAATAGGGTTTGACATGATCAACTCCATTGTAAGGCCTTGTCGAGAGGCTTCTATTGATTTAGAAACAAAATACATTCTGAGTTGTGATCTAGTGCATACCATAATTACATAAGTGGAAAAAGAACCCTTGATTAAAAGGGCAAAACTAGAGTAAGCTCGAAAAACTTGCTCGTCTCGGTTCGAAAATACTCAACTCGGCTCAGATCGAAAGTGAGTTTGGACCGAGTCAAGCCAATTTTTGAGTGCTCGAATGAATTTGAGTCGAGCATCGAGCAAGCCACGCTCGACTTGAATATTAGCTCAAAACTAGCTCGATTTGATTTAGCTCGACTCATATTGTTGACTCTAATCCATTGTTTTAAATAGCGCTATAGCGTACCGAAAATGCCATGTAGCGCATGAAAATAGCATGTTTCCCCCGTAGTGTATGTGACATGGGCTATAGCGTACGCAACGTGCATGTAGTGTGTACTCAATATCCGCGTGAATAGATAAAAAAAATCGAAAAAATCGATACGTGTAAGGAAGGATTTGTTGATCGGAACTAGGATCTGGTGGGTCAATCTTGGATCGATCAATGGTCATAGCCGGTTTTCAATATGTAGGAAATAAGGTGTGCCAAATGCAGCTGGGTTGTGGTTACGAATCATCATCCGTTTCTTCTTCTTCTTCTTCCACTACCTGCCTGCGATGCCCTCTTTCTTTCCCTCCCTCTTTTTACCCCCCTTTTTTTGTCCCCCCCTCCCCCCTTTCGTTTTCGCCTCCTCTCTCTCTCTCTCGTCTTCAAACCAAGCTGCGGAATTTCCTTCTAAAGCCATTTGCAACAAGTTCCTGCGCTGGCAACCAAGGTGGGGCCCACCATGATGTTTGTAAAAAATCCACCCCGTTCATCCGTTTTCCTGAGTCCATTTTAGGACATTAGGACAAAAATGAGCTGTATCTAAGGCTCAGGTAGGCTGCACAAAAGGAAAAAGGGAAATTCCTACTGTCGAAACCTCCCTGAGTCCGCAGTGATGTTTACATGCTATACATACCGTTCATAACGTCATTCCAACTGGAATGAACTGAAAACACAAATATTAACCTGATTCAAAACTTTCGTGGCCCCACGAATATTTGAACTGTGGACATTCAATCCTCACTTTTTCAGACCAGTTGAGTCTTTGAACCGAATAATTTTCTGTTTCATGTCCTAAAATGATGTCAAAAAATGGATAGATAGGACGGATTTCTCACAAACATCATGGTGGGCCCCACCTAGGTTCCCAGCGCAAGAACCTCCTAAAAAGGCTTTCCCATAGTGTCAAACCAGAGGAGCGGGTGCGAATTAGCTATTACTACCCCTGCTATATTGGGCCACCTTGATGCATTTTTTGTGTATCCACACCATCCATCTTTCTAATTTCCCTTCAACCAGATCTTCTTGACATTATCAATAGGTTGGATTGCAAATAAAATTAAAAAAAGTCACAATGGGCTCTTTGGAAATCTTAATGGTGAGGCACTCAATTGCCACTGTTTCTTGTGGTGTGGTCCACTTGAGATTTGGATTTGCATAATTTGGTGCTCCACCCCAACATGGTCTGGAGGAACGGATGGATGGCGTGGATAGACATAAAATCATCAAGGTGGGCCCCACACTAGGGGAAACACCCACTGAGTTGTTACCCGGGTAACACCTAACTCACTTCCTGAGGAGCTACCTGGTTGTTTCACTGCAAAGTTAAAAATATTAATACTCTGATGGAGTATTTAATTCTAAGTGCATGCCTTGTTTTGTGGGACCACTTTAACGTATTTGTTGTATATTCATGCCGTTCATCAGTTTCACATCGAGCTGCTATTTGTGCTTTCCCTTTCATCCCGGTCATTGACCTTATCAACATGTTGGATGGCAAAAAAAATTCTGTTGGACCTTGGGAAGTTTTAATGGTGGTTATTTAATGACCACTTTTTAATATGGTGCAGTCCACCTCAGATGTGCATCCACTTCATTTTTGGGACCTTGCCATAAAAAGAAATGGCATAATAGATTCAAGGCATGGATATACACCACATACATTAATGTGGGCCTAATCTCACTACCTCACCCGCGAGTGGTTAACATTGAAGTATGAACAGATGGGTGGGTGCACTAACAGTGGGATGCGTGTACTAACCTAAAAAAAATGGTGCTATGTGGGGCCATCATTATTTATGCATTTTATCCATGCCGTCCATCTATTTTGCCACATTGTTTTTTGTCATGATTCAAAAAATGAGGCAAATGGAAATCTTTGGTGGACCACACCACATAAAACAGTGGTGATTGAAATGGCTTCAGTTAAAAATTTATTAGAGGCTACAAAAGTTTTGGATCATGCTGAGATATGTGTTTTCACTTCATCTAGGCCAGTATGACATAATCAACAAGTTGGATGGCCAATAGATATTATAGTGGACCGGATGAAGTTTTTAACAGTGGTCATTCATTCGCAGCTATTTCTGCTTCGTTTTGTAGACCATGCCTTAAAATGAATTAACAAAACAAATTGACGGCATAAATATACAACATATACACCAAGGTGTGCGTCACGTTAAGGGCCTTACCCACTAGTGGTCCACCTAATATCTAGATCTGTCTCATTTTGTACTAACAAGTGGGATGTGTGTGCTAATGGACAGCGTGGATGAAACATACACATCATATTGATCTTTGTATTTCCCCTCCATCTAGGTCTGTTTGACCTTATAACAGGTTGGATGCCAAATAAACATTATAGTAGGTAGGTTTTAATGGTGGGAATTCAATCACCACCATTTCATGTGGTGTGGCCCACTTGAGATTTAGATCGGCTTAAGTTTTGGGATCATGTCCTAAAATGATCTTGGAAAACGGATGGACAACGTGGATATGTAACACATTCATCATGGTGAGCCTAGGGTAACACCTACTAAAGTCTCGAGTAACACCTAATCCGCCCCCAACGTTGTTGCACTTAGGACTGTCAATGGATTAAATCATGGTCTACGATAGTGTTGTATATCTATATTGTCCATCCACTTTTTTAAATTATTTTAGGACTAATAAAAAAAACAAATCCAAATCTCAAGTGGGCCATTAAAAACCGTGGGCCACATGAATTCTGCCCTCGATGTTATCAGGAGGATGTGTGCTTTCCCTTCATCCAAGTCCGTGAGACCTTATCAACAGGTTGGATGACAAATACAAATCAAGGTGGAGCATAAGAAGTTTTTAGTGGTGGGTGTTCAATGAACGTTGCTTCTAGTGGTGCGGTCCACCTTAGATTTGGTTCTACTTAATATTTGTGCCTATGCCATGAAATGATCAATTTATGGCTTTGCTAGAAAGGGCTGCTTACGTGTACACTTTGATTTAACAGGTTGGATGGCAAATAAACATCATGGTGGGCCTGGGAAGGTTTCAACGGATGGATGGCGTAGATATACAATGGGCCGGCCTAAAAATGAAATAGATCCAAACATCACTGTATCACTTCTCCTTTTTAAGTTTTCTTTACTAAAAATGGTGATAAACTCACAATTTTGAAACCGTTATATTATAAAACCATAAACTAATTGATTGTCTTGATTTTCTTGTTAAAGTATGGTGTTTAGTTGAGTTATAGTGCGTTGAACTCACACTACAAGAGCTGAACTTCAAGTTAAAAATGAAAAATCGAATGGGGTTTTCGAAAGCCCTCTGGGAAAACCCTAGCCGACGCAACTTCCTCCCTCTCTCTTCAAGTATTTCAATCCAAAATGCCGGTTACGATCGGCTATGGAGCTTCATTTTTCAGAGTTTTCATTGATTGAATCTTCTCTTAAGCCTACAATAGGTACATTTTGATTCCTTTAGTGAGTTTCTTTTCATATACAATGAAAATAATTAGTTATTTTGAGTTTTTTGTTCTTTTTTCCTTAAGAGTCATCTATAAATACAAATCTTCTGTTCTTGTTTTCTATGTATTCTCCCTTCCTTTTCCTCTTCCGTTTTTCTAGGGTTTTTTTTTATTTGATTGATTCGGACGGTGACGATTTTAGCGAAAGGTCTCGTTCGTCGTAACGGCGTTGATTTGCCTTGACGACCATCCTGCTATATCACCACCCATATTCTGAGTCCGAAAATGCCCCCATCTCTCTTCCTAATCTCGTGAGGTTTTTTCGGGATTTCTCTCATATGTTCGTCTTTGTTTTATTTTTAATTGGAGGCCAATGATTATAAATGTAAATGACAAGCATATGTCTGAATCTGTTTGTGTTGACAAACTCTAATCTTCTCTATGAGGCCTTTCTCATTTTTTTAAAAATCGTTTTTCCTCACTATTTTTCGTTTCTTGTAAAAAGAATTTGCCATTTTTAAAATATGGATTATTTGAATGTAGTCAATGATGAAGAAAATGGTATTTATTTGTGTCTGAAATTAAGTGATTACTGCCATACTACTGCCTTCCTTCTGAGGCTGTCGATTTTATTTTTTATTTTTTATTTGTTTGGGATATAGGTTTGTTTGGTCAAATATCAGCTTGATACAAAACTTATGTGGCCCCCCAAAAATTTTGAACTGTAAGCATTTAATCTCGATTTTGTGGTCCACTCGAACCTTATAACTTGATCATTTTTTGTCCTACCATGTAAAATGACATGGAAAATTAGATGGACGGTGTGGATTATACCGAAACATCATGGTAGTCCCTCAGACGCCCTCTCCATTCCCAGTTAGGACCGAGCGGGGGTGGCAGCAAATCTGCGCACACTGCGCATCAGTGCGTCCACTAGAAGAGGTGACCCAACCCAAGGTTACTGCTAGAGTCATCTATTAATACAAATCTTCTGTTCTTGTTTTCTATGTTTTCTCCCTTCCTTTTGGTCTTCCATTTTTCTAGGGTTTTTTTTTTATTTGATTGATTCGGACGGTGACGATTTTAGCGAAAGGTCTCGTTCGTCGTAACGGCGTTGATTCGCTTTGCCGACCATCCTGCTATATCACCACTCATATTCTGAGTCCGAAAATGCCCCCATCTCTCTTCCTAATCTCATGAGGTTTTTTCGTAATTTCTCTCATATGTTCGTCTTTGTTTTTTCTTTTTTTTTTTTTCTTTAATTAGAGGCCAATGATTATAAATGTAAATGACAAGCATATGTCTGAATCTAGTTTGTGTTGACAAACTCTAATCTTCTCTATGAGGCCTTTCTCATTTTTTAAAAATCGTTTTTCCTCACTATTTTTCGTTTCTTGTAAAAAGAATTTGCCATTTTTAAAATATGGGGTATTTGAATGTAGTCAATGATGAAGAAAATGGTATTTATTTATGTCTGAAATTAAGTGATTACAGCCATACTACTGCCTTCCTTCTGAGGGTGTTGTTTTATTTTTTTATTTTTTATTTGTTTGGGATATAGGTTTGTTTGGTCAAATATCAGCTTGATACAAAATTTATGTGGCCACCCAATAATTTTGAACGGTAAGCATTTATTCTCGATTTTGTGGTCCACTCGAACCTTATAACTTCATCATTTTTTGTCTTACCATGTAAAAGGACATGGAAAATTAGATGAACGGTGTGGATTATACTGAAACTTCATGGTGGCCCCTCAGATGTCCTCTCCATTCCCAGTTAGGACCGAGCGGAGGTGGTAGCAAATTTGCGCACTGTGCATCGCGCGTCCACTAGAAGAGGTGACCCAACCCTAGGAAACCCTAGAGTCATCTATAAATACAAATCTGTTCTTGTTTTCTATGTATTCTCCCTTCCTTTTCCTCTTCCGTTTTTCTAGGGTTTTCTTTTTTATTTGATTGATTCGGACGGTGATGATTTTAGCGAAAGGTCTCGTTCGTCGTAACGGCGTTGATTCGCCTTGACGACCATCCTGCTATATCACCACCCATATTCTGAGTTCGAAAATGCCCCCATCTCTCTTCCTAATCTTGTGAGGTTTTTTCGGAATTTCTCTCATATGTTCGTCTTTGTTTTATTTTTAATTTTTAATTGGAGGCCAATGATTATAAATGTAAATGACAAGCATATGTCTGAATGTGTTTGTGTTGACTGAACTCTAATATTCATTTTAAGGCCTTTCTCATTTTTGTACTGTTTTTTTTTTATTAAAATCGTTTTTCCTCAATATTTTTATTTACTTGTAAAAAGAATTTGCAAATTTTAAAATATGGGGTGTTTGGGGGTAGTCAATGATGAAGAAAATGGTATTTATTTATGTCTGAAATTAAGTGATTACAGCCATACTACTGCCTTCCTTCTGAGGCCGTCATTTTATTTTTTATTTTTATGGGATATGGGTTATTTTGGTCATGTGATGAATGTTGCATAGTTCAAATGATAATCTCTATAGATTATGATTACTTTGCATGTCTTTCGCTCCTATCTGATGACTAAATGATTTTTCCCATATCAGTCCAATTTGTCGGTGCGTTTGGATGCAACGGTGATGATGACACCCACAGTTCAAACCTTCCTAAGTCCCCCATTGGCCATCGTGTTGGTTAATTGCCATCCAACTTGTTCATAAGGTCACATAGACCTGGATGAAGGGAAAATACAAATATCCGCTTGATCCAAAACTTATGTGGCCCTCAAAAAAATTTGAACGGTAAGTGTTTAATCCCAATTTTGTGGTCCACTCGAACCTTATAACTTCATCATTTTTTGTCTTACGATCTAAAATGACATGGAAAAATAGATGGATGGTGTGGATGAGACCGAAACATTTTGGTGGCCCCTCAGACGCCCTCTCCATTTCCAGTTTTGGGACCGAGCGAGGGGTGGCAGCAAATCTGTGCTCACTACGCATCGCGCGTCCATTGGAAGAGGGGATCTAACATAAGTATACCCTAGAATCGTCAAATAGTACAAATCCTTCGTTCTTGTTTTCTATGTTTTTTGCCTTGCTTTTCTTCATCCATTTTTCTAGGGTTTTGATTTCTCTGGTTTTTTTTTATTAGATTGATTCGGACGGTGTCGATTTCAGCGAAAGGTCTCGTTTGTCGTAATGACGTTGATTCGCCATGCCGACCATCCTGTTATGTCACCACCCATATTCTGAGTCTGGAAATGCCCCCATCTCTCTTCCTATTCTCATGAGGTTTTTTCGTAATTTCTCTGATATGTTCGTCTGTGTTTTATTTTTAATTTTTAATTGGAGGCCAATGATTATAAATGTAAATGACAAGCATATGTCTGAATCTGTTTGTGTTGAGTTGACAAACTCTAATTTCTTTATGAGGCCTTTCTTTGTTTTTTTCTAAAATCGTTTTTCCCCATTATTTTTAGTTTCTTGTAAAGAGAATTTACAATTTTTAAATATTGTGTATTTGAATGTAGTCAGCGATGAAGAAAATGGTATTTATTTATGTCTGATAATAAGTGATTACAGCCATACTACTGCCTTCCTTCTGAGGCTCTCGTTTTATTTTCTATTTTTTATTTTTTTGGTATATGGGTTTGTTTGGTCATGTGATGAATTTTGCATAGTTCAAATGATAATCTCTATAGATTATGATTACTTTGCATGTCTTTCGCTCCTATCTGATGACTAAATGATTTTTCCCATATCAGTCTAATTTGTATGTGCGTTTGAATGCAGCGGTGATTATGAGACCCACAGTTGAAACCTTCCCAGGTCCCATCGTGATATTTAATTGCCATCCAACCTATTCGTAGGGTCATAGACCTGGATGAACTGAAAATACCACTTTCATATTGATCCAAAACTTATGTGACCCCCAAAAAATTTTGAACGGTAAGCGTTTAATTCCATTTTTGTGGTCCACGCGAACCTTATAACTTCGTCATTTTTTGTCCTACGATCTAAAATGACATGGACAAATAGATGGACGGTGTGGATGAAATCGTAACATCATGGTGGCCCCTCAAACCCTCTCCATTCCCAGCTAGGGACCGAGTGGGGTTGGCATCAAATTGCGCACACTACACATCGCGCGTTCATTAGAAGAGGGGATCCAACCCTAGGAAACCTTAGAACCGTTTATAAATACAAATGCTCTGTTCTTATTTTCTATGTTTTCTCCCTTTTCTCTTCTATTTTTCTTGGGTTTGTTTTTTTTATATGATTGATTCGGACGGTGATGATTTCAGCGAAAGGTCTCGTTCGTCGTAACGGCGTTGATTCGCCTTGCCGACCATCCTGCTATATCACCACCCATATTCTGAGTCCGAAAATGCCCCCTTCTCTCATCCTAATCTCATGAGGTTTTTTCGTAATTTCTCTCATATGGTCATCAGTCTTTGTTTTTTTTTTTTTTAATTGGAGGCTTATGACTATAAGTGTAAATGACAAGCATGTGTCTGAATCTGTTTATGTTGACAAACTCTAATCTACTCTATGAGGCCTTTCTTTTTCTTTCTTTTTTTTAATCTTTTTTTTAGCAAAAAAAATTGTTTTTCCTCAATATTTTTAGTTTCTTGTAAGAAGAATTTGCAAAATTTAAAATATGGGGTATTTGAATGTAATCTGCGATGAAAAAAATGGTATTTATTTATGTTTGAAATTAAGTGATTACGGCTGTACTACTGCCTTTCTTTTGAGGCTGTCGTTTTATTATTATTATTATTATTATTATTATTATTATTTTTTGGGATTTGGGTTTGTTTGGTCATGTGATGAACTTTGCATAGTTCAAATGATAATCTCTATAGATTATGATTACTTTGCATGTCTTTCGCTCCTATCTGATGACTAAATGATTTTTCCCATATCAGTCTAATTTGTCGGTGCGTTTGGATGCAGCGGTGATAATGACACCCACAGTTGAAACCTTCCTAGGTCCCATCGTGATGGTTAATTGCCATCCAACCTGTTCATAAGGTCACGTTGACCCTGATAAAGGGAAAATACTAATATTAGCTTGATCCAAAACTTATGTGGCCCCCTATAAATTTTGAATAGTAAGTGTTTAATCTCGATTTTGTGGTCCACTTGAGCATTATAACTTCATCAGTTTTTGTCTTACCGTGTAAAATGACATGGACAAATAGTTGGACGGTGTGGATGAAACTGAAACATCATGGTAGCCCCTCAGACGCCCACTCTATTCCCAGTTAGGGACCGATCGTGGGTGTGAGCAAATCTGCGCACACTACGCATCGCGCGTCCATTAGAAGAGGGGACCCAACCCAAGGAAACCCTAGAATCATCTATAAATACAAATCCTTCGTTCTTGTTTTCTATGTTTTCTCCCTTCATTTTCCTTTTCCATTTTTCTAGGTTCTGTTTTCTCTAGGGATTGTTTTTTTATTTGATTGATTCGGACGGTGACGATTTCAGCGAAAGGTCTCGTTCGTCGTAATGGCGTTGATTCGCCTTGCCGACCATCCTGCTATATCACCACCCATATTCTGAGTCCGAAAATGCCCCCATCTCTCTTCTTAATCTCATGAGGTTTTATTCGTATTTTCTCTCATATATGTTTCTCTTTTTTTTCTTTTCTTTTATTGGAGGCCAATGATTATAATTGTAAATGACAAGCATATGTATGAATCTGTTTGTGTTGACAAACTCTAATTTCTTTATGACGCCTTTCTCATTTTTTTAATCGTTTTTCCTCACTATTTTTCATTTCTTGTAAAAAGAATTTGAGATTTTTTAAAATATGAGGTATTTGAATGTAGTCAGTGATGATGAAAACGGTATTTATTTATGTTTGAAATTAAGCGATTACAGCTATACTACTGCCTTCCTTCTGAGGCTGTTGTTTTTATTTTTTATTTTTTATTCTTTATTTGTTTGGGAAATGGATTTGTTTGGTCAAATATCAGCTTGATCCAGAACTTATGTGCCCCCCCAATATTTTGAACGGTAGGAGTTTAATCTCGATTTTGTGGTCCACTCGAACCTTATAACTTCATCATTTTTTGTCTTACTATCTAAAATGACATGGAAAAATAGATGGACGGTGTGGATTATACCGAAACATCATGGTGGCCCCTCGGACGCCCTATGCATTCCCAGTTAGGATCGAGCGGGGGTGGCAGCAAAATCTGCGCACACTACGCATCGTGCGTCCACTAGAAGAGGGTACCCAAACCAAGGAAACCTTAGAGTCATCTATAGATATAAATCCTCCGTTCTTGTTTTCTTTGTTTTCTCCCTTCATTTTCCTCTTCAATTTTTCTAGGGTTTGTTTTCTCTAGGGTTTGCGTTTTTTTATATGATTGATTCGAACGGTGACGATTTCATCGAAAGCTCTCGTTCGTCGTAACGGCGTTGATTTGCCATACCGACCATCCTTCTATCTCACCACCCAGTATTCTGAGTCCGAAAATGCCCCCATCTCTCTTCCTAATCTCATGAGGTTTTTTCGTAATTTCTCTCAAATGTTCGGCTCTTTTTTTTTTCTTTCCAATTGGAGGCCATTGATTATAAATGTAAATGACAAGCATGTCTAAATCTATAAATGTTGAGTTGACAAACTCTAATTTCTTTATGAGGCCTCTCTCTTTTTTTTTAAAATCATTTTTGCTCACTAATTTTATTTTCTTGTAAAAAGAATTTGCAATTCTTAAAATATTAGGTATTTGAATGTATTTAGCGATGTAGAAAATGGTATTTATTTATGTCTGAAATTAAGTGATTATAGCCATACTACTGCCTTCCTTTTGAGGCTCTCGTTTTTTTTTTTTGGGATATGGGTTTGTTTGGTCATGTGATGAACTTTGCATAGTTCAAATGATAATCTTTATAGATTCTGATTACTTTGCATGTCTTTCGCTCCTATCTGATGACTAAATGATTTTTCCCATATCAGTCCAATTTTTCGGTGCATTTCAATGCTGCGGTGATGATGAGACCCACAGTTGAAAGCTTCCTAGGTCCCATCGTGATGGTTAATTGCCATCCAACCTCTTCATAGGGTCACATAGACTTTGGATGAAAGGAAAATACAAATATCATATTGATCCAAAACTTATGTGGCCCCCAAAAAATTTTGAATGGTAAGCGTTTAATCCCAATTTTGTGGTCCACTCGATCCTTATAACTTCATCTTTTTTTGTCCTACGATCTAAAATGACGTGGAAAAATAGATGGACGGTGTGGATGAAACCGAAACATCATGGTGACCCCTCAGACGCCCTCTCCATTCCCAGTTAGGGACTGAGCGGGGGTGGTAGCAAATCTGTGCACATTATGCATCGCGCGTCCATTATAAGAGGGGATCTAACCCAAGGAAACCCTAGAATTGTTTATAAATACAAATCCTTCGTTCATATTTTCTATGTTTTCTCCCTTTTCCTCTTCCATTTTTCTAGGGTTTTTTTTTGTTATTTTTATTTTTGTATGATTGATTCGGACGGTGACGATTTCAGCGAAAGGTCTCGTTCGTCGTAACGACGTTGATTCGTCTTGCCGACCATCCTGCTATATCACTACCCATATTCTGAGTCCGAAAATGGCCCCCATCTTTCTTCCTAATCTCATGAGGTTTTTTCGTAATTTCTCTCATATGTTCGTCTCTTTTTTTTTGTTAATTGGAGGCTAATGATTATAAATGTAAATGACAAGCATATATCTGAATCTGTTTGTGTTGACTAACTCTAATCTTCTCTATGAGGCCTATCTCATTTTTTTTTATCTTTTTCTTTTTAAAAATAAATCGTTTTTCCTTAATATTTTTAGTTTCTTGTAAAAAGATTTTGCAAATTTTAAAATATGGGGTATTTGAATGTAGCTCGGAGATGAAAAAATGGTATTTATTTATGTTTGAAATTAAGTGATTACGGCCATACTACTGCCTTTTGAGGCTGTCGTTTTATTTTTTATTTTTTTATTTTTTTGGGATATGGGTTTGTTTGGTCATGTGATGAACTTTGCATAGTTCAAATGATAATCTCTATAGAGTATGATTACTTTGCATGGCTTTCGCTCCTATTTGTACTGATTTACTAAAAAGGGTATAGTCAGGTTAAACAGCCACGCAAACCTACATCGTTACTATACTGTGGATGTAAGCTTTGGAAGGATCCAGGGTAGCACTACCTATTAACGGTAGGTTGGACAAGTATTCCAGTGTATCGGAAACTACTTCCCTTTTATGATTATAGTCGAATTAGGTTTTGAATACACCGGGCGGTTTAAAAACTTACCATTCACAAATAAGAACTAAAACAACAGGTGAGCTTGGAATATTGAAGTAGTAAAAAACAGGATACTAGATTTTACTGTACCTTTTTATCTACCTGCCACACCTACTTTCGCTTTGTAGTACCACCGGGGAGTCTGCGGGAGAGGTAAGGGTCAATCCCTGGCTCGCTACCACCGTCGTTTCGACGCGTGTGATACGTAACACACAGATAATCTTCTCCCCTAGATTGGGTTCCTTTGGGATCTTAGCAAATATTTATGTTTAGGAGGCAAGTATATAAGATATAATTCTCCCTTCCTTTTCCTCTTCCATTTTTCTAAGGTTTGTCTTTTTTATTTGATTGATTCGGACGGTGATGATTTTAGCGAAAGGTCTCGTTCGTCGTAACGGCGTTGATTCACCTTGACGACCATCCTGCTATATCACCACCCATATTCTGAGTTCGAAAATGCCCCCATCTCTCTTCCTAATCTTGTGAGGTTTTTTTCGGAATTTCTCTCATATGTTCGTCTTTGTTTTATTTTTAATTTTTAATTGGAGGCCAATGATTATAAATGTAAATGACAAGCATATGTCTGAATGTGTTTGTGTTGACGAACTCTAATATTCATTTTAAGGCCTTTCTCATTTTTGTACTGTTTTTTTTTTATTAAAATCGTTTTTCCTCAATATTTTTATTTACTTGTAAAAAGAATTTGCAAATTTTAAAATATGGGGTGTTTGGGGGTAGTCAATGATGAAGAAAATGGTATTTATTTATGTCTGAAATTAAGTGATTACAGCCATACTACTGCCTTCCTTCTGAGGCCGTCATTTTATTTTTTATTTTTATGGGATATGGGTTATTTTGGTCATGTGATGAATGTTGCATAGTTCAAATGATAATCTCTATAGATTATGATTACTTTGCATGTCTTTCGCTCCTATCTGATGACTAAAAGATTTTTCCCATATCAGTCCAATTTGTCGGTGCGTTTGGATGCAACGGTGATGATGACACTCACAGTTCAAACCTTCCTAAGTCCCCCATTGGCCATCGCGTTGGTTAATTGCCATCCAACTTGTTCATAAGGTCACATAGACCTGGATGAAGGGAAAATACAAATATCCGCTTGATCCAAAACTTATGTGGCCCTCAAAAAAATTTGAACGGTAAGTGTTTAATCCCAATTTTGTGGTCCACTCGAACCTTATAACTTCATCATTTTTTGTCTTACGATCTAAAATGACATGGAAAAATAGATGGATGGTGCGGATGAGGCCGAAACATTTTGGTGGCCCCTCAGACGCCCTCTCCATTTCCAGTTTTGGGACAGAGCGGGGGTGGCAGCAAATCTGTGCTCACTACGCATCGCGTGTCCATTGGAAGAGGGGATCTAACATAAGTATACCCTAGAATCGTCAAATAGTACAAATCCTTCGTTCTTGTTTTCTATGTTTTTTGCCTTGCTTTTCTTCATCCATTTTTCTAGGGTTTTGATTTCTCTGGTTTTTTTTTTATTAGATTGATTCGGACGGTGTCGATTTCAGCGAAAGGTCTCGTTTGTCGTAATGACGTTGATTCGCCATGCCGACCATCCTGTTATGTCACCACCCATATTCTGAGTCTGGAAATGCCCCCGTCTCTCTTCCTATTCTCATGAGGTTTTTTCGTAATTTCTCTGATATGTTCGTCTGTGTTTTATTTTTAATTTTTAATTGGAGGCCAATGATTATAAATGTAAATGACAAGCATATGTCTGAATCTGTTTGTGTTGAGTTGACAAACTCTAATTTCTTTATGAGGCCTTTCTCAATTTTTTTTAAAATCGTTTTTCCTCACTATTTTTAGTTTCTTGTAACAACTTCAACGGTAAAAATTTTATAACCCATAAACTTACATCAGTTACTACTTCTTTTACCATAAATAAATACAGACTTTAATTTACTAATGTCGGTATGATGACGGAAGGAAGACTCCGAAAGCAAAATAAAATAAAATAAAAAATAAACAAACCCCATACCCAAACAAACCAGTTTATAGTCAAACTAGGTTTTGAATACACCGGGATTTTTTTAAAACTTACCTTTCACAAATTAGATCTAAAACACCAGGTGAGCTTGGAATATTGAAGTAGTAAAAAACAGAATGGTACATTTTTCCTGTACCTTTTTATCTACCTGCCACACCACACCTAATATGACTTTGTAGTACCACCGGGGAGTATGCGGGAGACGTAAGGGTCAATCCTGGCTCGTCCCCACCGTCGTTTAGAAGCGTGCGATACGTAGCGAGCAGGTGATCTTCTCCACTGGGTTGGGTTCCTTTGGGATCTCAATAGATATTTATGTTTAGGAAGCAAGTTGCTTTCTATGTTTTCTCCCTTCCTTTTCCTCTTCCGTTTTTCTAGGGTTTGTTCTTTTTTATTTGATTGATTCGGACGGTGATGATTTCAGCGAAAGGTCTCGTTCGTCGTAATGGCGTTGATTCGCCTTGCCGACCATCCTGCTATATCACCACCCATATTCTGAGTCCGAAAATGCCCCCATCTCTCTTCCTAATCTCATGAGGTTTTGTCGTAATTTCTCTCAAATGTTTGTCTCTGTTTTTTTATTGTTAAGTTGTGTCCAATGATTATAAATGTAAATGACAAGCATATGTCTGATTCTATTTGTGTTGAGTTGAAAAACTCTAATTTCTTTATGAGGCCCTTCTCATTTTTTTAAAAAATCGTTTTTCCTTACTATTTTTCCCCCCACCATTTTTAGTTTCTTGTAAAAAGAATTTGTAACTTTTAAAATATGGGGTATTTGAATGTAGTCAGTGATGAAGAAAATGGTATTTATTTATGATTGTAATTAAGTGATTACAGCCATACTGCCTTCCTTCTAAGGTTGTCGTTTTATTTTTTATATTTTTTGGGATGTCGGTTTGTTTCGTCATGTGATGAATGTTGCATAGTTCAAATGATAATCTTTATAGATTATGATAACTTTGCATGTCTTTCGCTCCTATCTGATGACTAAATGATTTTTGCCATATCGGTGTAATTTGTCGGTGCGTGTGAATGCAGCGGTGATGATGAGACCCAGAGTCGAGACCTCCGTAGGTCCCATCGTGATGGTTAATTGCCATCCAACCTGTTCATAGGATCACATAGACCTGGATGATGGGGAGATACAAATATCATATTGATCCAAAATTTATGTGGCCCCCAAAATATTTTGAACGGTAAGCGTTTATTCTCGACTTTGTGGTCCACTCGAACCTTATTACTTCATCATTTTTTGTCTTACCATCTAAAATGACATGGAAAAATAGATGGACTGTGTAGATGAAACCGAAACATCATGGTGGGCCCTCAGACGCCCTCTTCATTCCCAGTTAGGGACCGTGCTGGGGTGGCCTCAAATCCACGTGCAGTTTGCATCATGTGTCCATTGGAAGAGGGGACGCAACCCAAGGAAACCCTAGAATCGTTTATAAATAGAAATCCTCTGTTCTTGTTTTCTCTGTTTTCTCCTTTCCTTTGCCTCTTCCATTTTTCTAGGGTTTTTTTTTTTAGGGCCTGTTTGTTTTTTGGCGTTGAGTGTAATTACCTTGTAAATTAGTAATAATTATTTACCTAGGTAATTACGGAACCTTTTTCGAGGCAGACAATGACAGTTACTTTTTTAGCACAAAAAACGAGGAATATGTAACTAAATGTGGAGCCCAACATGATGTATGTGGCTTATCCACACCGTCCATCAGTTATGCCTGTTGAATTTAAAGTGTGAGCCCAAACACGAGACAGATCTAAAGCTCAAGTGGACCACACCACAAAAAATGGTGGAAATCGAGTGCCTACCATTAAAAACTTCCAGGAGGCCCCAAAAGTTTTGGATCAAGCTGATATTTGTGTTTTCCCCTTATCCGTGTCTATGTGACCTTATGAACCGGTTCGATGACAAATAAACATCAATGTGAGCCCTGTGAAGGAAGCAACTTTCGACCGTGGACTGGGTGATAGCTATTGATTCTGTTGTTTTGGGCCACTTGAGCATTGAATCAACTTCATTTTTTGGTTCATCCTAGAAAATTAGTTGTGAAAATAGATGGATGGCGCAGATAAGTCATACACATCACGGTGGGACCCTCAAATTTAAGCTACTAATTTTCAACCAATTTTCGAAAAGAAATACCCACACATTTCCAAACAAGGTAAATAAGTAATAATTATTTATTTACATCTGTTTACTTGTAACAAGAAAAAACAAACAGGCCCTTAATATGATTGATTTGGACGGTGACGATTTCAGCGAAAGGTCTTGTTCGTCGTAATGGCTTTGATTCGCCTTGCTGACCATCCTGCGATAACACCACCGATATTCTGAGTCAGAAAATGGCCCCATCTCTCTTCCTAGTCTCATGAGGTTTTTTTCGTTATTTCTCTCATACGTTCGTCTCTCTCTCTCTTTTTTTTTTTTTCTTTTAATTAGAGGCCAATGATTATAAATTTAATTGACAAGCATATGTCTGAATTTGTTTGTGTTGACAAACTCTAATTTCTTTATGAGGCCTTTCTCATTTTTTTTTTCTAAAATCGTTTTTCCTTAATATTTTTAGTTTCTTGGAAAAAGAATTTGCAATTTTTAAAATCTGGGGTATTTTGGTGTTGTTAGTGATGAAGAAAACAGTATTTATTTGTCTGAAATTAAGTGATTACAGCCATACTACTGCCTTCCTCCTTAGGTTGTCGTTTTATTTTTTTATTTTTTATTTTTTTGGGGTATGGGTTTGTTTGGTCATATGATGAATGTTGCATAGTTCAAATGATAATCTCTATAGATTATGATTACTTTGCATGTCTTTCGCTCTTATCTAATGACTAAATGATTTTTCCCATATCAGTCCAATTTGTCGATGCGTTTGGATGCAGCGGTGATGATGACACCCATAGTTGAAACCTTCCTAGGTCCCTCATCGTGATGGTTAATTGCCATGCAACCTGTTCATTTGGTCACATAGACCTGGATGAAGGGAAAATACAAATATCAGCTTGATCCAAAACTTATGTGGCCCCCAAATTTTTTTGAACGGTAAGTGTTTTATCTCGATTTTGTGGTCCCTTGAACCTTATAACTTCATCATTTTTTGTCTTACGATCTAAATGACATGGAAAAATAGATGGACGGTGTGGATGAATCCGAAACATCATGGTGGCCGCTCAGATGGCCTCTCCATTCCCAGTTAGGGGCCGAGCGGGGGTGGCAGCACATTTGCGCACACTACGCATCACGCGCCCATTGGAATAGGGGATCCAACCTAAGGAAACCCTAGAATCGTTAATATATACAAATCCTTCGTTCTTGTTTTTTTTATGCTTTCTCCCTTCCTTTTCCTCTTCCGTTTTTCTAAGGTTTGTTTTTTCTTATTTGATTGATTCGGATTGATTCGGACGGTGACGATTTCAACTAAAGGTCTCGTTCGTCGTGCTGACGTTATTTCGCCTTGCCGACCATCCTGCTATATCACTACCCATATTCTGAGTTCTAAAATGCCCGTCTCTGTTCCTAATCTCATGAGGTTTTTTCGTAATGTTTTTAATATGTTCGTCTTGGTTTCGTTTTTTTTTTTAATTGGAGGCTAGTGATTATAAATGTAAATGACAAGCATATATCTGAATATGTTCGTGTTGACAAACTCTAATCTTCTCTATGAGGCCTTTCTCATTTTTTTTAATCTTTTTCTTAAAAAAAAAATCATTTTTCCTCAATATTTTTAGTTTCTTGTTGAAGGATTTTGCAAAATTTTAAATATGGTGTATTTTAATGTTGTCAGCGATGAAAAAAATGGTATTTATTTATGTTTGAAAAATGGTATTTATTTTGATATGGGTGTGTTTGGTCATGTGATGAACTTTGCATAGTTCAAATGATAATCTCTAGAGATTATCATTACTTTGCATGTCTTTCGCTCCTATTTGATGACTAAATGATTTTTCCCATATTAGTCCAATTTGTCGCTGCGTTTGGATGCAGCGGTGATATTGACACCTATAGTTGAAACCTTTCTAGGTCCCATCGTGATGGTTAATTGCCATCCAACCTGTTCATAAGGTCACGCAGACATGGATGAAGGGAAAATACAAATATCATCCTACTCCAAAACTTATGTGTCCCCCAAAAATTTTTGAACGGTAAGTCTTTATTCTTGATTTTGTGGTCCACTTGAACCTTATAACTTCATCATTTTTTGTCCTACCATCTAAAATGACATGGAAAAATAGATGGACAGTGTGGATGAAATCGAAACATCCTGGAGGGCCCTTAGACGTCCTCTCCATTCCAAATTAGGGACTGAGCGGGGGTGGTAGCAAATCTGCGCACACCATGCATCGCGTGTCCATTAGAAGAAGGGATCTAACCCAAAGAAACCCTAGAATCGTTTATAAATACAAATCCTCTGTTCTTATTTTCTATGTTTTCTCCCTTCCTTTTCCTCTTCCATTTTTCTATGGTTTTGTTTTTGTTTTTTGTATGATTGATTCGGACGGTGACGATTTCAGCGAAAGGTCTCGTTCGTCATAACAACGTTGATTCGCCTTGCCGACCATCCTGCTATATCACCACCCATATTCTAAGTCCAAAAATGCCCCCATCTCTCTTCCTAATCTCATGAAGTTTTTTTGTAATTTCTATCATATGTTCGTGTCGATTTTTTTTTTAATTGGAGGCTAATGATTATAAATGTAAATGACAAGCTTATGTCTGAATCTGTTTGTGTTGACAGACTCTAATCTTCTCTATGAGGCCTTCCTCAATATTTATAGTTTCTTGTAAAAAAGAATTTGCAAATTTTAAAATATGGGGTATTTAAATGTGGATAGTGATGAAGAAAATGATATTTATTTATGTCTGAAATTAAGTGATTACTGCCATACTATTGCCTTCCTTTATGTTGTTGTTTTATTTTTTTATTTTTTATTTTTTTGGGATATGGGTTTGTTTGGTCATGTGGTGAACGTTGCTTAGTTTAAATGATAATCTCTATAGATTATGATTACTTTGCATGTCTTTCGCTCCTATCTGATGGACTAAACGATATTTCCCATATCAGTCCAATTTGTCGGTGCGTTTGGATGCAATGGTGATGTTGACGCCCACAGTTGAAAGCTTCCTAGGTCCCATCGTGATGGTTAACTGCCGTCCAACCTGTTCATAAGGTCACATAGACCTGGATGAAGGTAAAATACAAATATCATCTTGTTCCAAAACTTATGTGGCACCCAAATTTTTTTAAACCATAAGCGTTTAGTCTCAATTTTATGGTCCACTTGAACCTTAAAACTTCATCATTTTTTGTCTTACTATCTAAAATGACATGGAAAAATAGATGGATAGCGTGGATGAAACCGAAACATCATGGTGGCCCCTCAGACGCCCTCTCCATTCCCAGTTAGGGATCGGGCGGGGGTAGCAGCGAATCCACGTACACTTCGCTTCTCGCGTCCATTAGAAGAGGATACCCAACCCAAGGTAACCCTAGAATCGTTTAGAAATACAAATCCTCCGTTCTTGTTTTCTATGTTTTCTCCCTTCCTTTCCTCTTCCATTTTTCTTGGTTTTGTTTTCTCTAGGGTTGTTTTTTTTTTTTTTTTTGATTGATTCGGACGGTGGCGATTTCAACAAAAGGTCTCGTTCGTCGTAACGGCGTTGATTCGCCTTGCTGACCATCCTGTTATATCACCTACCTATATTCTGAGTCTGAAAATACCGCCATCTCTCTTCCTAATCTCATGAGGTTTTTTTTTTATGTTTGTCTTGTTTTATTTATTTATTTGGAGGCTAATGATTATAAATGTAAATGACAAGCATATGTCTGAATCTGTGTGTGTTGACAAACTCTAATCTTCTCTAGGAGGCCTTTCTCATTTATTTATTTTTTTAAATTGTTTTTCTTCAATATTTTTAGTTTATTGTAAAAGCAATTTGCAATTTTTAAAATATGGGGTATTTGAATGTAGTCTGTGATGAAGAAAATGGTATTTATTTATGTATGAAGTTAAGTGATTACTGCCTTCCTTCTGAGGCTGTCGTTTTATTTTCTTCTTCTTCTTCTTATTATTATTATTTTGGATATCCGTTTGTTTGGTCATGTGATGAACGTTGCATAGTTCAAATGATAATCTCTATAGATTATGATTACTTTGCATGTCTTTCGCTCCTATGTTGTAATAACTAAACGATTTTTCCCTTATTAGTTGAATTTGTCATTGTGTTTGGATGCAGCGGTGATGATGACACCTATAGTTGAAACCTTCCTATGTCCGATCGTGATGGTTAATTGCCATCCATCCTATTCATAAGGTCACATGATGTAGGGAAAATACAAATATCAGCTTGATCCAAAACTTATGTGGCCTCCAAAAATTTTGAACGATAAGTGTTTAATCTCGATTTTGTGGTCCACTAGAACCTTCTACCTTCATCATTTTGTTGGCTTACCATCTAAAATGACATGGAAAAATAGATGGACGGTTTGGATGAAACCGAAACATCATAGTGGCCCCGTAGACGCCCTATCCATTCCCAGTTAGGGACCGGGCGGGGGTGGCAGCAAATCCGCGTACACTTCGCATCCCGCGTCCATTAGAAGAGGTAACCCAACCTAAAGAAACCCTAGAATCGTTTATAAATGCAACTCCTCTGTTCTTGTTTTATATATTTTCTCCCTTCCTTTTCCTCTTCCATTTTTCTAGGTTTTATTTTCTCTAGGGTTTGTTTTTTTTTTCTTTTTATTTGATTGATTCGGACGGTGGCGATTTCAGCAAAAGGTCTCGTTCGTCATGACGGCATTGATTCGCCTTGCCGACCATCCTGTTATATAACCCACCCATATTCTGAGTCCGAAAATACCCCCATCTCTCTTCCTAATCTCATGAGGTTTTTTCGTAATTTCTCTCATATGTTCGTCTCGGTTGTTTTTTTTTTTTGTTTGTAATTGGAGGCTAATGATTATAAATGAAAATGACAAGCAGATGTTTGAATCTGTTTGTGTTGACAAACTCTAATCTTCTCTATGAGGCCTTTCTCATTTATTTATTTTTTAAATTATTTTTCTTCAATATTTTTAGTTTATTGTAAAAGGAATTTGCAATTTTTAAAATGTAGGGTATTTGAATGTAGTTAGTGATGAAGAAAATGGTATTTATTTATGTTTGAAATTAAGTGATTGCAGCCATACTACTGCCTTCATTCTGAGACTTTCGTTTTATTATTTTCTTCTTCTTCTTCTTATTATTATTATTATTATTATTTTGGATATCTGTTTGTTTGGTCATGTGATGAACGTTGCATAGTTCAAATGATAATCTCTATAGATTATGATTACTTTGCATGTTTTTCGCTCCTATGTGGTAACTAAACGATTTTTCCCTTATCAGTCGAATTTGTCGGTGTGTTTGGATGCGCAGCGGTGATGATGACACCCAGAGTTGAAACCTTCCTATGTCCGATCGTGATGGTTAATTGCCATCCAACGTGTTCATAAGGTCACATAGACCTGGATGTAGGGAAAATACAAATATCAGCTTGATCCAAAACTTATGTGGCCCCCACAATTTTTTGAACGGTAAGCGTTTAATCTCGATTTTTTGGTCCACTGGAACCTTCTACCTTCCGCATTTTGTTGTCTTACCATCTAAAATGACATGGAAAAATAGATGGGCGGTGTGGATGAAAGCGAAACATCATGGTGGGCCCTCAGACTCCCTCTCCATTCCCAGTAAGGGACCTGGCGTGTGTGGTAGCAAATCCGCGTACACTACGCATCACGCGGCCTTTAGAAGAATTGACCCAACCCAAAGAAACCCTAGAATCGTCCATAAATACAGCATCCTCCGTTCTTGTTTTCTTTGTTTTCTCTCTTCCATTTCCTCTTCCATTTTTTAGGGTTTGTTTTCTCAATGTTTTTTTTCTTATTTGATTGATTCGGACGGTGACCATTTCAGAGAAAGGTCTCGTTCGTCGTAATGTCGTTGATTTGCCCTGCCGACCATCCTGCTAAATCACCTCCCATATTCTGAGTCTGAAAATGCCCTCGTCTTTCTTCTTATTCTCATGAGGTTTTTTTCGTAATTTCTCTCATTCCATCGTCTTCGTTACAACCTCATCCAAAACTTTTTTGGCCACCTAGATATGGATGAACGGAAAACACAAATATCAGCTTGATCCAAAACTTGTGGCACCTAAGAAATTTTCAATGGTAAAAGGTCAATTCACACCATTTCTTGGCGTGGATATGCTTCATTTTTTTTTTTTTTTTACTTAATCCCTAAAATTATCTAGTAAAATGGATGGACGGAGTGGATAAAATACACAAGTCACGGTGGACCCTACAGAGTTTACTCAGTATGCTTAGCATTCGCTTCTGGACGCAATCTGCTTCCACAGCTATCGGATGTGGATTTTTGCCTTAGGCTTTTGCAAGAAGTTCTAGGTTGGGATGTTAGGTGGGGCCCACTTACGTATTTTAGAAATCCACTCAGACCATATGTTTTATGATCTCATTCTAGGACATGGACCAAATATGATGTGAATCCAAAATTTAAGTGGGCCACATGCAAGGGAAAATTGGGGCAAGAAATGCCTTCGGTTGAAACCTTCTTGAGCTCCACCTTGATGTTTATATGCCATCCAACCCGTTTATAAGATCATTTCATAGGGATGAAGTGAAAATATAAAAAATCCTTAGCGTAATACATAACTTTTGTAGCCATATGAGTCATTGAATTCTCACTATTCCCTCTCGCATGAGCCACTTGAGTTTTAGATCCTCTTCATTTTTGGTGGCATGTTCTAAATTGAGGTCACAAAATGGATGGACAGGGTGGATTTCTCAGAAACATCACTATGGGCCCTACCTAGCATCTGAGCGCTACCTAAGGCTTTCACAGCAAGTCTGCTTAACATAACCGTTTTGATTTAGGCCGGGGCTTACTTAATTCGGAAATATGTGACCCTTAGCAAGCATTTAACATGGATGCGGTTTAGATGTAATACTCTCTTGACCCCACCATGATATATACATGTTTTATCCGCATTGTTCATGCATTTTTTGCGACCTCAATTTAGAACATGCCATCCAACCCGTTTATAAGATCATTTCATAGGGATGAAGTGAAAATATAAAATATCCTTAGCCTAATAGATAACTTTTGTAGCCATATGAGTCATTGAATTCTCACTATTCCCTCTCGCATGAGCCACTTTAGTTTTAGATCCTCTTCATTTTTTGTGGCATGTTCTAAATTGAGGTCGCAAAGTGGATGGACAGAATGGATTTCTCACAAACATCACTGTTGGACCCTACCTAGCATCTGAGCGCTACCTAAGGCTTTCATAGCAAGTCTGCGTAATCATAACCGTTTTGATTTAGGCTGGGGCTTACTTAATTCGAAAATATGTGACCCTTAGCAAGCATTTAACTTGGATGCGGTTTAGATGTAATACTCTTTTGACCCCACCATGATATATACATGTTTTATCCGCACCGTTCATTCATTTTTTTCAAATCATGTTATGGCATGACTTAAAGTGTCGTAGATCCAAATCTCAGTTGAACCACATCATAAGAAACAATGGTGATTCAACAACTATCATTAAAAACTTTTTGAGAGCCATAGAAGTTTTGGATCAACATGATATTTGTATTTTCCCTTCATCCAAGTTTGTGTGACCTAATCAACAGGTTGGATGGAAAATAAATTTTACAATGGGCCCTAGTTAGTTTTTAATGGTAGGCATTCAATCACCACTGTTTCCTTTGGTGCAAAACACCTAAGATTTGTACCATCCTTATTTTTGTGCTCATTTCCTAAAATGCTCTCAAAAAATGTATAGACGGTGCGGAAAAAATACATACATCATGATGGGCCCTACATAGCACCCACCATTAGCCATGTACTTATGCAATCTACTATTTATTTCCTTTTGTTTTTTTTTTATAGAATTACAGCGCATCTTCATTAATTAGGTGGGCATTTTAGTCATTAAAAAAAATATGATGAAGGTTATAAGGTACGACTTTGACAATATCTCGATTAATGAGGTATCTGGATGAAAAAATTATTTAAAAAAGTACTTGGATGTAAATATGGTATTAATGAGATACTATTATGTAAAATTCCCAAAATAAAAAGAAACTAGAAGAAAAAAACCTTTAGGAGCACTTGGGCTTTAATACCATATTAAACCCTAGCCCTAGATCTTTATAATTATTTATAATAGTAAAAATGTGAATGGGGCTATGGGCCTCATTACATGGCCTTGGGTTCAATGTGCCTTATTTATTATCAAACTTTTTACTCTTTCTTCTAAGTTGTAACATCCTGATGAGGTTGAGCTTGAAAAATGGCTGACATAATAAAACTTGAGAAAAAAATAAATTCTTCTCTAGCAGATGACTAATAGACATTAAGGTGTGCCTTTGGAAGTTTTTAATGGTGAATATCCAATTACCACTGTTTCACGTTACACATTGACAAGAACAAATGTTTTCTATCCAAGACTGCATTTAATACACAACTGAATTCCAAACTACTAATACTGAGGAAGTTTCCTTCATTTTGTAGATATGCTTCTTTCAACTCCAGCTTGTAGGTAGTGTAATTTCAGTTTAGAGCCCAGATCTTCAGCGTGAATGTCGAGGAAGAAAACTTCCAAGTTGGTCTTTTAGTCTATTGCAACTCAATTCGATATGCATCTGACTGAAATTTCTAGGTATTGACTGGATTTTTGAAATGCTGCCTGATATGATCTGCATTGCTTTGCAGCTGAAGAAGTATTACCAACCGAGAAAGAGCCACCCGACTGTGTCTGTGACCCTCCAAGGAACCAAGGTTGCTCTGTATGGTGGAGCCAGCCTAGCAGTTACCGACAGTGCCGGCAGCAAAGTTCCATTGAGGCTTGAGTTTGAGATCTGCTCACGAGGAGATGTAGTGGGAAGGTTGGTGAGAACAAAGCACCACAGGTACGTCTCCTGTGCCTGTTGTGATGGACTCGACTAAAACTAAACCCATGAAAATCTCAAAGAATTCTTGTACATATGATCGAGTTCAATTCTCATACATTTTGAGCCCTTGGATTTTGTCGGATGGTGCTCTGCATCTCGTGCCCGATATCTCATATTCAATCCTAGCTTAGCTGCTCAACAAAAAGGTAATTAAAAAGAGGAGGAAGGAAAAAAAATTAAAATCAATTCCTGTTGTTTTTTGGTCTTCCATTTGCATGTTTGGAGGGATAAAGATGTGTATAAAGTTTATTTATATTGGGGTGGAAAATCTCCTGTTTTAATTTTTAGCATATGTGGTGTATATCTTTGTTGTTCGATTCTTACTGGCTATTTTTTATTTATTAATTTTTTTTTTTTTTAATTCTGTTTGTCGTTGGTAGAAATTGAGTTTGATGAAGCAAACTTCATCTTTGTAAATTTTATTCAGAGGTAGCCCTCCACATCTGTGATTGCATTAGATATAAGTTCACCGTGTACCTTTTATTTCTTTTTTAAATGTGCGGCCCACCTCGTTTTAAGGGAGCAACTCATTCTAGTCTTTGAAATTTTGTTTTCCACTGGCTCTGTTTGGTAGCTGCTTAAAAATGACTTCATCCCACTTTTAGCTAGTAGTAATGTATTGGGTAGCCATTCGGTTGTACCAAGTATCAAGAAATTTCATCATCAATTGGTTTTTAGTGTAAAATATAATGAAATTTCATGATATGTGTTGCAACCAGATGTGCCCTTAGATCTCTCTCTCTCTCTCTCTCTCTCTCTCTCTCTCTCTCTCCGAATAAGCAATTATCATTGATCAAATGAGATGAACTCATGTTTAAGTGGCTACCGAAAAGGGCCTTAATGGATATATGCATCATTTGAGTCTAATAAAATGCTGCTGTTGGGTGCACGGCTAGCTATTATGATAGTGTAAATTTGATGCATTGAATGAAGAACCTTCCATTTCCACACCAATAGTAGTATGATCGCTAGCTCTTGTAATGTGACTTCATGCATGTTGTGGCCCTCAATCAATGGTCCAAGTCTCCTCCTAGACAACTACCACATGAACAATGAGATATTATACATGTGCATGTTCATTACAAAGTACATTCTAGGTTGTGATCTGGCACATACCTTAATTACATTCGTGGGAAAAGAACCCTTGATTAAAATCGCAAAACCAGAGTAAGCTCGAAAAACTGACTCAACTCTGCTCGGATCGGAAGTGAGTTTGGACCGACTCAAGTCAATTTTTGGGTGCTTGAATGAATTTGAGTCGAGCACTGAGCAGGGCCATGCTCGACTTGAATATTAGCTCGAAACCAGCATGATTTGATTCAGCTTGACTCGGACTGTTGACTCTAATCTTATATATATATAAGAGCTTGAAAGACTAGAACTCGCTTGGTTTGCTGATCGAGCAGACCCATGAGTCGAGTACCGAGCAGGGCAAAGCTCAACTCAGACTGGTGTACAGCACTGGTTACAAGGTACAGAGAGTATAATGAAAATGATGTATAAAGTGCTAATTTATGCTCCTTTCAGAGTGTCCTGATTATTGATGAAGCTGAGCCCTGAGGACTTGGTGTTTTGAAAACTTAAATAGCCTTAGTGTTTATGTTGTGTGTGGTCCTTAGTTGGTACATGGTTTGGATCTGGGCTGGCTTCAAGATGAGTGTGGGACCGGCCTGCACTAGCCGAGCATGGTTAGTGCGGGTCGTACTTAGTAAAGTTTTTTTAACTAACAGGCCATAAACTCTCCGCAGCAAACCCAGCCAATACAATTATAAGACAATCTGCTTGTGACTACTAGCTGGGCCTCAAAACTCGTGCATAAGCTCCATACAGCCCACGGGAGGAAGGGACGCCATGAAAATCAGGTCGTTACAATACTAACCCATGGGAATTTAGAGGTTTTAAGCATGATTTATACTCCCCATGGAGTGGCCTACATTAGTCTTAAACTTGGTAGATTTTAGGATCCATGGTGAAGATGTGGTGTGCACTTGATGAACGATGTAGATCCGATGCATGTTCCTCCCACATACCTCTAACGTAGGTCACGCGCTGCCATGTAACCCCACACAACCCAACTTCCTCTGGAGTGTTGCTACTTGCTACTCTGTTGTGGGGCCTACCTACTAAGAGCGACTAAAGTGGGCGCATAAGCCTCATGGGCCAGTCCAGCCCAGCCTAAGCGAGGGCAGAATTTTCTTGATTAGGCTCATTACAGAAGTAGAAAAAAAAGGGCAAATAAAAGAAAGATTACCTTAATAATATGATATTTAATCACACCAGATTATTCCTCGCATGCGGCGACCATTGTACATGTCAATCCAAACCATCCAAATAACGTCCCACAAAGTGGATCGATCATAGCCCAAAATATGATGAATGAAATCATGGGACGTTCGTAGCCATCTAATTGATAATCATCCTACGGATGGTGAAATAGAGAATTTATCAGGGGTCCAAATATGATGTATGAAATAATAGAGAATTTATCAGGGGTCCAAATATGATGTATGAAATCAGGCCATCACTGTATCGCCCAACAAATTTAATTTTTGGGCCATGGTCCACCCACTACTTTGGCAAGAGCTTCTTAGGATGGGAAGCTAGGTGGGTTATATCGTGATGCTTGTAGGGCAAATCATGTGAGGACACCAGTCGGCATCTCATGACCAATATCACATATTCAATCCCAGCTGAGAGAAATAGAGAGAGAAGAAAAGCATTTCCTTGAGAGGTTACAAAAAAAAAAAAAAAAAAAAATTTCCTATATGTTTTTGGTCTTTCACTCACAGTGTTTGGAGTGATAAAGCTGTGAATAAGGTCTATTTATGTTGGGGTGGAAAATCTCCTGTTGTTGTAATTTTTAGCGATGTATGGTGTATTTCATTGTTGTTTGATTCTTGCCTGGATAAGGGTCCGATCTTAAGCTTTTGATTTTTGATTTTTTATTTTTGGCAAATTGTTAGAAATTGAGTCTGGTGAAGTGAAACTGCATCTTTGAAAATTTTATCCAGAGGCAGCTCTCCACATCTGTGATTGCGTTAGGATGCAAGTGCAGTGCTACCGGTACATGAGAAATGGTAATTGATCAGGTTTGAAGATTGGATCCCTACTTATCGACTGATTCCCGCTGTGCCATGGAGACACCTGGTCCCAGGAATCTGGCCCATCCGATCAGACGGGCCACATGTGTACATGGGATGTGGATCGTTGGTCAATTTCTCATCACCGTTTGCTTCTTCTCTAAACGTGCACCTGGCTTTTTTTTTTGGGAGTTGGGGGGCGGTGACCTATTCTAGTCTTTGGAATTTTGTTTTCTACTGAGGCCCTGTTTGGTAGCTGTGTAAAAATGAGTTCATGGCATTTTAGTTAGCAATAGCTAGATATTAGATGTGTTTGGTTGCACCAAATATCAAGGAATTTTATGATTAATTAGTCTAGTTAGGTGCAAAAAATCACGATATTTGGTGCATTCAAACACAAACGCTCCCTTAGGGTGGATTACGAAATAACCAATAATTAATTTAAGGGTGTGTTTGGGTGCATCGAATATCATGATATTTTTGCATAAAATCAGACTAATTAATCATGGAATATCATGATATTTGGTGCAACCTAACGTACCCTGAACTATATCTCAAATGTATCTCAAATGTACAATTACTGTCAACTATCCCTTTTAAGTGGCAATCAAATAGGGCCTTAATGGATGAATGCATACACGTGTCGTTATCTAGGGCCCCTGGATTTGAGCTGTCGGGATGGCCCACATGATTTGTTTCTTTATGTTTCCAGGTTGCGGTGGTTGGTCAGAATCTGATGGCATTTAACGTTTGTTTTATGGGTTCTCGTCGGGTGCAAAATTCTACAGAAAGTAGCTCTAAACAGCATAGGTTGTCGGTATGTGGGCTGTTTGGTTGTGGAGGACCGGAGGTTCTTCCCAAAGAGAACCTTTTTTTACAACTTCTCCATTTTATATTTTTTTTCATGAATGGATGACCAAACATGCCCATGAAATTTTGTAATGTTGAAACAAAATATGTGCGCGTGCTTTAAGTTTTCAACATAATCATAACGGGAATCTAATCTTGCGACGTGGAGTTTCTTCTCAAAAAATACATTTCCGCAACTTTTCCGCTCTGTATTTTTCCACAGATCGACAGCCAAACATTCCATGTGGCATTTATCCAATGGTAC
This sequence comes from Liriodendron chinense, assembly GCA_003013855.2. Lineage (NCBI taxonomy): Eukaryota > Viridiplantae > Streptophyta > Magnoliopsida > Magnoliales > Magnoliaceae > Liriodendron > Liriodendron chinense. The sequence continues at coordinate 491,021 of PVNU02003892.1, read as the reverse complement.
AAACAGAATACTTCTATGCTCTTCAATATTTAGGGAAAGTTTGGATCTTAAGTTACTTAAGATAAGCATAGGAAGGGTTTGGATCTTAAGTTACTTAAGATCTAACTTAAAATCAGCGACTTACGCCTCAAGTAACTTATCTTGGTTTTCTACTTACTAAGCTGAAGTGATTCAGTAACTTTTTAAGTAAAAAAGTTACTTATAATTGATCATAAACCAAATTTACTTATCTTAAATAAGTTACTTATCTACTTATTAAGCTGAAGTGATTAAGTAACTTTAAGTAAAAAAAGTTATAATTGATCATAAACCAAACTTACTTATCTTAAATAAGTTACTTATCTATTGTTGTAAGTAGAAAAAGTAACGTATTTGGTGGCATCCGAACAGGCCCTTAAAGTAATAAAATACTTTAGAATTCACAATATGACGCTACGACACTGTATATACAAATATATATTTATTCTCTTTTGATATTACAAGCATATAAATATATATCTATTCTCTTTTGATATTACAAGCCTTTTATATGTTTAGGTAGAGCTTGAAATTAGACCTGGCAAAATTCAACCTGACCTGCTAACCCGACCTCACATGACATGGTTTTTTTCCAGTTTACGGCTGGAAAATTTGATCCGAATTCAATTTTAGGTTGACCCGACCCGACCTGGATTTTTATGGGTTAGGTTAGGGTTATAGGTGACTCGACTTGAATCATATAAGGGTTAAGTAGACTATTATATATTGATTTTCTTTGTTAGTTAAATAATATTTTTTTTCTCACACACCCTGCTGGGAATGGTCCACATGTCTATTAATTTAATAAACATACACTCACCAATAATCACATTTTATGACATGTAGAACTTAAATAACATGAGATTTTTATTTATTCATTTCTGGTGCTGATCTATTGGAGAATTGAAATGGTAGATAATGGTCCATAAAATAAATTAATAAAATTATCTTAATGGTTATATTTAGAGACAATGCCCTATGCACGCCCATGTTCTGGTGGAATTCCAAAAATAGGCATGATTTTAAATTCTTTCCTAAAATTTGCCTAAAGTTTCCACCATTAGTCGAAAAAACACCTACCGTCCAATACCGTTATATGTGGTATATTGTATATTTTAAAAGACATTCTTACCCTCATATTAAAAAAACCCAAAAAATTCTCTCTCCTAGCAGGGCCCACCATGATGTTTGTGAGTAATCCACCCTGTCCATCCTCTTTGCGAACTCATTGTAGGATTTGCAACCAAAACTGAGTAAGATTCAAGACTCAAGTGGGCCACATAAGAAGGAAAACAAGAAAAAGAAATGCCTACCGTTAAGGAAAATAGGGAAAAGAAATGCCTACTGTTGAAACCTTCTTAGGCTTTACCTTGATGTTTATATATCATCCAAACCATTCAAAAGGCCACTATCACCACTGGATGAACTGAAAATGCAAAAAGCCTTATCCAAATACAAAACTTTTGTGGCCATATGTATATTTCAGTGGTGTTCATTTAATCTTCACTTCTTTCATCTTGTGTGGCCCACTTCAGTCTTGGATCCCATTCATTTTTTTTTTTTTATCACATGTACTAAATTAAACTCGTAAAATGGATAAACAAAGTGGATTTCACACAAACATCACAATGGGCGTACCTAGCTTTGTTGCTAGGAACTTTCGGGAAAGCTTTTAAAGGAAATCCACGATCTTTGGTTGAGTTTTGGCCAGCGACTATGCAAGTATTCAGCTAGCTACTATCAATGCTATGTGGATGCCACAACGATGTATTTGTTATATCCACGCCGTCTATCCATTTTTACATATGGCATGAACCCAAGCAGATCTAAATCTGGGATGGACCACACCATAGAAAACCGTAGTAATTGAATGTCCACCATTCAAAACCTCATCAGCCCACTTTAAAGTTTATTTGACATCCAGCCTGTTGATTAGGTCATACAAATGAGCAAGGAAAAAAACAAATATCAGCTTGATCCAAACTTTTGTAGCCTAAAGAAGTTTTTAACGGCGGGCGTTTAATCAACACTATTTCCTATAATATGGTCCACTTCAGATTTGGATCTACTTCATTTTTTTGGCTCATTCAATTAAATCATTTGAAAAATGGATGGACAACTTGGATGAAACATATACATCATGGTGAGGCTGATGGGGACCAACTAGTCTCCCTTTGCTATTGACAGCGTCAGCCGTCAGTTGCCTAACCGCGTCCCTCATAACGGACGCGGATTTCCTGCAAAAGCCTTTCGTAGAAAGTTCGTGCGGTGGAAATCTAGGTGGGCCCACCGTAATGTTTGTGAGAAATCCATGCCGTTCATCCAATTTTTAAGCTTATTTTGGGAAGTGAGACAAAAAAAGATCCAGATCAAAGACTCAAGTGGGCCACACTAAAGGAAAAGGTGGGTAGGAAAATTCCTACCCTTGAAACCTCCATGGGGTCCATAGTGGTGTTTAAATGCCATCCATTTCGTTCATAATGTCATTCCTACTAAGATGAGCTGAAAACGCAAATATTAGCCTCATCCAACACTTCTGTGACTCCACGAATAGTGGATGTTAAATTCTCATGTTTTCAGCTCACTTGAGTCTTGGATACATATCATTTTTGGTCACGTCTTAAAATGATCTCACAAACGAATGGACAAGTGTAGGATTTTTCACAAACATTACAGTGGGCCCCACCTAGATTTCCAGCAAAGGAACTTCCTTTGGGAGGAAATCTGCATCCCCCGACGGATTAGGTGAGACGAGAGTAGATTAGCTGTTACCCGTGGGAACATCTTAGTGGGTGTTAACCTAACCGTGTTACCCTAACCATAGAAGGTATGTGATGCATCAACTCCTGTTCATTCATTTTGCGAGATCATTTTAGGGCATGAGCCCAAATATGTGGCAGATTCAAATCTCAAGTGAACTACGCCATAGGAAACGAAAGGGATTGAATGCCTACCCTTATAACTACTTGGAGGCCAAATACATTAGGTAGCAAAAAGGAATTATAGTGGACCCTTAATTTAGGTCCAAGTTACCTAATCAATGATTGGATGGCATAAAAAGATTTACGGTAAGCCCTAACATTTTTTAATGGTAAGATTTCATTACTACTTTTAACTCTTGTGAGGTTCACCTAAGGTTTAAATATTTTTTTATTTTTGGGGTCATTATGTGGATTAACAAACATATCATTGTTGGGACTTACAGTGTAGTCAAAGGTTAAAGTGGATTCGGCTACCTTTTGCAAAAAACAAAAGGTAAAGAGGGTATAATTGTCAATTTAAAATGTAATAGATGGAATTTTATGAACACTGTTGGTCAAACTTAAAATGAATGTTTTTTTTTTTTTTTTTCAAAACCTTAAGCAGGTTTTAGGAAACAGTTTAAAAGTAGCATTTTTTTTGGAATTTAAACAAAATATAGGCATCTCTATGGCATTGTCTCTTATATTTATTTGATTGTTCATAGGAACTTATTGGACGGTTAAAATGAAAGGATCAAATGGTTCCATTTCAATAATTGTGTCCACAGTTTAACTACTTAAAAAATTAAATATCAAACGGTCTTGTTGAGTTGATCTATGGTAAAAATTAAAATAGAATTGCTGGACATTAATTGAATGATTTAAATGAAATATTAAATGTCAATTTAAAAAAGTTTTACGTGCAAAAGTATAAAGCACCATTCTTCATTGATGCATTTAAAAAAGCCACTATAAATTCTCTTTCAAAAACCGTATTAGTAGGTTGCAAAGAGAGTGCTTCTTCAAGCCGCACGAGATAGAGAGAGAGAGGAAGCTGCTGCGGAGAAGCCGTTATACATCTAGTGTAATATACAAATTAGTTAGTTGATCATTAAAATGTGGGTCAACCTGACCTGACCAATTTGAGTTGGGTCAACCTGACCTGACCTAGTTTAATTTGAGTTGGGTCAACCTGACCTGACCTAGTTTAATTTGAGTTGGGTTAAGGTTGAGGTGGAAATGACCTGACTCAAACTTGACCCAACCTGACCTCTACTTGAAATGTCTAAGTCATGAGTTAGTCTCCACGCCCATGACATTAAGCTGGATTGGACAGTGGCTTAGGGACGGCGGTTGAGTTGTAAATGGGTTTTGATATTGTTTTGTCATCATTACTCTCCATCTTTGTAGTGAAAATCCTATTTTTTAAGTCATGCAACGGGACCCATCCTGTTTATTAGCTGGGCAACGAACTAACACAGTTAATCACACAATGCACCCACCCACCTATGAAGTTAGTGCGTCTCCTTAGAGTTTTGAACTTGAGACCTCCTGTTGAAACGCCTAAGTGTTATCCAGCTGGGCTAGCAGGTGAGACACCTGCAAAATGTATCTAGATGGTGTTGAGTGCATGGATTTAAGACTCAACGGCTCAGCTGAGTCGGGGTGGACTCATCTGAGCGACTCGTTGTGTTGACCCAGATCGGGTGGGAATCGATTTAAGTCTTGAGCCCGCGGTCTAGTATGAGCAAATTCTCTGCATCGGAAGCATGAAATTTCCGAAAGCTAGCTTGATACAGTACAACTCTTAACTGTTGTTTTCAAGTGATATTGATTGATTGGAAAAGATTTAAGTGGGCCCACATGCATGTTTTGCGCCCTTTGTCCTAATTTAATTTAATTTATTTTTTATTTTTTTATTTTATCAAATCAGGCATCATCATGCCTCTGATTACCCCCTTATTCGTCGACTGTCTCACCAATTAACTTTTTGAGTCGTCGCGTCATCCGCTGCGGGAGCACCAGTAGAATTTGTGTTCCTGCAGTTGGAGCATGCAAACGATTCCAGGCCTACAGAAGGGTGGTTGGAACTGTTTGGGTAGGTCCCAGTGCCCTACAAACGATCCAATGACTCTTTTTTAATGCTTAGTACCCATTGAATGGCCAGGACCATTTGTAGGTTGGGGCTTTTGTCTTGAACGGTCCAACCACCCACCCTGTGCGCCCAAGCGCAGTTATAAAGAATCAATTGATGCAATATTAAGAATTTAACCAATATGCCAAAAGCCTTAGGATTGATGGAACACCTCAAGCTGAGTTCTTTAAACCATTTAGATCGTAAAATTCCACATTTGCAATGTCCACGGTGGGCCACTCTTAGGCAGTACTCACTTTGGCCTCTTTTCTAATAGTTTTTGTAGGGTTTGGTGGCTGCACTCTGATTTTTAAGTCAGGTTGCCTTTCTAGGGGTGCACACGGAACTGGTAAACCAAATCGAACCAATTAGTTTGGTTTTGTTTATGAAGCGCAACGGTTCCGGTTTCGAAAATTAAAGAATTGGCTAGTTCGGTTTGGTTCTTAATTTAAGATTTTGTAGAACTAAATTGGAGAATAGAATTGAACTGTAAAACCGGACCACTTAACCAAACTGTGGAACCGAACCTTGGGTATTCAACCCTCACTATTTCATGTCGGTCCACTTAAAAGTTGGATCTATCTAATTTTTTTAATGTGGCCCACCTAAACATTGCTTGACAATGAGGATGGACGGTGTAGATCTAACAATCACATCAAGGTATGACCATGGTGGGCCCTAAAGTATGGATTATAAAAAAAACTCATGCAATTGGGCTGGATTATAAAATCAAACAATGCGATTGGGCTAAATTATAAAAGTTTAGAATCATAGAACCGAACTGGTTTTTTATGATCCGATTTTGATTCGATTCTAGGGTGTAACGGTTCAATTCCGATTATGGTTTTCTTAGAACCATTGGGAACGATTCGGTTCCAATTTCACCCCAAAATTGGACCAACCCGAACTGCGTTAAACCCTAGTCTTTTTCGCTTGGTAGCTGCACTAGTTAGTTAGGTAGTCATGACAACTTTTACTCTAGCCTAGGTTGTCTTTTCCACAAGTTTCCCCTTTTATGACTCACTGTAGGATGTAGTGTTGGCTTTGATATCAACCGCCAATAACTTAATCAATAAGTCCTAAGCTCAAAGCGTGATGGAATGTGTTTGAGTTATTTAAACCATTGGGATCATGACATGCAAGGATAGTAATATTGTAATGTAACTTAAGCTCTTATCTTTTAATGTATTTGATTTGATTTTTGATTCTTTTACGTACATTTATTTATCCAATGGCTCACGTGATTTATGGTTTTTTACTTTCTAATGGCATGGCAATGAAAAAAATAGCATATCTTGCTAGCCTAATGAATCTTTGGAAAGTTTAATACAAGTGACTCTCCATCTATGGACACAAATTGGGTAATAAAGCCCACCTTGCCTAAGCGGCTGAAATGACATGACAAGTTTTGATTGCCTAACTATATGTGGATCCTGTGTGCAGTCAAGCATCAAAGTACATGCTTGGCATAAAACTTAATTTAGAAAAAGAGCATTATTTTGGTGCAGTTGGACTATTACATCTGTATCTTCCATGTGTACGTGGCTTGGGTGGTGATCCTAACATCAAGAAGCTAGCTGGTGTCAAAGTTTCGTGGGCTGCATGATGATGTATGTGTGTTTATCCATATGGTCTATCTTTTTTTCCAAGCAGTTCATTTTAGTACACCAGTCTAACATATCTTAGGTGGACCACGCCAAAAGAAAACATGGGGATAAGATACTTATGGCTCGTTCGACACCATGGATTTGATGAGTAGTGATGAGAAATTAATTGCTTTTTTTTGTGATTTCATAGGAATCCTCGAGAATTCAAAAAGATACTTTTTAACTCCTCTTTGATTCCTCCCAAAGGTGGGATTTGATGAGAAATCCTCTTGACGTGGGACCCAACGTGATGTATCCTTGACCATGGGACTTAACGTGATGTATATTTTCTATCCAACTTGTTGATAAGGTCACAAAGACGTGAATGAAAGGACCACACAAATATTAGTTTAATCCAAAACTTTTGTGCATTATAGAAGGCTATTCTTCACTTCTTTCCATTTTATGGTTCACCGAAAATATGAATTTGCTTTATTTTTGAGATCCTAGAATAAAATAATCTATAAAAATGAATGAATGACATAAATTTAGAAATTGATGGTAGTGGGATCAAAATTCAATATATAGTTGAACATACGGTGTGATTAAAATCCAAGTTGGAATTGATGATAACTCATGTCATGGATCAACTTAACGTGAGTTCCTCTCAAATTCATGGTGCCAAATAAGACCTTACTATTTTAGAAAGTTTTCAATAAGTTGAAATTTATTTTTTCCCTTCATAACAGATATGTCAAATAAACATTATAGCGGACATATAAAGTTTTTAGTGGTGGACACTCGATCAACATTGTTTTCCTGTGGTGTGGTCTACCTGTGATTTGGACGGCCTCTTTTTAGCCTCATGCTCTAAAATAGGCTAGTAAAATGGATGGACGGCGTGGATAACACATACATCATGATGGGGCCCACAGAGCTTTAACACCAGCTGGCTTTGATTGGTGTATGTGCGTCCTCAGGTCCCGCACGTACAGCTGTCACATGCACCACGCAGAAGATGCTGCAGCTGTTGACATCAGCAATCAATCATATGCATGCACGGCAAGTCTCTGCCAGATACTCTGCCGACACTTTTAAAGGACCCTGGAAGTCCGACCCGCACCATCCTCAAGCGCCAACCCAAATGCACCCGCATGCTCTTATGTTGCATACGTGTGCACAATCTAGGACGTTCATCAGACCGTCCTTCAGAGCATGTGTTGAGGCTGGTTCTCATTTTGAACAACAGGGACGGATGATCCAGACCATCTGTGGATGGATGACGCCCCACAAATCTCCCAGATCGTAAGATCGATGCCATAAATCTTGGGGCGCTTTTTCTATTAAATGTGGACCGTTTCTTAATAATCTATTTCCAGAACACAAACCATTATCATGTGTAGCAGATTTTTGGAGCATGGCACATCCAATGTGGGACACGACAGATCAGCCGTCTGATTTCCCAACCATGGGTCCAGGTGTCAAAATTGTAAACCCACGTAAAATTCATTCTCACACGAGCGTATCCAAACTCAAACTAAACGGACTAATTGGTGAACCAACTGTATTTAAGTTACAGACCCGATATCCAAATGGTTGAACAATCCTAACCATTGATTCGTATATGCTTGTTTATTGAAGCTCGACCAAATAAGATTAATTTTCATTTTTAACCGTCCAATAAATCTCCCACCAATCGAATAGTCGCATGATAAAATAAGATTAACTTTTGGTTCATGACACATCTAACGGGCACCCGTAATTGGACAGTTCAATTTGAATTAATTTTATATCACGTTTGTAATTTGTAAGTAATATCTACTTGCCGGTGTATCATCCATCTAACTACGCCAGAGTATCAAAAGATTTTTCACCGAACCTCAGCTTTGGTCCCGAAGCTGAATCCGAACCTATTCACTCTTCCGTGCGTAGCTATAAGCACTGCAAGTGCTTTGCTGTCACTGATACTCCAAATCCACCACCCCTGCTTTCGTGCAGAGAGAGAGAGAGAGAGAGAGAGAGTTCAGATCTGGAAGATTTCTAGAAACTTCGATCTATGGCAGATTTCTTCGAGCATTCCACTTTCCGTTTCCGGAGATGAATTTGAGGAGGTTCGAGCGATTTTTACTGCAATCTATCCTTACAATGCTTGAATTTTCGAAATCCGTTTGAAACGTGAGAAATTTCAGAGCTTTATTGCTAAAATCGCCCTTCTTCTGGTAAGAAACTGCAGAAGCTTCAGATTTTTCTGTGATCTTAGAAGTTTCGTGTGAGTTCAAGCGTTTTGTAAGAACGATCAGATCTTTGATTCTTCAAATCTCATTTTTAGGCAAGAAATTGTATATATTTAATCAGTTTTCGTAATTTTAGAGGTTTTAGTCTCTGATCTCATTCTGGCGAGGAACTTTCAGGAAATTCAAGAACTCTAGCTTGATTTGGAGAGAGTTTTGGAGTTTCTGTAAATTTATTGAAGCTGTAGGACTTCAGTTAGTTTTCAGCTCAAATTCTGCTCCATTTTAGCTTTTTCCCCAGTGATTTGTATGCATTCCCACAACTAATATTTGAAATTTCTTATAGGATACATATGTACAGCTGTACATACTATAGATGGTTATAAGAATGGGCTTATCTATATCTGTTAGGATCTCTACAGCTCTCCTACCTCTTCTATATTTTCTTGTCCTTCTCATCAGTGGAATACATAACAATTCTCTGCAATATAGTCCCTAAAATAACATGGCATCAGAGCCTATCTCTGATATGGGCTGTGGATCGAGGATCTTCTTCAACTCTGATCTTTGGGCCCATGTTTACACCAAATCTATACCGTCTGTTTGGATCACTGTTCGACTCTACAGTTAACCCATCCTTCTTGCCTCTTCTTCGTCATCTGCTTGGATCTTGCATCCGCTGGATCTGCTTCTTCTGCACCATGCTATTGCCAACAACCCCTTCTTCAAGCCCGTTGCTTGAACCCAAAATCATCTCCTTTCCAAGCCCATCACGATACCTGAACGTCGATCTTGTCACATTGGATGTTCATTGTCGGAATGCCTTTGCAACCACCCAATGTTTTTGCATCAGCCACTGCTCATTGTTAGCACTGGAAACCCACAGCAGCCATTAATCTTTGCTATTTCTGGTGAAAAGTCATCCCTGTTCCCGAACCCATTGACATCGTCGCCAGCATCTTTGAATCCCATCTCCAGATCTGCTTCCATTCTCATATCTGACGCATCTGAGATCTTAGTCCATCTTCTCCTGTTGTCAAACAAGCTCTGCACTTTCCAATGTTGTCCCCATCTCCCGTCGTCTTCGGCATCGATCTCATTTCCACCCATCTCCGTTGCTTTTGTGGGTGCACCCGATCTCGCTCATACATTCCCCATTGCCGGCCGGAATAGGCACTACAACTACACCACCACTGGATCTGCTCAGATAGCCCCATCAATCGCCACCACAAGAACCAATCAGTTCTCATGAGCCACAACAGCCTTGAACCCATATCTGAAAGTGGATGCCCATCGATCTCTGTTCTCCAATCGGATCCACTGCTTTTCTTCTCCAGCTTCAAACCACTGATCTGCCGATATCTCTGCCTACAAAGCCATTGCTGAGCACCAGCATCATTGATGTCTATCTTGCTATTGCAACTGCACGCTGAGATCCAACGACCTCCATCTGCAAACCACACTGACTGGAAATTGCACTGCTCGAACCCAGACCTTCCTTTACCAGCCTTGATCCACTACCTGTAACACCGCCAGATAATGCTACATATCTGTCCCTTGCTCTCAGATCTGGGTCGTCTATCAAACACCCAATCTATCTCTGGTGTTGTCACTGTTCTATCCAGTCGAACCTCAAACCTGTATAACTAGCATTATCATCATTCACATCCACCATTGTTGTTGGAATTTGCCATGGTTGCTGGCATTAGTCTGACTCTGTCACTCAGCTTCTGAGTGCCTGTTTTGAAGGGTTATGAAAAACCCGCCTCCTATTGACATAAGAAGAGGCGTATCTTGCCCCTTTGAAATTGTCTCCTCAAGCGGTCCTTGAGTACACACCATTTCATGTACATTCAGCCACATTTGTGCACCTGCCTATTTGTTACCACTATTAACTGAACCCAAATGCTATCACTGCAAATATAAATCGGGATTGTTAATCCCACTATCTCCAATTCAAAGCTACTACCATCATCCCTACCATTGCCATAATTGTTTGATGTAATCCTCGACTCAACTTGACACGGAGAAGTTTGCAAGCACTCAAGCTTTCCTTATCCATTCATATAAATTTTTTTCCTTTCTTTCTTATTAGGCCTTTGTTATCGGTTGTGGTTGTAATTCATTCACACGTTGTGCAGTGTTGCACATATGCCTTCATATGCCATTGTGGGTGTAGTTTATTCACTTATTGTCTAGTGTTGCACGTCTTTGAGATGATTTTGCATATGAATAGTGGTTTGGTGGCTCGATGGTTATCAAGTTTGGATTGTCTACTATTTGAATAAAAGATTCAACGTACAACGAAAGCTCAATCTTCCAACTAGCATCACTTGAAGATCTTGTATCCAAACATGTTTTGTTTGATGGGGAGTTATGGCCCATCTTCTTCATATATTTTCTCCAGCTTGGGGGGAAGTGTAGGATCTCTATAGATCTCCTACCTCTTCTATATATATATATTTTTTTTTTTTCTCCTCGTTGGAATACATGATAATTATGTGCAATTTAGTTCCTAAAATAACAAAATTAATAGGTGTCCAAAAATTGGATGGTGGAATTTAAGAGGAGGGAGAATAATGTTATTTAGAAATAAATCGATGGATGAAGGAAAGTAGAGTGTTGAGGAAGAAGTAAATGTTATATGGAATGAGATGGTTAAGTTCATTAGAAAAGTTGCAAAAGTCATTTAGAAGTATTTGGAGGGAAAAGCCAATTGTATAAGGAAAATTGGTGGTAGAATGATAAGGTGCAAAAAGCTATTAACGAGGAAAATTCATGTTTCAAAGCCTGACAAGGGACTAGAAGCAATGAAAATCTTGAACAATTTAAAAATGCCAAAAAGACTGCTAAGAAAGAAGTAAGTGAGGCAAAACTTAAGGCTTGTGATAATCTTTCTAATAGATTGGGAGAGAAGAGTAGGTGAGAAAGATGTCTTCAAACTTTTAAGAATTAGAGAGAGGAAGGGTAGGGACCTAGATTATGTTAGATGAATCAAGAGTGACGATAATGGGTTGCTAGTCAAGGACAATGAGATTAATTAATGTAGAGAAGGTATTTTCAGAACTTGTTAAATGCAACGTATCAAAAAATGGTTAAAAATTACTGTAACGATAACGGTGGGAATCGTTAATGGCATCATATCAGCCCCATAGGGCCGAAACAGATGAAAAAATGGTCATAATGGCCATTACTGCCCGTATCGTAACGAAATTACGGTGGTCACCGTTATGTTAATTACGTTATCATTATTAAATACCTTGGTTTAATAACAATCACTTGGGGAGCATGGGGATAGAAGGAACTATAAACTCAAATGACATCGGAGACTATAGATTCTTTATTAGGATTAGGATATTTGAAGTAAAAGAAGACTTTCTTACTTGTATCTATGAAAAACTCCTTCAGAATCATAATGGTTCTTGTGGCTCATTTGGATTTGGAATTATATCAAAGGAACGTAAAAACTGCGTTTCTCAATGGAGATCTAGAGGAGAATGTATATATGTTACATCCAGAAGGTTTTAAAGTTGCAGGTTGAGAATTTCGGCCTGCAAGCCTAAGAAGTCCATTTATGGGTTGAAATAGGCATCGGGATAGTGGTGTACCTAAAGTTTCTTGAAGTTATTTTTTCATATGACTTTGTTAAAAATATTGCGGATGAGTGTATCTATGTAAAAGTTAGTGAGTAAATTCATAATATTAGTCTTGTATGTTGACGGCATTCTGTTGGTCAGTAGCAATATTTGATTGTTATGCAAAGCTAAGAAATTCCTGTCTCAAAACTTTAAAATGAAAGATCTTAGTGACGTTGCCTTTGTCATCGGCATTGAGATACGTTAGGACAAATCACGTGCACTGCTTGGCTTATCACAGTGGATTTATATCGATAGGATCCTCGAAAGGTTTAGCATGCAAGATTGCACTCCTGGCCAAGCATCCATCATAAATGGTGATAAGTTTGGTCAATTCGAGTGTGCTAAGAATGACTTGGAAAAGAATAGGATGAAAGATATTCCTTATGCATCAATGGTAGCGAGCATCATGTATGCTCAGGTCTGTATGCGTTCAGATATTACTTTTGTAGTTGGAATGTCGAGTAGGTACCTTAGTAATCTAGGGATGAACCGTTAGATATTTGGTAAAGAAAGTGGTTACGCTACATGCAATGGAGAAAGGTCATTGCATTCACATATCGAAGATCCAACCATTTGGAATTGGTTGGATATACAGATGTAGATTTCGCTAGCTATCTCTACAGTAAGAAGTCCACTTTAGGCTATGTCTTCATGGTGGTTGGCGTAGTGTCATGAAAGAGCGTAAAACAGTCGATTACAACCTCATTTGCTATGGAAGCCGAGTATGTAGCTTATCATCGAGTATGCAGCTTATCATGAAGTTATGAATCAGGTGTTATGGTTTCAAAGCTTTTTCTCTGGTTTATGGGTTATGGAGATGATCCTAAAGCGACTAAAAATCTTTCATGATAGTTCAGTTGCAGAGTTAACTTTTCTAACAGCAACAAGCAGTCATCAATGTTAAAACACATTGACATAAAGTACCTTATTTAAAGGAGGGTCCAAAATCATCAAGTATTTATAGAACTCATTGGCATGAAGTGGATTATAGCGGAGCCACTGAGTAAAGGTTTTCCTATCACGCTATTTAAGGAGCATGTTATGTCTATAGGAGTTGCAGATCACAAGGGTGTATTTTAGTGGAAGTTTAGTTTTGATCCAATTTTGTATGGACATTTTGAGATCTCTTTTATATACTTGTTGAATCTATTATTCAATTTATTTCATGCCTCTCTTTCAGTTTGAACATTTATTATAAGTAAGCATAATTTGGTTTTTGTTTTATTGGAGACATAGAAAGCTCTTAATAGAGACAGTATGACTGCTTGAAGATAGGCACGTAGGATCACATTAGATGTGTAATCTTCATGCCACACCTCATGCCCTTGATCTATGTTGTTAAGGTTTGATGGTATTCCTGACCGTGATTCATCTTACTTTGAAAAGATTAAATGCTATGATGACGACCACAATTCAATATCAGCTGTCTTAATGGACCAGATCTAAGAAGCACTGCTCATATTATCTAAAGGTGATATATATATATATATATATATATATATACAGCGAGATCCCAATAGGAACTTCCAAATTAATGTTTTACTGGCTCAAGTGGGAGCATGTAAGACTTTATTAGGCGGGTCACCCATGATCATCGGTTTTGCTTTTATCGTTGAATTATTTAAATTGATCATATTGGTGGGCCCACTAGAGTTGTGATCAATATGGATAGGCTTGGGGCGGTGTGCTTGGACAGTGGTATATATACACAGCAATTCAGACAAATATAGAATTGTATGATGTGAAGACTTTAGAGGAAGAGTGAGTGTAATAGATAAGCTACTTTAATCATCTTTTTCTATAAATAGAGGTCTTGGTTCCCTCACCTACACATGTAGAAAACCCTCGTCCCATCGAGAGGGTTGTTAGAAGGCTTGTAAAGTGTGGAAAATCAAGTACATCCTTGTGGTGGCATTAAGAATGTTTTCTCATTCAGGTATGCATTTGAGATTTAGTTTGTTTGATCTTCATGATTGATGCATAGATCGGTCTATTTTTTGCGATTGAGATTTGAGATTAACAATTGGTGTTAGAGTCACTTATGCATCAATATGGTAGACTTTGAAGAACACCCCATTTGGGCTTGGTGATTTAGGGTTTTCTCCATTGATGGTTTCCACTCATATGGGTCTGTGGGTGGATCGACGTTCATTGGCAGCCCCTATAATTGATACACATTGGTTGTGCTTATAGTTGGCATATGGCCTTGTGATCATGGATGAAGAACCGACCGATTATTAATGGCTGTCGGCTGTGAGTAGCCATCGCCGTAAAGCTATGAATCGAAAAGGGGAAAACCCCGTTGTTGGCAACTATTGTGGCATCTAAAAGGGGAAAACCCCTTCACCATCACCATAGCTGTACTGTGAGACCTTGCCGCCATTGCTAGCGACAACAACGGCATCTGGTCTTTCCATCATCATTGCCGTTACTAGCGAAGATGGTAGTGCTATCATTTATGGTGGTAAACATAAAAAAATACCCATTTAGGCACCATTTTTGTGCATGGATAATGATCGTGGGCCAATCGACAATTATGGCTGAAGCTTGATTGATGGGTGTTTTGATCGTAGTAGCCATGAAATCTGGCGATGGAAGTTTACTGTCCATCATTAGAGCCCATTCAGACGACCATAGAAGTTGGTTGTAGCGGTGGCCAGATTTGGAGGCCGTAGTGTTGGCAACGCTAAAGAGGAGAGAGTTTTATTTTTAAGTTACGTCGCAAGAGAGTTTCATTTTTAGGCCAGGAGTGGGTCGATTTTGTTTATGGTTAGGCCTAAATGTGGGTTGTATGGCGAAGTTGCAAACGGGCCAAGTCGAGGGTCTGTTTTCGTTGTTAATGGGCCTAATTTAGCTGTTTATTGACCAATCTTTGTGCTTGCACCTTGTTGATTCCATTCCAATTTTAGGGCTTGTTTGATGTTTTTTTTTTTTTTATGTGCCCAACATTTGGCCTAATGATGCCTTTTTTCCTTTGGACCTTATGGGTCCCGCTTTTGGTATTTGGGTCATGGTCCAATCTAAGATATTTTAAGCCCATTGGGCCATATAACCACTTTGGGATGTGAAGCCCATCCTTGCCTCAACTAGGGTTGAGCCTCACAACCCTTTGAACGTCTGGATTAGAATGTGGGGGCCCGAAGATACCAACTGTTAATCTCAATCGTGAAATAACAAACCAATCTATGCATCAATCATGGAGATTAAACAAACCGTATTTGAAATGTATACCTAGATGGGAAGGCATTCTTAATACTATTATAGGGACATATTTAATCTTCCACACCTTACACTCCTTCTGAAAACCCTCTCAATGGTACTAGGGTTTTCTGTATGTGTAGGTGAGGGGACCAAGACCTCTATTTATAGAAAAAAAGAGGGCTGGAATAGCTTACCCATCACACTTACTTCTCTTCTGAAGCCTCCACACCATACGATTACATATCCATCTGAATTACTATGTATATGTATCACGGTTCAAGCGTACTACCCCAAGCCTATTTGTATTGATCACAACTCTAATAGCCCCCCTGATATGCACAATCTGAATAATTCAAAGGTTAGATAAAAATCGATGATCATTTGTGTCCTATCTAATAGAAGTTTTAAAAGGTCCTTGGATTAGGTGGTATACCAATAGAGGTTTGGAAGTATATAGAACATAATGGTTACTTTGGTTGATGAAGTTCTTCAACAAGATTATAAGATTAAAGAAAATGCCAGGAGAATGGAGGAAAAGTATTGTGGTACCTATTTATAAGAATAAAGGAGACATGCATAGTTGCACTAACTAGTAACTATCGTGGGATTAACTTGTGACTGATACTACAAAACTTTGGGGGAGTGATTATCAGAAAATTGGTTTGGTTTTTATGCCAGAAAGGTTTACCACTGAAGCTATTTTTCTACGTAGATATAGGGAGAGGAGGAAGGATCTATGATAGGGTCCCTAAAGAGTTAATCTGGTGCGTGTTGGTACGTTACAATCCTAATTCTTTAATAGCCTAATTTGATGCGTTCCATTAATCTTGGGGATTTTGGCATATTAGGTTAGGTTCTTAATAATTGGTATTAAAGCCAACACCATGTCCTGTATTTAAGTCATGGAAGGGGCGACTTGTGGAAAGGGCAACTTGGACCAGAGTGAAAGCTGTCATGACATGGAGAGGGCTGTCTAGACAACTAGAGTGCAACTGCCTTGAGTGGAGAGGGCTGCTTGGACAACTAGAGTGGAGCTGCCATGAGTAGAAAAGGGCTACCCAGACAACCAGAGAGCAGCTGTTGTGAATGGAAAAGAGGCCATAACGAATGCTGCCATAGGTGGGCCGCCGTGGATGTCGATTGCAGAGCGTGGTGGAATGTTACTATCCCAATAGTTTAATAGCCTAACTTGACACGTTCCATCAATCTTGGGGCTTTTGGCGTATTGGTTAGGTTCTTAACATTGGTAAAGGAGTTTCAAGAGGATATATTGGCATGATAAAGGATATGTATGAGAGCGGTAACAAATACAAGGATCACTTGTGGAAAGACAGGTGAGTTCGCAATTATTTTAAGCTTGCATCGGGTATCAGCATTGAGCTTGTACCTTTTCACATTGGTGTGGATGAGTTAACAAAGCATTTGCAGGAAGATATCCATTCCCCTCGGTGTAGGAAGACA
The DNA here is from genome assembly GCA_003013855.2 of Liriodendron chinense. NCBI lineage: Eukaryota > Viridiplantae > Streptophyta > Magnoliopsida > Magnoliales > Magnoliaceae > Liriodendron > Liriodendron chinense. The sequence goes on along the minus strand of PVNU02003892.1, from coordinate 474,011 downwards.
TCCCATGGTGCATGTTGTTTGTAGATAACATAGCTTTGATTGACAAGACGAGGTCGGACGTAAACACAAAGTTAGAGTTATGGAGGGTGCTTTTGAATGTAAAAGATTTAAAATTAGTCAGCCTAAAATAGGGTATATGGAGTGCAATTTTAGTAATAATAGGAGTGGAAATGAGGAATTGGTTAAGATTTTTTACTAAGAAGTTTCCCAAATGACCACTTCCCATATCTTGGGTCAATAATTCATGAGTGGAGAGATTGAGAAGGATGTTGTTGATAGAATTCAACCTGGGTGGAAGAAATAGAGATGTGGCTTTGGAGTTCTATGTGATCTTCATGTATCACTCAAACTGAAAGGGAACTTAGGAGTAGCACAAATAGGTAATGAGGGAAAGTAGACTTAGATGTTTTAGTCATGTGCAACAAAGACCAAGAATTGCGGTAATTAGTAGTGAGTTGGTGCAGGCTCTAAAAGGGCAAGTGGAAGGCATGCAAGGACGTGGGTGGAGGTATTAAGAAAAGACATGGTTTAACTGAAGTTATGGCCCTTGATAGGTGGAATGACAAAACAGGATTCATGTAGCCGACCCCAATTAGTTGGTATAAGGCTCAGATGATAATGATGATGACTTGTATGAATTCATAGGCAGGCGTTCCTTTTATGCTTTATTGGAGTTTGTGTACATATCTGTTTTTTTATTTTTTGCTTTCAAACAGTGGCATCAGGCCTTTGCATTGTCATTGCCATCATCCTTTGGAAATGGATGTTTTGAATCTTTGTAGTTCCTTTGAATAAGTCCTCTGCAGGATTTTCTTTTAATGCATTTCTTGCCATTGAAAAATTGTAGGTATAATTGTCATGTAAAGCCACAATTTTGTGCAAGATCTTCAGTCCCATTCTGTACATTTCCTACAAGGACTCACGATGATTCATGCTAAGTCTGAGTCTGACATCACCAGTTTAGCCCCTTCATCGCCTAGGTCTCCAAAGCGGCCTGTTTACTACGTGCAGAGCCCTTCACGGGATTCTCACGATGGCGACAAGTCCTCTTCGATGCAGGCAACTCCTGTCTCCAACAGCCCTATGGAGTCGCCATCGCATCCTTCTTACGGACGCCACTCAAGGGCCTCTTCTGCTAGCCGGTTCTCAGGAACGTTTCGGTCTTCATCTGGACAGAAAGGGAACAGGAAGAGGAATGATAAGGGTTGGCCTGAGTGTGATGTGATTCAAGAGGAGGGATCTTATGACGATCTTGAGGGGAGGGGACTCTCTCGACGTTGCCAGGCCTTTATTGCTCTTTTGGTTTTTGTTCTCCTCTTTACTGTCTTCTCACTTATTATTTGGGGTGCCAGTCGACCATATAAACCAGAGATCTCTGTGAAGGTATGCTGAACTCATGTAATTATTTATGGTTTTCTGAACCTTCACTGCATCAGTGAGTGTATTGATTAACACAGGCCTTCACCAACATTCATCGGTGAATGTGCTCATTGATCTGGGCTCTCCATCGGAATGGCTACCTCTTCGGTTGGCCATCTGCCAAAACCCAGACAGACTGGATGGCTGAAAACAGGCAGCCAAAAAATGTTACAGTCAAGTAGGATGGAATTGCATTAACCTTCTAATTAGTGGACATTGTAGGCTACCAAGAAGTGGTCATTTTTAATTGAAGGCTTGGATCAATCAGCACATTCACCAATGCATGGTTTTTAGCATAACTCAACAAATCGATGTATGGGGCGCAGCATGATGTTTTAATGACGCCCAATGCGTCCATCATGTGCACCCCCTCCTATTCTCCTTGGCCCATCTGAGTTTTGGAATGGCCTTATTTCTTGGGTGTCCATTCATCCTAGACAGATGCATCTTCTATTGGTAGATGGCATAGACAAAACACTGTGAGGGCATCCCCATCCCAACTGTTCCCTGTGGTGGGCCCACCTGACTTTTGGATCGGCTGGACTTTTGGGTGCTAAGGAGAAAATTAGGGGCCACACATGATGGATGGGAATTGGATGCACCATTAAAACATATCCTAGAAACGTTTGTATTGGAGCTGACTTCTTTTTTTTCATTGGCATCTGCCATATTGAAGTTGAAGTAGGATCTTGACAGTATTATTTCACTCTTGCCTGAGCATTTAAACACCGGACTAAATCTTTAGCTGCAAATTGGGCTTCTATATGAAAATTTCATACAGGAAAGCAAGAATTTTTGAGTGCTGTATGTCTTTTCCACATTTTTTTTTAACATGCACTCACACCCACACACTCACACCACAGTGGCTTTTTTATACCACAATTGGGTATTCGAACCCATGACCTCGTGTTGAAACTCTTGTGACCACCTTTCAAAAAGAAAAAAAAAAAAGAAACCTCTTGTGACCACTTTGTTTTGTCTCAGTAGAAGGAAACAACAAAGAAACATTGGAGGAAGCCAAATAACTTTACCAAAATCTAATATGATATTGTTTTTCGCAATTTTAAAAACTCCCACCAGATTCACAAACCAGTTTTTCACTTCTCAAGTTCCACTGCCAATTCAGAAAATGGATTTTGTATTCATCATGCATAGCTGGGGCTATTTGAGGTTCCTTGGTCATCTGCTGAGTTGATCATTGAGTTTTTGAATATTGCCTTGGGTATTCTCCAGTTGCTTTGTGCTGTAATAGCAATGAATGGCTGTTGGTTGCAAAAATAATTGCAATGCATGTCTTGAATTAATCTTCCGCATGATGAGCGTGCTTTCATTGCAGACGCTGGCTGTAAGTAACTTCAATTTGGGGGAGGGATCAGACTACACTGGGGTCCCGACCAAGATGGTGACGATGAATTGCTCATTGAAGATAGGAATCTACAATCCAGCTAAACTGTTTGGCATTCATGTCAGCTCCACACCCATCAATCTCATCTATGCAGAGATCCCTATCGCAACTGGACAGGTAATTTTCTTCCTTTATTTTTCAGAGAAACGATGGTAGAGAAGTCATCTAACCAAATGCTATACTTTGGACTGGGTGCTCATGGCCTGCCAAATTTGAGCCTATACAGGCAGGTTTGGTACCAATGAGTTGTGAAACATTTGCAAGAGGTCAAAAGGAACATTATTGTTTGAAATTTCACTCTCATTGATGCCATGGTCTGTTGACATATATATGACATATTTAGGTTGCCCGTGTTTGTCTTTAGCTAATATGCCATTGAGACATGAATCTGCTCACTCATAGATACATGCCAGCAGGGCATAGCTTGTGTGAGATCAAGCCATTCACCAGGAAAAATCTCCATGTATGTGCCCCATCAAGTGGGCCACACTTGTATGTTGCATGTGGATGTAAGTGTTTTTGGCCATCCATTTATTTTGTAACCATGTAGTCCAGGGATATCAATGGTGGGGCTCATCTGATCAAAAGCCTTGATCTCACACATGTGACACGCTGTTGCATGCTTCCTGCAGGTAGTTTTCTCCTCCTCCTCCATTGATATCCCTGGATCACATGCTCACGAAATAAATGAATGGCTAAAAACCCCTACCAGCAGTCAACATTTGACATGCTGTCGCATGCTTCCTGCAGGTAGGTTTCTTCTCCTTCTTGCTCTAGTAACCTTCTTGCACTATGCAGTGGTTATAAGGATTCTACCTGCAACTGCTCTTGTTTGTATTTGCTCAAACATCAAGTATGTGTAAGAGTATTTTATTTGCATAATTTGGGGGTATTTTCTTTTGGCTGGTCTTGCTGTGTTTTATGTGCACAAGATATTGTTTTTATTATGCAGAGCCATGTTGTTTTTTATGCATGTGAAGAAGGGCCAGATCCTGTACAATGTTTGTAGAAAAAGCTTTGCCTACGGCTCTTATTCACCTGGCCGTAAAAGGTTATTAACATGCGTGGAACTTATCACCTATGTGTAAATATTATTCAACTGTCTGTGTGTCCATTGTGTTTCTTGCATTCCATCCAACCTGCACATCAAGTGAGTCCCACCATAATGATAGGATGTCCCAAAATTCAGGTCTATACAATCACTAGGTGGGCCACACCATATAAACAATGGACATCTATGCAAAAACTTCCAAATTCATATGATGGCCACACCATAGAAAACAATAGATATCCGCCCCTAAAACTTCTAAATTCAAGTGATGGCTCATGTGATGGTTGGATTGGTCTTATTTTTGGGTCGCCCCACTTTCTTGGTGGGGTGACCCTTTGGACAGGTTTGATTCTGTGCACAAACCAGTGGGCCCTACAAGCAGAGTTGTAGAAAAAGCTTTGTTTACGAACATTCTAGAGGATCTAGCCTCTGCGAAGAATCAGTAAACATATCAGCATTGCACTGAAGCTTCTCAATTTATGGGCATAGTAACATGTCAAGTTTGTTTCTTTGTGGTTATTCTAAGAGAAATAAATTTGTGAAAACATCAATAAAAAATTCCGCCATGGTGAATCATGTTATTTGGTGATTGAAATTGGCCCCACTTGATTATGCTCCATCTCCTAAAGTGGCAAGGGGAGTGGGCCATGGTTCCGCTTGTCAATTAAGATTCATCATCAGAGTTTTGCTAATTCCACACGTATGCATGTCCCGGGCACCACATGCCAACATTCTGGAACTGTTTCAACATCTGATCTTGTCCATCACGTGGATTAACCAAAAATAAAATAAAAAACTCACGTTACATACTGACAAGAACAAATGTTTTGTATCCAAGACTGCATTTAATGCACAACTGAATTCAAAAGTACTAATACTGAGGAAGTATCCCTCATTTTGTGGTTGTGCTTCTTTCAACTCCAACTTGTAGGTAGTGTAATTTCAGTTTAGAGCCCAGATCTTCAGCGTGAATGTTAAGGAAGAAAACTTCCAAGTTGGTTTTTTAGTCTATTGCAACTCAATTTGATATGCATCTGACCGAAATTTCTGGTATTGACTGATTTTTTGAAATGCTGCCTGATACGATCTGCATTGCTTTGCAGCTGAAGAAGTATTACCAACCGAGAAAGAGCCACCGGACTTTGTCTGTGACCCTCCAAGGAACCAAGGTTCCTCTGTATGGTGCAGGAGCCAGCCTAGCAGTAACCGACAGTGCCGGCGGCAAAGTTCCATTGAGGCTTGAGTTTGAGATCCGCTCACAAGGAGACGTAGTGGGAAAGTTGGTGAGAACAAAGCACCACAGGTACGTTTCCTGTGCTGTTGTCATGGACTCTACTAAAACTAAACCCATGAGAATCTCAAAGAATTCTTGTACATATGATTGAGTTCAATTCTCATATGTTTCGAGCCCTTGGATTTGGTCGGATGGTGCTCTGCATCTCATGCCCGATATCACGTATTCAATCCTAGCTTAGCTGCTCAACAAAAAGGTAATTAAAAGGAGGAAGGAAAAAAAAATAAAATCAATTCCTATATTTTTTTGGTCTTCCATTTGCATGTTTGGAGTGATAAAGATGTGAATAAAGTTTATTTATATTGGGGTGGAAAATCTCCTGTTGTAATTTTTAGCATATGTGGTGTATATCTTTGTTGTTTGATTCTTACTGGCATACGGGCTTCTTTACGCAGATCTTCAGCTATTTTTATTTATTAATTTTTTTTTTAATTCTGTTTGGCATTGTTAGAAATTGAGTTTGATGAAGCAAACTTCATCTTTGTAAATTTTATTCAGAGGTAGCCCTCCTCATCTGTGATTGCATTGGATATAATTGCACCGTGTACCTTTTATTTCTTTTTTAAATGTGCGGTCCACCTTGTTTTAAGGGAGCAACCCATTCTAGTCTTTGAAATTTTGTTTTCCACTGGCTCTGTTTGGTAGCTGCTTAAAAATGACTTCGTCTCATTTTAGCTAGTAGTAATGTATTGGGTGCCATTTGGTTGTACCGAGTATCAAGAAATTTCACGATCAATCGTTTTTTAGTGTAAAATATAATGAAATTTCATGACATGTGCTGCAACCAGATGCACCCTTAGATCTCTCTCTCTCTCTCTCTCTCTCTCTCTCTCTCTCTCTCTGTGGTGTAGAAATGTGGTGATTGGATGATCCTCGCTATTATGATGGTGTAAATTTGATGCATTGAATGAAGAACCTTCCATTCCACACCAATAGTAGTATGATCCCTAGTTCTGGTTGTGGGCCCCCAATCAATGGGCCAACTCTCCTCCTAGATAACTACCACATGTACAATGAGATGCACATGTGCATGTTCATTACAAATGTCTGTTGTTCAATAGGGTTTGACATGATCAACTCCATTTTAAGGCCCTGTTGAGAGGCTTCTATTGATTTATTCCAGGCTGTGATTTGGCACATACCTTAATTACTTACGTGGGAAAAAACCCTTGATTAAAAGGGCAAAACTAGAGAAATCTATTCTGTTACAAGGTACGAAGAGTAATGCAAATGATGCATAAAGTCCTGTAGCCTTAGTGTTTATGTCTTGTGTGGACCTTAGTAGGTACATCATGGTTCTGAATGACGGCATCGGCCGTTGTATTGGCCCCATAGAAAAATAATACGATATGGCGTCGCGTATCAGAATTAGGGCTTTATTGGTCCATATCAGCCGTATTGGTCAGAATTTTTTTTAAGCAAGAAAATATTAAAAAAAAAAAAATCAGAAAATGGGGAAAAATGAGATATTTATGAATCTATCTTTTTTTGTGTGTTTTAACCATGTATATAATGTTGTATCGGACCATTCTTTGATGTGAATGGTGTTTTTCGATTTGCCTTGTTGAAGGTCAATTGAATGGGCTCTGATTGATCACAAATCAAACATGATTTGATAAACAATGTTCCATTACATTAGAAATTCAACAAAAAGAAGATGAAAATATAAAAAAGAAGAAGATGAAAATATAAAAAAGAATGTGAAGGTTTGCCATTCTTTCTTATTTTCCCCATAATGGTCCACTTCACTTTGATTTGATGAATCCCATTCAAGTCATTTGTTTTTATACCTAAATAGATCTAGATCTAGCTTAAAATGAGTTTTTAAGATTCTTCCATTGTTTCAATGAAAAGAAGAAGAGGAGACGTGAATTTTTGAAAAAAAAAAAACCAAATTTAGAGTTTTATAAGTGTATTGGCCCTGTATTGGTACCAATACGGGCTGTATCAGCCGATACGGACTGATATGGCCAGATACGGACCAACCGATACTGATATGGCCGATACAGACCCGTATCGTGTATCGTATTGAGCACGGACATATCGGCTGATACAATACCGATATTTGAATCTATGAGCTACATGGTCTGGATCTGGGCTGGCCTTGAGATGAGCGTTGACCAACCTGCACAAGCCAAGCATGGTTAGTGCCGATCGTACTTGGTAAAATCTTGTTACTAATAGGCAATAAACTATCTGTAGCAAACCCTGCCAATACAGCTATAAGACAATCCTGCTTGTGACTAATGGCCGGGCCACAAAACTCGTGCACAAGCCCAATCACAAGGCACCCAGATGAAGGAGCGCCATGAAAACGACGTCGTTACAACACTAACCCACGAGAATTTAGAGGTTTTAGGCATGATTTTATACACTCCCCATGAAGTGGCCTACATTAGTCTTAAACTGGGTTGATTTTAGGATCCACGGTGAAGATGTGGTGTGCACTTGATGAACGGTGTAGATCCAATGCATGTTCCTCCCACATAGCTCTCAGTTACTCAGATCATGCACTGCCATGGAACCCCACACAACCCAACTTCCTCTGCAGTGTTGCTTCTCGTTTGTTGTGGGGCCCACCTACTAAGAGCGACTATAGTGGGCCCATAGGGCTCATGGGACGGTCCAACCAAGCCTAAGGGAGAGCAGCATTTTCTTGATTAGTCTAATTACAGAAGGAGAAAAAAATAAGGCAAACAAGGAAACAGTACGTTAATAATATGATAGTTAATTGCACCAGACTATTCCTCACATGCGGTGACCATTGTGCATATCAATCCAGACCATCCAAATAACGACCCACAAAGTGGATCGATCATAGCCCAAAATATGATGAATGAAATCAGGAGACGATCCTAGCCATCTAATTGGCAATCATCCTATGGATGGTATAATAGAGAGTTTAGGGTCCAAATATGTGTGGACGTTGGATTCCGGATGGAACTCACTCGTTCTTCCATGGGTGCCTCTTTTGAGGGCTTTTTATGTTGTGCGTCCGAGAAGGGTGTTATATATGATTGGAGTGACTATTTTGTGGGCACTGAACCGACTCGTGCTTCCACGGGTGCCTATTTGGAGGAATTTTTGTACTGTATGTTTGATAAGGGTTATATGACTGGAGTTGCCATTAACCAATTATTCCATATCTGCAGTCGACTAAGCCTTACAGAAGCACTTAAGGAAGAGAATCCAAATATCCTCATTTTTAAGAGGACTCATTAATTTGCGGCCGAAGACTCGAGGTAGGGACCACAATTATAGAGCGAGAAGGTATTAGCACCCACTTTGCCCGTACAAATGTACAGTCCCTACTTCACAGGTTAAAACAATCTTCAGAGATTAGTTATGGTTCTTACGCGTTGATGTATGTAGTATTTGTAGAATTCCGTGTTTAATGTACCATTGTTGCCAAGTAGTGTCTTGGGCTAGATAAATCTATTTTGACTCACTTATCAGGTGGAACAATCAGTCGATCAGTCGACCCTAGTTTTTTTATGAACAAGATCCGATGAACTCGATAAGTCTTAGAGTATACACTCGAACTGGTTGGGTGAAAATGCTAAGTATGAAATGCTATGGATGAAATGAACATGAGGGTTGAGAAGGGAAAAGATGTTACACGTTGCTAATGTTGAGACTAGGCAAAATTGATTAAAGGTTGGATTTGGATGGACAGGTATGTCACAAGGACCAGATTAAGAGGCTAAAATTAGGGCTTTAGTTGCTCAGGAGGCTTTGGATTGGACTTGGCTTGACATGGGTTGGACTCCTTCCTAGGGCTCTTTCCTCTCCTTGGTGGAGGGATGGAAGATTTGAGCTAAGGGCTTAAGAGTGTCTGTGAGGAGCTCTTGGTGAGTAGTGGATGATATTGAATGAGAAGGGGAGGGGGCTATTTATAGACTCCCAACTTGATTTTTTTTTTTTTTTTTGTAATTCCGGTCTGATCTATTATAGGACTGTAAAGGGTTTACATGGCTTAGATTTGATATTGCCACATGGCAAGGTCTGAACGGATGGATTAGGTGACATTGACTGTAATTTTGGCCAAGGGAAAGAGTCGCCGGAGTCAATTTGTAATGGCACACGGATGAAGCTCGCAAAGGGAGGAGTGCCATCCGTGCAGGGGTCTTCCCTTGGGCAGTGGGCTGCCACGTGGCCAGCAGCGCCCTGCCCCAGTAGTGTCCCTTGCTTTGGTAGGGTGGCTCCCCTCACTATTTCACTTTAACCGTTCATTTTGATAGCCCCATGATTTGGATGGTCTTGATGGGGCTACGAGTGCCATGTGGGAGTAGGATGAGGGTAAACTATCAGATGAGTTGGTGTTCACTCAGACCTGCTGGTGATCAGGTGTGTCCCACCTCAAAAACCAAGCTAATCTAGTCATTGGTTTGGCTGCCTGTGAGTGGAATTTGGACGTCTATGGAGCTGGGCCATCAGTCGTATAAGGGCTGAATTTTGAACTGCTGGTTTATCTGCGATGGGTCCTGTAATATAAATGGTATTGATCACTGAAATGTAACTCAATTCCAATATCTTCAGACTACGCTTGTACAGTGAATGGGAACTTATTACAAAGTGCTTTAGAAAGTCCTTCCTTCTTGTATAATGGTGGCCCACTTGATGAGTGGACCAGGTCAAAGGGCCAGGGTGGGCCGGGGCCACTCGTCGTTGATCCAGGCCCGAATTTCGAGTCCTGGTCCATCCTTTTGGCCAAGTTTAGTGGCCAGGTTGTCAGGGCCAATGCCACCCCTCAGTGGATGATTCAACTTGATGATTGCACCTATTTATCTTTTCCCATTCTTGGCCATGCATTAAGCATGCTATGATTGAATGGTCATGATCTTTTAACTGGGTTGATATCTACTTTGTGACCTACAAATGGACGGTCTAGATCAATTTCTGGACTTCCCCAGATAGTACATTCGGAATATGGACCAGTCTCCAACCAGCTACATGGTCCAGGACCTTAGCTAATGGCAGCCCAACAGTCTAATGGGCTGAGCCTAGCCCACTTAGCTATCATCAGATCAAAAAATGGACCTATGTTCATCTTTTTTTTTTTTTTTTTTTCTTTCAAACCGTCTATTTATCTTATCCAAGTGTAGGCACTCCTTAGAAGTGGGCCACCCTGATTCTCGGACTAGTGCATGCTCGTGAAGGAATTGCCATATGAATGGACGGGATCTTGCAAACATGTATATAATCCCTTTAATCTCTCTCCTTCCTCTCAGGTGGACCACGCTACAGGAAATAGTAATGACTGACCATTAAAAACTTCCCAGGGGCCTTCAAAAGTTTTGTATCAAGTTGATATTTGTGTGGTCTTTTCTTCCAGATAATTTGTGACCTTTTCAACAGGTTAGATGGCAAATAAACATTCCGGTGGCCCCAACAAGTTTTTAATGGTGATCGTTCGATCACCACTGCTTCCTATGGTGTGGTCCATTTGAGATTTGTATCTACTGATTTTTTTTGGGATTGTACCCTAAAATGACATGGAGAAATGAATGAACGGCCACGATATAGGACACATACATCACAGTAGGCCCCATAGGGATCCACCGAAGCTGCTTTCCGTAGGATCAGGAAGGTCAGAAGTGGGTCCCATTGGATCAGAAGGGTCACAGTGGTACATCTAAATTGTGGGTCCCATTGTAATGTTTATTTTCCATCCAACCTGTTGATAAGGTCACATAAATCTGGATGAAGGGAAAAAACAAATATCACCTTCATACAAAGCTTTCGTGGCCCATTAATGAAAAATCACTACTGTTTCCTATGGTATGGTCCACCTAAGAACTAGATATTCTTCATTTTTGGAGCCGTGCACTAAAATAATCTGAAAAAAAACGGATAGACGACGTGGATATAGAATACATACATCAAGTTGTCCCCTACGGTAAGGGCCGCACCTAATCCGCCAATCAATCCTAACGGTTATTAAATGAATGGTCAGGAGTAAAACAATGAGTGGTCCAAAAAAAGAGCATACAGTTAATATTATCTGCTCAGCACAATTTTAGCCTGTAGGGTCTGAATTGCCGTACAACTTTGCCACGTGTACGGTTGAAGAGAGAGAATTGCATGGGTCCTGACGCAAGTAAACCTGAATACTATCCTGATTCAAAAGCTTCTACATCTAGATAAATAGGTGGGTGAGACGTCGCAATCATGGCCGTCACTGAAGTGTTCTTTTCACTGAGGGCGTACTACATATAATGCTGGCCCCGTGAGTTTTACACTACCATAGATCAATGATCTGAACCGTTGATATGATTGAACCCATTATAGATGGCACATGAATAAAAAATCTCATTGATTGGAAAATCCTAACCCATTGTTTGGTGGCCAGAAATTGGGCAGTTAATACCAAAAATTACAGCAACGGTCCATGTTCCGAAGATTTAATGTCTTCCATCTTCCAATATTCTGGATTTTCTTACAAGTGGACCACATTTTGGTGATCAAGGCCGTTGATCCGGAGAATCTCTCTTCGAGGAATGGATTACCCAAAGACTACCCACATTATAAGATTCCAACCCTTCAATTTTTGTACCTTTTTTTTTTCTTAGTCTAATGTTAATACATTTTCTCTCGAGTCATCTTCCATCGACCAGCAATGACTATCAAATCAACGGTTTGGATCATCTATCTATGGCCCCACATGTTCAGAATCCCGTAGATCAGAAAACTATATATTGTCCCACCACCTTGTTGGGCCATAGGTGAAGCCTGGCAAGAAACATCGAAAGGGTGGGTGAGAGATATTAAGGCAATGAATTTAATTCAATTAAAAGTAGGAAGCTGTGGATATACACTGTAAAATGTTATATTTAAAATGGAAATAATGCCACGTTACATCTTGGAAGTTTTTTAAAAGCCGTGGGGCCCTCTTGTGAGGGACCAACGGTGTATAATATGAAGTGGGGCCCACCTTTATGTATGCGTTGTATATCACGCTGTCCATCTATTTTTTATATCATTTTATTGCATGAGACTGAAAATGAAGCAGAGGGCATGCCAGTGTCTACGCAACTCAAAGTTAGACGGAACCGTTAGTGTTCTCAATGTTGAGATAGGCTGATTGTTGATTGGACATAGGCTTCAGTTATCTTTTCAACCTAACCTAGTGTTCTTAATTTGTGCTTAACGTTTAGGTCATTTGTAAAAAGGTAGGAGTTAGCCTATTTCAAAATGATTTTTTTTTAATATTGTGATAATAGACATGAGTTTATAGGTTTATTCTTTCACTAGTACTTTAGTTTAATGTTTTTCAAATGGATAAGATTATATAGATAAATTAAAAAAGGCTCAACAATGCTGATTTTATTAATATTTGAATATATGACCCATTATAATAGCCAAAGTGTAAAACAACTGAATAAATAAATGAAAAATAAATAAATACCTGATGCATCTATCGGAATAAACGATCGAAGTGGGTGGTCAGCAAGATGTGATCTAATGAGTTTGATCAACTAAATCAAAACTTAGTTAATCATGATCCTATAACTTAAGGTTGCGCGGATGTTTACTTCTACTCCTAAGGTACTGTAGTGGAAGCCACTAAGCAATAGTTAATGTAAGCTAGAACTAGACTAGGTTATGCTAAAAATGATAATCTGAAAAGATAAATTAAAAAGTAGATTGATGTGTTTAGTGTAAGGCCTCGAGCTCTTTTTCGGATGCTCCTTTTATAGCTTATTGAAGCGGCGAAACCCTCGTTGGGTTTTCTTGCTAATCCCAAATCATTTACGTATTTTGCTTACATTGAAAAGGACTCCAATTAGACCCAAAATTATTGGTTTTTCTGATTTTCTTATCGTAATTGATCCACTACGAAGATCTCTATGGCCCATTAATCGGATTTGAGATCAGGCTTGAGAATATCAAGGACTGATCCCGAATCTTAAATCGATCATTGCCACTCGATATCTCTTCGAGGTGCTGGATGGTCTTGATCGAACCATCTCTTGCATCTTCTTTGATGGTTTGGAATGCTAGAAGAATAGATGGGCAAGATCTCCTAAACTCTTGATTCTAATCAAACCACGGCTATAGGACAGGATCATCATACGAGGCATTTGGGTGATCCATCTGTATCTTCCGACCTTCATGGCGTTAGTATCATAACCAGATACCGAAATACATGATAATATCTCCTCTCGACAAGTCTCTTCTAGGCATGCTAGGTACGTTGCTTCATTAATTGGCACGGTAAACGTGGTTACGTGACATATGTTAATTTATTCTTTTAAAGGTGGGCGTAAGGGTCTATGACTTCACATTAATAATAGAATGCGTTGTGCCGAAGGAAGATCAAACAAAGATTATCTTGAGCAAGAGTATGATTTTTGCCAATCATAGCCCCGTAGTGTCAGCATATAACAACCTTGGACTGGTCTACATCAAGATGCCGAATAAGTGTAAACAAGGTTGATAATTATCATTATTATTATTTTTTCATTCATCTATGTGTCCTTATCAACTAGCTGGATGGCAAATAAAGCCCTACAAAGTTTTTAATGGTAGGGTTCAATCTGCGAATGAAAATTTATATATATATATATATATATATATATAGAACAGTTCAACTTCAAAGTATACGAGTGCCTCATTTGAGGAGTGTAGTGCTCTGATTATTGTGCACATGCCTACCTGGCATGTTTACAGTAATCAAGGTACTACCTCCTATCCTGGCATCTTAGGGGGTGTTTGGTGCATAGCATCAGGTGGTATTACATGAGATTAAATGGTGAAAATCACCTTTTCAATTCCAGCAACTGTTCAAAAGCCACATGAGAGATTATATGGGTTCAATGCTTGGAAACCACACAAGATAGGGAGTTTGAATTCAAGGGATTCTTCTAAACCCACGTGACTGCTGGAGCCAATCTCATAAGGACCTAAGAGGGAGAAAAAAATAGAAAGCTGACAAAGTGGAGTGTATTATTGTCGCCAAGTTCCAAGCCCCCCCCCCCCCCCCCCACAACACACACACACACACACACACACACACACTATATATATATAGAGAGAGAGAGAGAGAGAGAGAGAGAGATACACACACACACACACACACCCGGTCCATCCATTTTTCCAGATTATATTAGGCTAGGAGGTCAAAACTGAGACAAATACAAAGCTCAAGTGGAGCACACCACATAAAACAGTGAGGACAATGATTCCCACCATTGAAACCCCCCATTCCATAATCATTATGTTTATTTGTCAGCCAAGATGTTCAAGTGGTCACTCAGACCTAGATGAAGGGAGAAAACAAATATCAGATTGATCCAAAGCTTTTGTGGCCCCCAAGAAGTTTTCAATGGTAGATGTTAAATCCCCATTGCTTTCTGTGGTGTGGTCCACTTGAAATTTAGACATGCCTCATTTTTTGGCCCATGCCCTATAATGATCTTGAGAAGTGGATAGACAGTGTGAATGTAACACACACATCACTGTGGGGCCCACAAAACTTGGTGGTGCAAACACATGGAGTTCGTGCATCTTCGTCAAAACCGAGGCATCTCCTCCACCCCTCCACCAAGCCTCCACCCGTCCACCACTATGCTACCTAAACAAGTATCTCTCTTCATCCGGTGGTATGCATGTGGGACTTTCTACATTCCAAACATGGAATGGAATGTGGTGAAATTTTTGAATCCAATGACAATCACTGGCTACTCGTAAGGATTACTTTTAAACAATTCAATCCCACTTAATCCCTCATAATGATTACTTTTAAACAATTCCATCCCACATTTTTTTTTTTCATTCATCCATGTGTATGGCAAATAAAGCCCTATGAAGCGTTCAATCTGCAGATGAAATTATATATATATATATATATATATATATATATATATATATATATATATCTGTTTGTGACAATTGTGGAACATGGTTAAAAGACTCGAGGACTCCAATTGACTCATTGGGTCTAGAGTCGAGTCTGGACTTGCTTGAGGTGGGGCTGAATCGGCCTGACTCACCTGAGTCAAAGGTGACTGAAGGAGGTAACTCGTGTATTTAGCTAGATCAGCTTTTACTAAGTCTTAAGTTGGCTGGAACAGTTTTCATGCCATGAAGATCGGTAGTGTATTTTGTACAGATGATAGTGTACGGCAGTGGCCTACCGTTGCAGCGATGCTAAAATAAAAAATTTAGGGATGAAAAGTGAAACAGCCGTGGTTGAAATTGAACGCTCTAATTTCAGGGCTTTTTTGAATATTTGAAATACCACAAAATGTGGTTTAAACTCACTTCGTTACTCCCTGCCGCTTATTGGATAAACCACTTGGCAAATCAATGGCAGAGGTGCATTGACGTTTCATAGCTTCATGGCCCCACCATGATGTATGTGTTATATCCACACCGTCCATCCATCTTGTGAGATTATTTTATACAAAGAGAAAAAAAAAATTAGGCACATCCAAAGTGAAAACTGACCACACCACAAAAAGCAGTGAGGATTGAATGCCTGCCATTGAAAACTTCCTGTGGTCCATAGAAGTGTCGGATGAAGTTGGTATTTGTATCTTCCCCTCATCAAGGTCTCTTGACTTCGAGAGCCAGTTAGATGGTAAATAAACATCCTAGTAACACATAAGAAGGTTTCAATGGTGAGTGTCACTGTCCCACTTCTTCCTGTGGTGTGGTCCACCTGAGCTTTGGATTTTTCTCATTTTTTGGGCCATCCTGTAGAACGATATTGCAAAATGAATAGATGGTATGGATATAACACATATTAGGCAAGTTAATCCATATGTATCTAATCATGATCATGCATTATGCATATTCATTAGATGTTCCTATCACCGTTTAACACTTATTTTTTTAGCAATTGATGTTTTTACCTCTATCTAATATAGTGTGCGTCTATCATCCAACCCATTCCCTAAAATTGGCCCACCACTAAATTTGGAGGCTCATGGGAAGTTGCCCATTGTTTTTACATGGTGCATCCCACATCATGGTTAGCTCAGCCTGATCTTTTTTAAAGTGTACTAGTTATAGTGGAGTGACTTTACTGGATGGGTTGGATGTGATTTACATCTAAAGGTGGGGCCCAAATGCAGGTAGAACAAACCAGCAGTCAAGACAAGGATATTGTTGTCATTTGGTAAGATTTTCCTAATCAATCTGAAAGAGGAGGAATTGTAATAATCCAAAATAGAGTAGTGCTAGCAGTTGTTAAGGGACCTTTAAAACGTAACAAAAGAACAAAAGCTGCATTAATGCCCATTGGGTCCTGATCTGGTCTGCTGCATTATTGGTGAACATGGTGACAGGTTCATCTTTACGAACCATCAATGGTCTGGTGAGGTCCACAGATTGAGACTGTCGTATCTATTAGAGGATTTGTCTTTTAAACTACCCTGACCATCCATTTCGTCCTTCTATAGATTGGGTGTAAGGATTATAGCATCGGCATTCTTTTATCTAGTTTGGGCCTTTGAAGGACAAAATGAATGGTTCAGATCGACAAAATCAATTGACCACATGTGTAAGTGGGCCAAGTTCTATGTATTTTAGGATTTTAACCGTAAAAATCCTTGAAAATTTAAATTTTACAAAAAAAAGAAGAAGAAAAAGGCCTGATGAAACTAAGTTCTTGGGCAGTGCTTTTTGAGGGATGAAATTATCAAAAAGCCCTCATTCATACCACATCCAACTTGTTCAACAGATGAATCCCACTCGAGAAGACCATTCTCTCCTAGTAGAGTCCGCTTGTACAAATTGTTGAATCAATGTCATAAGGCCCTCTTCATCCTAGTCATTTTTGATGGAGATCTAGGGTAATTCCCACATCAGCTCTTTTAATCAAGCTTCTAATCGATTTAATTTCATAATAATACTATTATTAATGTTATTATATTTAAAATTTATATAAATCATGCTTATGATGAAAGATTTAACATTTTTCAAATAAGACTACTGTTTCGCCTTGGGAGAGTTGTTGATGGCAGAGTGGGGTCTATATTAGGGGATTAGCAACCCCAAATATCCCCATTGCGAGCTTACAAGAGAATACACAAGGAATTAAAAAAATCCAACTTATGGCCAGCCTCATGACATTCTCTTCTTCATTTAGATGACGTTAGACGGCTTCAAGCTGCAGCGTATAGAGGTATTTGGGTTTAGATTGTCCACTAATGATACTTTGATTTATTGGCGCTTAGAAATTACGCACATGACATACATTAACTCAAATTAAACCATCTAAAATGTAGAATCTGCCATACTTCTATATGGTAGGCCTACTTGATCAATGGTATGGATCTACCTAAAGGTCCGGATGGTTTGATCAGGAATACTAGTAGGCCCCACTAGAGTTGTGATCATCTCAAATTTGTGCAAGGGGTAGTCCGCTTGGACTGTGATACACAAGTAGTACTAGGAAAGGTATGAAAACTTTTAAATATGTGGACTGTGAGAGTCACCGGACTCACCCAAGACGATGCGGCCTTTACCGTGGGGCCCACCTTGATATATGTATTATGTATACATCTGCTGGGCTCAAGCATGGATTTCCGTTCGCTCAGAAATCGGTCTGATGAGATAACGATGACCATCCAACTGTCGGCTTGGAAAGAAAATGTTATAACAATGTTTTGCCGTTCACATGCTACTCGCTGGATGATTGCCTGACTGGCGTCGCTTCTTTAGGGTGGCCCATCAACAGTAGGACCTGCCAGATCGTGAGATGGACTGTGTCACGTGTTAGAGATAGAATACGTGTTAGAGATTTGTGCCCAGGTCTAGATATAGACTATTCGTCAGGTTGGGCACACTTCAAAAGTCCTTGAATGAAAAATCTAAGCAGTAAGCTGATCAAGTGAGTGTTAACACTAGAGATCGTGGGGATCATGCTCATGGGGGCATTTTTAAGCTTTTTAAGTTATACAGTTGTAACTTGAGATATTAGATATTTAACTTGGAGTCGCTATTAGCTAGTTAACTCAAATTTTCATAGTTAACTAGATCGTCTAAAATTTTTAAATGAAAAAATTGCAGACTCCCTATCTTGAAATAACTCTTGATCTGTGACTTAGGATTTTGAGTAAGAAACCACTGTGACAAAGAAGAAATTAAGGTATTAGGAGCATTCTCTATCCGTGCGAACATATAGTATCTACTTCACAAAACTCAGTAAATTTCAAGGGATTTTATTAGTCTAGCTTCCAAATGAGAAAAAAAACATGGATGATATTTGATGCAATAGTGTAATATTCAACTCAAGAGTGAGAGCTGAAGATTAGCAAAAGCAATTCGATAGGACTCGTTTACCTAATGGGAGACAGTAAAGAAATAGACAGTCACAATCGATCTAAATTTTTTATGATCAAGTTTGAAAAATTGGTAAGCAGTAGAGCACACACTCGGGTAGACTAAGGAAGCAGGGGGTTGAAAAGGGCAATGATGATGCAAAATGTAGATGTGAAGATTAATGCAACTGATCTAGAGTTGGGTGGATGAGTTGTCGAAGGGATCGATTGGGAGTAGGTTGGATCAATCTTTCAGATGGCTCAGGAGTTTGGGATTTAGGCTTGGCTAAGTTGACCTAGAGTTAGAACTTTAACTCCTCGCACCTCTCTCTCCTTGGTAGGTGGATGAGATGATTTAAACTCACTCTTCCTCTCTTCCTCTCTTCCTAAAGATGAGTGATGTTTTGATTTTTTTAGTGATGATGTGAAAATGGAGAGAAGTATTTATAGGTGTAGAGGGTGTCATTTTCGTGATTCTTGAAAAGTTTAGAGGTTAAAGAAGGCTAAGAGGGCTTTGATTGACTGTTGGAATGGGTGTGCCACATGGCATCTTGCGATTGATTGGATTGGTAGTAAAGGTTGCGATTTCGAGGAAACTTAGGGGCAGAAGGGGCATGTCAGCTCAAGCGAGACTCTTAAGGTGGGGTTTTGTTCCTCTCTCCTCTACCTACCCTCATGAAATCTCATGTAGCGCATGATGTGTTGCCCTCCACATGGATGGGATCAGATCTCATCGGGAGCATTGGTGGGACCCGGGCATCCCTTTGGGTTGCTCCCTCTTGCTTTATTAGGGTCCTAAAGCTAAATAAGTTTGGGCTTGGATTCAAATTGAACTTCGAACTGGCTTCGACTTGAGCTTTGGTTTGGGCTTCGGATTTAGGTTAATTTCAAGGTTCAGCAACATACATATAAGCTATTTACCCTAGGAAGGGTGTCTATAGTGAGCCATACACACGTATGTTGAATTTGAATTTTACTATTGAGCCTTTTTTCCAATGGTTGATTTTTTACTTGTTCGAGTTTCATCTTTTTAATTAATGGAACAAACATTAGTTTTGATTCATGTCATGATCATGGTCATGGTTTTAAGACTCGTCGGACTCAAGTGCAACTCAGACAACTTGACTCAAACTTAGGGAATAACAGTCCAATACAATACCATGAGTCCTAGCTAGGAGGAGCTATTCGGGTGAGACTCGGGTGACACAGCTTAAAACTTACTGAGTTGACTCAGCTCAATCCATCTTTCTCTGTTTGTGGGGGACCTTCTGCACGTCTCTCTATGCCACGTGTCTTCAACAAGTTGGGAAGCCCTTTCTTTTTTTTTTTTTTTTCAGAATAAGTTTAGTATCTCGCAGTTTTACGGATGGCACGTAAGAACCTATAAAAATTGAGTCTGGCTCTTCTGTTGGCTGCCAAACCAAAAAAGCTGTTTGAAGCCTTTTCATTGGTCCACATCACACCACATGACCTAAGTGTGATCATGAGCTGAGGATGTGATATGGTTGCTGGCGTATGTGATGAGGTGGAACAATAAAAAAGCTATAACTGGGGATTTCCTACGTGGCATACGACGTATTCAAATTAAACGAGCACAACTTGGCTGCCACCCTGAACCAACTATGTGGTTGGGACCTTGACCATAGGGCCCACCTCGATGTATGCACTGTATATCTGCGCCATCAATCTGTTTTTCTAGCTTATTTTAGGGCAATGTCCCAAATATGAAGCAGTTACAAGTTTCGGGTGGACCACACCACAGGAAACAGTGGATATTGATCATTAAAAACCTTTTGTGGGCCACAAAAGTTTTGGATCAAGCTGATATTTGTTTTTTACCTTTCATTTCCGTTTGCGTAACCTCATCAACAGGTTGTATGGTCAATAACCATTACGATGGACCCTAGGAACTTATTAAGGGTGGGTGTTTCACGACCACTGTTTTCTATGGTGCGGTCCACCTGAAATTTGTATCTTCTTCAATTGTGGTACCATGCCCTAAAATAAGCAGGAAAAACAGATGGATGGCTTGGATATACAATGCATACATTGAGGTGGGCCCTACGCTCAGTGTCCGACCTACATGGCTGGTTCCGGGGACGCAGACAAGTAGCGCTCCACAGCGTCACCCAATCGGCTTCCCTTATGGGTGGGCCCTCTGTATCACAGTGGCCCCAGGACGGTTTCCGTAGTGGGCGTCCCATCCCCACTATTTCATTTTGAGTGCGGTCCACTAGACTTTTGAATCCTCTCTATCTCTCAATGTGGATAAGGTTGGAGCTGTCTACTTGCTGGGTAGGCAGAAAGTTCGGAATGGACCACCGCCCAAGCAGTACACGGACCCAACCATCCTAACCATCAGATTTCGGAACAGCGACTAAGCTATTGGACGGTTGAGATCGATCATTCCATTAGTCCAGTGAGACCTCAATCCAACCTAGAATCTAGATCGACACACTTAAACCCAGCATAGATTCAAAGAATGAGCACCATCCACCGCACCCAGTCTATTCAGTGGCCATCTATTGGATGGTTGAGATCACCTCCCATCCGTGCAGTTTTAACGCTCCAGTGTATCCTCTATTTTTAGAGGTTTGCTGTTTGCACACGCATGTGGGAGCCAAGCACATCAAAATGCGCGACAAGTATGAGACCTGATCTTATATCTTCTTACATAAAAATCAGGACATCTCAGGAGGCCACAGCGTATCAAAACCAATGAATGGCCAGTAAAAATGCTTTTAACCACGAGGCCCACTTGATAGTGAAACTGCCTGAGTTTTTAGGGGCAGACATTAAGGGCCCGTTTGGATGCTAACAAATAAGTTACTTCTTCTAATTACAGCAGTAGATAAGTAATTTATTTCAGATAAGTAAGGTTGGTTTATGATAATTAATAAGCAACTTTTTTACTTAAAAGTACGTAGTCACTTCAGCTAATATTTTAGCTTTTTAACTTTTTCACACGTTGATGAGAAGAGGAATAGAAGATGTGAAAGAGAGGAAAAGGATAAGCACATGAATAGGCAGTGTCAGAGTACATGGTGGGTGTATGTGATGGGCAGTGGATATTGAAGGTGGACCCTACACGATGGATAATAACATTGACAGTTGGCCCTACTTGATGGATGACCAACATTAAAGGCGGGCCTTACATAATGAATAGTGCACATTAAAGGTCAGGCCATAATGATGAATTGCCCACATCCAAGGTGGGCCCTGCATGATGGACGAACTACACAATGAATGGTCCATGTCAAAGGTTGACTCCACATTGAAGGTGAGGCCCACATGATGGACAGTCCACATCAAAGGTGGACTCCACATGATGGACAATTAATAATGGTGGGCTCCACATGATGGATGATCCACATCAAGGTGGGCCCCACATGATGGACGGTTCACATCGAAGGTCGGGCTAATGAGAATGACCTAAATCCAAGGCGGGCTCCGCATGATGGACAACCCACCTGGGAGGTAGGCCTGCATACCACATGATGGACGACGGATATTGAAGATGAGCCCCACATGATGGACAATAACATTGATAGTGGGCCATACATGATTGACGGCCAACATCAAAGGTGGGCCCTACCTAATGAATGATGCACATGAAAGATCAGACTCTAATGGTACATGGCCCACATCCAAGGTGGGTCCCACATGATGGATGGTCCACATTAGTGGGGCCACATAATGAATGATCCACATCAAAGGTTGGCCCCATGTGATGGACAGTGGATGTGAGGGGGACCAAATAGACTTGAGGGATGATTACTTATCATATTGGAAACCAAACATGCTTAATTTTCTACTTTTTGGATGATAACTATGTTGTTTGCTTATCTGCTAATTAAGCAGAAACCAAGATGAGTTACTTTTCAAGTAAGTAGCTTATCTTAAGTAACTTACAATCCAAACGGGCCCTAGATACCACCAAATAAGTCACTTTTTCTACTTACAGCAGTAGATAAGTAACTTATTTCATATAAGTAAGTTTGGTTTATGATTAGTGATAAGTAACTTTTTTACTTAAAAACATATAATCACCTCAGCTAATTTTTTAGCTTTTTAACTTTTCTGGAAAAGCTGATAAATATGTTGTTTACCAAACATACTTATTTTCTTAATAAGTATAAACTAAAATAAGCTACTTGTGGTATAAGTAACTTATCTTAAGCAACTTCCGATCCAAACAGGCCCTAGAGCTCAGATCTCACACGGATGTTTCATGCTGCACGTGTGCCTGCGTGTGGATGCGAAGCCGTGTGGAAGTAGCTTACCTCCTTTTTTTAGTACCTTTCTAAGAGAAGAACATGAACATACTTCAGCATAAGCACACGTGTGACCAATATACAGAATGCTGCCTATACACTATTCATCATCATATGCAAGAATGGATGCGTCCACACATTGGTTTTTATAATACAAACCTAGAAAACAAGCAACAAGGAGAGCGTCTCTTGAAAGGGTAGAAGAAAGATAATGAAAGTGATGCATGCGGCATCATGTTACATCACCTGTTCCAAACGTGTCACATGTACAACTGTCCACATTCAATCACTCCACACGCCACATGTGCCACCCCAATCTCCAGGCGCCTTACACGTAAGGAATTTATCAATTTGCACATCCGCTATAAATGCTACATGTGCCAAAATTTATCATGAGTTCCCCACCCTTTGATATGCCGTAATGGCCATTACGTAAAGGTGACGGTGGCAAGCATTACACGTTATTGATCGCAGCGGCTGTAGTAGCCGTTATGGAAAAAATGACCCATAACAGCCCGTTATGGCCCCAACCCTGTAATGGTCCATAACCGAGCCAATACAGGTTTTTCAGATTCCCCCCCCCCCCCCCCCCCCCAAAAAAAAAAACTAGAGACCATAACAGCTGCTACCGGAGCCATAACGGCCATTACAACCCGTATCATAAAGGTAACAGTGGTGGTTGTTACGGCCACCGTTACTAGTACAGCATACCTTGGCTCAGGCGTTTGACAAACAACAAACAAAAAAACTAGTCCAAAGGAACATAAACAAGAAATTCTAGCCCATCCAAGACAGCATGACCTAGACAGTATGTTTGGAACACAACTATTTGGTGTGTGAAAGTGCTTGAGTGCTGTGAGATCGAAAGCCAGCATTTGTAAGATATCAGCTCTAGGATTGAATCACAATAGTCATATCAGGAAACTACAATTTTTATTAACCTTAGAAATTGGAAAATTGGTACACAAAACCAAGAGAGGGCCCAACCTTTGAGGCCTGATGAAAATGAATAACAGCATAACACCAAGGATGGTGCTTAAATGAGAACAGATCTCCAAGCTAAGCTTCATATTTGCAGAGGTTCTCAAATCCCATATACTCCTTCTGCTCGATCTTCACTATCATATTCGATATGCCAACCCCACCTGTAAAGCATAGGATGAGATTCAACACTCGGATTCTATCACTTAATTAGCTATTTTCTATGTGGGTCACACCATAGGAAACAATCAACAACCACCAATCTGGTCCAGAGTACAAGTGGACAACCAACCACCTGATGAGTGGAATGACCTGCTGTTACGCTAGGTGATTGTCATGGTGGGTCCAACCTGTTGAATGGGTTGGATTTCGTACACACATGACATGTAGGCAATTATGCACTAGTTGGACTTTTTTTTAGAGGTGCACAATAGTTGGATGATCCAACTGTATTTGTGTTTGAGGATATAGATACTCAAGTGATTAGTAGCAGAGCTGAAAGAATTTGTATTCTTACCTAGTGAGATTGCGCTCACAAAGATTGTGAAAGCTAGTATGAAGATGATGAGCGATGCCCTCCCTAATAAAATGATTAGCTTCCTCACCACATGTTGCCCCACAAAGGCGGCGATCGTTGCCACAAGCACAAAGTAGAGAGCTGCAGATTGATAAGAACCCAAATCAGCAAATAAACGAATAAGCTTAAGCAGGCACTGTATGAATTTTCTTAAGGCTCTCTAAGGGTGGATCCATACCATATGGAACTGGAAAACGTTTTAGAAGGTAATATTCTACAACAGACATTGATGAGGAGAATGTCATGGCAAAGGTGGCCGTAGCACTCGAGACCTGCACAAAAGTTCAGATAAGTCAAACTTTGCAAGCATGTGCACAGTTGGCGGTTTTTGCACATGTGTACCCATTTATAATGCTCCTAGTTACATTGGGATAGTTAGTCCAATCCATTGATCCAAACAGTTCATTATTTCCTATGCACACTTCATGGGCTACCATGCGAATATCACACCAATCTGACGACTAATAACCATTTGATCAATGGCCTTTAATATGGATGGTTATGATTGTTTACAGAAAATAGGTCAACTCAACAATGTGATCCATCTATTTGTTAAGGCCAATCATAGAGTTCTTATGATTCTATAGAACCACTTCTGTTAGGCAATCATAACCATCACATCCATGGCTTGGGAAGGGGATGGTTATAAGAATAAGGCCAAATTAAGGATGGATTGGATCATCCAGTGAATGCGATTTTCGCTTGGTTCTCAATGAAATGTGTTCTAGACTTGATAGATGGTAGAGATCGAATCAATTGAACTGTCCAATTAAACTGATCCAACTACAGGTGAGTGAGTGTGTAGGGTTTTGCTAATGTCCCTACTTTATTGGTGAGGTTGGCAACATCCCCAAACCTTTTAAATTAAATTGCACATGGTGTTACAACTAGGAGCAAGCTGTGTGCATGAATAACACAAATCTGATGATCCTAACCTTTTAACTGACATGTGAGATGCCCAATCATCAATCTGGACCGTCCATTCTTTCATACAATTAGGGATAAGCTGTGATGCAAAAATCATGCCATTTGGATGATCCTAAGAATCTGAGCAATAGCACGGAAACTGGACAGTCAAGATTGACCAGAGAAAAAAAATTAGGTCCTATTATCATCTTGAATCTATTTGGTACATCCCACTTTGTATTGCTTATGATCCAAAGTAGCACTTTGGTTTGATGAATCTAACCATGCGATCCATGGCTCGCTCAAAAAAAAAAGAAAAGAAAAGACAGACGGAACAAATTGGCCTCATTCATAGGGTTACACTTGGAGGTTTGATTCTTGCACCATGGCTTTCTCCCAATGGTACCGTTGAATGAACAGTCCCAATCAATGATTGGGCATCCCACATGTAAACTAAAAGCTTTGGGGACATCAGCAAAACTCTATAAATATGTGTGTGTGTGTGTGTGTGTGTGAAAGGCTATAGTGCTCTCAGAGTTATAGTGCTCGTAGATGCATCGGTTCACTTGGATAGTCCATTCGATCCATCTAAACCGCCCATTGATCCAAACATCTTTCATTTGGCCTTATTTCCACGATCATCCATTTTTTAAGCTATGATGGCATGATTACAATTACCTAACCATGCCTAACAAAAATGATTCATTAGAATCATAAGCAATTCATGACATGCTCTAACAAGTAGATGGATCCCTCCCTCCCTCTGTGGCATGGTCATGGTTCTTGCAGAATTTAGTATATTAGATTATAGCGGGGGATTATGCAAATCCTCAACCTGAGGATCTGCATAGAATCCTTTGTTGGAGTTTCGGCTGTCTGTGGCAAGATCATGGTTCTCGCAGAATTTAGCATATTACATTATGGCAGGGGATTATGCAGTCCTCAACCTGAGGATATGCATAGAATCCTTTGGTTTATCAGTTTGTAAAAGCAGGGAACACTGTTCAGCATCAAGACCATTAACTGATAGGTCCCACAATGGATGGACGATGCCAACCATATTGGAAGATCCTAGCCATCCAAACTGTGGCCATTTTCAGTTGAATCCAGACTGTTGTATTTCTTTTCTTGCTGCCTATTTGCAGGCCACCAAACGTGGTTAGGGCTTTTCTGAACACTGTCTACTGTGGGGCCCACCAAATCAGCAGTCTGGACACCAACCTCAGGCCCCCACTCAGAAAAACCAAAGGCCGAGTAGATGCCATCAGTTTTGAGGATCATAATAATTCACATGTTCACTAACATTAGCAGATAAATTTGGAAGAAATCAGAAGTTAATATGGGCAATTATATCTAACAAAAAACTGAAGGCGAAAGATGATGTACGCACCTGAGGAGGGATGCCCAGCTCCAAGAAAAGTGGGCCCAGAATAAAACCTCCTCCTAAACCAAGCAGTCCACCAACTATGCCTGCAAGTATGCCGCAGAAGCAGTAGAGAACCAGCTGATGGACTTTCCAGCTTGTCCCTTCCTCTCCCTTGGATGCAATCACTCTCGTGCCTCTATATAAGCTAACCGCCTCGTACAGAGACACCCCCACAGAAACTGGGATCTGCAAAACATCAATGAACATTGATACTCTGATGCTTCAAAACCAGTCTCCTCAAGAAATACTCATGTTCTTACTAAAGTGGGGTATCAAATCCCACCGAGTCAACTCGTTCAAGTAAAACACAATCAGTTTAAGGGGATTTTCTTTCATTCATGTACTTGAACAAGGTTGAAAAATCAGGCTGCAATATGATATTAACTACAAAAATCTCAATTGATTACTTGATCTAGTTACAAGTTTACTAGGACTCGGGTCCTCATTGAATCCAAGTCGAGTTTTGACAATTTCAACTGAGGACCAAAGAAAGAGACAATACCTGCAGTAAGTTCAAAACCCAGTATGCTGTGGAACAAGTTGTTGTACCGTTCTGCATCCAGCATGCATACATCAGTTTTTCATCAGTAAGGAAATGGATTTATAAACATGTGGAGAAAATGCTAAAATATAGGCGTACTAGGTGTGTTTGGCTGCAGCAAGTATCACGTAGTTTCGTGATATTTTGTACCAAATTAGGTGGATTAATCATGAAATATCATGATTTTTGGTGCAACCAAACACACCTTAAGAAATTGAAGGCATTGGAAAGAGCAAACCTTAATAATTTGGAGTGCAAGGAATGAAACCCAGACAAAGACGAGAAGGCCAAGTTCCTTCCAGTAGACATTCTTAAGAATTGGGACCTGATGTCATTACAGGAGTTAGTCTTGAGGCTTGACAGTTTCAAGAGGCAGAATTACATTTTGTAGCGTATAGTCACCTCATCTTCCCCAGATGCCTTGGTCCCATTCTTAGTGCCATTGCTTGGGCCACTAGGGAGAGGCTCATACTCCACCTCTTCATTACCATTGCCTAATTTAAACAGGAAATATGAATAACAAGTTTCGTTAAATTAAGAAAGTAGGGTGCAAAGATTCATCAAGGGATTGTTTGGCAGCATTGATTTTAATCCAGTGTAATAGAGTGGATTTTGCAACTTGTGGAATTGATTATATTTTGCAAATCAACTTTTAGGTGGGAATGCAAAAAGAGCTATTTTGGGGGATTTTGATTCCTTGAAATCCAAATCCAACACATTCCTTGCTACCAAATGAACAAAAGCAGCAAATCCCTCCCATTCTGTGCCGCCGAACAACCCCTAAACCTTCAATGACCAGTGTTTAAACATTTGATTGAGTACTCAAAATACTCATGGATTCAATTCAACCGAGCAAGATTTGGGTCGAGTTAAAAGGAAAATGGCTACATAAGAACTGAACTTGATTGAGGATAAGAACTTGAACTTGATTGAGGACTCAAAAATAAGATAGCATAAGCTTTTGAGTCTTAAACATAAATAAAATAAAACAAAGTCCATATTTTGAACAGAGTCCAAAGTCAACTCAGGCTCAGGCCATCAACAACCTCAAACCAAGGGAGGTCCTAAACCTTCTATGACATTAGAGAAAGAAAAGAGCAACTCACCATTTGACTCTGCGCGTTTTGCAGCCTCCTAAAATTAAGAACAGAAATCAGGACTCAGTGGGATTTCAGCAAACAAGAGCAAGTGAGAGTATAATACCTTTTTAATTATAGTTTCTTTCTTCCATGTTTCCACACCCTTCAAGAAAGCCTTGGTTGATGTGCCTGTAAAAGCAGTCGCAACCATCAAGCCTACTCTCAAAGTACAGAAATAACAATTCATGGTCACAAGGCAATTACCCAAGAAAAGGATGATTAGCAGAACAGTGACCATCCAATCAGCAAAAACCACATTGAAAGCAACTCCAATACTGATTCCAAGCATGAGCATCGGTTGGAAAAGCAACGCCAAGTCGTAGTCTATGATGGGCATATCTAGAGTTGGATGCCTTAGCTTAAGATTGTAGTAAACAGTTGATGCTGCTGCTCCCATGATCATACCTGTTCAAACAGAGGCTAGGACCTCAGCACTTGCATTAGGCAGCTCAACAAATATCTCCAGCCTGAAATTTGGACTGAAAGATCTGCCACCTTGAGAAAGTAAGGCAAATCATCGTTATAATGCAAAAAATCAAATTGGTGGCTAGATTTTACCACATTTTGGCCACAAAAACTTACAGGAAGTACACTCGACAAGCAAAATTTTCAGGTATAGATTGAATCCAGGCAGTGGGCTTTAAAAAAAAAAAAAAACAAAACAAGAAGAAGAAGAAGAAGAAGAAGATTGAAACCAAGCAAATAGCCTTCCTACCAACTTTCCAAAATTTTGATGATGTTCATAAATCTATAAAGAGAAGGTTTGCAAAAGCTTTGATTAAAAAAAAAGTTAAGGAATTAAGAAGAAACCATACGAAGTAGAATAATTCTCCCAAGAACTGCCATCGAAGAAATACGACTGACTGGGTGGGTGTATTGCGCGATTGGCTGGGTGAGTGGGTTGCATGACTGACCAAAAAAAAAAAAGGAAATACGACTATCTAAATGCTCTTACATTTTGATATAGCTGTCGATGATTTTGCATCGAACCCAATAATCAGAGTCAGCATGGGAACGAAGATCCCACCCCCACCAACACCTCCAACACTCCCAAATGCTGCTCCAAAGAACCCAATGATGGAACCCACAACGATTTGCCAGCCGAATTTCATGGCCTGTAAAGCCAAATCAACCATCACAATGCCTTCAGTGTCATCGAAAACAGATTTTCCCGAGTCACGAAACGGAAAAGGGTGGAAGAAATGTGAGAAAATATTTACACAAATAACTCCGAAATTTTAGAATAAATCATACTCATGCTAAGGACTGTAAATCAAACAACATCACAGTAGATTTCTTTCTTATGCTAAAGGACTAAAATTCAAGCAATTTAGCAATATAATAAGAAAACGGAATGCCAAAGGCAGATTTTCTCAAGAAAATCTCAATCAAAAAGCAATATTAGTTCAGAGGCTTACTGGCCAAACGTGCTGGTAACCCGTTCCATTGGGTTGCCATAAGAAATTTACGAATCTCAGAAGGTAATCCGACTCTGCGTCTTCAATTTTCTCATTTGTTGAAGCCAGGCCTTTCAGATTCCGTTCTGCGGAGACAATCACAGAAGCTAGAAGAAAGCTGAACCCGATGGCTGCTACCGATCTCAAACCCCGCCATTTTGCTCCCATTTCAGCCATCGGATAACAAAATCCCCGCCTTTACTCCTCAACTATAACTTCACGTTCTCTTTCAAAGAGAGATAGATAGAGAAATTAATTGAATCTCACTGAACAGACCCGAAAGCTGAATTTACTGAAGAATTCAAATTCCCAGCTGAATCAACTTTCCGGACCTTTTCTCCAACAGTTTGAATAAAAAAAAAAAAAGGGCCGTTATGAAGAATCCTCTTCAAATTCGATCTCAATCGAAAGATCCAACGGTCCAAGCCAACTCCGGCCAAAATCTACAGGAATTTTCAACACTCTACAATGGGAAAAGAAAAAGGATTTCCATCAACGACAATCGAAATTCCTCAAAATTTCGACCTTTCTCGATCGTAATCTCAACGAACTTATCTCTCTTACTCAAATCTCTTCGCGTAAATCCACCCGTCCAATTTCCTACAAAATCCACCGTCAGTTCTGGTTTTTCAGCAGCGCATTCGCATCCGACGGTGAATCAGCGATGAGTAACGGAAAGGGCGAAAATAACAGGATCCGATAGGAAAATCGGAGGAGTGGAGAAAAGATTAAGAAAAGCGAGAATCTTCCGATTGAATTTTCGGATGAAATCTGGCCGCAGATCTTCCGGTCCGAAATCCTACACAAACGTGCCTTTTCCGGATTTCCCGCAGATTCCTTTGAAGATTCCGACGGTTTCCGGCGAAAACGTCCGGAATCCTGAATTCGTGCCGGAAATTCAAGAGAAGGGATTTTTCAAAAAATAGAGAGATGCAGCGGAAAAGGCTGCAGTTCTTTTTTTAAATGCTTCTGGTCTGGGCTTTCTTCGCTTGCTCGTGTGGAGAATCATTTTAGTGGGTTTTCTTAAATACCCCTTAATCTTACATTAATTACGAAAGAGCCATTCTAAGCACCAGTCCTTGTCGGCTCTTTTGCCCCCAGCAGGGCTGTAAATGGTCGGGTTCGGGCCGGGTTTAGCCAAAACTAGACCCGCCCATTTCCTCATCGGGTCTGGTCCAAATTTTATACCAGACCCTTTTACTAAATGGCAGGTCCAGGTCGGCTCCGAGTCAACCCATCAGACCCATTTATTAATGGGTCCGGGTCTGATAGAGGGAGATCCACCCAAACCTATTTATAAATGGGTCGGGTCTAATGGGTCCGGGTCTGGATCAAGTATGCAAGCATTTTACAATGCTTAAAATTGGGTCCGGACGGTCTGGGCTAGATAG
Source organism: Liriodendron chinense (assembly GCA_003013855.2). NCBI lineage: Eukaryota > Viridiplantae > Streptophyta > Magnoliopsida > Magnoliales > Magnoliaceae > Liriodendron > Liriodendron chinense. The sequence continues at coordinate 442,879 of PVNU02003892.1, read as the reverse complement.
GTCCCTTGAAACATAGACTAAATCCGCCCACTTACTAAATGGGTTCGGGTCAGGCCTAATGTAAAGGAAACCCGACCCAGACCCATTTAGCAACTGGGTCTGTTCTTGGACCCAAACGCGTACCATTTAACAAATGGGTTGGGTCGGGTACCCTATCGAGTCGGCTGACCCATTTACAGCCCTACCCGCCAGTCCAATCGGAAGAGAGATGCTACGGCGATCACCTGCAGGAACGGACGCAGACTGCATATGCAGTAAACTCTGTGGGGCCCACCATGATGTATATATATTATCCACTCCGTCAATCCGCTTTAAAAGATAATTTTAGAATATGAAACAAATATTTAATAATATAATATTCTAATGTGGACCACACCAGGAAAAAGTGGGAATAATGACGTCCACCGTTGAAACCTTCATAGGGCCCACAGTGATGCTTAATTGTCATCCAACTTATTCATAAGTTCATAGAGACATGGATGAAGTGAAAACACATATATCATATTGATCTAAAAATTCAGTGGCCCCCAATAAATTTTCAATGGTGAGCTTTCAATCCACACTGTTTCCTTTGGTATGATCCACTTGAGCTTTGGATATGCTTAAACTTTGGGGGTAATGCCCTAGAATGATAAAAAAAAAAAAAAAAAAAAAATAGATGGACGGCATGGATGAAACACATAAATCACGGCGGCCCCACAGGGTTTACACAGTACGCTATAGCCTACTAGTGTACTGAGTTAGTACGAAATCAGCAAACCTCGTAGGGGTAGCGAATTAGCTGTAACCCTGGTAACACCTTTGTGGGTGTTAACCCCTACCGTGTGGGGCCTACATTATTATATTTTTTGTATATCCATGCTGTCCATATGTTGTTGCGCCTAATTATAGGACGCGATTCAAAATTATAAGAAGATAAAAACCTAAGGTGGACCATACCAAAAGAAAGAGTGATGAATAATCATTAAAAGCATTTTGCGGGCCACAAAAGTCTTAGGTCAAGCAAATTTTAAATTTTGCCTTCATCCAGACCTTTTTGACATTATGAAGATATTTGATTGCAAATAAACATTACCAAAACCTTAAGATGGGCTCTTTGGAGTTTTTAACGGTGGACACTCAATAAGCACTGTTTCCAGTGGAATGGTCCGAGATATAGATTTGCATAATTTTTGGAAGACCATCCTAAAATGATAAACGGCGTGGATATACAAAATACTATCCATGTTGGCAACACGGTAGGACCTAATTCGTGGGCGCGAATTAGGTCTTACACCCACCGTATGGCCCACATGGATGATATTTTTTATATCCACTCCGTCCATCCATTCCCATTTTATGATAAGGTTTCAAAAATTATGCAGATCCAAATCTCAAGTGGGCCATACCACTGGAAATAGTGTCATTGAGTGCCTCACCATTAAAAATTCCAAAGAGCCCATGGTAAGGTTTTGATAATGTTTATTTTCAATCCAAGCTCTTGATAATGTCAATAAGGTCTTGATTAAGGGAAAATATAAATATCAGATTGATCAAAAACTTTTGTAGCCCACAAAACGTTTTTAATGGTTATTAATCACTGTTTTTAGTGGTATGGTCCACTTGAGATTTAGATCTTCTTAAGGTTTTGGATCATATCCTAAAATGATAGGAGAAAACAAATAGACGGCATAGATATATAAAAAATACATCAAGATGGGCCCCACACAGTAGTGGCAACACCCACTAAGGTATTCCCAGGGTAACATCTAATTCGCTCCCCTAATTCGCTCCCCCTCGTGGCACCGTACTATGTGGGTCCACTGCGTATGAAATTTCGGAAGCGGATTGGCTGGTGAACCCTACACCACCGACTTGGCTGGTGTATTGACGTCAGCCAATTTTGTGGGCCTCACCCAGGGATATGTGTTATATCGAAACGGTCTACTCATTTTTCGTGGTCGTTGTAAAGATTTGAACCAAAAATGAGATGAATTCAAATCTCAAGTGGACCACATTTGTAGAAAGCAGTGGATATTGAACGTCTACCATTGAAATCTTTTTAGCGGTCATAGAAGTCTTTGATCAATCTGATATTTATTGCTACCCTTCATCCAGGTCCTTGTGACCTTATGAACAGTTTGGATAGCAAATAAACATAATTGTGGGGCTCACAAAACCTTGGCCTTCTTTAGACTATTCGTACAATCACGGTGCTCGAGGACGGATACCGTCTTACGCGTGCTCCACGGACCCTACACCAGTAATGTAGCTGGTGTTGGGTTCACCACCTAGTCCGCTTTCAGAAATTTCAATCCGTACATCAGGTAAGACTCGTCATGTTCCCGTAAGATGATCTTTATCAACAACTCACGTGCGCAACACTACGGAGAACAACGAAAAATCACGCCTGAAGCCTCTTTCTTTGCGTGATGAGGTCCACCTGATTTTTTCATCAGGCTATTTTTTTATTTTCCGTTCATCATGGTGAGTCCAACCTGATGAACGGGTTGGATGGAATATAATAAACATTACTGTAGGACCCGTACAGCATCTTGAATGTTTCGACGGTGTGTGCTTCCCCATCCCCATTGTTCTCTGTTTTGTGGCCCACCTGATTTGGGGATGAATGATTTTTTTCAGGGCCTAACAAGGAGGGGCATGGACGGACTGGATGTAACACAAACAACACAGACTGGGCCCCACAGATATACCGAGTTCTAGGCGCATGTGTTGTAGTTTGTGGAGGATTCCAGTTCCAAGCGGGGTAAGATTGAATAGTCCCACGTGCAAGGTCCGCTCCAAGTCGTCAGGCAGCGTGAATTGGGAGGTGAGTTTTTGTGTTTGCGTGTATGCGGTGGTGAAATCACTTGGTAAGTTTTTGCGTTTGCGTGTACGGCAGTAGTGAAATCACGAGAGCGGATTAGGTGAGACCCCCGGACTCACCCAAGGCAGTGCGTCCTTACTGTGGAGCCCACTTTGATGTATGTATTTTGTATTCAAGCCGTCTATCTGTTTTTTCATATAATGTTAGAGCATAATCCACAAAAACTGAAGTAGATCCAATTATCAGGTAGACCATAATATAGGAAAAAGTGGAGATTGGCCATTAATGAACAAAAAAGTTCTGGATCAAGCTGGTAATTGTTTTTTTTTTTTTCTCTTCATACAAGCTTATGTGACCTTATCCACAGATTGGATTGAAAATAAACACTACTGAAACATTAAAGTGGGCCTTTTGTAATGGAAGGGAGTTCAAATCACCAGTGTTTCCTAGGGTGGTCAACTGATAATTAGATCTGCTCCAATATTTTTTTAGATAATGCCCTGTAATGTTCGGAAAAAACGGATGGATTCCATGCGGTGGCGTCATTAGGTGGCGTGAAAATATCTGAATTGGACTTCAAGAAGAATTGTTGAGCCGACCCTGATACTTGAAGTGAAATTCACCCCAATCCCTGTTGCATCACTTTATTTTAGCAGCAGGGCCCAACAACCAATCCGGCCTGTGATTCAGGTGGGCCATATAAATGGAAACAATTGGGAGAGGGACTCTCACCCTTGAATTTTTTTATTTTTTTTCAAGCCCCACCATGGTGATTATATTAAATCCATTCCAACTGTTAGATGCCCAGATAAAATTTAGACCCGGAGTAAAAAGTTACATATGTGATTTAAGTGGGTCATAAGAAGGAAATAGTTTGGAAGGTGATTCAATCCTATGTATTGTTTCGAATAGCATGGTCCCCCTGAATCACCGACCAAGCTTGTTTTTGGGCCCCACCACTAAGCTAGGGTGATGCACTTGGTGATCTAGGTGGATCTTACATAAACATCACGATGGCCCATGCGTGAAAAAAAATTAGTTGTGCATGTGGTTGATTGCAAGCTGGATTGTGCATGCAAATAACGGAAATTCACTTCCAGAATTAGTAGATCCAATCCTGACGTTTCAAAAAATACACCCTAATCATTGGGTGTGTCACCTCATTTTAGCCATTGGGCCTAAAAAAATACCAATTCATGATTCAAGTAAGCCATACCAAGGGAAATCATTCAGAGAGGGACACCCACCCTAGTTTTTGTTAGGGCCACCATGATGATTATATGAAATCCACTCTAACGTTGAGATGCCTAGCTAAATTTATGCCTTGGTCTAAAATTCACATTTATCCATCATTCAGATGGACCACACGAAGAGAACCATTTTGGAGGACGAGTTAATCAAATATACTTTTTCCAATTGTGTGGTCCAATTGAATCCACGAACTGAGCTAATTTTTGGACCCCATGGCTAAAATGGGGTGACACACTTGGTAATTGAGGTGAGGTTTTCACATAAACATCACAATAAGTCACTTGTGAGAATTTTTATAAGCTTGTGCATATGGTTTATGAAATCTACTTTAAGAATTAATGACCCCCATTGTGATGTTTAAGATAAATCCATCCCAATCACCAGTACATCATCTCATTTTAGCTGTAAGGCCAGCAGCCGGTTCATGATTTAGGTGGGTCATATGAAGAGAGACAATTGGGAGAAGGACACCCACCCTTGATTTCTTCAAGGCCCAGCATGATGATTATATAAAAGCCACTTTGACCATTAAATGGCAAGCTAAAATTTAGGCCCAAGGCCAAAAATCACACTCAACAGTGATTCAAGTGAGCCACACAGAGAAATGGTTTAGAGGGAAACCATTGCCTCGTATGTTGTTTCCAATTGTGTGATCCACCTAAATCACGGGTCGAGCTAATTTTTTGCCCTACAACCGAAATGAGGTGACACATCTTGTAATTGAGATGGATTTCATATAAACATCATGGGCGGCCCACATGTGATCTATTTGCTAAACATAGATTTTTTATTCCACCAAATTCTCACAAAATAAATAATTGAGGATTTCAATTTACATGGATTCCATAATAATTGTGATTTAGATTCTGATTCATATCAAATACAAGCCATCAAACAATCCCTAACTAGAGATGACCATGAACATATCTTCAATCAGACATAGATCCATGCATCATGCTGGCCACACTCGTGTGAGGAAAATGGACTATTAGAAAATAAAATCACCAATGTCCTATTTTAAAAGGTATATGTCTGGTCCACCTTATGAACAGACCAACCATTAACTTCGAAGCAAGCACTGCTTGTTCAATCAAAAGAAGAAAGATCATTCATTTGAATTCCTAGCTAGAATCCTCCAATCTAGGAACTTTTAGGGGCATGGCCCATCCATCGTGCTCATCGGTCAATACCCATGAATGACTAAACCATGGGCCTCATTTGCAAATGTATTCTCAAGCCGTTGAGTTAGTACCAATGGGGGCCTCGTGGTTTGGCAAATTGCACCATTACAAAGATGGGCCCACCCATGGGTAGCCATTATAAGAAATGTACTTAATTAGACAATTGATAACGAAGAATCACCGAGTCTAACCTCCTCCAAGCAAGATTCATATGAGCATCAACGAGACTAATTATTATGAGAGGGGATCAATTCAAGCCTAATAAGGAGCAAAGTCCCTCCCATTTGATCCCTCTGAAATTGAGCAAATTCGAGAGCAAATGTAAGAGATGAAGAGTAAACTGTAGAAGGAACGTGGGGTGAATTTCTCATCCACCAAGTTCAGGGATCTTTGTCCCTTCCTTGATGTAAAGGTACCTCAAGGCCTTGAGGTACCAAAGTTCAAAAGATATGATAGTACAGGGTGTCTTGTAGACCACCTAAGAGCGTTTTGTGGCAAACTCGATGTCGTAACAGGCAATGATGGAGCGTTGATCCATCTGTTTCAGAAATCTCTGAAAAGTGATGCGTTAGATTGGTACATGTCACTGGACAACTATTGAATTAAGACTTGGGAACAACTTTCTCAAACATTTGTCGACCGTTTCGCATACAATCTTAACTCTATGCCCAGGAGGGCGGATTTTGCTGCCTTAAGGTAGGGAAATAATGAGTCATTATCAACTTCGTTGGATGGCAGGCGGGCCATACACGCCAAAAGGAAGACACTTATCGACGACGAGAAGCAAACCTCCATGATCGTTCACTCAGCAAACCCTATTATCTCTAGATACCTTATCTCGTATAACTATGCCAACTTTACCCAATTCATCTGCACCTGGTACACAAGTCGAAGCCGGAATAAGGGTTAGGTTTATCTCCCATTGGTAGCCTCGGTGGGCCTCCTTGGTACAACCGATAGTGAAAGGAAGGTCTACTGAATACGAGAACGATAACGAAAGTATTCTAGTCCCCCGACCAATGGAAGAAGATAGTCTTGCCACCTCTACTGAAGGCACACCATTCATCCATTAACAGGGACAACAATGTTAGTACACTTTTCTGTGGCATACTAGTGCACCTTATTTGTCAATCACTTACGTCAGTGAGTCTAGTGTTGGTTGAGCTTAATGAAGACGAAGACCGAAGACTCAAGTGGCCCCGCTGCATCAAGGAAGAAGATACAGGTAAAAGTGATGCCTTGATGTGCCTTAACCTAGACCAAATCCCAACCCCTTAACCTCTTTGATGACCTTGACCATATTAGAAAACCATTAGTCATTATAGATTGGCCCTAGGTGTCCCAAAACATCACCCAAATTGTGGCCAAAGTAAGAGGGTTGAAGAGTACGTGGGTCAGCAATCAATTGAGCTGAACCCAGGCCTGTCCGACCGATTAAGACCGGTCGGCTGGACTGTCAGACCTCACAGCAGCTTGCTGTATTAGACAGGCCATAGGGCCGACCGGTCATGACCGGTCGGCTGGGCTGGTCCGACCAATCAGACAGCTCCCCCCTCAGATAGTAAACTCTCTGTCTCTTTCTGGCTGTTGGCCGACCGGTCGGGACAGGTCTGCTGAGCCGTTTTTTGCACGTTTTTTGACCGTTTGAACACGTTTTGTAAAGGGGCTTGGCTTATATTGAGGGGATAAGGAGAGGGATTTCGAGAGGAGTGAAGCTACCATTGTTGGAGACCATTTGAGGCTCATTCCCAACGTATGCAAGGCATCTTCCTTGTGCTTTAACACAAGATTGGAGCATTCCAAGCTCATGAAGAAGATGACCTCCATCCCCTCTTGATCTCTAGAGTTTGGAACATTCTTGATTGGCAAATTCTTGTCCAAAACTCTAAGATGAGATCGGTGTAGGAGATAACCTCTAGGCAACCCATTCTCATTAGTTGTAGAGTTCTCAAACCTACCCTCCTATCACCTTGGGCATCTCAAAGGCATCACATGCAAGGTGTTTGATCAAGTGTGGTTGAGGCATTGGCGACGCAATGGCAACACGATCGTGGGAGTAAGGGAAGCTGATTGAAGTACGGGAAAGAGGAGATCAAGCAACCCAAACCGGTGCTGAACGAGGGGCTCATCCGACAAGTAAGATTGTCTTTATTGAGAGTCTATTTAGAGTTTGTTCGTCAAACTCGATCTAGGGACGTTGGCCGTTCCTTGGCTCATTAGCCGGGCCTAAACTAAGTCTCCAAGGAGGAGCCTCCGACACCGGAGTGAACGTGCGTCGGGTTGAGAGTTAGCCTATGTCCAAAACTCCAGTTCGGGTTGAGAGTTAGCCCTTTGTCCAAAACTCTGATTATGGTTGAGAAGGTGAACCGGTAAAACCTCCATGTAAAGGTTGAGAGGTGAACCTCATTTAAAACCTCCGATAGTGAATGCCGGTGTGCTCAAAGGAGTTGAATACTTGAACCGGGAGTGGAGTAGACCCAAAGTGGAACCACTATACATGCTTGTGTTTGTGATTGTATTGGGCACATTGTTATCTTAGCATTGTATGTTTAATTGTTTAATTATGAATGCTTGATAGGAATGTATGCTAGGCACTAGATTGGCACATCCACACAAGATGTACTTTCACTAGGTGTGTAGACTTGAGCTCATTGATCCATTCTCATAAGTCTACATAGGTTGCATAGGTTTGGAGCTTGATTAGTTAAATCATTTATTTACCTATGCATACTTAGACTATGATTGTTTATTGCTTAACCATATGCTAATCTTATGATTGGACCCACTTAGGCTTGGAAGCCGAAGTGTTTTTGCCTACTTAGTTTAATTTGTTGAATTGTGTAAGTAGGTGAAAAGAATTTCAAAAAGGTTCTAATCACCCCCCCTCCTATAGGTTTAGCCATAATTCTAGTTGCTCTTTAAGCTTCCGCACATACGTAGGTGTCGTGTTACACTACCGACGTACTTTCAAACAACAGCACCAAGTATGCCTCAACACATCGGGCACCTGCTATGTTAATATCAGCCAAGAAGAGCCTCCTCTCCAGTCTATCCATGTCATCGACTCTCATTCAGAGTTTAAGTCTCTCATCCTACAGGCTACAAGAGGCACCCCCCCCCCCCCCCCCCCCCCCAAGCTATTTCAATCTCAGAGCCTCTCATCCTACAAGGGGCATCCCCAGCTATTTCATTCCCAGAGCCTCTCATCTTGTAAGGGGCACCCCAACTATTTTAATTACAAAACCTCTCATCCTGTAAGGGGCACCCCCTATCAATCTAATCTTAGAGCCCCTCATCATGCAAGGAGTACCTCCAATCGATCCGATCTCTGCACCCCTAAATATTTAAGGGACATTTTTAGTCGGTTCATTCTTCGCTCTATCAATCAACCAACAGCACAACTTGCCCATCTCAGCAATAGCCAGCCAAGGCCACAACTTGCCCACTCCAGCCAACCAAGGGCATAACCTACCCACTCTAGTCAACTAGGGGTACATCCTTCCCATAACATCCAACTAGGAGCATAACCTGCCCATCTCTCCAGTAAACAACCAGGAGCACTTGTCTGCAGCACCTTCTTGTTCGGCTCCTACTCCAGCCATTATCCTCCAAGAAGAAAATCCTCCCTTGGACAGCATGCCACATGACCTAACAGATCCAGGGCTCAGCTTCATTATGTAGCCACTATCGAGGGATAAGCTCTACTCCTCAAATGGACATGCCTAGTTCTGTTCATCCATTAGTCCTCCAAATAGCTCCCGCATCTGACAACTCCAGAAGACAGGTCAAAAGAGAGATTGATATCAAGGTAAAAATCAATCCAAAAACATCAACCATCATTTTTCAGGTCTTGGACATCTCAGCTCCATTACATCTCCTTCCCGATCGGTCATGGTTAATTTCACAAAATCGGTGATGTCTCTTCAACCCTTCACCAAAGGGTCAAGTACATCTTTAAAGACAAGATGCTCACGATTCTGGCTGGCGTCGAACAAATCTCCATGAAAGAAGCAGTTGAACCTCAAGAGCCTAATATCCCAGCCATATACTTACAATGCTTTGATGAGGACATCCCATACCATAGTCTTGAATTTGAGACTCTAAATCACATTCATCTTGTATGTCCCATTGGATCAAACTACGTCTTCCTTTCTTCCGAGCGACAAACATTCGACTATCGGCTCAAATATCAAGACTCGACCCGAATCATGGAGGTTCAAGAGAATGTTGATAGGAGAAGACTAGAATATCTGCCCACCCCGATTAAGAAGCAAAATCGCAGAGGTACTAGAAGAGGATGAGGCTGTCAAGAGGAGGATTTCTTCATCACACACCTATCCAATTTATCAGTACATGGATTTTCTACCCCAATGACAAGCTAATTTCCACCTTTGAATATCAAATGAGAGACTGAACCTCACTGAGCTGCTTAAAGAGGAATTGGGCAAGGGGTAGAATTTTTTCTCAATTAATTATACGACAATCTGAGTCCCACCCAAGCTGGATGAATCTGACGAGTTGAAATGCATTGGAATTAATTCAGGAGAAATTGCATCCAACACAGACTCAAAGCCCAATTCCAGATTTATCATAATATTTGGACATGACTGTGAAGGCTCACTTATTGATTCATCTAACCCTACCTCCTGAGGGTAAGGACTGTAAGGCAGTAATTGGTTTTTAGATCTCATCACGACCCCCCCTCCGCACCCCCCCCCCCCCCCCCCCCCCCCCCCAGTCGAATCAGGCAGCCCCTAATTTGCATCATCGCCTTGCTTAAGGTCCTTTAAGTTAAAAACTTTAAAAAAAATCAGAAGATTCAAAAACCTATAACACTGAATATTTTAAGATTTCAAAAACTCTGAATATTTTAAAATTTCACAAAATTAAAAAATTTCAAAAAAATCCAAATATTCACAAATATTCACAAAATTTCAAAAAATCAGAAAATCTTTCAAAGCCAATAAAAAGTTAGAAATCTTTCAAAAATCCCAAGCAATAAAGTGCCAAGTCTATCAGTCAAAGCACTTGAGCATGAAGCCAACCTGTATGATTTCAATCTAGAGTTGGACTTCGAAATCAAGGGTTTGGACAAAGCCACTTATGTGGAAGATGATGAGCCGACTCTCGAACTAGAGGGTCTCTTTGAAAGTTTAAACTAAAAGCCAATGTCATCTCGAAAAGTTTTAAAATCATAAACCTAAGTCTTCTGAAACCCTCGGGGAAGTACACATTAAGAATCCTTGTCCTTGAAAAATAAGCAGAGAATTATCAAATTCTAGAAGCCATGACTGCTCAATCTGGCATCCTATGAAGACTTGTCCGGACTTAATCAGAAGCTTGTTAAAAAGGTTAAAAATCAAGCCTGTCGATTAGAAGTTACCAAGACCATGCCCGCATTCCACTCTAGAGTGTGCGACATATACATAGACAAAAGAAATCTTGGGGCTCGATGAAGATCGATTGCTACCAGCATGTCAAAAAGCACTTCAAGTGTCAGGAGCGCACACACCAGATCCATGTGTGTACTTCGAAACTCTACAACTTGACAAAGCCCTACCCATTCTCTATATGGGGTATCGACATCAGTGGAAACTCAACTCAACAGCATATAAACGGTCATGAGTATGTACTCGTGACAGTCAACTACTTCGTAAAATGGATGAAGGCAATATTTTGCTATTACGTGTCAATGCTCATAAAGAACAACATCATCAGTCGTTAAGGGTTCCCACATGCCATCATCATCGATAGTGGAACGCTCTTCATGAATCAAAAGATGGACGAGTTCCTCCAGAAGCTTAAAATCAGAAGACATTATACCGCTTTCGTATGCACCTTGGGCTAATCAGACATTCGTACACAAAACTAAGGGTGAAACTCTTTCAAGTCAAAATCACATCAACATGAGTGCTGATGGAGAATAAAGCCGATGAAAGAAAAGTCATATGGGATTTGTAGAGCACCGCCGCATCTATCAAACTGAAGGAGCAAATTCAAACTCACACGGGACCACCCACTGATTGTGCAGAGGTTATTTCGAGAGGCAACCTAAGGGGCAAGGATCTTCCAAAGCTAATCAACGTTGATAACGCAAAGATATTTCACATGTAAGCTTATTTAGCCTTGTCAAGATCCACAACAACAAAGCTAATATCAACCGACAAAAGCTGGTCATCCTGAGAACCACTTCCCCCTATCCCAACAAGTGCTCTAATAAGAAAGGTCAAAACAAAAAAAGAAAAAAGAGAGAAAATAAGAACACGCGATTTGAGATGGAGGGAAAAAGGAAAAAGAAGAAAAAAGAAAAGAAAAAAAAAAGATCAACCTGAAAAGAAGCACAGCTTCAACCCCAACTCCTTCCCCTCAGGATGACTTCAGTTTAAGTCAACATCTTTACTATCGTGGCTTAAGACAAGGCTGGAAAAGCAAGCTAATCGACCGACAAGGATGGAAATCTAAGCCCTCAACTGCTGGAAAAAATTAGAAAAAGAAAAGTGTACCTAAGCAGAATGGGTGGAGTGAAAACCTAAAAAGGGCACCCCAGGAAGACTTCAATTTAAGTCAACAGCTTTACTATCGTGGCTTAAGACAAGGCTGAAAAAGCAAGATAATCGGCCTGCAAGGATGGAAATCCAAGCCCTCAACCGCTATAGAAAATTAAAGAAATTAAAAAATAAAAGCGTGCCTAATCAAAGTGGGCAGAGTGAAAATTCGAAAATGGCGCTTCAAGTAAAAACAGTGGTATGTAGTGGACTTGCTGAAAATTTAAAAGGGCGCCAAGGGTAAAAACAACATAACTATCAAGGAGCAGGTAAGACCAAATACTCGGGACGTGGTGAAAACCTGAAAAAGCACCGTGGGAAAAAATGATGGACAAGCCAGACGTAGTGAAAACCTAAGAGGTCGTTATGGGCAATAATGGCAAAAAAAAAAAAAAAAAACATGAAAGGTCTAAGCAACAAGAATATTCAACAGAAGCAACGATGACAGCCATGAGTCGAGAATTCTTTTAAGCTCTATTCAAATTCTAAAGGACTGAATATCATTACGCACTACTTTAAGGGATAAAGACCCTTGGTGAACAATTAAAAACTGAGTATGACATTTGGCTGGTCAAAGTTCTGATTCCTACACCTACAGGCACGATAAGTCCAAACCACGTGCAGACAGATAAGCACTTGGCATAAATTTTTATTTCATGCATGATTTGCGTACATAATTTTTCAAAAATAAAAAAAAAAATTCTTCATCCATACATATGCAAAAAAAAAAAAAAAATCATACAAGGCTTCCAAAATAAACATCATCTAGTCAACTCATGGGTTGCCTCCCTCAAGTGCCTTTCTCCTGGTCATCCTCCCTAAAAGGTAAGCATCACTCCTCCTACTCCAATACTTCAATTATCTTGCAAAAGTACTTTCTCCTCACAGGTATTGAAGCTCCATTAACCACAAAAGTAATGCCACCCGTTAGCACGAGCTAATGTGCAAAGATGGGTAGTCGGCACGCCATAGGCGGTAGGATCACTATGTAAATTAAAAGCATACCAAAAGCCAAACATAGCAAGGTGAGTGCGTCTCCCAATAAAAACTGACACTGATCTCAACTGTTCGAGTCACGATCCGATGGTTCGGATCATTTCAAAAATCATAAAAAATATTTCAAATAAATACTAGCATCGGTTACGACCGTTTGAGTTGCAATCTGATGATTCAAAACATTTTTAAAAATATAAAAAAATATTCCAATAAAAATCAGCGTCGATCGCAATCATTCGAGTCACGATTCGATGGTCCGGATCATTTTAAAAAATAGTTAAAAAAATCAATAAAAATTAGCGCTGATCACAACTGTTCGAGTCGCAATCCGATTTTTTGAATCATTTAAAAAATCACGAAAACATTTCTAATAAAAATCAGCATCGATCACAACCGTTCGAGTCACGATCCGACGGTCCGCATCATTTTAAAAATCACAAAAACATTTCTAATAAAAACTAGCATTAGTCACAACTGTTTGAGTCATAATCCGACAATCTAGATCATTTCAAAAATCACAAAAATCATTTTCAATAAAAATCAATGTCAATCACAACCATTCGAGTCGCGATCCGATGGTCCGGATGATTTAAAAAATAAAAAAAATATTTTCAATAAAAGCCAGCATCGATCGCGACCATTCGAGTCACGATCCGATAGTTCGAATCATTTTAAAAATCACAAAAAATATTTCCAATAAAAACTAGCATCGATTGCAACCGTTCGAGTCGTTGTATGATGGTCTGAAACATTTTAAAAATCATAAAAATATTTCTAATAAAAACCGACACCGATCGTAATCGTTCGAGTCACGATCCGACGGTTCAGATCATTTAAAAAATCATAAAAACATTTCTCATAAAAAACGATGTCGATTAAAATCGTTCAAGTCATGATTCAACAGTCCGAATCATTTCAAAATTGTCGTCGATACAACCAGTAATAATAATCGGCGTCAATCATTTCCAATAAAAACCGGCATCGATCACAACCGTTTGAGTCGTGATCTTTGGATCATTTAAAAATCACAAAAAATATTTCAAATAAAAATCGACGTTAATCACAACCTATCAAGTCGCGATCCGACGGTCCGCATCATTTCAAAAATCACAAAAAACATTTCCAATAAAAGTCGATGTCGATCGTAATCGTTCGAGTCATGACTTGATGGTCCGAACCATTTTCAAAATCCACAAAAATACAGTCACCATCCCCAATAGAGCACCTCAGGTCGGAGTCACAAACTCCACTCATCTACCTCGCTAACATTGGGATGACGGATCCAATCCCTCACAGATTGGAATCTTGACCAAGATCTATGGCCTGATCACCATAATAAAATGTCGGTTGGATCATTTCGCATTTCCATCCCTTACAGAAACACAACCACATCTTGGGACAATGGACTTGATTGACCATGAATCGAGATCTTAACCAAATCGTCGATTATACTTCCACCTTAAAAACAATCCCCAGTGCAGCAAAACCCTAAAAAGCAATAAGCTCAAATTATGTACATCTCTAACAGTGACGATCCCAATCGTAACTGTTGGATTGTAGGATCATGAGCCAAATTCATGCATCCATCATCAAATGCACACATCCTTCGCATCAAATCCATCCATCCATCATAGATGATCTCGATCGTAGCAATTAGCTGCGAGAAGACAGATCAATCCTTTTACATGTTCCCAATAAAAACAAACTAGCCAAAGACCCCATAGGAATCACCAGTGGAGGTGCTCAAGTAAGCTGGACATATTCTTTTCAAAAACATATTTGCAATAAAAACCCACAGAGTATCACTCCCAAAGTGTGTCTTTTCTCAAAAAATCAAAAAGACTTTCCTTAGTAGACGTCAGACTTGTGAGACACTATGAGATCTTTCATATCTCTGGGTGGAGGTCAACGTAAAATCAAACAAAATCCGATATCTCGTGGTTTTCTCAGAGATCGTTGGATCCCAATGCACTCAGAGTACGATCGACCTAAACTCCAGTATCAGGATGGCTGTACCAAATGCTAAGGTATGGAAAAAATAAAGGCCAAAACTCAGTCAAAGAAACCATCTGAATGATGGAAACGATGAATTGTAACCTAAGTGTTGAAACCAGGAGGTTGTATGGAAAAAGGTCTTGCACACATGCTTAATCCTGGATGCTTACGGAACATGATCAATTTCAAGTTGGCGTAGTAGATCTCTCGTAAGGCTGCAAAAAGCATAGGGAAGCTAAACATTTTTACGATTAAGCAAAACAAGTTCTCTTGGGGTGATCCAGAAAGCAACAAACATTTCATTTTTCAATCAATGCCCTCACAAAGCCGCAAAAAGCATTGGGGCTTTGTTAGACTATGTTCTTACAATTACATTACCAATTGGGAATGAAAGGGTTGCGATTAGAAACCCATATTGCAGCTAGTGTAGGGACAATTGCAAAATTTTCTCCAAACCCTTGCGGTATGTGCAAGTTATCTATTTCCAAACACCCGCTGACACAGACACAAATGCGAACAACGATTCCAGAGTACGAGCTAGAATGACCAAGTTAAGGGTGGGATGTCCACTCGCTTTTGCATTTGGTTGCATGCAACCTCTGCAAAAAATGGGCATCTATAAACACCTCACCCCGGGGCCAAAATGATGATTATGATTGGACGGTTAGGATGGATGGTGATCTATACCCTTATCCAAGCCTTAACGCAAACTCTAGTCCAGGTCCCAAACCCTTGATCCGTACCCTTATCCAAGCCTTAACCCATACGCAAACTCTAGTCCAGGTCCCAAACCCTTGATCCGTACCCTTATCTAAGCCTTAACCCATATCAAAACCCTAGTCTAAGTCCCAAACCCTTGATCCATACCTGTATCCAAGCCTTAACCCATATCCAAAGCCTTGTATATACCCCCAAGCCTTGAATCCAAAGTCATATCTAGTTTATTCACCTAGCCAAAAACCCTGAACCGTAAACCTTAAAAAACCAGCCCTTAGGAAAAACTAGGCCTAAACTCCCTAATGAGTCAACCCGGTGAGTCAACTCACCCGATTAGCCAGGCCCCTCCACCCAATCAACTCACCTAGTTAAAACGCTAACTAAACCTAAACCCAAGCCAAGGTCGAAACCTTAGCCTCGGAGCTGAGTTGGACTGAAAAGTGCGCCGAACCAAGGGAGAGAGAACCTATAGGCTCGGAGTCCAACTGTTTAAAGATGGAACTCAGAGCAGCTATAAATACCCCTTCTCCTCTTCAGTTTCAACATGCAATCGAATACAATCCTCTCCAGTTCAGTAGTTTCGAGTCTCCCTCTTCCTTCCCTTTAGCCATTTCTCCACTGAGGAAAGCGAGAGTGAGTGAGACGAGTCCAGGGTTTAAGCCTCTGAAGCCAACCAAGTTTTAATTCAAAGCCGCTCGAGCTAGCTTGCACGACACTACCGTCCATCCATCCGTCTAAAATCATCTTTATCATTTCTTAGCATAGTGCAACACTCTTTATTTTTTCAACTCCCTGCTCATTGCATCCATTAGCATAGTATCACATTACCTTTAGCAACTGGTCAGTCTTAGCATATATTCTGTGGCTTGTTGATTTCGTCGTGTACTACTCATTAGAAACTCTGACTAATTAGTTCCACCATCACATATCATTTGGTCATATTATATCCATCTACTAAGAATACACGAAAACTTATCCCAACCTTCAGAAATTAGCAAGATTTGGTGAAGTAGAGACCGTATATTTATACGGGCAGAGTGTGTGCCTAACACTTTCTCACCCTGTAACTGTGGTCCCTTACCTCAAATCTCTGACCGTATATTAAGGAGTTATTTTAGAATCAGGAATCTTCGGATCCTTATTTATAATGCTTCTATAAGGTGTAGCCAACTATAGAGATGAAATAACTGACTAATGACGACTCCAGTCTAATTAATTATCTACAATTCAACCCCGAAAGCCCTCAAGAGAAGACAAACCAAGTGGAAGTTAACAATTTGCTACCCTCCCACTTGAAGCCAAAGTTCACACAAAGGCTCTTGGGACACACTATTGGAAGCAGCTGTGATAATGAGGTGATAATAACGCACACAATTGAAACCTTCCTAAGGCTCACTGTGATGTTGGTTTGTCATCCATCATGTTTATAAGGCATATACCTGGATGAACGGGAACAAAATTACCAACTGTTTTTTAGTCATGCACCCACCCTGTTAGCTGCGCAACACACAGTTAGTCACATTATGCGCCCACCGACCAGTGGGTTAGTGTTTCCTTAGCACTTAAAACCTAGGACCTACTGTTGAAACGCCCGGGCGTCTTCTAGCTGGGACGTCTTTCGCTCCCTGGAAGTTTTTAATGGTGGTCGTTCACTCTTCACTATGTGGTTCACTAAATCTTGGATCTGCCTCAATTTTAGACTTGTGATATAAAATGATACAGAGAAATGGATGAACGGTGTGGATAATCACATGCATCCCGGTGGGCCTGTTAGAGCCCCAGCCTGTGCCGAGCTCGGGACAAGCGGGGGTAGTATCCAATCCGCGTCCAAGCTTGTTGTTCATCTCCTCAGGTGGAGGATCGTGTGATTTCTCCGTTGCCGCCGTTTAGACGGCGGTGAACAGTTCACCCGTGTGTCCCAGTCATCCATTACTGTTGTTACGCGTGCGTTTGAACTTTGAACGCGAGGTCGGTGAACTAGGCCTTCGCTCCGTACAACCGACCATCTGTAACGCATGGTGTCAGGTGGGGCCCACTTTCTCACACCAATATCCGGCGTGGTTCTTTAATCTTCTGTGGATAAAAAGCACGTGCAATGGACCACTGATCCTTAAATGCTACTTCCTCTACAGCTGTTGCGGGATAAGCTTCTTCTGCAATTTTTTTTTGTGTGTGGGGCTCGACCTTGATGTTTGCATGACATCCACTCCGTCCATCTCGTGTAAATCTTCCTGTTCGGACTGGAACCCAAAAAATGAGGCTGATCCAAAACTTATATGAGCTACACCATGCAAAAACCATAAAATAAGGTGGTGTGACCCACTCGAGTTTTGGAATGGACTGATTTTCGGAGAATCCATTCATGTCCATGGGGAACATCATATGAATGGATTGGATTTCATAATAAAATCATGGTTGGTATCATATATAATTTGGAAGATTTTAATGGCCTTAGTTCCCATCCCCACTGTTCCCTCTTGTGAGAGGATGGACGGCGAACCGGCATCTGATCCAGGTGACGCGTGAATTGCATGGTATCCTATGGTTAAGAGATCTAGACCGTTAGTCTGACGGATCCCAATGTGGATGGATGGTGCCCCAACAGTCTCCTTGAGTAGGATAATCCTAGCCCTTCGTTTGGGGACCTACGGCTAGACGTTAAACGTGAAGAATGATCACATCCGTTTACGGCAATTACCATATGTTGCAGTTGTTTGGCCCCACCCTGATCTTTGATTGCATCCGGTCCGTCCAGTAGATGAGTCCCACTATCTTAGTATAGATACCAAAATCCAGAATGATTCATAAATCATGTGGACCACACAATAAAGAACAACGGGGACATTGGGGAGGGGACGTCCACCCTAGACACATCTAGTCTCCATCACTCGGGTGGACCACAACAAGTGAATATATGGGCAAGAAGATTTGAGTACAAGAAAATTCTGAGGATGTACGACGAACATGAGAAGGCCCACCAGATTGACGGTTTGGATTCCATTGTACACGTCACAATTATCATTTCCCAATATCTGATATTCCAGATCTGGGATGTTCTAGGCGCATGGCCTGTCACAGTGGGCACATCGTGTCAATGGCATGGATCAGTGAGCCACGTCGTCATGGATCATTGAACCATATCGTCTAGGACACCGTGCAAAGGGCTGAGTATCATAGTCTTCATGCATGCGAGCAGGAATAGTCTACCCATTCACATTTTTAATACGGGTGGAACCTATTGTTGATCCAGACCGTCGATACTTTTCAGCCTACTGCAGATGATACATGAGATAAAATAACACTTGATTAGAAGATTGTGTTTGAAACCATCCGACTGCTGTAATTTTGCACTGCAGTGGAAGAAGAGTGAACTGGAGCTGATGGACGGTCCAGATAGATGATACAGACTCTGATTAGTACAAATGCAAGTATGTGCATAGGAAAAGTTCCATACACCTGAGCCCCAGGATCATCTCTCGACCACTAAAAATGATTACAAATCCAGTAGATTTGGCATGTTAAACTCAATCAAGAAAGAGAAGAGCTCCAGTCCAACCGGTTGGACCATGAGTTACAGTCCACCCAGTGGATAACTTCAGTGCATGCATCATCCAACCTGTATAGAATGTTAATGCTACTCAAGGATTGCCTTAGATAGAAATCATCTTTATCCACTCATCAAGTGGACCACACTTATATTTTTTATTTATCAATGGGTAGATTTTTTTTGCATAGCGTAGAGAACATGATAAGTGGATATGGTTGATTTTTTCACTACATGATCCTTATAGTGTATAAACCTATTGGAAGGGTTCTATTTCATATGCACTTAAAAGGTTTGAAGTTATTCGGTAGTGACCCCTCCAGTACCTACTTCTGTGCTCGTACGTGTTAGAAAAGCTCTGTGGAACCATCATGATAGATGTGTTTTATCCATGCCGTCCATCCATTTTTCCAGTACATTTTAGGGAATGATTCTCAAAACGAGGCAGATTCAAATCTAATGGGGACCACACAACAGGAAACAATGGTGATTGAATGTCCACCATTAACTTCCGAAGGCCCACAAAAGTTTTGGATCGATCACCACTGTTTCCTCTAATGTGGTTCAACGGAGATTTGGATCTGTCCTTATTTTTTGGGTCACGCTCTATAGTAAGCTGGCAAAATAGATGAACAGTATGGATAAAACACATACATCATGGTAGAGTCCTAAAGTGCTTTTCCATTGCCCACGAGTACCGAATTGGGTACGGGAGAGGTCACCACCGAATCCGCGTCCAAAGCAGATGAAGGGTGAGGATCTTATTTTTAAAGTGGGGAGATCTTCACATGACAGGGAGCGGATTAGGTGCCCCTCTAAAGGCACTGTTACCATTACCATTGGGTCCACCTGTATTCTATATCGACGTCATCCATCCATTTTTCAGGATCATTTTAGGGCGTGAGCTAAAAAATGAAGCAGATCCAAATTTGAGGTAGGCCACACTACAGGAAACCGTGGTAATTGAACGACATGCCATTAAAACCTTCTTAAATCCCGCTCTAATGTTTTTTAATGTTTATTAACCATCCGACCTGTTGATAATGCCATACAAAACTCGATGAAGGGAAGAAACAAATATCTGCTTGATCCAAAACTCTTGTGGCCCACAAGAAGTTTTTAATAGCCAATAACCATTGTTTCCAATGGTATGGTCCACCTAAGATTTAGACCTATTTCATTTTTGGGTCATTCTATCTGGAAAAATGGATGAACAATATGGATACAGAATACTCGGCCCCGCCTGTGACATATGCTGGGCAGAGTCTCTCCAGCTCTCCCAGCTAGAAGACGCCTAGGCGTTTCAACCTTCAACAACAGGTCTAAGATGCTAAGGAGACACTAGCCCCACTGGTGGTGGGTGGGTGGTACGACCAACTGTGTGAGTGTGTTACATGGAAAAAAAGGAAAAAAAGGAAGAAAAAAGAAATTATATATATATATATATATATATATATATATATATATATATATATATATATACACACTGAGGAGAAATGATGAGATACTGCCACGTCACCATGAACTCACCGTGCTGCACGGTTTTTCCAGCCAGTACGTGTCATGTACAAGACATCATATCAGGCCAAAAGGTGGGCCCCATCATGAAAATCACCTCATTTAATTTGAACTGAGGCTGACCTATTGATTCTTTAGGTCGAATAAATGTGTACGGTTGGGTCGGATTGTTGGCTGTTCATTGCCTTTTAATGGCATGGCCCACCTGATTTTCATTTCACTAATAGTGCACAAGTCTTTTGCAAGATTCGAATTTCCTTGAATGTGACATAGGGAGAGAAATGTAAACTAGAGTGAATTATTATCTATAACATGGGCAGCCATGAATGATTTTTCCCATATAAGTACTAGTTGCAGAAGATTTATGAACTTAGATATTTAAAAGGACATTAAATCAATGTCAATTTCATATTTTAGGCCCATTTTAATCTATGGATTAGATTTCACACCACTATGTGAGTGATGATTTTCTCTTTGATTTAACTTTTAATGTAACTTGTGTTAGTTTAATTTGTTGAAACAGTAGATGAAAAATTTAAAATAGAATTAAAATAATAAATTAAAGAGGTAAAGAATTTATGTGTTTGAGTCGAAGTGTGATTGCGTCACTTGACTTGAAACTAAATTTGTCCTCCTTGGGCCGCGTCCTAAATGCAACATGATTTCTTGGACAGTTGGCCTCCAGGATACAATGACTATTGCTTTGTCCCAATAGTGTACTCGTTGTACACGGGCTCGAACCAGTGTGTATAACTTAAAATCAAAGTGATTGACTCGATTGCAAACTCAATTGGCAAAATGGCAATTAACCAAAGAAGATTTTGAAGGAGCAGAAGAAATCACTTGATTGATTGAATGAAAACGGAGTAGAGGATAGGTCTATATATAAACCGTGATTAGGTGTCTGAAGCATTGTTTCAAATGGGTTAGCTCCGTTGGGTTTAAACCAACAGGAACGACTATCCGTATAGATGCATCTCTCTGATTTGAAAATTCGCATAAAAAGACAGGTGCTAGTATACTTGCAAAAAACCGTTTAGCGCGAGCATACCGTCAATTCGCACATAGACCAAGACCAAGACCAAGACCCGGACCCAGATGAGCTCGGCCCGGCACCGGCAGGTGAGCGGGCGCACGTGTGTGGTCAATGGCATAGATTTAAGCTAATGACGTAGCCCCCCATCGGACCAAATTTACATGCCCCCTAAGAAGGGGCTCAAGCCTAATGCCAAAACTCCATCTTATAACCTTGAGATTTTCTTTGTTCATTTTCGATGTGGGACTATATAGTAGCACTAAAAGACAAAACTTTTTTCAAAAGAGAAACATGGAGGGAATTCTAAATTTTAAACACATTTCAATTTTAAAAATTCCTTTTAAAATACAACAATCCCTCACATGTTTCAAATTCAAAATATTTCGGTATCAGCTAGAAGAGTTGTGTAATAGTGTCGATGTCTATCCGACTTTAATCAACATTTAGAGTAAGCAAGACAGGTTTACAGGAATCAGGTGATTATCGGTCTTTAACCTGACCCTTTAAACGTAAATGGTCATACATGCCACTCACATAACTTTTCGGCTACAGCTGGTTCCGCAGTTTGGTGCCTTTTGGCCATGCACATTTACCTGAATTTTCACGAGTGCTCTAGAGAAACGGCCTATATATTCTCATAGAAAGTAGCCCCACTTCCACACTCATATAGGTGAATTCCATTCCAATGTACACAGCAACTGGATACACCACTAATGGTCATGGATTCATTAAGAGTTCAAAAACTCATCATTTAACACGTTGCTGCTTGCACTGCCTACACCATAGGAAGGGGCAAATTCTCTGCAGTACTTCCCAGTCTCCCAGTGTCATGTTGTTTACCCATTGAACCTATCGCATGGGATCTCCAATTGTATAGGTTGGGTTGCTGACTCTGGTAGCTCATTCGATTAGGCTTAACCCCATTTCTTTCGATGTTTTCATGACTAATCCTTTAGATAGTCCTTTGGTCAGAAGATCTGCCAGATTTTTTTATGATCTTACGAAGTCAATAGCTATGACTTCATCATTCAACATGTGTCTTACAACGTTATGTCGCAGTCTAATATGTCTACTTTTGTCATTATATATCTTACTCTTGGCCCTAACAATAACTGCTTGACAGTCACAATGTATAGAAATAACAGACACAGGTTTTGGCCACAACGGTATATCTGTTAACAGATTTCTAAGCCATTTAGCTTATGAGCCTGCTTTTTCTAAAGCGACAAACTCGGACTTCATAGTAGACCGAGCAATACAAGTTTGTTTAAGTAAACTTTTAGGATATTGCACCTCTACCAAAAGTGAAAACATATCCACTTGTGAATTTTGTTTCATCTGAATCAGTGATCAAATTGTCATCACTGTATCCTTCTAACACATGAGAATAACCTGTATAATAAATGCCATATGCAATAGTACTTTTTAAATATTTCAGTACTCTATTCAATGCATTTCAGTGATCATATCTAGGATTATGTGTATATCTACTTAGTCTACCTACTGCATATGCAATGTCAGGTATATTACAGTTCATTAGATATATTAGACTACCAATTACTTGAGAATACTAGAGCTGAGATACACTACTTCCTATATTTTTTTGAGATACACAATATGATTTTATGGTGTACTAATAGGTAAACAGACAAAGTAATTAAACCTTTTTAGTATTTTCTCAATGTAGTGAGATTGAGACAAAATAATATTATCATCTTTTCTGATTACCTGAATACCTAATATCATACTTGCTTCTCTTAGGTCTTTTATATCAAAGTTAGAAGGTAGGAGCTGTTTAGTTGAATTAACTAACTCAACATTAGTTCCAAATATAAGCATATCGTCAACATATAAGCAGATTATCACACCATCCTTATCAGTGAATTTGCTATATACACATATATCTACATCATTAACAAGATATCCATTTGACTTTAAGACATTGCTAAATTTTTCATTCCATTGTTTAGAAGCTTCTTTCAGGCCATATAAAGATTTAATTAGTTTAAAAACTTTGTGTTCTTTTCTAGGAGTTATATATAGCCCTTAGGTTATTCCATGTAGATTTTCTCTTCTAATTCTTCATTTAGAAAAGATGTTTTAACATCCATTTAACGTACTACTAGCATGTATATAAATGTGATTGCTACTAATACCCTGATCATTGTAATTCTAGTTACATGTGAATAGGTATCAAAATAATCGTATCATTCTTTTTGTTTAAAACCTTTTACAACTAATCTAGCCTTAAACTTATCTATAAATCTATCTGATTTAAGCTTCTTCTTAAACACCCATTTATACTCTATAAGCTTGTTCCCAGGAGGAAGATCTACAAGTTTTCAAGTGTTATTAGATATAATCGACTCTGATTCATCTTTTATAGCTTCTCTCCAGAATGATGCATCAAGAGAGTTAATGGCTTCTAAATAGGTCTTAGGATCATCTTCTAATAAGAAGGTAAAGAACCCATCTCTCATCCTTATGAGCTCTCATGCTCCTTTTAGGTTCTCGTTCTACTTCACAGCTAATATCCATGCTTCTACTTGTTGAAGTAACATTTGATCCATTAATGTCTTTTATTTCTACGAATCTATATTTTATAGGAAAAACATTTTCTAGAAATTCCACATCTTTAGCTTTTATAATAATGTTTGGATCTAGAATGTTATCCTTAGATTTCAAGACTAGAAACCTATACGCTGCACTGTTTTCTGTATATCCTATAAACATACAATCAGATGTTTTAGGACCTAGTTTTCTTTTCTTGGTTTCAGGTAACCCTACTTTAGCTAGACACCCTCACGCTTTAAGGTGTTTGTAACTAGGGGTATGATTTTTCTACAGTTCATATGGTATCTTACCAGTCTTCTTATGGGGTATTCTATTCTGAATGTAACAAGCAGATAGTATGGCTTCTCCCCATATATTTAGGGGCAAACTAGAACTATTTAACATAGCATTCATCATATCTTTCAATGTTTTATTCTTGCGTTCAGCTATTGCATTTTGTTCTGGTATATACGGAGTAGTAGTTTCATGTATTATTTCACTCTTTTCACAAAGTTCTCAAAACTGTGAAGATTCATACTCACCTCCTCTATCTGACCTAAGTCTTCTAAAAGTCCTACTAAGTTGATTTTCAACTTTTGCTTTATATTTAATGAATGATTCTAAAGCTTCATATTTGTTCCCTAGAAGATATACTCTAGTATATCTAGACTAGTTATCTATGAATGTCACATAGTATCTTTTGCCTCCTTTAGACATGTGATTCCTAAAATCACCTAAGTCACTATTTATTAATTCTAATAAATCAGAACTTCTACTAACAAGTTTAAAAGATTTTTAGCAAACTTGGATTCTATACAAGTCACACATTTTCCAACGTTATCGATTGAAATATCAGGTAGTAATCTTACTCGTTTCATTCTTTTCAATGATTCTATATTCAAGTGACCTAATTTTCTATGCCATAATGAAAGAGATTCACTAATATAAGCAGAATTGGATGACATCTTATTATTATCATATGAAACGTTTACAATAAACAGACCATCATTGCAGTAACCCTTTCCAAGGAAAGTTCCGTTCTTGGTCATTACAAGCTTATCAAAATCTATTACTAGTTTAACTCCAGCCTTGTTTAGCAGCGAACTAGAGATCAGATTGCGACGAATATCAGGCACATATAACACATTCTTTAGCAACAAAGTCTTTCTTAATGTGAGTTTCAGAAGAATGTTTACTTTTCTAACAACTGAAAATGATCGAGCATTTCCCATGAACACTTATTCTTCATCCCCTATCGCCTGATAGGAGGTAAACATGCTTCAATCCTTACATACATGCAGAGTTACCCCGATGTCTAATATCCATTCCATATCATTTTACAAGGAACACTTCAGATACTACAACGACAATCATGTCCGAATTTTCTTCAGCTTCAGTGAGATTGACTTGTGACTTCGTATTCTTTTTCTTAAACCTACATTAGTTTTTATAATGTCCAGGTTTTTTACAATAGTTACAGAACTTTTTTTTTTGAATTGTCCGTTTGTTTTCTTTTTTAGCCTGCACTCTTTAGAGTGATGACCAGGCTTTCCACACTTGTAACAATTTTCTCTCTTTTTGTTATTTTGTGCCTGATTTGTTTCGACCAGGTTAGTTTTAGATATTGACCCATTTGTATTCTCAATTTGATCCCTGTTTCTATTGGCTTCTTCTATCCTTATATACAATTATATTTTCTAAAGAGATATCGGTTTTCTTATGTTTCATTCTATTTTTATATTCTTTATAGGAATGAGGTAATTTTTCAATTAGTACTCCTGACAGGAATACCTCGTCTATTTTCATTCCTTCAATTGTCAGTTCATATATCAGATTTTGATAATCGTGAATCTGGTTCGTGACAGGTTTATCGTCTGTCATTTCATAATGAAGGAAATTCGAGATAGCATGTTTCTTCGAACTTGCATTTTCAAGCACATATTTCTTTTCTAGTGCGGTCCAGATGTCTTTAGCAGATTCATAAGAAATATATATATCATATAATTCATTAGACAATGTATTTAGAATATAATGTTTACAATTATTGGCATCTCTAAATTCAGTTTCATTGGCTGGATGAACTATAAAAGATTCTGAAAGAATGTACAAGACCTTTAAAGTTTGCAGTGCAAAACCGATCTTTTGTTTCCACTGTTTGAAATTCTGTCCAGCGAACGGTTCGATTTTGGACAGTTCAGTCGTAGGATTGACTGTGATGGTGGCCATTGATTACGAAAGAAATCTGGTTGTGACTTGGTTTTCAACTAGTTATAGAATTAGTAAACCAGTTGAACACTGATTTCAGAAAGGTCAAAAGAAGAAGAAAAATATTTCTATTTTCGACCAGATATTGAAACAAATATCCACTGTTTCCAACAATAAAAAAAAGTTGGTTTCAATATTATTAGTTTAATTTACTGAAAACAGTAGATAAAAAATCGAAAACAGAATTAAAATAATAAATTAAAAAGGTAAAGAACTTATGTGTTTGAGTCGAATCGTGACTGAGTCACTCGGCTTGAAACCAAATCCACCCTCCTTGAGCCCCGTCCCAAATGCAACAGGATTTCTTGGACAGTTGGCTTCCAGGATACAACGACTATTGCCCAGTCTCAACAATGCACTTGCTGTACACGGAATCAAACCAGGGTGCAGAACTTAAACTCGAAGTGATTGACTCACTTGTAAACTCAGTTGGCAAAATGGTAATGAACCAGAAAGGATTTTGAAGAAGCAGAAGAAAACACTTGATTGATTGATTGAATGAAAACGAATTAAAGGATATGTTTATATATAGACCGTGATTAAACCATTTAGCGCGAGTGTACTCAGTCCACACATAGACCAAGACCAAGATCAAGACTCGGACCCGAGCCCAACACTGGCGACGGCAACGGCACTGACTGAGCTGACGGGCACAAGTGCGCATGTGTGGTCAATGACATAGATTTGAGCTAATAGCATAGCCCCACACCCATCGGACCAAATTCACATGCCCCTGAGAAGGGGTTCAAGCCCAATGTCAAAACTCTATCTTATAACCTTGAGATTTCCTTTATTCATTTCTGATGTGAGACTAAAGAGTAGCACTAAAAGACTAAACTTTTTTTAAAAGAGAAACATAGAGGGAATTTCAAATTTGAAGCACATTTCAATTAAATTTTTTTTAAAAAAAATACAACTACTTGTACCCTCTCTAGTAATACTCCGTATTCTTGATCAAACCCTTTTAATATATCTCCATGTGTCATGCACCATCACTCGAATGCACTGACTTATTAAAATCAAACAAATCAAGCAATCCTAGCCATTTACTTAATGTTACTCTTATGGATGGTTAGAAGTAAAATAATGACTCATCCAAATTTGAAAGGAAAAGTTGTATGGTTAATATTATTTTGGTAGTGCAACATTTTCATCTCACGTACTCATAGATTGGTTCAAAATTTGTTTAATCTAGATTACTGATGTACCAAAGGTCCTCTCTGAAAATATCTACCATTCAATTCAATTACATTGCAAGTGTAGGACATGGCGCGTGGGTGTTCATTTGTGGGCAACCACTAGTAGATAAGTCTCATGAGAGTTTTTCTTCTTTTTTTTCATTCATTTTTTCTTTCACTGGTTTAAAGTTAAATTTTAAAGTCAAATTTGAACTTCAGATAGAATAAGGATAAAATCAAATAAGATCGTTTAACTTCCAACCTCATTCAGACTCAATATACATTCTATCTATCTGGCCGATCTCTTATACAATCTGAGTCATAAATCATAATCCAAAGCTATCTTAATTAGGAAAATAATCAGACCTCTCTACCCTCACTGTAGTTAGGCAAAGCAGACTTTTAGCAAGAATATAAACAATTAAAAAAAGTAAGATACAACAACAATCAACATACAAACAAAAAAGGCAAAAATTCTTTACACAAGATTTTTCAATCCTAGGTTTTTATGCACTAACCAACAAAACATGGCCCCACATGCAATAATAAAAACCCAATTGTGGTTAGAAAAAGCAGACTTTAAGCAAGAATATAAACAATTAAAAAAAGTAAAATACAACCATAATCAACATTCTAACAAAAAAGGCG
Organism: Liriodendron chinense; assembly: GCA_003013855.2. Classification (NCBI taxonomy): domain Eukaryota; kingdom Viridiplantae; phylum Streptophyta; class Magnoliopsida; order Magnoliales; family Magnoliaceae; genus Liriodendron; species Liriodendron chinense. The sequence goes on along the minus strand of PVNU02003892.1, from coordinate 414,646 downwards.
AAAATTCTATACATAAGATCTTTCAAGCCAAGGGTTTTTATGCACAAACCAACAAAACATGGCCCCACATGTAATAATGAAGACCCAAACCTAATGTAGAAATTCCTAGTACATCAGAGATCAACATACAAACAGAAATGGCCAAATTCTATGGATAGGATCTTTCAATCTGGGTTTTTATTTATTTATTAACGGTTTGGATAATGTGAACCATGGCCCCACATCTAAAAATAAAAACCCAATCCTACAGTAGAAATTTTTTGGCCTAGAATTATTCCATGCCGCATGAGCTAATAATATCCCACTGTCAACGTCAAACAGGTGTTGCAATTATGGTGGAATTTTCTTTTGAGGAGATACGAACCAGTAGACTCAGTGCATGGGAACCTTCCCATGCACCTTCTTCCATTGGGAGTATCTGTGCATCCACAACGCCCATCTGTGCATGGAAACCTTCCCATTCACCTACTTCCATTTGGAGTCTCTGGCAACTACGTCTCTCATCTGAACCGTCCATTGTGTTCGGGCCCTACTCTTCTTCCATTTCTTTGCAAAAATAACAATAATTAATTTCAATAGTCCTAAACATCCAATCTATATATACACCATCAACATAGAGAAAATATACAAAAATTATTTCAAACCATTTTTGTTATGGTTTGAGTTGATCTACAATCTGGGCCACTGATCCTTTTTTTTTTTTTTTTTTTTTTGTCACGGAGGCCCATGAAGAGTGGAAGCGGATGGGCTGTGACCCCGGACACAGAGATATTCCTGTGCTTGGGGCTGTGTGGGCCCCAAAATAGAATACATGCAGATCCAAAATTCATGTAGGCCATCCCATACGAAACAGTGGGAATAATTGAATGCCAGGGGCAACAGAAGTTTTGTATCAGCAGGATATTTGTGCTTATAGTTTATATGAGTAGTGGTAATTATTATCCTATGAACGGTTTGGATGGCATAGAAACATCATAGTCAGCTCTAGGAAGGTTTCAACGGTGGAATTTCCATTCCCACTGTTTGCTTTGGTGTGGCCCAGCTGAGTTTTGGACATGCCTGATTTTTAGATTCCTGTCCCACTGTGGTCATTTAAAACAGATGGAAGGAGTGGCTTTGTCACGGACATCTCTGTGGGCCCCACACAGCCCCGGCACATGAATATCTCTCTGCCTGGGGGTACTTCATCTGAACCCCATGGACGGTCCGGATGGGAAGACGTGGATGCCCAGAGAGTCCAAATGGAAGTAGGTCCATAATAAGGGTGACATGCATGCACTGAGCCTATTCTGGATGCTATCTCTATAAAAGAAAGTTCTTACTATAATTGCAACATCTGTTTGAGTTGGACAACGTGATGTTCAGAGACCATTTGATTAGTTCACGTGCAATGAACAATTCTCGGCCAAAGAATTTCTACTGTAGGATGTCGTTTTCATTTTTACATGTGGGGCTCATGGTTCACGTGATCGAAGCCGTTCAAAAAAAAACCCAAGATTGAGAGACCCTATCTCTGTCGAATTTTGGCCTTTTCTTGTATGTCGATTGTTGATGTATTTTTCTTTTTTAAACCGTCTATATTCTTGCAATGTAATTGAACGGTACGGATTTTCCAATCTAATGGACATTTGGTACATGGGTCCCCATTTTCACATGATGAACGGTCAAGATTGTGATGTGAACACAAACGCTATGATGCGATTGGAAAGCTCCCATAAAATAAGCTGACTGCATTATTTCTCTATTTTACAAGAGCACTTGAAATGCTTATTAGATCCAACTAGACTCTTATAAGTCACCCCCATTATAAAAATAGCCACCGCTTTTTTATTTTATACATGATATAGTTTTATGAGAATCTAGACCGTACAAACGTTAACCTAACTGTGGATGGATAATATATAATAAAACAAATCAAGACAGAAAGATGAAATTGAGAGTCTGATTTTTTGACCCTAGAATCAGGCGCACTTATTGTTTATGGTTTACTAAGGATTTGATAGCTGTTGATTAGTCAGCATGATTTTAGAGACATGTTCCATCCACAATGCACCCTATAATTTGGATTACCGGATGTAGCCTTACATAAGTGACATGGGCCACCAACATCTTTTAAAAGGTGGTAAACTATCATAGAAGTCTTACCGCTGTAAGATTGGAGTAGAAATATTGAAGGGATGGTAGAGATGATTGATCACACATGCCAGGCAACTTGGAGAATTAAGTATACCAAAACCATAGAATGTTCTTTTTTTATTCTCTAAGTTATAATGATCTTCTCTCCTTTGATCTATATGCACACTTATTAATTTCAAGTGGGCCATTTTTTATTAAGAAAATGAGTCAACTCATTTACAAAAGTCAGTCGAGTTCCACATAGGCGTGTATTATGCCGGACAGACTCAATGATAATTCACCATCATTTTAAAATTGATAATTCTCTTATGTTATGTTCATGGCAAGGGTATCCCGAGGGCGGATTAGGTGAGACCACGGACTCATGCAAGACAGTGCAGCCCTTACCGTGGGGGCCACATTGATGTATTTATTATGTATCCACGCCATCCATTCATTTTTCAAATCATTTTAGGGCATTATACCAAAAATGAACTAGATCCAATTATCAGGTGGACCATACCATAAGAAACAGTGGTGATTGACCATCCTACCATTAAAAACTTCATTAGGGAGTACTTTAATGTTTTTGTAGTGTATATTTACCATCCAATTCATTAATAAGGTCAAATAATCTTGGATGAAGGATAAAAACAAATATCAGTTTGATTAAAAACTTTTGTGGCCCATTAATGGTCAATCACCACTTTTTCTTAAGGAATGGTCCACCTGATAATTGGATCTGGTTCACTTTTGGTATAGTGCCCCTAAAATGATCTAGAAAAAAAGATGGACAGTGTGGATACATAAGAAATACATCAAGGTGGGCCCCACAGTAACCCCACGATAAGGGCCTCACTGTCTTCCCTGAGGCTGAGGTCTCACCTAATCCGCTCTCGAGTATCCCACGCACGCAGATTAATTTGAGAGCGTATTAGGTTGAGACATAAGCCTCAGGCAAGACGGTGGGGCCCTTACAGTGGGGTTACAATGGAGCCCACCTTGACGTATGCATTATGTATCCATGCTATTCATCCGTTTTTCCATATTATTTTAGGGCATTATTCAGAAAATGAATCAGATCCAATTACTAGGTCGACCATATCATAAGAAATAGTGGTGGTTGACCATCCTACTATTAAAAACCTCTTAGGTCAAACATTAATGTTTCCCTAGTATTTATTTATCATCTAATTTGTTGATAAGGTCACATAAGCCCAAATGAAGGGGGAAAAAAAAATATCGGCTTGATCTAAAACTTTTGAGTCCCATTAATGGTCAATAACAACTGTTTCTTATGGTATGGTCCTACTAAATGATTAGATCTGCTTTGTTTTTTTTTTTTTTTCTACATAATGCCCTAAAATGATATGGGAAAACGGATGGACAGTGTGGATACATGATACATACATCAAAGTGGGCCCCACGGTAATTCACAATAAGGGCCACACCATCTTACGTGAGGCCGTGGTCTCACCTAATTCACTCTCGATTAATTTCAGCTTTGGCAGGAACTTCCTGGGCCCACATATAAACCAAAAAATAAAATAGATCTAAATCTCCACCAGGTCACACGTAGGAAATAGTGAGGATTAAATGTCCACCGTTGAAACATTCATGTGCCACAGAAGTTTTAGAAAGGCTAATATTATTATATTTTTTTAGCTCATCTCCCGTAGAACGACCTTAATAAGGGCATGAATGACATATAAATGTTACGGTGGATCTTAGGGAGGTTTCAACCGTAGGCGTTTCTCTACTCACTTTTTTTTTTTTTCCCTCCTCTAATGGCCTAATCGTGTTTTGGATCTACCTCACATTTGTGTCCGTGACCTAACATGACCGGGCAAAACGGATGGACCACGTGGCTTCCTCACAAATATCACAGTGGTCCCACCTAACTTTTCAAAAGTTCTTGGCTTTCGCAAGCAATGTGCTTCCTATCCTGTCTTGATCATGCAAGCTGGGACGCAGATTGCATCCATCAGGGCACAAGATGCACCGCATGCAGGGAATCGGATTTGGTAGTGACACCTCCAATGCCAAGCTTGGTATTGGTCTCTGCTGTGGGCCCCACCACGGTGTGTATTTCATCCACGCTGGCATGAGCCCATGAATGAGGTAGATCCAAATCTCAGGTGGACCACACCACAGGAAACAGTGGTGATTGAACGCGGGCCATTAAAAACTTCCTAAGGCCCGCTGTAATGTTTATTTGCCATCCAACATGTTGATTAGGTCGCAGAGGTATCAGCTCAATTCAAAATTTTGTGGCAGCTTAGAAGTTTTTAATTCAATCACGGGTGTTTCCTGTGGTGTGGTCCACCTGAGATTTGGATCTGCCTCATTTTTGGGGCTCATGCCCTAAAATGAGCTGAATATGTGGATGGACCGCATGAATATAACACATACTATCAAAACCGGGTCCTCAAGCGAAGAACCTTGAATTTTTCATGGGAGGGTACTACACGGGGAAGGCACACACGGTAGGTCACACGCTTGGAATGTTTTTCATCGATGTGGAAAGGTGCATCAGAGCCTTTCTGAATGGAATCTACATCGAAGTTGTGGATCACATCATGGGTGGAGAATATCTTGAAAATACATTGATCAAGAATTCCCAACGGCTAGATTGAAGTTTGAAATAATGGGTTGAAAGTATACAGTGAGCAGTACAAATTCAAAGGCACCATCAAATGGTTACCATCTTCTTCATGGTGTAGCTCTTTCATTATCCTCCATCCATATTTGGGCCAGCAATTTGGACGGTCTAGATTGGTGAACGATTATGCCACGTGCATGTTTGAAAAGTCTTTGAAGTGGTAGTTAATTATTGTAAGATTCCAGGGGTATCTTCAATTAGAAAACGCCAAACAGAAAATGCTAATAACAGGCAGGAGACAATTCAGATCTCGTCACCATACGTTGTGATTTTATTCTGATAAAATGGTAAACACCTCACTTTATTTTGTGATAATTATAAACACCTCTTTGTTTTAGATCATTGCATGTCCTTATAAGTATACAAGAGTACGTACAAATAAAAAAAAGGACATGAACTGCACTTTCGCAGAAGCTTCCTGGACTGTAAATTTAAGTGGGGCGCCCAATGATGCTTGTAAGATATTCATTGGCTAGGACATGCTTGTAAAAAATGAGGTAGATCTAAAATTGGAGTGGGTGTAAGACAAGAAAAGGTGGGCACGCAAATGACTGCCATTGAAACTTTCTTGAGGTCCACCGTAATGTTTATATGCCATCCATACTGCTCATATGGTCATTCTTGCTTGGATGAACTAAAAGCGCAAAAATATTAGTTCGATCATAAACCTTCATGGCCTATGAATGTTATGATTGTGGATGTTCAATCCTCACTGTTTCCTGTCATGCGGCCCACTTGAATTTTGGATTTGTCTCATTTTTTAGCATGTCCTAACAATGATTTGACATAACGGATGGATAGGGTAGATTTCTCACAAATATCAAGGTGGCCTACTTAGCTTCCCTACCCACGAAGCTTAGGTAGATTTCTCACGAACATTACAGTGGGCCCATCTAGCTTCCCGTCCCAGTAAGTTTCCTGTAAAGGACTTTCCTTATAAAAATATCCTTAATTTATGAGTCTGCTTTGCATGAATGTGGACCCCACCATCATGTAAACTGGCATCCAATCTCCCAAAAATCCAGGCTAATTAATTGTTATGTGACTCAGGCTATAAAAAAATGAAAAAACCACCGTGGATCCACACGTCTACAACTGATTGGATATGAAATAGGGTAAACCAGTCAATTTCTTAAAGATAAGGCTGTTTATTCCACGAAGGAGAATCTGCAAAGAATCTTTCACAGATGGGTCAGAAATAATTAAAATATAAAATAAAAAATAAAAACAAAGAAGAGCTGTGTAGAATTGTTCCTTTCATTTTTCGAAGGCAGACTGGGATGCACCGTGATAAGCTATCTCAGAGGCTATGGCAATTTTGTAATTCTTAGGATGTTATTGGGTAATAAAAGCTTTGCTAAGTCCACACGTGTATAAAATTCTGACCATGCACTCACGGCACATTTACTAGCCTGGCCCACTGTACTATGTCTAATCTATTCAAGCCAGACGCGGATTAGCTACTGATAGGTTGCAATCTGGCTACTGAAGTGACGTCACCAACTTATGTGGGCACCACCATGATATATGTATTGTATCCACACTGACCATCCATTTGGAGAGATCATTTTAGGGCATGAACCAAAGAATGAGGCAGATGGAAAGCTCAAGTGGACCTCACCAAAGAAAACAGTGGTGCTTGATCTCCTACCATAAAAAAAACTTCTTAGGGCCACATAAGTTTCGATCAAGCTGATATTTATGTTTTCCCTTCGTCCACGTCTGTGTAAAACTTATGAACAGGTTGGATCTCAAATAAACATCATGATAGGCTCTAGGAAGGTTTCAATGGTCATTGTCACTGTCCCACTGTTTTCTTTGGTGGGTCCATTTGAGCTTTGGACTCTGTCTCATTCTTTAGCTCATGCTCTAAAATGATCTCTTCAAATGGATGGACGGTGTGGATACAACACACACATCATGGAGGAGTCCACATAAGTTGATGACATCACTTAAATAGCCATTTAGCTATTCAACCCGCCAGTAGCTAATCCGCATCAAGCCTGCCACAGTTGATAAAACATATTTATTGCTGAGAAATCAATGGCTGAGGTTTTCTCAACCTTCCCAGCCACTTCTAAAAACTGTGGCCCACCTATTGAATGGATCATACTCAGTTTCGAAGAAAAATATCTACATGGTCAGAACATCTTATGGATTGATCAGAGTACTACCCATTAATGACGGATGGGGTTGGATGTAACACCTTAACCCACAATGGCACGTTGTTGCACATGCATTAGTCGTACATGCCTGTATTTACAAAGATCCACAGATACACCAGCCATTGTATTGCAATGTCGTATTCATGGGCATGCCGGTTAGTAGTTGATGTTGTTATGACTATAGTTATTCCCTTTCATGACATAGAACTTACATTTTGGTGACTTTGCGTCAAGACGTCTTATGGATTGATCAGAGCTCTAAAAATTAATGACGGATAGGGTTGGATGTAACACCTTAACCCACAATGATACGTGGTTGCATGTGCATTAGTCGTACATGCCTGTATTTACAATTCGACCGATACACCAGCCATTGTATTACATCATCTTATTCATGGGCATGCTGGTTAGTCGTTGATGTTGTCATGACTAGTTATTCCCTTTCATAATATATAATTTATATTATGATGCCTTTTAAAAAGATTTTCAAAAAGAAACCTTATTTGTTATTATTATTTATATTTCACTACCTTTCGGCTGGTTGGGTGGGCGTGTGAGCAAATAAGCTAGCTGCTTGGGGGGTCCTTACCCTAATGTTTAAGTAAAATCCATCTCAACATTAGTGCTTCACCCTAAGTAAAGCCAAGGGTCCGAAAATGAGCTCCGACCACCGTGATTGAAACAGTGTACAAGGCAACATTCACCCTCTAAATTGCATTTCTTGGTTCAGGCCACCTGAATCACAGATGAGCCAGACTTTGAGGCCCTAGGACTAAATATATGGGTGGCATCTAATGGTTGGAGTGTATTTCATATCATTTTCAGTGGGCTTTGTGAAAATCAAGGGTAGATATCTCTCATGGTTGTTTTATTTGTTGTGGCCCATTTGAAATACAAGTTAGCTTGATTTGTTTGCTCTAGACTTATAATGGAATTACACATTTAATGATTGGAGTAGATCTTACATAATAGCTTGGTGGGCCTATAGAAAATAAGTCCTTATGTCTCTGTCCAACTGCAGACAGAGACTATTTAGAGAAAAGAAAAATTACATAGGATGTTTCTCTTGATTTTAAAGCCCCACCATAATGTTTATGTAAGATACTGCTCCATATTTACTATGGTTTAGGTGGGCCACACCAAAGAAAACTATTAGGAGAGAAAACCACCCTTGATTTTTTATAGGATCCACCGTGATAATTCTATAAAATCCACTCTAATAACTAGATTCCACGCAAGCATTAAAGTCTATGTGCTACAAATGATTACGCCCATCTGTGATTCACTTCGGCCATTATTATAAAAACAATTTGGAGGGCAAGCATAGTCGTGTACACTATTTCGAATCATGTGGTCTCACCTATTGGCCTGGGTGAACTCTACATTAAAAAATAATAATAATAATAATTACGGTGGGGCCCACCCGGCCTTTATTCTCACAGTCACCGTCACATGAGCTAGTGGAACAGTGATGATGTATATTAATGAAGTAGCTTTTCAAAAAAGGCACTGGAATGTAAATTTTATAATAATTAAGTAGTTATTTATAAATTTGAAGGCCTTAACATGGATGAGTGTCATCTTAATGCTTGCACGTGCACATGTGTAAATTTTACACATGTACATTGTCAGACGTGCCATGCTTGAAATTTTGATGATGGCACGTGTGCACGTGCGACGTACTCGAACTTAAACCTTTGCACACCTGGCATGGGACCATGACGAATATATTAACAGTTGGAGGTATTCCTCATATCCACCGAAATAAAGACAACGAGTACCATGTTTTAAAATATGGTCGGCTTGTTGTGGATTCACCGATTATTTTAAAAAATGGGTTGCAGATAAGAACCCCAGCCCAGCTGAAAGGTAGCATGATTTTCACGTGAGAGTCTTTCCACGTGAGCATGGAAAGCCGCCTGCCTGTAACGGTCAAAGATGGAGGTAGATTTTCTGGAAAGTCTCTCGCAGGGAAGCTAGGTGGGCTAAGTCCACCTTATTCATTCATTGCTAGATCATTCCAGAGGGCTGCACGCGGCAGGAAATAGTGAGGATTGATCCACCGTTGAAACATTTGTAGGGCCACGTAGGTTTTAGATTTGGCTAAATGATTTGGGTTTTCAATTCATCCTAATACGTATGACCTAATGAGCAGTATGAATAGCATATAAACATCATCACGGTGGACTGCAAGGAGGTTCCAACAGTAAGCATTTCCCTACCCATTGTTTCCTCTCAAGCACCTTAAGTTTTGGATCTGCCTCAATTTTGGCCCCATATCCTAAAATGATTCGGGAAATGGATGGACAAGATTGATTCCTCACAAACGTAGGATAAGCCCCAGATAACGTCTTATTGCATGAATTTTTGCAGGAAATCTGGGAACAACACCTATATAAATTTCAAGCATGACCCAATCAAATCCGACCATGTGAGCCACTAGAGATATCACGGGTCACCTTCTACCATTAGATCCTTGAGGCCACTGAATAGATGTGGTCCTGACCATGGGGCCCACCTTGATGTATTTGTAGTATATCCACACCATCCGCTCATTTTGAAATCATTTTAGGCCATATATAAAAATGCAAAAGATCCAAATCTTAAGTAAACCATACTACACGAAAATGTGGTGATTGACCATTAAAACTTCTAGTAGCAAACAAAAGTTGCCCCCACCATTTCCAAATCATTTTAGGGCACATAAAACAATGTAGCAGATCCAAATCACAGTTGGACCATACTACAGGAAACCATGGAGATTGAGTATTAAAATTTTCTTGTAGGCCGCAAAAGTTGCCCACAGGAAGTTTTGGATCAAGCAGATATTGGATTTATCCTGCATCCAGGTTCGATTAATCTTATCAACGGGTTGGATGGCAAATATTCATTGCAGTCAGCCCTAGAAGTTTTTAATGACGGACATTCAAGACCACCATTTCCTGTAATGTAGTGTACCAAAGACTTGTACATGCTTTTTTTTCTGTTTTTTCATTCATGCCGTAAAACGAGATGGACAAGGGAGCGGATTAGGTGAGACCTCGGATCCTCTGATGTGACTGTGGAGCTCACAGTGATGTATATGTATTAAATACACACCGTTCAACCATTTTGAAAGCTCGCATGATTCCAAAATTGAACTTGACTCAAATCTTAGGTGGACCACACCACAGAAACAGTCGTGATTAAATCTCTACCATTAAAAACTTCATGGATTCCACCAGAATGTTTATTTGCCATCCAACCTGTTGATAAGGTCACAAACACCTGGATGAAGAGACCACATAAATATCATCCTGATCGAATCCTTTTATAGCCCACATGAAGCTTTTAATGGTCAATCACCTCTGTTTTCTGTACTATGGCCCATCTGAGATTTGGAACTGCTTCATTTTTAGATCATGCCCTAAAATGAACTTTCAACACGGATGGATGGATGGAGTGGATTTAGTCACATACATCACAGTGGCCCCACAGTTAGGGGTCCCACCCACCTCGGTGGATCCGGGGTCTCACCTAATCCGTTCGCGACCCTTGAAGAGGTAATGACGTGTACTCATGTCACGTCAACGGACGGATTAGTTGAGTCCAGGGTAACAGCTAAGTGGGTAAGTAGAGTAACCGTGGGGCCCACCTTATATTTATTGTATATACATGCCGTCCATCCTTTTTGCCAGCTAATTCTAAGTGGATATGGACCTAAAATGAAGCAGATCCAAATTTCAAGTGGATCACACACAGGAAATAATGGTGTTGACCGTTCAAAATTTATTGCGGCCACGTTTGTTTAAGAACCAAGCTGATATTTGTGTTTTCCCATCATAGATGGAAGATAAACACTATGATGGGCCCTAAGAATTTTTTAATGGTGGGCATTCACTGGTCACTGTTTCCTATGGTGTGGTCCACCTAAGATTTGGATATGATTCATTTTAGGTGTCCATCTCCCAAAATGATCTGGCAAAACAGATGGACGGAATGGATATGCACTATACACATCAAGGGTAATATATGGATTTTATCAATACCGTTCATTATTTTTTTTTCATATCATTTTAGATTATCGTACCAAAATTAAGGCAGATACAAGCTCAATTGGACCACACCACAGGAAGGACTGGTGCAAGGACGCCTATCATTGAAATCTATTGAAGGCCCACCATGTTGTTTATTTGCCATCCAACCTATTGATGTGGTGATATACATATGGATGAAGTAAAAAAAAAAACAAATATCATCTTGATCCGAAACGACTGTGATCCCTGTAAAAATTTTAACGGTAGTAATTTAATCTCTACAAAGTGGTCCACTTGAGCCTTGGATCTTCCTTATTTTTTGGCTCATAATGTAAAATGATTTGGAAAAATGTATGAACAGTGTGGATGAAATCCATACATCATCAACATCCCCTCGAAACCCAACAACTCCTTATTGGGATTAGAAGCTCCGCAGTGGAAGCAATCAAAGCAGTCAAGGAACACACCACAATGTCAATTAATAAGCAAATCATCACAAACAAGAAGTCAATTCGATTTTTATGTGGAAAAACCCCTCAAGGGTAAAAAACCACGATACAAAGCGACACCAATCCACTATGAATCAGAAGTTACAAGAGATTACAGAAGAAAACCTTGGATCACAGCCCACAAAAGAAATCTCAAGCTAACAAAGCTAATTCTCACATGAGAATAACAAACACAGCCTTTTCCCTCATCCCAGAGAACTCCAAGCTTTTTCCTACCTCTTTCTCTCACCTTAGAACACTCTCAATCCCTTGACTCATTGACGACAACCCTAATCTCGAATTACATCTCCTTAAATAGGGAAAATCGAAATTAGAAACTCCTTACACAACAAACTCAGGCCCAAAAGGAAATTGTCGACCGGCCGTCCGACTGGTCGGACCCCCCACCGGCCGGATGGCCTAAAAAAATGTTCCAGAAACTTGATGTCTTGCTTCATCGTGATCGACTGGTTGACCGACCAGTCGGTGATCTTCATGTGTGAAGAGTAGAGGCATCCAATCCCAACACTCCCCAGCACAGAACAGGTGGGGTAGTACCTAATCCACGTCCCACGAAACCCATACACCACGTGAACAAGCAGAAGGGGGTATTTGTGTATGAGGGAAGATTCCGTTGGGCAACACCGACACGGACGGTGTAAAATGGCGAGGAGATGCTTACTCCAGTGGACCCATCTTCAAGCGCCTAATATAAACGCACTACACTTGGACACGTGTCACGTTCGCGCAAGATCTGGGACGTTTATGAGGTGGTACCCACGGTGATTTCTTACAGGACCCACCGGAAGAATTGACCGTCCAGATTGTTGGTATAAGGAATAGTTAGCGTTCGGAACACCCAATGAACGATCCAGATCACATATTCACGTGCGATTTTTGCACCTGTGACTCTTATATATTTGGTGCTTGCAGATGCAGCTTCTAGAAATCGAATTCCTCTCTAATAAACATTCCGGATCCACGGTCATCCTGTGGGGCCCACCTTGATAATGTATTGTATATCCAAGCCTTCCATCCGGTTTTTCAGCTCATTTTAAGGTGTGTTTGAAAATTAAGTGGATTCAAATCTCATTTGGACTACACCTCAGGAAACAGTGGTGATTGAACGTTCACCGTTAAAAACTTTCCAGGGCCCACCGTAAGTAGATCCGTGATGTTGATTTTCCATCCAATCCGTTGATAAGTTCGAACAGACCTGTATGAAGAGGAAATATAAAGCACTTCTTGTCCAAAGCTTTTGTGGCCTACAAAAAGCTTTTAATGGTCATTTACCACTTTTTCCAGTGGTGTGGTCCATCAGAGATTTAGATCTTCTTAAGTTTTGAGATATCATCCTAAAATAAGCAGAAAAAACGGACGGACGGTGTGGATATAAAACAAATTCTTCAAGGTGGCCCCCACACGGTAAGGGTAACACCCACTAAGGTGTTATCCTGGTAACACCTAGTACACTCCCCCATCCCAGGTCGAGGTCCATTTCTGATCGCACCCGGGCCCACCTGTTGACATCCCTGTGTGCATTTTTCCACAGCCTAATCGGCTGTAATCACTAACCCTAAAAGATAGAGGTGGCAATGGGTGGGGTGTCCTGGCTCGTAGGCCAATGGCTTAGGACTGGGAGTGTCAACGGGCCGGTATCGGGCCTAAAATCAGAATTTGAATAGAGGCTATCCCCATAGCCCGGCCCGAAACAGTTCAAAATCCGGGCCAAGACTTACCCAGGCCTGGCCTGTTGACTGACTGCCCTACTCAGGACTGGGATTGCCTAGTGCAGCATAAGAGATCTGTGGGTCCATCATGATGTATGTGTTTTATCCACACCATATATCCATTTCCCCCCCCCCCTCATTTTAGGATATAAAGCTAAAAACGAGGTGGATCCAAATCTCAGGTGAACCACACCACAGGAAATAGTGGTGATTGAATGCCCAACACTAACAACTTCCTAGGGTCCACTGTCATGTTTATTTGCCATCTAACTGATTTATTCTCACAGACCTTGGTGAAAGGAAAACACACATTAACTTGATCCAAAACTTTTGTAGCCTGCTAAAAGTTTTTAACAGTAGGCGTTCAATCACCACTCTTTTATATTGTGTGGTCCAAATTTGGATTTGACTCATTTAAGGCATGGAAAAAAAAAAAAATGGATGGACAGCGTGGAGAAAAACACATACATCATGGTAGGGCCCACAGAACTTTTCTAGCACCAGATAACATTGTCATAGTTGCTGTCTTCAACACTAGTCAATCCGAGTACAATGGCTTGGGCCAAGCTTGAAATCTAGGCCGGTGCCCATACTTGTTGTCGATCTGTTTTTCAAGTCATTTTAGGGTATGAGTCTGAAGATCAAGCAAGTCTAATGACGGAGATTGACAGTTAAAAAACTTCTTGTGGGGCCACAAGGTTTTGGATCATGTGGAAGCGGATTGCGTACTGAGTAACTCCGCAAGCTAGCGTGCGGAGTAAACTCTGTGGGGCCCACAGTAATTTACTTATTTTATCCACTCCGTCCATCCATCTTAACAGAAAATTTTAGGTATGATGCCAAAAAATGAAGCATATCAAAATCTAAAGTGGACCACACCACAAGAAAAGTGTGAACTGAATGTCTACCATTGAAAAATTCTTGGAGGACACAGAAGTTTTGGATCAAGCTGATATTTGTCTTTTCCCTTCATCCATATCCATGTGATCTTATGAACAGGTTGGATGACAAATAAACATCACTCTAGGGCCTAGGAAGGTTTCGACGGTGGAAATCATTCTTCCCACTGTTTCCCGTGGCATGGTCCACTTGAGATTTGGATATGCTTAAATTTTGGGCTCAACCACTAAAATGAGCTGAAAGAACATATGGACGGAACAGATAAAGCACATACATTCTAGGTGGGCCCAACTGAGTTTACTCCGCACGATAAGCAACTCCGCCCCCAATTGGCTTCCGTTGATATCTGTGTTTACCCTCCATAAATGTTTATACACCTCATCATGCCTCCGTGGTAGACTCACGAGAGTTTTAGTTTTGAGTGCATTTAAAATAATAATAATAATAATAATAATCAGGCCCTAAAAAGTTTTTAACGGTGGACATTCAATCACCTGTACTTTCTGTGGTGTGGTCCACCAAAGATTTAGAATTACTTCATTTTTGGTTCATGTCTTAAAATGGAGTAGCAAAACCAATGGATGGCCTTATACGGCGAGTGACTCACCCACTAAGTTATTACCTGCCCTCACCTAACTACGCACCCTCTCATTAAGCCCACTCATTTGCACAGGCAATTCATCTACATGCTGCCACGTGTCCCATTATAGCATATGGATACAAGATTCAAATCGATGATATAGCAGACTTCACTATGAAAACGCTTCCCGAAAAGTCAGGGGCGTGGTTTGGGTGGATCCGAGGTCCATGGATCCTCAACTGTGGGGCCACTGTGATGTATGTACCATACATCTACACCGTCCATCATTTTGAAAGGTCATTTTAGGGCATGATCCCAAAAATGAAGCAGATCAAAATCTTAGCTGGATCATACCACATGAAAACAGTAGTGATTGAATCCCCACCATTAAAAACTTCATGGGGGCCATTGGAATGTTTATTTTCCATTCAACCTGTTGAAAAGGTAAAAAAGACATGGATGAAGAGACCATACAAATATCAGCTTGATCCAAAACCTTTGTGACCTACGGGGAGTTTTTAATGATTGAATATCATTGTTTACTATATTATAGTCCGCCTGAGATATTCAATCTACTTCATTTTTTTGGATCATGCTCTAAAATGTGTTTTCAAAATGGATGGACGGAGTGGATGTAAGACACCCACATCACACAGTGAAATCCACGGTCATGGATCCACCCACCTCTCCGGGGATCCACTGAAGCCGCGCCCAAAGTCAGGGCAATCAATTAGTTTGGTCGGTCACATGGGTGAAGGATGCGGATTGGATGCCACCCGTGCTTGTACGGCATTGGTACACAACATGGGGTGCGGTTTGGGTGGATCCCCGGATCCGAGGTCAGTGGATCCCTGTGGGGCCCACTGTGATATATGTGCCTTACATCCACACTGTCCATTCATTTTGACCGATCATTTTAGGCATGATCTGAAAAATTAAGAAGATCCAAATCTTAGGTGGACCACCCTACAAAAAACGGCCGTGAATGAATCTCCACCATTAAAAACTTCATGGGGGCCACCAGAATGTTTATTTTCCATCTAACCTGTTGATAAGTCCACAAAGACCTGGATGAAGATAACATGCCAATATAAGATTGATCCAAAACTTTTATGGCCCATGACAAATTTTTAATTGTAGATTACACTGTTTTCTGTATTACAGTCCACCTGAGATCTTGATCTGTTTCATTTTTGTATAATGACCTAAAATGAGTTTTCAAGACGGATGGACGGCGTAGATATAAGTAACATACATCACAGTGTGGACGGCGATCTACCCAAACCGCCCCCACAACATCGTGGAATTGAATTGGACCGGCTGCTGTACTCCAAACAACTTTAAGCATATCCCCATCTCTAATAGTAGCCTGCCGTGAAATCAAATTCCACCCCATGACATCTGTACTGATGTTGGTACAGATAGGGACAATACCTGATCCACATCCATGGGTGAAGGAGAGATGGCAAAGTTATTCTAGGCCATTAGCTTATTCCTCATATTGTGGCCAATCTGACCATTAAGAAGGATGATTCTTTTACAATAGGTCATCCAAATAATCAATCCACCTGATGGCCGGTTTGGATCTTGCTCTTGTAAGCCGCACTGGCACATGTAGATGGGATGCCGTGTACATGCAAGTGGGCTTAGCAAACGTAGACTCTGTTTGTTTTTTTTTTTTTTTTTTTTTCTGGGTTAGTATAAACACCCACACTGCTAGGTTGTTGGGAAAGTCTGCAGCTGGAAGTGGAACGCCAAAATGCGTGGAGCAATGCGAAATAAAATAAGTAAACAAGATGCAATCAATCACACACAAGCATTCACCACAAGAGACTCTGAATTTATGTGGAAAAACCCTTCGACGGGTAAAAAACCATGGCCCAAAGTGATCCACTATGAATATCAGAAGATTACAGAGATTGACGGCCCACAAGCAAGGAAAAACAGAGAGAACCCCAAGTTCTCTCTCATACACACCTCTCCCCTCTTCCTAGTACGAATAGGAAACCTTGAACACCTTATGATTCCATATAAGATAGGATTGCACCTCCTTAAATAGGCAAAACTCCCGAAATAGATACACATTGCACAGTACTGCGAGCTATGCAAGAAACCCGCGCGCACAGCCTACCGGTCGACCAATACACAAAACAGTCCAGGGAGTTTTACACAGTCTCTGCCTCACAGCCGACCGGTCGCCCGACCGGTCGGAGCCCTCTGTAGACCAGTCGCCCGACCGGTCTGGGCACTCAAAATCTGTCCAGCGGCCTCCTCATGCTTCTGGTTACACAGCCAGACCGGTCGCCCAACCGATCTGAGCACCCAACACGAGCATAGTTTGAAGGCTACCACAACAATCTCCACCGATGCTTCAAACGACAAATCAACACCATCCTTGCAACGTCATCTCATCTTCAATCATAGCTCCACCGCTTCTCGTGCTACCATCGACCCTAACCTTGCAAATTCACGCCCTTTTCCGCTCTTCTCATGTGGCCCTTGGGCACTTGCCACATACGAGCACCCGTGGATCTCGCTGTCGTTCCCGCGGCTCCGCCGTGAATTGTGCTCTCGATCAACATGTAAAGATGACCACACCTCCGTGCCTTCATACACACGAGTGCCCCCTTAATCACTTCACAACAACGATCGCGGCCGATAAACACGCACCATTTCGCCTCGAGTGCACCAAGAGAAATCACATTCATCTTCATCTTGGAAACGTGCTTCACATCTTCCAGGACTCGTTCGACCCCATCGAACATCCTGATGCGCACAGTACCAATACCCACAACCTTACGAGCGACTCCATCGCCCACAAACACCGATTCTCCACCATGCTTCATGTATGTCGTGAATGAACTTCGGTCAGGACATACGTGACATGAAGTCCTTGAATCAAGGATCCACTCACTACCGTGAGATCCATTGCCAGAAATAGTCAGAACTTCACACAGATCGCCATCATCCTCTACGGTATTGACTCCCACTCCAGAAGAATTTTCATACATCTCTTGCTTCATCTTGGGATTCTGACAATCCCCTCTCTGTGGCCCTCCTGACCACAATTCCAGTATTTCACCTTAGCCTTCTCTTTGCCCTTAGCCCTAGATTCCGATTTTGAATATCCTCCATGCTCAGAACTTCTTCCCCTCATAACCAGTGCCTCTGAAGAATAACGAGAAGCTATGTCACCGCTTTTCTTTCTCATCGCCTTCGACTGGAGGGTTGAGATAACGGTCTCAACGCTTATGGTTTCCCTCCCTGCGCACACAGAGTCCCTGAACGACTCATATGAATCTGGAAGAGAATTCAACAGGATGTATGCTTGGTATTCATCCTTCATCGGTTCATCGATCTCCACCAACTTGCAGACCAGCCTATTGAACGTGCTCAGGTGGTCCTCCACCTTCGTTCCCTCAGTCATCCTCAAGGTGAACAACTGCATCAACACGTACATACGATTCTCTACAGATTTCTTGGCATAAACCTTCTCTAACTTCGCCATCGTTTCAGCCACAGTCTTCTCCTTCATAACATGATAGAGAACATCATCTGTAAGGTTTAATAGGATTGAGGTTCTAGCCTTCTTATTGAGCCCCGTCTACTTATCGTCTTTCATAACCTCGGGTCGCTTTCCAAGAGCATCATCAAGCCCTTGTTGAACTAGGAAGGATTCAACGTTCACCTTATATAGCTCAAAGTTATTTTTCTCGGAGAACTTCTTTACTTCAAACCTTGCGCCCGATCCCATCTTCTCGTCTCAGATTCGAATTTACTCCACCCCAACTTTAGCTCTGATACCACTTGTTAGGAAAGCAGGCAGCGGAAGCAGAAGCGGAACGTCGAAACACGCAGAGCAATGCGAAATCAAATAAGTAAACAAGATGCAATCAATCACACACAAGAATTCATCACAAGAGACTCCGAATTTACGTGGAAAAACCCCTCGACGGGTAAAAAACCACGGCACAAAGCGATCCACTATGAATATCAGAAGATTACAGAGATTGACAGCCCACAAGCAAGGAAAAACAGAGAAAACCCCAAGTTCTCTCACACACACACCTATCTCCTCTTCCTAGTACGAATACGAAACCTTGGACACCTTAGGATTCCATCTATGACGGGATTGCACCTCCTTAAATAAGCAAAATTCCGAAATAGAAACACCTTGCACAGTATTGCGAGCTGCGCAAGAAACCCGCGCGCACAGCCGACCGGTCGGCCAATACACAAAACAGTCCAGGGAGTTTTACACTGTCTTTGCCTCACAACCTGACCGGTCGCCCGAACGGTCGGAGCCCTCTGCAGATCGGTCGGCCTGACCGGTCTAGGCACTCAAAATCTGTCCAGCGGCCTCCTCATGCTTCTGGGTTACACAGCCAAACCGGTCACCCGACCGGTCTGAGCACCCAACACGAGCATAGTTTGAAGGCTACCACAACACTAGTTACACTTCAATGTTAGCCACCCCCATGTTAGGAATCAATACCAGGACCTCAGTGTTGAAAGGCAAACCTAGACTTAGAGTTAGACAACAAGCTGAGTCGAATCAAGTTGGGCTTGGGTTATGTGCGGCTTGGTCTTAAGAAACTGCGGCTTGTGTGCGGCTTGATCTTGGAATCAAGCTAGACTTTTATGCTTGGCTTGACTTGATCAAGCTATCAAGTTAAGTTCAAGCTGCATTCGAGCTCGAGCTTTTCGAGCTTAAGTCGAGTTAAGAGTCAAATCAAGTTAATCACTAATTAATCAACACTAATTAACTTCATTCATGCTTTCATTAACAGGAAGTCGAACAAAGGTGGGGTGGTGCTGATGAGAATGAGGAGGTGATGGGTTTGAGATGGGGCCGCCACCATGGCAGAAAGAATTTAAAAAATTCGGAGATCGATTTGGAGCGGGAATCATATTCTTCATCATTGTATGCTGTTGGACAATTGCATGCTCCTACCGACCAGAATCCATGGCTAGAGAGAGAGAGAGAGAGAGAGAGAGAGAGAGAGAGAACCTAGTCCTGAAGTCGCCAGACAGTAGAGATAAGAAGGGCAACGGCCGGTATGGTACAGATAAGAGGTGAAATTTAAAACAAAAAAATGAAAAATGAAAGTAAAATAAGATTAGGATTACTTTTTAACATTTTATATTATAAATATATAATATATTTATTATTATCATACCAAGTCAAATCAAGTCGAGCCAAATACAAGCCAAGCCGAACTAAGTTGGGCTAGTATGCAACTTAAAACTCCCATCAAGCTGAAATTTAGCTTCGCTTAACTTGAAAATGGAAGCCAAATCAAGTCCAAACGAACTGAGCCAAGCTGATGGCTTGGCTTGGCTTGTGTCCTGCTCTACCTAGACTCTCATGTATGCGTGGATGATCCGATCAAGGTCTTAAATGCAACCAGTTGGAGGATGGCTTTATCTTCCAACTAGTGCATAATTGCTTACATGGGGTCGACCCTGTCCAACATGTTGGCTAAAACGTAATATTATTGTTTACGAAAATCAGTTTTACATTACACGTCAGCTGGGGCCACTCATATGATTTCAATAAATAGGTGCATGTCCAAAAGCGCTGTATTTCAATAAATAGGTGCTGTCAACATACCTGGCGTGCAACCTTCATGGTGTGTTGACGTGGCAAAGTTCTGTCCGCCTCACAGTGATGTATGCCTTATCCAAACGGACGCGGATTTCCGGCCAAAGGCTTCCTGCTCTGGGAATCTTGGTGAGGTCCACCGTGATGTATGTGAGAAATCCACACCGTTCATCTGTTTTGTGAGCTCATTTTAAGATGTGCAACTAAAAATGAACCACATCCAAGAGTCAAGTGAGCCGTACTAAAGGAAAAGGTCAGTAGGGAAATTTCTACCATTGAAACCTCCCTAGGTCCAAGTTGATGTTTATATGTCATCCATCTCGTTCACAATGTCATTCCTTTTGTGATGAACTGAAAACACAAATATTAACCTGATTCAAAACATTTGTGGCCTCCTAATTTTTCAACTATGGATGTTCAATCCTCACTTTTTCAGCCAACTTGAGTCTTGGATCCGGCTCATTTTTTATCTTACTTCTTAAAATGAGCTCACAAGATAGATGGAGGACGTGGATTTCTCACAAACATTAAGGTAAGCCCCGAGATTCCCAGTGGCGCATGAACATACCAGGAAAGGCTTTTGGGAGGAAATCCAGTCCAGCCGCGCCCAAATGTCATTTTAGGACAAGAGCCCAAACATTAGGCACTCGCTGCGACACTAATAAAAAGCGGTGGAGATAATGACACCAGCACTCGAAACTTTTATAGGGCTTACCATAATTTTTATTTGCCATCCATGTGGTTGAAGGGAAAAGACAATTATCGGCTTGATTCAAAACTTCAGTGCCCCAGGAAGTTTCCAAGGTGGGCATCATTGTACCACTGCTTTCTGTGGTGTGGTCTACTTGAGCTTTGGATCTAGCTAATTTTTTTGGCTCATTCCCAAAAATGATTTTGCAAAATGGATAGGTAGTGTTGATATTAGACATACATCATGGTACGGCCACAGAACACCACCATGAAGGTTGGTGGTGTGGGGCACACCACGCAGTCAGCTTCCATTGTTTCCTGTGGTAAAGCTGACAAATTGGTGGACTAATCTATATTTTTTGCACAAGGAGTATTCCTCACGATGGGTACAACCATTTTGACGGATGGGATACTGTACACTCGTGATGCTTTGACATTTAGTAGTTGGACTCGATTAACTGGGTCAGGCAACTGCTCTGGGGCCCACCATGATGTATGTGTTTAATCCATGTCATTCAACCATTTTGGACAGATGATTTTAGGGTATGAGCCCAGAAATAAGGCAGAGACAAGCCTCAAGTGGACCATAAAGTGGGGATTAAACACCCACCGTTTATAACTTCCTAGTAGCTGAAGAAGCTTCCATCAAACTGATGTGTTTTCGCTTCATCCAGTTCCACGTCACCTTTATCTACAGGTTGGATTGGCAAATAAACATCACCGTACGGACAGAAGCAGCTTTGACAGAGTGATGGATGATTGACCGGCACTTAAAAAATCACACACGTGATTTAAGTAATAGATTAATTAGTCTAAAGTACATATTTTTTTCAACAACCAGAACAACACGTCTTGTTTTCCAATCTCATCCTGTAAGTGAAGGTAGTAATTAACTTTTATATATGTTTAGCATAAATGAGTATTTCCCCTTTAAAATGCCGTTTGAAAAGAATGAACTTAAATTCATAACCCCCACTGTAAGGTCTGCGACACATCCATACTGCCCATCTATTTTACTTGAACATTTTAAGGCATGAGCCAAAAATTGAGGCAGATTGGAAGCTCAGCTGACCTACATCATATGAAAGCTCAGCTGACCTACATTATAGGAAACATGGTCATAAAAGGTTTTTAATAGTAGGCATTCAACCCACTGTTTCGTGCGGTGTGGCCCATTTGAACTTTGAATTCGCCTCAATTTTGAATTCATGCCCTAATATCAGCCTACAAAATGAATGGCCAGCATAGATAAGCCACATATTTCAACCTCACATGAAATCTACACTATCCTCAATTTTAATTTCTAAATGGTAAGCTATCATTGTCAATATATAAATAAGTGAATAAATTACATTAATAATTAATAATAATAAAAATACTACAGCTTAGAGGTCTGGGTGGTTCAACCAATCCACACTTTCGTTCACGCACTCGTATCTACATTTTAGTCCGTTTTGTTCGAGTTAATCTATGCCACATGTGCCTTTTTTATTGGAGCGGATCAGATGTAACCCTGTGGGGCCCACTTTTCTGATGTGCTGTATATCCACACCGTCCATCCGTTTTTTCAGGCTATTTTAGAAAGTGGTCCCAAAAATTAGGCAGATCCAAATCTCAGGAAACAGTGTTGATTAAATGCCCACCGTTAAAAACTTCCCAAGGCATACACCATAAGCTGATCCGTAATGTTTACTTACCATCCAACCCGTTTATAAGTCAACCAGACCTGGATAAAGGGAAAATACAAACATCAACTTGATCAAAAACTTTTGTGGCCTACAAAAGTTTTTAATAGCTATTCACCACTTTTTCTAGAGGTGTGGTCCACAGTAGATTAAGATCTGCTTAAGTTTTCGAATAACACACTAAAATGAGCTGAAAAAACGGATGGGTAGCGTGGATATACAACACATTCATCAAGATGGGCCCCACACGGTAAGAATAACTTGTAATCAGCTCCCTTTTTTTATGTGCATGTGTATCAAGCGTCATAAGCAACCAGAGTATCAAACACATTGATACATCAGGGTGACGTGTGATGCCCTACTAGTTAGGTTACCATGTGCAATTAGACTAAATCCTCTCATGACTAGATATAATAATAACTAAATTATCAAATCCAACGAAGCAATTAGGTGGATGGAAGTCAACTAGGTGAACCCAGATTAGGTTTGGGTTAAGGTAGACCGTTCGATTAGGAGGCCCACCTCTATGTTGCACCCACCTTCAAGATGGCCCTGATCCAATGATAGATGTCCATTCGATGGGGGTGGTCCTTTGTTCAGGTGCAACACATAACCCACCCCCTGCAATCCGAATGGCTGGCCTTGATTGAAGGTGGGCCACAGAGTGCTCTTATCATCGGATCATGACTCAGTCCGACAGCGTATCTGAGTCAGAGGGTCTAGAACAAATTAGGTACAACTGCGCTCACCAGCTGCAATGCAGCAGGTAATCCCAGCCGTGGAAACGTAGACTTGGGTTTAGGAATTAAAGACCACGTTAGGAGGCCTGATCTTCTGCAACGTTTGGTGGGTGGGGTCCACCATGATATAAGCATGACATCCGATGCATCCACCGCAAATCCCGGGCAGTGCTGGTGAAGAGGAAAATAAACATAACTCTTATCCCTTAATTTTTCTTTACAATAAAGTGGAAAAACTAATGTTGTAGGGGTCCACGTGGTATGTATCTCACATCCAAACCGTCCAAAAAATATGGCAAATCCAATTGTAAGGTGGGCTAATATATAAAAATAATATACACCATCCAAAATATCCAAATTTCGAGTGTGGCCCATCTGATGATCTGTTTGAGCTGATGGTTTTTTTGTGTCATCAACATGGGATGATGCATATTTTTAACCGGTTGGATGTTATAGACATACCACATGGGCCCCACAAATCTTGAGTTTCACACATTTTGTAATTTCATCACACAAAAGACACTTCGTGAGTCATTATTTGGTAAGATATAGATTCCTGGGAATGTTGAAGTTCAAACACCCATTAAAAAAAAAAAAAAAAAAAAAAAAGCAGTCGAATCCAAATCTCAGGTGGGGTCACACCATGTAAAATCATGTCTAAAGCTTCCAAAATACAGCAGTGTGACCCACCCACCTGAATTTTGGATTGCTTGATTTTTGGCGTATCCATTCATCATAGTGGGGCGCATTTTTGAATGACTTGAAATGTGTTTCGTACAGAACAAGTTGGCCCTAAACACAATCTGTAAGCTTTTAATGGTGGGGATGCCCATTCCAGCCCAATTGGGCTGGTTTTTGGCATACAAGGTGAACTTGAAGGGATGGTTTGGATGTGTTACTATTGGATTAGCTAAAAGTATGGAGACCCAATCATAAAGTGGGCCAATTCATAAAAAAAAAATAATAATAATAACGTAAACCACTCCAAACATCCAAATTCAATTGTAGTCCATTTGTTGATTTGATCGCTTGATTATTTTTTCATGTGACCAACATGGCGGGGTCCATATGGTGGATGCATTGAATGTTTTGTAAGAGTTCTATGAAGTGGGCCTCATTAATCAATAATCTAAATTTTCCTAAAAATTGGATTTGTGATCATTAATCTCAAATACATATATGGGTAGTATACTTTAATTGCGATACATTTGCATTTTCCTGAATGGATTTGGAATGCTAAAATCGTATGGAGTAGAGTTGTGATGGTTTCAAACTCCTCATTTCTTAATGCTAAAATTGAGTTGTAACTTGAATATCATGTGAGGCCACGGTGATATATATGGCCTATACGTGCTATCCATCCACTCTGATTTTAGGGCATGATCTAAAAAATAAGATAGATTTAAAGCTCACGTAGTGGGAATTGAAGGCTTATGGTTAAAAGCTTTTTGAGGACCTTAGAAGTTTTGGATAAAACTAATATTTGTTTTTTCCCCTTGTCCATGTCTATGTAACCTCATGAACAGTCAAACAACAAGTAAATCGTCTTTTAGGCCCTAGGTAAAAACATTTCAACAGTAAAAGTTTCACTACTACTCATTATGGTAGGGCCATAAATTTAAGTGAATCATTTTTGGATCAACTTTTTGAAAATGAAGAAAAAATCATGTTTTGTTTTTTTGTCCCATATCAGATGAGAGAAAGAAATTTTACCTCTTTATAAGTAGGGCGTTGTGCACCTTACTTATTTATAGTGGGAGAGAGGAGTATGGTGGCTTGCGTGTTGGAACACCGCGCACGGGCTCGGTCTCGATCTCGGGCACAGGCTTGGGCTTGGGCTTAGTGCGAGGGCGTGGGCATGTGAGATAGTGTGGCTGTAGAGGCGCTAGTGGTGCACTGGCACTTCACACATGCACATCGTGTCACGGATTAGTCGCGACCTTACAAACCGGAGCAAGACTGGTGCGTGTTGCGGTAAGACAAATTCTATGTAGTAGGTCAGGTGACTTGTGTAACTGCTCATGCAGTAACAGCTGCATGTGGCTAGCCCAATAGTTAGAAAACGGCTAGCCACTGAGTCTAAATAGCCAGCATGCATGTGTAACTCCCACATGCACAACAGTCAGAAACTGCCAAAAAATAGCTAGTTTCTCCCAACAACCAGAAAACGGCTAGTACTATTATGGCTCTGGACTAAAATTGTCAGCCACCCTTGCCTATATAAACCAGACAGGTTTGGTTCATTTCACAACAATAAACATAACCATCTCGAGTTTTCTACTGAACCAGTACCTTCTAAATAAAATATCCTCTCGGTTTCGTTTATACAAACATAGCCACTAAGAACAGAGAAGTGGTCTACTCGCTGTAAGAAGAAGACTGCCATTCTTTTTCTCTCTTTCTTTTTCATTTCTGCTAGAGATTGTGTTACAGAGTTCCATAGTGGTCTCTTCGTTTTTTATGAACACGGAACCATATTAGGCTCGTCGTATTCTAGAAGCAATCCGCCTGCAACCTAACAGCAGACTCAAAGTAATTTTGAGTAGGGGTGAATTACGCTTTAAGGATAATGTGTTTTTTCACGTGCTTCATCCTGTCCTATAATTCGATATCAAAATTCTCAATAATCTTAAAGCGTAATTTCTGATATGAAAACCGAAGGAGTATCATCAATCAAACTGATGAACCAGGATCTGATTCGTCTGAACCGGTTCGATGGAACTAAGTTCACCATATGGTAGGATAAGATAAAATTCTTGCTTACAGCGTTGAAGATATTCTATATCTTAGACCCGAAATTGAGGCCGCTTCCTCCAGCAACTGATAAAGACACACTTGAGCAGATCAATGCATATATCAAAAGAGAGGAAGATAATCTGTTGTATCAAGGGCGCATCCTAAACACGCTATCTAATCATCTGTATGATCAATACACCAGAACTGAATCTGCCAAAGAAATTTGAACCGCTCTCAAGTTCAAATACAACGTCGAAGAAGAAGGTATGAACAAATATCTCATAGGTAGCTATTTTGACTACACCATGGTAGATAACAAATTGTTGTTATCCCAAATCGAAAAACTACAGCTAATTGTTAGCAAAATAAGTGCCCTAAAGATTGATATCCCTGAATCTTTCCAAGTCGGGGCTATAATCGTAAAATTACTCTCAAGTTGGACAGAATATAGAAAGAAATTGCTACATAAAATCGAGGACTATTCACTGGAACAAATCCAGAAACATCTCAGAATAGAGGAAGAATCCTGAAATCGTGAAAAGAAAAATGAAAATGGGAATTCCTCGTCCAATGTATAAGCAGTAAAAAGTACATAAAACAAGAATTTCAGAAAAAAAACGGTTCCCTGAAACCAAATAAAGGGAAATTCAAGAAACTACAGAAGAAGAATGGAAAGTTCAAAGGCCATTGCCATGTCTGTGGAAAAATCGGGCATTACGCCCGAGTATGCCGACTTCGAAAATCAAAGAATGAGGCAAGTGCAGTTGAAGAAGACATAGTAGTCATGATCACTGAGGTAAACATGATCCGGTAAAGTACACGGTTGGTAGTATGATACAATTGCCACAGTCCATGTAAACTATGATGGGTCAGTCTTTAAAACTTATGAGGACGTGACTAATGGTCAAGAGGTCTAAATAGGTAATGAAGTCCGATCAAAGGTCGTAGGCAAATGAACCGTGGAACTAGTCTTTACCTTTGAAAAGAAAGCGGTTCTAACTAATGTACTGCATGTCCCGGACATGAGATGAACTTAGTTTCTGGGGATCTTCTGGAAAAAACTCGAAATACGAGTAGTATTTGAGTCAAGAAAGCTGATTCTATCGAAGAATGGGAACTTCGTTGGTAAGGGATATGCTTGTAATGGAATGATTAAGTTTTCCTTGAATAAAAGTAGCTCTTCTGCGTATATGATTGAATCTGTAGTATTGTGGCATGGTAGATTAGCACATATAAGTTATAGTACCTTAAAATTCATATCTAAGAATGGTTTAATCTCATACACAGATAGTCAAAATAGCAAATGTGAAGTGTGCACAAGGTTCAAATTAACAAAGAAATATTTTCCCAGTATTGAGAGATTATCTCAAATATTGGACCTAATACATATTGATATTTGTGAGTTAAATGACATTCTTATATATGGAGGAAGAAGATACTTTATAACTTTTATCGATGATTGCTCCAGATATGTGTATGTATACATTTTAAAGAATAAAATAAAGCACTCAGCATGTTCAAGGTATATAAAGGAAAAGTAGAAAATTAACTATATAAGAAAATAAAAATTCTTCGTAGCGACAGAAGAGGAGAGTATTTTTCTACTGAGTTCTCCAACTTCTGTGAAGAACATGAAATTATATACCAATGCATTGCACCGTACATACCACAACAGAACGATATAGCTGAACGAAAGAATAGAACCTTAATAGAGATGTTTAATTCAATGCTAATACAAGCAAAGTTGTCACTAGGGCTTTGGGGTGAAGCACTACTAGCAGTGTGCCACATCCTAAATAGGGTTCCTTCTAAAAAGTTTAAGACTTCACCCTACGAAGTATGAAAAGGTAGAAAATCTAATCTAAGATACCTTAAAGTGTAGGGGTGTCTTACATATTGTAGAAAGCCTGATCCCAAAAAAACTAAGTTAGGATATAGAGCTATCAAGTGCACCTTTGTAGGGTATGCACAAAGTAGCAAAAGCCTATTGACTCCTAGACTTAGAGTATAAAACTATCATAGAGTCTAGAGATGTTGAGTTCTTTGAATATTCACTATCCTTAGAGTCAAAGGATGATGAAATTCAAACTCCAACAGAGAAACCTATGATAGAAGATCAACAAGAAGTTGAAGCTCCAATCGAACCACGTAGAAGTCAAAGATTAAGAGTAGAAAAGAGTTTTGATCCTGAACAGATAGATTTCAGCGTATTTCTTTTCATCTCGTAGAACGAGATAGAGAGAATATCATTAGAAAGATACTTATAGTTATGACTATAGAAGATTATCCAAAAACCTATAGAAAATCTGTAACTTTTAGAGATTTAGCTTTTTGGAAAGAAGCCATCAATAATGAAATGGATTCGATTATGTTAAAGCAAACCTGAGAACTGGTGAATCTACCTCCAGCTTCTAATCCCATAGGGTATAAGTGAGTATTTAGAAAAAAATATCACACTGATGGAACTATTCAAACCTTTAAAGCTACACTAGTAGCTAAAGGGTTCAGACAAAAAGAATGAATAAATTATTTTGACACGTATTCACTTGTGGCGAGAATAACATCTATTAGGATTATGTTTGCTTTAGCATCCGTACATCAGCTATATATTCACCAGATGAATGTAAAGACTGTTTTTCTGAATGAAGACCTTGACGAGGAGGTATACATAAAACAACCTGAAAGGTTCGTTCTGCCAGGAAATAAGAAGAAAGTCTATAAATCAATTAAATTACTGTGTGGACTAAACAGGCACCTAAACAGTGGCATGAGAAGTTTGATTCCAAAATACTTTCTTATGGTTTCATGCACAATGTAGCAAACAAATGCATATATTCCAAAACAAGTAGTAACTATATAATTGTTATTTGTTTATATATTGATGATATGTTAATAATAAGTAATAAAATGGAATGTGTAACTAAAATAAAGAAGTTTCTGTCTTTCGTATTTAAAATGAAGGATCTTGGACAAGTTGATACCATTCCAGGCATTAAAGTAAAAACTCATAGTGGGGGTTATGTGCTGTGTCAATCTCATTATATTGAGAAAATAATAAACAAGTTTAAACACTTGAATATTAAAGAAGCGAAAATCTCATTCGATCAAAGTATCAAGTTATATGAAAATACTGGAAGAACAGTTGCACAATTAAAGTATGCAAGTATTATAAGAAGTCCAATGTATGCAATGTAATGCACCAGACTAGAGATCACATACGCTGTGAGTAAACTAAATAGGCTTACTAGTAATCATAGTGTGAAACACTGGAAGGCAATAGATAAAGTACTTGATTATTTAAAAGCAACCAAGGACTTAGGGTTATTCTACTCAAAATTTTCAGTTGTACTGGAAGGATATACCGATGTAAGTTGGATATTGAGTACAGGTGACAACAAATCCACTACTGGATGGATTTTCACCCTACGAGGTGCAGTTGTATCTTGGGGATCTAAGAAACAAACTTGCATAACTCACTCAACTATGGAATCTGAGTTCATAGCCTTTGCTTTAACAGGTAAAGAGGCTGAATGGCTTAGGGATCTTCTTTTAGAAATTTCATTCTATGCGAAGCAGATACCGGTTGTTTCGCTACATTGCGATAGTGAAGCCACTTTAGCTAGAGCCTACAACAGCACGTATAATGAAAAATCCAGACATATAAGTCTGCAACATGATTATGTAAGATAACTGATTCAAGATGGAATCATTATAATTTTTACGTAAAGTCAAGTAATAACTCAGCTGATCCTTTTACTAAACCTCTAATGAAAGAGGTAGTAAGGACAACATCCAGAGGGATCGGGTTGAAACTCTTTTCAAAAGATTTCACCAGTGATTGAAACCCACCATAAAGTTAGAAAATCTCTATATAAGGATTCCATGGGTAAAAACAAGTCACTGATATGTGAAAAGTTTCAGCACTAAATTATATATATACCTCATCAAGGATTATAGTGTTGGTTGTTACAGATAGAGAATTGGGTCTTAGAAACTCTTAATGCGGTTCGATCTTAAGGACAAGTGTCTGAAACTAACGGAGATACTGGAAGGACTTTACCTATATAAACGTAAATGTGGTGCTGCCTCTCATGAGATGAGAGTTCTTTCTCGGGATCGTTCATGAAATAAGATAAGCACAAGGCCATTAAATATGCTGAGCAAGAATTGTAGGAACTCAAATAACACTAAGAAAATATGTGTGTGGTATTTTCGATCCCGTTATCGAAAAATAACTTGTTCAAAGCTGCGGCTACCAATAATTTCGATAGGTTTTTGAAATACTTATACTAATGAATGATTCAAATCGAATGATATCTTTCTTTACACATATGATCAGTTTGTACTCTAGCAGATATCGTTTTTTCCGTTTTTAAAATTATTTTCAACCAAGTGGGGGATTATTGAAATATTTTATTTAAAATATTTTGAAAATGAAGAAAAAACTGTGCTTTGTTTTTTGTCCTATATCGGATGGGAGAAAGAAATTTTACCTCTTTATAAGTAGGATGTTGTGCACCTTACTTATTTATGTGGGAGATGGGAGTATAGTGGCTTGCGTGTTCCATTGCAAACACCACGCACGCGCACGCGCACGTGCACAGGCTCGATCTCGGACTCGGACTCGTTCTCGGTTACGGGCACGGGCACGAGCTTGGTCTCGGGCTCGAGCTCGAGCTCGGTGTGATGGCGTGGGCATGTGAGGCATTGTGGCTGTAGAGGCTTTATAGGCGCGCTTGGCACTTGGCACCTGTACATCGTGCCGCAGATTGGTCGCAACCTCGTGGACCGAAACAAGACTGGTGCGACAGAGGCTAGGTAGTAGGTCAGGTGACTAGGTCGGAATAGAGGAGGTGAAGTGGGTAGGAAGTCTGACAAGAGACCTCTCTACTTTTTATAGAGAGCTACAAGGCAATTTAGAGGGACTTGTGTAACTACTCATGCAGTAACGGTCCAGACCATGCAGTAACAGCTACATGTGGCTAGCCAAACAGTCAGAAAATGGCTAGCCACTGAGTCTAAACAGCCAGCATGCAGGTGTAACTCCCACATGTACAACCGTCAGAAACAGTCAGAAAACAACTAATTTCTCCCAACAGCTAGAAAACGGCTAGTACCATTATGGCTCTAGACCAAAACTGTCAGTCATCCTTACCTATATAAATCGGACAAGTCTGGTTCATTTCACAACAACAAACACAACCATCTCAAGTCTTCTACTGAACTAGCACCTTCCAAGTAAAATAGCATCTCGGTTTGGTTGATACAAACCTAGCCACTAAGAATAGAGAAAGTGGTCTACTCACTGTAAGAAGAAGACCGCCATTCTTTTTCTCTCTTTTTTTTTTATTTATGTCAGAAATTGTATTACAGAGTTCCATAGTGGTCTCTTCATTTTTGCTGAACGCAGAAGCACATTAGGCTCGTCGTATTCTTGAAGCAATTCACCTGCGACATGACAGCAGACTCAAAGTAATTTTAAGTAAGAGTGATTACGTTTTAAGGACAATGTGTTTTTTCACGTGTTTCAGCCTGTCCTATAATTCAGTTTTTTCAATTTATTTATTTTTGAAATCAAAATTCTCAACACTTTTAAGACAAAAATATTCTCAAA
This sequence comes from Liriodendron chinense, assembly GCA_003013855.2. Classification (NCBI taxonomy): domain Eukaryota; kingdom Viridiplantae; phylum Streptophyta; class Magnoliopsida; order Magnoliales; family Magnoliaceae; genus Liriodendron; species Liriodendron chinense. Next base: position 382,920 of record PVNU02003892.1, on the reverse strand, counting down.
ATTCAAATATGTTTAGGAAGTAATAAGGACTCATTTACCATGTATTTCCAATGAAAATGAAAAATTAAACAGTCCTTAATGGGTGTGAGGTGTGAAGACTTTGACAATTAGCTTCCAACAGCTATGGCCTTTTTTTCGGGTAGTGCACACCCCACCGTCACTTGGGAATCTATACCAAGAACTTAATGTTGAAATGAGGTCATCTTCCTCGGGGTTATCTTCGCCCGGTCTATCACTTGAGCTATGTATAAGCAGCTATGGCCTCTCAACCGGGTTTTAATCTTCATCACCGATGCACTGGTTAATCTTTATCATTCCACGTAAATCTTGAATTTCAGTGTTTTTTAAAGAGTGTTTGATTTTAATTTCAGATGAATGAATAATCCTAATTACATTAGTAATTCATATTAGTCCCATCCAGAAGATTATCGACAATTATAGGCGTTTGGATGGCTCAACACTATAATCGAGGAACGAAAAGTTAGACGAGAGCATCTTTATGATTTTCTTATCTCCAAAAGCACTTCCTGCATGAATTATTTGTTTGGTCGTGGTGAAATTTTGCGGTAAAGATGCATTTTTTTCTCTGATAAGACAAAACCGACAAATTATATCGTACAAAGTGCAAACATTGTAGTGGAAACGGCGAGCTGGAGTACTGTATGTTGTGGTGCTCTTAGTTGCATATGAACGCTTGGACAGCCCAATGAATAGATCCGGACCGTTATTAGCAAATATTTCATGATTATAATGATATAATGTGAAATCATACTTGATAGGATGATCTGATGATTCTGATCCATCCATGAGTAAGAATTCCTTTTCACAGAAAGCTATGGATGGGATGGTTAAGTTTTTCTGATAAATGTAATCCTTTAGAACCATAAGCAATCCATGATGGTTCCCAACAAGTAGACGGATCAGATTATTGACTAGGCTTATTTTTTCATTAGTGGCTATGACCGTCCCCTTTATAGGCTGTCGGTCGGATGGTTAGAACCGTTCGAACGGTGTGAATTTCAAGTTAGCCCGTGAAATGCTATAGTGGACCTCGTGGACGGCTTAGATCAGTCGTTTGGACTGTCCAACTGTACCGATGTGACTGGAACCACTATATGAGCAATATTAAGGGTACAACTTATAGTTCTCTTTCGACCCCCTGCTGTGTACGGTGAGCTGGACTTATTATAAAGTGGGGAACATGTGTACGATGAACTGGCATTATTAAAAAGTGGGACCCATGAGTATGATACTTTTCGCTATCAATCAAAACTGAGATTCTGATTCTTAACCATTTGATTTTCTTCCTCAGTCACAGTAAATGGTGGATAGTAAATGTTTGATTCTGACTGTGGCAACGAATAAGGTGTGGCCCAGTTGGGCGCGGATTAGGTGTTACCCTTACTGTGGGGCCCACCTTGATGATGTGTTCTGTATCTATGACGTCCATCCATTTTTCGAGCCCATTTTAGCAGGTGATCCAAAAAATTAAGCAGGTCCAAATCTAATGTGGACTACACCTGAGGAAACCAGTGGTGATTGAATTCCTACCATTAAAAACTTCCTAGGGCCCACATAAAGAAGAACAGTAATGTTTATTTTCCATCCAACAACCCGTTGATAAGGCCAAACAGAGCTGGATGAAGATAAAATACAGAGATCAGCTTAATAAAAGAAACTTTTGTGGCCTATAAAAAGTTTTTAATGGTCATTCACCACTTTTTACAGCCGTGTGGTCCACTGAAGATTTGGATCTTCTTAAGTTTTGGGGTTGGTTTGTAAAACGATCTGAAAAAATAGATGGGTGGAGTGCATACTTAACAAATTCATCAGGGTGGGGCCATATGGACCTACTAAGGTTTTACCCGGGTAATCCAGTCCTGTCAGGGGCTCTGTGGAGCCCACCTTTATGTATGTGTTTTATCTACTCCAACCATCCACTTTGATACATCGTTTTAGGGTATGAGACCAAAAAGAAGGCAGATCTAAGGCTCACAGGACCCCTGCGCAGGAAACAGTGGGGATGTAACGCCTACCATCGAAAACCTCATGGGGCCACAGAAGTTTGGGATCAAGCTGATATTTATGTTTTCCCTCTGACCTTATTAACATGTTGGATGGTAAATAAACATCACGGTGGGCACTAGGAAGGTTTCAACGGTGAGCGTCATTGTCACCACTGGTGTGGTCCACTCAAGACTCCGATCTGCCTCCTTGTTGGGCTCATGCCGTAAAATGATCTGTCAAAATGTATGGACCGCGTGGATAAAATACATACATCACGGTGGGCCCCACAGAGCACCTGCAAGACCGTCCGTCTCTAGCTAGGTCCCGGTGGGTGTAGTAGTTTGAGCCAGACCCGATTGTTCATCAGACGAAACATCAGGCCCGGGCTCGACCCATTTAATTATCAGTACCTGTTTCAGGCCCAATCTGGCCCATCATAGCATAAACTGGGCCTGTAGTTGGGCTCGAGTCTATTTGAAATTTTCTAAAAACCCAGGCCTTGGCCTGACCTGCTTTGTTACTCGCTTCCTCATGCCAACATGGCATATTTGTGCAAGATCTTCACCATTCTTCAGGTGTGTCCGTCTGTAGGGATGCCATGTCCAAGAGATTAGGACAGTCCACTCAACGGGTGGGCCACAAGTACATGAGAGAAATGAATACATGAGCAGTTATCTATATTCAGAATCCATGTGCGGCCAACTCACAAAGCGGACCAGCCCAACTTCTGGCCCAGCGATGTCACCACTTGCTAACACGTGTGTGCCTCGATGGCAAGTGCGCCACAAATCCCCTCTTGGACGCCTTTCAATAATTAGACAGAAGACACCAAGCCCAATTTTGTGGACGGTTAATTATGAAAACAGATTACCAAGTTGGAATGACTTTAAAAAATGAGCATGGTAATTGCCATGCGTTCGAGTTCTGTAGGGTCCACCTTAAGACGTGAGTTTCATCCAAACTGTCCATCAGATGTATCCCCGAATGTAAAGCCTAGATCCCAAATTCCAGCATGATCCATAATTTATACTACAAGGAGAGACCCTATGATAGGTACATATCACGTGCGCCTCTACGCACGTATTACACACATATCAAAGGAGGAGGTGGGCCCTAGTCTCTTTGTGGCTTGGCAAGTACTCATTTTGAATACCCCACATAGCATGTATGTGCATATAGAAAACCCCACACTGGGAAGATGTATGTACGTTGTTAGAGGAGGACATTTGGACAAGGGGATTTGATAAACACGACGATCAGACTATCGGATCGTATGGAGGACTCGATCAAACTGTTGATCGTGAGGCGTCGTCATCATGGGCTATCATGAATTTTAGGATTTTACATTACTTTATTACTTTAGTAGTTTGGATTACATATACTATGATTAATTGTTTTTATTTTAGGTTTTATTACATTATGTATAAGATGGAACGCAGTTGAAAACATAAAGAATTGAGAGGGTATTTTGGTCTTTATAACCTAAAAAATCTATAAAGCCTCACATGCCCCCACCATTTGTTTTTTTTTTTTTTTTATGAAGCATTAAATGAAAATACAAGTTTTCACTCTCTTTAAATCTTTTTTGAGATTTGATAGGTGTGAAGCCTTCCTTGGTGAATCCAAGGCTACTACGTGGTGTGAATCTACAAACTTCTCTCTCTTCTTATCTCCTATAAGGTATTCTTCTCAAACCCTAACTTTCTCTCTCTTCTATCTTCTTCTTCATCTTTTCTTTAAACCCTAGCCATCTGCCCATCTTCCCTTCTCACCTAAACCTAACCTCACCACCCTACTACCCTTCCCTACCCATGCACATGCGCACGCAGAGGCAGTCATTTGCGACAGCCCCTTTTGCTCCCTTCTTTGTTCCTCTTTGCTTCTCATCCCTCTTAGATAATAAATAAATAAAACCCCAAATCCCTAACCTTATAATCCTATTTTTCCCCATATCGAAATTCCTAACTCTAAATTTCTAAATTTCTCCATTTTTCCTCAAATACCTAAATCTATTCCAACTTATACCTTACCCTACACATAATCCCTTTAAGAGACTAGTATCCCTTTGATTTAAGGTCGAACCCTATATTAATGTGGAGTTTCTCAACTCCATTGGGACTAATCCTTCAATTTCTTATTAGTTCTTAATGACGAGAATATTTTAGCCTAGAATTTAATATAATTTCTATTAGATATTATTTGGGTTTGCATGTAATTGCTGTATTTTTAATTATTTTTGCTCTTATTAACTAGAACCTGATTCTATTATCATCCTAAGGTAGAGAAGCATGGTCCTACATTAAATTTTGGTATCAGAGCCTAGGTTAGCATAGGGTAATTTCATCTTAGATTTAAGTTGAAGTTGTTTATCAGTGTGGCGTAGTGTCGTTCGTCATATTGTGTTGTCCTAAAGTTAGTTATTCCCATATGTACGCCATTGAATTTTGGTACTGGTTATTTAGAAATTTATATGGCTGAATTTTCAAAGTACTAGCTCGTTTCATTGGTCACATTGCTGGAATTTTTGGGAAAAATGTTCATTTGATCATATAAAGTCACATAGGGTCATTGAGAATCTAAAATCCATATTATTACGTCTAGATTAGTCGTATCTCTATTTTCGTTATCATTGCACCTAGAGTTTAGTTGTTGAGTCTCCTCATAATGAATGGAGTATCGGCACTTGAGATCCTCATGGCCGTTAAGTGTTGTCTTGTGTGATGATTTTGCATATTTTAGCAGCCACATGGACCCACAGGCATTCCTTGATTGGCTTGAAGACTTTTAATATTTTTTTTTATTGGTATGATATGTTGTAGAGCCATCGAGTGAGGTTCACCACGTTGAAATTGGTGAGCCAAGCCAGGTCATTTTTGACGAAATTGAAGAGAAGAATTGAGCAGAAAGGTAGAGCTCCAATCTCACAGTGGGGCGAGATGAAAGAGCGTTTGAAAGTGAAGTATTTTCCTATCTCTTATTGTTAGAAGTCCTTGGCTCAGGAAAGAGTTGTCCCATATTCCCGTCCAAAAATAGTAGCCACCTTCTTGTAAAGTGGTCCAATCCATCATCAAGGGAATCTGGACTTCTAAGCAACTTGAAGAGTGTCTACCACCAATTATATTTTCCTAGTAATGAGATAATGCCTTGGCAAATAATAAGATGGAAGGGTCTAAACATGTTGTTTATAAAGAGGTAGAGTACTTGCCTGAAATCGATAGTGATAAAGAAGAAGAAATTAAGGCATCAATAATCATTGATGAACATGAAGGAGCGGGTGCTAGTGATGAAGATGTCAAAGAAATCAAGGCAGCACCACTTCCAGTTGTCATGCGTGATCTGAATGATGAGGAGTCTCAATCTAGTTCTCTTACCATAATAAAAGAGAATGAGATTAGAAAAAAGACTTGTGTGGATTTAATGGTAGATACCCACATGACTAGTAATGTTATTCTTGAAGCTAGTGTAAAGTTGTTGTCCCGAGTGATTATGGATTTGGAAATGACTTGTGAATTCTACCAGATGACTTATCGGATGACCTTCCACCCAAGCGGGACATTCAATACACGAGTGATCTTGTCCTGGGTCGACTCTGTTAAGCTTTCCCCACTACCAAATGAACCATGCGGAGCATGCGAAAATGCAAAGGTAATTTGATAAGCTTCTTAGGGAAGAGTTCACTCAGGAGAGTTTGATTTTGAGTTTTATTTCATGTGTCGTGCCCGCCGTTTTCACTTACAAGTATGATGGCATGTGGCACACGCGTGGACACATTCTGGTCAGTCCACAAAGTCTCTGTCAAATGTCCTCAAGTATTGGGATACTTGAACATTATCCTTATTTATAAAAATAACAAGGAGCAATACCTTTATCAATTAGAGTGGGTCTGTGGGATACTAAAGAATGAGAAATTATGTGCCACTCATAAGAAGTGTTCTTTTGTTATAATCACCAAAGTTCTAGATAATAGAGTTGTCTATTTTAAGTCCATTGCTTCACCAGAGTGTCCTATAGTTTTATTTATGCCTGTCTCTCATAAACCATCAGAGTCTGCAGACTCCTTCGCATAGCATATTCATGCATTACATAATGAAATCAGACAAATGATAAATGCAAGCAATGAACGATATAAACTTTCTACTGACTCTCATTGTAGATTCAAAGAATATCAAGTGGGTGATTATGTGATGGTCTGTATTAGGTCAGAATAGTTTCCACATGGAGCCATTAAGAAATTACAAACTCTTAGTGTTGGACATTTTAAGATATTAAAGTGAATTGGTCCTAATGTGTATGTTATAGATCTTCCACATTCCATGGGGATTAGTTCTACATTCAATGTGAATGATCTTATATTTTTTAAAGGGACCTCAAATACCTCTTCCAACACTCCATCTAACCATTATAGTGACCCATACCCATCCCAGGACCCATGGCCATTGCCTGATTTATCTTCTCAACCTTTACCTCTTGTGCCATCAATACCTACTAAGCAAGAGGAGATTGAGGAGATCTTAGACCACCAAGTAGTTTCCATACATCAAGGAGGATTTCAGAAACTCCTAGCCAAGTGGAAGAACATGCCAACTTCAAATAGCACATGGATGACAGAGATAGAGCTTTAAAGCGTCGATCCGCACTTACTTGAGCGGTATCGGAGCTTTATTTGGCTTGTCCTAAAGTTAGTTATTCCCATATGTACGCCATTGAATTCTGGTACTGGTTATTTAGAAATTTATATGGCTGAATTTTCAAAGTACTAGCTCGTTTCATTGGTTACATTGCTGGAATTTTTGGGAAAAATGTTCATTTGATCATATAAAGTCACATAGGGTCATTGAGAATCTAAAATCCATATTATTACGTCTAGATTAGTCGTATCCCTATTTTCGTTATCATTGCACCTAGAGTTTAGTTGTTGAGTCTCCTCATAATGAATGGAGTATCGGCACTTGAGATCCTCATGGCCGTTAAGTGTTGTCTTGTGTGATGATTTTGCATATTTTAGCAGCCACATGGACCCACAGGCATTCCTTGATTGGCTTGAAGACTTTTAATATTTTTTTTATTGGTATGATATGTTGTAGAGCCGTCGAGTGAGGTTCACCAAGTTGAAATTGGTGAGCCAAGCCAGGTCATTTTTGACGAAATTGAAGAGAAGAATTGAGCAGAAAGGTAGAGCTCCAATCTCACAGTGGGGCGAGATGAAAGAGCGTTTGAAAGTGAAGTATTTTCCTATCTCTTATTGTTAGAAGTCCTTGGCTCAGGAAAGAGTTGTCCCATATTCCCGTCCAAAAATAGTAGCCACCTTCTTGTAAAGTGGTCCAATCCATCATCAAGGGAATCTGGACTTCTAAGCAACTTGAAGAGTGTCTACCACCAATTATATTTTCCTAGTAATGAGATAATGCCTTGGCAAATAATAAGATGGAAGGGTCTAAACATGTTGTTTATAAAGAGGTAGAGTACTTGCCTGAAATCGATAGTGATAAAGAAGAAGAAATTAAGGCATCAATAATCATTGATGAACATGAAGGAGCGGGTGCTAGTGATGAAGATGTCAAAGAAATCAAGGCAGCACCACTTCCAGTTGTCATGTGTGATCTGAATGATGAGGAGTCTCAATCTAGTTCTCTTACCATAATAAAAGAGAATGAGATTAGAAAAAAGACTTGTGTGGATTTAATGGTAGATACCCACATGACTAGTAATGTTATTCTTGAAGCTAGTGTAAAGTTGTTGTCCCGAGTGATTATGGATTTGGAAATGACTTGTGAATTCTACCAGATGACTTATCGGATGACCTTCCACCCAAGCGGGACATTCAATACACGAGTGATCTTGTCCTGGGTCGACTCTGTTAAGCTTTCCCCACTACCAAATGAACCATGCGGAGCATGCGAAAATGCAAAGGTAATTTGATAAGCTTCTTAGGGAAGAGTTCACTCAGGAGAGTTTGATTTTGAGTTTTATTTCATGTGTCGTGCCCGCCGTTTTCACTTACAAGTATGATGGCATGTGGCACACGCGTGGACACATTCTGGTCGTCCACAAAGTCTCTGTCAAATGTCCTCAAGTATTGGGATACTTGAACATTATCCTTATTTATAAAAATAACAAGGAGCAATACCTTTATCAATTAGAGTGGGTCTGTGGGATACTAAAGAATGAGAAATTATGTGCCACTCATAAGAAGTGTTCTTTTGTTATAATCACCAAAGTTCTAGATAATAGAGTTGTCTATTTTAAGTCCATTGCTTCACCAGAGTGTCCTATAGTTTTATTTATGCCTGTCTCTCATAAACCATCAGAGTCTGCAGACTCCTTCGCATAGCATATTCATGCATTACATAATGAAATCAGACAAATGATAAATGCAAGCAATGAACGATATAAACTTTCTACTGACTCTCATTGTAGATTCAAAGAATATCAAGTGGGTGATTATGTGATGGTCTGTATTAGGTCAGAATAGTTTCCACATGGAGCCATTAAGAAATTACAAACTCTTAATGTTGGACATTTTAAGATATTAAAGTGAATTGGTCCTAATGTGTATGTTATAGATCTTCCACATTCCATGGGGATTAGTTCTACATTCAATGTGAATGATCTTATATTTTTTGAAGGGACCTCAAATACCTCTTCCAACACTCCATCTAACCATTATAGTGACCCATACCCATCCCAGGACCCATGGCCATTGCCTGATTTATCTTCTCAACCTTTACCTCTTGTGCCATCAATACCTACTAAGCAAGAGGAGATTGAGGAGATCTTAGACCACCAAGTAGTTTCCATACATCAAGGAGGATTTCAGAAACTCCTAGCCAAGTGGAAGAACATGCCAACTTCAAATAGCACATGGATGACAGAGATAGAGCTTTAAAGCGTCGATCCGCACTTACTTGAGCGGTATCGGAGCTTTATTTGGCTTGTCCTAAAGTTAGTTATTCCCATATGTACGACATTGAATTCTGGTACTGGTTATTTAGAAATTTATATGGCTGAATTTTCAAAGTACTAGCTCGTTTCATTGGTACATTGCTGGAATTTTTGGGAAAAATGTTCATTTGATCATATAAAGTCACATAGGGTCATTGAGAATCTAAAATCCATATTATTACGTCTAGATTAGTCGTATCCCTATTTTCGTTATCATTGCACCTAGAGTTTAGTTGTTGAGTCTCCTCATAATGAATGGAGTATCGGCACTTGAGATCCTCATGGCCGTTAAGTGTTGTCTTGTGTGATGATTTTGCATATTTTAGCAGCCACATGGACCCACAGGCATTCCTTGATTGGCTTGAAGACTTTTAATATTTTTTTTTATTGGTATGATATGTTGTAGAGCCGTCGAGTGAGGTTCACCAAGTTGAAATTGGTGAGCCAAGCCAGGTCATTTTTGACGAAATTGAAGAGAAGAATTGAGCAGAAAGGTAGAGCTCCAATCTCACAGTGGGGCGAGATGAAAGAGCGTTTGAAAGTGAAGTATTTTCCTATCTCTTATTGTTAGAAGTCCTTGGCTCAGGAAAGAGTTGTCCCATATTCCCGTCCAAAAATAGTAGCCACCTTCTTGTAAAGTGGTCCAATCCATCATCAAGGGAATCTGGACTTCTAAGCAACTTGAAGAGTGTCTACCACCAATTATATTTTCCTAGTAATGAGATAATGCCTTGGCAAATAATAAGATGGAAGGGTCTAAACATGTTGTTTATAAAGAGGTAGAGTACTTGCCTGAAATCGATAGTGATAAAGAAGAAGAAATTAAGGCATCAATAATCATTGATGAACATGAAGGAGCGGGTGCTAGTGATGAAGATGTCAAAGAAATCAAGGCAGCACCACTTCCAGTTGTCATGCGTGATCTGAATGATGAGGAGTCTCAATCTAGTTCTCTTACCATAATAAAAGAGAATGAGATTAGAAAAAAGACTTGTGTGGATTTAATGGTAGATACCCACATGACTAGTAATGTTATTCTTGAAGCTAGTGTAAAGTTGTTGTCCCGAGTGATTATGGATTTGGAAATGACTTGTGAATTCTACCAGATGACTTATCGGATGACCTTCCACCCAAGCGGGACATTCAATACACGAGTGATCTTGTCCTGGGTCGACTCTGTTAAGCTTTCCCCACTACCAAATGAACCATGCGGAGCATGCGAAAATGCAAAGGTAATTTGATAAGCTTCTTAGGGAAGAGTTCACTCAGGAGAGTTTGATTTTGAGTTTTATTTCATGTGTCGTGCCCGCCGTTTTCACTTACAAGTATGATGGCATGTGGCACACGCGTGGACACATTCTGGTCGTCCACAAAGTCTCTGTCAAATGTCCTCAAGTATTGGGATACTTGAACATTATCCTTATTTATAAAAATAACAAGGAGCAATACCTTTATCAATTAGAGTGGGTCTGTGGGATACTAAAGAATGAGAAATTATGTGCCACTCATAAGAAGTGTTCTTTTGTTATAATCACCAAAGTTCTAGATAATAGAGTTGTCTATTTTAAGTCCATTGCTTCACCAGAGTGTCCTATAGTTTTATTTATGCCTGTCTCTCATAAACCATCAGAGTCTGCAGACTCCTTCGCATAGCATATTCATGCATTACATAATGAAATCAGACAAATGATAAATGCAAGCAATGAACGATATAAACTTTCTACTGACTCTCATTGTAGATTCAAAGAATATCAAGTGGGTGATTATGTGATGGTCTGTATTAGGTCAGAATAGTTTCCACATGGAGCCATTAAGAAATTACAAACTCTTAATGTTGGACATTTTAAGATATTAAAGTGAATTGGTCCTAATGTGTATGTTATAGATCTTCCACATTCCATGGGGATTAGTTCTACATTCAATGTGAATGATCTTATATTTTTTGAAGGGACCTCAAATACCTCTTCCAACACTCCATCTAACCATTATAGTGACCCATACCCATCCCAGGACCCATGGCCATTGCCTGATTTATCTTCTCAACCTTTACCTCTTGTGCCATCAATACCTACTAAGCAAGAGGAGATTGAGGAGATCTTAGACCACCAAGTAGTTTCCATACATCAAGGAGGATTTCAGAAACTCCTAGCCAAGTGGAAGAACATGCCAACTTCAAATAGCACATGGATGACAGAGATAGAGCTTTAAAGCGTCGATCCGCACTTACTTGAGCGGTATCGGAGCTTTATTTGGCTAGAGGTGAAACTTCTCAGCCGGGGACAGTTAATGGGTACATCACATCACATGCACCTCTACGCACATATTAGAGAAGGAGACGGGCCCCAGTCTCTATGGCTTGACAAGTACCTCTTTTGAAGACCCCACATAACATGTATGTGCATCTAGAAGACCCTACACTGGGAAGATACATATGGGCTGCTAAAGGAGGGCATCTGGACCAGAGGATTTGATGGACACGACGATCGGACCATCGGATTGCATGGTGGACTTAATCAGACCGTTGATCGTAGGCCATCGTCATCATGGGCCATCATAGATTTTAGAATTTTACATTACTTTTTTATTTTAGTGGTTTGGATTACATATATTGTGATTAATTTCTTTTATTTTAGATTTTATTGCATTATATGTGAGATGGGACGTAGTTGGAAACATAAAGAATTGAGAGGGTATTTTGGTCTTTATAGCCCAAAAAGGCTATAAAGCCTCACATGCCCCCACCATTTATTTTTTTATGAAGTATTGAATGAAAATACAAGTTTGCTCTTTCTCTTTGAATCCTCCTCGCGATTGCATAGGTGTGAAGTCTTCCTTGGTGAATCCAAGGGTACTATGCAGTGTGAATCTACAAACTTCTCTCTCTCTCTCTCTCTCTCTCTCTCTCTCTCTCTTCTTATCCCCCACAAGGTATTCATCTTAAACCTTAAGTTTCTCTCTCTTTTATCTTCTTCTTCATCTTTTCTTCAAAGCCTAGCCTCCTACTCATCTTCCCTTCTTACCTAAACGGCTAAACCCAACCCACCACCCTACTGCCCTTCCCTACCCACACACGCACACCACCACACACACAGGCAGCCATATGTGGCAACCTCTTTTGCTCCCTCCTTTGTTCCTCTTTGCTTCACATCCCTCTTAGATACTATAAAAAATAAAAAATAAAAAATAAAAAACCCTAACTCTAGAATCCTATTTTTCCCAAATCGAAATCCCTAACCCTAAATCCCTAAATTTCTCACTTTTTCCTCAAATACCTAAACATATTCTAACTTATACCTTACCCTACACCTAATCCCTTTAAGAGACTAGTGAATCCCTTTTATTTAAGGCCTAACCCTATTTTAATGTGGAGTTTCTCAAGTCCATTGGGACCTAATCCTTCAATTTCTTATTAGTTCCTAATGCCGAGTATGTAGCCTAGGATTTAATATAATTTATGTTTGATATTATTTGGTTTTGAATGTAGTTGCTGAATTTTTAATTATTCTTGCTCTCATTAACTAGAATATGATTTTATTATCATCCTAGGGTAGTAAAGCATGCTCATGCATCACCCTAACCCACCTACCCCGTCTTCTTGCCTATCCATTATTGACTTGGCTTAAGTCACCACCAGTCATTGACTCATTGAGTCTTGTCAAGTCAAGACTGAGTCACGCACATTATCGAGTTTCATGGCGACTGACTCGGTCATCGAGTCGAGCTTCATAACTATGAGTCTATGAACCCAAACCATGCTAACCCGCTAGTGCGGTCCCATTTCTAACACTTGGTTGTCTCAATTCCTAATTCAGCCACCAAATTTGCATCATCTCCGCACTTCACTAGCCCCACCAGACGTGCTTGTCCAACGGATGCCGCTAAAATGCTGTTTAAGATGCAGTAAAGATATTTTCAATAGCAGAAATGGTTTTTTTTCATCACCCCATGTGCCTTGTCTGAGCAACCAGTCGACATTCATTGTCCGCTGCTTTGATCTGATAGTGCAACTACAGCCGAATACACTTTGAAAGTGGACCATTTAGTTCTGGGAATTTTCGTAAGAACCATTGCACCTATGTGAGGTGGAACTAGTCCTAAAGAGAGCAACCAGTCGTGTACCACCCCTGATTCAATAGAACCATTGCACCTATGTGAGGCGGAACTAGTCCTAAAGACAGCAACCCAGTCATGTACGCCCCAATTCAATAAAACCATTGCACCTATGTGAAGTGAAATTAGTCCTAAAGACAGGGAACCCAGTTGTGTACACCCCCAAATCAATAGAACCATTGCACCTATGTGAAATTGGAACTAGTCCTAAAGACAGCAACCCAGTACGCCCCGATTCAACAAATATTGCTGGACCAACCTTCATCGTAAGTTCTCGCTCAATAACCATGTCAACAAGTGCCACCTTTTACATCTCTGGTTCATCATCGAGAGGTAACGATTTATTGTTTTTCTTGCTCTTTGACACCCTAAAACTAACAATTGCATACATCCAAGGTTGGTGGCAGTGGTTTTGTGAAGGTTACATGCACCAGAAATGGAATTTTCCATTGGGGACATCGTGAAAAGGACGCCCCACATTGCATCAGCACGATTTGGATGGTTCGTCTGATGGACCCCACAATGGATTGGCCAAATCCCAAAACTAGCTCTGATTGGACAGTCCTAACCACCTGATCAGAATTTCCCTCGTGAACATGGGACCCTTGCTCCACATTTACTTAAAATTACATTTACAAGCCACTGGCCGAATGCTTAATATTCAATCGAGCGATTTTTGGCCAACAGTCAATCCATGGTGGGGGCTGCTGATCGAACAACCTGCTTCATGTTGACGCCATACAGGTGGGCCCAATAGGCTTATGAGTAAGATGCAAATATGTCAACCTACAAGCTATTCCACAGTATCACAAGAACAACCATTGAAAGACTAAGAAGAAAGGTTTCTATTTCCAATTGAATGGGATTTGAACACTATCATAACCTTGAGGAATTTCAGTAGAGTCATACATGGAGAAATGAGAGGAATCTTTTGTTGTTTTATACAATGCATTTTTAACAAAAGAGACTGATGGTAGTTAATAAACTGACCTGCACAAGGAGCAAGCCCATGTGTTGGAGTCTGCAATATTTGGATAGCACTTTGCACTACCGCCTTCATGATCAGCAGCTTGTTACAAAGGACAGCTGGACTTCTCCCAAAAAATCATACTGAGAAAAAGCTCTACAACCCAAAATGGTGGTGGCCACTAAATTTTTTAAAGTATAAGCCCAAGTCAAAATAGCAGTCGGGCTGCTTCCGGTCACCTCAGTTCAGGAAGACCACCCTACATGAATTTACAATCTGCCCGTGTATTCCGAGCTGCAATTGGGACTGTTTTCGGCAGACAATCGGCGGTTTCGGCCCAAATTTGGTAGTGTGCGTGAGGAACATGGATTTCGTAGCAGTCGACAAGCTCTCCGATGAGAGGTCGGTGTCTTTCCACACCCTTCTGCTTCTCTTCATCATGTTGGTTGACCCGTTTTGATCACCAGGTATCTGCAATAGATTGGAATATGAAGCGTTTAGAGTCGGATTCTGATAAAAGCCTTCGAAGCTCTCCGTTGGAGTCTCTTCTTTGGCATCCGGCAGATTGGACATCTGTTGATCGTCTTCGGTATCCAAAACTCTACTGGCCTCATTTCCCAACCCAACAGCCCGCCATGCATCTGCGACAAGCTGGATACAATTCTTCTCGGGTGGGACCCCTGCCGCTTCCATCATCTGAAGCATCTTTTCAGCTTTCCACGGCTGTTTTGCTTCTCCGTATCCCCATATCAGCGTCTCAAAGGTCTTTAGATTGGGAGATACACCGCATTGGCACATCATGTTGTAAACCTTCATTGCGTTTTCCATCTTGGCGGCACTGCACCAACCACTGATTATGGTTGTGAAGATCACGACATTTGGCTGCACACCCAGTTCATCCATGGTTGTCAAAAGGGCCTCAGCTTTATCGGGTTCCCGTGCACGCACGTACCCTTTGGCGAGAATGCTGTATGCATGGGTGTCTGGCTCTATACCTGCCTCCACCATGTCATCGAAGATCTCCCTGCATCTCACCATAAGTCCGGCAGTACTCCATGCATTCATTATGGTGCTGAATGTGATCACGTCCGGTTTGATCCCATATTCTTCCATCAATGTCAGAACCTGTTCCATTGCACCATACAATCAAAATCAGTGCAGCTCGATTAAAGTATAATCCTCCATGAAAATATAGGTAATCTAAAAGACAGGCGAGTGCATTGAAGTCAGGCTATGGATGCAAGGCATCAAACATGGCAGTGCCAAAAAACACATACATGTCATGGAGTTGCATGTTACTATCTAAAGATATAATATTACATGAATATTAGACCATTTTTGGAAACCATGGATTCCATGACAAACAATGAGAAAGGAAAAGGGTTGTTTGGATGGCAAAGGAAAAGGTGGGTTCCACCTAGCAATCATTAGACTTTTCCATAATTTAGACTCTTGGCATAAGAAACTAGGTGAGTATTGTGAGAGGAATATGAGATTTCCACTTACTAACCAACCAAGAAATCCAAATTGGAATCCATGTTCCAATAGTTCTCATGGAAATCATCATTGAATAATTATTGTTTTTTCCTTTCTTTTACGTTGGATTCCACATAACCAAACATGCCAGTTAGTCTGTATAAGAAAAAGATATAGAAACATATCTTCGATAAAATAAATAGAAATACATTAAAACTACATTATCAGCACATAAATAATGAGGCTGGATCCTCTACAATGTTTGTAGAATAAGCGTATTCTTCTACAAATGTCTAGGGTGATTTCTGAATAATAGGCCTATACAATCATTAGGTGGCCCACACCAACAAAAAAAATGGACAACCACCAAAAAACCTCTGATTCACATGGTGGCCCAAGGATTGTTGGATCCACCTGAGTTTTTTAGGTGACCCAATTTCATGGTGGGGCGATCCTTTTGGAGTCTTTTGGACAGATTGAATGCCATGAAAACATCAACGTCGGCACCATGAACAAGGGCTGTAGAATAAGTTTGCTACAAACGTTTGCAGAGGATCTGGCCCCTATAAATAATACCAGTATGAAAAGATATTAAACTGATGTCATGATAACCATATCAACAAGTGCCAGGACACATGTCGGACAGGGCATTTCCATAAAGCTAAGACGGCAATGTACACTTGTTACCATTTTCTACATGGCGGTGACTCATCCACCCTACCTGTGCACATCAACTGGGACCATCCAAATAGTTAGCGCGTTGTGTATGGAAAGCCCAAGAATTAAGTGATCGGAGTTCCTAACCATCCCATTGGTGGGCACCAAATGGACTGTCCAGAGAAGAAAATGGTTGGGAGTTCCAATTCAACAGTTGATAACAGATGGTTAAGATTGTCTGATCCATGTGATTTCAGTAAATGCTCCATCCACAATAGGGCCCACGATTTGGAAGGTCATTGTGAGTGTACCTTTTACAAAGTGAACACACATTCAAAGGGAACTAAGACAACTCAAGATAAATAATATTCAGTAATCACTATCGGAAACTAACCTCGTCAACTGCATTTGCATCCATAATGTCAAGAAATCCTTTTATCAGAGAATTGAAAATGACCAAATTCGGCTTCACCGCAAGTTCTTTCATCCTATAAACGAAAGTCAAGGCATCTTTCATATTACCCTCCTTACAGTAGCCACTGACGATAATGCCGCAAGTGCGCTCATTGGGCCGCATGTTCATATTCTGCATCTCCAGTATCAGCTCCTCCGCTCTACTCGTTTCTCCATTCTGCGAATAAGCTCTAGCCAACGTGTTGTACGAGACAACATCCGGATGTACCCCAGAAGCTAACATCTTATAAACAACATTCCATGCTTCTGTGAGATTCTTCTGATTACACCAAGCTCGGATAAGAATATTGTAAGTCTTGTGATTGGGTTTTACATTTTCCTCCCGAGACATCAAATCCAGTAGTTTGAGTGACTCTTCGGGTTTACCTGCATTCCCATATCCTTTCAGTAGAGTGTTGAAAGTGCTGGTTGTCGGTCTACACCCGCTCTCCTTCATCTTCCAAAAGGTTTTCATTGCTTCCTCTGCATTTCCAGCCTCGGAGAAAGCATTGATGATGGCATTGAAGAATATGGAGTCGGGCTTCATCCCATTATCCTCTACCCGAGAAATAAGGGAAGGCACAGACTCAAAGCGCTTTAGCGTTGTCAAGGAAGATAATAGAGTCGTGTATGTGACCAGAGATGGCTTGTGCCCTTCTTCCACTATGCTGTCGAAAATGGATTGGACTTCGTGTGCTTTCCTTCTTTCTATCAAAACGTTCATGATTTTTGTTTTTGAACGAACTGTTTGGCAACTTTCTCCCCTCGAGCAGGCAAGGCAGATGGGCTGAGCATGAGAATCTGAAGAACTTGAGATTGGAAATGGTAGTTTCTTTTCATGTTGGGGTTTTTCCTGCAAAGGTGAATCACAGAATTTAGTGCTAGAAGCTTTTTCTTCTTTAATCGAAGTTTTGCTGAAGCGTAGTAAGTTCTCAGGGAAGATCCTATACAACAAATTTGCATCGTATTATAATGCAAATCAGTTATACTGCACACATTAACAATCAAATCATTGATCTGGACAAAATCCATTCGGTCCAATCCACTCTTCATGTGCCACAGTCAAAGTCAAACCAACAGGACGATCTTAACCATCTGGCCAATGTCATCCAAAGGAATGGTTTATAGATCTACCACAACCAACAAATCATCAAAATAGATAGCTCATTCGGTGGATCACACCTGAGATGGCTTATGTCTCTCAGCAAACACTTTGATTGGATTTTAAATCCTAGGCAAGATCAGTAGCTTAGGAAACAAAAAATTATGTTATAACAAAATGGTCCATCGACCATTTGGAACTTAGGAAAGCTCAACTGGTGCCACATTGCATGGTGATCCATCAAGAGTGGATCCAACTGGATGGATGGTCCAGCTCAATGTCTTGGACTCCAAATGTGCCTGTCACAACTCATTTGTGCCACAATAAGGTGCAACCTGGTTGCATCAGATCATCATCCACTATATATAATGCAAGGAGCAATTAGTTTTAGGAGAGTTGTGGATGGGTTGCCCACTGTTGGCAACCTTCTCTATCTCTGTGTGTGTATCCTCATCACCTTCTTTCGTTTTTTCTCTCACCCTCCAAAAGTGCATCTCCCCCCATCTCCCATGTGCGTTGCATGTGTCAGTTTCCCTAGTAAAGTTGTAACTAATGTTCAAAAATTCAGACCTGACTCAAAATCTTGTCTTTCGGTATTTGAATTCAATTGGTAGTGCTAACGAAGAGTTTGCTTATTCTTTTAACAATCGGTCATGTTGATCATTGTCTTGGTTGAATTTTATCAAGAGGTTTTGACATATAGCATAGCACCCACCCAGGGGAGGAGGGGGGGAATGTTTGATTTTTGTTTTGGGTGTTGTGTTTAGTTTGATTCCTCTTGTTTCTCTTTTTTCTTTTTCTTTTTTTCTTTTTTTTCATGTTTGTTTTGTCTTTTATCTTCGTTTCTACATTTTTGTGTTGGCCTTTGGCCCTAACAAAGTGCTTCATCTTTTAAAAAAACACCCGTAAAATGTGACAAATTACCCTTCTGC
The DNA here is from genome assembly GCA_003013855.2 of Liriodendron chinense. Taxonomy (NCBI): domain Eukaryota; kingdom Viridiplantae; phylum Streptophyta; class Magnoliopsida; order Magnoliales; family Magnoliaceae; genus Liriodendron; species Liriodendron chinense. The sequence continues at coordinate 364,274 of PVNU02003892.1, read as the reverse complement.
ATTTTCCCAAATAAGACCTTCCATTTTCCATATTCGATGACAAATTACCCAGTGGTTAACATCCGTCAGTAAAATGTGACAGAACCATGTCGAGCCATTATAATTAACAGTTGACCATGGAAAAAAGACATTTTTACCCCTGGTTTGGGAGGGTAGGATTTGGGTTTGGGAGAAGAAAAAGAAGAGAGGTTAGGGTTGGCGATGGGGTTTTGAGGATTTCGCAGAGGATAATATTGTTATTTTTTAAAACGATTTTGCTAACCTAACTATGGTTATTTTTTCCACCCAAAAAATTAACAGCACGGTGGTTTTTTAACATATTTGGAGAATAGAAAGAATCATTTGGGAAAATGCATTAGTGAGTGTGTTATTTGTCTTTAGGCCAAAAGGAAGGTGGCATATGTCAAAACCTCTTTTAGTAAATCAGAGTTCTGTCTTGACACTTTTAGCATCCCAAATAAGTCAATCAAAGCAATTTCTGATTCTATAGGATTTTTTTTTTTTTTTATCCAATGCTTATGACATGTGACGTCCTTAGGATAAGTGAGCCAACCACCCTCCAACAATTAATGACAGCGATACAATCAACCATTGGCAGTAAATAGAAACTAAAATCTCACTGGGATGTCGATGTCCCATAGAAATTGATCAAACTTAGGAAAATATAGGAAAGGGAAGGGATAGTAATTTCCTTCAACTTTTTGGTATACCATGCAATGTTCAGACACTAGGACTCTAGAAACCAGTCTTTTGATTGTACAGCTTCAAGATGGAAGAGCCAACAAAAACCTTGAAAACTTTGATTGCCAGTTTCAACTTTGTACAGCTGGCAATGGGATGGGACCGGGCAGAGAAAAACCATCTTCCAAATAGGCGCAACCAGATAAACCCACCAAGCAAAATTCAACAAAGGCATAAAACCTCTCCAACCCTGCTCATTGCCACCCCCAACCATTTGGGGTCCAGCCCATTCCAAATCAACTTGATCCGAGTTACAAAAACAATCAGCAGATCTTTGAACATCTATACCGTGAACTCAAACCAAGTCACTCACTGGTATTAAAATTGTAGAAGTTTATAAACTAGAAATCTGTAGCACACATAATGAACCATCTAAGCAAATAAGTAACATGGATAATACCTTGATCGGTGATGCTCCATCCCATTCTTTATTCCTCATACTTGTTATGCCTTGATCTTTGGTCTCAATATCCGAATCAGACCCCTGCTTCTGAAACTCTGCCATATCATCCACCCTACCAAAATCCTGTTAGCCACTTCCAATCAACCTTACTGCCGTAAGCGGTTCTTAGATTTTGGACCAATTGACCTGAAAAGGATCAGATTCACAGAACTTCAAAACTCTCCAATCCATTCCAAGCAACACAGAAGTAAAATATAAAGTTACAGCTAATTTCTATCTGAGAACAAAAATTTAGAGATCTTTTCTTTTGTAGAATGACCTATTAGTAGTCCATTCCAATATCAATCCCTCAACCATCAACAAAACCAAGAATCAGAAGAAACCAATCAAAACCCCATATTAAGTATTTTTCATTGCATCATATTCATTGATCACTTTTTAAATAATCAATTACATTGCTTGATTTCAATGAATTCGTTGAATTGTAATCAACCTATGTAATAGACTATTAGATAGTCCTTGATTGTAATCAAGTTATGTAATAGTCTAGCAGATTGTGCTTGTGGGAGTTTTATGCTCTCATTGGAGGTCCCCAACCCAGATAAAGGAGGGTCACATCAGGTTTGTCAGCCAGTGTCAAACTTATGCCATAACTTTCATCATGAATCCAGCCAATATGACTTTCCAAACTCATGCTAGGGTGTCCCCTGTAAGCAATGCACTGCATCAGAACCCGGGTGTAATGAGAAATAGGCAAGGGTTGGCCAGGGTGTCCCCTGGACGTGCTGCAACAACACCAAGACCTTGCACTATCGACCAAGAACCGTGCTGGTTATGACTTCAAAAGGGCAAGGGGAAGGCCCAAAAGGATGTGGATGGAGTTAGTAAGAAAAGACTTGGCGACCTAGGGTCTAATGAAGGTTTGGCCCTTAATAGAGTGGAATGGTAGAACAGGATTCATGTAGCCAATCCCAAGAAATTGGAATAAGGCCTAGATGACAATGATGATGATTAATTTATTTCAATGCTTGAAAAGTAGAAGAAATGGGATTTGAATATGGAATCAAGTTAATTTACTTTTCATGCAAGAGACAAGCAGCAAATATTGAAGTCACCAACATTCTTGTTTAAGTTAAAAGTCTTATAGTGCTGACAACAAGAAAAACTTAACAAGCCCACTAAAGCCCCATCTTGATATTATGATTATTCCAAAGAAATAATAGAGAGGTGGATGAAGGACGGAACCCCTAAAGCTCTAGACTTCAGTGATTTCAAAGTGCGTGTGGACTGCATTAGGGAAGACTCTAGACTGGTGGCCAAGGGATTCACTCAAAAGAAGGCATTGAAATCATAAAGAGACGTTTTCCCCAGTCTGTAAGAAGGATTCGCTCCAAATCATTATGACATTGATGGCTCATTATATCTTGGAGGCACACAAATGGATGTGAAAACGAATTTATGAAAGTCTATAAGAGATCTGCATAAATAAACTTCTTGAAAGAAGGAAAGAAACACACGTGCAAGCTTAAGAAGCCTATATTCAAACTTAAACAAGTTTCCCGATAACAGTATTTTAAGTTCAACAACATCGTCACTTCATTTGGATTCAAAGAAAACACTATAGATCAGTTTATACATACATTCATATAGACAAATATCTGAAAGGCGGTGGGAGCAAGTTTGTCTTTCTAGCCTTGTATGTAGACAATATCTTGCTCCCTAATAGTGATTTTGGTCTCTTGCACGAAACCAAATCTTTTCTTGCGGAGATCTTAGAAATGAAGGATATGGGAAAGGCAGCTTGTTTAATCAACATCAAGATAGTATGAGAAGGTTCCAATAGATTCAGACCCCTTCACCAAAGGAGTAGCACCGAGGACTGGTGTTATTAGATTTAAGAATCATACAATTCATATCATACTGCATGGGTGTACGATTTGAATCGGAAATCCTAAATAATTGTACGATTATTGTATGAATGGTATCGAATCATACAATAATCCTATAGAATCATATGACAATCATAGAGTTACTTAAACAATCAGTTTTTTTTTCTTTTTTCTTCACATTTTCTTCTTTCTTTGTACCCCTTTGCTTATAAAACATGAAAAAGGCACTCCCCTATTAAAGGACTTGTATGTTTTTGAAGGTAAATATTTTGAAAGACAACAAAAGAAAACGGAAAAAGACAAGAATCCTTTACTATCATGATAAGTAAATCATATAAATTTTCTCAATTTATAATATAATGACATGAATTAATTTTTTGTTACATGTTGATTGGAAATGGATGATTGATGATTTTTTTTTCTTTTTTTTTATTTACTTACATTTTTTTCATATGTTTTTTTTTTTTTTAAGAAATCAAAAAATAAATAAATAAATCTTACGATTTGCAAGTCGATACGATTCAACCCCTATTACAATTTGCGATACGGTAATGATTTTCACAACATTGCCAAAGACCTATAAGGAACATGTAAAAATAAAAAAAAGTGTCCACGGATAATTTCTTATGCATATGGTTATTGGGATTAATATTTATTGTTATTAGACACTACATAGGTGTTTGTCTTTGCATCATTTCAAGTTCAAGAACTCAGTACCGAGCAAGAAAAAAATCAGAAAAAATACTACAACAAGTATCCACTTGTAAATCAAAAGCTAAAGCAGTGCAGGCATCATGAAATCCAAGCATTGCTAGAAACCAATCAAAACCTCAGCTGGCTATCTGCTATTGTATCATATCCAGCTTAGTTTCTTCGTATAGACCACAAAAAGAAACAGAAAAACTGAAATTACCAGAAAAACACACATGAAGATCAAAATCTAAAGAAGAGTAGACATCAAAAAATCCAAGAAACCAATCATTTCAAGTTCAAGAACTCAGTACCAAGCAAGAAATAAAAATACAAAAATTACAACCAGTCTCCAAATGTAAATCAAAAGCTAAAGAAGTGCAGGCATCATGAAATCCAAGCATTGCTAGAAACCAATCAAAACCCCATCTGGGTATCTGTTTTTGCATCATATCAAGCTTAATTTCTTCGTACAGACCACAAAAAGAAGCAGAAAAACTGAAATTACCAGAAAAACACACATGAAGATCAAAATCTAAAGAAATGCAAACATCAAAAAAAAAATCCAAGAACTACAAACAACCAATCCAATAACCTTATAGTCTCAGGGAAAGCTTAAATTACTTTAGGAAAATGAAAGCATATGTCCCTCTTCTTCTTTTGCCGAGTATTTGCAATTGTAGAGAGAGAGAGAGAGAGAGAGGATGTGTCAGGCCTATGTTCTTTTAGATTGCATGTGGAGTCTTTGACAATCCTTTGGAAAATCTTATCCACATACGTAATCAGAAAAAAGAATGAGGCTGGCAAAAAGAAGGAAAAAAACAGTATTCCTCTCTCTATTCTCTCCCTCTCTCTCTCTCTCTCTCTCTCTCTCTAATGGTGGGGCTATTTAGTACTCCGCTGGTAGACATGAAACTATAGTCCTTGTGCTCATCCACCGTACGCGAGTCTTATCTTCGTGATCGCAACGGTACATCTATTAGGGATCTCCTTTATGAATAGTCCAAAGTAATTTAATTCTGTATAGTTCAATGATTACTGATTATGGAATGGAAACGACTACTTCACATTTTCAAAGGTCATGATCTATCATCCTATCATTTAGTTGGTGGGTTTTGTATCGAATAGGCTGTTGTTTGTAGGATTTATAAGATGAACGGTTCAGATCTTGGAATACAGGCAAGGCAGGCTTCGTTTACATTTTGAAAGGAGTTTCTAAGGACTGAATTACAGGTGGTCCTGCGAGTATCAATCTTTTTCCCTCCCTTTTGTGTGTTTGGAGGCGTTCGTGTTTATTCCCGGTTGAAACGCAGCCAAGTGTGCAAGTGATACCAGCCGTTCATTCGAAATTAGCCCCACCACGGACTATTCGTAGTCCTTAAATCAATCTGAAACGGTAGAGACGGAAGAACCGTTATAGAGTAGACCTCTCTCTCCCTAGTACACGTGGCATAGCAAAGTATCGATCAGGTCCGTGCATCTAGGGGGCCCTATAATGGATGGCTTATCTTTCAAAACCACACGTATTGGAAATTAGCCCCACCACGGACTATTCGTATAGAAGGACATAGGAGCTTAAAAATCTATCGGTTTAATTGGGAGTCTAGAAATCTGTCTCTTTGATCACTCATACTGATTCAGAGGTTATCTCTTTCCCTTGAGTATAAAAACGTCTCTATCAATTGTTTGAGGCGGGTTGTCTTCCATTGTGACCTGAGAGAAGCAGGTGAGCCAATAATGAGATGAATGATATTCCATTATAGCTGTTGGTGAGCTTGGGTTGGCTCTACACGCCATACTGGTTTCTCCTTCACTCAGTCATCCTCCCACGTCATAAGCTACAGTAACTCCCAATTCTTAAATCAATAGTAAAAATACTCCAACTCCCATTGTTGGGGTTGCTTATGGGTTGCTCATGCTGGGAAAGAAGTGGTCCATTGTCGTAAGGCTTTCAGAGGCAATCAAAGCTTGACTAGGCTGATTTGAAAACTAGCAAATAAGTTGCTTTTTAGCTGAACTTAAGTCATTTACTTCTGGCACTTAGTTTGGTAAGCATCAATGAAAAGTAACTTAATCTCCTAAAAACTATTTATCTTCATAAGTTATTTTTTTAGCCTTTTGATTTATTAGCTTTTCTATTTACCTCTATCAGGGAAGGTATCAAAGGAAGCTCTCTCTCATTGTTAATGTCAAGCCGTGCTCTCTCACTTAGTCCATATCAAATGACCACACATGATGTATTGTCCCATCAAAGGTGAGGCTGATCACACAATGGACATTCCACATTAAATATGGCCTCACATGATAGATGACCCTATATTAAGGTAGACCCACATAATGGATGGTTCACATCAAAGGTCGGCCCATAATGATAAAGAGCCCACATTCAAAAAGGGTTGGCATGATGTTCGACCCACTTGAAAGGTGGAGCCAATATGATGGATAGTTCATCTTAATGGTGGGCTCCATATGATAGGTAGTGGATATTGAAGTTGGGCCCTAGAGGATGATGGCCCATATCAAGGTTGACCCACATGATGGGTGATCTACATCGAAGTTTGGCCCCTAATGATGAATGACCCTCATCCAAGGGGGAGCCTACATGATGGACAACCCACATTGAAGGTGGGGCCAAATGATGGACAAACCACATCAAAGGTGGACTCCACATGATGGGCAATTAATAATGATGGGCTTAACATGATGCATGATCCACATCAAGGTGGCCCTCACATGATGGATGGTCCACATCAAAGTTCGGCCTAGTGAGAGTGGCCCATATCCAAAGCGGGCCCTGCATGATAGATGATCTACATGGGAAGTGGGCCCACACGATGGATGGTCCACATCAAAGGCGGGCACCACATGATGAGTGATGGATATTGAAGATGGGCCCCACATGATGGACAATAACATTGATGGTGGGCCCTAACTAATGAATGATACACATTAAAGGTCAGACCCTAATGCTAAGTGGCCCACATCCAATGTGAGCTCCACATGATGGACAATCACATAATGAACGATTCACATCAAAGGTTCGACCCCATGTGATGGACAGTGGATGTGAGGAAATGAAATAAACTGGAGGGATGATTACTTATGATGTTGGAAACCAAACATATTTTTCTATTTTTTTTATAGTAAGTATGTTGTTTATTGTGCAAACTTATTTGTTGATTAAGGAAAAACCAAGATAAATTACTCATTTGATAAGTAGCTTATCTTAAGTAACTTGTAATCCAAACGGGCCCTAATAGGCAGGGAACAGTATTAGTTATTGTTGTATGTGATCATTTCCCACGGAGAATGTCGGCATGGTGGGTCACTTGATGGCATGGGCACTTAACACATGAAGATGATAAGGTGGCATGGAAGAATCAAAATATGGTAGAACCATCTTTCTAATGTGTACATCAGGTGATGTGCACGTAAGATTTGCCCATATAGGTCTGCACTTATGAAGGGTTCGATGAAATACGGGATAAATTATAGAAAATTAATAGACAATCTACTTTTGTTGGTTTTATTTTTAAAATGTAGACCATTTACCATCACATCATTATCAACTAAGTCTCATCACAACAAAAAAATTGTCAAGTACAAAGAATCCTATTTGGCTTACTCTATAAGAATCATATTCTCAACTAATTCATAGGTCATAAAGTATTTTATTACTACATTGGAAGCAGGTGTTGGCCCACCGTGATGCATCTGTTTATTAACACCGTTCATCCCTTCTCTCAGACCACGCTTTATCATGTTGTCCATCCACATGTGCTTTACACGTGACAATTGAGCCCTTTATGCGTATCGGTGACCACTATTAATTGTGAAATATGATTCGTTGATTATAATTCCATGCTCCACTAAACATAGTTTTTTTTTTTCTTTTTATTTTTATCTTTTTCTTTTTTCTGAAGGAAGAATTTGATTCTAAAACTGAGATTGGACCGTCAAAATAGCATTGTATTTTAGGTAACCATTGTGCAATAATGATGTTAATTCTACGTAATGCAATTCAATGACATTTAATCCCGGTTCCAAACAGGGCCTAAATTCAAAGCAGGTAAGGATGGCATGACCAATGCCAAGTTCACTTGCCTCTAAAAAAAATAGGTCAGATTTTATCATCAGGTGAGAGACACTTCAGCCTGATTTTTTTGGAAGATGTATTTAATAAGAGGGAATCATCTGATGAGTGGCTCTGATCTCTTACACATGTGACACTCATTCCCACGTGTGAGGCGAGTGCATTTTCAAAGTGCAATCGGATCACTGCACTCAGCATTCATCAACATCAATAACGCGACGCACCAGGGGAAAGGACAGACAAGCATGGGCTTTGGACGGATGGCATTAAAGTGAGGATAGAGGAGATTTGGTGTCATGGGCAAGAAAGCGACATGGCTAAAATTAGGTGATCAATCTAAACCATCCAATTCATAATCCCTCTGAGGATGCAGCATAGCCCAAAAATTATAGTGATCAGACGAATCATAACCATCCATTTTGTGGCCCTGAATTGGATAGTTGAAAATAAAGAGTACGGTACAATCCATTTTTTTTAAGGTTAGTCATGCAATCGCACGCACCCTGTTAGTTGGGCAACGCACCCACTTGGTTGGTCACACGATTCACCCACTTGGTTAGTCACACAATGACAACGCACCCACTTGGTTAGTCACACGATGCACCCAACCCTATTGGGCTAGTGGGTCTCCATAGCGCTCGAACCTGCTGTTGAAACGCCCAGGCGTCTTTCAGGCGAGACACAAATGATAGCCAAGGAAGACACGCGATAATCTCCTTAGCTATCCGTTAAATGCATGCCGTTGGTCATAATAGTCCTTTTCCATCGGATGGCTGGGATCATCTGTAGGGGACATATTAGAGCATGGCCCATGTCAAAATGATGCAATCATCTGATCGTTCAACTTGCTGAAAGATGATCCTGCATGTACAATTTCAACATAGGACAAAAGGACGGGCGCGGCTTCGGTGGATCCCCCGAGGTCGGTCGATCACAGACCGTGGGGCCCACCTTGATGTATGTTTCTTAAATCTACGCCTTCCATCCGTTTTTATAGCTCATTTTAGGAAACTATAAAAAAAAAATTAAGAAGATCCAAATCTCAGGTGGACCACACAAAAGGAAACAGTGGTGATTGAATAACCATCATTAAAAATTTCTTGGGGGATACTAGAATGGTCTTTCAAAACGGATGGACTGAATGGATTTAAATAAAATAAATCAAGGTGGGCCCAATAGTCTGGTGTGATGTATGATATTGCATACATGGAATTCAAGTAATTGAAATTACATTGTTCATACGATGGGTCCCAGTTTAGATGAACCATGAACCGAAAATTACACTTATTAGACTATCTGGCTGGATTGGTAGACATTTATTGGACGGATAAAACGAAAAACATCAAACGGTTCTATTTCAACAACCAAGTATCCATAAATCAGAGATTAGGATTATTCAAACAACCTAATTTTTGGAGTATAACCTAAATACATTAACTCCCACAATTTATGGGGTTTAAACTCAGTTCATGTTTCCGAAGAATACAATTTCTTAGTGACTGCGTATCAAGAATCAACCAGAGTATCAAATACCTCCCCGCTCATGGAAAACGACCAACCAGCTAAGTGTGTGACGCCCTATTTTCAAGCGCAAAATACAAACGTCCTATCCCTTGCATACATCATATGAACGTGCAAGATCTGAACCGTTTATATGGTGGGCCCCGTAATGAGTATTTTCTATCACAAAATTCAGCCAACTACTTTTGTCAGAGTGGCCACCTATGTAGTGAAGAAACTGCAAATCAGAAGAACGACAAGTGAAACGTACTCATTTTGCATGAAAATGTCGTTCACGCGATAAGTGGGCCAGATTAATTTTTAGGATATGATGTATGCACTGAAGATAACATGTGAAGAACGTCTCGGATGAAACCCACGTGTCATGTTCTCACGTGTGGCTCGTCTTTTATCGAGCGCTTGAAGGGACCACTGGAAATTGAACTCCTCAATGTCGTAGGGGAGGGAGGAAGCATGATCAACGTTGGGAAATAAAACAATTCGTCAATTTTCCCTGCCACGTGTCATTTATACAGGACATCCAAGCCGTGCACGAGGTGGACCACACCATGAGGATAACTTTGGGCGAAAATCAGGCTGATCCACTCAGTAGGCCGAGCCATCTGTAGAAATTAAATGGACCACCAATGGTCTGACCTGTCATATGGTTCCGGACCGTTCAATGACTAAATGGGTCTGATTTTCACAGTAGGTAATCCTCATAACGTGGCCCATCTCTTGAACGGCCCTGATTTCCTGTACAAATCACACGTGGGCGGGAAACAGAGGATTGCAGTGCGAAGCTCCACCTATATCCAATCATTTCTCATAAAAATAACCCCAAAACTCTCATTCTCTCCCTCTCTCTCCCTCTTCCTCAAAAAAAAAAATCGAAGACTACTATTTCCATTCTCTTCTTCTGACGGACGGATCAAAATCCAACCCTTCATCAGATACAGATGATGTTGAAGGTTTGGAAATGGTATCAGAAGTGCCTGGCCGTCCATCCAGTGAAGACCCAGATCATCAGTTCAGGCTTCCTATGGGGTTTGGGAGATATTGCAGCTCAGTCCATCACCCATTCCACTCTCAAGAAACACCTCCAAAACCCTGTATGTACCCAATCCAAACAACCCCATTCTCTCTTTCTCTCTCTATTTAATCATAGGATTCTCAAAACTAGTTCATTTCAGTAATGGGCATCTATCATTTTTTCGATATATGTATATATGTATGTATGCTGTGATTGATTCTTGTGATTATCTTTTTTTAATATTTCTTTTTAAGTAATGGGTGTTTTCATTTTTTTTGATATATGTATGTAAGTTATGCGCAATCACATATGTGATTGATTCTTGATTATCTTGTTTTAATATTTCTTTTTAAGTAATGGGTGTTTTTAGTTTTTTTTTTTGTTTTTTTTTTTTTTTATATATGTAGTATGTTATGTGCAATCACATATGTGATTAATTCTTATGATTATCTTGTTTTAATATTTCTTTTTAAGTAATGATTTTTTTATTATATATGTATGTATGTATGTCATGTGCAATCACATATGTGATTGATTCTTGATTATCTTGTTTTAATATTTCTTTTTAAGTAATGGGTGTTTTTTATTTTTTTGAAATATGTAGTATGTTATGTGCAATACATATGTGATTAATTCTTATGGTTATCTTGTTTTAATATTTCTTTTTAAGTAATGGGTATTTTTCATTTTTTTTTTATGTATGTATATTATGTCATGTACAATTCACATATGTATGTCATGTACAATCACTTATGTGATTGATTTTCAGCATTATCTTGTTTTATTATTTCTTTTTAAGTAATGGCTTTCTTTCGTGTTTTTTTTTTTTGATATATGTATGTATATATGTACATGGGTGATTATTTTTATGATTTTCTTGTTTTGTTATTTCTTTTAAGTAATGGTTATCTGTTTTTTTATTTCATCATGTAATGATTTCTGTTGGTATCTTGTTTCTATTCCTTCTTTTTGGTATCCTTCTTCTTCATCTTTCTTGGGTGGTTCCTAAAAGGAAACTGTAGCCTTTTGTTAGCTTAGTAGATATACTAATGAAACTATTTTTTCCTAAGATTTTTTGTGTATACTACATTGTGGCATCTGTTATACATATTGAAGAATGTGTAGGAAACCCTATGTGAGAGGGTTGTGTGCATGTGCTTGTGAGTCTGTGTGAGAAACAACTTCTGTGTCATATGTTTTTCCCTTGACCAGTGAAGGAGAAAGCCCTATGATGCTCCATGGATATAAGCAGTCTTGCCCAAGCACATAAATTCTTGTCTTGTCGCTTGCTTTGCTTTCATTTATGTTTTGTTTCATTTACACCGATTTTGTGGAGGTGTTTTTTCATAACTGTTGGTGCTAGAGCCTAGGTTGAGAGTCATCTTTGCCCAAGATCAGGGTAATTGTTCACATTGCACACATGTTCAAGATGGTTGAATTGAGTTATACCAGATTCGAGGTGCTGAAGTTCAAGGGATTTGATTATGTGATACGGAAGTTGAAGATGAATGCTGTTTGTTGGAGGATCATGCACTCCCAATCGAAGGAAAAGAAAGAGAAGCTTGCAGAGATGAAAGAGAAGGTTTTTGAAGAGCTGGTTGGCTATGGTGGATCTTCTTTCTAATGTAGATGATTTGGTGTTGTTCAATGTGTCTAATCAAATCACCACCAAAGGTTTGTGGGGTAAGTTGTGAAACCTATATGAAGGGAAGTATGCGTCATATAAGTTTTTTACCCAAAATACGGTAGTATAACTTGAAGATGAAGGGATCTTCTTTGTAAGAACAGTTGAATGAGTGCAATACTTGTTAGGAGATTGGCATTAAACTTTCAAAACAAGTTAGGAGATTGTCATTGATAAAAACTGACGATTAGGAAAAGCTATTTGTTCAATACTTTGATTAGGAGATCGGCATTGATAAAATCGATGATGGGGAAAAGGTGTCTGTTTAATACTTTGGTTAGGAGACTGTCATTGATGAAATCGACAATGAGGAAAAGGTATTTGTACCGTTTGTTCGATGCCAGAATTGTAGGATGGTTCGATGATGGCTAGAGAAAATCTACTGGCCAAAGAAAGATCTACCGAGAGAGGATTAGGTGGGAGAGATTAGATGAGATCTAAGTCGAAAAGGCAAAAAAGGGAAAGTGTTGGAATTGAAGAATGATGAATTGCTTGCAAAAGAATTGTAGATTTAGAAAGGCAAATTAGGATGGTCAAACCTAATTCTCAAGGTCAATAAACTTGCTAATGGGAATGTTCAAAGAGATAAAGCTCACCGGTGGTAAAAGGATTTACTTAGAAATCAGGTATGACTTCAATGAAAATTTTCTCAAGTTGCTCATTTAAGTATTATGATAGTTGTACTTGGCTTAGAGATTGAGCAGTTGGATGAAATTTTTTCTTTTTGGATGAAAATCTTGGTGAGCAAATATATATGACTTAACTCAAAGGCTTTGTTAAATAAAATAAGAAGAACCTAGTTAGTTGATTACACAAATCACTTTATTGTTTAAAACAAACCCCCAAGTTTTAGTACAAGCAATTTGATTCCTTCGTTGTGAGATCAACAAATCATTGTGCCTATGTTGGTGATTGTGGCACTAGTGGTTTCACTTTCAATATCCTTTTAGTGTATATGGATGACATGCTAGTTGCAGGTATTAGTAGAGATTATATTGCAATGATAAACACTCATTCGGCTAGGGAATTTGGTATCAAGGATTTGGGGGGTTGTTAATTGGATTCTTGGGATGACTGTACTTAGAGATGGGAAGAACATGAAAGTCCAGAATGGCTAACTTAAAATAGTTATGTTGAAAGAGGTTTGCGCCACTTCAACATGCATAATACCAATCCAGTTAGTACTTCATTTGCATGCTGTCTTCAAATTAGTATCCTAGCACAAAAGTAGAGAAGATAGATGTCTCAAGTAGTGTATCCATTGGTAGTTGGGAGCCTTTTATTTGTCATGATATGCACTAGACCAGACATTGCCTAAGTAATGAGAACAGTGAAAGACAAATCCTAATAAATATTTTTTTACAGGTGATCTGGGCCCGAACTCGTGACCTCAACGTTGAAACACACCCTATCTACCATTGAGCTACGAGCTTGAGCCCTTGATAAATATTATTGGGTTGTGCCTGAAGCGGATCCTTTGCTACTTGAAGGGTACATTTGGGGGCTGTTATTTGTTATAATAGGCAAAATTTATAGTCAGTTCAATTCGTCGATGTAGATTTTGTAGGAGATCAAGATAGAAGAAAAAAACCACTTATGCTCTCTCTTTGGCCGGTGGTGTAGTTAGTTGGATGTCGAGGTTGTACTATGTAGTGGCATTGTCTATTGCGGAAGTAGGATACATGTTAGCTACACATGAATGTAAGGTAGTTGGTTAAAGAGGTTACTCAAAGAATTGAGAGTGGAGTAAAAAGTGGCAGTGATCCATTATGACGATCATTAGACTAATTAAGCACATTGACATACAATATCACTTTATTCGTGACATGGTGAGAGAAACAAATCTCATTCTAGACGATTCACACTAATGACAACATAACGGATATGTTGACAAAGCGCGTTACTAGGGAGAAATTTGTTTGGTGCAAGACTTCTCTTGGGCGTACTGTTATCCAATGATTGGTGATGCTTGGGCAATGTCCCTTGATTTTTTTTTTTTTTTTCCTTCACTCAATGGAAGAAACTGGTCTTCAAGTGGAAGAATATTGAAGCAGTGGTTTGTTCTTGGGTGGTTTCCTAAAAGTAAACTACTACTTGGTTACCTTAGTAGGCATGTATGAAGACTTCTTTTTTTTTTTGGTGAGAGAGGTTGTGGATAAAGGGAAAATGTGTATAAAGCCCTATGAGAGAGTCATGCGCATGTTCCTTGTGTGGGTGAGAACAACTTCCATATTCTTTGTTTATGCCTTGATTCCTGAAGAACAAAAGCGCCTGTGTTGCCCCATGGAAGGTAGTCTTGTTGAACCATGTAAAATTTGTTTTGTTTATACTAACTGTGTGCAGGATTTTTCATAATATTGTTAGGAATTCTTTTCTGTACTTGTTTTGATTCTCTCATTCAAGAAATGGTATATGTTCTTCCCTCCTTTGATATATGTTATACATGGGATTACTAAGGGGCCATTTGGCATCTCTACTAACGAGAGCTTATTTGCTTATTCTTAAAAAAAAGCTCTTATTTTGGAAATAGACTGTTTGGTAAAGCTTTAATTTTAGAGCTTATTTTTTTAGAAACTAGCAAAAAAGCTCTTAAAAAATAAGTGATGGGGCAGTCACTTTTTCTTTTAGAGCTTATTTGGCTTAAGCGAATAGACATTTTTGGTTAATTTTTGGACAAGTTTGTCATTAAACTTTTTAAGTAATTCCCATCTTGCCCTCTCGTCTTGACAATCTCTCTGGGGTGGACCCATATGATGAGCAATCCATATTGAAGGTGGGGCTCCACATGATGAATGGTCCCCATCAAGGTGGGCCCACAATAATGCATGGTTACATCAAAGGTGGGCTCCACATGATGGATGCCCCACATCAAATTGTGGCCTCACATGATGGACGACCTACATCAAAGGTGGGACCCGCATGATAAACGATCCGTGTTGAAGGTTGGGCCCCACATGATGGACGGTCCACGACAAAGGTGGGACCCACATGATGGATGGTTTACATCAAAGGTGGGTCCCACATGATGGATGACCCACATCAAAATGTGGCCTTGCATGATGGACGGTTCACATCAAGGTGGGCCCACATAATGCACGGTTCACATTAAAGGTGGGCCCCATATGATGGATGACCCACATCAAAGTGTGGCCTAACATGATGGACTATCCATGTTAAGTGGGCCTCTCTTGATGGACGGTCCGTATCAAAGGTGGGACCCACATAATGGATGATGGGCATCAAAAGTGGGCCAATGTGATGGATGGTTGGCATCAAAGGTGGGCCCACATGATGAACGACCTGTATTGAAGGTGGGGCCCACATAATAGACAAAGTGGACCACACATGATGGATGGACCACATCAAAGTGTGGCCCCTCATGATGGACAATCCACATCAAGTGGGCCCCACCTAATTGACGGTTCACATCCAAGGTCTTGCATGATGGACAGCCCATATCCAAGGTGGCCCAACATGATGAATGATCCACATAGAAGTTGTGCCCCACACAATGGATGGTGGACATTAAAAGTGGGCCCCCACATGATGGACAACCCACTTCAAAGGTGGGGCCCACACAATAGACACATCAAATGTGGATTCCACGTGATGGGTAGTGGACATTGAGGAGCCTCACATAAAGGACAATTAGCATTGATAGTGGGCCCTTCCTAATAGATGACCTACATCAAGGTGGGCCCCACATAATGGATGGTCCACGTCAAAGATCAATCCCTAACGATGAATGGTCTACATCCAAGACAAGCCTTGTACGATGGACGAACCACTTTGAAGGTTTGGCTCACACGATGGACGATCCACATCAAAGGTGGGCTCCATATGATGGAGGATCCACATCCAACGTCCAACATAATGGTTGACCCAAATGTCTTAAAACATAAAGGATGTAGTCATTCATTCTTTTGCCATTTGGGGCATGGTCACTCTATGATGAGATCCACTAAAACAACCGTTTAGATTAGATTGCTCTTATAATGGAGTTGTTGTAATCTTTAAAAATGACATCAACTACCCTTAGAAAAAGCTCTTATTTGAAAATTTTACCAAACGTGCTTATTTCATATAAGAGCTTTTTTTTTATTTCAAAAACCTGATTTTACCAAACAAGCTTATTCAAAACAAGAGCTAGAATAAAAAAAGCTTATTAGAGTAGCTCTTATTTGAAAAGCCTTTATTAGATTAGAGTAGAGATGCCAAACAAGCCCTTATATCTTTCTTTATTTCTTTCTTTTGAGAAATGGAACCGTTTCTCTTCATCTTTTTATTTTTTTGAAAGGATCTCATACTAGTGAAATTTGTACACATGGGACAGTCATTGATCTGAACTGTCCATTGACTACATACCATATTGGCAGGCTATGGTGGAAATAGCACACTGATTGAAGATCCCAACTCTTGGCATTTTTGTTACAGCCATCTAACATTTCCTAGCAAGTGTTTCATTATCATGGTAGCATCCCAAGGATGGGGCAATGAATGGATGTTTCATTTTTGTTATCGCCACCGACCTTTGGCATTCTAATTCATGTCACTTGGACAAAACCAGTATTTTTTTTGTTAGGTTTCCTTTCTATTTATACAATGAAATGGTTTTATTTAGCAAGATCATTGATCTTTTCTTATTGGGTTTGTGGTTTTCGCCAGAAATGAATGTTGAAAGACGACTTGCACTCCTATCATACTTTTGTGGTTAAACAGTTTCTGGCTTTTATTCAGCAGAGGGAAAACGTATCGTTCATCCAGTCACTTTTTCTATTCGAAAGAAACTGAAAAGGCAAAATAATTTATAGTGGTGGGTGAATCAGGTAGTTGCGGTTCCTTCTTACTAGGTGCTGCTTCTGCTTTGAATCACGCTTCGGACTCGTGCTCCCGCTCGTGCTTCCCGGTTGTTTATGCTTTGCAAAAATGTTGAAAAAGAAGCTTCCCCCTTCCTGCACCCGAACTTGTTGTCTCTTTGCTTCACACTTGCGCAACAATAGAATCAATAGGCTGGAACTCCCCTGGATGAATAAGAATTCATCAACCCTCAATAAATGAGATAACTACCCTACGCAAAGATATGAGTTTTAATGAGAGCTGCGCCATATGAATAGGCAATTATCATGCCAAGACTAGCTTGAACATTAGCCAGCTTGTTGCTTTGATTGGCATTAACTGCAGCAGCATTTGTTGGTTTAAAAAATAAAATAAAATTCTGTTCATGTTTGATGGTGCACCATGTGTCATGTTTCGTATGATCTGGATCGCCATCATCATCCTGAGCGGCAGAGACTTGTCCCATCTATAGGTGTTTGGCTTTGTGAATCTTGTTTCACCATCAAGTTTGGAAACAACAACTCTCATGAATTGATTGCTTGGCTAAAGTTCGACAACCAGCTGCCCACCTGACACCAACTCTCCATGGCCTGGGCTGGGAACCAGCTTACGAAATCGTTACCTTGTGGAGTTAACTATGATCCGGACTGACAATATGGCTTATCATATTATCTTCCTGGCCTCACATCTGTGTGTGGGACTTCATTCTTAGGATAACCATCAATTCTATTGCATATTCAATCTTTTTAGGTAGTCACAGTGATCAAATGAGAAAAGAGGGAGTTATGGTACCCTGAAAGTAAACAATGGCTACGTAATGGCCATTATGTAATGGTAACAGTGGGGACCATTACTTGAGTTCGATTACCCTCCCCGTTCTTTACCCGATGCATGTGGTTTGCAGGTGATTGCGTGCATCTGTAGGGATTAATCTCGCCTTAAAAAGGGGGTGGGGACACCCTATAGTCATAAAATAAAATAAAATAAAATAAAAAAACAGTGGGGACCATTACACATTACGAGATCTACAGGGCTGTAACAGTCCATTACAGGGCCAATACAGTTTTTTTTTCTTTCTAATTGGCTGTAACAGCTGTTACAGGGGTTTTAAAGGCCGTTACAGCCCATATTGTAATAGTAATTATGGTGGCTGTTACCTTTATTGAATATCTTGCCACTTACTGATCTGACCTGTGCTTTTGTTGTGGCCAAGATCCATCGTGTTCTTTTGAATTGTTGGGATCATCTTGGGATGCGAAGTGAAAATCCTCACACCTGCCAACTGTACGCAATCAGATGGCTTCTATGGGTTATCTATAGCAATCTTTTTCCAGCTGGTTGTTAGAGCAAACCACTTCCTAGGAGTCTGGTTGACTGTTGTCCTTGTGCATGCAAAATCCCCTCAGAAATGTTTACTCAGTATTTTGTTTGGCAGCTGTGTTGGGTTGACATTTGTGATTGCATAAAAATATTAACTAGTTATTTCTTCTTCTTCTTCTTCCATCTAAGGTTTTGGTTGTGTAACTGTTCCCTCTGGCAGTATAAGCCATGCAGTCCTTATCACCTTACTGGTTGTATGGTCCCATATAGGGATTGAGTTGGGATAGCAAATAGGTCTATTGTTATTTGTTTGACCATTTGTTGGTTCTTATGCACATTTTATGTTTGGTTTGTGCCTCCAAATGTTCAAGTGAATTGTAGGCGTTGTTGGTCTCTCTACAGTTTAGATTTACTTCTCTTCCTTCCTTCTTCTTTTTTTAATAGTCCTGATGTACTTTTACGTTTAATTTTGAAAGGCTCTCGGAAAAATTGATTCCTATGGGCTCTCCACGTGCCAATCATTTTTTCCCCTAATGCCACATGGGTAAAGTGGCTGCAAAGAATGCCTCTTCAGGGATGGTAGCACTGCCAATTACTTCAACTGATTGTAATATGTGGCAATTTCTTACAAAAGTAGGGCATGAGTGTTTAAAGTTAAATAATGGTGATATCTATTTTTCTCAACAGGAGGAAGATGAAGAGTTCAAGATCAATTGGAAAAGGGTGGCCACCACAAGCATGTTTGGGTTTGGGTTTGTTGGACCTGTTGGGCATTTCTGGTTAGTGGCTTTGTGTCTCTCTCCTAGTTGCATGTCACACAACAGGCACACATGTGCTTGTTCTTCCTGATTCATACAAGCTACATAATTTGTTGTTTGTGTTTTTTGTTGAATGCAAGATATTCTTTCTTCTTTCAAAGTGATAAAACAACCTTCAATTCTCAATCACTTTTTATTCCTCTGCTCAGTCGACAATGCTTTTCTTAAGTCAAACAAGAGAAACAAGACCACAGACATGGCAATTATTGCATGATTCTTCAGCAGAACTGTAATGCGCTGTAAACTTCCTCTGGAAACGGAGTCCATCAGATAAAATCTTCACTTGAAAAACAGTGATCAAACCTTTATGGTAACAGAGGCATGGTCATGGAAATTGTCCAGACTCCAAAAAGACCTCTCAAAACAGCATTATGACCTTGGTTTGAAGCTAGAATATTTGGTCTAGAACTACTTGAGAACCAGACTCCCAGAAATGTTGGACACGGACATGGGTTACGAATCACGGGTAACTAGTAAATTCTGACAAGTAGTGAGTTACGTATAACAAGGACACCATTTTCTGGAAAACTGTTGCATCTGTATCTCGGATAGGTGGATATGTTGAGACAGATAAAAAGGAAAATCACCCTAATTCGTTGTTTCTATTTCCTGTTTCAGAGCATTAACTATGCACTGTTAATTCGTTGTGGTTTTAGTGTATTTCTGCCCGTCTATATTTTTTGTAAACTGAACTTTTTTAGTGCATTTGTGGACCAAAAGCTTGCATGGCCATCATCACCATTATCATAGTGTTGTCCTAGCTATATGGGATCGGCTTTTGAATCCTGTTTCACCAATTTCACCGATCAACCCTAAGATCCTGTCCTCAGCAAGCGAATAAGCCTTCTTATCGCCACACATCAACTCAATCCATGCCCTTTTAGGTCCTTTCATCCTCTTTCAGGCCCTTCAACTCTAACCAATGTTTCCCAACTTACCGGAGCTGTCTCTGGTCTTTGATTCACATGAACAAACTGTCTCAATCAGCTTTTCGGCATTTTATATTATATTTGAATTACTCCTAGCTTATTTCCATAACCTCGTTTTTAAGTTCATCATGCCTAGTCTTCCCATACATCCCCATCCCAACGTCTGCTTTTGAGAAATCAAGCAATTTCTTAAAAGGAGGATGAGGAATCTAGTGAATCCTCGCAGCAAACTGCAACAAAGAAAAAGCCAAAAAGTATCAAAATAAGCTAAAGAGCAGGCTTAGGTCATGACCCAATCAATGAAAACGAAGCTCACTGTCCTCAACACTTCATTCGTGAGCCTAAGTCGATTCTGGAAACATCTTTTATTCCATTCAACCTATTTGTCTCAAGGAGTGACAGCCTCATAGAATCCTCTCATTTCAATCCTGCTTGGTCCTGTGCCACACTAAGAAGTATCCAATCAAACCCTGTGTTACCCACACTCAAAAGGGTCCAAGAACCCATTCCAAACCACTTTGGCAAAAAGTTTTATTTTGATTTTGATTTTGATTTTGATTTTTTTTTTTTTACGCACACACCCCACAATGGGTACAACCCATGACTTAGTGTCGAAACTCTTTGAGTCTACTGCTGAGCCATGAGTAAGGACGCAACTCTAGGAAAATGCTTAAATAGATGATCCATGGAGTCTGCCACCTTGAAGCACATAATGAAAACATTGGGGCTGATCATGTGCCTTTTCCGGAAAGTTGTCCACAGTAAGGACCTTACCCCTACCAAGCAAGCAAGCAAAGGCAATGACTATTTTCGGGCCTTTGTAAGACCAAATATAGACCATTGGAGCCTTAACCTCATCAGGTCTTGAAGATCGGATTGCCGCATAGAAGGATCAGACTGAGAAGTGATGGCGGAGCATGATTATGCAGCTAATCCAACAACTGAATCATATCCTCCATTTCTCATCTGTTAAGTTCCTGCAGCATGGGGGAGTTCAAACTGCATTACCACTTTCACAAGTGAAAAGAAGTTTGCAACCACCACCAGTGGATCCACAGCGATGCTCACAAGCCTGCGAAATTGAAATTTATTGCCACCTGCTTCTTCTCAATATTTCGAGGCAATAAATTGTCTCCAAATCTCCTCTTCCAAACGAAATCTCCATGACCAAAGCAAGATTCATCGATTTTAAATCTCTTATACCTGCACTGTGTTCCTCCATTGGTTTGCATGCTTTGCTCCATGACAAGAGGTGGAATTTGTGCTTGTTTTCCGCCTCTTGCCAATGGAAGTCATGCCTGATTCTTTCCAGTCTTCCAATAACACTAGCAGGACACTGAGAAAGGGATGTAGTAAACCGGGCATAGCTGCTTTTATCAAAGTGACACAATCCCCAAGCTAAAGATATCTACTTTTCCATCTAGAAACTTTTCTGTCAATTCTCTCTACTATCTTAATCCAATAGATGCTTCCTGATGTTTTCCTATGCACAGATGAGGGCCCAAGTATGATGATAGGAGAATACCTGCCTTACACCCAGTCACCCCTGCCATATTCTCCACCTCTTCGGGTGGCCTGATTCCCAGTATTTTTCTTTTGTGAATATTTACCTTGAGGCCCAACACCACCTCAAAACACTGAATAGTTTTCCTCAGATTGTCAACCTGACTTTCCTCAGCATCACAGAAAAGAATCATATTGTCTGCAAACTGAAGATGAGATACATGAAAAGATGCTTTTTCCACCAGAATACCATTCACTAGCCCCATCGCTGCTCCTCTTTCCATCATTCTGCTAAGAACATCCACCACAAACATAGAGAAAAGGAGATAGCAGGTCCCCCTGACAAAGCCCTCTAGAAGACTTGAAGAACCCTTTAGGAGTGCTATCGACCAGCATGAAATATCCATCTCCATTTCCTATCTTTGCAATATTCAATCTCTTCATCCTGCCTTCTAGTTGCCTAACACTTTGCTCCGTATAGCGTGGCAGGCCGTTGGGTAGCTCTTGTAAAGTCTTTTCAACACTTCAGAGATGCATCTCCACTTCATCCACCCACCACAAATTCTATTGGAAACATCCTCATCATTCTTCCCATCCTTTTGAATAATAGAATGAGGTAACAGTAGGTACATACAGTTTATATGATAGTCAAGGAAGTTATTCATAAGACATCTTTTATTCATTAGCTAAGCATAATATATAGTAAAATGTATCTTGAAGATAACCTATCCAAAAACTGTGTAAATGGCACCTGCATGGTATATGAACCTTATACGGACATGCCAGCTTATCCATAAAGTAATGATGTTTTATAAGAAAAATTTTATTCTTTAAAAAAAGCACAATATGTAGAAAAGTATAACTCGATGAGAAGTACGTCAGAACTGTGTAACTAATGCCATCTGAGACCCAAAGTTGTTCCAATGCTATGTGGTATTTGAACCTTGTACAGCATGGGGGATGTCATTGCCAAAAGAGTGGGTTTGATGTCACTAATGTAGTACATGTTGTTTAAAACATCTATCATGCCATGGTATTTGAACTGGAGTTCCCAACTCTGGTACTCTGGAGTACCAATCCCGACCTTCATAGATGATACCGAAAGGAAAGAAGGGGGGCAAAAGAAGATAGTTTCCTGTTTTTCTCCTAATTCCGGCATGGATTGTCTGAATGCATGCCTACAGCGTTATGAATTTTGTTGAAACTCTAGAAGAATTTAGGTTGCATATTTTAATGGTGACAGGAAAGAATAGTTGAGCAAGTTAGGCACATGCTTTAACCAATTTAATTCACATTATGATCTGAGGGCATGTTTGGATATCACCAGTTTCATGGAAATCAATGGAAATGGAAAATGTTTTCCATTGATTTTACAATTTGAGATATTTGGATAGCAAAGAAAACACAAATAACTCATTGCACTTTTCCATAGTTTGGATTCTCTAGCATAAGAAATTAGGTGACCTTTGTCTCACAAATATAAGAGTTTTACTTATTATCTAAAAAAGACTCATAAAGATGGAATCCATGTTTCAATAGTACTCATGGAAACAATCATTGCCTAATCATATATTTTCCTTTCTTTTCCCTTAGAATACATGTGTCTAAACATAGCCTGAGGAGAAAAAGAAAAGGCCAGGTTTTGCATGATAGATTCTTATTTCCTTGTTTCACAGGTATGAGGGCTTGGATCGATTAATAAGACATCGACTTCACCTGCAACCCAAATCAATGCGGTTTGTGACTACAAAAGTGGCCATGGACGGGATTATTTTCGGGCCTTTGGATCTATTCGTTTTTTTCACATACATGGGGCTCTCTGCCGGGAAGAGTGTGGACCAGGTGAAGGAAGATGTGAAGAGGGATTTCATCCCAGCCTTAGTTTTAGAGGGTGGGATATGGCCTCTTGTCCAGTTTGCGAACTTCCGGTACATACCAGTGAAATACCAACTTCTGTATGTAAATATATTTTGCTTGTTGGACAGCGCGTTTTTGTCATGGCTTGAACAACAGGAGGATGCTCCATGGAAGCGGTGGTTTACATCTTTTCTGGCCTTGGAAGAAGAAGAGAGCCAGGGTTGATGGCCATTTATTGCCCTTATTTTGTATCTTTCACAACCACCCTCCATTTCCTTACTTTGTTGGTCCAATGCAATTACATGTCAAGATAAGTGTAGATGTGAGATTTCTCTCGAAGACCACTGAAATGCCACATGGGGTTTTTTATGTTGGGATTCATGGGAAGTTATTTGAACTGTTTTGAAGATTTTTTGTATTCTATGCAGGCTCCATCATGATGAAAACTCTAAGATAAAGGCCAGATGGTAAATTAGACATTGGGCAGTGCCCTTCTTTGTTGGCTATCAAGTTCATGTACAGTACAGATGAGAGGTTTCTGGGAGAACCTGATATGCTAACGTTGGTAGTTGGTACTTAGTTGGGTTTTTATGAAGTGATTTGAACTGATACTTAAGTTGGGTTTTAGGAAATGATTTGAACCGCGAAGCTCTGCATTCTCAAAATGTGTATTTTTTTTTTAATCCAAATAGTCAGGCATTTAATGGGGTTCTTCTTCTTCTTCTTCTTCTTCTTTTTTTAATCTTGTATTTCATCCACCCCAGATGTTCTGAACCCAGCTCATGCACTGCTTCAATGGTCCAACAACCCAAGCCCTTTAACATACTACTTCCCAAGCGACAGAGGGCAGACATTGAGGTGCTAAACCTTCATCCATGCAAGTAAGCTCCTGGGAAGATAAGCCCATTTTTGCTAGTCCAACTTCTATCTGTTGAACCGTTGCCTGTCCACTCAGTGGCAAGAACGACTTTTGTAACCAACAGTAAAAGATCTCTAGAAGCGAAATGCCAGCATGGATTTGTTTGAAGACGGGAGTTAAGGGATTTGAACCGAGTTCAAGCTTATATTCTAGGTAGTGTTTTGGTTGCTCTTCAGAATTGTTGTTTCACACGTGTACTTAGCATGCTTGGTGTTTGGGGTGGCTTGGAGAATGGAATCCACTTTAAGAAGGCTGGCATTTCTGACCTCTTCTGCCCAAAATCACAAGCGAGTTGAGAGACGGAACAGGATCAGCATGCATTTGAAAGCTACTTCCGAAACCCGAGGACCATTCAAAGGCCATTTATGTCCCACATTCAACAGGAGCTTGTTTGCCATTAGCATGCAGATGCACGAAAGATTCATGTTTTCTTCCTTTGCAATGGTTAAAGGCAACCAGATGCTAATTGCATGTGAACAAAAGATTCATTTATGCTTCACAGATTTACAGAGAACCCCAGCACCCCAAAATGCCAGCATAAATTTTAAGGAGAACGATTTAGTTGCGCTGACACTACCATTAGTCATGGTACTGTCAATCTTTATGGGCCCCACCATTATATGTGCCAGGCACCCAGTCCATCCATCATGTGGACCATGCTGGGGCCCAAAAATTAGGCTGATCCAAAACTCAGGCAGGCCACACCACAGGGAACAGCATGAAGTCATGCCTTAAACCTCTAAATACACTAGGTGTTGGCCCAGCCGTAGGTGGGACAGGATCGATCCCCATCTTTCTTGTAGGATAACTGATCCAAATCCAAGGATCTATCTGGGATCCTCAACTGATCTTCCTTGATTTCTCAAGGGGCACTTGAAGAACACAAGTAACAGAGATAAACTCAGAGAATTGTATTAAAATATTGAATAATGTTATAAAACTAAATCAAAGCAAGCTTAAATACACCCTCAAACCCTAATCTATGCAACCAAGGAGTCCTAATTGTACTATGAAAGAAAATGAAACCAAAACGGAAACAAACATCTCAAAAAAAGCAAGTTTGTGCATGCATCTGTGCTAGTGCCAACCGGTCAAAAATGGACCACAATTGTCCAGAGCACTAGTGCCAACCGGTCAAAAATGGACCACAACTGTCCAGAGAGCTCAGCCCTCTCTGGTTGTTAATTCAACTGGTTGGATGACCAGTTGTCAGGTTGGCCAACCAGTCGCAATCGGTCCTGGACAGTCGAGAGAGATGGACTCTCCTGGATGGTGGTTGTCTCGTCATGCTCTGGATTTCCTCCTGTTTGCTGACATTTAACTCTTCCTTTGAGGTCTTCCGTGGGTCCTTTTGTTGGTCCTTCTTCATCATGTAGAGCTGACCTCCTCTACATCAGGTGTGGCCAACTGGAATCTTGAATGACCCGATTTTAACTCTTTATCCTGGCAAGACGTCTGATGAATGTATGGGATTGTATATGCAAACCATGGTGGCTCCCACACAACAATCAATGGTGCACGTCTGATTTTGGCCCCGCCCCATGGCCTAATATCGAAGGGCACACCTGCCGTGACATCCACAAAGGTTGACACTATCATGTCATTCTCCAATGCTAAAACAGTCGACACCGGTGAAAATAAAATAAAACATTCAACACACTGAATTTCAAATTCATTCAGGAATTACAATGATGCTTAACCAGAGGATATGCAATGCACAATATCCTCGGGTTTTTGGTTCATACAAGTGGGGTCAATCGTTCATTGATGCAGACCTTTGATGGGCAACTGTTAATGGACCCCGTCCAATAAATAAATAAATAAATCATCCACGTTGGAGGACCCTAGCCATTCATTCTTTGGCCTTGGTCTTTTTCCGGTTGGATGTGGTCCCTTGATGCATTTCTTTTCTTCACTGGAACCATATGTTTCCAGTTACCAACAAACAAGTTAAGGGTTAGGATTGTCCCACTGAGGATACATTTGGGGCATGATCCATCCGCATTACATCCCACCAATCAGATCAATGATTTGGATCACCAAACCATGAGACCCACCTGTGCAGTTGTCTACCTTTTCGAACCTCCAAGACCAATGGTTCAAATCTGACATGCCAAATCACTAATCCAGAAGATTGGGACTGTAGAATCTGCACCCTTTCTTCACATTGAACAAGCTTCGGATCCGCCGGAAATCTTCAATTGAATGGTTTAACATTGCTGAAATGAATGTGCTTGGTAAAATAGATCCACGTTCTATTAACTGGTGCACTTCATGTATGTGAATGTATATGAATGCCAACATAACCATCTCAAGATAGACACACAAGCACCCATTTCGAAATTCAGCATCAACTACAACTCCAGCATCCACTTGTGATGCTGCTCTGATGGGCCAGTCAACAGCTTTCTGTTGCTATCATTAGATAGAAACATTTACAATAATTACATAAGCCTTTTCAAGTGCAAGTACCTGAACTGGAACTGAATAATTTCCTCACTTAGGATATCAGATGTATGAACTATAACCTCCCCCAAGTGGTACTCTTGGCTTGAATATGGCAAGAGCCGATAGATAAGGGCAGTGCTTGAAGCAAATGCTCTGAAAGAAAGAAAACAAAACCTGTGAGACCCAAAAGTACAGATTCTAAATTCCTTCATCCACACTGTAGATTCCAACAGAAAGTACTAAATTCCCTTGGAATGGACTTTTCCTGTTTGGTTCGCGGGATTAAATGATATGGAATTGCATTAGACGGAATTTACACTATTAAATAGGATTAAATGGTATGGAATTGCACAAAGATGGCATGTCTAGAAATACCATGGTATTTTGACTGTCCAATACCTCGATTGGGATCAAATTCTTTCCTTGGGAAAAACACTGTATTGAGCGAAATCAGTGTTTGGGGGAACATGGAATTGTATCAATGGACCAGATTCACAACTGATGCTAGTCACCTGTAAGCATATGCAACTCGAATGTCACGTGTAACAGGCACATATGGATGGATGACAAGGATAAAAAACATGCATCAATGTGGGACCCACAAATGTAGTGGATTTCGAAATCCACCAAAAATACCCTGGTATCTACTTTTGGGACTGGATGATACCATACCTGGATTAATCCAATCCTTCCCATCATTCCAGACTCAGGATGGAATTTGCATGGGATCAAATGCAATTCGACACCACCTAATCCCACGTTCTGGGCAATCTATTAGGGGATTTGGCTCATTGTTGCAATTACATTATATAATGCAATTTGACAACTTCAACATCATGTGTACATGGAGATTTCATTACATTTTGGGCATTTCCTCTTCATGAACTGACTTGCAATTCGATTTAATTTTGAATCCAAATGCAACCTAAAGTGGCATTCTGTTTGCAGAATTTTCTGAATGGGCTGAAACCACCAGTTGAAGAAGAGGTACAATCTGTTGACTGAGAATCCATAAGAAATAGCATATTCCCCAACAATCTTTTTTCTCAGTAATGCCTTCAAATAAAACCCGATAATTGTAGATGTAATAATAAAATCCGGAGAAATTTCTCATGAACAGATCCTAACATGCCGGTTGTGCATATTGATGGTTTCAAGCAGCAATCAAATGGTACATCCTAGCGATGAAAATAAAACACAGGATAGGTTGAGTTGGTCCATGAGAATGGTCATGCAATGTAGGTGATGTCCCTAAGCCATATGCGGGCTTCTCGGCTATGGTTCATATGGGGAGCTTCATTGCCATCTGGTAGACCTTTGGCTCTTTGGCTTCTCCCACTGGATCATGGTCCATTGAATTTAAATGATACAGTAGGGTAATCTAGGGTCTGGCTGGTTGTGGTGGGGTAGTTAAGACTTGAGCAGAACAATTTCTCTTTGATGCGGTGCTAATATGAGAATGAGCCTAAGATGCTCTCACCATGTCTCAGTTGAGTGGCTGGGCAGATCCAAGGGTGACTGGCTCAATGTTTGTGTGTTCATCTAACAGCAATCCAACATGAAGTCAAAGAGAGTTGTTCAGACTGGCCTCCTATGTTAGTTTAGCACCATATAAAAATGGCGGTGACTCTTCAATCTTACACATTGAATAGTTGTACAGGAATCCAGACTGCCCAACTTGCTGACCCAACTGCAGGTGGAGCATGACTGAAAAATTAGACTCAGAAGATAATACTAACCATCCTACTTGGAGCCACTCACTATTCTACTTTTATCCATCCACTTCACTGCCATTAATTGGATGGTTATGATTGCTAGAACAGTGTGCTTTTAGAAATATGCTCCATTGGGTGAAGCATGACTGAAAAGTTACACTGAGAAGATAATACTAACCATCTTATTTTTACCTCAAATTTGGACCACTCACCATTCTACTTTTATCCATCCACTTCACTGCAATTAATTGGATGGTTATGATTGCTAGAACAGTGTGCTTTTGGAAATATGCTCCATCCATGATGAACTCACAATTTGGATGGTTTGGGTAGCTGTACATCAGTGTCCACGTGTGAAGAGGATGAGTCACCACCATTTTCAGAATGGTACTAAACTACTTAGGAGTCTAACCTATGTTGTTCACAGAGTTTTGGAAATGATTGGGTGTGGGGGAGTTTCAGATTGTCTCTGTTTGCAACGTAACCATGCCTGGAAAATCAGGTAATGGATATGTCCTCCCTTTGCATTTGATAATGGAACCCTTTCTTAGGAAGGAGTTCAATAACTATGTGCTTTTTTTTTTTTCCTATCAATATTTGGCAACTTTGGTTGCTCTGAAGCTATTTCTCACATAACAAAGTTAAAACTTCAAAAAGGATGAATGCTAATTTCAGCCATTTTATTGCACACCATATCTCACACAAGTTCCCAAAGCACACATGCAAATATATACAGGATCTTGACCACTGATGGGCCATGATCCAGAAATCAAACCTTGTGGACAATCCCATCCACTTGATTTGAGGGAAAAAAATGATCAGCACCAAATTTTTTTTCCTTGTTGCAGTCATGTTGTTAGAACTTGTGAGTGTCCAAGTGGCATGTTTTCAGGTCATGGCTCATATACGTGGGGCCCAACAAATGTGATGTCTGAACCTTGTACACGTCTTCCATGTGCTCCGATGGGAACTTGTGTCCAATAAACTGTGCATCATATTCCTCTTCAAAAGATATAGTGCAACCTACCGGTATGCTCAGTAGCAGACCCTGAGGATCTACCAGGACAGGTAGGCCTCTTCTTGCAGATACTGGTATAGACTTCAAGGCCCGAAGTGCTCTCTGAGCAGATAACTGTACATAATCTGAACAAGGCATTGTTCTTACTGCTTTATGATCGATCTTACCCAGTGGCAAAATTCCTTGTTTTTGAGATTCTTCTGGCGTCTGACCCTTCGACAGCTTAGAAAGATACAGCCAATCAGCATCAACCATGTGACGGATAACAGCTGTTCTGTCCTGACCAACTACGCAAGATCTGCAAATATAATCCCGATTCATCTCTTTCAAGTCCCAGTCGAAGTCTGTTGCTTCCACAGGAAGTCTCTCCTCCATGGTCCTCTCCCACACTTTCCACATGACCAAGAATCTATTCATAAAATGACATGACTGTCCAGATTGAAGTGCTACACTCGGAATACCGATGGATCTCATTTCATGATGTCTTAATTCATTCTCATATTTAAGTTCTGTTTTGGAAGAGAAATTCTTAGATTCTTCACTTTGCAATGAAAGAATGGTTTCGTGGGTTGACTCACTAAGAAGATTGAGTTTCCTTGATTCACTTAGAATGGATTCCGAAGATGTTAAATGCAAGAAAGGCACATCTGAAGCATCTGGGACCAAGAGATCTGAATATGATTTTGCTTCCACAATAATCTGCTCAATCTCACTCGGTAAGCAATGCTGCTGTCCTTCAGAGGAATATTTGTGAGATAATTCCATCTTCGTCTTTGATGGCAGAGGAGAATCAGGGGACCAGCATACCAGGATTTTAGTGCCTTTAGACCCTGGAGCTGCACAGAGGTAACAACCAGCTGCAGTAAGGGCAGTCTGCAGGGTTGTTGAAAATTGGACACATTAAAAATGGAATTCATGAACAATCCGTTATACAAATTGCTTAGCCATTGTCCATGGAACTCACATAAATTTTAAGGAAAAGAATGGGTTTTTTTTTTTTTGAAAGGTGATGATATTATTGAAAAGGACGCAAAAAGCGCCAAAGAATACAAAGCAAAAACAGAACACAAAGAAAAGGAAAAGAGAAGCCTAAACTGTCTTCGCAACAGAAGACCACTCTTTTATCAAAAACTCTATCCTCTTGATCACTTCGGCTACCTCTGATATCCGGTTTTCAAAGCATTTCTGATTTCTAGCTCCCCATATCGCCCATAGCACAGCCATAAGGGATTTCATTGTTTAAATGGGAAAAGAAATGCCGTTTTACATGCAGAAGACCTCTTTACCCAACAATAGCAATACCACCCAATACACATAAATTTTGACAAAAACCATTGACGCCTAATAGTCTTTAGAAAACCACAGTGAATTGGAAAAAGGAAAAAAATCCCAAATCTAGTTTAAATGCAAAAATAAGGTTGGAAAACTCAAAATCATATAGAACTACCAAAATATCACGTAATTATTGATTCTAATTAAACAGTAACATGCAATAGTACA
This sequence comes from Liriodendron chinense, assembly GCA_003013855.2. Classification (NCBI taxonomy): domain Eukaryota; kingdom Viridiplantae; phylum Streptophyta; class Magnoliopsida; order Magnoliales; family Magnoliaceae; genus Liriodendron; species Liriodendron chinense. The sequence continues at coordinate 333,378 of PVNU02003892.1, read as the reverse complement.
ACAATAAGATAGCAGTATGTATTACACCATTGCTATCTAGAAGAAATGAACAAGGATGAATTAATACATATCTTTACTGAATACTGTCAATGATGACCTAATTAGTTGTGTTCGGTGTGTGTAGGATGCTAGCTAGACTCTAATGGACTCCAAAGTAAAGCCAAATTGCTTGTTGCCCTGCCATCCAGATTTTGACAACGTATCAAGCTCAGGAATTGCTTGATTGCCCAGCATCGTTAGGTGATCCATCCATGCAGCTACTTTGTTACATAGCAGAAAAGACATAGGTAAGACAGCTTAGGTAGCTTAGGTGTAAAACCCAATGCCAGGTTTATCTCCATAGTCCAACTGGAATGAGGCAAGCTAATATACATTGATACATGAACGAACAACTAATGGAGTTTGCACATCAATTGATAAAATGAACATGAATGTAATTCTCATCCTCCACAATGAACTGCAGGAACACCAAATACCAAGAAAAAACTCCAACACAAACGCACAAGAATGACCACCCGATTTGGACTGTATCTTGAATCTTGACTAAGAAGAATTGTTCTAGAAGTTCAATGATTTTGAAAATAGCTTTGTGGTAACCCAACATTAGCCCTAAGATCAAGTTTAACTAGCCATAGATGTGGGCAAATTTAGCTTCCCCCCAACAGAAGCAATTGCAATTTTACCAGGGAAAACAAGCCTTCCCTTCAATGTTCTCTGACTGCAAAGACGTCAAACTAAACTGTTGTCCATATGGATTATGGAAGGAACAAAATAAGAAGGAATTTTGAAATAGAAAGGGACTTGGGAAGGTGATCGGAATAATTAGAACTCATGCTATTTCTTGGGCAATTTCTTTATTGGCCATTTCTTGTCAAAATGACCTATGGAGAAGTTGGCTGGAGTAGTTGAGGATACGAGAACTACAAGGGCAAATCCGCTCAGTGAAGATCCCCTCCGAGAGGGATGCTAAAGCTGAGTCTTGACAACAGTTCTAATGGGGAACCTGGGTCCAGCTGGCATGGGAGGTATCATTCATGATGACGCACAAGGGTAGTTTGAGTTTCCTCAAGCCCTCTTAGTTCTTGTCTCTAGTGAGGCAGAGATTAGGTCATTGTGAATGGGTTTAAAGATGTGCTATCCATGTGTTGACGCAGATGTAATAGAGGTAAACTCTTCCAATGCAATTTGATCAGTGAGTACTCAATGTGTTCTCATGTGAACAATAGCTAATTGGGTGGAGAAGATAGGGGAGATGAGCAATAACCGGAATATGGGGTTCTCTCACATTTTCCCAGAGGGGAATTTCAATTCTGATTCTCACACTCAAGATGGTGTTGTAAGATTGGGTTGTGCTTTGGGAATTTATTCCCGATTATGAAACTGTTTTTTTTTTTCTTTTTCTTTTTAAAAGTGATTATGTAACTCTTTGTTTGCTATGCTTCTTAATAAATTTTCTTTTACTGTCCAAATAACAATGTCAAGAAAAGGTTTATAATCCAGTATCACACCCTACATAGAGAATGTCAACAATGCATTTCTTTTCTTGCCATTAGATGAAATAACTAGCCTGACAAGTTGGACAGGGACATTAAAAATGGAAATAAAATACCAATATCATGAAGCTGAATGGACCTTGCATGGGAAGTTACGGATGTAGTTCAACAGTGATTGCAAAGTACTACCCCGGACTGGTCTTTGCCTTTGTGAGACAAACTGTTGCACATAATGAAAACATTAGTAGTAATTAGTAAAGTGTTGAAGCATTGAGACTTTATGTCTGAATCAATATAAGAAAATTAATCTTTTTTACAACAGTGCCCAATTTAAGACACAGAAAGCACTGAAATATCTCAAGGGAATTTAAAATTAATAATACCTGCAAGACCAATGCCACAAACTTTGAGAGGCATAGGTCTTCAACATTTGATGGGTCCAGCTTCTCTAAATCAATGATAGCATATCCATGCTGTGACCAGTGATAACAAATAGTAAATGGTTACTTAATTGACCGTGACATCTGAAATTTGTTGGTATTTCTCAAGAGTAAAGGAAAAACAGAAGTTTTATCTAGAAGGGGATGCTTAATGGATTCATAATTAACTCAACTGAAGAAAAGCACAGTTCAGCATTCAGTATATGAAAGCTCCCAAGGAATTTATGAAAACTCACCTTTTCATTCCTTTTATCTTTCACACTACAAACATATACTTGTGCTACTCTACCACTAAAGAGTAGAGGTCTTTTTAATTGGTAACTAAAATATAGATTATTGCCCTCAGCATTCTGCTGGGTAATTATTAAGCAGAAAAATTATATCATCCATGAGGTGACAACCGTGACATATTTAAAGATGGAAAGATGATATTATATTGTTGTTAACTTACAAAACAAAGTGAATCAAGACTTATCAGTCCACTCATATCTTTCTTATATTGGAATATTGATATTTATATCTCTGTTATCTGCTTTCCTGTTCTAGAAAAATGTATAAACAATACTTGAGCATATAGTTTTTTTTTTTTTGAGAGATGCACGTGCATATGTAATGAAAAGAAACATTCAATACAAGCTCTTCGAGATTTAATACAAGCAATTATATGTTATCAAAGCCTCATCAACCCCCTGTGCCTTCCTTAAATCCCACCTACAATGAGTTTTTATTCTTCGTTTCTTTCTTTATCTCATTCCTTGCACCATCTTCATCTTTCCTTGCAATCTCTTCTTGTGATATTTATTTCTCAATGGCTTCTCTCATCTTTTCTTTCTTTATCTCATTCCTTACACCATCTTCATCTTTTGTTGCAATCTCCTCTTGTGATATTTATTTCTCAATGGCTTCACTAATATGAAGGACTTAGCCACACATCACTATTTCCTTGGGATTGGAGCAATTCAGACTTCTGATGGCCTGTCCTGGTAGGGAGCTTTCCCTTTGTTATGCTCGCCTGCTTCCAGATGCCTTGGAGTATCAGACCATATTTGGGGAATTGCAGTACCACACTGACTAGACCTAATATAACCTATGCGGTGAATTAGGTCCATTAGTTTATGTATGCTCCAACCACTACATAGATGGTCATTGTAAGTCACATTCTCCAGAATATTAAGGGAACCCTTGACCAATCTCTTATATTCCTCTTCCCATCTTAGTGCATTCTTTGACGCCAATTGGGATGGTTGTCCTAATAGTCGTAGTTCCACCTTAGGACACTGTATTTTTCTTGAGCATAATCTCATTTCTTAGAGTTTTTGTTTCGCAATCTCCGTTGTTGCCTAAGAGATGTAGCTTTTGCAACTACTATTATTGGTCACCAATTTGCATGCACACTCCTTAACGTGCAAGCCATGGTTTTGGTACTCCAATCTTCTCCATCATGTGGTTCCAGAGACAACCAAACTTACCATATGAAGGGATTTGGTAACCCATCTCCATGTATGGACTCATCCATAATCGTCTCTCCATTGCTGCATCCGTCCAGTTTTCCTTCATCACATTCACCATCCTTCGAATCAACCCAAATAAACTTCATCTTACAATTTCCTTTTCCAGAAAATCAAAGACCAATTCCCAAATTTGAAGCACTTGTAGCACCTCCATTAATCCACTTGTCTTTTCTTTGTCCCCGTTGTTTATGGTTTGGTAGGTCCAGATCCAAAGGAGATCCTCTCAATTTCCTTTCACAAACCCATCAGAGGATTTTGAGCTGTCCATATCCTTCTTTCTGATCTGTTCTTTGGCATTCAATGCAAGTTGGTAAGCCACATAAGCCCTAGTCCATGTGGGCCGCCTAGATTGCAGGCACTTTAGAACCCCAAGACAACATATTTAAAACTCCTTTAAATAAAGAAAAATCCCACTCACACATAAAATCAAACCTGTTCACCTCCATTATGTATAAAAGAAGCCATAAAAAGCCTATTGTAACCCCTAAGCAGTTCTAAAATACTACTAAATTGAAAACACTCCCTCTAAACCATAGACACGTGAGTAATACATATGGGACCAATAGGATCATTGGGATCCATGTCTTTATTGATCGTATCCAATGATTGTCCTGGATTGCATTACCATGTAATCATCGCTATCAACAACATATCCATAATTAAGATATAATGGACCTTCCAATTTGATGAGGACACAAGACCATTTAAAGTCTACTAGCGAAGAAAGCGCACACCACAAGCATCTTCCTTGTGGTTAGGCGATTATTGAGGAGTATCGAAGACCCTACACGTGGGTTGACACATAGAACCCTACACGTGGGTTGACACATAGAAGGCCCCACATTGGAAGGACACATGTGTAGTATCATGAAGACCCGACTGAAGCTGAAAAGCTTGCTAGACAATTTTTGCTTACTTCAGGCGCCCGATCGAGCGCCCGACCTACTGTATTCGGGCGCCCGAACATTGCCTGCAGCCTGCCTGGTGCCCGAAACTCACTGGATGTTTTTGGACGTCTTCAGGCGCCCGACCGAGCGCCCGACCTTCTGCACAATTTATTTTTAGTTCCATTTTTGCTCAAGTATTAGGGGTATTTTGGTATTTTTGTGTTTTCTTATTAGTTATTTAAGAGGGTTCAGCCCTAAAAACGAGGTTAGTTTTTTATTAATGAATAAAGCCTCTTTGGTTGCCTCTCTCCTCTCTCTCTCTCATGGAACTTCATCTTCTTCCTTGATCTTCTTCTTCTCTTTTCTGCTTGTGCCCTTCCAACTTCTTCCAGGTAATCTATCTCCTTTATCATTATTCTTAATCCCTGTTTTGTTGAATTCTCCACGATCAAAATCTGAGAATTGATCTAAACCCTAAATCCTTAGATTTTCACATCCCTAATCCGAGAAACCTTACGATTCCTCGGACTAGTGATCCCTATTAATCGATTGGGTTAAGACCATGCAAAATCGGGAGGTTCCATTCCTCACCGGATCCAACCCTAGCACTAATTGAACTTCACACTTCGTGGTTGTGATAAATGGCCTACTTCATTGCATGTCTCCTTGTGATTTTCTTAGTTTATGATGATTGATGCTAGATTTTTATATTATTATTGTCTTTTATTTCCGCTGATTCATATGTGTTAATGAGCATGCATCATAATTAGGGCATCCTACGTCACAATTGTACTTACAAACAGCCAATAATCAAGATGTGAAAGTAGAAAGAGGTAAATATAGAAAATAATGTTTCACCATCAGAAAGGATACTTACAACCATGATTGTAACCGCCTGATCTATCAACTTGCCGCATATCTGGTCAATATATGATCGTGCTTTCCTACAGGCTGAGATAACAGCTTGCAATTCTGATCTGAAAATACCTGAAAAATTGAAAGCAAGGTAACTTCATGAAGGTACTAAATCTGGACAAGAAAAGGAGACTAGTCAACAGTAGATACCCCTTGGGAGGGATGTCCCATGGATACCAAGAATGATACCAATAAACATAACTATGCAATAGTAAAATAAAAATTGCAAATGCCGAAGATAATCAACTAGCTCTCATAAAAAAGCAATTGAAAGATACAACCGTTTGCATTATATTCTCTGCAACATCAGTTATATGTACACAAATTAAATCCACGTTGTCATATCTATTACGACTCACTTGTTGATAGATTTCTTAACGACATACGAATCCTGTTACGAACAAACAAAGGATTTCGATTGGTTGGATCCTCCACCCATTCTTGACTACCCCATTCACATATCTATACAAAAAAAAAAAGTAAATCAATTAAATGAATTTCTTATCACCGTATTTTATCCCATACTGAAAATTAGAAATGAAATAACTGCAAGAAGACTGCGCAGTACAAGTGCCCTGGTCTATCAGTAAAAGAATGCAAAATATTAGTTTCTGCGTGTAAGTATTTAATGAGATTTAACCATTCAGTATCTTGCACACCACAGAGCTAAACAGCTGCTACTTAAAATGTTCACTGTTAAAACACAAAATAAATCAGAAGCATGACACAATTATAGGCATGCTCGTATAAGTGCCCTTCAAATCTCATGTGGCACGAGGATAAATCTCTGCATTATATTTGAAGCATAATAAGAAGCCCTGGTTTTCCTTTTTTTGCATACATCACGTTAAAATAGGTCTAAGAGAGCTGCTCTTCTAGTATGCTATGTCTCAAGCCCTCAATTCAAGTCATTGAGGACTCCCATATAGCTCCCACCAACATCCCTTGGCAAGATGTTGCTCAGTCTTGCTTTGATTTTTTTTTTTTTTTTTTTTTTTTTTTGGGTGGGCGGGGACAAATTCTACAGAAGCCTCACAACAAGGACCGCGTATTTGAAACGGCAGAATAAAATGTATCTGGCAAATGATGCACAAACTATACGCTTCTTACCAAAAAAGCATCTTATACAGTTAGGAGAATACAAGGAGTATTAGTCATCAAGTTTACAAAAACTAGCACATTGCATACAAGAAGGATACAGACCCCACATTTTCTGATGGCATGACACAGATGCATGCCTATGTTAATATGTATTACTGATGATACAAAATAATAAACATAGGCCGCCAACTTGAGCTAACATAGAATGTGGATCATGTAAAATAGTGCAGGCTAGCTTCATTGCAGGGAATGGAAGTTAAGACACAAGAAAGTACTAAAAATACAAAAAGATAGTACCTAGAAAATGGTGCTAAAAGATAAGCTTGGCATGAGAGAAAGAACTGACTTTATACATGTCTTCTTTTGAAAAATCTAGAAGCGGTCGCACAAGTAGAATTCCATGATTGGCAGAATCTTTTCCATAACAATGTAAATATGTGGGAAACAATTGAGAAGTTAATGCCATGCCAGCAAGTCCAAGGATACCGCTATTGCGAGATAGTCTCAGAATGAACAATTCAGCCTGCATTATGACACACCTCTTAGGAACTTCAAAGTGAAATAATGAAGCACAATTCCCTTCACTAGAAGCAACACAGAGTGATGGTAAAAAAAATTGCCAATATAACTGAAACCAACAATAGAGATTCAATGACCAAGTTCAGCACAGCACCAAGGTTTCATATAAGAAGAGCACCATATACGTCAAAATTCCAAGTCTATGATAAGAAATTTGAGTTTTTATGGAGCTTAAATTTTGAAAGAAAAATGTAGTTTCATCATACATAAAATAGGACCAGTGAGACTTGTAACATTGGACAGAAATAAGCCTGGCAGTAATTCAGCATTGGTCTTTGTAGAGATACATGATACATTCTCCATGTACCTCTACAGTCCTGTCAGACAGACACTTCCACAAATTAAGAATACAAATTATTTACAGTTATCTATAGGTATGCAGATATAAATAGACAACATAACCCTTAAAGTTATTTGAGACCACTATGCTCTTAGTTTCTAAGGGGAAAAAATTGCACTTTAGGAAAATGAAATGTAAAAAAGGAAGCAAAAAAAATCAACATCACCCAAACATTCCACAACATGTTTACAAGAATGTGTAAGACAAATACAGCAGATACTGAGAAATTTGAAGGAGCCAATACAGGTGAAGGCCACAATAAAGAGACAACATTAAAAACTATAGACAAGCTTGTATTAAAAAATACAATAAAAACCTGGTCATCTGCATGGTGAGCAATAAGCAAGACACCTATCTGGTGCCGGATGCAAACTTCCTGAAAAAGTTGATACCTGAAATCAGAAGTGGATGTAGTTAAGTTCCAAAACAAATAATTTTTTCATGCATAGTTCCAAAAGAAACCATTTATTCACACTGAGTCAAGTTGGGAATTTGAAACAGTTGCTTAAGAAGCAACATGGTATGAACTGAAGAAATGATCAAACTAATACACAATTGCATTCCCAATATCAGGCTGTTTCCATCATCTAGTATTAGCTTTATGACAGGAATACATGCTAGCCACTCAATGAAGTAGACATCATACCATCATGATCATTTTTCCGAGTGTACCAGCGTTGGAGACGTGTCGTGCCCATCTCGCTGTGGTTCGACGATGTTTGAGGAGCACACGAGGAGCATGTGAGAGTTCATGAGCAGCAGGACCACAAGAGGAGCAGAGGACCAACAGACCAGCAGATAGGCTAGAGATCTCTGGGCTCTGTCGGACGGTCCGACAGAACCCAGGTCGGACCGTCCGACCCGACGGGCGGACTTATTTGTTTAGGTGTTTTTTGTTCGTTTTTTGTTTTGTTAGGCACTTTAGTGCACTTTTCTATTTCGTGGCTTATATATACTTCATGTGAAACCCTATTTGATTAATTAATGTTTATGAATATTGAGAAAACCCTTCTTCTTGCTTGAGATGAACTTGAAACCTCTAATGTTAGAGCCCCTTTTGGTGTGATGCCAACAATGTGATGCCGGTTATCCTCTTTTATCTCTTTTCTCTTCTTCTTCTCTACAAAATCCAGGTAAGTTGATTGTTCTTTTCATCCAATTAAGAGAACTTTTGACTTTTCTTTGAATCCAAAGCCAAAAACCTACAACCTTGAACCGTTTTCCATTCAAAATAGGCCCACAACCCTAACATTTTCCCATCCAATTCTATGAAACCTCACCCAATCCCACGCCGTTTCTCAAATCCAACCACCCCCTCACATCCAAATCCGATTCTTTCCGTTCCCATAGCATAAAACCCTAAATCTCCAATTTCCAAATTATCCAAACCCTAACCCTAACCTTAACCCTAATCCACACCAATCCCTAATTGTCACCCATACCTTAGGAACCCTGGAGCCTCGTCTTTGAATTTTAGGATTAACCCTATGCTCAAACATGGAGTTCTACCTTCCATGGGTCCCGGCCTTTGAGATTTTACGATTTCTTTACTATTTGTCTGTAGTTCATGGTTGATTGCCTATTTGGTTTTCTGCATGTGTGATTTGAGTAGATTTAATTTAATTATTCATTGTTAAACAATTCCACTTTAGTTTCATTCTGTATCATATTGATAGGTCCATTGTCCTGCGTCAAATTTTGGTATCAAAACATGAGCTTGAAGCATAGGGTCTCTAGAGCATCTCATTCATCACATATAGAGTTGATTAGGGCATGCATCATATAGCTTAGGGTTTCATATTGCGGCGTCTAGGGTAGAAACTTTTCTTTTGGCCTTTAGGAGTTATGCATTTTCACTCCATGCGAAACTGCTCCAACAGACCAAAGTCAACGTTATCTTAGTTTTCCTCAATATTTTTCTTACAACTTCCACATGCACATTGCTTGCAACTAGCCTATATGCCACAAGAAATATCTAGCTTCGAGAGAGAGAAATGGATATGACCTATCCACAATCCTTCCTCACATGGTTACATCACTAAACACTTCCCAACATCAATTGAGCTTATGGTATTGTACAATGGGATTCTTTGTGGGTTTTCCACTCATCGAGGGTAGTAATCACATCACATGGTAGACAAATAATTTCCTAATCTCATGGAATTTTTAAGACCAGACCATGCAGGGCCAAGGTGGAGAATGTTGTTGTAAAGGTAAGTCGATAACACTAAAGATGCAGATTGAGTAGCATAGCATAAAAACAATCAAATTGAGAAAAAAGGACATTGATCACCTGAACTTTCGATCTCTAATCAACATGCCTGCAGTGTATAAAGATCTAGCAATGCAAGAATGATCTATTTACAAGCAAAGAAAAACCCACCTCATCTCCCGAGCAGCTTCTTGCAAATGCCCTGGCTTCGGCCTACCCTCCAACCAATCACAATAAGCGATCTCACACCTGATTCCTATACAAACTCTGTCATAATCAGAAGCTGAAAACAATCAACCAGATTACTACTAAAAAATACATAAAATAATCTACCAACCCATTTTATAGACCATGTTGCGGACATGGTTAGCCTCTTCCGTGCTCTCAGATCGCAATCTATGATCAACAACAATGCCAAAAAGCCCATCAATGTAATCTGAAGTCTGATTCATCCCAATCATGGCATCTTTTTTCCAACCCAATGCTAGAATGCAGAGTGCTATGCTGTCTGGTCCACCTGAAACGCCCAAAGCTGCAAACAGAATCGACATTCAACTTTCAATGTTGTGATTGTTGTTGGGCATTAAGGAAAAGAGGATTTATGTAATCCTCGGCCCAAGGATATGCACGGGATCTCAGGTTTTCAGTTTGCACAATTAGACCATGGTCGAGTGATCCAGACCACTTGTCCACTAGGCCCCACTGTTTGTAGACCATGCCTCAGATGACTCCTTCACAAAACAACACTAACTATATTCTCATTCCAGCCATCTTCTTTCAGGGCATGCCAAAATATCATTCACTATCTGATAGAACAACCAGCACAAGCCCCGTGGATATATTATAGGAGATCTTCCGGTTGAAAAGATACATTGACCTGGAGAAAGGTCTATCCATTTTACTTTGAACCAATGATTCATTCTCAGAGCAGATAAACAAAATAGGAAGTCAAGAAAAGAAAAGCAGCAACGGTCCACATTCAACTGAAAAAGATGGGTGTATGATTAGTGGTTAGTATCTTCCAATCTTGGAGATTTTCAGGGAATGGTCCATCATTGGGACCTAACAAACCAATGATCTTAATTGCTGAACCATGAGCCAGCAAACTTATACAAACCGGAAAACTGAGTATGCTATAAATATCACATAATTCCTTGGACAGTTTTCCATTTTGTACAAGTAGGGTGTGCAGTTCAGGAGATCCGGACCATTAGGCAGGTGAGATTCTTTCTGCGGGAGGTGGGAATTGAGAATTACTGGCAGTAAAGGTGGGATCTCAGTCACAGATCTTCGTGGATCATGAATGGACCACTCCCTGAAAATCTCCAAGATCAATCTTGGGCCTTTCTTCAGTTGAATGAGGACCATTGTTGTATATTTAATAATGTGCAGACTACATTGTAGAAGTTTTGTTTTCCATTCCATTGACCACCGAAATACATACAACCTATGCACAGGATTTAATAGCAAAATCAAGATACAATAGACTGCAAAGTTCTAGTTTCCTATTTAAGTATGGGTTTTGCTAACATCCCCACCTTCATGGGGACGTTAGCAACATCCCCAAACCTTTTAAATGGACGTTGGTTGACCTATCGCCAATCTGAACCAGTGTTTTAAATAGCTACGCTACGTAGCGTAGCTTAGCCTAAACACTACGTAGCTCATGAAAATAGCTTAAGTTGCGTGTAGCCTACACTACATGATTAATTTGGATACACTACACGCTACATAGCTCACATTATGAGTCATTTTTCACTATAACATTAAAATCAATAATGTTTTTAATGATTTGTTATATTTTTCTATTTCAATGAAAATTAGTTAGTCTTTTCAATGCTTTTAGTAAAATAAAAGAAATAGTTTTAAATAAGTTTTGTTGCTCTTTCTTCACTTTTATATTTAATCACTTTTATCTAGCATGTTATGAAATTTTGTCAAATTTTATTACTAATCATCTAATTTGGTGCAACCTAGATTAAAAATCTAAGTAGTGTGTAGCTTACGCCTCACGCTTCAGAGGGGTGAAGGCTATGCTACACGCTAATCGCTATTTAAAACATTGATCTGAACCATTCATTCATTCATAAAACTAGGAGCAAGCCATGGTGTAAGAATCATGCCGATCAGATGATCCTAACCCTTTGAATGGGGACAATTTGTTACAACCGTATGTTGTTTACAAGCCATAAATCACACGGTTAGAATCATCAAATTAAAGTGTCAATTTAGAATCATAAAAAATACAAAGTAGGATCTATTTGCTAGATGTTTCAAGATGATAACTGGACATACTTTGTTTCTCCAGTCAATCTTGACTGTCAAATTTCATGCTATTGATCAGAAGCTTACGATCAACTGATTGGCTTTTTGCACTGTGGCTTGCTCCTTGTTGCATGAATGAATGAATGAATGGTTTGGATCAACTATAGGTCACCCGTGTGCCATTTAAAAGGTTTGGGGCCCCAAACCTTAAGTATATACAGCTATGCCTACAGTTGTATTGTACTCATATGGTATCCTATCTCATAACACTCCCCTAAAACTCAAGGTGCTCTAAGGAGTAGCTTCAGTTTGAAAGGCGAGAAAAGAAGCAAATTTCAGTAACTATTTGTCTCCAACACCTCGAGATGATTTCAAGGAGGGTGAGGGGGCAACAAGCAGCAACAATAGCTTGAAAAGCCACGAACAGTAACAGATGCCACTACAACTGCCAAACTCAGGGCAATAAATACCAGTGATTGGAGACAAATGTTGGTGACAACTGACAAATGCCCTTTGATTGCTGATTAACGTCGACAAATGTCAGATTTGCGAGCCGATAAAGGCAGGTGCATATAGCTTCAGATGATCAAGTTGGTGAACAGGTAGCGATGTTGATGGCAAAGATCAAAAGACGATGCAAAATGGTGAACTAGAGATCAGATCCATGGATGGGAACCTGATCTGTAGACACGATATTAGATCAGTAGAAAGGACAGAAAAGGGGGAGAGAAAGGTTTGATGTAGAGAAGAGAAAGAAAAGAAAGGAAAAGGCAAAGGCGAGAGCAGGCAAAAGCATGCGTGTTAGCCCAAAAGGAGACTAGCTCCATATTATAAAGAATAGAGGAGTATGATAGCCCACACAACTGCATAAAGGCACTCTCTCTAATACACATGAATACACTTCCCCTCAAGATGGAGCATGAATGTCAGTCATGTCCAACTTGTGACATGTGCGATGAAGTTGATGATGGCTGATGCCTTTGGTCAAGAATCAGCAAGTTGATCTTCAAAAATTTTTAATAGGCCATGTTTGAAACAATTTGTGTATATTTTTCCTAAAATATCAGGCCATTTTACTTCTCGGGTGGGCCATGGTTGATAATTTCTTTTAGTCATGAAATTTGTCGTGTTGTGGACCATCTGATATGTGAAAGGGCCTGATTTTTATAACAGATGATAACAACAATGTAGCCTACCTGATAGAAAGCTCGGATTTTGCACATATCCCACATTGGCACATGTGCTTGCATGAAGATAGGCATGGCACCCAGGAGTATCACAAGTGTACAACAGTAGCAAGAGGCAACGACTCCATTTCCAATGCAAATTTTCAAAGAGTTAAATGATACTCAGGCTGTGTATGCACTTGATATGCAGGCACTCACAAATTGTACACGTGGTATAAGTTTAACTCAAACCAGATATGCGGAACCCACTGTCGTTAAGTCAATCCCCAGATCATATTGATTGGACAATCCTAACCTGTAATTCCTGGACGCTTGTGGAAACAGGATCATTGGATATTTTTAATTATTAACCATCCAAATGCGCTTGATATGCAGGCACTCACAAATTGTACACGTGGTATAAGTTTAACTCAAACCAGATATGTGGAACCCACTGTCGTTAAGTCAATCCCAAGATCATATTGATTGGATAATCCTAACCTGTAATTCCTGGACGCTTGCGGAAACAGGATCATTGGATATTTTTAATTATTAACCATCCAATAAATGTCTATCAGTCTGATAGCCAGATAATCAAATAAGTGTAATTTTTGGTAGACGACACATCTAAACTGGGAACCATGAGTTGGACAGCTTAATTACGCCATTCATTCAATTTTTAAGTAATTTTAAGAGCCCGTGTATTCTACCAGAGTATCAAAGCTACTCTTATTAAAAAGGGTTCGCTCTGATATTAGTGGTTCGCTCTGATATTAGTTTTGCACCAGTTAAATATGTTGGTGACTCGTCCTCCTCACATGTGGCACTGATTTACACTTTACAGCTATCAGACCATCTAAATCGTGGATCCTATTGCGGACAAAGTGTACATCTAAAATCACATTGACCAAGCAATCTTAACCATCCTAATAATGGATATCAAATGGATTGTTAAAAGTAAAATAGTGACTGGTCCAAATTCTAACAGAAAAATCATATGGCTATCAAGAGTAGAAGTGTTAAACCAAACTGCTTTTCGGTTTACAACCTACCTACAAGAGGCCCTAGGATTTGAAAGGCTTAGCACGGATCAATATGTGATACTTGTACAACTTTAAAGATTACATGTACATCAACCATCATACTCTGCCAAGTAGAAACAAGCTCCCCGGAAGCAATCTTGTTATCATCTTCTTCTTATCTTAATTTTTGCTTTGACCGTGCCAGGCCACCCTAGTCTGGCCAGCCTGACCCTGTAGGGCCAGGGCCTTTCCAGCCCGATTAGAGCCAGGTCCAGGAATGAAGGGGCCAAGGCTGGGCTAGCGCCAAACCTAGACCGGTCATCAGCCCTAACAACAACCTGTAGAGTATAGTAGATCATTTGTTTGTGAGGGATCTTGCCAAATCTGCATCTGTACAAGCCTCAAAACAAGACTGTTCGTGCATGGAGTATAGAATTCCTCAACCAAGAAACTCTTTCAGAAACTTCAAGATGTGATAGACAACATCCAAGTGACATGTACGAGGTGCATGCATAAATTGACTTACCACACTGACTGCATCAACAATATTCGGATGTGTAATCATCAAATATATGAACTAGCCAATTAATCATCGACACAATCCGACAATAGGCAATACATAACCATCAAGCTAAAGATGATTAAGCTCAATCAGAATATCTACAGATTGAGCAACTTGAGCTCTCAGATGATCACAATCTCGTAGAAGATCAAGAGTATAATCCCATTGGGAAATAACAATGCCTTTGTGTGATTGAGGACTTCAATGCCCAAGAAATATCTAAGAGGCCTAGGGTCTTTAGTTTTCACAACCTGATACCTTCCACACCATCTTCCATGGCAATAATATGATAAACACAAACAATAGTGATACCAACACCTCCTTTGAAGAATAGAGTATGCCCTACTTTGACATTATCCAAAATTGCAACATGGCATTGCTAAAATGATTAAACATGCCCGTGGAGATTGCTTTAGTCCATAAATAGCCTCGTGGAGCTTACAAACTATACCCCTTCTGATGGAAGGTAGCAGGGCAGGAGGTGATGCCACGTACGCTTCTTGAAGATCACAACAGAGAAATGCATTTTTAACATCCAATTGACGTAAGAGAGTACTTGAATGGAATTTAGAATGGCAACCGGAGCGAATGTCTCATGAAAGTCAACACCGCAGGTCTAAGTAAAACCTTTCACCATTAACGGGCTTTGTTGCGTTCAACTTTTCCATTAGGCTTGTAGTTTACTATGAAGACCCACTTACAGCCCACCACCTTTTTTTCCCAGCAGCACGTGCACAACAGCCTAGGTTTGATTTTTCTTGAGCACGCGCTTCTTCCATCATTGCACCCCTCCACTTAGGATGAGAGACCGCATGTTTGACGCTAGAAGGTACAAGAACCAAGGAAATAGAGGACAAAAAAGCACAATACGATGATGAAAAGGAATTAAGTGAAATGAAATTAGAAATAGGATGGACAGTGTAGGATCTCTTCCTTTTGTGTAATGCAATAGGAAGATCATTTGAACCAATAGTTGGAAAAGGAGACAACATGTATGATTCTAGAACATAAGATTGGGGGGTATCACGGGCTAGAAGCAAGTTACCTTTCTTCTTTCTTCGAAATATAACCAAAAGATGGAGTAGACAATGCATTAAGTAACAAAAGAATGAAGAAGAGTTTCAAGCATAGGAAGTGGGAAACATTCACCCATGAGATGTTTCTCTTGGGAGTAGGAAGAGATTGACTCCCACAAAGGGGAATAGAAGGGAACACCCTCAAGAAAAGGTTACACCCATAAAATAAATTGTCGACTAAGAACACCAGGTAAATAACACTTGTACCCCTTTTTTAACTGGAGCACTCCAAGAAAATACCCTTGATCCAACCTTCCCATTTACTTCATGTCTTTTTTTAAATGCCCTAAGGTGATCTTACATCACCTTGACAAGCTAAGGCAAGACTTCCTATGGGGCGACTAGGCAAAGAAAAAACGTTTCTACCTTTTGAAATGGAGCGATGTATGCAAACCCTTCGATGAAGGGTGGTGCCAACATTCGGTCCTTGGAGTTGATGAATGAAGCTCTCTTGGGCAAATGGTGGTGGAGATGTCTGGCCATGACATCTGCTAGTTTGAGGTTGTTTCGGGCTTAAAAAATTAATTGGGCTAAGAGAGAATTCTTTGGGGTCCATTTGTCTAAAGAGAAGTGGCAAACTTGGCTTTGGCCTTTGGCTGTCAAGTAGGACCTCTCCTCTCCACATATTTGGGCCTTCCTCTCTGCGTGGGTAAGCCAGTGTTGCACCTCTAGGACAAGGTCTTGGAAAGGATGGAATGAAAATTAACCCCTTGGAAGAGTAATCACTTGTCTCTCAAGGGTAGGATCGCCTTGATTAAGGACTCTCTTTCTAAACTTCCTTGGTATTACATGTCTCCATTTAGATGCCCAAATTCAATCCTCTAAAAAATTGATAAACTTAGGAGGAATTTCCTTTAGCAAAGTAGGAATAAATCCAAAAAATCCCCCCTCCTCAAGTGGGATGAGGTTTGTAAGCCTATTTTGGAGGGAGGAGCAGGTATTAAACGTTTACATCTTGTGAACTATGCTCTTTTAGGTAAGTGGGTTTAGTGTTTTGCCTCCGATGAAACCAGCTTGTGGAGATCTATGGGTAGGGCGAAGTATGGCGTGGAAATGGGCATCTTATAAGGCTTCTACCATTTGGAAAGACATTATAAAATTGTCTGATAAGGTATTCAGGAATATTGCTTTCTTTGTCAGAAATAGAGTAGTACACAAACCGAGTCAGCTTGGTTAACTCGCTCAACTTGGCTCGAAAAAGGTCGACTTGACTCGGCTCAAAACTGGGTTTGGGCCGAGTCGAGCTAGTTTTTGGAGCTCGAAAAAAATTCAAGCCAAGTCTGAGCTTGCCCGAGCTCGACTCAACTCGACTCGACTCAGACCTAGACTCAAACTCGACTCAGTTCGCCTTGTCTCCGATCCCTTTACCGTTGCCACTCTTATCCATGCCTATGGCAAATGTTCGACCTCAAAAGGTGCTCACAAAGTGTTTGACGAAATGCCTCATCGAGCCGTCAATGTCATTTCCTAGACTGCTCTCATCTCATGCTTGAGGACTGCTCGCAAAGTGTTCGAGATCCCTGCACTGTTGCCGCTCTTATCCATGTCCATGGCAAATGTTCGACCTTAGAAGGTGCTCGTAATGTGTTTGACAAAATGCCCCAGCGAGCCATTGATGTCATTTCCTGGACTGCTCTCATCTCAGGCTCGAGGATTGCTCATAAAGTGTTCAACAAAATGCCCTAGCGAGCCGTCGAAAGCTTGAGCTCAAACTCGGCTCGAGCTACTGACCAAACCGAGCCGAGCAGTCAGGGTCGAGGATAGAGCCAAGCCGAGTTCGAGTTGGGGTTGGCTGTTGGCCGAACCGAGCCGAGCCGTGCCAACATCGACTCGTGTACAACTCTAATCGGAAACGGGGAAAAAAAAAAAAAAATCAAATTCTAGATAGATCCTTGGTGTGGTCATGTTCCCTTAGGACATCTTTCCCATTACTGGCTAGACTTTACCCTCTCCTTGACATCTTTGTCGCTGGTTGTTTCTCAATATCTGGTTCTGCTGGAGTGTGGTCTCCCCCACTTCGTAGAAATCCAAAAGAGGAGGAAATCGAGATGTTATGTGGTCTCCTTTCTCATGTCGCAGGGTTATCGGGTGGTCCTGGATGTCGAAGACTCCATTCTTTGGACTCAGGAGAGTTCAGGTTTGTTCTCAGTCAAGTCATTCTACGGTCTTTTCTCTGATGTGGGGGCCTCTATGCATCTCCATCCTAGTGCTATGGTGCTACTGTGGTCGTATGAGGCCCCTCCGAAGATTGTGGCTTTCACCTAGCTGGCTGGCAGAAATTGTATCCTTACGATTGATATTCTCCAAAGAGAGGTCTTCTCCTCTTAAATGCTTGTCTTACTTCATTGCCTTTTCTCCTCCGCAGTTTGGCACGAAATTCTCCAGCAAGTTGATATCTCTCGGGTAGTGCCTTTCCCGATTGAGGGACATCTGAGATCTTGGGATGTCAGGGGTGGAAGAAAGCTAGTGAAGAAGAGATGGAGACCGGCCTTTCTTGCAGGATTGTGGGCTATCTGGATTGCAAGGAACTCTTGTTGTTTTGATAATAAGAAGAGTTTGGCTAAGGGGGTTATTTGTATAGTGGTTCAGTGCATCAAGGAGTGGGTTCCTTAATCCTAGTGTGCTAGGTTCGAGCGTTGGTGCTCTTGTATTTTTGTTTCTTCTTGCCTTAGTGTTTTTCTTTTGTTGGCAGTTGCCTAATAAAAATCTATCACCTTTCAAACAAAAACAAAAAAAAAAAAAATCAAAGCACTATCCACAATTTGTCTCCCATCTACAAAGGCCACTTGTGACTTCGATATCACTTCGCCAATTACTACTCGAAATCTAGATACTAATAGTTTTGCCACAATCTTGTAGGGGACACTTATTGGTTGAAAGTCCCTCAAGCTTTTGGCCCCTTCTTTTTTCAGGATTAGATCAACAAAAGTAGACCCTAACTCCGCTGCTAGAAATCCTTTCTTGTAGAATTTGTTAACAAACTTTATTAGCTCCCAATTTTTTTAATAAAGTATAATTGGATAGCCATTTGGCTGGGGGCTTTATCACTACCCAAATCAGATACTGCCTTCACTATTTCTGTTTCAGAAAAAAGGTACCTCTAAGGATTCGGCCACCTCTCTAGAAATTGGTTCAAAAGGTAGGTTGTCAAGTGATGGATGGTCCCAGTCTTCCTTTGCCAAAAGTTCCTTCTAGAAATTTATTATCGATGAACACACCCTTGCTTTACCTTCCACTCTTTCTCCCATCACCAGCAGCCCTTTAATTTTTTTTTGAATGAGCTCTTGCACTAGCCATGGCATGAACAAATTTCGTGTTTTTATCCCCCAACTTCAACCATAGAGCCCTCGAATGCTAGCGCCATTTAATTTCTTCCTCCCTAAGTCTCACATTATACTTGGCCCTATGAATTTCCTTCCATGCTTTTTCCACCTCGGGAAGGTTACCTTCTTCATCTTTTACATCTAGCACCTGCATATCTTGCTATATTTTTGAATATTCCTCATCTCGAGCCCCTAGCACCTCTTTTTTTCCAAACATTATCTTGCCCTTACTGTATTGCTTACCTACCAGTGAAAATGCGAGGGTTAAGTTGTAAAATTCTTGTTTTCTATTCCGTTATCAACCGAAATATATACAACCTAAGCACAGGATTTTAAAACTAATCAAGATGCAACATACCCTTTTTTTTTTTTTGGAAAGATTGAAACATACCCACGTAGAGATCAACTTTCCAATATAACTATGTACAGCTGTGTGTACAGATGGACTGTGCTAATATAATATCCTATCTCCTAACGGAGTTCATCTACTTCTAACAGTCTATCGCAAGTAAAGAGTTGAACTACGTCAATTGTACTGTTAATTATAGAGGAGATTTTTTAGTAATGGCCCATCTACAGTGGGTCCCGACACGGACATTTATCTGTTACTGAACCATGGACCCCACTTGTAAAAATGGCAATAGGAGTATACTGCGCATATGCTCGGTTGAGGATCCTGTAATTCCACGAGAGAGAGAGAGAGAGAGAGAGAGAGAGAGAGAGAGAGAGAGAGAGAGAGGCTGACCGATTCTATGATGGGGTTTGATTCCGGCCATGGCCATTCTCCCGGCGAAAGCTTCTCTGTATTTAGCAATATCGGCCGTATTTGCATTTCCGATGCTGCTGCTGCTGCTGGACGCGGGGATATTGCGGGGGCGACGACAGTTTGAAGGGAGAGGACAGAAGAGATGGAGAGATTTCAACAGCATAGTTATAGCTGAGAGAGAGAGAGAAGGGGTTTGATTAGAAAGCAGTAGAAGAACCCTAGAAATGCTTATTCCAGGGTTTTTTTTCTCTCTTCAGTTGGGAATACCAGCTCAACCGAGCAAACGAAGACAGCTCGCGCCATTTATTTTGAACTATTCGATATTGTAGGACGATTTATGCGCAGTGCGCACTTGTGGATAAGTCTAGCAAATGCGAAGTGAACTCGGTCTCAAGTCGAGTTGTGACTCGCCTGAGTCAAGTTTAATTGGCTTGACTCGCCATAGTTGGGCCTAGACACGGCACCACGTATCGAACTTGATCAGGTCTTACCTATTTCGAGTTGGCTCGGATGAGCCATATGGGACTCGTCCGAGTCTTGAAACCATGACTCCAGTCCTGTTGCTGGCATGTCACCATGACATTCACTGATGTGTAAGATCTAAGCCATTTATCGCATGGCTCATTTCTCCAATGGTGATGGACAACAGTGTTAAACAATTAGACTTTATTTAAAGGGAGTGTTCATAAGCACTCTATTACAGCATGGATGGCCTAGTTTGGTAGGCTTAAGACCAAGGATTGGATTTCCAGATATGCATTATTTATGATATTGTTTGTGTGCTTTTGTGCTTCTGGTGTGGAATATTTGAATCTCTTTTTCAATTACAATTTTATGTATTAGGTTTAAGATTGAGTTTATGTAAAGTTTGAGGTAGGTATTCTGATTGAATCCTTGATTCAGGAGTTGGTCAAGCATTTTATTGGATGCTTGCCTACTAATCAGACTCGAAGATTTTTTGCCAAATTTTCTTTTCATTCTTTGTTTTGACATATTTGGAGGGAAAGAATTTCAGGATTTTTACCCCTAAAGAGTGTTTGTAAGGAGTCTTTCCTTAAATATATTCTTGAGGACATTAAAGTTGTGGCCATATTTATATTGGGTCCTCCATTGCAATGGATGCTTCTAGCTCTCTTGGTTCTTTGAGACCTTCCTACAACTATTGTTGGGAAGTTTCTAGCCATGCCCTCTTAACCTCTTAATGCTCCCTCTCTTGTTGGGCGGCGGTACATTGTTTGTGGCAACATTAATAATTCTTTGCTGGGGCTTCTTTGCTTCCCTCCAAATTGCCAAGTTGTTTGTTAGGGTTTCGTCTTGCTTGTGATCCTATCCCCCTCATAAATTTTTTAAGCTACCCTCCCTTAGTTTTTCTAAGTGCAATAGAGACATCATGGCAAGAATTGCTATCAAGGTGCATAACAACCAGACGCATTCGCCTTCCTCTCCTTGAAAAGTGCGTATGTTTGTAATATCTATCTTCGGGCCACCTCTAACATGGACATTTCTTTTTCTCTCACCTTCCCTAGGCACTGTTAAAGTATTGCTTGGCTCACTGCTATTCAAATCAGCTGCTTAGATGCATAGCTCCTTTTTTTATATGGATTTTGCTTTCATCTTTCCTGGCTAGTTGTGTGTAGTGGGCTTTATCCTTTGGAGCCCATTATCCTTTGACCCTTGCTTCCTTTTTGGGCTTCTTCTTGCCTATGCCCGAGTAGCGTTTCTTTGGTTTCTTTATTTCTTTGGCCTGGGGTGTGGGAATTCTTTTCTCTCTAGCTTGAGGTGTAGGTTTTTCTGCTTGTTTCCTAGTTTGAGATGTGGGCTTTTCTTTTATGCTTTCTTAGCCAAGGTTATGGGTCTTTCTTTTTTTTTGCTTCCTTGGCTTAGGGTGTGGACTTTTCTTTCTGCTTTTTATTCCCTTTGTATTTGTGAGCTATTAGCCATTTGGAAGTAAATCGTGCTCATCTTTAAAAAAAAAAAAAACCCTAACTCGTGTTGGAGCCTCAACTTTATAGAACCCCTTAGGCATTTCCAAAGGAGGCCATTATTGTTGCAATGAGAGGTATATTGACTAATTTCTAAAGGTCTGCCAACAGGTGAAGGGGACTTTCGAAGGCAAATGAGAGGTCTGGTTCATGGGCTACTTCTACTTAAGTCTATGTTTTGATGAGGTTCTCCGAAGTCCCTAAGCTCGTTTTCAGACCTTCCACCTTTTGTATGGTTGAGTAAGACGTCCGTTAGGTGTGGAGTGCTCCATTCAATGCACAACGGCTACGCAAGCTTCCCCATGAATGAGGTCCTTGTCCATAATTCAAACATACTCATACACAATGAGTACTGACATTTAAAGGCCCATTCGACAATTTTCTCACACTCCAACCCTACATTGGCTGCTCATTACTTTTCAAGGCTATCCTTTTTCCTTGAGATGTTTGGATTGGTGGAAATGAATTGATTTCCATAAATGTGACACTTTCACCTGTCTGTGAAAATAAACTTATCCACAGAAATCGATTTCCATTTCCATTGTTTTACATGAAAAATAAAAAAATTCATTTCCTGAAAAAAAAAACATTAAATATATGTTTTCACAGTTATGAGAGATGACCCTCACTTTTCTTATTGTTGACCTTTCAACATTTAAATGAAAATCCATATGCTATAACAAAAAAATTAACATGGATTCTTTTCTACATATTTTCCTCGCCTTTGATGTGAGGTCTAGTTTTTCAAATTCACATTTTGGTTTTCACCAATCCAAAGAGCCCATTTTCAATCTCTATCAGCTCGAGCTATCCTCTAATTAGGCTACACCATGGAGAGTCCTTGACTAGTGCTGACAACATTTGGTAGATCCATGGACCAACATCCACAACAAGCTCTAATTAGCACTCTCTAGCTGTCTATTAGCCCCTATATAATAATCTCTCTCTTCCTCCCTTTTGATCCTACTACACACGGAAGCCAGGTTTTGTTGTAGTTGTTAGAGAGCTCAAGCTGAGCCAAATAATTGTTGATACCGTCCAGGTTATTCAATCTCTCTTTCCCACTTCGCCCCTCCCTCTCCCTCCGTGATATGCAAGAGGCTTTTACTTTCAAGCAGAAAATTTTGTAAAATTTCACTGAGGAGATATTGACTTTCTCACAGTTCATTTGATACTCTGGCTGCGGATGATGCTTGATGGGCAGGCAATCAGATAGCAGCATATTGCACACACTAACTTGAATTAAACTGTATAAATTATAGAATCACAGTTACAAAGTTAAAATCCCAAAATCAAGTTGATGGAATGATCTTTTCCTCTGATCTGTATATACTTGTTTACTAAAATAGGACAGGTATTTTTTATTTAACTGTCCAATAAAATGATACTTGTTTAATAAAATAGGATTGTTGGATATTTTTCACTAAACCATCCAAGAAAATGTCAACTAATCTGATTGTTAGATGATGAAATAAATGTCTTTTTATGCTACATCCGAATCCGTGGACCCATAATTGTATGGTTCAACTTGAATTTCTTTTATTACAATCCAAGTGGACAGTTTCTCAATGTATGCATATCAAACATGATAATTTGCTAGAGTATCAATTTTCCTTGTTTGTTTTTAACAAGATTTGCTTCAAAATTTAAGATTTACTTTTAAATTTATTGTTTGGCAAAACAATTTTTTTTCTTCAGGTAGTCATAATACATGCTAGATTAGCACATGTGACACATG